>OX352290.1:19878974-21202724 GCA_947086415.1 Pammene aurita
GCATTCATTAATAAAGATGAACTTTATACTCGACTACCATGTAAGGTGTTTCAATACAATACCGTCTCCCTGACTCTGCCCGTCCGTCCATCAAGCAACCTTCAATCTGTCACCACCATCAATCTCTTTACATTATTACATGGCGACCCTGCCACACGGACCGACGAAGAATCTTCTGATCCAGCACCAGCATTAGCACCAGGCACTTTAATAATATATGGCGAACCACACTAAAATGAAGAATTGAAGATACTACGGAACAACAGCACATACGAAAATGAAGAAAGAAAATTAATGCAAGATTAACGTAAGGAAGATTGCAGTTGAATAACTAATTTTAATGAAGAAAAATGTGACCTAAATAGAAGAACGCATTTTAAATAAGAAGACAAAGAAGAAAGAAAAGATGATTAAATTTTTTAAAGCAAATTAAGAAGACTACAACTACGAAGAAAGAAGAGCGTTGTCCAGGGTTTCCCGGCTCGCAAATCAAGAGGTTATCCAGGGTTATCCCGGCCCATTATCAACATCGAGAGCAGTAGCAGCCTTGATGCCATGTGCAGCATCAGCGAGCGCCAGCGCAACATGGAGGTGTCAGCGTGCCAGCCGGCGTCCCACCGCCGCTACCGCCAGAGGATACCGACAAACCAGCACGATGTACAAGGTAGAGGATGGCGATAGCCATTACCAAACTTGTATATATATTTTGTTTGTAGTTTTAAATTCTTGCCTTTAAGTACTAAAGATAATATGAGGTTGTCGCTAATATTTAAACAAATTTAAATTCAAAAATAGCAAACCTTTTTTTATAGATTACAAATCATAATTCCCTTTTGTTGTTAGAAATCGCAACTTCTATTAACTTATTTCATTTCGTTAACTCATATCATTAACCATTCGTATTGTAAAATATAAATCTATAGTGTCGAATCCTACATTTTAAATTTCGTAATTCGGTCGCACGCGCCGTCTAGTTGCGCGCGCGTCAGCAAAAATTATCTAGGTCGCGAGGCTTCGCCGCGAATTTACATTATTTTAATAAGCGATGAATGAAATTTGATACCATCGCATACCAATTAAATAATTAACAGATGTTTCTTAGTAATGATTGATAATTTAGCTACGTGTCGGACTGATCACCTGACATACAGCGAAAGTTTTAATGTATTACTTCGTTTTTTTTATATAGTTAATTTTTTTTTCTAAACCTTGAGTTAGAGGTTTAGTATAGTACCAAGTGAAGATTTAGGCACATTTCAAGATGTGACCTTTGTTAGAACACTAGTCCTTCACTTGATCATAGTGTGACCTACCGTGTCCTCCGTGAAAGTTGTAGGAGACTTATTATGTCTTAATGTATTTGTGTCTCTAAGTACAGGCAACCGAGAGTGAGGCCTGATATGCCGATATTAGTTATAGGGTGACCATGCCCTTGGGTAGCCAATCCCGCGTATAGTTGAGAGGATTAAGGGTACGCACAGATGCGTAGCCCATTGTGTTTTTTTTATAGGGTGACCATGCCCTGGGTAACCATTCCCAATTATTATATTAGGAGTTAGGAACTCCGTCTTAATACGGCATTAGTTATTTTTACGCAATTATTGAGAAGTACTGATACTATGTAAAGTAAAAATAAATGTTTTTACACTGTCGAGTAATATAAAAAATAATAGTACAGGTTACAAAAATGAAGATTTTTTTTATGTTGATAGTATTGACTATTTTACTGCTGAAAGAATTTAATCGTTTGATATTTTATTGAAATGATAAAATTGAAATATTTTGAAAATGGTAAATAATTGTGATTTTAATGTATTTAGCTCAGCAAGCTACCTTTGAAAATATAAAGTAAATTTAAAGGACTTTGACACTAGGATACTCAAAGGATAATTTTTGTTTTTTGATCGAATTTGTCAAATGTTGATAAATTATGTGTATTGATTTTATTTTTCTATAAATTTCAGAAAAAAATGTAAACAAGTAACATACGTTTAATTTTTTTCTTCTGCCACCCCGGCGATGAAGGGACTTTCGGGGGAGGTGTAATATGGCAATTAGCTACTTTTAGTGTTTAGCAGTAACCTTTGATTATTAAACCAACAGGATGCGAGACGCGCACTAATTTCTATCAGAAAAAGTCTGCCAATTTCGGCGCGGGGGACGAGGAAACGCACACAAATACTTTTAACACTAATGCATTTTCCATTGCCGTCGCTACACACGCACACGATAAAATTATCAAACACTAGCATAAAATATACTCACACAAGTACAAACACAACCACAGACAACCTGTCCGTGAACGAGATAATGTCATCTTTAAGTAAACGTACCCAGTGCGAGGAACGCGTCGATAATAATATACTTAAGTATCGATAATTGTGACATTTTCAAGTCAAAGGTACATCATTGTCGGTGGTTAATAGAGTTAATTTCTAAATGATTTTTTTATGGTAACGCCTTATTGACAACCGATAATGATGTACCTTTGACTTGAAAAGGTCACATTTTATCGTAGATTTATTTATCGTATGCCTACATGTCACTGGATATAGATAGGCATTTCTTCCCTAGGGTAGTGGGAAAGCAGACGATGGAGAAAATTCAGTGAGTGCTGTGAGGTCCAGGTAGTCAGTAGGGCTGCCAAGTTTGTAACTCTTTTAGCACCACCCAGGGATCACGTGTAGGGTTGTCTAAGGTGTTTCCTACGGACGCAGAGAAACATTGATCGTAGGTTAGTTATATATTTTTGTTTCTTTACCAAGTATAAGGTTTAGCTATTGATAAAATTATAATGTTAAGTTGTGATTAAATATCAAGTTTTTCTACCAGAATATTACTTACAATGTTAGTATTCTACGTAAGTTAGTTTGTCTATTTGTTCAGGACAAATCTTGCAAGCTGATTTAGAATAACTTTTATATTATCAATTTAATATTTTGATGTGTATTTGCTTTTATACAATACAATACAATAATTTTTGATTTCAGAATATAGATTCCATTCGGTTAGTAAGTAACACACAAAAACAAAAACAAATAAAAAGATTATATTACTAATGTTAGTACTTACTTGCTAAAAACTTATCAACTAAATAATACAATCTACAACTACGGGGAGCGCGAAACGTGAAACTGCGTCTATCTACGCAGCAACGCGGAGTCCCCGCGGAGGGTTTTATATTTAGTGGAAAATACTACAAATTGGAAACAAAGAACTATTACAATGAAACAATTAACTGCAAAGAACTCTGGAACATCACGGGATTCGAACCCACGTGTTTAGATTACCGTTCCAATGTGCTTCCAATTACACTAGACCAGGGGTTCCCAAACTTTTTTTAGGCACGGCCCCCTGCTGCCTAAAATGAAATTCCCACGCCCCCTTAGGCTTCGATGCAAGGTAGGTCTACCTAGCCCTGTTCAAATTTCCCGAGGCCCCGCGCCCCCCTTAAAATGTGGCCGCGCCCCCCTAGGGGGGCGCGCCTCCCACTTTGAAAACCCTTGCACTAGACGTTCCTCTATCCACCTCAGTTAATTTTTCACTGCAATGAACAATGATGAACCAGTCACTAGCGACATCGTGATATTCCAGAGTCCTTCGCAGTTGATATTTTGATTATAATGGGCATCTGTTTCCAATTTGTGTTTCTATTTCTATTGTGTTGTGTTTCTATTATAAATAAAAAGTATAACATACTGCTAATGTTAATATCGACATTTATTTTTGTGCTGTCCCATCACTAAAACTTCCCTGTTAGGTACAGTGATACCAGAGTCAGAAATTAAAAGTGCCTATTTAAGGGAATAAGTGTGTATAACGTACCTTATAATAAATAAAGTATAATCCATACAAAATTAAAATGCTACATAAAATGTATGGTGAAAATAAATGCACGAATTAATTTCTAAACAGGAATATAACACATTCGAGCGGCATTCAGCGCCGAATTCATTACACTAGCTGAAATTTGTCTATTAAAACAGAAATTTGTTTATGGTAGCTGTATTTTTGAGATGTAGATGTAGTGCCGTACAGCACACATACGCTGAGTTTCTTACGATGGTTCTTCTCATTTGGGGCTCCTTTCCAAACCAGTAGTAGTTTATTGCCCTTCCCATAATACGGTTTTAAAAAGATTTGAATTCAATACAGTTGTTAAACCAGTGTTTATGTTTTATTTCATTACCGTGCGTCCGTGCGTAATGTGCGCTAGGTTATCTTTATAGTGTCAGTTTTTTTGAGTTCCAAACCACCTTACTGCCCTGCCCTCGGCGGTCCTCGACGACATATATAATTTAAAAAGCTATGCGTGTGAATGAGTTTTACCTTTGAAGTACTGACGTTAATCTTTTAATTTTTTCAATATGTAATATGAATAATTTTAAAGTCGATTAAAATATGTTTCTCTCTCTCTGTTTACAACGAGATAGACGAAGTCATGGACAGTATTAAATCTCAAGAAATTGTAGTAATACTTGGTGACATGAATGCAAAAATTGGCAAAGGAGCAGTTGGAAAAACAGTGGGCAACTATGGTCTAGGTGATAGGAATGAAAGGGGAGATAGACTACTACAGTTTTGTGTGGAGAAGGATTTGATTATATCCAACACTTGGCACCAACATCCGCCTAGAAGGCTGTACACGTGGACCTCCCCCCAACATACAACTGGTCATATCGTAAGAAATCAAATAGACTACGTCATGATTCAGGATCGCTATAGAAATTCAGTAGTTAATGTCAAAACATATCCTGGTGCAGATATTGGTTCGGACTACAACCCTCTTGTTGCAAAATTAAATTTGAAACTAAAAATTCTAAAAAAAGCAAATAATAGCAGGAAAATTGATATAAACAAGCTCAAATATCCAAAAGTAAGACAAGAAACCAAACAAACTCTTAACGAAAGAATTAGTTCATTTGTAGATACCGACAGTAGTAATATCGAAAAGAAATGGGACCATCTAAAAGAAACAATTGTGAAAACAGCTACAAATTGCTTGGGGTACTATAAGCGAGAGACAAAAGTTGAATGGATAACAAACGAAATACTTAACCTTATGGAACAAAGAAGAAAATTTAAGGAAACAGATAAAGATAGTTACACTCAAATAGACAGACAGATCCGAACCAAGATCAGAGAATCCAGGGATAAGTGTTTGAACGAAGAATGTAATAAGATAGAAATAATGGAAAAGAAGAGAGATAATTTTAATTTACACAAAAAAGTTAAAGAATTCACAAATACCCATAGAAAAGTAGTTACAGGAAAACTTACAAATACCCAAAACAAATTACTCATAGATAAAGAAAAACAGTGTCTGACATGGGAACTGTACATCAAGCAGCTATTCGGAGACGAAAGAGGAGAGCTCGTCACGGTAGACACATATAGACAGGAACTTTTGGAAGGTCCTCCAATCCTAAAAGCTGAAATAGAAAAGGCAATCAATACTATGAAGGACGGAAAAGCTGTTGGCCCCGATGGTATATACTCGGAAATGTTAAAGTTATTGGATGAGGACAGCATGCAAGTTTTAGTTAGACTTTACAATGACATCTACGACACAGGACAGCTTCCAGAAGATTGGCTCAAATCCACATTCCTCCCATTACCCAAGAAAGTGAACGCAAAAACATGCGGAGATCATAGATTAATAAGCCTTATGAGTCATGCACTAAAAGTATTTCTGAAAATCTTACACATGAGAATTTATAATAAAATAGATAAAAATATATCAGAAACTCAGTTTGGATCCAGAAGCGGGTTAGGAACGCGAGAGGCTTTAGTCGCAGTGCAGGTCTTGATTCAGAACAGCTTGGAATTCAACAAAGATGTCTACGCATGCTTTATTGACTTTGAAAAAGCATTCGACAACGTGAAACATGACAAACTAATGAAAATACTCAATAAAACGGAAGTAGACGGCAAGGATCAAAGAATCATCAGGAACCTGTACTGGAATCAAACAGCCAACATAAAAATAGGAACATCAAGCACGAGCGACCTCAATATCCTAAAAGGTGTAAGACAAGGTTGCATTTTGTCACCGCTGTTGTTCAACCTTTATTCAGAATCTATATTTCAAGAAGCTTTCGAAAACGTGGAAACTGGTATCATAGTCAACGGAACGACAGTTAACAATCTCAGATATGCTGATGACACCGTTATTCTTGCCCACTCAATGGACGAACTTCAGCAACTACTAGATCATTTCAACTCTGTAGTGGAAGAATACGGCCTCAAAATGAATATAGCGAAGACCAAATGCATGATTATGGGTAAGAATGTAACTGAAACGACCTCATTGACCATAAACGGTAATATAATAGAAAGAGTTCAGTTTTATAAATATTTGGGTAGCTCACTTAATGAGAAATGGGATCCGGAAAAAGAAATACGTATCAGAATCGAAATTGCCAGAAGTACGTTCATGAAAATGAAGAAACTTTACACAAATAAGGATATTAACTTAAAGTTACGATGGCGCATGGTCAAATGCTACGTGCTGTCGATATTTCTCTATGGTGTCGAAGGGTGGACCATTAATAAGACCATGGAGGCTAAGATCAATGCATTCGAAATGTGGTTATACCGAAGAATATTAAAAATTTCCTGGAAAGACAAAGTTTCAAACGTTGAAGTTCTGAATAGAATGAACAAGAAACTTGAACTTTTGACCACCGTAAAGACAAGGAAAACCTCATATTTTGGACATATCTATAGACACGAAAAGTATAACATAATCCGTAACATCATAATCACTAATTTAAATTTGTTTAAAAAGCGTCTGAAAACTTATTTGTCGAAGAAGTGTTTCTATAAAGTTGATGAGTTTTTGTCAACTCAGACTGCAACACAGTATTAATCTAATTATGTTGACATAGACCTAGGAATTAATAGTTTTTTGTTATATTTTTATTAGAAGCTAACTATTGAAAAATTTGTTATTATGTTAGATAATTGTATATGTGTGATAACTGTTCTAAGTGATAATTGTATATGTGTGTAATTAAATATATGTGAAATTGACATTATATAAAATTCAAACGCAATGTATATTGTTATATGAATAAATGACTATGGCTATGACTAACATCTTGGAAGGGAAAATCGACGGTAAAAGGAGCAGAGGAAGGAGAAAGCTAACCTGGATAGACAACATTAAAAGCTGGTCCAATATTAATGACACTGCCAGTCTGTCTAGACTGGCACAAGATAGAATCAAGTTCCGAAAGATGGTCGCCGACATCCGATGAGGATATGGCACAAGAAGAAGAAGAAAATATGTTTAGAAACAATTTAATAACAACACACACACAAAGACACACTGCTTTTTTAACAGAGCAATGCTTTACAATTATGGCTGTATGCCGAATGGGTCTCTGCCTAACCCACGGAGTATCTTTTAAGTGTATTGCCTAACCTGTCATAACAATGACAATGACTGACATAATGGCGGACGTATTTCTGCCGCACTGGAGTCGATTACTCTTGTTTGCAATATTTCACTTACCTCCCTCGATGTAATCGTGTTCATAATTGCATACCCAATTTATGAATGAATTCATTGATATGCAATTATGAACCCGATGGTACAATGCACTATAAAGAGTCAAGTTAAAAAATTACCCTAAAGCAGATGTAGTACCATTAAGTGGCAACACTTTTTGATTGACAATATTTTTTAGTTTTTTGCTAATTTCGTGCACTATTTGATGATATTTAGACGTAATTATACTTACAGATGAAAAGAAACGTTATCCTTCTGTAAACTAAATAATTCAGATCTTTTCTTACATAAAAACACGCAGCAATTCGGCATTTTTACCTCAGATCGTTCCGCGCTGACTGACATTCATTGAATGGCGTTTGACACGCGACAACTAGTTTTATATAACCGCTACGACCAGTGGTCTTGTACGTTTGGCAGAGGGGGACGCCTGACAATTACCACTCCATTGGTTTATTTCTCTGAGGCAGTAACACTCTGGTTTACTGCAACCTAAACGCATATTGCTTGTGTCAGCGACAACCTATGTGTATAAATAGGTAGGCATTCATTAATAAAGATGAACTTTATACTCGACTACCATGTAAGGTGTTTCAATACAATACCGTCTCCCTGACTTTGCCCGTCCGTCCATCAAGCAACCTTCAATCTGTCACCACCATCAATCTCTTTACATTATTACATAAGTATTTATTCATACATATTTATTATACATATATATTGTCGTCTAGTACCCATAACACAAGCCTTATTGAGCTTACTGTGGGACTAGGTCGATTTGTGTAAGAATGTCCCATAATATTTATTTATTTATTTATTGTGCCGCCTTATACAACGTCAAAGGTAGTTTACACTTTGGCATCTGTATAAAAATGCAATCTATTTATTATTCGACTGTATTTTTTCTCATTGTTCTTATGTGAGAACAATCATAAGACACATGTGTGTCTTATGTGTTCATTATAAGTTAAAGTTAGAGAACACAAAGGTATCTGAAATATACATGAACTTCATTTATAACTTCTCTCTTTCACTTCGCTATTTCAATTCAGGCATTGCCAATGGCTGTAGCAAATGTACTTTTGTTTTAGTAATAGTGATAAACAAACAGCCTAGTGTGTTGTGTAGATTTTCAATTAATTTCAGTATGTAAGTACACGTGTTTATTCTGTACAACCCTTCTCTGGGGATGCTTAAAGAAAACATTTGTGTTTGAGTTATAGCTATAGCTAGTATCTAATTAAATTACCCGCTGGGTACACCGTCTCCCTACGAACAATTTGGTCCTAAAATAACACTAAGTCGTAAAGATAGAGGCTTATGGTAATGGGTTGGAATAAATTTTACGAGTATTAAAAATCAATAGCCTATTCATTTCATGTGGATCGTATAAAAACCACGTACGGTTGTTTAGTTAAGGGGTTTTGCTATATATTTTGTTTGACGTGATTTGGTTTATACGGGACTGTTAAATAATACAATACATATTTTTTTTGTGGTTGTCAAAATCCCACTCGTTTCTTTGTGACACAGCTACAGATTAGATAAAGTATTATAGGATAGTATAGCAAATTAACTAAGATAAATTACGTAACAAAACTTATATCTGAGTCCTTGATCTGATTTCATGATGATGTGCTTAATGATAAATACAGCAGAGGCAGATATAAAGCATATCGTATAGTGGCATGTAATGTTATACCTAAATTTGGCCAGGCATATTATAAAATTCCTAAGCACATCATGAAATGCCGCCATTTCATGATGTGCCTCAGTTTGGCCAGGCATATCACAAAATTCCTAGATATTTAAACATACAAATACCTTAATTTTTAACTACTATCGAATAATAAAACACCTAATACGCTCCTCCTCGCTTCGTTAGTCGTCACACGTTATCATGACTCAGTCAAATGAAAGTTTTCCATGATTGTATGTTATTTTCAAAATCTATGTTACTAAGAATATTTTATACTGTGTCTAGGCATATCATGGATATATTATAGAGCAATTATTATATTATGTTTTTGGAGAAGCAGAGCCACCTAAATTTATGGTGCGGTGGGGGTAAAAAGGGGGGTTAAAATTTTCGCGACACATAGATTGAAAACTATAAGTCTTAGCAACATACTTCAAAGGCAAGAATTGTAGAGAATTTTATGAAAAATATTTCCTTCCTTGAAAGTTTTGTGGTAACTTCAACCGTTTTTGTAAAAAAATATGAATGTTCCTACTTTTGTGGGAAGTGGGGAAAATAATTGTTATATTTGTAACACATTATAATGCAGAGTTTAGATTTGGCTTGAAAGTCTCGTATCCAGGCCATAAATAAAATAAGTAAAACAATTATTTTCTGTTTTGACTAGATACTATTAAAATATTTATAACTAGCTATTGCCCGCGGCTTCGCTCGCGTTAAATCCGGGGTAACAAACAATACAAACTTCCACCCCCCATTTTAGGGAAGTGGGGGGTTAGAAAGAGACAAAAAGTAGCCTATGTCACTCTCCATCCCTTCAACTATCTCCACTTAAAAAATTACGTCAATTCGTCGCCCCGTTTTGCCGTGCAAGACGGACAAACAAACAAACACACACATACACTTTCCCATTTATAATATTAATATGGATATAAGTTCATATATAATGTAATAATATTAGGCGTTGTCCGTTGATAAAAGATTCAAGCGCCCCACGATTTTCGTTTTTTGTCTTTTCAATGGTCTAGCTACATTGATGAGAAGAGTGGTGTGATGAGTGATGACTGGTACCTAGAACCTACCGAATTATTATTATAGCTTTTTGTACATTATCTATAGCATTGTTTATTTTCAATGAAAGCTTTTGAATTTACCTAAACAATACTTATTTTCTTTTCATGTGGTTATGTTACTAAAACTGTCTAAACTCCGCCTACTTTATGATTCGCAATGCACTGTGTTCTACTAGTAAATCCCTTTCATTTTATACTTGATTGAGGGGGTTGTTAAGAAATATGTAATACGTGGCATTCTGTAGCGGCAGCCATCTTGGATTTACAATGATACTGAATCTATTAAAATGTAATCGTCATCAGAACTTAAGGTGTGCACCAGATATCGGATCAATTTGTCAACAGGACGAGGGTAAAATTTCAACCACAAAATTATGGAGATGTGGGATGAAGCATGTAGATATGCAGACTTGCATTTAGTTATGTAAATATTAGTTATATAATAAATTAACAAAGTTTCAAATAAGTTTGTGTAATGTCTAAGTAGGTATAACACAAAATTGTTATTTTTATTTTAGAGCGCACTATTTGCCAACAGACTGTCCTGAGTAGTGTAGAGTAGCGCATTATCATTATTAGCAGCAGCAGTAGCAGGCAGTATCAGTCCACTGCTGGACATAGGCCGTTCCCATGCCACGCCGCTGTGCTCGATCTTCTGCTCTCCTCCTCCAATCCGTACCCGACAAGCGACAAAATTACATAT
This sequence comes from Pammene aurita, assembly GCA_947086415.1. NCBI lineage: Eukaryota > Metazoa > Arthropoda > Insecta > Lepidoptera > Tortricidae > Pammene > Pammene aurita. The sequence goes on from OX352290.1 coordinate 19,889,966, forward strand.
ACAAGTTGCCCGCGAGGAAACGGAAAAAAATTAATCAAAAAAAAGTAAAATCCGCTAACAATTTATTTTTTAATTTTTTTGTCGACTTACTTTTGTCGATTTTTTTGTCGTCGAATACATAATAAATAAATGTTCTTGGAAAATTATCAATAAATAGTTTTAATAGTTTTGTTTTAAACTACTCTATTCAAATTTAAAATTATTTGTCGCTTTGGTATCTGTCAATAGGGACGTCTAGACTACGGCGCCATAGTGGTGACATTGCCATCAAAAAAGCGTTTTGCACTGAAACACAATGAAAATATGTTTTTGTATAAATCGGTATTAACTCTGAACCTAGGCGAATTTCAAAAAAGTTTATATGACATTTTTGTCTGTAATTACGATATTGAAAATACTGTTAAATCCTTTCCGCTTCCTCGCGGGCACCGCGTATATAATAAAAATAAAAATATTATTTTCTTATGATGCAAAACTGTAAATAGTTTAAGTTCTTCAAAAGTTGAAAATAAGCTTGGCAAGTCGCAATGTGTTTGGTGCGAATCAAGATTATTTGAAACTTAAATTAAATTTAAACTTTAAGCTAGATTAGTAAGACCGTACCTCAAAGTAAATTCTTGGAGTGAAAATACGTGAAATGAAGGTAATTAAGTAACCTTTTGTTAGACAAATAATGCCTTGTTGATTTTACCTCCAGTGTACTTGTGCTTTTCACTTCCTTGTTGGCATTTCATTTTGTATCCTTCAGGTTAATTTAAATGCTTACATTCTTGATTTTAGAATATTTTGTGGTAAACAAAGATGATTGGGTAGTCGCTTTCAACCTTATAAATTTTCTGATGCACAGTATAAACCCAGTACTCACGCTTGAAACTCATTTTATTCATTATAGCAATGTGTCAGGTCTTTTAATTTCCTTAATTAATAGAATTTATACAACATAAGTTAACAAATACAAAACGGAACCAACTTTAAAGTCTCCGGTGAAAAGCTCTACTTCTAAAATAAACTGGGATTGTTCTTGAGTCTGGGTATAGGGCTATTAGTATTTGATTACTGGCAAAATGCCCAAAAAAGATAAATAGTAAGTATATAATATATTTCTTAAGACTAAGATATAATATATAATATATTACTTATATAATATATTACTTAAGACTATTTTTACTCAATGAAATCAAGAAAAGTTCATTTATCGCTACTCCATCATCTTCTACCAAATTTTACAGAAGCTCTTTTCTAGACACGCGGCAGCGTGTCAAGCCAAGTTCAAGCAAAGGAACTGGCTACCCAGCGCCGAGTGTATATTACACGAACCACTTGGTGCCACTTTTGACCCTTCTATAACTCAAAATCTCTTTAACGTAAACACATAAAACTACGTGTGTTTAATTATATCCATAAGGACATCTAGAAGCCCAAATTTCATGAAGCTAGCTCAAACGGTTATAAAGATATGAAGGTCAAAAAGTCGTAAATTTTAGCACTGACTGACTGACTGACATATAGTACCTAAATCTAACCTACTTCCAGAAGGATGAAATTTGGAATCCAGCTCGGTAATTGTGTGTAAGCGTCGGAAAAAATCTAAAAATAAAAAAAAGTTTAAAAATAGGGGCCAAGTCAAATCTAACCTACTTTAAGAACTCACATTTTTAAATAACAGCAATTGCTATAGGTATCCAATAAAGCAAAGAAATAGAGTTTAATACTTGTTCATAATGTTATTTTGTTCCTATAAATACATATTTGGATTTTGCATAGAACTTGGCACTCATATAGATCTCCATTCTTTTTGCGGCGAAGCCCACAGCCAAGCATAATTTTTGTATTGAACTTGGCTCTCCTTTTTTACATTTATGTTTTTGGTGGGATTTTTACTTACGGGCCGTGCTAAGTCTCTTATTACCATTTAAAAAATCTGTGAAACAACATTACCTGTCGCTCCCGTAGGCTGCCTTTTGTGGGTATATGTATGTATTTTTATTTTTATTTTGTATCTATATGTGTATTTAAACTTGAAATTAAGATGTTTGTGTTATTTTTCTCCATTTTGTTATTTGTGCTATCCACGTTCCTAACTCTTATTTCTAAATCTCCTGCTACCCAAAGGTTGTCTGCTAGAGATCGCTTTTTAGCAATAAGACCGCCTGTTGCTAACTAGGTTAAATATAAACTTATAATTGTTGTATTTTTTTTATTTTTGGTGCAATAAAGAATATTATTATTATTAAAAGCTGCACATAGTATACATATGTAAAATACGCTTTAACTACTGTAGCAGGTGCTAGAAACTGGTATAAGGGAGTACCTACTGACGAGGCTTCCTTTGTCTTGCAAAACCTCCGCTGTCGGGACAGGCCGCATAACTTTGCTTTTGCATTATCCTCACCTACATATATACTTACAGGGGCTGAGGCTGTGTTTACAACATTACTGGCATGTCGTTGTTTCTGTTGGACTACCATATTTAACTTAATTTATGAAGAAAGATTTTGATGATATTATCACGTGTTCTAAATATGACTTTATTAATTAAAAATACACATCAAAAAACACAAGTAAATGTTACCTACTAATTTATGTTTTTCTAACTAATTAATCAATTGGTGTACCAGGTATATGAACTACTGGGTAGCATTAGACATTTTTGAACGTGATCCTCGCTAATATTTACACGTTGTATACTAGAGGTATTTTTAGGTCAAATACTAATTTGGTAGGTAATCATTATTTTAAGAATGCTGTATTATAAATCAAAAACAGCGAGTTGTAGATTACAATCAACAATATACCTCTAACAGAATACATTATTGCCTGAACCATAAATAAGTTAGAACCCGTTAGGATTATTCTCTCTGTCACAATAAATTCAAATAGAATTGAGAATCCGTTATCGCTGGAGAGCTCACTGAAATTCTTATTACGAAATATGAAACCACTTTCCTGTTATAAGGGAATTCATTTCACGAATGGAAATCCCGAAATAGGGTGATGTAAAACTTAACAACTACTTTTATAATTGCTTGCAAAGTTCCACAGCGGGGGCGAGCGGCCGTGCTTGATGATCGAGTCGGTATCAAAAGAGACAATGTTCTCGTTATAAACGAGAATCTTTTCGTTTTATATTCATTGCACCCGTTAATTTTTTACAGATTTATTTACTTCTTATAAGCCGTCGCAAATACTTCAAGCAGTTTTCTTGTACGAGACCCTACGAGTAAGCACTTAAGTATCATGCATTCTCTCGATATATATAATATATATTACAGTTCGATTCGATGTTATATGTTATATAGACAGACAGGTCTCTACTTGAGGCTGAAGGTTGGCAGGCAGGTACAGTCGCCATCAAATATATCGGAGCGGCCAAGGTAGTCAAAAATATCAGAACATGTCCTTTATCGCTTTGACAATAGAGGTGTTGTTCAGATATTTGTAAACACCTTGCCCGTTTCGATATATCTGATGGCGACTGTACATACCTACATGGTTATGTATGAACACATAAGGTATATACACACTCCATGTACTTAAATTGCGTGATTAACTGTAATGACTTGCATAATCTTAAAAAGTTTTGACTCAAATTATTCAACAATCCCTTCAAATCCAGTATATTCGGTAAATGCGGACAAAATTGAATAAAACAAAAACAAAATGTCGGTAAAACAATGATTGTTAAGATGAGAGGCTATTTATTAGAAGCTTTAAAATTAATACAGTTTTTGAGTGCTCTGTAACAGTGTTACTCTTAAAATAGGTAATTAAATATTGAAAAAAAATTACGAAGGGGTACAGCAGTGGTTAGTATAAATCAAATAGTGCAAAAAAAGTTTCGTCGTGGTAATGTCCAGAGAGGAAAACGGAGACTAAGTTTGTTTGTTTGTTCACTTTTTTCTAATTGGTTAATTAAGTGGGTGCAGTATTATGTGCAGTGTATTTTAAAATACATAACAAAACATACGCTAGCTTTATTGCGTAGCTAACGCAGAGTTGTATTAAAGTTGGATCGTATCTAAACGTGTTTGAAGCCCTGTGTCCTCAACATCTCCTCCTTCTTTGGCGTTACATTTCAGGGTGGAAATAGATTTTGGGTCAGTGAAGGCAGCTACCAGATCCCGTGTTGCTAGGCGAAATTGGTCTTAGGAGACCTTCCTTCGATTTCAAATTAATGAAGATTGGCGTTTACAGATTTTGGAAAAAACATACAGGGTGAGAGAAAATAGTAATTTTTGACAAACTTTTTTTTTGATGCCAATCGACCCCATTCCTGTCCAGAATCAAAAGCTTGTATGGGACCAAAAATAAATTTCAGGCTAGAAAAGCCATAAATCGAGAAAAACTTTCCCTATACAATTTGTATGAAAATTTAAAAAGTTTTTTTTTACATGTATTTTTTTTATATCAATCGATTCCATTTCTATCCAGTATCAATAGTTTCCTTGGCGTCAACTTTCGTTAATGTAAAAAAGCCAGAAATTAAAGAAAACTGTTTTCATACATTTACTATGGAGTTAAAGTGAACTTTATTTACATTTTTCTGTCACGCTAATCAGTTATGTTTCATTGAAGGAGCATAATACGGTATGAAAATCACAGTAATAATTGCAATCAAAATACAGTGGGATGTAAAAGTTTCAGTCTGTAGAAATAGTGTTTAATGTACGTTTAACCTGAAAGTACGAACGACAATACCTGTCGTTTATCTAAACCATTAAGTTTCAGAAAACAGATTTGTTTTCGCTAGTATGGTCTGTTGGAGTAAGACTGCAATACAACATCGTCGTGCCCCATTGCACTGCTAGTAGCTCGAAGCGATGTTAATACGTGGCCATGTGAACGTAGCAGTTGCGTATACTCGTGGTATCTGAATTTTTTTTATAGCAAATAAAATAGTTAAAATGTAAAACGGCATATCTAAAATACATTGTAACCGTACAAGCAATTGGTAATCTTTGTAAAATAACTGCCTGCCCTAGCTGTCTATCATAACGTCAGGTCCCTGGTGAAATATGATTTTATTTGTTAAGACAAATATTTTATGAGCATTAAATATCAACAACACAAGACTCTAACAACTAACCTTTTTACAAAATTAAGTGTTCAAAATGGAGGCCGTCTTGTTGAACACACAGATCAACCCTCTTTTTCACTTCCTTCGTCGTTGCGGCTAACAGTGTATTAGGATGAATGTCTGTCAAAATGGTATGAATTGCATTTTGCAATTCTTCGATATTGGCGTATTTCTTCTTGTACAGTTCGTTTTTCAGGTAGCCCTAAAGAAAAAATCGAGAGGTGTTAGATCAGGGCTTCGAGGTGGCCATTTTATGGGTCCATGTGTCCCTATCCACTGAGTGCCGAATTTTTGGTTTAAATTCATTCTAGTATTGCGGCTGTTATGTGGAGGTGCTCCATCTTGCTGAAAGAACAATTTTCTTCGAAGAGCAAGTGGCATTTCGTCCAACTGTTCTTCAAGACTTTCCAACACGACTCTGTTATAAATTTCAGAGTGTAGTGTGCCTTGATAACATTTTACCATAACCACGCGATTGCCCATTAATCCACACCAGCAGTTAAAAGAAAACCTAACCTGGTTATGGCTGTCGAATGTATGAAGGGTATTTTCTGTTGCCCAATAATGATGGTTTCGTCTGTTGTACATGCCGTTATTTGAAAAATTGGTTTCGTCTGACCATAAAATAAGGCACAAGAAATGACGATCGGCTAACGCCCTTGCTCTAAGCCAATTACAAAAAATTCTTCGTCGATTGTTATCTCCGCCATGTAAAGATTGAACTATTCGACCATTACGGTAACATTTGTACCCGAAATTACTCCATATTTTCAAAACCGACGTATGACTTATTCCAACTTCTCTCGAAGAGATCTTAGGATAAGCTTCGACGAGTGTCAATACAGCTAATTCTAAGTCTTCACCAAAGATCGTTGGGTACCTAGTTTTCTTTTTGAAACTACCACCTTGTATTCAGTAGGGTTTTTATAACTTTCCTTGTTGGAGTCACTCTTAATTGGTATTTTACTCTGTACCAGTCCACAGCAGCCGTAAAGTTTTTATTATTTACGAAATAGGCTTCTAACAACTCTAACCTTTCTTGATGCGGCGTCATTTTTATAACACTTTACAAACGCTCTAGCATAAACGAGCGATTTGTTCTAAATTCAAAATACCCCGCTTGATTCTGTTTTTTTTTTTAATTTAAGGTGAATTGGCTTCAAGCTTTCCAGCATAGCTGTTTGTTGTTAATAATTTTTAAGAGAAAAAAACCGACTTCAATGGGGGTAGCCGGTGAAGGATTATTGTAGATGGTGCGCTTAGATTCCATACAATGAAATAACTGGCTTAACAAACGCAGCGGAGAGGACAAATCGCCAAACGTGAACTATGCGTCGTTGAACAGTTCTGATCATCAGTAGCAGTTCCACTTCATCACATGTCACTCTTTTGAATGAAAATGCTTGATTTGTTGATAAAAATAAAAAGTTCACTTTATGTATGCCTTTAAGATTTAAGGAAATCCCTCGATTCCTAATGGAACTCATCATCAGAACTTGAGCTTGACGAAAATTGGTCCTGACAATCTAACTTGCTTAACAAACACAGCGAAGAGGACGAATCGCCAAACGTGACCGTTTTGGACCCGGGGTATGTCCATAAACTACGTCCGGACTTGGGTATGTCCTTAAACTATGCCAAAAAGAGAGGTATGGGCACTACGAATGGCATCTCGCTTAGTGTGGTAGGGCACGTTCAGTGAATGTCATCTCGCTCAAATCTGGAGCAGAGCCCGACAGGGGAAGTACCTCCACCTTACAGAAAACCACAGCGAAATAGCACTAGACCCTACTCATAGTGTTGTGTTCCTGCTGGTGAGTAAGGTTGCCGAAGAGCTCAAAGAGGACCCAGTGTGTTGACGATGAGGGAACCTCTTGTTCCTTTAGCCGTCAACACAGTGAATCCTCCTTTTTGTAAAGGGTCCGCAACGCGCATGTGACTCCTGTTGAGTTACAGGCGTCCATAGGTTACGGTAGCTGCTTACCATCAGGCAGGCCGTATGCTTGTTTGCCACCGTCGTAGTATAAAAAAAAACGTGAACTATGCGTCGTTGAAGAGTTCCGGTCTGTTCATCATCAGCAGTTCCACTTCATCAAATGTCACTTTTTTGAATGAAAATACTTGATTTCTTGATAAAAAAACAAAAATCACTATGAGTAAGCCCTTAAGATTTGAGGAGTTCCCTCGATTCTTCATGGATCCCATCATCAGAACTTGAGCTTGACGAAAATTTGTCCTGACAATTAAACTTGCTAAACAAACACAGCGAAGAGGACAAATCGCCAAACGTGAACTATGTGTCGTTGAAGAGTTCCGTTCTGATCATCATCAGCAGTTCTACTTCATCAAATGTCACTGTTTTGAATGATAATGATGGTTTTGTTGATAAAAATATAAAAATCACTATATGCATGCCTTTAAGATTTGAGGAGTTCCCTCGATTCCTCATGGATCCCATCATCAGAACTGCGTTTTGACAAAAACGGGACCAATCTGTATATATATACTTACAATCAAAAAAAAGAATTTTCAAAATCGGTTCAGACATGACGGAGTTATGGAGTAACAAACATAAAAGAAAATACAAAAAAAAAAAAACATACACGCCGAATTGAGAACCTCCTCTTTTGAAATCTTGAAGTCGGTTAAAAATGTAATCGAACCAAGAGAAATAACTTAAAATTCCCTTTTATTGTTATTTAAAATTTTAGTACTCTAGTGTTTTCATACAGTCAGCCATAGGAGGACGAATTAGGGTGACAGATAAATAAGAATCTAGACACACGGCAGTGTGTCCGCCAAGTTCGAGCAAAAAAAAGCGACACACCGGCCGTGGGTTATATTACACGAACCATTTCGGGCCAATTTCGACCACCCTATAACTCAAAACATATTTTATCTACGCATATGAAATTTCGAGTGTCTGTTGACATCCCCTTAATTGTCTAATACAAAATTTCATTATTCTACCTATAGCAGTTCTTGAGATATTGACGTCAGAAAATCGCTATTTTTACTATACACTCACTCACTGACTCATCAAAAACCTAGACCACTTCCAATGGCCGTACTGACTTGAAATTTGGCATGGAGATAGGTCTTAAGGTCAAAGTAAAGGGAAAAATCTGAAAACGGCCAAGTGTGAGTCAGTTTTAAAAATAGCGAAGGTGTAACTTTGTTCTCCTATGAAGTCATAATGAACTAAATGGGTCTATCTTCCAATGGTCGTACCGACCTGAAATTTGGCTCGAAGGTTTGTCTTTAGGTCGAAATAAAGTAAAAATCTGAAAACGGCCAAGTGTGAGTCAGTTTCGAAAACAACGAATGTGTAATTTTGTTCTACTATAAGTAGGTATGGAGTGGAAATGAGATAAGACTTATTTAAATTTAGGTACATACCAATTTAAGACAATACATGTTTGTCTTAAAGACAAGAACAATAAAATTGTTCACCACTCTGTGTGTGTCTGTTGCGGGAACCGAACCCACGATTTACGAAGTGCAAAGCAGGTCACTAGGTACACTAGGTGCGCTAAATCAGTCAAACAAAAATGAAAAGACAATTTTTTCTCGCATAGTCTAAATAATTTCTAATTTTACAACTAATAAAATCGCAGATTCAAGAACATGGAAATCATATATACTTTAAGATGGAATTATATATACTACTGCCCATCTCACCCTCCGATACGCCACGGGATGAGATGGGATGGTGCACTTCTAGGGCTACATAATAGGCCACCAATTATAATACCTACTGGTAGGTAGGTATTACCAAGTTATTAATTATCTATGTAGGGAGCGTACTTACAAACAGAATAAAGTACGTTATTGATGTATGTAATTATATGTAAGTAGGTACATTTTATAGGTGTAGGGAGCCAGTTTATTTGTAAAAATCACCTATAAATAAATAGTAAAATAGAATTGGACGCTTAGTATAAAGGGTTATAGTATAAAGTACATACCTAAGTTGAATGAGACATTTCCTAAAGCAAAAGTGATAAAAAAATAATAAAGAACCTACACCTAACAAAAATAAATGAAATCCCATCAAAAAAATAAATGTGAAAGGCTGCCAAGTTCGGTACTATGGGAATGCTTCGCCTATAAAAGAAGTGAGATATGAATAAGTACCAAGTTCCATAAACATACCTCAAATCATAAATAGTTATAGGAATGCACACTTGATTTTTTCAGCAGTTTTTAAGGTACATTTTGAATAAGTATCACGTTACATAGAAATACCTAAAATTATAATAGTCAGAGAAACGCACACCGGTTTTTTTAGCAGTTTCCTGATAACATTTATTATTTTCAGTACTTTTTAATGATGTAACTTGGCAAGTTTTAATAGAAAATTATATACTTGACACATTGCAGTCCAAAGGTGTCGATTCATTGCATTGAAAAGGTGTGTGGTGTGTGAAAACTTGCCAAGTAACATCATTAAAAAGTACTGAAAATAATAAATGTTATCAGGAAACTGCTAAAAAAACCGGTGTGCGTTTCTCTGACTATCCCCTCAGCTGTGGGAGATTAATAATGGCCGCCCCGCTTCGTCTGTGGCAGCCTGCGGGGTCTGCCCCACAGAGAGGGTTTCCAGGTCCAAATGCAGGTGGAAAATTACGATTAATTCCGTTCTTTACAATGCTACAGTCCATAATTTGTATTTTTTTTTGCTTTTTATTAAATTATCTGAGTGTAGTTTGAAATTACGACCATAAAACTAGCATCAAATAACTGTACAGGTGGGTTCATTATAAGGGTACCGAAAATTATCTCTTATTTTCGATAATAATTAAAAAATAAACGGTTTTGAGGCTTATCTGTTGCTTTAATAATGTATATAATGTAATTATACACATAACAAAATCATTAAATGTCAGGCTTATTAATAAAATGTATAATATACACCATTTGAAAACTTTATTGAAATGGTGTCTGCCCTAGAAATGGCGTACGTAAGTGGGTTTCGAATTACATGCATTGTGGAGTGCTACTACACCCTAGGTATTAAATTTATAGATAAACAAGAAACTAAAGTTGTCAACGATCTGTGGCCAAAGCAATACTATTGCAGGTGTAGTAGTTATAAGGTAAGACATGATTAAAAAATGCATTTATTTATTCATGCAAAATGATTGCCCACAAAATGTTGAAAAATCTCAGCATTCAGCAGCCTTGTTCCAAAGAAATTCAATTTTCCAGGATATTAATAAAACAGACTTAAATACAAAATAACTGCACTTGCTCCTATTGAATAAAAAACACCTAAAACTTGATCTGAAAACAAGACAAATATAGACCTGATCACATATATATGGTTTGATTAATATGGACATACCTAGATAGTGAAAGTCTAGCATTAAAGGGATATTTCCAAATGTGTGAAGAGTAACACGTTTGTTTTTAGAATATTTGTATTATTATCTGACATAAATCTATAAATATTATAAAAAGATACACTTAATCTGTTAGTAAGGTCTCAGACTACTAATACAAGTCTATATACGAAAAATATATAAATAAATTAACAAAAAACTTCGATGCAACTGACAGCATAAATCTCACAGCAAAAGACAAGTAACAAAAGGATATGTATGGCTTTGAGATTTTGATCCACATAATTAAAACCTGCTTCTTAGTAAGTGGAATGTCCATGCTATGCAAACGTGCGTTAGTAACATGACTGCGCCGTCTGTGGCGAGGGCCTCGCAGGTTCTCGTCTAGTCTGTGGCGACAGCCTTGCAGGTTCTCGTCCAGTCTGTGGCGAAGCCCGAGAGGTCAGGTGCCGGCCGTTATTTAGTTTGTGAGCTATTTATCACTTTTAACAGATTTTAAACTAATTTCAGTGTATTTAATAAAACATATATGAACTACGTCATATAATGATTGTTTTGAGACATAGTAAAACATAAAAAAATAACAAGAAATCGAGCATGAAAGTTCCGGCTATGACTTAGCATGTTGTTTTCTTCACAGGTTTAACACCGATATTACTCAAAAAACACACTCAAACATAATAATAACAAAAGTTTACATATATTTCCCCAGATTTCCAAAGGTTTCACCATAAAAATCAACAATTTTAACTTAAACACACATAATAACTCACTCGTCCAAGTGACTGTTTTTGACTGACGAAATTTAACGTATTTTTCCACCGTTGAACATTCAAATGTTCGCTTGCTAGCTGTCTTACTTCGTTCACTCCACGACGAAATAAGTTAGAGTGAGGCAAACATACGTTTCACTGATAGATAACAACAAGTCTAAACGCGAATGCAGCGAACCTGGCAGGTCGAGCCACAGATTAACCGCCATTTTTATGACCGCCTGAGAGGCGCTCCCACAGCTGAGGGGCTATTATAATTTTAGGTATTTCTATGTAACGTGATACTTATTCAAAATGTACCTTAAAAACTGCTGAAAATCAAGTGTGCATTCCTATAACTATTTATGATTTGAGGTATTTTTATGGAACTTGGTACTTATTCATATCTCACTTCTTTTATAGGCGAAGCATTCCCATAGTATCGAACTTGGCAGCCTTTCACATTTATGTTTTTGATGGGATAAAGTTTTACTTTTTCTCATTAGCAAATGTATGAAAACAGTTTTCTTTAATTTCTGGCTTTTTTGTACATTACCGAAAGTTGACCCGAAGGAAACTATTGATACTGGATAGAAAAGAAATCGATTGACATAAACAAAATACATGTAAAAAAAAACCTTTTTTCACTTTCATACTAATTGTATGGGGAAAGTTTTTCTCGATTTATGGCTTTTCTAGCCGGAAATTTCTTTTTGGTTCCATACAAGCTTTTGGTCCTGGACAGGAATGGGATCGATTGGCATAAAAAAAAAAGTTTGTCAAAAATTACCATTTTCTCGCACCCTGTATGTTTTTTACAAAATCTGTAAACGCCAATCTTCATTAATTTGAAATCGAAGGAAGGTCTCCTAAGACCATTTTCGCCTAGCAACACGGGACCTGGTAGCTGCCCTGACTGACCCAAAATCTATTTCCACCCTGTAGAAATAAGACACTTGGTTAATTAATCACAATTCACAATGTATTTGACTTAATAAATATTTACATCTCTTGCCAATGCTGTAGTTGCCCTAATGCCATGTTTAAGGGAGGTGGTTGTCTTTATTTACTTAATTTATTTAACTCTTCACTGGGTAGTGCTGGTCATTATGCAGTGTAAAATTAAGGCACCTTGCATTGCGGCTTTGTACGAGTAGTATAAATATAAAATAACCATTGTAACATAACAAAGTACGTAACTACCTAAATATCATTATCAATTAAAAGTAATGTGTCCCTTGTATCTTACCTATTGGCTCGTAGTTCTTAAACACCAGGACTCGGATGTCCACTACACGGCAAGGACGGGTCGAACCGCGGGTAAATAAGATCTATTTCTTCGTGCACCCGTGTACCCGTGTAAACGTTTCCAAATACGGACAGGTTCATGTAGTAGGTACAGGATCTTTGTACTACCGGGCTTAAGAACACGGGTACTGTGTGTGTGCCATGTAGGTACACGAGGTATCACACACGACAATCGAATAAACGAATGGGAAGGGATGTATGTAAATGACACATTTTAAGTTGAAAAGAGAGTAATTTAAGGGACCCGTAAAAGTAGACTGCAACATTTTAGATGGTCTTGTGAATGATTTACCTCATAAAGAAATAAACCCAATGAAGAGCGAGTTACCCATGCTGAGGGTTTCGCGTCGCTTAACATAATCCGATCGTTTATCTGCCCGTCACTGGTGTGACTCCTAAACAGTTTAGGCTGTATATTGTCGAAAATAATATGGAATTTTTGGGACCTTGTCTATCCTCATATCTTTTGAGCCAAGAGCAGGATGGTAACTGATCGACGTATGATCTCATAGTTTTATATTTACAAGTTGCAGTTTTTACTTTTCAATCATAATTATTGTAGAAAGTGCACAATTGTACGTAAGTAGCATGATTAAGTAATCTCTTAAATCAATTACATTTAACCCTTTCACTGCCAACGACCGTTATACGTAACAAAGCATACAGTTAGTGTATGCCTTCTTATAAATAATGTATCGTGTACCTATGCAACTGTAAGGGCGGTAAAAGGGTTAAAATAACAAGTGTCGTCGATTGTCGAGGTCGATTTCTTTTTGTTTTTTATTACACAATGCATCAAGTGACTAACTTAAAAACGTCGTATTCTTTTAATTATTCTGAAGTCGAAATAAAATTTTATTATACACTAGCTGTAGCCGCGGCTTCGCCCGCGTGTGTGGGAGGTTTTGTCATTTTCATTTACTATCCAGGCCATTAGTGTAGAATTTACGCGTTCTACATATAAATATCTATCTAAATTTATTAGTTCATCCGTGATAAAGATAACTGACTAAAAGGCGTGCGTCGAGACCTGTGAATGCTAATGGCCGAGTTCCTGCAGGAGAATATGCTTCGAACAGAGGGTCAAACGCTGAAGGTACTGGCGCGAGGTAGCGTGTGAGCGCAACGTCCCAGCGAAAACTGCTTTTGCAGCAGCAGGCCAAAATCTAATAAGGCCAAAGGCAGCAAGAATTGTTTCAACAGGAGCATGAATGGGTCCCCACAAAACTCAATGGTCAAGTTTTTGGTGAACCCGAACGCCGAAGCCGTGACACGGTGAGCGGCAATATAGCGAAAGCCATAGGGCGAGTACCGCGCAGGACCCAGGCCCGGAGGATCGCAGCGAGAATTGCTTCAGCAGAAGCAGCATGTCAGGGACCGGACATAACTCAATGTCGAAGTGTCTTAGCGAACTCGAGGGCTGCGGACACGAGGGTGAGCGGAAATGTATGTGATAGTCAAAGGCCGAGTACAGCGTAAGGTACAGGCTCGGAACATCGCAGCGAAAACATCTTCCACATCATCATGACAGGGACCGGACATTACTTAAAAGCGAAGTGTGCCGTGGCTCGAGGGTGAGCGGCAACGTCTGAGAAAGCCAAAACCGAGTATCGTATAGGGCCCAGGTCAGCAGCAGTACCATGGCAGGGACCGGACAAATCTCAATGGTGAAGTGTCTGAAGGCCCGAGAATGAGTGGCAATATCTGCGAAAGCCATAGGCCGAGTACCGCGTAGGCCCAAGCCCGGAGCGTCGCAGCGAAAATTTCTCCAGCAGCAGCAACATGATATAATCCGGACAAAACTCAATGGCGAAGAATCTTAGCTAATCTGAGGGCCGGAGGCCCGAAGGTGAGCGTCAAGGTCTCCGAAAGCCATAGGCCGAGTAACGAGTAGGCCCAAGCCCGGAGTGTCGTAGCGAGAATTTATTCAGCAGCAGCAGGCAGCATGACAGAATCCGGACAAAACTCGATGGCGAAGAGTCTTAGCAAATCTGAGGGCCGGAAGCCCGATGGTGAGCGGCAATGTCTGCGAAAGCTATGGGCCGAGTACCGCGTAGGCCCAGGCCCGTCGCAGTGAGAATTTCTTCTGCAGCAGCGTGACAGCTAGCAATTAGCTGTTAAATCGAGATAAAACATGTTGCTCTCACGAATGGTACAAATTTTGATGTCGGGTAAATCGAAATGGATAACTCTTAACCCTTAAACAGGCCTGACGATTTTTTTACTTTTTAATCCTGATTTCGGTAGATAATAGCGTGAATAAAAAACTAATTTCTTGTTTTTTTTTAGTATCATTTATTTCCTAAAAAACCCTGTGGTCATTATACGCCCTCTGCCCGTTACTAATAGTCCCACGTGATCCGTATGTGGCCACTGCCCTGCTGGCTATACATTGAAGTTTTAAGGGTTAGTCATAATGTTTACATGTATTATCGGCAAAATAAGACCACAATAAAAGTAAGAAAAAAGGATATTTATTTTTATATTCAAGCACCATTTAGCAAAAACAGCTTTCGGAACTTAATTACGAAATGTCATTTGATATTTACCAGACGCTTTTCGGTGAAGGAAAACATCGTGAGGAAACCGAACTAATTCCAACCAGGTCTAGTTTACCCTTTGGGTTGAAAGGTCAGATGGCAGTCGCTTTCGTAAAAACTAGTGCCAACGCCAAATCTTGGGATTAGTTGTCAAACGGACGCCAGGCTCCCAGGAGCCGTGGTAAAAATACCGGGATAACGCAAGGAAGAACATATTTAAAGAATTACGACTATTTGCCAGTGGCGCTAGTGTGCACCAATGTTTTATGAATGTCCTCTTAAGGTAGTGACATATCTTTCTACACTGTATATATATATATATATATATATTATATTCACTCATGTCACGGAATGCACAAATTGCCGGCACCTGCTCGGCTCGCATGTCAGTTCCCATGCTAAATAATCCGTTTAATACATTTTTTTAACCAAGCGTATTACTTGTAAGGTCTTTATCAGATTTTTCACTTGAAATAGTTCAACTACGAGTACAGTAATGAACTTACCCTTAAATTTCACGTAAATACCCTGCCGGGCAGTGGTCACATACAAACCACTTGTACTGAACCGAAACGGGCAGAGGTCATATAGGGACCACAAACTTTAGGAGCAAAAATTTTACATAAAAAACTATTACTGTAACCATTTATGACATACTACACTTACATTATCTTATATACTACTAAAATAAAGCATCACATAGCACTTACCGTAATTTTTTTCAGCACAATAGTAATATTTACTTGGAGCAACACACAAAACCGGCTACTTTTTCTGAATTTGAATTTGACAACTAAAACGTCAAAGAAAATTGTTTCGATACATCAACTTTGGGTGCGTTCCGAAATCTGTCAGTTAATAGACTATACGTCAATGACATTTAGTGGCTTCTACAATCTTCCTGCTCGTCAGAAAAAAATCATTTGCTAAGTGGTCGCTATGAGATCACTACCTGTTTTATTTGTTTTTACGTATATTGTAAGCAGGTTTCATGTACATATTGATAAATAGATTATTTTTACGTTGAGAAAAAAGTACCTCCAGGTATTAATGGATCACAATATATGTCCGGATACTTATAATTTCCAAAACGAAGTAACACGTTTTAAAAATATTTAACCCGCAATCCTTAAATTGGGAAAGCATTTAAAAATCCATGGTTTAAACCTCGGTGGAACGCAACAGACCGAATCGCTTAATTTAATCTAAAGACGTCCTTAAATAATGTTTATATACAGTATACAGGGTACCTATACAGCGCCATCTGTGACCTCTTTTGAAAACTATTTTTTTACGAAAATTATGTTTTTAATAAGCAGAATAAAAACTACCCTATATGTTGCTCCGTGGTATAAGCCGTTACTATACAAAATTTCGTAAAATTCTGTGCAGTAGTTTTTAAGTAGTGCGCGGACAAATTCACAGACAGACAGACAAGAATTCCAAAAATCACTGAAATGTATTCATTTAACGTTTCTAAGACCCCCCGAATAAGTTTTTCTAGAAAATCTTCAATGTACATTTTTTTCTCCTTACGCGTTTATTATATGTATAGATTTAAGATTACACTTACATTACTGATTAAATAGTAGGTAGTAGTTTAAAGTATTAAAGTTGGTCATATTTAATTTTAGCTATCGGACAGTTGGTTGATTATTTTGCTGTGTGTTGGGGAAAGATTGTGTTTTAAAAAAAGATTTTGTTTGTAATGTATTTTAAATTAAGAATACGACGTATATGTTATGTTTTAAGGATGGATTATTTAATAAAAAAAAGGTCTGTGAAGGTAGCTTTCAGATCTCGTGATGTTACGTGAAAGTGGTCTTAGGAGACTTTACCTACTGTTTGAAATAACAAAGTAATTAAAATAGACAATGTACAAACAGACAGAGGCATATCTTGCCCACACTATCTGCACATCCGCCAGACAGATATGGGGGACAGACCTGGGCGTGTATCCTGACCTAGGCTATTGACGGACGGTAGGTCAAACTAAAAAAAAAAAAACTAGGTTATATACATAACATAACATAAATACTCTTTTCTCAAACATGCTCGGAAATGGTCGCATTTTGTTCGTAAATTGAAGACACAAAGTGCTCAATTTTATTCTTTTCAAATTTAAAAAGTAAAAACGCAGCGGAAAAAAATGAGTTTCCATAGAATCATTTTACTCCTAGGAATAAAATGACTGTATGAAAATCCATTTTTATCCGCTGCGTTAACTTTTTAAATCCTACGATTGCAAATAAATGACTAAGGAAATGTTGCATTCAGCCAAGTGAAACCTTCGTTCAACCAGACAAATGTCAAAATAATCGCAAACACGTTGTTGCGATTCGAGATGCGCGCGCATTGGCGCATGCGCGTATCGGACGATTATTTTTCTGTGGTAATAGATTTGAGAAAAAATATGCAAAATAAAAGGCGGCAATTCGTTTTCTTTAAAATTAATTAAAATAGAAAACAGTATGAGCTCAAATGACGACAGTGAGATGGAAATATATGGCACACCGTCTTCATTTGAAAGAAGAAGCAAGCTTAATAATGAACAACTTGTTTCCTGCTAAGTCGCGGGACAAATATAACAGGACTTACGACATGGTACGTTCATGCTGTGGAAGAACAGCCAAAATGCTAGAAATACCTTTTCGTTCACAAATTGCCCTCGGCAAGCCTCGGCCTGGCACCTCGTCAGGAAATGCCTTTCTTTCCATCCCTCGGCAACAATGTACTATTTTGCACACCTCTAATTAAATAAACAAAGTAGGTATGCACAAATTACAAACAGAAAAGTAGGGAGATAAAACAATTGGCGGTTTTATCGCTAAAAAACGATCTCTCCCCATCAACCACTAGATAGATCATAAGTACAACTCGAGGTCACAACACATAAGCGCTCCCGTACTAATTTAATATGAGAGCGCGGTCGCTAATTTCGGTTGAACTAACGTTTTTATCATTACTGATGTGAATTAACAATATCCAAAATAATCAAGCTTTGAACCTGAATTGTTGTACTACAAAATGGTGCAGAATACTATTGAGACGTGCTGTTCGAATCGTAGAATTTTACGAATAAAATTGAGCTTAAGTGTGGTGATCTCGTGCTCCTTGTAAAAGCTTAATGATGAGTAGTCTGTGCTTCTAGACAACCTTTGGGAAGCGGAAATCTTTGTAAATTAACAGAAAAGTAGGTGTAACTGCAAATTTACCATACGATAATAAACTTACACACATTTTTTTATATCATTAATAAATAAATAAAAATACTTACATAGTTCATAGTATACATACCAACACACATCAATATATTCAATAAAATAAGAAAATATAAACTAGGACCAAACACACTACAGGCCACAAGGTTGTAAAAAAACTTATTCGTTAACTTTTTCTTTCCACTATTAAAGTAATTCAATCAAGTATATTTCAAACAATAACATTTATCGAAATTAAGATTGATGATGCCCCATACCAAAAAAACTTCCAGCGCTCAAATTCGAACCAGTCTTTTAAAATAAACGCATTGTTAAAACTGGTATTGCATGTGATATCTCGGAATACCAACGTAAGTATAAAACTATAAAGCCAACATGCACATTGCACACTAGGTAAAATAGGTCGCTGAAAGCCAATCTGAAATTAACTTTCCGGTAAAACTAGTTGCTATGAAATTTTTTGGTCGCTACCTAAATGAGTGAGCGTTGGAGTTTGCTTTAAATTTTACTCCATCGTAAAGTTGAGCAGCTAGTTTCATTTTTCGCAGGTGTTGCGAGTTTATGAAGTCGCTCTCAGAGGATATTTTTGTATAGTTCCTGAAACAAATTTGCATCAATTAGCGGACAGCGCTGCAAGGTTTGACGTTCAATAACACTGATTGAATTCTAACAATAGAATTTTCGTGAGACTCTAACATGTAAAAAAATTAAGCGGGTTACTCACGTAACTTAGGTCTATTTTTACTCGACATGTTTCAAATCAATTTACGATTATACGAGTGGCCTTCCGTGACGGCAGCGTCGGCTACTACGCACTTGTTGATTTAATTGTGCTTAAAGCGATATTTTTTTAAAGTCTCTTATTAGTTTTATCCTTGTTGTTTACTTCAGATAACCTTGTCTGTCTTTACCCTGACTTATTCCGTCACTAAAAAAGTAAACTAGGTACTTACGCTCATTTTTCGCAAGCCTTTAAAATATCTACATCGTCTTGTAACGTTATACCTATATAATGTTTTTGGCGTGGCAGATGTAAAAGCTCGACTAAAGGCAAAAACATTCACAACATCATGCAAATTATATGGGTTCAAAAATAAATAGGACACTTTCCAGCTGCCTTATTGGTAAAAATGATTATTACAAATTCACTCCCAAAATTATTCCTGGCCGTTAACATTTCGCTACCTAGTTCAATTCCACCACGGCCCAAAATCTGCCAGTTTACTAGAAAACAAATTATTTTATGTTTGAAATTAATTACGTGATATTCACAAATTACTTAAAGGTGGAAAGAACGTGAAAACATAGCTCTGTCGTTAATGCCCGGAATACACGAGGCTAGTTTTTCAAGCCAGTATAGTAAGCTAGTGCTAGTAAGCTAGCAAGCTAGTGGGTCTATCTTCGTGTATACAAAACTAGCTTAACTTTCAGGCTAGTAAGCTAGTGCTGAAGCCAGGATAGTTTTAATAGCTTGCCGTTCTATTTTTTGAGCTAGTAGCGCCCCCCACCACCGATTTCGCTAGCCTGGCTTGTGTACTATCTTCGTGTGGCCGGCGAAGCTAGTATCCGTCCGGCTAGTGCGCAGTGACCACGTGCTTTTGTTTGTGTTTTGCTTTTGGTTATGTTTGCGCATTTTCTGCTACAAAATGCCGAAACTTACTAACGAGATTAATTTAAAGTTTGTGCAATTATATATATATATAGATATAATAATTATATTAATATGTAATATTATTAGGAGGAATCTTTATGGAACGCTAGCATTCCATCTTATAAAGATAAGTCTATGCGAGATTCCGCATTACAAAAAATATGTGGTGAATTATTGAAAATGGGTATTCAAATGAATATCAAAGATGTTAAAAATAAAATTAAAAACCTAAGAGCAACAGCAAAGTCAAGAATTGTCAAAAATTTATAAATCAATGTTTCCTTTCAATGCGTTGTAGATTTCAACAGATACTTCTGGTATAAATTTGCCTACGGCACATCTTAAAACCCGATAAAAGTGACTGAGCCTCCTGTAACTCGTGCCGGACGAAAGGAAATCTAAAGTGATCTCCAATTTTATTCTTGCTGGTAACGCCTGTCTCATAATGGTATCCATTCGTTGTATTTTCGGCGTTACAAGACTCAACAGAATATCGAACATATCAGGCGTCATTCGCAGAATACTTTTGTACTCGCCTAGATCTTCATTTCGGAGTTCTTTTAAAAGCAAAGCAGATGATCCACGTTCACTCCTCCTTAAAATCCAAGGTCTTGTCCATACACGTTTTTCTAATATATCTTCAAGTAATTCATCTAATACAAATTTACATAGTTTCCAAAGTAATTATTTCAATCGTACTGTGTTCTTTTTACGAATGACGTTCATATTTACCGACGATTTTTTTACGACACTACGATACTGTGCAATGGTACTGGCACTGTCGAACTGACTTAAAATTACTGGCATCATGTAGACAGCACTAGCCAGTGTTCAAGCGAGGACAGTTTTACTAGCTTCCTAGCTTACTAACTAGCTTACTATACTGGCTTGAAAAACTAGCCTCGTGTATTCCGGGCATAAAATATGACTATTTGTAGAAAAAGAGAATTTATTTTGTTCACGTTGGTATCAGTGTTTTTTTAACACGTAACAAAAAATACTTAAATTAAATGTTTAATCTAAGATAATATTAAAACAAAATAAATTAAAACTATATAAAAGTATGGGTTCCATGTCACAGGGGACCTCTTAGAGGAGGTATTCTTTTTGTAACAGGGACTTCAGGTAAGCTTTTGGGTAGTTTTTAAATTTTGAGTGCGTGGGATATACTTACGTTTAAGTACGTACTATACATACTTACGTTACGGGAAAATCCGATTTTTTTATATTATAGCAACTAAATAAGAGTTCCTTCTTTTCTTATTTAGTTTAGTTTATTTGTGTGTTAATCACAGATATTTCCTGAGTTATAGATGTTTTCTATTTTATTTAAGTATCATATTTATATATTATGTATATCGTCGTCTAGTACCCACAACACAAGCCTACTGTGGGACTAGGTCGATTTGTGTAAGATTGTCTCATAATATTTATTTATTTCTTACCTTGTTGTTACGGAACCCTAAAAATTCGTCTTTTTCGTTGGATTCATACTAAGATAATGTTAAACAATTTGTATCATTAACTTTGTTAGTAAATCAAATAAATGAGTCTATTTATTTTCTATGTTTACCTACGTACGCATTTTTAAACTTCCTTAGTCATCTGGAAGGCGTCACAAATTTTGTAAGACTTTGACGAACTCTTTGAATTGAGTTTTTTCGAGCATAAGTTTTATTGGTACTGCTATTGCTGTACGATTTTTTTAACTTAAGATTAATAACAAACAAAATGATGTAGACAGTAGCGAAGATGCAAAATTGAAAATGTATGTGTCAATCTGTGATTACCTAGCTAAGGTAGCTCTTGGACGAGTAATTGGCTAAGCAGCTGATAGAAAGTAGTTTATCTCCTTTATTTTTGCTGTTACAGTCACACAAATATATAACGCACAGCAAATTAATCCTAGGTTACCAATACCATCATACTAATGAGCAAACAATGAAATGCAATCCAGATTAAAGTAATAGCTACGAGTAGGTATATACTATGCTAATAAAAGCTTTCAATTGCGCTAATTTGATTGTGGTTTAAAAGCGGTGCATTGGCAATCAATTCAGACTACCGACAAACTTGGCATCAATTATTAATTCAATCAACAATCAAAGTCGGACAATAGTTTAAATACCTTCGAGAAAAAATATACGCATGCGAATTAACACTTTTAAACAGAAAATGTTCAATGAGGATCTTTATATTTACGCTTATTACTTAATTTGTTTACTATAAAGGCGCCGTCATCTATAGATATTGTAAAATTACACGGTTTTAGTTTCTGTTATTGATAAATAGAAGTCAAAATCATACTCCAAAATATATTGTATATACTTATAAATATACATATAATATATATAATATATCTTTTTAATTTTAATATAATGATATTCCCATTACCAATATAAGCTAATATAAGTTTTAAAACGCCTAGTGTATGTAACATATTTCACGACACAATAAAACTACTTATACAATTTAGAAAATAAAATTCTATAAAATACTATTAGCAAACAAGAATAGAGTTCAAGCTTATTACTCAACAAGCAGTAGGTATTCTAGAAATCATTGACTACCGAAACCCGCTTTAACAAGTATCGACATTTGCAAAATTTTTAAGTAAGTAAGGGAAGTAAATATCGATCGAATTAGGTTTACTGTTTACCTGCGAAAATTATTTTATAGGTAGCAGTTTTCCCACACTCGCATAAAGAAAAAATATATCATATCTCGATGCGCCTCGTGCGATACTTTTTTAACGTGCAATTTCGACGATAAATTTTAACTTATTTACTAGGTACTTAACATTACGGTACTACATTATTGTAGGTAGGTACGTAACTTAGTACGTACCACACGGTACAGACTTCATAATCCGGCCTGGTATAATAATTTTGGTTTGAAAACAAACGGCGCGTCGCTATCACGTATGTTTGGCTGTATCCGAACAAAGTTGCAGAGTTACACAACTGGAGTAATTAAAATTTGTAGGGGACGGTGAACTGAAATTATGCATGAAGTGAGCGCAGTGGCCGCCCGGCCTTGCCCGGCGATTAATATTAATGAAGTGTGACACGGTGCTCGCTCGCGGCGCTGTTTTATATTGTTTCAAAAACCGATGTTGACAATTCTAAGCTAACCTATATGTACTAACATACTTGTTGAGCAATCAACAAGTTTTTACGAGAACCTGCAGGATTTTACGTGCTGTGTTGTAAGGTAATAATATTTTATACACCGTTAACGGTAACTAGTTAGCACATGGAAATCGTAGGCAGGAACTAAATAATAGAAGAAGAAAAAATGCACAATCATATGATTAAAATAATCTCCAACATATCAATTCAATTCAATTCAGTTCAAATTATTTATTTAGAATCAATTAAGGATCTATAGATTGTTAGTACATACAGCTAGAGAAGACTTAAAATAAGGGTTAGTGACATAGAATTACATAATAATTAAATAAAAATAAAACTAAAAAACAGAACAACGGTACGGTATACTTACACAACATTACATACTAGTTATTTTAAGTCTAGATGCACCATTTCTCAACATCTGGCTCTGCCATATGTAGGCTATTCCAGTGCTTGAGTAATGGTGCATCCAACTTACCTGCCAACGTTTTCAGCATATTATTGCCACTGCCACTCACTCTCCGCATAAGCGACGCCAATCTGTTGCCTATAATCGCGTAAAAATCGCCTCCGCAAACATTCCGGATGCACTACAGTGACGTGGCAGTCCCATCAGCATCCTGAAAACGTTGTCATTCTGTACCCTTAGGGCGTTGTACGCTCGCTGAGTATAGCTGGTCCACAGGCTGCAGGTTTAAAACGATTGGCAGAATGCCTGGAAAAGAGTTTTTTTACGTCTTTGTTACACCTGGCAAACTTGCGAGCCAGCATATTTCCACGCACAGCTAACGCTCTGCGCTCTCTTGCTATGTCGAGGTCATCCTTGAGGTCCTCAGTTATCCAAGTGACCATGGTATTTGAATGTTTAGTGACCATACCATCTAATTTCCATTTTTATAATTGACTTCCTATTTATATTCCAAATTTAATATCTGACTGGTTTAATATTACCCTTGTAAACAAAGTATTTTTGTAGGCCGGTAGGTAGATTGCTTCGGGGAACATCGTGATAAATAAAATGAAATGAAAACAAAATGACATCTTAGGTAGCATACAGGAAAATTGCGTGTGTGTAGACAGGGTACCTCCTTACCAAAGTTATATGACTCGTTTTTTCCCTAACCATGTACGCTCGTCGCCCAAAAAATATAGCGAAGTGTGAAGTCGTTTCGTAGTAACCTACCTAAGAACGTAATTGGTTTTCGCTTTTCACATCGCGCTAAATCCTCCCTATTGACGAGTAGACTTTTTCGTTGCTCTAAAAAGATAGCGACTTGTAGTCCTAATGGAACAAAACGAAAAAATTGTCTTATTTTTTACCATTTCAAAGCTTAGAACTACTTGGCTGGCGGGCGCGTATCGACGCACACATCTGTAAAGATTTTTTATGTTTCTGATTCTTCGAGCTACTTATATTCCAAAACATACTTAAACAAAAACAAAAATTCTGGTGTTATATGTTGTGTATATGTGTATATATATATTTATATATATATATATATATATATATTTATACACGGTGTAACATGAGGAAACCGAATCATTTTAACAGCGTATTCCTGATCATAATTGGAGACTAAAATGTCGTATAAACTTTTCTGGAATTCGTCTAGTTTCAGAGTTACTACCACTTAAATAAAAGAATATTTTTGATTGTGACTCAGTGCAAAACGCTTTTTTGATGGCGATTTCACCCTTTATGGGGTCTAGTCTAGACATTCTTATTGGCAGATATCAAAGTGCCAAGGAATACTTTACGTAAAATATTTTTTTCAAAAAAAATGTACTAATTTTAATCGACATCTTTACCAATAACATTTATGTTTTTATGTTCAAAAGCATTTAAAAAATCGAAAAAAAAGCAAAAAAATTTTTTTTTTTTGGCGAAATCCAAAAAAGTTTATACGACATTTTAGTCTCCAATTATGATCAAGAATACGCTGTTAAAATTATTCGGTTTCCTCATGAACACCGTGTATACAGTGTGTAAATTTTATACGGGCGTATATTGTACTGGCGATTAGTATTGGACCTAGGGAACCTATTACCATTTATTTCTTTATGAAAATAAGGCATTTTTTTTTTCATACATAATAATTCAGCCAGCAATGTATTGCATCCATGACAATTAAATTACCGATGCATCATATCAGTTATGTCAGTTTTAAATCAGTTGTATAGCGTACATTGGTGCCCGGTAGGACTTTAAAAAATCGTTACGCATAATTAATAACACTATTTAACAATCAGTCCTATTGCTGGATACTATAGGTGGATAAAGTATACGCCCGTATAAAATTTACAGGCTGTATATATATATATATATATTGTATTATTGGATAAATGGTATATATGTTTTATAAATATTACGAGTATGGTAAGCACATTGAAATAAACTTCTCTTCGTTTTCTAACGTACAGTCGTAACTTAGAGAAGGTGTAGTTTCCCATGGGTGTACTTGTCCTCACTGACCCTGTGTATGAAAATGTCTGTCGTTTATCTAAATTATAATGCGCTAATTTAGATCAGTTGCTTTTATAACGTTTATGGCATAAACCTTTCAGGCCAGAAAATTATTCATTAATCGCTGGGTTAATAACAATACTAACTTTGTCTGCAACTTAGACACGCAATGTTCCCAACTAAGGTGATGAAAAAATTTGACTTAGCAACGAAGTTTCCAAATATCGCGGCTGATTTAAATACCAGCTCAGGCTCTTCGACTCGATCCAAAGGCACACTGTGCGAAATGATTATAGGTCTATCGGGAGCTCTATCGAAAAGTATGCGCTTGGAGTTCGGTCTGCAAAGTCTGGCATCGTACAAAATCAGCAAAGCAACAGCAGTTACCGTTTAAATAAAATAAATAAATAATAAATAAAATAAACAAAAATCTATATGAAATACAAGCCTTTTCCCGCGGCTTCGCCCGCGTACTATAAGTACTCAAAAAGGATACGATACCCATGTTGATTTTCAGACTTTGTGACCACATTTGCCCCTATTAGGGCTTGAATTTTCAAAAAACCTGAAACACGTGTTTACTCATTTATCGTTAGGAATACTCCTGTGAAGTTTCGAATAAAATAGTATAACAAATCTTGATTCACCATACAAACTTTGGACCCCCATTTTACCCCCTTAGGGGGTGAATTTTGAAAAACCCTTTCTTAATGCCCCTAGACCTTATAAGGAACCTACGTGCCAAATTTGGAATCTCTAGAACCAGCGGTTTGGGCTGTGCGTTGATATGTCAGTCAGTCAGTCAGTCAGTTTGTTCTTTTATATATTTATAAGATAAGATAAGATAAGATGTTATTACCATTATAAAGAGTATGTTTACAATTTAAAGTAATTAGTATAGTACTCGGTTATCATTTGTAGTTTACCAAGTAAAATTGTACAAAAACTGAGAAAAACGTATGTGCGGTTTTGGAAAAACATCAATTAAAAATGCATACAATCTTCAAATGTTTATGATAAATACATTAGAGCATATAGGCCTATTCATATTTTTCCTTATAACGATAACAAGGAAATTCAATAATAAATATAAACTTTCGTGAAATTCCTATTCATTCGACGCATCAGTCAAATTGTCTTTGTGACTTAGATGCCCGACGGGGCTCGCCGAAGACGGAGTTGTTGTTGAATTTCATGCTATGACATTTCATTTTGACAAATATTTTGACAGAAAATAATATAAGTACACGAAATAGGGTACCAGTAGCCAGAATGTATTCAAAATGAATAACAAATTCTTTTAGTATATGCTAAATATGTATACCTAAGACATATTTCCGTTATATATGAAAATCATGGAACCTATTTTTTGCTGGCCGATCTACAATATAAAAGATTGAGTGCACATGTGATAATAAAGATCAAGAAATTAAAATAATGACCAAGCCATGTCTAAAGTTAAAGTCGACGAGTAGAAAAAATATATTTTCTTAAATGCAGGAATAATAAAATAATGGCCAATATTATTAGACGTCCATCTCTAGGACCACGGTCATGACTGCACTGAGAAAATGTTTTCAGAAAATGATACTGACCGAGTACTTACCTAATTTTTGGGGGGTGCATCTTATTAATATAAGTAGCAACCGGACAGGGTGGCTGAATATTTAAAAGATTTCTTTTCTGAGACCACTTAATACATTTTTGTACCTAAAATATATATCTCATCGTTTTGTCAAAAAAATTATGAATGCGAAATTTCACATTTACAAATAATTAATATTAATAATTACTTAGTCATTCTATTCTCTTAGAAGTCCGTACGTCCGTAGCAGTATTCAACATTATTTGAATTCAGTGTCCTACTATTTGGCAATTTGCTCTCTTCATGACTTTTGTACTTCTCTTTCTTCCGGCCAGCTGTTAAGGAAGGTAACTCCTCACACCATCTCCGTCAGGTGCTACTTACCTCCTCCCTATGCCTCACGCCTTTTATCCAGTATCCTCTTAATTTTAATGCTTGCCCATGCAACTTGACGTCGCACAAAATAATGACATTGACGCCATTGCGTCGTTATAATAATAATGCTCTAATGTGCCTGTAGGATAGGGTCGGGTTTCAATTAGTATAACTTTCGTATCGTGTCTGAATACGCCTACATACCTTATTCTGCGCGCGACCGTACTATGTCGTAGCACGTAGCAGGTTAAAATCTTGTGGCGGAAAAAATCGTAGCACTCTACGGGGAGTCATAATTCATACTATGAACTTTCTAAATTGTTTGGTTTATACTTTTTCCATTAAAACTTGTGACCATATTTAAAACTTACATTTCTTGGAAACTATTTTAGACACGATCTAAGTCCAATATAATTTCTGGTATCAACAATGCAATATAGCTAACGTCTAAATGTCTAAATAAATATCAGAATTTTCTTGAAAATTATTCCGATATGTGTTGGAGGTATGTTGGAAATAGATTGTTTTTATGTATTTTAAAGTTAGAATACGACACCGAGTATTATAATATCACTGGAAACCATTCAAGATTGAGTTAAGCTCGAACACAATGAGATTCGTACCATCGTAAAAAGTAAGTGCAGGGTGTGTAATTTTTGTAATAATATAGAGGTACAAAAACTTATATTGCTTAATTAGGTACGTTACTCGAGTATGAAATGTTTTTATTTGTATGCTGCCAGCATCATCGGTACCATGCCGCAGGGGCCTCTTTTAGATATATTTTAGTTTTAATTTCCTATTTTTTTTTTCAGTATAATAGATTTTGCAAGAGAATAACTATAATTCACTTATATGAGAAAAAGAATAATAAAACATGCTTAAATTACTAAACTAGTGAGCATTCAAATCTAAATTAGGTATCTGACAATCGATTATAATATAAGATTATTTTATATCTTATGTCCGTAAAATATTTAAATCTTCTACGATTTCTAGAAACGTCCGTTAAATTAAACTGAACTGGATTTGTTACTGTTCTGTTACCTGTTCTGTTAATATCAATATTTATAAATCAGAATGCCGCGCTAGGTATGCGAAGATAAATTAAAAAAGTAATCTATGTTTTCCCATTAGATCGTTTTCAAAATCTAAGGAAACCCGGACAAAACTTTCTAGACAAGACAAACCTGTTAACATTTTAAACAGAGTCTAGCAATAAACATTAAAATAAAAGAGATGTCAATTACATTAAATTATTCGATATCACAACTTTCATTCTTACCACTATACAATTATGATTAAATTTTGCGTTTACGAGTTTAAAAATATACCATTTGGTTTAAATAATGCCTTCTACAACCTTTGACTTGTCACAGATTCAATATTAAAGTAATTGATAATGCTCGTATAACATAAAAAAGATGCAAATATTTCTTTTATTTTGGTGTAACAGAAATCTACACCTTAAATGCAAGTCCATCTATTACTACTAACTACAGCTCGCTGAGGGCAGTTCCAAGAATCCATGGACTTTTGTTGGTACAGAACCTGGCGGAAGGATGTTGTAAGAGTTATATACATACATTCTTACATACGCTCGAAAAAACAATTATCACTTAGGCTCAACTTTATGTCATACCATAAAGCATAGTTAGAAGCACCGCCTACAATCTTTCTGCTTGGCCCTAAGGTTGACTGGTAGAGAATGCCTCATGGCATTAAGTTCGCCTTTTGTACGATAAGGTTTCTTTTTGTGCAATAAATATTAAATAAATAAATAAAATACCAGGGGGCTCCACTATGTCTCTCTCCATTGTACCCGTTTTTCCCGATGCACTTACCACATATGAGGTCTAATGACGGAAAGGTTGGGTGCGGGCTTACGGATGTGTTCGAGAATATGTGACATTTACAGTCGACCTCAAAGATATGTTTACAATTTTTTAACCTTACGCCTTTGTAATAAGGTGCGAAAGTGTAAAGACATGTCTTTGACGTCGACTGTTCATCATTATCGTTTTTTTTGTAGCCTATTTTGTATTCCACTGCTGGGCAAAGGCCTCCCCTATTTTGCGCCACCTGTTACGCCTCAGTACATCACGCTCCCGGCAAACACCACAAGGAGTTCAGATCGTCTCGCCATCTTCGTTTTGGCCTACCTCTACCTCGGCCTTCCTGTGTTCGGCGGTCCAGTCGGTCGCTAATTTGGCCCATAGAACTGGATGCATTCGGCATACGGGTCACGGCCAGTCCCACTTGACAGCCTTAATACCCACATCTGTGATACCAGTTCTGGAGCGCAGTTCAGTGTTCCTTACCCGATCGGTTCTGCATACTCCAAGTATACTGCGCTCCATTGATCTCTGGCGAATCTTAGTCGTGACTTTAAAGGCGTTTTCGAGTTATCTCTAAAAAACTTATTTCACAAGCAGATACGAATTTTTCAACCATCCGACACGCACTTGGCCGGTTTTTATGATATGTTTTGGTCTAATTGTGAT
Organism: Pammene aurita; assembly: GCA_947086415.1. Taxonomy (NCBI): domain Eukaryota; kingdom Metazoa; phylum Arthropoda; class Insecta; order Lepidoptera; family Tortricidae; genus Pammene; species Pammene aurita. The sequence goes on from OX352290.1 coordinate 19,919,922, forward strand.
AAATTAATGAATAAAGGAAGGAAGGAAAAAAAAGGAAAAAGTAAAGTACTAATTGGGATTGTGAATTAAATATCATAACAACGAATAAAATATTGAAGCTTTTATTTACAAAATTATCAACATATTATCACTTTGGGAATTTGCAGTTTTACTTGCATAACGCCATAAATACTAGTTAATAAAAACAATATTGATTACATTACAATTCCTCGATAACTTTTCCACTTATTAATGTATACCTACTATTCGGTACGATAAGTAAGTGTTATGTCAAATAAGGTAGACACATTAATCCACGAATAAATATGTGTTTAATACAATAAATTCGATATACAGCAGTACATCTAATAATGATATGAAAATATGATGCTTTGAAATTCGAAGTAAAAATAGGCAATAGTAAAAGCAGAAATACCTCAATAGAAAAACTGGTTTATAAATATTAACTTAGTACTAAAATTGTTTAAAAAATGTATTATGCGGTATATATTCTTCATATTTTATTTTTTTGATCAACAGTACATGTTAACAAAACCGAATATTTCTTAATATATTTTACATGTTTACCTTTCTTCTTATTTATTTATAGAGCAACTAAAAAGTAGTTGAAGATCAATTCTCGATATTAAGGAACTTAAGGTTTAGGCATGTCAATAATATAAATAACGCTGTTTTAATTATTTTAATATTTTACGTACTCTATTATAAGTTCAAGCGCAGTAGGTAATTGAACAATAGTTATTCTCATTTGAGCAAAGTAATATTATTCGCGTATGGTGAATAGGTAATAATCAGGGATCGGACGATTGGCGTCACTGTACTCGTATTGATATAATTTATGGGTTTCCGAAAACTCCTACTATCTCTGTGAAGACGCCCTGTACATCATCAGGAGCATAATTAGGTCAATGTGTCATCAGAAATCACTCGCTATACAAGTCGTTTGAATTACTGAATTACTTAGATTTTTTGTATTGGTAACTTATGTATAGTGTGTTGTAGGCCTTTCATATCATTCCAATTGTTTCTTTCTAGCTAGTGTCATAGATATATCTGTGTGTCATCCTGACGTAGTGAAAAATGAAAATGAAAAAAAAATGGTAATTTTACTGGACCTTGCATAAGCAATGGATATGCAAAGAACGATTTGCGAGGCAGAGGAAGTCGCATGAAAAAACTTATTAACTTGAGGCTTATTGCGAACTCTGAAAAAAAATGGTTAATCCTATGGTTAAATGCAATTCAGTAATTTAGCTGCAAGTTTTTTTCAAGGAGCTGAGAAATTACTCGGATCATCTGCAAGGAAATAAAATAAAATTATATTTAACGGCCTTGGCGCCACGTTATCTTTTACGACTTCTCCACCATCTGCTCGATACGATTTGCCTTTAGTCGAGATGGCATTTTCCAAAGTTAAGCCAAAGGGCCTGGTTTTTCAGTAGGTCCTTACCAAATTTAATTTATACTTATATCACTTGCTGCAGCTGTAACTTAACAGATTCTTTAATATGGAATTTAATGTTAAAATTAGGTTATACTATTTAATTTAAAAAAAATCTTCAATAACGATATTTATTCACTGGTAAGATATTTTCATCGACATTGCTCTGAATGTTCGTTCAATTAATGTAAGAGAATCAACCTGCAGTTTTTGTCAAAAAAATTTTAAGCGTGTCATCTAAATTTACAATACAATTATTGTCACAAGTATAAATAAATAAAAATAAACAATTGTAGTTACATGGAATATCTAATTTATCAATGCAAACAAGCGATTTTATCCGTTAAAATTATTTACAATAAGCATAAGGTAATATAGTACATTTCTTATTATACATTGTAACAAAAACATGAAACGCTATATATACAAAACCATAGTGTAGATATGTATTGACTTCACATTAGATGAGAAATTATGAAACCGAAAAAACTCATAAAATCGTTAAAATCAAATAGGCAGTCAACAAATTAAGGCCTGGGCGAGTAACGCAATGAATGTTGAGTGAGCATTCGTTATAATAATTGACGCAATGATTTGCACGTGTTTAATCTCGATACTCGGCGTAAGATATATCAAAAAAACATTTTCAACGTCAATGTGTGCACATGATTTAAAAAAATGAATGATTTAAGCTATTGCATTATCTATGACCTGAAAGTTTTTAATGAGTTCATCGGTTGATGGAAGGTATTTTCATTATATTATTATGTTAGCAACTGCTCGACACTTTGTCCTCATGGAATGCAGCGACATGCTAAGTATATCTGGGTTCGGTATTAGTGTGTTAACCGCCTAAATAAATATTTATATGAATCCCCTCATCAAGAATAATTCGATGTCTTTTGTGTAAAAACCTTGCTGTCATTAAAAACCCTAAGCTTGTAGGCGTGCAATAGATGATTAATTTCTATTTTATTAATATTTTATTAATATCGTCATAAATGAAATATGTAGATACAAGACAATTTATATGTAAAATTAACAGTCGGTATTAAACTCTTATTTCGAGTCGGCTATGGGTTAAACTTTACAGGAATTTTTACATTTCTTTGTTTTATATACATAGTTCAGAAATAAGAAGCAATAATCAACTTTTAAAATCAGATGGAAGACTTTTTATAATAATAATAATGCAACAATAATGATTAAAAGTTTAAATCAGGTAGGTATATAGGAAGTACCAACATTGATAGATTTATGTGCACATGTATAAAAATGTTATGATATTAAAATTGTATGTACATTTTGTAACTATCTACTTATTTAACGTTGTAATGTAGACCTTTAATATAGATTCGTATGAAATCGCAATAATGGTGATGCATAAGAGCCATGTAATATTAAACATAAATATTTCATAGCATTTCGAATATAATTCGAACTGTAAGTCAATATAAGAATGTCAAATCTAAATTAGTTTAAATTCAGGGGTAATTCGACCCAACAGAGCAACTAACTTCTTCGAATAGCCCAGTGGAAAGTAAACAACATTTCAATTGTAGGTATGATAAATAGTGGAATCGTTTTAGTTTAAGTATAGACAATAGTGCACAAGGAGTCGTCTTAGATGACGTGACGTCAAGGCGTCTGGGACACAACTTTCCGTCGACGTGATTTGGCGCCCTTGGCACTCAGAAGCTTAAACCACACGACATAAAATCAATTAAGTAGATGCCATCGTTTAAGCTGACAATGTATGGACGCGTCATACTTGACGGAACACTTGGCGTTGCCGAACTCTAAATACATTGTTGCTTTAGGCTTTCTATAAGTACTTTTAGCATTTTAAGATGCAAATAAAATCAGTTCACCATCCAAAAATTGCATATTTCACAAAATTTTAATTTGCGTAAAATGTACACATACGTGCGCGGATAAAATTATCCGTCAAAAGCTCAAACCGCTAAACGTTCGGGCAACTCGTCGCTTTCAGTTTTGCGGTAAACTAACAACATAATAATTTATTGATACGATCTGATAAATACCACCTATAATTAATCAAATCGCAATAATTCCATACTGTCCTATCATTAACGTAACAAATATATTATGTATTAATATTCGTACTCCTAACTACTTGTTACGTGGAAACTATTATTTAATTTACATACAGTCGGAATGTGTTAATGTGTACCTAACACATTACCGTAACTCAAAATGTAGTACTTTCTAAATCCGTAAATAATCCAATAAAAAAGTATCTCTATCGATGTATATTTTGGCAATTGACATACACTAAACCACCTGATGTTTTTCATTAACCTTATTTTCTGCGCTGATTGCTCATGAGTGCCTTGACTCGCTTCAAGTTCGTGATGGTGATCTCGTCATTGGGCTGCAGCTGTAGCGCTCGACGGTACGATGTTGCAGCGGCCGCATATTTACCATTTAAATGTAATATTGCGCCATAATTTGAATGAAACTCTGCATCCTGTGAACAAAAGCCACATTAAGGGTGTTTTTAGGGTTCCGTAGTCAACTAGGAACCCTTATAGTTTCGCCATGTCTGCCCGTCCGTCCGTCCGTCCGTCCGTCCGCGGATAATCTCAGTGACCGTTAGCACTAGAAAGCTGAAATTTGGTACTAATATGTATATCAATCACGCCGACAAAGTGGTAAAATAAAAAGTGAAAATTTTTTTTTTATTAGGGTACCTCCCCTATACGTAAAGTGGGGAGTGATTTTTTTTTTCATTTCAACCCTAACGTGTGATATATTATTGGATAGGTATTTAAAAATGAATTGGGGTTTCCTAAAATCATTTTTCGATAATGTAAATATTTTCGGAAATAATCGCTCCAGAAGTAAAAAAATATGCGTCCCCCCCCCTCTAACTTTTGAACCATAAGTTTTAAAAATATGAAAAAAATCTCAAAAGTAGAACTTTATAAAAACTTTCTTGGAAAATTATTTTGAACTTGATAGGATGAATAGTTTTTGAAAAAAAAATACAAAATAATTTCTGAACTAAGTTTGTAATTTAACCGTATAAGCAGGTGTTTATTGTACCTGTAATTTCTACAAAATTACAATGAAATGACGTGCTTTCAAATAAAGTAAAAACGGTGAAAATCGGTTCACGGAATAAAGAATTATCCCATAAAAATCATCTTCCATACTTTATGCTCGCGCGCAATAGTTTACTCAATTTGCCAATAGATGTCGCTGTACATGGAACTCTCATATCATATCCTACATGGCGGTGTTATTAACTCTTAAGTGGGGACACTTACTGTGACGGACGGAAAACTACGGAACCCTACAGTGAGCGTGGCCCGACACGCTCTTGGCCGGTTTTTTTTATGAACAGATAAAAATCAAATAAAAAGTTTCGAACTGACAGCAAAACTAGATCAAAATTTCATCATGCCGTTCAATAGTCAATACACATCGCTTCTGTGATTGCTTTTGTCTTTACGATGGAATAAAAATATCATAGAGTGCATTTCAGAGCAACTACATACATAAAAATATAGAATACCCACTTATTTATAATAGAACACGAATAAAATCGATATATCAGTATTAGTTCTTGTTAAATTTTTACGCTACGTTACGCTTCAGTATTTTAACAATGACTAAATTATATTTTTTTCTACATTTCGACGCTTGGGGTTACTACCTACTCCCTGTTTCAGGAAATCCATGTCCTGTGTTACACAGAACACTTAGTTTTAATTTTCATTCTAATATTTATGTTACATTTCCAATTGTAGTATGTTTCTTAGAAAATGTTTTGTATAATTGTCAGGAGGAGTTTGTCTTTGAGACGTAAAGTGCAGTTAAAGCCACGCTTAGCGGTAATAGTTGTCTTGAAAGCCTTCTCGCATCGAGTTTAACTCTGGTTTTCGTACAGGAAGTTAAACTACAAGCTCTAGATGAGTCTTTCAAGCAATTCCGCTTGAAATATTGTAACGATTCAATAGTAAACTGTACTTATACTCGTAGTGTGCACTTCTAATTGTACATGTTTGCAGTAGGAATTTATTGGGTAAACTATAAATACTTACTCGAATTATGCTTGGAATCACGTAAGATAAATACTGTATGTAATCTAGGACAAAATATTATATATGAAGTATGTAAATAAGTAATATTTTAATACGACGAGACATTATACTGTTAACACTCCGTAGCAGATATATGTCGTTAAGCAGGCGAGGTGTTTAAAATAATCTGAGCACAAAGTAATTGATACTAGAGAGGACTATGAATTTCCGTTGAATATTGTAATGCGGTAGGTTACCACACACCTCTATGCGATATTATTACACTTATGTCCCGCTAAAGGAATACAAATCGTTAGGTACAAACTAAAATTCAATGTAAAAGCGAATACGACGATTGATAGTTATTTAAAGTATAGTTGTACTGTAATAAACTTTACCCAGATTATACATCCGAGTTATAGATCCTTTGGCGAAAAGATGTACGGCCCTGCCGCTATCGGGCCAATAAAGTTGTGGGAGTACGATGTTCGGACAATCGCATCACATATATCCTATAAACTGGCCGTAACGATTAATTTATCGCTTGGGTGCTATTCTTCCAGCGCTCGCACTAATCTTCTAATGCAATAAAGGTTGCGAGCGAGCTCAGTATCGATTCTAAGTCTTAAACTGTAAATATGACGTTGCATTGCAATACACGAAAATCTATTTGCCTTTTTAGGTAATATTTTTAAACATATCGGATACTAGCCCAAAGCCTCTTCTTCTTTTACAGAGGCCTGTGGACATTTAAAGGCTGGTGACGATACGATTTTCAACGTGCATCTGGTCGGTTTTGGAGAACTAGATTTTCCATCAGTTACGTAAGTGTTACGTGTAAATGTGAAGTAGGTATACCACTGATACACTAAACCCACTCTTAACATCTAATCAAAAATCGTCTTTTTGGCAAAAAAGTATAACAAAAACGAGAGACATGAAACTGATATGCCAAAAAAGGCTTAATGTGGCGGCCCTTCTATTAAATTATAAACCCGGCAGGTAGAAAACTAAGAACGGCTATCGAGCCTCTCAATCTCAATTCGTATCGACGAATAACACAGAATTGTGGAGAGTATTGATAAAACTACGTAAAGAAAAAAAATGTTTTGTAGTTTATAAGTGGCGCTATTTGTAGTAAATTTTAGAATTGTTTGTCATTATATTAAGCCACAAAATGTCTTGCGATGCATTTTTTTTTTCTTTCAATTGATGGCTTTTCCTCCTCGCCTATTTTGGCGAGGTGAATTCTGCCAATGTCAAGGTACAATTATGATTTTATTCATTTTTGTAAAATAAAATAAAAGCAACGTTGTTCGGTTAAGGCCTTGTTGATTGTAAAGTGATAGCCTCCTTACAAACACGTGGGTGGCCGGGACCCCGGATAACCGTTTGTTCAACTAAAGGATGGTTACTCGCGTTTTGGGACTAATTTTTCATTAGCTGCACACTTGTTCGTTAGGTCACCGCACAATAAGCTATCAATATTACACACTGAACTACGTAAATGAGCAAAAAACAAAAAACTATTCCAAAGACGACGCAGCCATCTTGAAGCTCAAACGGAAATCCTTGCGATGCTCTTAAAAAATAATCAATCTATAAAACTCTCTAGACTCAAAGGACTTGAGTCTTTACCAACACTAATTAGAATTCACTACTTGTTTGACAAATGTACAGTCGATGCCCTCACTTAAGTATCTACCTCACTTCGGGCCTTTTGAACGCGCAACTTCGTTGCTTCCAACAACCCGAGTTCGAGCCCCAGCAAAGTGCCTGTTTTTGTATTAATTTTTTTGTTTTTAATTGTTGGTAGTGACTATTTACCACTATTATTTTATTTTATCATACAGTAAAAATGACATTCTGGCACTATAATGTTTTTTTTTTTAATTTTTAAAATCACAGATATAATACATTACGTAAATCTTGACTAAAAAGAATCGATTAACACTTTCGTCATAACGACAACCAGTGTTTGTTTGGCGACATTGAATCATAACCTGTTTTCAATTTACTGTCATTGATATTAGGTGGCAGCACTGAGCGGTGAATTCTGTATTTAAATCTTGATCAGGGTACGTGCATCAAATGTTAACGGCAGCAGAGAAGCTCCCTTTCATCGGCGTGAAGCATTATTTCCGGTTTCCACATCTCTAGGTTAAAGCCACTAGATGGCTGACCCTACTATGCAAAATAGAGCCAGTGTTAATTGTAGGGGGCAGCACCTGCTTAGAAGCGTATTTTCGCTTTCGATTCTGGTCACGAGATGGCAGACCCTCCAACACGCACGGTCTATAGAATCACGCACGGTCTATAGAATCAATAACCATGATTGTTTGAAATTTTGTTAGAATTACTTAGAATTCATATTGGTCACTCTTTAATAAGAAATAAAAAATCTACTTTCGTCCATATTGGGATTTGAACCGTCAACCATCTGTTTCATAGTCAAGCACGCTATCCTCTCAACCACAGAACAGATTAGAAACCATGGCGAAATTGACGGCCGGTTGTTTCAAATGAATGCTGCTAGGACGGAGTAAAAATTCTATGCATTTATATTGAGTCGATCGTCTCATTTTACTAACTACCCACAAAATTAATATTTTTTCCGATCGTTAGTGGGTAATTTTATTAAATCTCGTTTATTCTCTCTTCTTTGTTCATTGCTTTCGAAATTCCATTGCAACGGTAACATCAGTGCCGAATCTAATTTTGAATTATTAACCATGCATCATTTAACTACATTTTTGAAGGCGGAAATAGTGGTGTTGTATAAAAATAACATGTCTATTAGTGGAATCGCGAACTCGCTGCCCAAACCACGGTGGAACTTTAATAAAGCTAATTGGAACTCCTATAAGCAGCAAATGGATGCGAACATCAGATGGATCAAACCCGTGGCATCCAATTACAATAGGTTCTGTGCAAAGAAATTCGTGCCAAGAGGTTTCCGCAAAGAGTACATACCCGGCTGGTCTGCAGAAACCGAAGATGCCTACCGCTCGTATCTCTTGACACAGGATGCTCATACGGCCAACACGCTTATTGCAAAACTGGATGAAAGTCGGAAACAAAAGTGGCTAAATAGCGTCGAAAATATGGACTTCACCCATTCCAGCAGAAAAAGCTGGGGATTACTACGCAAACTCGGTGGTGCCTCGGAACCAGTAAAGAAAGAAACAACAGTCCATCCGGATGCAATAGCAGAGCGTCTAAAACGAATCACCAAGAGCGCAACCGTCGATAAAGATTTCACCAAAACCATCCGACGCGAAAACCAAATTATATCTACTAACAAACTACAGTGTGACATTTTAGATTGCCCCTTCACCCCGGACGAGGTATCGACCGCTTTAAAAGAAACAAAATGCGGGAAATAAGCCGGCATCGACAAGATCTACCCGGAATTCTTAACCCACCTAGGTAAACCAGCCATCCGATGGCTGGCTGATTTCTTCAACGATATCTACAACACCGCCACAATGCCTTCCGTATTTATGAAATCTAAAGTCACAGCTATTCTCAAGCCCGGGAAAACTTCCGATGACGCTGCAAATTATCGGCCCATATCTCTTCTAAGCGTTACGAATAAGCTGCTTGAACGCCTTTTGTACAATCGTCTAAAGGACATAGTGGACCAAGAGATACCTATTGAACAGGCGGGTTTCCGGGTTGTTCGGACCAGGTTCTCGCAGTCACCACTTACATCGAAGCTGGCTTCCAGCGTGGACAAAAAACTCGCGACGCGGCGGCGGCGGCTTTTGTCGATCTGAAGGCGGCATACGACACAGTATGGATAGACGGCCTGCTGTACAAGGCCAGCGGAATAATATCCTCGTCAAAGATTCTACGCCTTCTCAAAAGCATGCTAGGCCCACGCAAGATCAAGGTTCTTCTTGGAGACAGAGAAAGCCGATACAGACTTTTAAAGAACGGACTCCCTCAAGGGTCGGTCTTGGCTCCTCTTCTTTTTAATGTCTATACGCGCGATATGCCCATAACGGTGTGCGACAAGTTTCTGTATGCTGACGACCTTGCTCTCATTACTCAAACTAAGAACTTTGAAACCGGTGAACTGTTACTCACACAAGACCTCCAAACTCTCAACGAGTATTATACCAAGTGGAGACTCTGTCCAAACCCGACAAAAACCGAGGTAGCCGCCTTCCACCTCTCTAATAGCTTGGCGCGCAGAGAGGTAGAGGTTACTTTCTGTGGCAAGAAACTGCAGCACAATTTCAACCCGAAGTACCTGGGGGTGACGCTGGACCGGTCCCTGACCTACAAACAACACCTAGAGAATCTCGGCCAAAAAGTTAAAACCAGGGTGAACTTAACTAACAGGCTTGCGGGTACGACGTGGGGAGCACGAGCCCGTGTTCTGCGCACCTCCAGCTTGGCTCTTGTTTACCCTGCTGCTGAGTACTGTGCTGCGGTGTGGTACAAAAGTGCACATACGGGAAAAATCGACGTCCAGTTAAATCGAGCTATGCGTACCATATCTGGCTGCTTAACACCTACACCCTTACAGTGGCTCCCGGTCTTGTCTCATATTGCGCCGCCAGGTATCAGAAGAACATACGCTGCTTCAAGGGAGTGGGAAAAATCCAAAAAGGCAATGCTTCCCATAAGGAAAATTCTGGACCATCCTCCTGCCGAGCGTGTCCGATCTCGTAGGCCTATCTGGTCCGACTCCCAAATTCAAGGCCCAGAACAATTCTGCACTAACTCGCAATGGAGGAATATTTGGAATGAGCAAGCGCCACCCTCACATATCCGAGACCTTGATCCAACAAAGGAACCACCGGGGCTTGACGAACTAAGAAAAATTTGGGTTAGGCTTAACAGAATTAGGACAGGTGTCAGCGGATGCAACCACAACCTTCATCAATGGGGCTACAAGTCGTCACCGAACTGCGACTGTGGCGCCCCAGACCCAACAACCACCCATATTGTGGAGGAGTGCCCCAGAAGACACTTTGAGGGCGGGCTGAGCGATCTACACGCACTGACCGCAGATGCCAGGGATTGGTTATCAAACCTAGATATTAAATTATAGATGCATGCTTTTCTTTACATTGTTGTTATTTTTATTGTAACATTATTCTGTATTTTTTTTAATGGACCCAAATAAAGCCATACGATAATAATAATAGTGGAATCGCTCGTAAATTGAATGTAACGGTGAGTAAACATGTTATTGCAAAAGGATTTATACAATAGTTATACGAGTCAAATTAGCCCTTTTTTGTTATTCTTCTTTATTGGTGTGTATTTATTAATTTATTATAAAATTAATTAAATAATGAAGTCGTTTTCTATGGTGTGAAGTAATATTATACATGGTGTTGAAGTAATGCTGTGTTTATTGATGTTATTTATTTCTATTTGTGTTTATTTAGTAACTTAAAAATTCAATAAATGAAAAAAATTCTTTACAGAGAAAGACCGTCAAATTGTGGGTAAAGCGGCATGGGAGAACGGGAGGTGTTGAGAGGAAACAGCCAGGTTTTGCTCCGGTCATGTTTACGGCTCAGTCTGCGCGCCACCAAGACATAGTCACAAGGCACACTGAAGACCCGTTTTTATCCACCAAAATAACAGCAAACGCTAACGGCATTGCAGTGAAAACAGTGCGAAAACATTTACACGCCGCTGGATTATCAACGTATCGGCCAGCAAAAAAATTGCACTAACAGAATCTCACCGAACAGCGAGAATTCGGTTTGCTAAGAAATATTTAGATTTTGATTGGTGCAATAATATTGTTATTTACACTGACGAAAAGTCATTTAAATCAGACAAGGTTGTACAAATGATACTGCGGCGGAAACGTGGAAAACGTTACGATGAGTGTTGTGTTCTACCAACGCAAACTAGCGGCAGAATAACCTTGGCGTATTGGGGCTGGATGGCGGCTAGCGGCCCCGGAGAATTAGTTGAAGTCGGTGGCCGCATGAATAGTGAAAACTATTTAGAAATTTTACGTGACGTGATGTTACCAACTGTGCGAGTTGCGTATCCTGTGGGTCAAATATATTTGATACAGGATAATTGTTCCATTCACCGTGCCCGGATCGTGAAAGACTGGCTTGGTGCTCAACAGGACATTACTGTAATTACCCTCAAAAAGTCCAGATTTAAACTTAATTGAAAACTTATGGGGCCAAATGGTCCTTAACTGGGACCCATCGAACGTTAGGACAAGTCAAAACTTGAGGGACCTAGTTCACACCACTTGGGAATCAATGCGTGGTGGAGATTTATGTTCTTCGATGGTCAACGGCATGAGGGACCGTCTTCAAGCAGTAATGGACAATGATGGCAGGTCCTTAAAGTATTAATATAGTATATTTAGGATCGGCAACGCGCATGTTACATCTTTGGAGTTGCAGGCGTCCATAAGCTACGGTGACTGCTTACCATCAGGCGGACTGTATGCTTGTTTGCCCCCGATGTGGTATAAAAATATAAAGTGAACGGTGTAACAAAGACTAATATTATATTATACTTTACATTGGCATCCCTATTCAAGAAAGAAAATTGATGTTTAATAACATTTTATAAACTGCAGTTCATCGACATATAATCCGCAGTTACTATATTACCTACTTAAATCTGCCAACATGAAATATTTTTTTAAATTTATAATTAAGCAGGCGCTAAAGTGATGTTAGTGTATTTTGAGTTAGAAATAAGTATATTATTATATACAAATTTCTATCTAAATAGTTACATGTTGATTCACTATGTGCCTGTTTCTTATTGTTAAAGTAATTGTAGGTGGCAGATACGTTTACACACATTTAAAAAATGTTTATCTTGTTGGCCACCTTCTTTATTTTATTTTAAACAAGTTTCACAAACATAATTACTTACAGGATAAAGTAGCAAGTTTCATTTCATGTTGGTAGAATTGAATAGGTATTATTACTTATTAGTTATAAGAAATAAACATTTTAAAACCTGTTTTTTTTTTAAACTCAAATACTCAAATAATTTATTTGTAAAACATAGGTACATTGAAAGGTCTTACAATATTTTGGTGGGTATCACTATGTTCCACCATGTGGTATACAAATAGCTACAATTGGCATGCAGCATGCATATAATTAAACTACTTAATTAGTAACTACTTACATGATTTGGCACTTATAAAATAATAATGTACAAAATTAGATTAACAATCAGTCAAGTAGCTATGAAAAAACAGATGTCAATGTGTTATGAGTAGATTAATTAATAACAAAAATAAAAAATACTAATTTAACAACATAAGATCTTCATGAAAAATATGTAGGTCATAAAAAATAAAATAAGGATATAATCAATATGTCATAAAATTACATACCTATGCCGAAAAAATAATTGAAGTATAAAAGAAAATATGTCAATGATCTAAGTATTCAGTCAGAGAATAATAAGTATTGTTTATTAAATATAATGTCAGCGATCGTTTAAATTCAGTGTTTGTTTTGTTTTTTATCACTTCAGGTAACTTATTATATATTTTGCTACCCAAGCAAACCACACTCTTAAGTTTTAGAGCAGTATTTGCAGGTTCAGTATGGAAGTCTCTTGGCTTTATTCTTTTGCTTCGTGAAAACGTCACTTTTGTAAATAGTGTGGGATTTGCTCGGACAAACATTGCGATTTCATACACGAAAAGTGAGGGCAGTGTAAGTAATTTTAAACTTTTAAAATATGTGTTTTGCTTATTTAATCCCTATAAATATATAAAATACCGAAACGGAACATAAGCAGTCCCGTTAAAATAATTAAGCGCTGATGGCGACAAATGACACGTATGACGGTACCTATTAGACACCAACTTAAAAGACACACGTCTGATGTACTGATTATCAAACTGATTTAATTACAACTAAGTTGTATTTCCCTGATCAAATTACAATTCATATATTCTTATTTTACATCGCTGCTCCGCCAGTAACTTAGTTACAAAAACGGCCACGACTACTGCTGATGATCAATAAAATATGCACAAACTATTCAAACATTAAGTATTCCAATTAAATAAAATTAATTAAATTAGCTGTTGCAGTTCTTAAGTGTTCTACGCTTGTTATTTAGAATATAATTTAAAGGTAAACAGTGGGTGGCTTAAGTATAAGTGTGCACGAGTGACAAGCATTTGTATAAATACTATTCAGTGAATAAAATGTGAATTTAATGTTACGTCGGAAACAGGACATTTGAGAAAAATATAATATCTAATTAATATGAATTAGAATCTTCTTGGTGGTGTTGTGTAATGTCAGTTTCAAATCAATTTTGTCGATATGAATCATAATATTCATCTTTTCAGTAAACATGAGTTTAGAAAAATATTATAAAGGTAATACGAACTAATACAATATTTCATTGAAATACCCGTATTATATTAAAACATGATATAAAAAGAAAAAAAAATAAACAAAATAAAATACTACTTAAATACCAAAAAACAAAAAAAACTACAACCATCGTCAGGTTTCGAACCCCCGGCCACGCTAGCAAATGTGCATAAATATACATCGACAGTGCTTTCAAAAAGACGTATGTGGGTGGATACTTAAGTCAGGGCACCGACTGTACTATCTGTCACTAGCGAATGTCACTTCTTGCGATGCTATTAAAAAGTAATCAATAAGTGACACTCGCTAGTGACAGATAGTACATGTGTCAAACAAGTAGTGAATTCTAATTAGTGTTGGTAAAGACTCAAGTCCTTCGAGTCTCCATTTACTTAGTTTTATAGATTCTAGAATCTATAAAACTAAGTAAATGGAGACTCGAAGGACTGGAAGCTTTGATTCAATGACTAGTCATTGAATCAAAGCTTGAGTTTTAACTTGGAGGGACTTGAGTTTTCTATAGAGACTCGAGTCTTCTGTACTCGACTTGAGTATTTTGTAAGGCTTTTAGAACAACTGAGTTATTATTAGAACTCAACTCAACTGGACTTATAGGGACACTTGAGATTACGCGACCTACTTAGTAAAGTAGCGTAGCAATTAGTGAATTTTTTGGTTTTTAATTATGTCTGTTTATATGAATCTTCTGACGCCAGTTCAAATCTGGCCTCCGGCCTCCGGCCTCTGGACACCGGAGGGTTTGGTCACATTTTCTGAAGTATATGACATCTATTTTCTGTTTATATGGTTTCCTTAATTTATTACAACACAGATTTTTGGAAAGTTTGCGGACGGGGCCTAGGCGAAAAAAAATTACGTGACCGTCACGTAAACCCGTCACAAGCCATACTATTGTGAAATATGTAACCGTCACAAAGACCCGTCACAAGCCATAATATTGGGAAATATGTAATGAGAATAAAATGTAATGAAATTATGTGAGTGAGGATATAAGTATGAGGATGAGTCAAACAAAAACTAAAAAATACTAATTTAACAACATAAGATCTTCATGAAAAATATGTAGGTCATAAAAAATAAAATAAGAATATAATCAATATGTCATAAAATTATTTATTATTTTTCTTTGTTGAATAATCCTCACCCTCATACTCATCTTCATACTCATACTCATACTCATCCTCATACTCATCGCCATACTCAACCTCATACTCATCCTCATCCTCACACTCACATAACTTCGTTCCAACCGAGTGTTCCACGATACTCACGAATTTTTTTACCGTGTATCTTATGGGCATTATTGCTGAGAAAATAAGTGCTAAAAAGTGTTTTTAGTGACTTATACTTTCACAGCTAAACAGCTGAATCTAGTTTGGCGAAATGAAGCAAAAAAAAAAGACATTTTGACAGTAAAAGTGAAGAGGAAGAAGGTACCTCATGTACATACTTCTTTGAAGCCTTCAAAACATCATTGTGTCATTTTCATCATCTTTTATTTTGTATATAAACTTCAAAAGTGCGTCTTCATTATAGGACTCGAGTCTTTTTGACGAAGGACTATAAAATATATGATGGCTTGAGTCTTTTTTTAAACTTGAGTTGTGACTACAGGACTCGATTTAGACTAGAAAAAAGACTCGACTTACGACTCAAAAGACTCGGAGGTCTTTTAAGCTAAATTTATTTATTTCAGAAGCAACTTTTATAATAAGTAATTTATCTATTCGCACTTACATACAAACACATACTTTTATTTAAGTTTTTCATACTCTTGATTCACAAACGCTAATAATTTTAAGATTTTTCTAAAGTTACCTCATGCCTTAACCGATCATTTTAAGACTTTTCTTAAGTTACCTCAGGTCTTAACTGCACTGCCTTCGCATACCACCGCTCGGCGGAGCGACAGCGGCGCGCGTCACGGAGCGCGCGCGCTGCCGCCGCCGCGCGCGCTCCGTCTGTTGGAGCCAGGCGCGCTGCTAACACGTACTGCTCAGCGGCTTCTTTCACCCGCCGTTGTGATCGTAGAAACGTCCCTATTTCAGAGTGTCAATTAAATATATTGTCAGTCACAAATATTGTATGACGTATATGTGTTTAATATATTATACAGAAGGGTTGATACGTAACCACTGTTTGACTCTGTAACTGATCAACATTATCATATTATGGCAGTATTTTCTCAAAAAAATAGTTATTTATTCATGTAAAATTAATCTTAAATGAAGTAAATCATAGTCACCCCGTGACTTTTGATATACGCTGTATGGGAAACTTTAAGATGTCACATTGAGTAGGGTGACCAAATAGTATGAAAAAAATGTTTTCTACCTATCATCTGATAAATAATCATCAATATTGGTGATTAAAAAAATAATGGCCACCATCATTAGGTTCATCTTTAAGTTTTGTAGGTATCATGCCTTGTTCTCTTGCTCCGCGACACCAAAATCAGCCTGTATATCATTCGTTTGGGTTTCCCCAAAATTGCAACATTGATTAATAGAGAGATAAAGTATAAAAACTATAATATGTCACCTACCGAATTGGTCTCTTATTGAAGGATCATTCGGCGCCAGAAGCAAAGCCTTGTTGAACCACATTTCCGCCTCCATACTCCGGCTCGCCTGTACATCAAAATTAGTCAATAAGTGGGGAGTTTAAGAATACTTAGTCTTAACATTTCAATTTTTACAAAACATGTCAATGAAGTTATTGGTCAATTTTATACTTTACCGTCGTCGTATTCGACGATAACGTCTCGGTGTATTGGTGCGCTAACATGTAAGGTAAATGTACGTTTCCACGAACGCTTAAGACCTGGACATACGTTTAATTTTTTTATAAGGTCTGGCATTTTCACACGATTTTTGTCAATACCATAATGATAACTTAGATACATTAGTAATAATTTTATTGCACTTAGAAATTTTGACGTGATAACGTCTTTAAAATCGTTTTAGTCGGGTGACATGTTCAGAAACTTGTGTCACACCAAAACCTCACGAGCGCGATCGCAGGTATAACGAGAGAGAGACGGACCGATCTCCCGTCTCATCTCGAGCGCTGCCAGTCATTCCGTGAAACTTGTCACGCGGAATCCTCACGAGCGGTTAGACGTTATCACGTAAACATCTCGATCGTAAACCTACTTTTTTTGTAAGGTTAGACATATAAAAAAATATTTTTAAAGATTTTTAGTCCTTGATTTGTACTATTAAGCGAACTAAGAAACATGATTTGCATATATTACTGAATCCGGTGACAACTTTACCGAACTAGAAGAAAAATGTATAAAAATATGGTGTTAAGCGATTCTAAAACTTAAATTGTCTCAGTGTTTAAATAACACCATCTAACTACGCTAAATTTGCGTCTCCAGACATTACTAAACTACTTCACACAAAACAAAAGTAACCTTTATTTTAATTTTTATAATTAGTCAAAATAACTACACATTAAGTTTTTGAAAAAACAACTTCATGGTTTAAAAAAATACCAAGTATTTTTCTGGAGTATTCAACGTTCTATTATATTTTTAAATTCATCGACATAAAAAATATAACATAAACCGCATTACCATTTTTTAGGAAAATAGACTAGTGTTAACGTAATAGAAGTTTTTTAAGTTTAATTTTATCTAAAAATATAAACAACACAAATTAACATTTTATTCTATTATAACAAAATTTCTCTTTATGAAAACTGTCCCGGCCCTTCAACAGCAGTCCCAGGAACATGTTTAAATGTTTAGGAGCGCTGGTCTTTAAAAAAGGCAAAAAAAAATTTTTGATATCAACCTAGCTGTGAGAGAAATAAGGCTGATATTATAATGTCTATCAAACAAAAACTAGGCCGAGGGAGATACAAGGGCACGATTTACCGAACGCGAGTATATAAACCATGCCAACCATATGGAAGCTAATACCCGAACAATAGCCAAATAGCACTAGACCCTACTCATTAGTGTTGTGTTCCTGCTGGTGAGTAAGGTTGCCAAAGAGCTCAAAGAGGACCCAGTGTGTTGACGATGAGGGACCTTCTTGTTCCTTTAGTCGTCAACACAGTGAATCCTCCTTTTTGTAAAGGGTCGGCAACGCGCATGTGACTCCATTGGAGTTGCAGAAGTCCATAGGTTACGGTAGCTGCTTACCATCAGGCGGGCCGTATGCTTGTTTGCCACCGTCGTGGTATAAAAAAAAAAAAAAAAAAACAAACTCTGAAAATAGTACCTTAATTGCAACAATTTAACGAATTTATCATTGAAACTAATAATTAGAAGAATTATGAATCCGTTCATGTATTTGGTTTTTGCTTCTAGTGCCGTAAAATAACTACAAACATTGATTTAAAAAAACCTATGTCAAAAGGTTTATTTTTAACTGAAAAAGTCGTAAAACTATAAGATTTCAAACGCGGATTTACTATAGTCTTTGCTGTCTACTGATGTTCGATAAATGCTAATAAAATTAAAAATACTTTTAATTATTTGAAAAGTCAAGAAATTTATATTAATATATCCTCGCTCCGGGTATTTCCTGATGCAAACGTTGTCTATCGCCGTTCAACGTGATAACGCAGCGAGCGTGATGGGCACCTTTGCATCTGGAGGGTCACGGGGTGGGTGTCTGGGAGATATAATTGATTAATAGTGTATTAGGCTTAGGTGTGGTTTTCAGTGCTTGTTTAAATTTTCTTGTATGTAGTTTTATTGTGTTATAGTGTTTAGTTTTAGTTTTATTTTAGTTGTACGAATAATTTGTTATATTAAAATGCTTTACCCTTTGTTTTAGTTATTATATTAATATTATATAATAAATCAGTAAAAAAATAATTTTAAAAACATACGCTTTCCCTGATTCCGTATGCTGTTCGGTTAGACCATCCAGTCACACAGTTGTGTCACACATCACCGGATTCTCATTTAACTCAAATTCTGAGAATATAACTCCACTTAATTTACCTAAAATAAATAAACTTATAAAATAACACTCTAAATCCACCATTTGGAACCCACATATAGTTTTAAACGATTCTATGATCTTAAAAGTGCACGCGATTTCTTAACGATTTTGTTAAGGGCGCCTATACAAAGTGTCACTCGACCAACTAGATCAGTTGTCGTGTCGCAACTGAGCCCCAAAATGGCAGTCTCTGACTCGTATTCGTAGGGGTAGGTATGTAGCTCACAGAAAAAATATCACAACTTAGTATCTGCAGTAAGTAATCGACTTATAGCTTATGGAATATATTCGGCGATACGGCACGTTCGCTGAAGCGTACGTTTACATTAAGTGCTGTCTAGGTCCTACAGTCTAGACTTAAGCGCCGATGGCAAGCATCGGCAGCGGCGTCCGATTGTTTTTTGACTGACGGCGGGGGCTTAATCGGCGTGACCTCAACGGAAACGGTCACGTTAACAGCCACTAACAGCGTTAACATATGCGCCATTATATCCAGACAATATCATCACGTCGACGTCCACGGTGAAGTATAAGTAATTAATATAATATACATTCCATAAATTGTATGCAAAACAACTTACATTCCTGGCAAGTATCCTCGCCATAGTGACGTGTGTGCCCACGTGGTGTGGCGACGCGACGTGCGCCGACATCAAGCTGTGCTCTGCTTGCGCCCACTGCTGCAGCTGTATGTGCACTTCGCCGACCATTGACAATAGGTTCTGGTAAAAAATAATAATATGACATTTTATTAACCAGAAAATTTTACGAGTATTATTAGAACACAAATACCAATCTAAAATAATGCTCAACACTCTGTCAGAAAGTTGTCTAGTAAGTCAGTTGTCAGTGGTGTAATAATCTCGAGGTGTTCCATTTCAATTAAAATATTTACAGGCATCGGATTAAGAACGCGCTAATATAATGTATACAGTATGTGGCCTGTAACCCGAGCAAAAAATTAAAACGCAGATTCTACTCCTAAAACTATAAAACTTTTGTTCAACAACTTTCAAATAATATGGAGTTTTAGATTGTCTCTTTTTCATACAAACTAAATAGTATTATCAATGTACCTTAAAATCCGTCCAATTGACAGTGCTTGTCAGTGTTGTCACCCTACAGACATAATCATTTTCGTAGTACATTGCGTATTCGAATAAACTCTAAAGTGTACTAAAAATCAAACCAACACAAGCAATAACAAAAAGTTCATTTTTAAACTCGCTGAACAAGCGTTGTCTTGTTTGAGGAGTAGAATCTACGATTTAATTTTTTGCTCGTGTTACAGGCCACACCCGCTATTTAAAGTAGGTAATATTTAAGTTAAATACTCTTTAGTTTTTGCTTCAGCTTTTTTAGGTTTATTTGCCCTCCCTGCAAAACATCCGAGAGCCAGTTGTTACGTGTGCTATATAGCGCGAAAATAAGTTGGTAACAAAGGCTTATTATGCATGGTGGGGCAGCACCGTGGGTTACTAAAGTTTCAGGTATACTCACGTGTCTCGTCCAGCCTACAACGGGAACGTTATTAGTGGGAAGTATTTGCAAAGCCTCCTTATACGCCGCAAGCGCTTTATGCCAGTGGGTCCTTTGCGAGTGGAGCGCCGCTAGCTGCACCAGCGCCGAGACGCGCGCAGCGTCGTGTTCGCGCCGGTCGCGCACGCGCACGCCGTCGGCGCGCGCGCCGGCGCGGAGCGCGCTGGCTGCCTCGGCGAGGCGCCCATCAGCCATCAGCGATGCGCCGAGGTTCACGTACGCCACTATGTGGGATAACAGACATGTCATATGTTGGTATACAGAATTCATCCTTGCTTGTCTTATCCCGTAAACCATAGACATATAAAATAAGGAGATGGAATCCCACGAAGATAAAACTGTGATTCCATAATAAGCCGCGATCTCGTGCACACACACTGACTTTTGACGTTTGAACCAAATACCGCTCGTCCACGAGTTGTATATGTGTGCGTCTCGCGCGTAAGCACGAAGAACTCGGCTTCTTATGGAATCACAGTTTTGTCTTCACGGCGCTCCGTCTTCTTATTTTATACGTCTATGCCGTAAACAAACAGTGTCAATCTAGACATCGTACTGTTAATTAGTTAGTTTTCATGTTTTTTATTCGATTATTGAAGGAAATTTGATTATAAATGATATTTTTCATTGGTTACTTGGTTGAATTCAATACTTTGTGAATTTCTTTAAATATATATCAACATTTTATGTGATAGTCCCTAAGAAAAGTATGATAATGTCTTAGAGAAGTCATGTGTATATTTAGATGATAAGACATGTAAGGATGAATTCTGTATAAATGCCGTTCGCTCTGTTAGTTTTGTACAAAACAGATGAAAGGAAAATCTACATAATTATTCAAACATGGAACGTCAACTAGTATTTGTATTGGTGCTATTATTGGTACTATTGGTAAACATTACTTTAAGATGTATCAGTACCGATTGTTGTTACATAAGTACCCTACGTGACTATTTTACGGTCAGAGGCAGATAGAAAGGCCCACGCTGCATACAAAGTTTGTTTGTTGTAAGTTGATATACGTACAATATTCCAGTGTTCAAACCAAAATGAGTGCATAAGCTCAAAAATGATATATAATAATAACAGATGGGTTATGCTCGCCCCAAAAGTGAAGCACTTAAAATGAGTGAATTCAAACAATTGTCGCTAGTCGTGCACCGGCAAGCAGGAGATGCGGACATAGACACGTCAGCTCCCGTCACCCGCGTGAGAAAGAGACAAACTGTAATTTTCTAACAATGAGAGTGACAATCGTTGCTAAGTTATGAAATAACTCTGGAAGTATTTTTTGTGCTCATTTTGTTTAGTTTAGTTTAGTTTAGTTTTATTATCTCATTATACAAATTTCATTTAATACATTAAAGTTTATACTAGTGTTCGTATAGCGATCGTCTAAATGTAAATAATTTTCGTATTAAAAATAATAATGATAATACAATTTGTTAGAGTATAACCCATCCATAGTAAATATCATTGCTGCTAACTACCTACTTAGCGTTGGCATAGGTATGCCAAATTATATATTTTTTTAATACATCTACAAATTTATATATTATGTATTATTTCTGTTGTATTTTTCTTTGTTGTACTTACAATAAAGTATTGTACTACTACTACTACTATTACTTTATTTCCATTATTGGCCTAAAATTATAAATCCCAATTAATATAAGTAGGTAGACAGTAGGTAAGTAAGTAAATGAAATTACAACTGGACGGAAAATCTTTTCGTATTTAATGCTTTATTTTTTACTGGAAGTATAAAGTTGGCTTCAGCACGGACGCAACTTTCCTTCTAACTGTATACAGAGCTAACTTTAACTTACTCGGTTTTTATTTGGAAACCTGCAACCATACTTGTGAAAGTTATATAAGCATTGCGTTTAAAAGATATTATTACTTACAAGCCATGGAAGGTCGGAAGTATATTGCTTTTTCAAAACTCTTAATAGCTTCCCCGTATCTTCTTTGATTTTGAAGTATTATTCCTCTGTAACAAAGAAACAAGAATATTAATATAGATACGTGTACTATAGACAAACTTGCAGACATGGAGAGGTCACATTATGTAATCATTTATTAGGTCGATTCCAAGTGACTTCTTCAGTTAGTCACTATCTTTTTTTCACCGCCTAGTTAGATAAAGGAGGTAATAGTAAAACAAAGGAAGCTTTTAGGTACCTAACAGGTACTCTCGGGTGTGTAGTACGGGTTTATGCGTGAGAATAGATATGGGAATGTGCACGGCATGAACGTGGAAGGAGGAAAGGCAGCCCTAGCTAGGTACTTACAAAAAGGAATGAGATCCCATCAAAAACATTACATGTACAAAAACGCAAGTCTCGCAATGCAGTTCTTCGACCGCAAAACGTCAATACTTTAGATCTCAATAGTTCAAATGAAAAACCAAGCCGGTGCCATAAAACCCAATCCCCACTGGAGTTTACTAACAATATTTAATTTTAATTGTTACCGTTTATAATAAATGTAACGACTTGGAAATCTAGTCATTCTATTTATTATAGGGACAATAAAATAAAAACGCAATAAAATCTATCTAACGATATCACATTATTTAATGCAATTTTTAGGGTTCCGTAGCCAAATGGCAAAAAACGGAACCCTTATGGATTCGTCATGTCTGTATGTCTGTCTGTCCGTCCGTATGTCACAGCCATTTTACTCGGAAACTATACGACGTATCTGAATAAAATTTACACATAAGGTGTATTTTGTATGCCGCTACTTAGTTATGGAGTTAAATTTGAAAAAAAAAAAGTTTTTAGGGGGCGCTCCATAGATGTAACTAAATTTCAAAAAATGTTTTTTAACCAAATATCAACATGTGACACATCAATCGATAGGTCTTTAAAAATAACATTTGACCATTTTGTGATTAAGTGAATATTTTCTGAAATAATCGCTTCGAAAGTCAGAAAAATTGTGTAGTCACCCGGTAACTTTTGAACCGTAAGTCCAAAAAATATGAAAAAAATTGAGGCGATGTGCCTTATCATATACTTTCTACGAAAATGATTTTGAACATTATCGGTTCAGCCATTTTTGAGTTATCTCCAAAAAACTTCTTCCATAGGCATCAGATACGACCTTTTTGGTATTAGTTTGGTTTTTATTACATTGAAGGTACGGAACCCTCCTATGCGTGGTCCGACACGCACTTGGCCGGTTTTATTCAACGATACGCCGGCTAGCGTTGTACCTACCTCTACATATTTTTAGCCGTGTGATGGCCAGGTCATTCTATTTATTGTAAAAATATAGACGTCTAATATTGAAACTGTCACAGTGAAATGTTGTTAGTAAACATGGGGGTTGAGTTCTATGGAAACCGGCTTGGTATTTCATTAAGTCTCAATACTTTTTTCGGTCGAAGAACTGCGTTGCGAGACGTGCATTTTATACATGTAATGTTTTTGATGGGATTTAATTCGCATAAGCTGATTAACGATACTTTGGTTACAACAGGCATGAACATTTAATTGTTGAACTGCTAAATCCGAATCCAGTTACTACGCAACGCATGGAAACATTTCCGCAGCGAGTATCAAAGTTAAATAAATAGAGTAGGTACTTCGTGGACAAACTATTTACTGCTTAAGAGGCTGACAACACCCGATGACCTCCAACTTGACTTAGCACAAACAGTTTTTAGCTATAACTACTTGTTTTGAAAAACTAAAAAATATATGTTAATATTCGTTATATTTGGAAGAACTTCGTTTATTCCGATACACGATTGGACGAAATCGGCTCGATAGATAATAATTCCAAAGCTACATCTTAAAATTTGCTTTAAACAGTCATATGTATTTAGTTTCTTGACTTATACGTCTGTAACTAAGGACAAAATTTCACCGCACTAATACTAAAAACTTCGTTGTTTTATGTTTCTCAATTAATACGTAGTTTTTTTTTATTCATCATTTTGCCAAATTTGCAATGAGCTTCCATACTAATCGTAACACAATGTTTCTCTTTCACTCTAGCTGAAAAACATAGGGAGAGAATTTAACTGTTGTCAGCCCCTTAATATTATTGTCAATATTAGCAATAACTAACGTAAGACACATATTGAATGAATTTTAGAAATTATACTTGATGATTTTTTTCGACAACGTTATGATAAACATAAAAAGAGATTGCTCGTTTATTACTATTTGCGTGAGACTACGTTTGACTTTCCTAGCCCCATTTGAACAACACCAGGTCGATGACGGGTCGTGAGTTTTGTACCTGCTTACTAGCCTCGTCGAAAAAAAACATAATACCGACTCGTATATGTGACTAAGCAATTAATGCGCATTGCTCATCTCAAAAGTTCTCATTTCAATAAAATAAATACTGATGAAATATTAAATGCAATCGATGGCACTGACTAGGGGGGGGTCCCTTTTTATAGCAAATTTTATGCAACGGGGCCATTTTTCATTGTCCTTAAGTGTATGCATGCCGAGGCGAAAGGTAACAAACGGTCGGGCATACTCCACATATCCCAGCGGTTTTTATCTGTCTGCAACTACAATTTAAACATGAGTCTGGTTAGGTAGAGTACTTTATGTGCGTGAATACCGTTATCCTATTACGTAGTTTAGATGTCCATTAAAGTATTGTTACCGTAAAATAAAAAAGAACAAAAACCTTTTTTTATGTCGATATACAATTTAGTAACAGTTAGGCGATTACTGGCGAGAGGCAGCAGTGATCGAGCTGCGATGAGAAGGAGATTGCATTAATTACGCAGGCTTAAGCTCCGAGCCGACAAGGACTCCTACTGGAGCAACAGTATACCTAGCATAATAAAAAAATTACACGTACTTATAGCTATACCTAATAAATACACTGACATATCAATAGTGATTGCCATACCACTGGTGCAAAACAACAACCGTCAACAATAACCATTGTCAAAACCGATGTGGAGGACTATAATATAAATATTATTTAGCAATACCAATCTGATTTAATATGTCATTTTAAAGGTTTAGAAAGGCCACACATTGTATGTACATTGATTGCATAGCATTGTGCTGCATTTCGGAGCTGTAGCGCGATGAAACTCTGCACATATTTTTAGCGAGGCTATGAACTGACCACAAACGTTCTTCTGACATCAAAGTGTCGCTTTACGCGTCACAAAGCGATACAAGGGCAATGCTCGCCGTGCACTAAAAGCATTCATGCTTGCAAACGAACGATGTGCCCCGCTAATAGTGCCACATAATAGAAGTTCAACCAATAAACGCTGCCGCTCTTCACTTAGCGGCCGCATCGCCGCGGCTGCAATATTGTCCACATGAATAATGCAGGCTCCGCAACGAGCCTGGCTCAACGTGGGCCCGGCGAACACTAATGAGAACCGTCCGACCCGACCATACTCTACTAACAATTTGTTACTAATTCCCCTCTCATTATTGTGTAAGTCTAGACAAATAGCACATTACAGGTTCTGATGCTGTCGATTGCTGTTTGCTACCAAACATTGCTCTGCACTTACAATATTGTGCATTATTTAAAATACCGGGAACGTTTTTGTTAGATGAACGTCTTCAATGAAGGACCATCATTTTAAGATTTCGGGCGCCTACTTTTACTCAATGCATATTTAGATGAGTTCATTAGACTTTAAAACTAGAGTTTAAAAATGAAATTTCAACGGGCTATAATAACTGTAATGAACATGATGAAAATGAGATTAAGTAAGCCCTACTATATAGTAGTCCCTACTAATATATATTTTATTATAAATACGAAAGTAACTGTATTTTTGTCTGTTACTTCTTCACTCTTAAACCAATTTAAATGTTTTTTTTTTAATCTTGAGGAAATAGGATAATTTATAAAAGGAAGGAGGAATTTACTATGAAATGGCTAATTCTAATACGTAGTCACAGTTAGAATCTATACTTATCAATAAATTCCAAAAATATTACCTCCTCTTAATGACTTTTGTGTTTCATAGAACTGACTGACTCACACCTAAATATATTAACAATAAAACAAAGCCAATGTTCCAACACCCACAATATAATGGGCAAGATTAAATTAGCCGTAGTTAATTTATTTTTATTTCAAAGTTTTTGTTCAATTTATGATTAATTACCAAGTTTCTAAGAGAACCAATTAAATGTTCAATAACAATTACTAATTTATACTGAAACTCTTACAGTTGTTTGCGAGGTTGGTTATTGTTAGGGTATTACTTATTATCTAAAAGCAGGTAGGTATTACAATTTAATTAAAACTTCTTTACAAACTCAACGATAGAATGTAATTTCTTTTTAGTACTTTGTCAACTGACCTAGTTCCCTCTTCACCTGTTTCTTTAAGAGTTGATTACTTATAGAGGTTATTTATGGTTAACAGTATTTTTTTCTTTAGATATACTATACAATGAACAAAATCGATGATCAAAGCAGTCTTAATACGTGACGGGGCCCTAGGGCACTTTGAGAATCAGGGGCCCTCAGGCGCTCAATTAGGGACAACGTTGACTGTAAAAAAACTTTCAGGCCCCCCTAAGGATGGGGGCCCTGGGCACGTGCCCCGTGTGCCCGTATGGAAAAGACGGCCCTGTCGATGATATATCGTCTTTTCTAAAAATTATATGTAATGCATAATTCTTAACAATATCCCATAGTAAATAATTTGGAAGGCTGAGTGTAATCTGCGCTAAGCCACGACAAAGGGCACTGCCTACCTTCCCTGGATATAGGGGGTTATCACATTTCTGCATTGCTGCATGCGTATATCGCTGTCTCGTTCGCTACTCTCAACCATTACGGAATTTGTATAAACCAAATCAAAAAAGTCATTATGGCGGCCGGCCCTTACGCCTATATTACTAAAAATATAGGTGTAAAATAAAATAATAAAATAACATTGAACTTGATAGATTTAGATTGTCACATTTCATTATAAGCCGCGATGCTACAAGAAATAAACTAACCAGCCAGGGTTCCCAGTGCAGAGTTGCAGAGATGCCTTTTGGATTTATCTAAAATATGAATAATTATAATAAATAAATTATTTTTACCGGTAAAACCTGAATCTTATTTAAAAAAGGATAAAAATATAGTGTCATTTTCCGTTTGTGGAAGAAGGCGGAGCACGTTGCTTAGTAGAGATTTAACTGATGCCCAATGGAGCTAAAGAGCACTCGTGTGGCAAAGTAGTAATTAAAGTCCGAATGGGTACCACAACGGGCACACTTCACCAAGGTGCACTAAAGACTTATTTAAGGACCAAAGTGGACCTGTTTTAACACTTTTAACGACATCCAATGAGTAATGACGTGGCGACCTATGTAAGTGAAGATAGTTACTTTGTGATTTTATATGTGTAGGTAGATTGTTTTATGTCATATCTTTTGAGTTTTGAACCAATTCCTATAGTTTGACATAAATACACAACTTACTTTGTTGCGGAATCATTAAGTAGGTACGTAGTTTTATAATGAACACAACAGAAGTTCAAATCTTTTTTTTAAATAAATATTTGTTCGTTTGGTTGGATCCCAACCCAACCCTGGGTACCGGAGGCCTAGGTCAAGTGACTTAGTGTCTCCTTTGTATACAGTATGTGGCCTGCAACCCAAGCAAAAAATTAAAACGTAGATTCTACTCCTCAAACTATAAAACTTTTGTACAACAACTTTAATAAAATATGGAGTCTTTAGATTGTCTCTTTTTCATACAAACTAAATAGTATTATCATGTAGATTAAAATCCTTCCAATTGACATTGCTTGTCAGTCTTGTCACCCTACAGACATAATCAATTTCGCAATACATTGCGTATTCGAATATACTTTAAAGTGTACTGTAAATCAAACCACAAGTTAATTTTTAAAGTCTCTGGACAAACGTTGTCTAGTTTGAGGAGTAGAATCTAAGGTTAAATTTTTTGCTGAAGTTACTCGTACAGGACACACCCGGTATGGCATATAACTATATACGTAATAAACTATAAAAGTATTTATAATGAATACTGAATATGACAATGCAAGTTTTTCAAATTGCAGCTTTGATCCTCGAGAACTCGATAAGTAAATAGAAAGATGGAATCAACATATGCACATTTTTTTGAATACAGTAATGGTAATACGGTAGCTGCTTACCATCAGGCGGGCCGTATGCTTGTTTGCCACCGTCGTGGTATAAAAAAAACACGAAAAAATCATGGTATTATAATATTATATAAGTAAAGTATAATGTAGATTAGCAATGTCAAGAATATGAAAAGGAAACACGAATTCTGCGTCTCGTGAATCTGCAGTCATGCTGAAGTTCTAGTAAAATTTGGGCTGATAAAAATAAAAATTAAGGAAACTTATATCATTTTAAGAACATCTGTGCTTCTTCTACCTACACAGGCTTTACATTTGTCATTAATTTCGCAAACATCGTTCATTCACTTAGACAGCATCGCTTGATGAATTTCCATAATGCAAACAAAATAATTGGGCACCACTGGCACCAAATTATAAACGTGTAACGACGCATAAATTATGATCACACGTATTTGTTTAATTTGGCACGTTCGAGTGCCGTAAACGCAGCCCGTATAAATTGAAAGTAATTTATGCGACGAATGTTCACGAAACGGCTCGGATGTCTGCGCCGGGCTTTACGTAGTCACGCAATACCGACATTCCGCGATTTAGCCGACGTGACAAATTGTCAGTTAAATTAATGTTCACTATCGCACTTACATTAAAAACCTACACATTATCGTGACAAATTCACATTACTGACAATGTGAATTTGTCACGATTTCAACCCGACATGCTTGAGTGTCGTGTTCTTGGTATCTATGTAGAAGTCTTCATAAAAGTAATTGAATACTTGTTGAAAAATTCTAACATTCAAATAGTGAATTAACTTGATCAAACCCAAGTCATATAAATATAAACGTCGTGTCGTTTTCGCATAAGCTGGTGTCTTAAACCAAACCTTCTATTGGGTCACGGAGCTGACTTTCGATTCCGTTTTAATATATCCTGCCTGGAAAACGCTAAACTGGATACAAAGGCAAAAGTTACTTAACAGTAGGTATACGTAGTTATTATTTATTACGTATACGTATACGTAAATTAGGACGGTGAAAAAGTTATGCAGAATATGTTACTAGGAAAATGGAGCTGCTGTTTCAGAGAACGCCCTAAATCGATGATAATCCATTCATGTGCGTACCAGAAAATAGAATCATATTGACCCAAATGTATTGTTTCTGACACAATTACACTACTAGTACTTATAGTTAGACGCTTTTATTTCATATCGGCAAAATATTCACACTGCGGCTTGGTCTTGTTTCTTGTACAAATAAGA
Organism: Pammene aurita; assembly: GCA_947086415.1. Taxonomy (NCBI): domain Eukaryota; kingdom Metazoa; phylum Arthropoda; class Insecta; order Lepidoptera; family Tortricidae; genus Pammene; species Pammene aurita. Next base: position 19,949,651 of record OX352290.1, read on the forward strand.
AGCACAATTTTTACAAAAACATACTTAAATAATCGTAATCTTCTTTTCTTCGGCTGGCGTAAGGCTTTCTTTTATGCAGTAATATAGCCAATTTGGTCTTAAACCACAATCAGATACCTACCTGCATTCGTTGTTAATCTTAGTTTGTGACAGTTTTATAAAAAGGTAAGTAACCCTTTGGCGGAAGGCGCTTACGCCACAGGGCGGACACGTCATACTACAAAACTCGTTTCAGTACGACACATCAGCACGCCTAGCATAACTTGACGTTTGACGTGACAGTTCATACTGCAAGCGCGACTCGAAGTATGGAATGACAGGCGACAACGTAAGAAATGCTAGCCGGCCTGTACACGCTTCAATATGCGCGTGCGTCTGAGGGCGCTGTTTCCGCTGTCGTAAATGACGTTTCGCAATACACCGACATTTTGCTTTTTATCGATGCGCTGCCAACCTGACGGATAGCCTACTAGTTCCCTACCAATCGGCCGCCGCGGGGTGAGGTAATTCCGTTCGGGGCAGGGCGTAGCGTGGCCAATCTGTGTGAAATACTACTATTTATTCTGTGCTTACGTTGTACGTGTATATATTCAACGTTGCATTCGACCAATAGAAGCGTAAGCGCCGGCCGCAAAATGGCACTTTTTGATTTAGACTTATAATTGACTAGCGACCCGCCCTGGCTTCGCCCGGGATAAAAAATGGTTATTGTGGATTATCCCTAAGAGTAAGACATATACATACCATCGCTTTTTTAAAGGTGCATAATACTGTAGTACATTATTTTGATCTATCTCGTAGGGTCCAGCCAGCGTTGCAATGTAAGCGCAAAAAAATGTGAATTTATGACATCACATTAGAAACCCTCTAAAATTATCAGTGTTTCTCTACTATATTATGTATGTATTATACATATAAACCTTCCTCTTGAATTACTCTATCTATTAAAAAAACCCACGGGTGGTTTCAATGATCTAAGCATACATAGAGACAGACAGTGGAAAGCGACTTTGTTTTATACTATGTAGAGATAGATAGTGATTTATAATCGAAATCTAGTAAGGACCAAAGGGATCAGATAAATGTAAACCGCACAAACTTCGTTTCACCAACCAATTCAGTTCTAATCCAACACCAAATCCCTTGAAGTTTCATTAGAGAACTGACTTAGCGGTCTTTGGCCAGGCAATAGGCCAAATATGCATGCCTATTTTCAATGCTAGGTAAATTGACTTTAGCCCTGCGATTGTTCCATGTTTGTATACCGAAGGTCTTCAATATTAATAATCAAACATTTCGTGCCTATGCAACAATGTACCTATGAGAATTGCAAGACTGAGTAATTTATCATTAAAACATAGTTACTTTTACATATCATATCACAATTTACCTACGCAATTCATTGTGAATAAATATCAGTTTCATAAACGAGATGCTACAAGAAACGAAAAATTATCGCATAATACATAAACAAGCTTTCTAGAAAATAAAGAAAACACAAGAAAGAAAGACGAGAAAATCGAATCACCGTGAGCGCCCTCTTGGTGGGAAAGTAGGTTAGAAATAGTGTGCTATTGAAAATAGAGTAAGTGGCTTGGGCTAAACATTACAGTGATAGTGATGAAACGGCGGAGTACTACGAAATACTTTATATACGACGAGATAGATTATCCTTTTCCCATTATCTAACATGATTTCCAATAAATTATTTCGTGGAAAATTCATAATGGAAATCTTAAGGTATCGGGTTTGCAATTACAAAATGAATATCAAGGTATTAGATCCGTACTTAGCAGTTCCTCGGTAATTTTTGATTAATCACGATTAAGACCATATTTGGTAAGTTATTATTATTCTGAAAGACCTTAACAAATAAAAACAAGCAAGTTTTTCATTATAATTAACCTATTAATATAATAGTAGGGTTCATACCAAATAATTAAAGATCTGTTTTTCTTTAGACAGAAGCCTATGGTTTCTTAAGCGTAAGCCTATAATTTACTAAATGTATAGTTTATCTATTGCTAAGCTTCGCGTAGGCGTAGTTTAGTGATGGAAAGTTGGTTATGAAGTTTTAGTTTGCCGGAGTGTGGTCGGCGCTTTGACACTAAAGGAGGCCTAGTCTCGGGCGTCCCGCGGGAAATCAGAGCCTTCAAACTCGTATCCAACTTCATCGAATACGGAGAATTAAGAACTGATTACCACATCTGGATTTTAATGCACCAGGTTACATTTACGAGTAACGTTGAGTGTATCAGGTAGGTACAGTCAGAAGCAGAAATAGCTAAACGGGCGAAATGTAAAAATTTGCTATTCACCACAGCCGCTCGAAGAAAGCTTCTTTATTGTATGAAAACAGTGAGCACAATTAGCAACATGCACAATTAGCAACATCCACAATTAGCAACATGCATGATATTTTTGGAAGACGTGTGACTGTAATAAACCTACTATCTATTGTAGGATTGAAACGTCAAAAATGCGAAAATACGTCAGGCGTCTGCGCCGCGCGTCAAAACGCCCCATCCAAAAGCGTGAGGTTTCTGACATCAACGGCCTCAAAGTTGCGGAAAACTGTGTGGAGATTTTGGAACATTTTTGGAATTTTAGGCACGAAAAAATAATAATAATGGTCTGCCTGCGACCACGAGCGTTACGGCACGCTCGAAACGTCAGGGAAATAATAAAAATAATGAGTGAAAATCGTGTAAGTTTAAATCAGTACGAAAAAATAAGTTCACCTATATAGTTGTCATACTTTTTTCTTGTTAGAACACAAGTAATTGAATTCAGGTTTTGCCAAATGGCAAATGCATTTTCATTTGGGGTATTAAAAAAACCGCCAAAGTGCGAGTCGGACTCGCGCACAAACGGTACCATTATCTATAATTAATGCAAAACAATTATATCTGTTGTATCTCCCCTTAAATATATTTTTTATTCTGTTTTTTAGTGTTTTGTTGTTATAGCGGCAACAGAAATACATCATCTGTGAAAATTTGAATTGTCTAACTATCACGGTTCATGAGATACATCCTGGTGACAGATAAAAACGGCAAAAAATCATGTTTGTTGTATTATATTCTGTTTTTTAGTATTTTTTGTTATAGCGGCAACATAAATACATCATGTGTGAAAATTTTAACTGTATCACGATTCATGAGATACAGCCTGGTGACACACGTACAGATGGACAGCAAAGTCTTAGTAATAGGGTCCCTTTGGGTACGGAACTGTAAAAATGGCTCAATTTTTTTCAAATCGCAATATCTTTACAAAAATGTTAGAAAACTATTACGGGCTTCCACTTTTTAACCGACTACTAGATTTCAGAAGGAGGAGGTTCTCAATTCGGTTGTATGTTTTTTTTTTAATGTTTGTTACTCTATAACTCCGTCATGTCTGAACCGATTTAGATACATTTTTATTTTATTTAAGTATAGGTTATTAGTCCCGTTTTGTCAAAACGGTGTTCTTCGGCATAAGGAATGGAGGGAACTCCCCAAATATTAAAGGCATGCATATCAAGCATTTTCATTCGAAAAGTGTCATTGGATGAAGTGGAACTGCTGATGATGATCAGAACGGAATTCTTCAACGACGCGTAGTTCACGTTTGGCGATATGTCCTCTTCGCTGTGTTTGTTAAGTGATTTTTCTTATTTTAAATTGTATGGAAAAAAGATTGCACCATCCACTAACCTATCATGGGCCTCCGACATTAAAGTCGGTTCTTTTTCTTAAAATAATATTGATATTAATTTCGAGTTGTTAAACCTGTTGAAAAAATTGAATTAAGCATGTTCTCAATTCCATTTTGCTTCGAGCATGATACAAAATGAACTTGAAGTGATCTTATAATTAATTAGCATGTCAGTTCAAAGTGCACTGGTCTAATACAAATTCTGAACACTTGGATTCTATTCACATTTCACGACGTTCATAAATAGAGAGAGACAGATAAATTACAAACTTACAGTAAATCGAACTTTTAATAGCAGACTCCCGAAACAGGATCATAACGAGAAATTCCGATACACGAGCGAAGTCTTCTTTTTATTTTACGTATGTACTCGTATACCGAAACTTGATTTAATATTTAAATTTGAAGACGTGAGTGGATGAACGTGAAATGTTACTAACATATGATTTAGAGTTTATAACTAAACTAGCTATGATACCCGGCTTCGCTCGGGAGTTGATATGAGATTACGTGGTAGATGAAATAAAAAAACATACTATGACGTAAAAAGTAAAAAATATATTTTGAAAACATTTTCTATATTTACATGTATTTACATTTTCTCATTATTTACACTACTTGTTTATAAACAACATTTTTCATTTTATTGTCCGGGGTATATATATATATATAAATTTTTCGAACTTCCTACTCTTGAGCAAGCTACATATAGCTGACCGTGAGAGAAGCAGGATTCTTTGAGGTTGATGCCACAATATTTCAAAGTTTGCCCTTGCGCTTTGTTAATTGTAAAACTAAAGGCTAATTTAATTGGAAACTGCAATCTTTTAAATTGAAATGGCAATTCAGAAGAGATCAGTGGTATTCTAGGTATAAATACTGTGTGTCCTTTGTTCTTTCCAGAAATAAGTTCAGCTTCAATGACATTATTCGATAGCTGTTTTACGATCATCCTCGTTCCATTACATAGTTTTGGGGAGTTGAGATTTCTGAGTAGTATGATTGGAGATCCAATTTTCAGACGAAGGCAGTGTAATGGCATTCCTGGTACTTGTAAAGAGTTTAGAAATTCAGTAGGAAAGTTGACACTTTCTTCAATGGATACCATCGTGTCGATCGATTTATATACTTTCTCTTCACCAGGTATTTTCTTTAGAATATTAAAATTGATATCGTCAACAATATTATTTTTAGTGGCCAAAATTGCTCTTTGAAATAACCACTCTACGTTGGTATAGTTCTGGATAATATTTGGATAAATTTTGTCGATTAGTTCGTTTTCAGTAGTGGCTATGTTACAGACATCACTATTGAGTTCAATGAGGCCGGTCGTTTGGTCAGTAGGATATGTACCTTCGCCTATTTGTAAAAGTATTTTAGCAAAATGTGCTGTTGTTTCATCTTTTGATAATTCAACCCTCATGTTTTTTGTTAATTGCAGTATTTGTGCTTGCGGCCAGAGATGTGACTTTTTTAAGCATGCATTGATCTCGTCTGCTGGTGTTGATTTGGGAATAACTGGAAGTGTTTGTCGAAAATCTCCTGAGAGTATGAGTAGAGCTCCTACCATCATTTCAGAGTTTTTTCGCAATTCTTGTAATGTTCTGTCCATGGCTTCTAGTGATTTTTTATGGGCCATGGTGCATTCATCCCAGAAGATAATTTTAGCATGTTTTAGAAGTTGACCCCGTCCAGATGTTCCTGAGATTTTACATACCGGGAATTGTTGTTCGGCTATATTCAACGGTAGTTGTAAGGCAGAATGGGCAGTTCGTCCTCCTTCCATAAGTGTGGCTGCAATGCCGGATGATGCTAGTGCCAGTGCGATGTGTTTTTCAGCACGTATTTCCGCCAGTATTAGATTTATTAGAAACGTTTTACCGGTGCCTCCTGGTGCGTCCAAGTAAATAATTCCACCAGTGTTGTTATTTATTCGGTTCATTATAACGTTGTAAATTTTTTTTTGATTGTTATTGAGGAGTGGTTTGTTGTGAGCAATGTATTCAAGTAGTTCATTGACGTTGTAGCTTTTTTCCTTTGTAATTTCGTAGTTTAGCACACTGAAAGTATTTCTTTGTGGTGCTGGCATTCCAATTTCTACTAAGGTCTGGTTATTTATTGCTAAACATTTATCTTCTAAGCGAATGAGTGTTTCATTGAAGATGTCGTCATTGAATTCTATAGTCAGTTCTGGATTAGCTTGTCGGATTTGGTACAATATATCATCACTCATATTCCTTTTGAAAGAGTCCCATAGCTGTTTTGGGTTTGATGGGTTACATGTTGTTAGAATTATGGCGAATAACTCTCGAATTTGTTCAGCTGAAGCTGTGAGTGTGGCTTCTTGTAGTGTTAATTCCCAGTGGTTATCGTTTTCCAATAATCCTAAACGTTGACATGCTTCTCTGTAAGTCTGGCATATGTAGCCGTCAATAGTCCTGAGATCTGTGAAACTTGTTGGTCCCCGTATTTCGTGTAACAACATTCGGAGATAGAAACATTCGGCATTGTTTGGATGTACAGTGTATACTCGACCTATTGCGTTAGTTTTCATTATTTCTGGATGACCCTCTTCTGGCATTCCTTGTTTTCGTCGTTGAAAAATTTTCCTTGTTTTGTCCCACGTATATTAAATAGGGACGTCGACATACAGTAACGTCTTTGCGAATGGATCCGTTTGGAAAAGTTGGAAAGAAGCTGTTAATGTTGTGTTCTGAGGTGGTTCGCTTGCAATTTTTATAGCCGAGTCTTTTGTGAAGTAAACTCTCTGTCCATTCTCCAAATGTACTGCTAGATGTTGCACAGCTGGTTCGCGTTCGTGTATGGGAAAACTAAAAATCCTCCACGCTGCTTCGTTACTGTTCATGTATCTTCCCATTTGGTACATGAGGATTTCATCATTTCTATTATTTTGTTCGCTATTTTGGACTATTTGAAATACTGCCATATCACACCTTTGTTTACGTACTTACATATATATTTAATAGATTTTACTGAATTGCAATATTCAACGTTTATGTGTGCTTGGAACATTTTGGAAAGTAGTGGGTTATATGGTACTACCCATTGATTATCTATTTCCAGTTCGTCTCTGCCTTGTATTCGTATTTTTGCTGTGAAGCCACCGTTTTTCGGTGATCGTCTTCTATATTTGGGATAGCCGTCATCTTCAGTTTTTGTATCGTCCAAGTATGGTTTTGGATATTTTTTTGTACATTTTCCATCACTCATGCATGGCGCATTGAAGTTTAATGGTCCACATGGTCCGTGAATCATGTTTTTCACTACTATGTTGTATAGTTCCGGATCATTTTGTGGATTGGGAAATTCAGCTTGGATGATTTTGTCGATATCCGTGGGATAAATTTTATCGTGTAGCCATATGAGATTGTGTGAGTGAGGTAATCCTCGTTTTTGCCACTCGATTTTATACATCCAGCATCTAACGGTTCCAAAGATGTGGTATTTTGTGATGACTTCAATAAATCTTATTTGTTTTTGTCGAAAAACTCGGGCTATCATGTCGTGTCGATCCATGGAGGTTTGTCCGTATTTTAGTTGTTCTTTGATTTCTGGCCATGATGAGTTGCATGTAAATGTTATGAAGAGATCAGGTCGTCCATATTTTCTTACGTAGGTCATGGCATCTTGAGTATATTCGTGCATGTCTTGGACTTCCTATGTATGATGAGGGTAAGATTACCATTGTTCCAATATCGTCAATATTGCCGTCATTTATGACCGCATCTCGAAGGTGGATGTATTCTTATGTGCGTAGTTTCTTCTGATTCAGTCTTATGTAAAGCATCCGTTCTGCTTCTATTTTTGCGTACATATCTACCAGAAATTGTTGGAATAAACGGCGAGTGTTGAGAATGTTATTGTATATTTCATTGTCTCTGATCATTAAGCGGTAAGCATAGAACTCCTTGGAAGTGACTTTTTTGTTTGTTTCTATGCCTGTTTTAGGATGAATTTGTTTTATATTGAAATGATAACCATCCTCTCCGTGCAGAAATATTAACGGATATTGAAGAGCATCATATGAACGGTGTGTCTCTGCAATGCGTTGTAGTCCTTTTCTTCTTCGTTGTACAATTATGTCACGGCTTGTATTTTCATTGTCCACAATTACGATGGCGACTTCATCTATCTGAGGTGCATTAAATCTACGTTCGTGTTCTCCACGTGGTCTTTTATCGGCTCGAATTACAATTTAATAGTCATCAGAAATCATGCGGTCTAGTGTTGTTTTGAATATGTAAATCAGTTGATTGTATTTGTGTAAGATCCTCTGTACATCTTGGATTATTTCGCGTTTCAATCCAATAAAATTTGTACATCGTTGATCAATTTCGTTTTCTTCATTTCCGATGAAATATACTTGCAGAAATTTATAGTCATCGTTAGGCATTGGTAGTAACGATCCAATTTTGTGATAAATTTGCCCTTGAATTGAAAATACATATTCAAATTTGTCTCTATTAGTGTCAGTCGAAGTAACACCGAAAGAAGTCATTTGAAAGCAGGAGTTGTATGATCTTATATTTTGAAGAAAGTGTTTTGATTCTGGTGTTTCCCCGGTCATGTAATGTAGAAATTCCTGTGGAGGTGCTTCCAGTGGTGGAAATCGAATTTTTCCATTCATGCAACAGAGGCCTGGTGTTTCTTTACTGAATTTTGTCGCGTGGCAAAATTGGCAAATGTTATTCATTTTTCCGATCACAACATATTTATGATCGTAATATTTCTTCGTCGGTTCGTAGTGGAATGCTTCCTTTGTTAGATTATCTTTTAAAATGCTCGATTCTTCAATACTTTTATTTTCTTTTCTTTCTTCGCTTTTTCCGCTTCTCAGGGTGCTCATTCTGGTTCGTTGATTTGGTAAACGTGCTTCGCGCTCTTCTTCCGTTTCATTTCTTCGATTTTCTTTTTGTTTCCGCCGTTTCGCTGCAGAACTGGCAAGATCTCCACCTCTTTTACGTCTAGGCATTGTATTCTGTAAAATATAAATTAAATGAACATTTTATAGACAAATATATTGTTACGTAAACGTGGAGCACGTTGAGACAAAGAAAAAAAAATTAATCTTCAAGCGGTCGCGCGATATTTTGTTTACGGCCAAAGTATACAGAAGGCATCGATTCAACGCCGCGCGACTACTTGAAAGTTAAGGAAATTACAATTAAAAAAAAAAAAAAAACCATTAGAATTAATTAAATACACTATTAAAAATACTCACATTTGATATTTCACAATAAAGGCTCACAGATAACTTTTTTCTTCTTCGCTTCGAAATCGAGAATTAATTAAACACACTATTAAAAATACTCACACGTGATACTTCAAAATAAAGGCTCACACACAGATAATTTCTCTCTTTTTCGTTTCGAAATCGCTTGTTTCGCTGTTCAAATCAAACTAACTCTGGCGGGTGACACCGGGCTCTTATATATTCAGAAAGCTAGGCTCTAGGATATTCGAGAAAGTTGGCGATAGGATATTCGAGTTTGGGAATAATCGTTCGTTTAAGTCCATATTGTGTACAATGAATGAAATTCAACTATTCGACAACAGATGGCGCCACTTTGGACAATGAATGAAGTTCAACTACTCGACAACAGATGGCGCCACTACACTTACTTTCCGAGTTGAAGGGTTGGAAAAGCCCTTATATCTTTAAAGACACACCCTTTAGGTTAAAACGGGAACTTTCTTGTTCGAGGGGGAATAAAGGGCTATCACACTATATAAGTCCCTTTATCGTGCTGGGACTCCTTTTTAAGTTTTATCGGCACGCACATTTTCTCAACTTAGTTTTATTATATATAATGATAATGATAATCTTTAACACCAGAGTGCAACACTAGAATAACGTTATTTACATCTTGTGGTTTTGAGTCCTTCGGTACGCTCAAGATTCTAAATTAGAATCACGATCATAGAGAGATCTTTCGCTTGCTCAGGACTCAAAATTAGAACTAACTATTAGTAGCTTGGTAACAATTAATTAAAAGTATAACGTGTGGGTAACAAATAAACTATCTCCAGTATATCGCGATAAAGTACACACCTTGAGCAATATAAGTTAAGCTAATCTAAGCAATTACAATATCATTCATTAGTGACATCGCCTCGGTTCCGCTTATTAAAGTCATCTCCTTAAAAATCTAAATAGAAAATAAAAACGAACAAAACATGTATGTCATATTTTTAACTAAAATAGTTGCGACGTACAAAGTAATATTATTATTTTAAACGCTTAACTTGTAACATAATATATGTACCTACTCATATATCAATGTAAGATAATTACTTACATGTTTGTAAGTAGGTACCAGGTACCAGAAGTGTAATTGACCCAAAAGCCATAGTGACATGTGAAACTGAAACTATATGATATACTAATATTTAGCTAGGTACAGGAAGCAAGCTTACAGGAGAGCATGCGTGTCCAATTAGGTAAGCGGTAGAAGAGGTCTGCAGTGTTCGCTCTGTTCTGAGTGGACGGTTTCCATGCCTTGATTGGAAATACGTTTCAATAGTTCATGTATGTTATTACTCTCATCTCATTACATGCAACTTGCAGCAAATTGGAATTGGATGCTTAAGGATGTGATAAACCACATAATCTGATAAACGACACTGGCTACGCTAGGCTAGGTTACCTAACTCAATATTTCCCATGTTAGTCCGAGTTACAGTATAATTGAATTTTCAATGTTGGGCTGATATTCATCATTCCAGTTTAGTCAGCTTGGACCGTGGCTTGTTAACCGTCTATTGCGTTAATTCATTATGCCTAGTATCTTTGGCTATTTGCTGTATCAATGAGAACAATCTCTGCCTTTGTCGATGACCGGGATAGGAAAATCATTGAAAATTCAAATCTGTGGGTGATGTTCGTTCATGATAATACGAATCCAATAAGCCGAAACCGCAATTATTGGCATCATAAATCCCTGAACGCGCCGTAGGACAGAACGAATCACCATGGCCATTTATTATATTGCTTTCGCACATCGAAATGTTCGGAAAGAAGTATGCAAATATCGTTGTCGTGCTAGGCGGGAATGTTAAATATGTGTGTGTGAGCAAACACGAGTTTAATCTACCCCTTATCGCCGATGCAGCGCGTTCCAGTGTCGCCGCGCCGCGCTCGGTCGAACCCGTCGAGACTATAAATGCTAGGGCGAAACAGTTAGTGCCTTACATCCATACTCTATAAACCCATAGATAAACACAAGCTCAATGATTTGTAAATAATGTAGGATTTAATGCAGAATTACAATAATGTGCTGCAGATCGTTGGACATACTAACACAATTGAATATGTATGAATACATAAATATAAATGAGAAGCGTTGTTTTTCCAGGTCGTTGCCCTAAAGCCTTTTATTTACTATTTTCTAGAAAAATTTAGCACCATAAATAACTTAAATTAAATTTATAAATGTATCTTGAGTGGTGATTCAGCCACAAATTGGTAGCAGGGTCCATTACAATTAAAAAAATAACTGTGAAGCTCTCTGAACTCACCAATATGAATGTTTTTTTAATTGTATAGAAATGATAAAGGCTCATATTTAAGATTCTGGTAATCCACAACTTAATAAGAAACATTTTGTTAAAATAAATGAAGTACTGGGTATTCATTCTGCCAAAAGCAAAACCATTTCTAATTACAATGCAGCGTCTGGTACTTAAAAGTTAAACTAACTTGTATGCCTTAATCATGACGAGGTTAGCCCGATAGTTCGTGGAAACCGAATAATGTGGTCTAGTGCATTCGAACACGCGGGATTGTGGCACGTACAGGCTCTACACACGCTCTGGGACCTAATTCTCGAATGTACATTTCACGTATCAAACCTGCATAGAAACGAATTGGTTCAAATGCAATGGTAGTTTTAGATTTGAACTTTAGAGTGTATGAATGCGACATACTTATGCCAAAATTGGTATTAAACTAGTATTACATGTTCGTTTCTAAATAGCCCCATATACTTTATGCTAGTTACAAGTTTCTAAATTAGACTGGTTTAACTCAGACTTATGCAATACGCAGATACTATAGAAAATTATACTGGTTGATTTCAGAACTTAAAGATGATCATTATTATGGTGGTCAGTCGAGGTCAAAAATACCTTTACAGTTGAGGGTTACAAAAATACCTTTACATTTAAATAAGTTTACACACTACATGACAAAAACATGCTTACAACACACATGACAGATTCATCTTTTCACTTAATGCACCAAAGCTCAGTTTACAATCTGTCTTCCATAGAAACATTGTCACAAATTGTGACATAATAGGTTTACATTGCATGTTACAGAATACGATTTCCTGTCAATGTGCCGTAAATATGTTTACATTTGCAATGGCATTAAAAACTTTACGTTTAAGCTAACTTTTGGTTTACTTACACCTATTGCTACATAAATATCTTTACAGATTTGATTAGCCCGTTTTTAATTTTAATAATGACATGAAATCGTAATAAATATAAATTTCGGCTTTATATTTTATTGTTTATTAAGGGAGTTAAAATAGTACTATTTTTTATTAGCTGTATTTGTTTGGTTTTGTGTTTTTATATACATTATATAGTATGTCGACAATAAATCCTTAGTAGTCATTGGACGGGTTCTTTATATCATATTCTATCACATCTCAAATTATGTAAGAGTTCCTTAAAACCCTTTGAACGCCAAAGACCCATAAAGTGGTCATGAGATGTCGTGCATATCATGCCATGAACCCCTAAAGTGGTACGAACTAAGATGTATTGCGATCATGCTAAAAAAATCAATATAAAAGCATTCTCGTTTATTTTTATTGGTGCTTGTGTTGTATTAAATGTATGGTGGTTAGCGTCTGACTGGTCACTTCATTCGATCTTTTTATATGTCAATGAACCATTTTGCACGTCAGTCAGTTTCAATTTGGGATTGTAATAATAATAAATGCTGTGACAAAAAATAATTCTGAGTGCTGAAATTCCTGACTCAGTGATGTCACTTCGGAGAACACCCGAGTGGAGTTCTTGTATATTCGGCGGGTGTCCAAACACTGAAGTATATGATGTTCCTATATTTATGAAGGCAAAAATCTTAATGAAGTTTCATTTATATATTTCTCCAACAACAAGAGCGTGCTTATTTCAATTGGGAAAGCCTATTGATGCTTGGGATGAAATAGCTGAGGCCGAAGAAAATCTCATGGATTTTAACGCTGACCATACGAACGACATCACTACATAGTATAAAACCAAGTCGCTTTCCGCTGTCTGTCCCTATGTATGCTTAGATCTTTAAAACTACGCAAAGGATTTTGATGCGGTTTTTAGGGTTCCGTAGTTTCGCCATGTCTGTCCGTCCGTCCGTCCGTCCGCGGATAATCTCAGTGACCGTTAGCACTAGAAAGCTGAAATTTGGTACTAATATGTATCACGCCGACTAAGTGGTAAAATAAAAAGTGGAAAAAAATGTTTTATTAGGGTACCTCCCCTATACGTAAAGTGGGGAGTGATTTTTTTTTTCATTTCAACCCTAACGTGTGATATATTGTTGGATAGGTATTTAAAAATGAATAAGGGTTTAGTAAAATCATTTTTTAATAATGTAAATATTTTCGGAAATTATCGCTCCAGAAGTAAAAAAAAATGTGCCCCCCCCCCTCTAACTTTTGAACCATAAGTTTTAAAAATATGAAAAAAATCTCAAAACTTTATAAAAACTTTGTAGGAAAATTATTTTGAACTTGATAGGTTGAATAGTTTTTGAAAAAAAATTACAAAATAATTTCTGAACTAAGTTTGTAATTTAACCGTATAAGCAGGTGTTTATTGTATCTGTAATTTCTACAAAATCACAATGAAATGACGTGCTTTCAAATAAAGTTTTGAAAAAAATTACAAAATAATTTCTGAACTAAGTTTTTTAAACTCTTAAGTGGGGACACTTACTGTGACGGACGGAAAACTACGGAACCCTACACTGAGCGTGGCCCGACGCTCTTGGCCGGTTTTTTGATAGATAGAGTGATTGAAGAGGAAGGTTTATACGTATTATACATAAGTAGAGAAACACCGATAATGTTAGAGGTTTCTAATGCGATGTCGAGAATAAACACTTGTTTTGCGCTTACATTGCAAACGCTGGCGGAACCCTACGAGATAGAATAAAATAATGTACTACAGTATTGTACACCTAAAAAAATCCTCGATGGTATATGTCTATCTCTTAGGGATAACCCACAATAAATATTTATTTATCCCGTGCGAAGCCGGGCGGGTCGCTTGTAGTTAATATATTTAGAATTGTATTGAACGTTCTTAATTTCACTACATCGGCTATTGTGAATTAAATAGAAAATTGGTAATTATTCAAATTAAGAACCATTCAAATCTGTAAACATATTTACGGCACATTGGCAGTAAATCTTATTCTGTAACATGCAATGTAAATCTGTAATGACACAATTTTTGTAAATGTTTTTATGGAAGACAGATTGTAAACTGAAATTTGGAACATTAACTGAAAAGCAGAATCTGTCATGTGAGTTGTAAGCATGTTTTTGTCATGCAATGTGTAAACATATTTTAATGTAAAGGTATTTTTGTAACACTCAACTGTAAAGGTATTTTTGACCTCGACTGGTCATGATTTTTTTATCACCAATATGGATTATTATTTTTCAGATGATAAGTAGAAAAATACATTTTTGCATACGATTTGATCCCCCTACTCAATGTGACGTTTTGTCGTTCCCCATACAGTATGTCAAGTCATAGAGAGGTTATAAGAAAATTAAATTAATCCAGGTTTGAGCAAATACTACCATACGATAATATTGATCAGTTACAAAGTCAGAAAAAGTGGTTCCTGATCACGACCCAGAACCCAGAAATTATCCTGTCTTTAGGAGGAAATCATAATTGTACTTAATTGATAATATAAGTGCACCTGCTTTGCTCTGCTATAGTTATTTTATCTAAATATGCTAACCTTACACCGAACATTTCTCAAAATTGTCTAATTCTCGCACGGAAGCAAATCTTTTTGGAAGTCTTATAAAATTTGGCAATGATTCTGCTATATTCGCTGTTGGCAATTCAGTTCGTGCACTGATTTTGTAGCCGCTATTCCAACATAGATCTTATTGGCCATGCACAAGGTACAGACGAACTATTTGGAAAATTTTCTCACGGCAAACAGCTGTCACAATAGATCATCCACGCCACATGTTCTTGCAGAAGTCTCGAGCGACATGTTGCTACGTGCTCGAGTGATTTCGTGCCATAAAAATGTCATTTATAAATGTTATAATACTTATAATCTATGTGAATAATAATGGTAGGCTAAGGTAATGTTTGTTAAATGAAGTAAAAGAATAAACAACTACCGGTTGGACTTACCACTAAGATGCGCTACCATTTGTTTTGCATTTGTATTTAATCAATGATTACTATATGTAGTAGTTATACCTTGCAATATTTTCGTAATACCTATTCTCATCTTTATCTGCAAACAGGGCGAAATATTGAACAAAGTGCGAAAGAGAGAAATTATTTTTACTTATATAGGCTTTAAGCGGTACCGTGCTATGGGGGCATTTGCAAATAAAGGACTACATTTGTATGTAATTCTCATCACACTTTATATTTAGATGTAAAACCTGGGGCAAATAATCAAAATGTTTAAGGAATGAAACATCCGAAAGTATGATAAAATTTGTATTATTAAAATATTTGTTTGCGCCAACTTCGTAATAAGGGTTTGAACCTTTTGCCTTTTCGGTCCCTGGGGCAAAGGAAAAGACACGGCCATTATTATTTCTCCATTCGGTGAGGGTATAAACTAAAAACCGGCCAAGAGCATGGCCGTACTCAGTGTAGAGTTCCGTAGTTGCCGGTCTATTATAACATATCCGTTCGAAAAAGGTCATTTATTAAGAGATAGGTATGTTGCGGCGTTAACGTCATTACTAAGCGGCACTTACATCCTTTTTTATGGTTTTATTAAATATAGTTTTCTTTTAAAGTGCTTATTAGGCCCCATATTTATGAAATTTCCCAAATTTTTCGGACCAACGCTTCAAACTACAGGGGAACACATTTTTTAACTTTCGGAGCTATTATTTACGAAACTATTAGATTTATCCAAAAAAATTAAAGATCTATCCAACGATACCCCACACGATAGGGTTAAAGCGAAAAAAAATCACTTTATGAGTACGTGAGGTACCCAAATAAAAAATATTTTTCCAGTTTTTATTCTAACACTATGTCGGCGTGATTAATGCCAAAACTCAAACCAAATTTCAGCTTTCTAGTGCTAACCATCACTGAGCCAAGCCGCGGACGGACAGACGGACAGACAGACGGACTTTTATTGTATTAGGAACACTAAACAGATATCATACAAACTCTAGTAACAAAAGTAGGCATTAAATGTCTTATAACTAGCACAATATCCGAAGCAAGTGTATACAGCATGTTTTACCAGTAAGCGCAAAATTTCAAAGGCACGATATCTTAGAAGAAAAAAAAGATAAAAGATATTTATTCTTCAATTCAGGCACATTACAGTGTACTTATGAACGTCAGAGAGAAAAAAACTACCACCGGTTCTAACCCTACACCTCTGACCCGAGAAGTATTATGACCGCAAGAAACTCGGCGGGACTTATTTTTACAAAACAGCAATACATTCGATCTTATAGATGCACAGCTTAGTGCGATCATTGAGTAATAGAAAATGTTTTGGAAAGGGAAAACTAAAGTAACATTTACGATTCACATAATAAATCCAACACGCACTCAGATAAAGGACAAAACAAAGAATAGCATATATGTAGTTGCCTAGCCTAGTTGCCTACAGAACTCTAAAAAACCCTTTGATTGCATTAAACTTTTGTTGTTGTCAGAAATGTTTGCCGCAGGGCTGGCCCTTTTTCGTGTTGTCATGTTTATTTTTTAAAAGCGCAACAAGAATTATGATTTTCCGAATCAGTTTAACAGATTTTCAATTTCCAGATTTTTTCATAGCAAACTATTATGTGTGCTTCATTCGTAGATGTCATTAATTAGGACCTCGTTGAGCTTACTACCCTGCTGTCAATTCAGAGGCATTCTTAGACTGTATTTAATCTTATATGTTGCCTCTGAGTCAATAAGCCGAATAGCAAATGTCAGAATTACGATTGGCCGAATAATGAAGTACCGTAAAATAGAACCTACACATAGAACGGAACGTAGACTCTGGGTAAAACTGGATGGTATGTATTATTGTTTTTGGTAGTACCTACCTATGCGAAAACTCAATATATTACAAAATAACAATAATATAACCCAATTTTGCTGAAGTAAGCATTCTATATGAAAGTCATGTGCTTATGTGCTGCAAAACCCAGATGAACGGACACCACCTTATATTGCGTTCCGCTCTAGTTAATACAAAACTATTTTGATATCGCGGTATCACGTTCCATTCAGAAAGTATAGCTACATACGTATGTAGAGGGGCAGAATGGAATTCCACACGAACAAGCTTAGAACTAGCCCGAATATTAACATACGCTTCATTTACTTTATGGGGCGATATGAAATTGGCAGAACTTGTTAATGGCTTTCATTTAATAATAGTTATGACATTCAGACATCTTTGAAATGGTCAATAGTGTTTCTGTTACTTTAAAGTGAACTTACTTTTAGGAAAACTAAAGCATAAATGTTGCCGACGTATGTAATGTGCACAGGTATTAAAAACTGGCCAAGAGTATGTAGGGCTATGCTCAATGTAGAGTTCAATACACCCACTTTTCTAAATGGTAGCTTTTTAAAGGATATAAAATTTTGTTTTAAGTTGCTTTTATGTTTTTAGGTAAGTTTTTACCTACTCGTATAAAAAAGTAACAATACATTTAATACTTATTATCTTGAGTAATTGATTCAATGTCCATGTCATGATACCAGCTGATAACAAAACATCCCGACGGTGTCTACTCGTTCGTCTGACTATGTTTGGATTTTTCTGTCATCACCACTCGTGTCGAATGCGCGTCTCACTCAAAACGGCCGACACAGATTACACGCGTCTCCGCCAGCACCAGATGCCACTAAACGAGAGAGGCAGTGGAGCACTGAACTCCCGTCTGTGACTTTTTCCTGACCCATGTCTGTTCTATTTTTCCTCCTTGATGAAAATATTGGCTCAGTGGTCGACCTACGCTAAGAAGTCTTTATTTATTTCTTTAAGTAATATGATAATGTATTAGTCGCAATCATAGTATAGATCAGGTTTAAAACAACGTTTTTCATCCTAAGGACTTAATTAAAGCCTTTATAAGAAAAGTAATACGGTAACCCTGATTTTTGTGGCACATTGTTAATTTTAATTTATAGTTAACTATTTCTAAATGTGAAGATCAAGTCTTTGATACGGAATCACGTCTCTTAGGGGAGGTAATAGTATTATACTCACAGATTGTAATGAACGTCGGCCATATTAGGTCTGTGCTTGAGCGCCCTCTCGAACGCGATTTCCGCTTCCGCCACCCGACCCTGCGCACTCAGCACGCTGCCGAGGTTACCGTATGCTGCAAAAAAGCATTTAATTAATGTTTTCGTTCTATTATTCATACCTACATCACGGTGGAATAATGCACTATTCGCTCATAGTTACGTGAACTACGCCTTTTTGTTAGTTAGGACATTAAACAACAAATGATCATTTGCCCTCTTGACACATAAATACGTTTTATAATATATAACTACAGAGATAGATTTTAGGGTAGGCAACGCGCATGCGAATCCTCTGGGGTTGCAGGCGTCCATAGGCTACAGTAACTGCTTACCATCAGGCGTGCTGTATGCTTGTTTGCCACCGTCGTGGTATTAAAAAAATACATATACAATAATGACGGTTAAATAAGTCATGTGAGTTTTATAAATTCTTGCATTTGGAAATAATTTTGTCATACTAGTTCAAGAAGTAATCACTCGGTAATCTACATAAAAAAATAGTGTAAGTCGTTAAATAAATCGAACGAACTTTACTGTTGCTTAACCTCAGAATCAGAGATAATAAACCAGATGAAGCAGATGAGGACTTGTTTTGTAATGGGTATTTTATTTACTTGCAACTAGTATTTCATTACCAATTTAATTTGTGTTACAAAGGGAAGTCTGCTAGAAACAACAATCCTTTCCCTTTTATTATTTTTCCATTTCTCGTTCTATTTTCATTATTCCTTTGTTTCAAATATTGATACAAAATATTTAAAGCACAAAGCATGCACAGGTGGAGATTACTCCTTCTGCCCCAATTATGCAGGTCCGCACGCGCGTTATCTCAGACGGCTGCAATGGTTGAAAGTGTGGAGTTTTGCCAGTATTTAAGCTATTCCGAGAACGCAGTGACTTTAGCCACATCCTTCTAGTTTCTAAACGTTTAAAGGAAGGAATGTTAATGAAAACAGTAGATTGAAGACAAAAAGCAACTATAACTGTATTATAAACTGGCATAATGCAGCCTAATGTAGCGTTGTATTTTACTCCTTTTTACAGGAAGACTTATAATTATTTATTAGAATTATTATCTACATGTATAACTTGTTAATAAATAAAACCGTTTAAAAAAGTGATTGAAAAATGTATGAATCGCTTACTACGTAAGTAGTTATTTGTAATTTTATTTAACCAGTGTGAGTAGATCTTAGGTTCTTACACAAATAGAAATTAGTTAATAGGTATAATTTATAGTCGAATATTTTTATTATTGTGATGAAAACGTGTGTGAAAAGCATAGATGTTCCTTGTTTTAAAACAAATTATTTTTAACGAGATATAACTAATCCATACTAATATTATAAATGAGAAAGTGTATGTGTGTGTTTGTTTGTTTGTCCGTCTTTCACGGCAAAACGGGGCGACGAATTGACGTGATTTTTTAAGTGGAGATAGTTGAAGGGATGGAGAGTGATATAGGCTACTAGATTTGTCTCTTTCTAACCTCCCACTTCCCTAAAATGGGGGGCGGAAGTTTGTATGGAGCATTCCGGGGGGCAATCAGGAAAGGGAGAACCGTGTTACCCCGAATTTAACGCGAGCGAAGCCGCGGGCAAAAGCTAGTCTAAAATAAAATAAACAAAATAACATAGGCTCCAGATAATAAAGTGTTGGAATTCTCTATGGCATAGTGGGCGAATGGGGTTGTTTCTGCCATGTCCCCCACTTTAGTATACAGCTTTTATAGTATCTATAAACAGGCAAAGGGTCACTTGCGTGAATCCCGATTGCCTCGCACTACGGATTCCCAACAGACATCACCGTGGTTAAAAGGATTTAGATGAGTTCGATTCTACTGTCTTCTTTTTTAACTCACGCCACTGAAGTCTAACTTACCGGATGCGTAGCGAATTTTGTAGCTTAGTCTGTAGTGACCGCCTGAGAAACTGGAGTTTCTGTGTTCGAATCCCGACTGGGGGGGCATGTAGGTAGGTATTTGTGTTTTTACCACAAATATTTATTTCTTATTTACGGTATATATATCTGAAAATATATATAGGTCTCTTTAATTACGAGTATTATAAGTGTATATCATCGTATGCGATGCTTAGTTGGTTAGGTAGATCTGTGTAAAATTTTCCCAAAAATTTACTTTTTTATGATTATAACTATATGTATTATAACTATACATATATATACCAATCCAATTCTGCGATTAAAGGTGAATGAATGATGTCATGATCAGCTATTTTTCTAATAATTATATTATAACCTAAGACATTCGTATTAGTAACTTCATCAACATCTTTGATCTCGATAAACGTTGTTATTTTCTTTAAGGGTGCAAAACGCAGTGGACCCAAAAGTAGCGCGACCAGCGGTGCGTCTGGTGTCGCATTTATTTTAAACAAATGCGTTCATATTAGAGTAATACCAATGCACACTGCTCAAATCTCTTGGAAGCTCGACGCAACGTTGAACCTGCCGCCGAACGCTCGCCAATGAGGCCATACACTAAGCCATCTTTACATACTTTATTGTTTCAGCGACAACTCTCGTAAAACCTAGTAGTCATTGCGACATAAAGAATCGTAGAGTAGGAATGACACTTTGAGCACGAATAACTTTTCAGCCCTTACATTTATAAGCAATGGCCTTCAAACATCCGAGTAATTTTAATTTAACAGGGATATTTATTATGCAATAAAAGTGGGTATAAGCCAATGGGTCGCCTGATGGATAACGGTCACCGTCTGACATAGTTTACAAGTCAATAGGGAACATGTAATTATCTATACCTGAAATTAGAATTAATGACTTAATTATTAGGAACGATAATTAATTTAATCACTACCTTCGTTTTATATTTTAACAATTAAGAAAAAACTTGAAAAGGATCAGTAATTTTACCTATAACCCAGAAATTATGCCAATACTACCGTGTCGGTGTCGAATAAGGATGATCTCAAATGAAAAAATATACGACTTTCCCGACAGTTCGTTAAAGAATAATCCCCCAGTATAGATGCGTGCCAAAGGCGGCGTTCGATTCGAGGAATGGTCGTTTGAAACTCGACGTCATAAACGTTAACGCGACTATAAAGTATCCGAGCGAAATTCGACAGCCACGCACGCACTTCTCGGCGCCGATTCTGATACAGAACTTCAACATTACCTACTGCTATCATTGTTTTCAATACGATGCTTAGAGTAATAATTGTCATAACACAATATTGTTGAAATCTGAGACTTTATACATAATACAATTTAAATGCGGAATATATTAAAAAATTACTCGAGAGTGCTTTGAACTTGAGACTGTACCAACTTAGTTACCTATAAAAAAAAGTATAGTAAGCTTAACTATACGTACCCATTACGACTACACTAAACGATATTATAGAAACATTAAGAAGAATCACATACGCAAGCCTCTCCAGTTTACGAGAGGGATAGCGCCTATATACGTTCATTGCGGTGTCTCGCTCGCACATTGGTACCGCATTAGTGTGAATCAACAAAAATCAACCAATATTGAAGTTGTATAGGAGTTGCATCGGAATAATTTTGAAGCAAATTCTGATATTTCTGATTCAGACGTTTAAGCGCTAGTTATATTGCGTAGTTAATGCATTGGAGTTGTATTGAAGTTGGATCGTGTCAAAACGTGTTTTAAAGTTAGTGTACGGCCCCTGATAACCGTGTAAGCTTGCTCTTTGGTAGTCGCGATAATAAAGTGCGAGCTAGTAATTCAAAGCCCTAAGCTCGAATTCATCCCGACGCGGTAAATTTTTCTTTCGTGGTGGTGAAATAAGGGATATCCCAAATATTGAACTGTTAACTGCTTTATTAAATTACTCAATACCATAACAGTTTAGATCCAACGAAATATCCTTTAAACGGAATTCTTTCTAAAACAAGCCGTCGATGTCGAACCATTCTCCGGTAGTGGAGTGGAGTAGCCAACAGGTATAACAAATAAACGCAATAAACCCGCCTCAACGCAGTAACTTTTTTATTTAACCCCGTGTTAGGTTGGAAAACTTTCAGCCACTACAATAGCAATATATTTCGATTTGAAATAATCTCTACATTATCTGTCCATTTTGATTTTTTTTCTAAAAAAGTGTCGCAATGATAACGCAATAAGTGAGCGCTTCAAAAACTTCCTTCATAGACTGAGAGTTAGCCCCAGAAAATTTTACACAATAACGAGAGCACAGAATGACCTCTAGTAACTTTGCTTTACTATCCTTATTTCTATATCAGGGCATTTGGTATGATCCGTGGAGGTCAAAGAATACAAACCAATTGAATAATACAATTGTTAGTTTAGCTTAGCTTAGTTTAGATGCAACATTATAAGTTTGTATGTAATTATGTACCTTTTAGGATAAATCATAACCAGGCGTTTCTGTTGGGGAAAAGAAGTCCAATGTGATTTGAAATGCTATTCATAGTTTGTCGATAAAATGGACACGGAACTTATTCAGAACGCTGCGGTGATACTTTCAGTTTAGTTTTTGTACAATCGAGTCATAAAACGCAGAAGACACTGGGTACATCCCTATTTACAAACCAGACCTATAAATGGGTCTTTTGCTAGAGATTACCAAGATTTAAGGCAACACGAAGATTTTTTTGAAATTGCACCCGTATGTCAACCGCGGCATTTGATTATTTGCTAAGCAAAATTGGAGTGATTATTACTGGCGCGGACACAAAGGAGATCGCCAATTTTTGTTAGGTGATCTGGCCCAGATTATTTAGGACCGTTTAGGAATTACTCTAACCTTTAAAAAATCGTCATAATTTCTAGATCAGGACGGTGGTAAAAAAATTGCGAAATCTAATGGGAAAATTGAAAAATCATGCATTTAAAACTTGAATCTGACGAGGACAATTTTTGAAAGCGTGCATGCCTATGATTTATACATTAATGTAAAAAAATTACTGGTTTTTTAAAGAAAATGTACAAAAGCGGACTTAAAAACAAATCGGGAATCATGATGAAATAATAGAAAGTCATATTTTTATTGTTCCTGTATTTCGGTAAACAAAGACGGCTGTCAAACCATCGTTGATACTATTAACTGAACATTCCTAACACCTATTGCGAAGGGATAAGGTTTACCACCGTTAAGTGCGATAGCACTAGTATCTGACATTGCAAAATTGAAAAAAAGATGCGTTTCGTTATCGAAAGAGCATGATATTATGCCATTATGAAACCCACTTTTAATATTCAAACTCCGATCAAAAATGCAAAAATACGCATTTTCAATCTTTAGGCGTTTTAATACAGTCGATTTCTAATTTAAACTTCAGTATTCGTAGGCTCAGATATTATTTTAATATTACAATGTTGTAACTTACCGAACAGTATCAAAACGCAGATTATGTAACGGTAGATATTGACAGTGTCAAACCAAAAAACAAACCCGTTTCAGTCCAGGTGAAGTTAAACTTTATATCAATGCCTTAAGGACGTTAACGACTTGTCTTGCTGTATTTTAATCGCGGAAAGATCAACATAATGTTTATTTATTTAGTATTTGTAATTCCCGTTTCATTTTTTTGTAATATTTTGTCTAAATACTTTAGTAATAAAATGAGTATTTATTTTACATTGTAGTACAAACTGTATACAGTTTATATCAGGTGGCCCAGAATTGACGATCTCCTTTTCGACGTTCTATTACAGCGGAAGAAAAGCATTGGCTTACATTCAAGTAAGTAATAATCTACAACTTCAAACTTCAATTATACTTTTATAAGAATTCCTAGATTATGATTAAACGAACGACTTTCTATTTCAAAAATAAACTTATAGACGTCGATATCCATTGCGCCTACGTCCTTTCTTGCACTAAAATCCGTACGGCACTGCGAAGCTCGGTGTGACATACCCTGCGGCACGCACGGCGTCTCCGTCCGAGCGCGCGAGTCGTCGTGCGTCTCGCTGCTCCGCGCGTCGAGGCGGAGCCAGTGTGTCGTACCATGCGATTTTTCTATACAAAATCAAGATTCTACATACAAAGTTAAAAAACGCATCAACGGACGCCGCTGCAAGATGCGGAGCAGTGTGTCGACCGCCTTAGAGCTGTGAAAAAATCAAACAACGCAACGCACTCAAAAGATACAGCCGTTTATGCCGCAAATTGCCGCAAATTTTCGAAACTCGCAAGGTAATCAAAACCTACAGGGTACTTCCCGTGAACTCAGAATCTTGAAATTTGATACGAAGCAATGTCTTATATTTAGCACAGATACAGGAAAAATTGCGAAAACCGTAAATTTTTACTCACATCATATAATAAAAATATTTTTAATAATTTTATATTTCCTACCCCTCTATACCTACAGGTTTGTACGGAACCCTCGGTGCGCGAGTCCAACTCGCACTTGGACGGTTTTTTTATTTTTTTATACCACGACGGTGGCAAACAAGCATACGGCCCGCTTGATGGAAAGCATCTACCGTAGCCTATGGACGCCTGCAACTCCAGAGGTGTCACATGCGCGTTCCGACCCTTTACAAAAAGGAGCATTCACTGTGTTGATGGCTAAAGGAACAACAGGGTCCCCCGTCGTCAACACACTGGGTCCTCTTTAAGCTCTTTGGCAACCCTACTTATCAGCAGGAACACAACACTATGAGTAGGGTCTAGTGCTATTTGGCCATGGTTTTTTGTAAGGTGGAGGTACTTCGCCAGTCGGGCTCTGCTCCAGATTTGAGCGAGATGACATTCGCTGCCCTACCACATAAAGCGATATGTCATTCGCAGTATCCATGGGCCATATTCTAACTTTTAACAACACATTGAACCAACCTTGCTTACACCCAACTGCAATATTGCTCCAGCATTCACGCAATGTTGAAGTTGTATTGCTAATTGACATTCTAAATTTGATTCCGTTGACATTTTGGCTTATACCTCTCTTTTGAACGTAGTTTAAGGACATTCCCGTTTCCGGACGTAGTTTAAGGACATACCCGGGTCCATTGTGTTTGTAATAATACGCAAAGTATTTTGATGTATGTTTAAATATATATACACTCGCGTGCAAATAATTCGGGTCAGTACGAAAAACTATAATATCTCCTAAAATAATAAAGCTAGGAGCCTGAATTAAATTGTATATTATAGATAAATGCATAGTTAATAAAACAACGTCAAGAGTTAGAGATTCACTTGTTTATTGAATTAACATAGTAAACACGATATCAATTAATTATAGGTAAAAAGCAACCGTGGTACCTCACACACAAAACTAAAAACAAAAAAAGTAAAACAAATCAATATTGCCTCCTCGGGCTCTTCTTACAGCTTCTAAACGATTGGGCATACTGTTTATTAAGTTTCTTATGCGTTCTTGCGGGATATTAGCCCATTCTTCCACTAACGCCTGTTTCAGGTCTCTAAGTGTAGCTGGGGCGGGGCTTCGATTTCTTACACGCCTTCCGAGCTCGTCCCATACGTGCTCAATCGGATTTAGGTCCGGGCTTCTCGAGGGCCAGTTCATAGTGTTGATGCCAACCTCCTCAAAATAATCTTCCACAATCTGTGCGGTGTGTGGCCTGGCGTTGTCATGCATGAACATTGAGTTTTCACCCATATTAATTAAATATGGGCCTACATGCTCATTAAGAATCTCTTCCACATACCTGGCACTAGTTAACGTTCCATTTTCTATCAAAACTAATTGCGTGCGACTCTCTGAAGAGATTCCAGCCCAAACCATAACAGACCCACCGCCGAAAGCAACTTTTTCTTCAAACCAGGCTGGAATAAAACGTTCACCTGGCCGTCTGTAAACTCTTCGCCGCCCGTCATGTGCATAGAGCATAAATCTGGATTCGTCAGAAAACATAATTCTTGCCCATTCTTCGGCACCCCGTCGCCTATATTCGCGTGCGTAAAGTTTCCTTGCAGTTCGATGCCCTCTGTCAAGTTTTGGGCCATTTGCCGGTCTATGTGGGGTCAAATTAGCTTCACGAAGCCGCCGCCTTACAGTCCACTCGCTGATGTCATCTCTTCGGGTCTCCCGAAGTTGGTTTTTGACTTCAACTGCAGTGAGATGCCGATTTCGGAGCATTGTTCTTACAATAAATCGATCTTCTCTAGCCGTAGTACATCTCGACCTGCCGGTTCCTGGTCTTCGAAGGTTCCTGCCAGTTTGTAGGAAACGTTGGAGGACCCTCTGCACCGTAGATAGTGACACGCCTGTTCTTCTTGCTGTATATCTCTGACTTCTGCCTTCTTGTAACAAAGTGACGATACGTGTACATTCATCTTGTGTTAGCGACATGATAGTAATTCAATAATGACCATCAAAGTCAACAAAAACTGCCTTTTATTATTTTGCTTTGACAGATTGAAAACAAAAGTGAGAAAACAATCAAAAGTGAAATAAGCTCAATTTGAATTTGGTACCAAATTCGACTTTTTTTAAATAAAACTTTTTCCAGAATTCTTGTAGAACATTGAAGGTTCAATTTAATTCGATATTAAATTCTCTTTAATACACAGTTAGTTTTCTGCACATACCGCTATTAATTTTCAAAATGTAAGGGTTTTTGTCACTGACCCGTATTATTTGCTCACGAGTGTAGATAGGCCCTGCCCTCTGTAAATGAGACAACATGGAGAGTTTTAATATAATTTGGTATTCCTTTTAACGAACTGAAATTTTTTGCTGCCAGTTAGAGAGACAGTAACTGGCACCGATGAGCAGATACCCGGATCTAGTAATAAGGATAAAATAGCAAACTTCTTACGGGGGTCCCATTGCTCTTGTTATTGTCACATTTTCTGAAAATAGATGTCGTGTTATCACGGAAAGCTGGTAAAAGCTAAGTGTACGAGTAGATTGCACTAGCGACAATAATTTATTTCTTTATATGGTTAACCTAATATAATTAAAATGCCAGTAAAACACAAGTCCTTAAGAGCTGTCATCAGGTCCGCACCAAATTTTAGTAAACTTATTGATACGTTTGCTACATATTTAATTAGTTCCTCGCTGTGAAGCAAATGTACCTACCTATGTACAGGATATAAAAAGAATATGGAATCGTCATCGAAATACACTTCGCTGTGAATTAATGCTTATGACTACCATTACATGCAGAGTAGCGCATAACGCCTATACGTTCAATAAAAGCATTTTTATGTCTTCCGTCTAACCAGTCATTACCATAATGGCCGATAACAAAACCCAAATGAAGTGAATAAAGCGAATAATTGAAGCCGGTGACATATTGGTGGAACATAAATATAAAACACGACTGCGCAGAGTTTCCTATTTATGGATAATGTATTTTTACTGTATAACTAATTTCTGGAGTTTTAATGCAGATAACAATGCTTTGTTGTACCATAGTATAAGTCAAATTATTTATTTAAGGTTGATTTGCAACATCATACCATCTTGCGTCTTTAAAGAGTTAGAGTTAACTTAAAATTTTACCTAACCATAAACCAAAACCTAATAACTTGGTTAGGTATAGGAAAGGGTTAGGTATTGTGACACAACGTATAAAGTGTGATAGCGTGATGCGCTAGCATATCCTAAGAAAAAAATCATTTCATGTACGTCAGCATATAATGAGGACTAAACTGAGAGGTCAAATCAGTTTTTTTGTCGAAATGATGAATGATAACCATCAGGTACAGGAGATTTATGTGAAATGTCGTGTCAAATAACTATCTTTATTGCTTAAGTAGAAATAGTTTTTATAAACAACTGCTTCTGTTTACGTTTTAAAGAGCTTGATTAATACATAGTGTGGGATGATTAATTTTAATTATATTACTCTGAATAAAAGTAATCTATTACCTTGCGAGTATGTACTTCTATATTTAAATGAGAACTACTTGTTATGAACGTGTTCAGGAAGCTTTTGGTCATTTCCTTGAAAAATCGAATTAAGATAATGATCTGTAGGTAGCTACTGTTCTTTCCAGCCACTCATGTACGTTAGTGGTTATATTTGATCGAAAAAAGCTATGATATAATATAATTAGAGCAGGGTCAAATTGAAAATAAACTTACTGATCTTCTACAATCTATTCTGTATTTCAAGTCTATGTAGCTATAAACTTATATAGATGTCATATACAAAGGAAAAGTGACCTATGCCTATGGTACCTAGGCTGCTCCGGTTTATTAAAATAATTTGATTTGTTCTTCAGTTCTATGTACGAGTAGCTATTTCAAATTGTTCAATAATGTGCGGTTGTTGAGAATCAACTTGGAATTCAATCTACTATATTTAACGTTGTTAGGGATCTCTTTCGTACAAGAAATAATACAACCAAATTACGTAATATTAAGTAAACGTAGTTTACCAACTATTAAAAAATTACTTTGTCTGACTTACCCTACAACTTTCTTATAGGTAATGGCAAAAAATTCTCATTACATATGTATGTATGCCGTAGTTACACTTTTTTTTATGATATAGGTACCTACTGTCAGATAGTTTGAAACGTTTTCAAGGTAGGGCAATGGCGTGGTCTACTATATCAATCATAAACTTATATAAACTTATATAAACTTATATATGACATCTATATAAGTTTATGAATTAGTAATAAGTTTTTAAGTGGTACTGTCTAGACAGTATCCATCACAAACAAATTTACATCTGTCTTAGTACAGTTTTCAAAGTTTTCGAGATCAAACAGTCAGTCAATATGTCAGTACAGATAAGTCGACGACTGTCATCTAAGCAGCCGTGAAACAAATTCACAACTAGGATAATGGCGTTAATCCCCGGGTCGTCGCTGAATGAATAGTCCGGCAGACAGTACCGACATTTTGTACCAGTCACCGAGTGCAAATTAATGTTGTCTTATGAAGTAAATACAACTAATACCTACATATAACGACTTCGAAATTAATACATAATATAGTGTTAATAAGTGTACCCACGAAAAGGGTTTTTTCTTTAATAGCCGTCGTTAGGAAAGTTCACAATACTAAGAATAAAGGATTGCAAAAGATAGCGGTCTCGCACGCATGAGGGTCCGTCACTTTGTGGTCTAAATCGAAAACTTAAGATGCATACTGCCAAAACTTAAAACAAGTGAGTTCAATATTGTCAAACAAGACAGTTTCAGGTTATAAGTTATAACTCGTTTGCATGAAAGCGCATAATGTGAACACAATAAATAAAGTAAGTTGTTTTCATGCTTATAAACTTTAAACTAATCATACATCGTTATCGCGGGAGCAAATACAAATGTGTTGAAGAATATGTATAACAGAATGTCCGTTTATTATAAACAGAATATTATGCCTACACGTCTTAGCCTCTAAGAAGTTCTTCATATCTAGCACAATGTTTTTGCTAGAAATGATCAATCAAACTCGACTTGCTCCTTTTCGACGTTCGTTAAAGTGCGTCTTTTTGTGTAGAAATTTCGTTTAACAGATATAATTTTTTTATGAAAATTACAAGTACCTAACGTTGATTTTTGAGAAAAAAAAATACTCTTCGTGTGTCTAAAATAATCCTTTATTTACAAGTCCAGATCAATCCGATCATGAATGAATTTTTTTTTGAATAACAGGTGACTGAAGAAGTTGTCGTTAGGATTGCGTGGCTAATCTTTTTAGTATGTACTATAATCAAGTCGATTACGAAGTTTAGATATTAGAAAAAACATCGATAAATTTTGAACTTGTAGGTACAAACGCGTTGAAACTACTGTCACTTCTGTTATTTCTTATTTGTCATAATCTTTGACTACTGTCAAATCGTTTTTGCTCCCGCGATAACGACGTATGGTAATAATGCCAATAATAGACGATGTAAAGTAAAAATACACCCGTCTGCTGGACTATCGCCACGGCCGAGCAGATGGACTCGATAACACCCGAGCTTAATCGATTAGATACACTAACCTCTGACCAGACAAAGAGTTCTCAACAACCTTTTATCTTGATTAGACTCGATGTATTTTTCAAGCTATTGATATGAACGTCAAATCATTGTTCGAAATCATTTCGAAATCTTAATCTCTTAAAACGGTAGCATTTTTTTTTACTGGATTATTTAACCGACATATTTTTTTATTTATTGAGTAGTTTTGCTAGTACTATTATGGGGACAGAATGCGTAAAAAACGCATCCCATATATACTCAATAGTTTACCGGAAGCCATTCGATGCGAGAAAAAATATATTTAAGAAAAGATTAAAAGAACATTTCCTAGACATAGCTATATGGATTGTTAACTTTAAAAATACTTATTTTAAATGAGACTGTGGATCCCACAGTCAAACTGTTATTATAGTTTTGTGGGACAATGTAATAGTTTTTAAGTTAAACATTGTGCATATTAAATAAATTAAATTAAATAATAATGTATGGAGTGAGCAATCTATTCCTTACTTTTTTTCTATATATCCATAAATTTATCGATATGAGTATCTATGAATATAATAGTCTAGTATTTACCCATAGTGCTTTGTATTTATTTATATTGAATTTGAAACTCTTAAGTTACTTATCTAATATAAAATTAGATTGGAGCAGGCAGAAGGTTAAGATATTATATGATATTATAATAATGGGTTCCGTTAAAAACGTATATTTTCCTTGTCAAACGTAGCAGGTACCTAAGTAACATAATTCCATTATGATACACAAATAATAATAATAACGTAGCAGTTGGACGCCTACGGGACAGTAATTATAGGTATTAATGATAGTAACACACACCTGACATACCTTCCTAGAGTAAATTAAGGTCTTATACGGACTGTCATAATAATAATAATGTACAGTGGTAATTTTTTAAGATGTCGGAGTCTTACTACAGAGTTATACCCACAATTCCGACATCTTAAAAAATTCATACTATAAGCAGAGGGGTGTACGTGCTGTACGTATGTCTTGTAATAATAATAACGTTGTTTGGACGAGGAAGCATTTTGAAGGAAAGGAAGCGAGGAAGCAGCGGGGTTGCATTTTGAAATCAAATCTTCAACATAATCAGAACCTTCTGTTAATAATATAATGTAGGGATAGTCTTTTTTTAGTCAAGTCTACAGGGACTTGGCAACGATAAGTTGTGGCAGCGCCGCTATAAACGTCATAAGAATATAGCATTTATTGTGGCGCTGCTATTCTTTGTGGTAGCTTACTTGTTGCACACATAGACGGACCGTAGTTAGATATTTAGCCCAAGGGCCGCATCTAACTTTAAAACACGTATAGACACGATCCAACTTCAATACAACTCCAATGCATTAACAACGCAATACAGCTACGTCATAAACATCTGCATCAGAAATATCAGAATTTGCTTGAGAAATATTCCAACGCAACTCCAATACAACTTCAATATTGGTTGATTGTTTCTTTTTTTTTATACCACGACGGTATCAGACAAGCATACGGCCCTCCTGATGGTAAGCTGCTACCGTAACCTATGGACGCCTGCAACTCAAACTTGTTGTATGTTGGAGTTATGTTTGAGATAGGTTGTGTTCTTCTTGTATTGTTAATGTATTTTTAAATTAGAATCCGGCACCAACTGCGGCACCAAATCTTAAGAGTTATCACAAATTTCAGCCCTTTATCGCCCACTGCTGTGCATAGGCCTCTCTGTGTGTACGCCAGTTATCTCGTCAGAGTAATGTCTTGTATCATCTAATCCTATACCTACCTACTTACTTAGTTCAAACAATAAGCTAGTAATGTCAACAGAACATGCATTAGTAAGTACGTCAAGGCACAAGATAGATGACAAGGTATCTCGCAACATAACATCATTATGTTATCCATCAAATCGGATAGCCGATTATCAAATTAATTTCGTATTTGTTTAGCTTCCAGTTTATGAAGCGTACTTAGCCAGCTGTCGCATACATAGGAATAAATAATTAATTAATATTACAAATAGATTTGTTAATCTATGCCATATCATGATTAAAAACTTATATAACGTATGTTATATTTTACAGCGGCATTACATAAATATAATATACGTAATATATGACTTTATGTTGGAATTGTCCAATATACTATAGTGAGTAGTAGGTCACAAGTAATTATTTGTTAAACAGTACGAGTAGAATAACGTTCTTGATTACATCTCGCGCTTTTGTTAAAACCCAAACAAACGAGAAATTCCTAAACTGTTATCAAAAGTGGAATCATGAGTGTCGTGAAGGGAGTTGAGGCACGAGAGGAAGGATGAAAGGGAGGACGAACAATCTTTTCTGTCGAGTATATATAGGTAACACAAAATTTTCACCACTGTGATTAAATAAATACAGAGTATGAAACATTACAAATATAATCTAGATTAATGTTATAAATTAGTATTTATCATAAGGTTGCATGATAATTATTCTTTTGTGTCTCTTGAGGATTAAATGCATTTTTTTAGTCATCATTATTGCACTCCTGCTCAAAACTACACTTCTAACCATTACAAAACAATAGGTATAATATATATACATATCTCTCTCGCTTTCAACGAACTCCTAAGAGTTCGGATTGGAGGTACGGACTCATAATGTTCTACCTTAGATGATTGGCTAAAATGCGCCTTAGCATTTACAAAGATTGCATTTACACGGGATAATTCGACCGGTGCTGCTGTGACCTGGGTAGCCAAGTGGTTAAGGCGTCTGCCGCGAATGCAGAAGACGCTGGTTCGATCCCAGCCAGCCCTGGGCAACGGTCACTTTTTCCTTTGTATATGACTTCTATATAAGTTTATAATTTATATAGTAGTGTGTCTACTTAAAAATAAACAAATCAAAATATTTATTAAAATAAGACAAGTTATGTTGGGCGGCGGCTTGTTAGACATTAATATTACTTTTCTCTAAAATATTTTTTGTGGAAGACATAAGTAGGTATTTATTTCAACCTTAACAATACAACCATCAATAAAATATTTTCGTCTCAAAAACTTGTTCGAGTATGATGTATTATTACAATATAAATTTATAAATAAGACTAACAAATAATACGAGGAAAAACCCTCTTAAGAACTATCATGTTTCATTTAGTACAAAATACGTATTGGAATATTCGAAGAGGCTTCAGCCATTATACTCAATTTCATTCGGATAGCTTAACAAAATTAAATTAAATAACCTTCATAAAAAAGAAACATGTATTTTCTTAGTAAAGCGTTTTTTGAGTTATCCAGTCTTATATTTCATAAAATCTTCAAGACGATATTTTCATGTTTTACAATATTTTAACGTATGTGCTTTACTTGTATACGTGCCAGTAGATCAAAGTCGTTTTCAGTCAATACATTTTAATGTCAGAAGGTCGACACGCACATTGCTACTGTTTTATTATTTGGAGAGAGTTATATCACACACTCATCCATATCACTTTTAATGTGTATAGAGGCAGTAAACCGCTAGTCTCTTTTATTTACACCCTAACAGCCAACTTACCTAGAGTTATGCTTAGGTACCTAACTGTATGAAACCTACGCTTGATTCAATTAGCAACCTAAGTCACAAAGTTTTTCTGTGTGAGAACTGCAATGATAAAAAATGGTGTAAGCGATTGCTTAGGTGCCATTCTGGATCCTTCTCGAAATTATAAAGTGTTAAAAGCAGTTGTTAGTTTACCCTAATTTTAGTATAGTTTTTTCGTATAGCTACACTGCTGTAAATTCTGACGTTCGTTATGTTGGCAGCAGTGTATGAGTTGAGTTGGAATTTGTCGAGCGGACACACAAGGAACGCTCCTAGTTAAATATTAAAAAAAGTTAAGTTAATATTGAGTCTCGCCTGGCCAAGGCAGTGGAACAAGTGCCCCGCTTCTATTTGATCTAAATATTCGCTACGATTGCGGTGCGGCTGTATAACCTGTATGTGCATCTTGACGTGGTAGAACCAAGGAGTGAAACGTATGTAGGCTTACCGCTGCGTGAAACTTGGAGGAACTGCCTCCATCGGATGCTGAGCTTCACCGAAAGGAGACCAAGGTAAGCCGTACTCGCAATCCTAAAGTTTGAAATCATTAAAAGTAGCTACAGGATCACGTGGCTTGCGCGGAAACCATTTTTTCCTACAGTCCGCTTGTTTTTCGAAATTATCGTGGTCGTATAAGTAACAGCAGTAAACCAATTATTATGTAAACAAACTATGAGGAATAAATACAGCATATGTAGCACATATACCTTCATATATTAATAAAAATTAATATGACGGGTAGGTATTTTAGTACTATCTTGATGGAGTAACTATTAAAAAAAAACAACGGGGTGCACTCCGGGAGTGCCGGCAGAAGTGAACACTTTGATATTTTGGAATGGTTAGGAAATAAATTTGCACGAATTGCTTTAATTATCAGTATAAAAGTACTATAATTTATGTGGTAAAATACAATATTCATTTATTGCGCTATCGTACACAAACATGACAATTTATATTAATTAATTAAAAATTTAACGCTTCAGAATTATTACAATTATTTATTCAGCCATTTTACTCGGAAACTGCTAAACGTATCTTAATAAAATTTGAACATTAGTTGTAGTTTGTATGCCATACTTAGTATTGTAATAAAATTGCTGAAAAACTATTTAAGTCCATATACTTATGCATGTAACTAATTGCCAAATACATTTTTTTTACCAAAAATCAACATGTTGCACATCAATCGATAGGTCTTCAGAAATAACATTGAGCTTTTTTAAACATATTTTATAATGAAGTAAATATTTTCAGTAATAATCATTCCGTCTAAAACATTGTTTAGGGGGGGGGGGCTGTAACTTTCGAACCAGAGTTCCAAAAATATGAAAAAAAAATAAGGAATCTTTGCATATTCTTTCGAAAATGGTTTTGAACATTAACGGTTAAATCATGCTCGAGTTATCTCCTAAAACCCTCTTCCAAAGGCAGATACAACCTTTTGATTATTTTTCCTTAATCTGTTGAAGGTACGGAACCCGCCATTACGCGTGGTCCGACACGCACTTGGCCGCAACCGGCGTCAACCAGCCACGGCCTTACTGTTCAATTAGCACGTACTGCGTATCATTTCGCGATGCGATCAAATCCACTGCCAAACTCAGTCGATTTTACGCGTCGCGAACCGATCGTTTGCTCCAAATTACAACGTTACGCCAAAATAAATAAGAACCGAGATTTCCTACTTTCTTGAGATCTAACATAGCGTGCTATCGACTAAAGATAAGCAAAGCCTTTACCCTATAAAGGGGTTCGTATGGCTTTGTGTCGCGTTTAGGTGACGGTCACGTGACTTTTTTTCGCCTAGCCTCCCATCCGCGAATCGTCCAATAAGAAACTGCGTTCCAATATATGACTAAACTCTTATTGTGCCATGCGACCCTAGTCTGTACTGTATTCACCACATTTGCGAACCTAGCTGGGCGGGTCAATCCTGCTAGCTCACTGTGGCGATCGTATTACACATCTACTGCTAACGTCTTATGTGACCCTGGTACTGTTAAGGATTGCTCCGACCGACTAAGCTTGCAACTTGCTTTATCGGTAAACTAAGTTCATTCATTCATTATGTCTTGGGCGACCTGCTACGATTTATGTGAACCTAGTAGGTTGTTAATGTTTTTTGTAATTTTTTATAAAGATCTGTTCATACCATATCACAGAGAACCTTACCTTATCTGTGTACCATATACACACATTACCAAACATTATATAGAAAAGTAACACATCCTTTATAGGTACTTATTAAATACAATCGATATCTTAATGCTGAGCAACTCACGCAGTCACATATATTCAGAGCAATGACGCGTAGTTTTAGTTTCAGTGACCGCGACGCAACCGGATGGCTCGCTGTATTATGACTCCCGAAGTGATGAGGAGCCGCCCTGTGCAATACGAACTGACTGCACAGGGCTCCCAGTTCCAAAAATATGAAAAAATGTAAGGAACATACATCTTTGCATATTCTTTCAACAAAAATGGTTTCAAACATTAACGGTTAAAGCATGCTTGAGTTATCTCCTAAAACCCTCTTCCAAATGCAGATACAACCTTTTGATTATTATTTTTCCTTATTCTGTTGAGGGTACGGAAGCCGCCATTATGCGTTGTCCGACACGCACTTGGCCGCAACCGGCGTCAACCAGCTACTTACTGTCCAATTAGAGAGTACTGCGTATCATTTCGCGATGCGATCAATTCACTGCCATACGCAGTCGATTTTACGCGTCGCGAACCGATCGTTTGCTCCAAATAACAATGTTACGCCAAAATAAATAAGAACCGAGATTTCCTACTTTCTCGAGATCTAACTGCTATCGACTATACTAGACTAGATAAATAAATAGTTGAAGTGAGCAAGAAAGAGCCCATCAGGCTATAACTTATCGAACGAGCGTCTATCCGCATTTTGAGCATTCATTATCTGGGAAGCTTCTTTTTTTATAAAACCATAATTAACATAACGCCTGATCTTTTTATAACAAAAACAAGATGTTATGTAACCTAAACTTAGCGCCTGAACTGCAACAAGATGTTACGTTATTAAAATGATTTTATATTTTAAAAGATCAGGCGCTTTGTTTTTTCATACATCTACAATCTTTTGATGCTGCTGCCACTGACAAGGCCACGCACGGGGGCTTGCAGCACCGCATTATCGTGTAGCCCTACCCCTCCCCTGCTTCGAAGAACAAAGGAAATCTAGGAGACTTATCGTACTAGATACCGGGTTATTAATTAAAAAAATAATTAAAAAATACGCCACCATTTTTTTTGCATTGCAGCATCAGCATTTCGTGTTCCCCCATTAAAGACGCGTCTAATTATATATATCCATGTCTCATATAGGAGACTTATCGAACTAGGTTCAGTTTCATGGGCTCTCCTACTATTAGTTGATAGGATGCAAAAATTATCAAATTATCCAAATGAACTCTTATTGTGCCATGCGACCCTAGTCTGTACTATATTCATCACATTTGCGAACCTAGCTGGGCAGGTGGCGATCGTATTACAAATCGACTACTAACGTCTTATGTGACCCTGGTACTGTTAAGGATACTAAGTCCATTCATTATGTCTTGGGCGAATGAAATTATGAATAAAAAATTAGGGCTAAGTCAGTCTAAATAGTGCTAAATTTAGCCCCAAAAGTGCTAAATTGGCAACACTGAACCTGTCGAATCTGTCGGTCACGTGACCCTGTCGAATCTGTCGGTCACGTGACCCTGACGCGAGTTTAACATTTTTTCCCCATCACAAAAAGTGCACAGCGCCGCTAAAGAAGTTTTCACTTCAAAAAGTACTTAGGTAAAAATAATGATTTCATTATTCTTATATCATGGGCTACCTATTTTTTGCTATTTTATAATCCTACAGTTACCGAGTTACGGCGTTCGCCTGCCTATTTCACAGTACGCGAACAGTTTTGAGCTTCGATAATTCACAAGTGCGATTTTCTTTTTAGTTAGAGAATATAATCTGATATATATAGTAAAAAATATTTTCTAACAGTGTTTGACGTGCGCTAGAAGAACAGATTATACAAGATATATTTTACTTTACCACACTATTACATTCGACTATTTCAAAATTATCTGTCATTATATAACAGTTTGTAAAAATATAAGTGACCTTAAATTCTAAACGAATGACAAATGGCTAAGACGACATATAAATGCTCTTTACAAAACCGTTATAAAATGCGAAGTTATGTTGCAATAATAAAAAGCGATACCATGGTTAAGAAAAAAAAACTTGCGTAATCTTTTATTTGTGTAGCAAACAAATACATGTATTATTTATACCTAGCGCAATGCTAACAATTGTTACAAAATATTTTACATTACAGTACTTAACGTATTCTAACAGGACAGGTCACAGAATATAATCGGACTTGTGAGCTATCTCATTTTTATAGGTTAAAAAGGCGTTTCCGTACTCCACTATTCTTAACGGTCAAGCACTTACAGGACTCGCTTTTTAATACCAATTTAAGAAAAATGTTCCCATTTTGTTTGACAGTAACGTGAACAGAGAGCTAACTCGATCCAATTTGTCTCTGGCGTGTTCGAAACAAGGCAATCACAGGGTGCTCCCTATTACTGCGAATTTGCCGGCACACGGGCGGTGGCCTAATCGGTTAAGCCTGGGGCTTATTGGGTACGTACACCTTTTGCTTCAATATCGACGGCTGATCTATTGAACTTGTGGCTTGGGTTGATATGTAGTACACTGGTTAACTGATTAATCTGACCTGAATAGACCGCTGACTTCAATATCAGTTATAACTAACTAAGGTGCCCCTGGTCAACTTTGAATGATAAATAATTCCGAAAATTGTGTTGATAATGAATTCTAATTGTATTATATTTCTCGAAAAATTTTGCGCATGTTGTATATTCTTTATAATATGCAATAAATAAAAGTACCTTGCTAATATATGAATATTCCTTACATTAAAAACTAAGACAGAAGTGATTTACTGTAATATATTAAGTGCTGTTTTCTGTGCTTCGTGTTTGTGTTTCTGACTTTTGCCTAACAATAGTTCTGTAAGTTTTTTTTATGTACTAACACTTTTATGGGCTTTGCCCGAAATAAATCATTATTTAATTAAACTCCCTTGGACCATATTCTAACTTTAAAATACGTTTAGATACGATCCAACTTCAAAACAACTCCAACGCATTAACTATTACGCAATACAGCTAGCGCCTATAAACGTCTGAACTGAATCAGAAATATCAAGATTTGCATGAAAATTATTCCGATGCAACTTCAATACAACTTCAGCATGAGACAATTTATTCATAGTTATAACAGTATAAGTGTAACAAAAACATAATAATCTTCAATATTGGTTGAATATTTATTTTGTGTTGGACTTATGTTAGGGATAGATTGTGTTTTTAATGTATTGTTTATGTATTTTAAAATTATAATAAGGCACCTTGTTCTTAACTTATTCAGCGCTAATCACCACACGTTTTCGTCATGCCTCTAACAAGCATTCTCGCTACATGGCCGGAAACCTGTATTATCGGTTACGGCGTAGCGCTACGCGCATTCATAACGCGTAACTAAACGGTGAACTCGCCGCAAGACAAAAAAAAACATATTTATTCTTCAATTTAGGCACATTACAATGCACCTATGAACGTCAGAGACAAAAACCTACCACTGGCTCTAACCCTACACCTCTGACCCGAGAAGTATTATGACCGGCAAGAAACTCGGCGGGACTTTTTTTTTTTCAAAACAGTAATACATTAGATCTTAAAGATACACAATAATGCGTAGTTCTATAAGAAGACATATCAAAACAGCTTGAGAGACAGACAATGTACCTATTGTTTAATTTAAATAAAATAAAATGAAATAATAATAATAATAAAATCCAAATTGGATTGCTTCACAAAACGTTTGATATGCTTTCCTATCTGAACTGTGTCGTCTAAATGTTAGATGATTTTGTAGTAGTTTCTGGTTTGGGCCATGCATGCTTTATACATCGTTTGTTTTGGGACGATAGATACATTTTATTGCTAGGTACCGGTTACGAAAATAACATTTGTAATATTTTAACGATGCATCTACTATGATTGTCTGTTCAGTTAGGCATTCATTACAAACTGAATAGTCGGCTCGAATTAAAAACAAATGTTAGCTGGCTGGCGGCCTAATGCAAGCATTGCATGCACTTAAATAGCCTGTTAACGCGGCACCAACGTAACCAAAGTTGATCAATACTGGTACATCAACTAACCTAATCCCCATTTTAATGAAAATAATCCTTTGCGATGTTTCTTTGTGCCGGGCAAAATTTCTTTGATTATAATAAAAAGTTGTGTTTTAAAATTGTCAAGCACAAGGTTATGGCACTTATGAGCTTATGACAAATGGTAGAAAGGTTTCCGCTAAGCATAAACTTTTAAACTCGATACAACGCAGTGTGCCTTAGAATTGTTGTAGAAGTATTTTGTTACCTTTTTAGCTTTATTAAGTATTAAAACCGTCATCTCACTGCTGTTTGTAACCCCAAAACGTAAAATTGGAATTGTTTAACAGCAAATAACTACTTCAATATTAAAGTAGGTACACGGTCTCTAGAGATATCTTTGAAAGGGTTAAAAGTTCTTAGGTAATGTCTACTGAGAGTTAATGTACTCATTGATGTTATCTTGACTGTTGTAAATGGCACATACCTTCTTTACATTTTATTTAATAAAATGTATGTATTAGTAACACTTAAAATAAAAATAATTTGCTAACAAGAAACTATTGTAAAGGTAGATATTTAATCTAGCTCGAACACATTAGAGAAAATGCCCAGAAAATGTGTTAATAATATTTTTCTAGCAAGTGTATTATTTAACATAGGGCTCCATAGGGCCACTACGTGTTAGGTCTAGGTATAACTCCACTCCAGCTTATCAAAGCAAAGGGAAATAATAGGCCCGTAAATGAAACTACTATTAATAGTGAAACAGCTCAAACAGTTTAAAAATTCATCCGCCCGTTGTAATGTTTAAATCGTATGTTTAATACCTAATTAAACAAAATTAACTGACGCTGCTGTAAAGTTAAGCAATTAGTCGGTTTACTGTATATGTGCAATGTAATGTAAGCAGTTATAAAATGGCTTATTAGAATTACAAACGTTTTGCAACGACTCACAAGTTTACTTTTAGCGAAAGCTGAAACCAAATGAAGTGATTCTTTCCTCGGAACAGTTTGAGTTTAAAATTTCGAGATAAAATATTCATGTTATGCTAATTGGTGAAGTAACTGCTACATCTGGCTTCGGCAGAACTCCTGATTTTCACTGGGACAGCTCAGTTGGATATTAACTACTGCGTAGGTACTTTGTAGTTTTGTCCATTCCTAGTGCAAATGTATTTAATTCGGAATGTACATTTACAGAAATCGTTTGAATATGAACCTTATAGAAAACCACAGTCAAATAGCACTAGACCCTACTCATAGTGTTGTGTTCCTGCTGGTGAGTAAGGTTTCCAAGGAGCTCAAAGAGGACCCAATGTGTTGACAATGAGGGACCCTCTTGTTCCTTTAGCCGTCAATGCAGTGACATTTTTGTAAAGGGTCGGCAACGCGCATGTGACACCTCTGGAGTTACAGGCGTCCATAGGCAACGGTAGCTGCTTATCATCAGGTGGGCCGTATACTTGTTTGCCACCGTTGTGTATAGAATATATTAAGTAGGTTCTAGGTAAGCCAAATTAAGGCCTTTACAGACTAGACTTTGTAGACAAATAAGGGACTACACGTTTGCATAGCAAGGCGTGACTCTTGGAAAAGTTAATATTAAAATCAAAGCACGTCATATTCAATCAATTTAAAAATAAGTACAGGCTGTAAAGCTCTCTGGGCAGCTTGTGGCTGGCTGTTGAAAAGTGACGACCTCACGGACCCGAGTGCTCCAGAAAGTCGGTCAGGGTGTCCGCCTCAGGCGTGTCTTCGTCGGTCGGAGTGGAATTCCAAGGGGTCCCGCAGGACTCTCGGCTCTGGCTTGCTTTAATTTGCTGTCCAGAGGGGAGCCGTCAGAGTTATATTCTCGCAGGGTGGAAGTGAAAGATGCATATGACACAGTGATTGTTCAGAGGTTTCCAGACCTCTTTCCATTAGCCTCTCCAAAGTGTCACTACGTGTTGGATCTGTATGTATCCCCACGCAAGTCTACCAAAAAACCGTAATGTTAAGGCGCGTGAATTCCGAAATGAAAATGCTTAAATGGTTATGATTGGAATGTCCACATTCTGGTTAAATATGTAAATAATTCATCATCATCATGCGTCTTCTAAATCGAATAATACTAACAATTACTGACATCCATTTAACATTAGGTATACCGGGAGATCATGTAACACGCGCAAGACCCGGAAATTTTAAACTAAGAATATGTAAATTATAGTGTATGAACTCAACGATTCGATAAAATACTATTAAGTACGGCTAAGTTACTCTTTAGTTTGTTATTGCGTAGAATGGATAAACATAACTTAACATTTTTTGTTGTTTTCTTATAGTTGAGTTAATTTACTAATTGAGTGAGATGTATACAGCGTGATTATTTAACATACTTAAACACATTGTATAAACTCCTTCGTTCATACTCTAAAAATATTTTCCTACATGCACTGAAAACTGGCGCGATTACAGTTTATGTTAATAACAATAATACACACTGTACAGTAAATATAACTAAACAAACAACAAGTAATCCGTGTAATAACTTTTGATAAAAGGAAATGTTTACTCTAAAGCATATTTAACACAAAACTTTACAGTAGGATTTATTGTATTTAGTTTGAAGGGTAAACAATAGGTCCAAGCATTCAATGTGAAGCACAATGCAAAGCAAATTTCACTCAAGTAAATACCTGAATGCCGTATTATTTGCAGGCACAAATCTTACAGCTGTGCTTCCCTTGTTCTGGATTTGATGTTTGGAACTAATAGAGAACAATGAGAAGGGAAAACCATGATGAAAACACAAAGTACTAATTCATATTGCTATGCACCAGGCCTGTTCTGGATGCACAGAGTTAACTACATGAAGACACACGACAAAAACATCAAATTTATAAAAAACCTAATAAAAAACTCGTCCATTGACACTGGATGCACAGAATTAACTACATGAGTATACACACGACGAAAACATCAAATTTATCAAATACCTAATAAAAAACTCGTCCATTGACAGAGAAAATACAAATTCAATTGCATGAACCATAACGTACCATAAACGTGGTAAAAGTTGTACAGTCGCCATCAAATATATCGGAGCAGCCAAGGTACTCAAAAATATCCGAACATGCACTTTATCGCCTTGAGAATAGAGGCGTTGTTCAGATATTTGTGATCACCTTGGCCGCTCCGATATATCTGATGGCGACTGTACATGGGCTACGTTTCGCAAGAGAGAGAAGAGAACGTTTAATCTGATAGCATTGATGGCCGCGGCGGTAAAAAAATAAGTCCAAACTTTAACCGATGTTTTTTTTTGTATGATCAATTATGTAAGGTGACTCGAGTTCGATCGATTTTTACAGGCTCTTACCCTATTAGGGTCAAACCTTGCAAGTTAAATTAGAGTGAGGCTTAAAATGGAGGTGACACCTCTACTTTCAGTAGTCGGATTGACTTGTAATTTGGTATGGATATTGGATTAATACAATATTATAACAAACGCTTATGGATAAAAAAAATTATTTCAGTAACGTTAATAAAAACTTTTTGTTTTGCATATTCCGGTACTGGAAATAGGTCGATTCAAAAATATATATTTTAAACCTATATACTTGCAAAACTATCGTAGTGCTACGATAGTCTTAGTGTAATAAGTATTCATTCCATTAAGACGTCGTAGTGGTGATTGCATATTCTTAAAAAACAGAAGTTGACATACACATATACTTATTTACTTAAGTTAACGTACAAATAGTTCGTAGTTACCTACATTTGATATACCTGTACTGCAATTGGCGGTATATCAGATTTCGAGTAAATCGATGAAACGTAAAATTTAATTTCGCATTAACTTACAACGTCGAAATTTTAAATCTTAAAGTAAATTTGAAAATTTTGTATCCCTATTTACTATTAAATATTAATGGTTTTTACGGGACTCATTTAAGGCGCTAGGCGCTAATTGTGGCCAAAAACTGTTACTTTCTAAGGGATATATCTCAATAACGGGTCATTCAAAAATTTTGAAAAAAATATATGTTAATTACCATTTCATGTACAACATTGTCAACGTTTGAATAACTCGTGTAACGTATAGTTTCTCCGTTATTTAAATGTAACGAAATGTCGTTTTACGGTTAATTTTGCTTTTGTCTACTGAACGGCTCATTCGATTTAAAATATTGTTGAACTAAAAAATGTGTACTACAGAACACTACAAACTCAACGTAGGATATTTAAATTGATTAAATTTTCTTAAACAACTTGATCATAATTCCACATTTCGTGCGTTGGTAGCTCGAAAACGGCGTTGCTGGCAGTCGTGAGCTAGCTTTGAGACGAGGAGGCTGTGTCGCTCGTCGCTCCGTGCTTCCCTTGTACTACAAATACTTGTGCTTGGCCCGTGAGCAATAATATCGGACTTACTGTGCCTAAAGACTAAATAACTGCAAAGGGTTCATGCGGTGCGGGCATAACGTGTCTTGTCGGAATCAATAGCGCATAGACGTTTTATCTTTTAAGAAAATATACCCGTATGTG
This sequence comes from Pammene aurita, assembly GCA_947086415.1. Taxonomy (NCBI): domain Eukaryota; kingdom Metazoa; phylum Arthropoda; class Insecta; order Lepidoptera; family Tortricidae; genus Pammene; species Pammene aurita. Next base: position 19,994,102 of record OX352290.1, read on the forward strand.
TGTTCATGTACTTACGTTCTTATAAAAAGTGTATTTTATTTAGATGACCTATATTACAAATTAAATAAAGATATGAAATAAAAATGGAGAAAAAACAGAACTCATGCATCTTATAATGCCCTGAAAACAAATGTAGTCTTGTAAGTACACTACAACTATTATGTATTAGTACTTATTCTGATGAGTCACGCAAAACAGGCGTTAGTTGTCGAGTTGCGGAAACCTGCTATTGCTATAATACAATGGACTAATAAGTAATTTTCGGAGTTATTATTTACGAAAATATGCGTTTTATCCAAAAGTTGGTTAAGACTTATTCTTTTTGGAAGACCTGTCCAATAATACCACACACTATCGTGTATCGTATCAATCGCGTGGGTTGGAGTGAAAAAAAATCACTTCCACTTCATTTTATGTTTCTGATTTTGATTTACCATATTGTCGGCGTGATTAAATTAAAAGACATACAAATTTCAGTGTACTAACTATCACTGAGCGAAGCCTGATCGAGATTCTAATTAAAAATTGCTGATATTTAAGAGTTTAATGTAAGTAAGAATAAAGGAAAAAAAGCTTTACTATCTCGCTGAAATACAAATTTATATTAATTATCAACACAAGTAAATAAATAAATTACTACTAACGGTTAATACTACATATCAAATATCTTTAAAAGACCGGCCAAGAGTGAATCGGACCACGCATAATGTAGGGTTCCATAGAAAGTAGTTTCTTGGCGATAACTCAAAAATGGCTCAACCGATAATATGTGAAATAGTTTTCATATAAATAAGTACTAAGCCGTATCTTCTTTATTTTTTTCATATTTTTTGGATTTACGGATTAAAAGTTAGATGGGGGGACGACTATTATTTAGAATTTCGAAGCGATTATTTCTAAAAATATTGACTCAATAAAAAAGGTTTTAAAAATCCTCTATATATACTTAACATATTTTTAAACCCGTATCGATAGATGTACACAATGTTCATATTTGCAAAAAAAAATTGTTTTGACATTTAGTTCGGCATATGTATGTATGGAGTGCCTCCCCTTAAAGTTTTTTTTTTTAAGCAATTTAGCTAAAAACAAAGTAGCGGCACAAGACACACCTATGGATAAAATTTCATCAATATATATATTATAATAAAATGGTTGTGACATACGGATGGACGGACGGACAGACGGACAGACGGACATGTTTCAAAAAACTTTTTTAGTTTTGTAAATTTTTCGTAATTATATAAGTGATTTTTACGGTTGATATTCAAAATCGCTACAAAACAATAACCATCTATTAAACTCACTTACGCAGCAAAAAAACTAAATTCACATGAAAACATCGCTTTGATGTGCATTCAGTTTTTTTTTCTGATATGCAGAATATTTTTACCAATATTTTGCCGCTGACTGTACTTCAAATTCAAAATCTAGGTTTTATTCTATTACATAAAAATCTACTAATTGAGATCGTTATTACTTATCTTATTTAATAGGTAAGTAGCATTCCTAAAAATATCACCATTGCAGTACTTAATCACAGTATTCAAATCAAAAAATATCCGCAAAAGGATTATAATTATTATAAAGCTGCCCGCGCGCCTCTGTGTAAAGTCATATTCTTTGAACATCGTTCCGGTGCAGTGTGGCGGATTTACGTACGATCGCAATGAGAGGGTAAAGCGGGTAGCGCGGGTACACAGCGCCCAAACGCTCAAGGACACTCTGGCGACAATCGTCTTAAGATACCGCCATTACGCTTACGGTTGTTAGTTTAAAACTGATACAAAAAGTCAGTAAAGGGTAGAAATGATTACATATTATAGGTATGTTAAATGAGTTTCTTTTATTCTATAAGTAAGAACATTATTCATGTGTTATATATTCGCAAGTTTTTCGCCGATTTAAATTAATAATTCAGAAAGTATTTAGTAGTAGCTCTGTAGCCAATATACAATCAACAAATAATCAGGGGGTTTCACTATGCCCGTCAATTGTACCTGTTTTTCCCGTTGTGCTTAACGCATATGAGGGCTAATAAGGGGAGGGTGGGCACATGGTTCATCACCTTATGGGTGCGTTCGAGAATATGTGACGTTTTCAAGTCAAAGGTACATCATTATCGGTTGTTAATAGAGTTTATTTCTGTTTAGAAATAAACTCTATTAACAACAAAGGTACACATCATTGTCAGTTCTTAATAAGACGTTAACTGCCATAATAATAGTTTATTATTATGGCAGTTAACGTCTTATTAACAACTGACAATGATGTGTACCTTTGATTGAAAACGTCAAATATTATTTCAGCCAGTGTTTACGACATGTCTCAAGCCTGCACGGATATATGATAACTGATAAGTAACGTTGAAAAACTCTATTTAATTTTTTTAGAGCGCATGAGAGCTATTGTTTTCATCTCTGTAGCTGAATGTAAAATTCAGGAAGGAGAATCGTCTGTAATTGTACTATTACTTGTTCTGTGAAATAATGTCAAAACGATCACCTAAATATTGCCCTAGTCTCTACAATAGTAGATTTTTCACAAGAAAATTAACTTTTTATTATTTTAGTCGGCAATTTTGTTATAAAATTTACTATTCCTTCAATGGTTCCGGCGCTGCAGGATGTGCAGCCCCTCTGCCTTTGTGTATAAAAAGCACATGTATTTACGCTCAGTTTGATGATTCACATGTGGAGTCCGGTATTACTAATTAGATAACAAATATAGGTATTTATTGGAGATAGATTATAATTAGAAGATACAAATCAGTGACAAATTAACATTTCGGAGAGAAAATATAATTAACTGGTAATGAGTAAAATATTACATATATGCTAAATCACTAAATGATTAGACAGTATCTAATGGGATACCGCTAATCTGCTTCGAAATAACTACTTACGGCCTATTGCCTTCAAATTGTTGACCTGAAAATTCAAATTTTGGGAGAGGTATACAGAGATTTACTGCTATTTTGCTTTAAAAAATGAGTTACCGCCAAAGGAATTTTGAGAAAGGGAAAATATTTTAAGACATTTTTAGTACAGTTATATGAGGAAAATTACTAATTCGATTAGTAGATTTACTAATCGAATCGAATTTCAGATTTGAAACAGATTTTTTCAAGCTACGTTAGAGCAGTACCTAACTAAAAAGTTTTTTTTATACCGCCATTTGCCTAATGGGGGCAGTGTACAGTCGAGGACAAAGAGATGTATACACTTTTGGACCTTATTGCGTTGTAATAAGGTCCAAAAGTGTATACATCCCTTTTGTCCTCGACTGTACTTGTCTCCCATCGCTTTTCACAGTTAGTCACATTGTCAAAGTCCAAGAAAGTAAACGTATAAAACCAATTTTAACAGTTTTACCGAGAAATTACACTTCGCATACGTCCTTGCCAGCACTAAAATTGTAAATTTGAGAATAATGGAACAAAGAGAGACGTTGCCAAGATATATATTATATAGTAATAGGGAACAGTCTCCGCGAACACTTGATTTGTGATTTATGTTTAGGGTTGTCACATTCAACTGCTTTAATGGAATGTATTTTGTCGGATTGACTTAAGTTACTTAAGTAGTCAATATATAATAAAAATAACGGTTGGATATAATATGAAAAGCGTGTTAGCAGCAATTAAATACGTTGATTATTTTTTATCGTGTATTTATTCTACACAGCGTTTTATAATTTCAAACACAATAATATTTTAACCTATCAATTTTTATATGGATGTCGTACCTAGCCAATAATTTAGGTACATAATCTAAAACATTACTTAATAGTTACTATTTAGTTACTAGTACTGCCTAGCTTTATAAAACTCATTACCGCGCTTATTACTCATTACTGCTCATGGATTTATAAGCATACCTACTTTATTTTAAGCTTATCTACTCCGACTGATGAATAACTACCCAAATAACCCCTTAGGCAACTTACTTCAAAAACTATATTTTTACTACACACCTGAAGTAAATAGCCATTAAAATCAATATCCAAATGCGTGAATTATGTTCATGACGGTAGTTAACATTATCCGATTTCATACCTGGAAGGAAATGAAGACAACCGTTGTCAGCATTTGCGCTTAAATAAATTCATGGATGCAGTGCGAGAGCTGAAGCAAAGTCTCGGCTATACAAATATTACTCGACTGGCAATGCGACATACTTTGCAACTACTTTCGTGTTTCCTCGTCTAGTCACCGTGGGTAATCCTCATGGGAAAATAAGTTAACGCGCCAGCTGACACACGCCCCTCCTCAATATTTCACAAGTGATTCCGAACGTCCTAAAACTACGAGGTACATACATCCGAAAAGTTTTAAAAATGACTCACGCCTCTTATTTTTTTCTTTCAAACCCATCACAAATAAGTTAGATAGTTTTAGATCGGGGACCCCTCGATAAAGTGTCATAATTTAGATGAAATATTGTTTTTGTGGCAAGGGAACATATTTTATTATATTTGTGGCTTCTGAATAAGTTATAGATTTTTCCTCTTGGCGGCGCCCCTTGTGAAATTTAAGTTGGACCTGTTGATAACCCAGTTTCGCATGCGGTTTACGGACACATCTTAGTATCTCAGGACATAGGTTAAGAATACTAAAATAGTTATGTAGTTGTGTGTGTATTACCCATATATATGTTAACCAACTAGCAATCAACTTCGTGTCAACTTTTGCAAGCGTAAAAAGTTGGATTATGACGACCTATCAACAAGTTGACAACCAGACACCATGGCCGCGATTCGAAAAATAAACACACACACTGGACAGACACAGCTCCAACCCAACTCAAACCAACTCAACTCAACGCTATAACGACATTGACATTTGCTATTCGAACAGATTTTCATTTTACATTGGTCTCACATTGGTCACACATTGGTCACACATTGGTCTCACATTGGTACAACATTGGTACAAGTACAAGTCCAGTGTGTTTATTTTTCGAATCGCGGCCCATTAGGTTTACGTTGGTAGCTGTCCGGCAATGCAGCTTTCACGTTGGCGCCGTGTCTTGCTCCGGTGAATGAGACTGCGCTATACACATGCAGAACGCTATTTCGCTCACACACCGTCACCGCATGCTGAAACCGCATCAGTGTGATACATAACCGCCTAAGCGTGCGAGGGCTGCCGCGTACGACCGTACGACGTTCTTCGTCGTTCGTAAGTTTATCTTTTAAACATCTGGGGTCAGTCGGTAAATATTTTAATACCTACTCTTGCTTGACAAATATAATTAAGTATTGAATAAAGTACCTAATTATTCAATGTAGGTAATTAGGTAAGTACTTACTTAGTTACAACTGATATATAATAACATACTGTACTACTAGGTAATTGTGCAACATAGATATATTTATATGTAGATATTTTTGAATCAGTTACTAATTACAAATCGGCAAATTATTGGGTGTTAGGTAATATGTAGGTAAGTCTAAAATGGAACATTCGTCTGTAGGCGTACAACAACTCAATATTCGATGAGGACCGTATGAATAGAAGTGAGAGCAAACGAGAACAGTCAAGCCAAACTTTTCTCTTTGGGCGAAAGTTTGTGATGTGAACAGAAACCCGGGGCGCTCCCGCGGGACGTCGCACATGCATGTTTAATGGCGTCCTAGAAAGGTCAAGAGTCCGACTGTGTAGAGGTAGTGAATACATTATAAACTCGAGGGCGTGCTCGGCGGACAGGCATGCCGTGACAGCCTCCTTCCAACTCCGCGAAACCGACTAACACGCCGCGGACAGGTAGTTTGTAGCTGTCTCTCAAACAAATTAATTGTGTCTTAGTTTTGAGTGGTAACCAGGGAGCAACTGTAAACAAACTTTAGAAGGTACAGCGTATAAATACCGGCTTCGTCGACTTCAAATATTTTGGCGTGAAATGGCAAATTTTTGATACGACGTTGACTGAAGATTAATACGATGGGACTCCGTGAAATTGAAAACTTTAGCGCCCTTCGAAGCAATAAATTTGCTTTATGTTAGAACAGATACTGTTGTCAACACCAACTGCAATCTCGGTTGGTAATTACATTTTGGTCTTGGCTATTCAAAAAGTTTCATCGTTTTTCTTTTTCTCATTCACTTTATATTTTAGAAATTAAAGCAAGTCTTTGAAGGGGCAATATCATATTTCTAGATACAGCATGTTCATTAGTGTTCATGTAAACTAGTGGTAACTGAAAAGAAAATTTGTGACAATCTACATCAAAAAGTACCATTTGGCGGCCGGCGCTTACACTTTTATTGCTCGAATAAAATATTTAATCTAAACAACATATGACAAGAGAAGAGTATAGTTAATTAACTATTAACGTTTAATTGTTTATACTATGTAGCCCGACAAACTGTGTCCATAAATTGTTATTATGCTACAATTGCTAAAAATTGGCTATGTCAGTCACTTAAGAGCGCGCTCCATCAATGGTACTGGAATGCATAACAAAACACAGTTCACCCTGGAATTCAAATATTTTAGCAGGCTACGTATACTATGAAACCTACAAATAGAAGTTCGAGGGCGAAAAAAGACCTAGTAAGAAAGTTTGGACGAATGTAGCATAAAGGGTATAGCACATAGGGAATAATACAAATACGTACCTTTGGGTGGATTTATGTTCAGCGCGCTTTTAAAAAGGCTCTCCTCGTCATGCCAGTCAAGGTTTCTTCTTAAAGTTGATCCACACATGGCACATAACACCAACAACAGAGTCAGCATGAATATTCTGCTCTTAGCCTCGCTTTTGTGCCAACTTCGGGTCAAAGCGCCAGCTCCCAAGCCAAGTAATAAACAGAAACCAACACTCGGTATATACAATACTCGTTCCGCAACCACAAATCCGACATAGAATAGGACATTGCTGGCAGGAATGAACGGCAGAGCCATTAACGCTATAGACGTGAGCATTGCCACTTGAGGGCTGCGATAAACCTGTCTATGCATTGGCTGCACCTTCGTCTTATTGTGTTTCATGGGGCACACGCAAGCGGAGTGATGCATCATTGTGTTGTTGTTATTGATGGCCCGGCATGCACTTGTGTGTTCTTCTGTCAATGCATGCTTACAGCCGTTGCAAGGACACAATTGCCGCTTAACCGAGTTTTCTTTGTGCGGTACATGATAGTTCTTTCGGTCTATAGATTCCTGTCTATGGTACTGTTTGCAATTGTAATTCCATTTGTGCTTATTTTTACAATTTTGTTTCTTATAATACTTTACTTCTTTGTAAGAATTTTCTTGACGTTTCTTAAATTCTGTAACTATCGCTCGCCACGTTACTTTAGAGATAATACCGTAGAAAATTATAGTAGAAATATTTCGTTGGTCGAAAAGTGTCGTTATTCGTGGTATAGCGTCCATAGACCAATCAAAACTGAGGTGAAAAGGGTACAAAAGAAGGAAGAAGTTGAATACTGGAAGATAGGCGAATGTGTATGTCCTGGTGAGGAAGGAAGGATCACGGGATGCGGGGTTGTCGGCGGCGGCAAAGGCCGTTGGCGCTCCAGTCAGCCGCAGCCGCAAGTACAGCAGCACCACTCCCCCCATTCCCAGTGCACATACGCTCCGCCATCGTTTCTGAAACAAACAAAAAATGCTGTCAATACACGTGTTTGACATGCCTATTTATAATAAGAAAACTAGCTTTTGCCCGCGGCTTCGCTCGCGTTAAATTTGAGGTAACACGGTTCCCCTTTCCTGATTTAAAACACAGAAGAGAACTCGGAACAGTATATTATTTTAATACGCTACTGTAGACGATATTATTTGTCTTTATAGCTTATGCACGATTTTTTTGTTAGTCACAAATAGTCCGCATACCAATTTTTAGCTTTCTACCTTGAAAATTGCGGAATGCTTCATACAAACGTCCACCCCCCATTTTAGGGAAGTGGGGGTTAGAAAGAGACACAAAGTAGCCTATGTCACTCTCCATCCCTTCAACTATCTCCACTTAAAAAATCACGTCAATTCGTCGCCCCGTTTTGCCGTGAAAGACGGACATTGACATGTGATTTTCAGACTTGAAGCTGATTTGACCGGTATTGTAACTTTTTGGCTTGGCACCGACTTCAAACATATCAGTTTGTAACGCATATAAATAATATAATAATTTATTTTATCCTTTTTGAAGTCGGTTTATCTTTTTTCTGTAAAAAGTTTTTATTTTTCCATTTTTAGTGGTTATATAATTATCATAATCGGACAACGGATTTCGCAATAATCGGTGAAGATATATAAGAAAAAGTTCATAATACGTAAGTCAATGTAAGGAAAGTTCCACTTATCATATGTGGTCTTCATCATTAGGTCCACTCCATCAAATTAGTGGTTTTCGAGAGGAAATGCTTGAGTTGCTTAAAAAAACAACCAAATCACCATACATGTGCCTTTAAAAATTGAGGAGTTCCCTTAATTCGTCATGGATCCCATCATCAGAACAGCACCAGATTAATGTGGAACCATCTCAGAGGTAGTTACTTTCAGACAAAAAAAGAATTCCTGAAATCGGATCACGGGTCTCGGAGTAATCGCTGAACATCCCACATTTAAAAAAATCATCATCATTATCATCAAAACAATCATCATCATGACGTTCAACAACATACATCATCAAATCAACAAACAAACATCATCAAGTTGGTGGTTTCCGAGAGAAAACCCTCGAGTTGCTTAAGAAAACACCCAAATCACCATACATATGCCTTTAAAAATTGAGGAGTTCCCTCAATTCCTCATAGATCCCATCATCAGAACAACACCAGATTAATTTGGGACCACTGGAAGTACATCCTTTCAAATATAAAAAGAATTATTCAAATCGGACCACGGGTCTCGGAGTAATCGCTGAATATCCTACATAAAAAAAAATCATCATCATTATCATCAAAGCAATCATCAATATCAGGTCCACTTCATCAAATTGGTGGTTTTCGAGAGAAAACTCTCGAGTTGCTTAAGAAAACACCCAAATCACCATACATGTGCCTTTAAAAATTGAGTTCCCTCAATTCCTCATAGATTCCATCATCAGAACAGCACCAGATTAATATGGGACCACCTTGGAAGTAGACCCTTTCAAACAAAAAAAGAACTATTCAAATCGGACCACGCGTCTCGGAGTAATCGGTGAACATACATAAAAAAAAAGCCAAAACGAATACAGAACCTCCTCCTTCTATGAAATTGAAGTCGGTTAAAAATAGAACATCGATGTACAACAATCGACGTCGAACGATCGATTGGAAAAAAGGTATATTTCATTCGAATTGTCGATAGTTAAGACGTTTTCAGGAATAAAGTCAACCATTATTCAATACTAAACTAAAATATACTTAAAGACAATGAAAATGGGTCATTATCTTTGGTAATTTCAAAATAAAGTAACCCGACCATTTGTCCTTTATTATATTTAAAGTGCCAGCCAAATCAGTTAAAGAATTATGAAGTATACATACGTTTGTAATAATAAATATACCCACGTTTTTTGCGTCTCGGCACTTTGAATAGGTCGAACTAATATAAATACAATTAAGTTTCTTGTAGTTATTGAAGGATTTCTCACAATCTGTTTAAATCGTAGGTGAGCACTATTATGGAAAACTGATTACCACGTCATAAAAAATATACTCCTACAAAATGTTTCCTAACTTGTAGCCGCGAAAATTTTGCTCGAACCAAAACTTGATTGATCACCACTCTCCAGGAATTCATTAATATCTGTCAAAGAAATTGCTGCAATGTTTCGGAATTATGGTAATTTTTTACAACCTTTCAATAAACACGATATCACATGAAAACGCGTCTTTAAATATTCTAGGAGACACATTACACTTGCCTACACGTCTTTTTGTAGAAATTATGAATACACTACATAGATATTAGTGTCATTATCAGTATGAAAGCGAAAAGATTTCTAGTTTATATCTAAACATATGTTTTGTTACATAATAAAGACCCGTGAGTCAGTGGCTGCTTTCAAAAGTAACTATGTCCGACTAATTATAAGGTAGAAAATAGAACAACAATAATGGTTTTACTTAAAATCGCCTTCGTAACTTCGGAATATCGTAATTTGTTTCGCGTGTAGAGTACTGCCGACATTTTCAACACTACATCAACCCAAGTATAAACTGGGATAATTTTAATACTTAAATGAAATACAACAATAAAATTAGGAGGTAAGGTAAGGTAATGGTAATATGTATCAATATTATGTATTCGATGATAATGTTTGACGATATAGCTAATTGGTCGTATTGGTATAAAATAAGAATTAATAGATAAAGTACATTTTTTTATCTACAAATCTTTTATCTATTTAAACTTTATTGCACATAAAATAAGTACAAGTGGCGGACTTAATACCATAAGGCATTCTCTACCAGTCAACCATTGGTCCTAAAGAAACATTTTTTGGGTGCAGGTTCAAAAATAGAAAAATAAAATGATAATCACTTACCAAATTTATATAAATAATAATACTTATAATATACTGATATATATGAAAGGCACAGATGAAACGGAATAGAATAATGAAAATATGTATTATGTACCTACAGCATAGATAATAAAACTCAGTCATAACGAAGCATTTAAAACGTTAAATACACAGTATATCTGGTCCGTCGTCTGTGGCGCAGTGGTGTGGTCGTGGTAGTGATAAACAGTAAATCGGCCAAAGAAACCAAAACGAGGAAAAATAAACGTAGAGCTCATAGTTTTGTACAGTTACCGGCAATAGTATCTTCATATACGAAGGCCGCAAAAATGTGACACGCTCTTATCTGTAGGGCCATAAGAGCGTGTCACATATTTTTGCGGCCTTCATGTAGAAATATACTATTGCCGGTGACTGCACATGTCACATATTTCCCCAAGACAAAATATTAAGTTTAATTAACAACTTAGTGATATGAGCTATAACAGTTATCATCAGAGGTGTAATATCAATTGGGAAGTGTAATAATGTTAATCCACAATGAAGGCGCACGATAAAATTGATTTACAGCCGCGTGGAGACGTCCCTTTAGATTATTAAATTACCAGAAGCACCTACTGTCAACCCCTACTCTAAATACGTATATAATGATTCATGCGAAAACACGATTAGTTATTACAATCTATTTAAAGTGGCGTTATTATGAAAGTTTGTAGGATTATTTAGTGTAGGGTTTCGAAAGCGAGTCGGAAGGTGCTGGCTTGTTAGTTGGGGAAGCTCGTGGAAAAGATTTATGAAGGTATCGCGTCCCCTACCCGGTGTAGCCCAGGGGAAACCCTCAGAACTAACGACGCCGGTTCGGATTTCCAGCACAATTTACGCCACCATCGGCCTCGTAGGTGGCAAGCGCTCTCCGCGCAACTTGACGCGCAAAATTAGTTCAATCGGAACAGGGAAACTGAATTATAGATGATCCTTTTCTTGCTTTTGGGAATTGGGATGAGCCCTTTTCGAACAAAGATTAATTGTTCTTCAACCTGTTTATGAAAGTTATAGTATTAACAGCTGTATACTAATTGCAATATATTAAGCAGAATTATATATGTTATATACATAAAGCTCTATAAATGGAGTACGCTTCGCCTCATCTTTCCAAACAAAAAAGTCTGCCAAAATCTGAGGGGGGCGAGGTAGCACGCATGTGAAGTTTTCAAGTCAAAGGTACATCATTGTCGGTTGTTAATACAGTTTATTTCTAAATGATTTTTTATGGCAGCAACGCTTTATTGACAACCGACAAAGATGTACCTTTGACTTGAAAACACCACATATTTGACATATTCTTTTTATACTTCATAACACTAAATGGAGCAATAGATAGTCGACTGTACATACGTTAACATATGGTTCATTATTGGATGCAGTCTTTGGAAATGTCAAACAAAAAAGCCAAGGATCATTTTTGATTGTATTTTCAAACAAAATATAGAAGACAGCAATCCTTAAGCGCGTTAAATATGGAGAAGTGTCAAACGTCAAATAGTTACTGCCCGTCAGAAAGAAAACGATTGTCTTTGAATCGACTCTGTAAACGAAGCTTGATTTTCGATTTAGGTTAAATCTTTTATTACGAAAGTAATGATAAATAAAGTAAAACTGTACATACATCTGAAATGGTATTTCATCTTTTTGTAAACTAGACGAAATATAACATTTTTTTACATACAAAAACAGCGCATAAGGGCATTTTCACGGAGCTTGTTATCCATTGACAGCGATGACGAAAATGCGTGACATCGATTATTGAAATAGTTTTTATAGATGTACTAGATTTTACGCCAATACTTTTGACAGAGGGGAAATGATACTCAGGGCCTCTCCTGGTTTAGAACTCTCTGGTTATATATTAATAATAATCATGTTAAAACAGGATAAACATACTATTTGCATATTTTAGTCACATCACATAATTTGTGAAAGTACTCAGAACGGTTTGGGCGGAGGTTACCAAATTCAGAATAGGTTTAATTCTGACTCTTCCAGCTTCTGGGTAGATCATGTTTTTATTAGGTTTGATTCGGAGTGAGTCCGTTTCTGAACATTTCTCATACTATATTCAGCAAATTCATATTTAATATTTTTCTAGGTAGGTCAGATTCTCAGTAGGTCAGGGATAGACGTGCGCGCCGCCACGGCGCGCCGCCGCCATAAGGAGTCAGCGCGCCGCCGCTGCCGCCGCCGGTAGTTTAAAATTCGCGCCGAGACAAAACCCGCAAGAGAGTACAAGTTTAAAATCAATGGACATAAAGCGCGTGCGACGCGTGGAGCATGGCGGGCAACGGGTGGCGGGCGGCACGGATGTCAGCCGCGAAACGGGAAGGGGCGGGGGGGAGCGTGATACAATCAGTCGAGCAGCCCTGGATGATGTATATGAAAGTATGTTTGATAACATAAAGATACAAATACAAAAATACAAAAAACCAAACCAATTACCTTCGATTTGTGGACAGACTCCCACAGGCGCCTCAGTTACATCACGTTTACTCTACACTATATTACTATGGGTAAATAAATATATTGCAAATACAATCTGTCTCTGGCAAGCCAACTTTGTAAGTAGAAGAGGTGGCAAATTTGAAATATGTATGTAGGCACGTTAGCATCAGCTCCCATATAAATTTAAAACCTCGCGCTATTTTCTACTGCCAAAGCTGGCTTGCCAGACTATATAGATTTGTATGTAATGTAATGTATTGAACCAAAAGTACTTAAGTAGGTTCTAAAGACGGTTTACTATTTTAGTAGAGTTAAAGACATTCACGCTAAAAACTGAGGTCATGGAAGGGAAAAAAACAGGAATGAAAATAAAAGAAGCAATAATTAACACCAAAAATGAATATGGAATTCATGACGGCCACCAGGAAGAAGCGAGTACAAGTAAAGTTTCAATACTTTCGCAACTCTCGCGCAAATACAGCATGCATCACAGTTCTCATGGTTCCGGCTTCGATGATGCTGTTGACCAGGAAGCTTGGAAATACCTAGCTACTGCTGATCCTGCGGAACTTGAAGACGGGGACATCTTGTCCTACTGGCAAACCAGACAATCTGCCTACCCGTGTTTATCGTCATTAGCTCAGGCTCTGTTATGCATTCCAGCAACCAGCACTCCGAACGAAAGAGTGTTTTCGGTTGCTGGATTGCTTTTAACAGCCAAAAGGTCCCGGCTGAGTCCATTTAGGGCGAACAAAATAATTTTTGTGCACGACAACTATAAAAGTTGCAAACAAAATATTTCTGTCAAGAAAAGTGATTGGGTCATCTTTTCAGTTTACTTAATAAAGTTCTTTCGTTTAAGCGTGGTTTTTCATTATACGTCTTAATATAAGTTGAAAAATCCCACGCCGCCGGCGTTACGCCGCCGCCGTGGATCTTTTCGTGGCGCGCCGCCGCCCGATTTTTTTCGACCGGCGCGCACGTCTAGTCAGGGAGTTTTTTCGTAGTAGGCCAGATTCGAACAAGGACAGAATCAAACGAGAAATGTTTATTTTTAAAACAAATTCTGATCAAGTATATTTCTTTACTACGGCTGAATCTAACTAGAGAGAATTCTTAATAAGGATAGGTCTTAATTAGTTATTTTCTAAGTTATAAGACTTCTGCGAACGTCAAGTATAGTTGGCTAGAAAACAAGATAACACTTGATATAAATACTATTTATAATGACTTAATTGTAAGTTTTCTGGCCACTTGTAAACAAATCTATGATAAAACAATATTTCTCTAGCTCTGTCAATGTCAAACTTAGTTACTAAGTAATTTGCAATAGAAAAGGCAATAAAAGTTATTAGCACGGCTAAAACCAAACCATGTATTCTTCTCGGAGACTTCAAATATTGCTTTCAAAAACGAAACAAGAATGAAACGCTGAACTTTAGATGCAGCGACAGGAACAGTAAGTGCACAGCATCTATAACAACCAATGCTCCAATGACAACGGTAATACGAGAAAGTGAGCATACATGTCTACCGGATCCTGACAAAAATAAAGTGGAATTGGTCATGTATTCCTGCAAACAAAGGGTTGCTGAATCATTTGAACCCATACAGCCGTTGTTTGAAGACTCACCGCAAGAACTAAAAGGTATGCACCACTCGATTCTTTTGCCCACCTTTTCTTCAAAGAAAGATTCTCTTTACGCACATAGAAAACGAGTTTTAGGCACAGAAACAATGAAATTTGGAAATCCAAAAGATGTCAAAATCCCAAAAATAATAAGCGATAATTTCTTAGTATGTGGGGACGAGGACCGAATACTAATTTTCTGCTCCAATCTTGCGAAAAGGATAATAAAAAGAACAAACATATTCCTCGCAGATGGCACGTTTAAAATAGTGCCAAAACCATTCTTACAGCTGTACACCGTACATGCTGTGTTAAATAATGAGTCCGAAAGTAGCCGTACTATAGTACCAATAATATATGCACTTTTACCCAACAAGCTGGAATCCACTTACATACGGCTTTTCGAAGAATTGAAAACCGTATTAAGCGTCAATATGACTTATTTTAAAGCGGATTTCGAACTTGCTGCGATGAATGCTGTGTCATACGTTTTTCCCTCGGCGAAGATAACAGGATGTTTCTTTCATTTTATGAAAGCTGTTTGGACGAAAGCAAAAGAAATTAACATTGATAACAAAAAAGATGGGAACAAGTTTGTAAAACTATTGACATACTTGCCATTGCTGCCCAATGAATACATACCGGAAGGGTGGTTGAGCCTATTACAAAAATCATCGCATATGAATAATATCGAAAAATGGAAAATATATTTCGAAAGATATTGGATGGATGTAATTACTCCAAACGTTTTTGGATGCTCCAATGAAACATACCGCACCACCAATCACTTGGAAGGATGGCATAATAGATTAAATAAAAAATTATCGAAAAAGCCAAATATTCATCACTTTTTAATGAGGTTAAAAAAAGAGGCGAGACATAATGATATTGCTCTTAAACAGGCCCAAGCTCACAAAGAAAAGAAACGATCTAGAAAGGTGGACTTAAAATTCGATCGCCATATAAAACAATTGATTGACGGTGTAAAGTCAAACAGCATCGGATTGTACGATTTTCTGAAGAAAACATCGTACATGAGCTTTGAAAGAAATGTGAGGAAAGATCTTGATGATGTTGTTACTGATTCTGAGTCCACATCGAGTTCAGAATCTTTATGTTCCGATCAAAGCAGCACTAATGAATCGAATTGGAGTATTTTTTGATCTACTGATCTAAAAAAAATACATTTATACTTAAACGAGAGAC
Organism: Pammene aurita; assembly: GCA_947086415.1. NCBI lineage: Eukaryota > Metazoa > Arthropoda > Insecta > Lepidoptera > Tortricidae > Pammene > Pammene aurita. The sequence goes on from OX352290.1 coordinate 20,009,895, forward strand.
TTATTTACGAGATAGAAGAGATACCTACTCGGTTGTTTTTTTTTTAATTAATTTTGTTCATGATGTACTTAATAAGTATAAATTATTATGTTTTATATCGTATCTTTTTTATTTAACCCTTTATTTAACGCCAAGAACAACGAAAAGTCTTGTGTGCTGTCGTGCCTTGCAGGCCAGCAACGCTTAAAGGTGGTATGGCGTTCGCTATTAAAGGCACCACCAAGCTTTCAAGTAAGGTTCATATTACCACACTCACTCATTTGGCGTAGTGATGTTTTTGTACTTACGACGTCCAAAAAGTTAATTATTATTATAGTAATTATTTTGCACTATTAATAAGTAACAGAAGGAATTCATTCTTTAAGCGTTCATGCAATTGTGCACTAAGTATAGATACTTGCACACTTGTATTATAATGTAAGTACTATACTAGAGGTAGTTTGCCAAGTTGATCCTTACCATGAGGCGTTTTGTATATACAGGGTGATTTTGGGGCCGTGATCCAGCGTATATTTATCATTATCAAACTCCACAAACAATTAGCAATTGAATGCCCCGACTCTCACTAAAACCAGACAAGATTTTTTTTATTCTTTAAGATTTTTTGTGTCATTTATTTTACTTTTAGGATTTTATAACGACTTATTAAGCTATTTAAATTAGTATACTGAATTCCTTTTTTGAATTTTAACTGTCATTACAAAAAATGTCATTAATCTTAGAAATGAAATCTACATTATTAAACATCTTACTCGTAAATAGCTTAGAAAGCTGTTTAACATCATAATAATTTTCACTTTAAAGAAAAAAAAGGAATAAACCTTTTTCTGAGTTTAGTGAGAGTCAGGGCATTCAAATGCTACTAGTATGTGGAGTTTGAAAAACATACCCTGGATCACGACCCCAAAATCATCCTGTATAAATCCGAGTATATAACAATCAGGCACACGTGTTTCTTACGACATTTTTCAACACACTGGCTAGGAAAAAAAACCGGCCAAGTGCGAGCCGGACTCGCGCACCGAGGGTTCCGTACAAACCTGTAGTTATGTAAGTAAAAGTTCACCCATTGCGTTGACATAGAAGTTTGATTTTGTTACAGCTTAAATTTGTTATAGACCTGAGTATTTGATATGAATTTCAATTTAATACCTCTACGCGTTGATGAGGAAAGGGGTAGTAACTTTAAAAGTATTAAAATCCGTCCGTCCGTCCGTCTGTCAAGACCATTTTTCTCAAGAACGCGTGGAGGTATCAAGCTGATATTTATACCAAATACTCAGGTCTACTGTCCCTTGAAGCTGTAAAAAAATCAAACTTCTAAGCCAACGCAATCAAAAGATACAGCCGTTTATGCCGCAAATTTTTCGAAACTCCCAAGGGAATCAAAACCTACAGGGTACTTCCCGTGAACTCAGAATCTTGAAATTTGGTACGAAGCAACGTCTTATAGCACAGATAAAGGAATCATTGCGAAAGTAGTCAATTTTTAGTACCCTCGGTGCGCGAGTCCGACTCGCCCTTGGCCGGTTTTTTTTCCTTTCGAGGTACGGAACCGAAGAAAAAACGGAACACTTATTAAGTGATCCTATAAGTGTTCCGTTTTTTCCTCTCGAGGTATGGAACCCTAAAAAGTAACACTTTAGCAGGTTATTTTATTACGGTATTGTTGGTTGTAATACGGTAAAAATGCACTCGTGTTTAATATCTGGGATTATTTGCTAAAGTCGATGTCATGAGAACCACGTTATCATAGCAAGTGTGTTGAAAATACTGTTATTTCATGTTTCGTTAAAACATGCTACAAATCAATGTGGTTGACTGTGTATCCGCATGACGTGCCATGAAATTGACTTACACTAGAAATGTCACTTACGAGAGTTTAACGTTATCAAAATCTAACTAAATTAGAAAAAGCCTATGAATGAATTAAACGTATGCAGTATCTGACCTCATCAGAAAAGGCTTTATTAATGAATTTGACGCAGTCATAATTTGTTCTGGTTATAATTGAACTTACTTAGAATCTGACTTTCTCAGAATTTATTAATTAGCGAATTTGACATAACCAGTATTAAACTTATTACTAACACGACCTCATAAGAGTTGGACGCTTTCGGAACCTGACTAAATAAGAAGCTGGATGAGTCAGAATTAAACCTATTCCGAATTTGGTAACCTTCGCCCAAACCCTCAGAACTCATAGGTACAATTTTGAGCCACATCACATAATTTTTAAAAGTGTAGTAAGTACCCGTCAAATATGACATTGTGACATACTCGTATCGAACCTAATGGTGCGGCAGGTATTACATATTTTTTTATCTATAATAGGTATTATATATTTATAATTTATTTACTTAGTAGATATAATTTTTTTTAATCAAATACTAGTACGTGTATATAAATATGTACACACTAAGGAATATAAATATGCATGGCCCAAGGAAAAATAAATCAATTAACTAGCTAAGATATACTTAATAAATAAACTAACCTTAGTATTGCGTTCAGTTAGTAAAATATAAAAGGAGATCCAGACTATATAAAATAATACTTAATATTAAGATACCTAGGTAGGGCAAACAATACGACGCTAATAACTCTAATAAGAAACAAATATGAGAAGCTCACGTTCATTTAGGAACCCCGCGCTGTGCTTAAGGACTATTGCGCTGGCAGCAACTTGAAGTCAAAGCAAATAACTTAATGAAATAAGCGAGCGAGCTTGGCCTAGACGTCAGAGGGGCGCTTATCTGGAAAATTTACTGGCTGGCTGACATTACCATCCTCGCCTCGTAAATGCCGGCTCATTTGCCAGTCCTTTTGAAAAAACCCGCGGCTTTAAGCAACGAATCTGCATCGCGTTCCGGTGTCAAAAATGCACGACACTCTAAAAGACCAACGTAAAAACACCCTCTGCTCTCAAAGTAAACATAAACAAACTATCTCGTGTAAGCATGATAAAAATGTTTTAGACAGAGTTACAAAAGAAGAGTAACAAGAGTTGATACTCTTGTATTTTGAATATTGGTGATAATATTCCCTTGTAAGTTATTAATGTTATTATCCATGGTAAACCGTAGGTCACTTACAAAAAAAAATATTATGTACATCAGTTGTTATAGGTACAACTGATGTTGCATTTCAAAAGAAAAAAAATGTTAACCATTTGATCCATAGGGAACTTAATAGTCGTTATCCTAGATCCACTTTTAACCCACTTTTGATTTGGCTCATATATTGAAACTTGCGAGATACATATGTTCTCCAAATTTCATAAACAGACCTCAAACGGTTATTTAGATATTAACGTCCAAAAGTCGTCATTTTTATTACGTATTGACCTATGTACTAGAGAACTAGACAAGTCAAACTTTAGGCTTCAATATATTATCCTAAGTGTTAAGGAGATATTATATTTTGAGCTGTTATCTAAAACATTATGTTGTTATAAATAAATTTCAGTCCTGACCACTTACCCACCCATACTGAACTTGGCACCCATTTAGATCTCACTTCTTTTGTCGTTGAAGTCAACGACCAAGGCATATACTATAAGTTATTGAATTTGGCCCTCATTTCACATTTATGTTTTTGATGGGATATTCATCAATATAGGTAGTTAAAACTCGGAAAGGCATTTTTATAAATAATAATATTATTTCTAAAAAAACAACAATTGGGATATACCAAAATTGTACAATGTATGGTCATTCAAAAACCATTTCGAGGAATAGGCTTGCTTTATCATTCTCCAAAATGTTTTTTTGTAAAATTAATATCACGCAGTTATTCTTAAGAAGATCTTGCCTGTTTGATCTTGTTTGTTTGTAATCTTTATTTTTTTAGGTTTAAATCGTGATAGCATAGTGTGAAAGTGGGCGCAGTTTGTTACATTATTTATTCAATTTATATCTGTGAGCTCTGTATTGTTAACTAACACTCTATAATGTAAATTCTAGCTGTTGGTATTCCTTAACCTTAATTAAGTAATAAATATCTTCTAACTATTGTTGTCTTTAAAAGCCCAACAAGTTTTTAACGGCTGAAATTACTTAAAAGCAATTACTATGCAATAAACGTGATGCTGGAAATGCTGGCATTACGAGATTGAGATAGGATAATAAAGACCCACATGAGTAGAACAGCAGTATGCAAGGTAAATCTCTATCTCTATAGGTATCTGTTGATACTCGTAGAACCGATAAGCTCACATGTTTCTCGTAAATTAGTTTATGCTAACCCCTGCGAATGAAATCAAACACGAGCCTTGGATTAAAGAGAAACTTTCTGGAATCCTTTCAGCAACCTAATCTAAAAAGGCATGATAAAAATTACCTTCCGCCACTGACGTTAACACACGTGTTGAAATGAAGCGAGAACGTTAGCAATTTCCGTGTTCTAATGCATTGTCACGTTATGCCGTTTATCGGTTGTGCTACATTTATGGCTTTCATGTAGCTTGGCCGTAGGTATCTGATAACCTAAGTAAAAAGGCATATATATTTATACTTTGTAGTAAACTAAAGCAGGGTCAAAAGCTCTGTGTGATAAATATTTGTTTTAATCTTCTAACTACTTACTGAGTTGCTTTTGATGACTACATTTATTTTTGCGGTTGGTGTGGTACGATATACCGAAAAACCTTATACTGTTTAAGCTTTTTACTGCTCATTGTACTTCTAAAATAAATGGACCTTTTTTAACTTATAAATACACATAATATAAATGAACAACGTATAAATAACAAGTAATATCAGAATTTACAGACAAAATGTCGATTATTCCAAATTGCTCGCTTTATAAGAAGAACGCATAAAAAGGACTTTTCCTTGAATCAAACCTAGAAAGATTTAAGAGTCCGGTAAAGGTTTTTTTCGATTTCGCTCAACTTTTCGATAGAATTTTACACTAACTAATAAGACTATTTTAGTTTGTATACATATATTGAAAGATAGTACCTTTTTAAACAGTATAAGTGGAGACTTTTTTGATATAATGTTTCATTTATAAATAATTCACCTTAATCTAACAGAAAAGAAAGGTGAAAACAGTAAGATTTTTATTGATTAAAATGATGTTAATTTAGTATGTACAATATATAAATACGTTGGAAAATGAGTCGATTAAGGAATAAGTGGAATAGTTTTTTTTTTTTCATTTTCATACATATTTTTTAAGCAAGAGTAAGTTTACCTAGAACGATTTTAGGAAAAATTGACGAAGTTTAGTTGGTATTTATAGCAATGTATAATGTATTTCATAAAAAATTTAATGCAGAAATAAACTTGGCTTCATGCTTTATTCAGATAATATAAAACATATTGGAGGGCATAACAAATAATAACAAAAAATCTAGCGACAAGATTGCACGAATCAACGTCCTCACTAAACAAGCTCTGCAAGAATTGAGTTTTCGGGTATTAAATAATAAAAAATGTGTACCAAAAGTATTTTTTTGCAATAACAATATCTTTTCAAATACAATTCATGGGCGTTATTTCATTATTAGCAGTTTTCGTTTTCAAATCGTTACCGGACTCTTAATTACCGACAAAACGCCTTTGTAAACCACTGCTATTAATAAATTATACGGAAATTGTTACAGACAAAACTTAGATCATTCACAATATAAATTTATATATATATATTATATACAAATATTGATTACATGCTAGGACATCATCTGATAACGGAAGCGATCATGTGCTGCAATTTTACATTTCTAACTGCCAGAAGTAACAATTGATGAAACATAATATTCATAAAATGGACGACTTTCACTAATCTGAAATATTTACTCGTGCGACGTTTCATATATAGGTATTTTATAGGTAACTGATATTTTAAAACGTAAATAATAAAATTTTGTGTAACAAGGATGCCGTAATTATGTCATAATAATGACATCCTTGAATTGTTACCATGTGTTTCATAACGTTACCTATATATAAAATCAGTGTGGGGCCTACATTATATCTACATATAGGAACAATCCTGTTAGGCCCGCACGTTATGTTCAATTTGTAAAATTACGAAAATTTGTGGGGTTACCAGTAAAAGCTTTCAGAGACGAAATAAGTCACAAATAAAAATGTAGCTACCGAGATACCTTAGCCATAAACTCATAAAATCACCCAGGTGGGCGACGGAGGCGAGGGGTCCATTAACTTTAATGCCCTCATAACTACATGACGAAATCTCTGGAACAGGAAAAAGCTTTTTTAATTCCGACTACCTTATTACCGGAGACAAAGAAATGTACATTATTTTTTCAGTCCTAGCCAAGCATCCCATTATGTATTGTCCAGCAACAATAAAATAAGGTCCAGTCCCACCGATAGTTATTATGCAAGTAGCCTACCTTTTGAAAATGGATGCTTTCAGCGAGATTGTTTCAACGATTTTTTAATCATAATCGACTGTAAGGTCTGTAAGTACTTATAAAGCTCCAGTGTACAGTTTTACACGCAATTAGCAATGCATGATTTTTTTGGAAGAAGTCATTCGATTCTTTTTCCGATAGATTCAAATGTCTCTAATAAACCTAGTATCTATTGTAGCCCTTAAATGTCAAAAATGCGAAAAGAGGTTAGGTGTTTGCGCCACGCTTAAGGCTTGTGGCGTCACTGGCTAGGTATTGCAATCCGGTTTATCCGGAGTTCGAAAATCCGGATTTTTCGCCGATTTTGCAATCCGTTTCTAAATCCGGATTTTTCAGCCGAAATCCGAATTTTCGGATTTTTTTGTTAAACTATGCAACAACTGCTTTTAATACGTTTTAATTGTAAAAAATAATATCTTTCATTTCCGTTGAATGCACCTGTTACGTCTATTACTTGAAAAGCGCTCGGAGCGGGGCGAGAGGGGATTTTCTTGCCGTGCGCTGGCTCGCTTGACAGTGCCCTTGCCCCGTTATTGCTGCCGTTGCCTTTATTCGTTGTGGGTGTTGTTTCGGACGGAAGGTTAGAACACGGAACAGGACTAGATTTTTTTTTGTTCCGTGTTTAACTCTGTCCATTCTCACCCAAAGCCAAGCGAGTAATACAGCTGTAGCCACACCAGAAACACCTGATTTAGCTACTTTAGTACATATTGAGATGGCTGTGTATGAAAACGGGGAGAAAATAGGTCCTATTTTGTGTTCCGTTTACAAGAACTTATTAGCAATCCCCCCAACAAGTGTAGAGCCAGAGAAGGCGTTTTCCGAAGCTGGTATGCTGTGTAACCGATTAAGAACGCGGTTAAATGACTCTACACTTGACGCGCTTATGTTTTTAAGATTCCACTTTTTGGAGAAAGAGAGTATTTAGCCTAAGACTACTTCTTCTTCCTCTTCGTTCTTTTCCGTTAGGCGGGGTCGGCTTTCCTTATTTTGATTTAGCCTAAAACTTAATTGAAAAATTTTTTGAAGATAATAATTATTTTTTGTTTAATGTTTTTATAATCATTTTATAACGTCAACTTCTACGTAAAGAAGTTGACGTATAAAATTACTATAAAAACTTTACATTGATTAAAAAGACTGATTACTTCTTATAAGGTTGTTTTTTCTGTTATTTCTACTATTCCTAGTAGTAAGTTAAAAAATGCTCCTAAATCCGGATTTTATCCGAACTCCGGATTTTGGCGTATAAATTATCCGAAAATCCGGATTTGATTAAGTATATGCGGATTTGTAATCCCTATCACCGGCCTCAAAGTTGCGGGAAACTGTTTGGAAGGAGTAAGTTTTTGGAAGATTTTTGTAATTTTGGTACGAAAAAATGCATTTACCTATATACCTAGTTGTCATTCATTTTATTTCTTGTTAGAACACAAGTAATAGAATCGAGATTTTGAAAATAAATTTGGGGTAAGTATAAAAAAATGGCAAAGGTACAATTAAATGATCTTAAAATAAAAATTATAAACACTATAAACTTAAACTACAAGTAGAAAATATCTCCTAGATCGCTGCCAATCGGTAGGGTGCCCAGAAGGCTGGCCGCATTGCCACGTTGTATGGCAATGCTTATTCGCTGAGCGAAATACTGGCCAGCCCTCTGGTCACCTGTTGTTTCAATGAAAGATTTTTCACGCATGTTCTAAATTGGCTGGTAAATAATTAAACTAGAGAAGAGTTAAATGTTTAGCACTTTCTCTAAATCCCTGACAACCTGCGGCCTAAATACCAGTAGTACATACATAGTAAGCCCCAATTAAGTTTCAAGATTTTATCAATTTGACTGAGTTCAAATTTAGCTAGCAAACGCAGTCATCAGGATCAGGCTAGAAGTCTCGACTTCATTGTAAATGTGCCAGAAGAAATTTATCGGGCGAGCCACATAAGTATATCAAGATATGTGCCTAATACAAAATAACGCAACTATTACTGAGACGCAATTTAGGTAAAAGCTACAAATTCTTATGCTCGTAGTTATATCCATAAATGGTGCTATTCAAGGCACGTATTTTTAGACGCAAATAATATTATGAGAGAAATCGTGTCTGCTGGGAACGGAACTTTATCGGTCGTGCCGAACGTAGGTATAGATATTTATGGATTTCTATGCTGTCAGTCGACTCAATCACTCTTCACGTCTCAGCTTTTGACAGCAGCACGTACGTCGAATGTCGTAATATTAAAGTATTTTTTTCTGAGATGTTTACGTTAGTTATAACGTTTGATGTGAGACAGGAAAAGAAATGATCGAGAGACTGTGTTTTATAGTACAAGCAAAATAATTACCGCAAAAACCGCTCGAATTCATGGCCTTGGAACTTATCTATAAGTTGAACCTTTTAATACGGACAATATAGGTGGACATTAATATGTCATAAAACTTTCTCTAAAGAATGGAACTGTCAGAAGATCTCAAAGAAGAATTAAAACCTAAGCTGTCCCTCAGTAAACTTGTAATACGCATTTCGCAGTTTTTTCTTTCAGACGCAAACAACATTAGGTAATTTGAGGGCATTGAAACTTCAAAACTAGTATTAAGCGGTTACATATTTCAATAATATCAAAGGCATTGCCCACGACCCGACAGATTTTAACCACACATATCTGAGGTCAAAAAAATGGAAAAACATTAAAGTAATGTATCAGTTTAGGTCAATTTTGCCAAATAAAGTGTTCATTTTATATCTGCCATAAGGATGTCTAGACCTGACCTCGTAGTGGCGGCATCGCCGTATAAAGGGGTTTTGCACTGATTCACAATACGTAAACATTTTTTAAACAGACATTAACTCTGAAACTAGGAGAATTTCAGAAAGGTTTATAGAGCATTTTAGTTTCTAAATATGATTAGGAATACTCTATTCAAATCCTTGAGACTCCTCGTGGCCACGTTGTATTTTGCCATAAATATGTATCCGCTCGTACTTTGAACAGATGCCACGATTCCGCATATTAAATCTCCTCAATGGTCCGCTTAGCAAATAAAGGTACACCAGTGTTTAACTGTGACAGTGAATGTCAACAGTCTGCTCGCTTTGTACCGACTTAGAAAGTAAACAAGGGTAATCCGCACTGTCTCGAGACCATCGTGAACACTTCAAACCCTTACACATTTTGGGTTAAAGAATTACTTTAATGGGAGCATGTTTAGGCGGACAAAACCTTGCAAACTCCATACTTGCTCAGCAAAATGAAACAATGGAGTTTCTCGGAAATAAGGTAAAGGTTAATGTATTTGCAATACCCTCTATATTCGTTTCCTCGAAGTATAAAGAAGAAGTCCTCTCCCTCATTCAAAAACTAGATCCCAATTTTGAAATTTAATGAACCAGTAATTGTAGACCCTATGACAACGTGATCTACTTTGCGTTAATTGATTGAAAAAAAAACAACTGACATAGCAACCAGTAAACACATGCTGAAATCTTTTTCATCAAATTTTTTTTTTTTTCATACTATTAAGCAGTACAATCTGGCTATGAAATAAGAGTACGCATTTTCGGGATTCTGCAGTAAATGTTTTTTCTGCGTGAAGGCTGCAAACCGCAGGCCTAGCCCAAAGAGAAGCGCCGTCGCGGCCCGACAGTTTTGACAAGAATGTCATTTTGAAGAAAAATACCGATATTTCTACACAATTATTTGTTTTCAAGTGTTTATGTCGTGTTTTTATTTAGATTACTTGTACTCCGTGTCTCCAAATTTTGAATGTTGCATTTTGAAAGACTTCTACGTGGATTGTGCAATACTGGTTCATGTGTCTTCGGCTAGCCCATATCACCCGCGCGGACGTTCCGCGAGAAGGCCAAAAGAACATTTATAGAATAAAGAATATTTCTAGGTAGGTTTATATTAATCATAGTATTTATATTAAGTTTGTTAAATATTGTATTTTAAGTTTTCTAAGGTAAGTTATTGTAAGTGTGGATGCAATCTTCTTCTCAGCCTGGTGACAGCACATCGCCAAATCACACATGTAGCCAGTGTCAAAGAGAATTTAAATCTGTACGGGCGCTTAATATTCATTTTACTAAATCACATAGAAATTGTCACAGCCAAAATGTCGCACCTTCAGCCAGTAGACCTAACATCCCTACCCCTGTACCTCTGCAAGTCACCAACGATCCAGTCATTCCATTCCATCTTCACCTCAGCAACTTAAAACATACTATACAAATAGTCAAACGAATTCCTCGTGGTGCTAGAATCATCGTCGCCACTCATCTGTCCAACCTCATCGAAAAATGTATAGAGCACAATAACACTCACGACTGGCAAAACCTCCTTCTTTTTTCCTATCGCACATTTCACGTTGATAACGACAATTCTTCCATCTCTCTGACACAGAAAATTAAGAATAACTGTTCTAATTCGACATGTCCTTTTTCTGCAGCGAGTAAACGAGACAGTGAATCCTTTAATCGCCGCAAGTACATAGAAACAAAAATTAGCGATGGAGATTTAAAAGGCGCTGCCCGTCTCCTTTTACAAGCGAAATGTTGTCACCAGATACCCCACAAACTCACTTGTCCCTGCAGTCTAAACATCCCCCAGCTCCTTCAACTCCCTACTTCCTGGATCCACCAACGGCTACACAGGTATGTTTAACAATCTATAATAAAGACACCCTTGACGCGATTATTTCTTTTAAAACCTGCTCCGCGGCTGGGTTGGACGGAATCTCACCGCAACACCTTAAAGACCTAATTTCGATCTCTGCTGGTGATGCCGGTGAACAGCTCCTAAATTCAATCACAGAATTAGTAAACAAAATGTATTCGGGCAACATCAACTCGGATATAGTCCCCGTCCTTTTCGGTTCCAACCTTATCGCCTTAACTAAGAAAGATGGAGGGGTAAGACCAGTAGCCGTTGGTACAACACTTCGGCGTCTTGCATCCAAAATAGCAGTGCGACACATCAAAACAAAACTACAAACTCAGTTCGAACCCATACAACTAGGCTTTGGCACCAAAAGTGGTTGCGAAGCAGCTGTACACTCCCTACGCACCTTCCTGACTATTACGACGTCCGAAGTGTTAATCAAAATTGACGTGAAAAACGCGTTTAATTCGGTAAATAGGGACACCCTACTGACTGAAACAAAACACATTATTCCTGAAATCTACAATTACCTTCTTCTCTCATACGCCGATCCCACTAAATTATTGTACCGAGAAAACGTCTTATCATCCGAAGTAGGCTGTCAGCAGGGCGATCCTCTCGGGCCTGCAATTTTCTCTTTAGCGATTAATCCTGGTATAAAAAAATTGAAATCTAAATTTAACGTTTGGTATTTGGACGACGGAACCCTAGGAGGTAATGTAGACACAGTTTTATCTGATCTTGCAATAATTAAAACAGAATTTAAAGACATCTGTCTAGAATTAAATTTCAATAAATGTGAGTTATACATGCCAAGTTCCTGTTCAAATTATGATGAAATTCATCAAAAATTCAATAGACTGACGCCTAACATTAAAATAGTAAATAACAACTCTCTTTACCTTCTAGGGTCCCCTGTTCTCGAAGACTCCTTTTCTGACTTCATTCAAAATTCCATTTCTAAATTCAAAAACTATTCAGACCGTCTACTTGAAATAAGTCCCCATTACGCAATATCCGTCCTCAAATTTTGCCTTTTCGTCCCTAAATTAACGTATGTTCTTCGCTGTAGCCCTTTTTGGAAATTACAAACTTTCTATCACCTTTAGATGACCTTATAAGATCTACATTAGAATCAATTTTAAACATTCAGCTCAAGGACCAGTCTTCGACTCAAGCATCCCTACCCATCAGACATGATAGGCTAGGGATCCGAAAAATTTCTAGTGTGGCCTTACCAGCTTTTATGTCTTCCATCCACAGCTCTGCTGGTCTCATAGGTAAAATCTTACGGGATCTTCCCTCAAACTATGAGACTGCGGGTTTGGTGGAGGCCAGAAAAGCTTGGTCGATTGCTTGCCCGAGCAAGGATTTCCCTTCACATCCAAATTGTCAGAGGAGCTGGGATGATACAATATACGAAATTTCGTTCAATTCTCTCTTGAGCCGGAGCACTGGCTCAGAACGGGCCAGATTACTAGCGTCGGGGGCGAGGGAGTCCGGTGATTGGCTCAGGGCTTATCCATCGCCAAACATTAGCACCTTCCTCGACCCAGATACCCTTCGCCTGGCCACATGTCTTCGACTCGGGGTCCATATCTGTGCTCCACACAGGTGCCCCTGCGGCAGCGAGGTTGACGAGCTGGGACACCACGGACTTTCATGTCAGAAAAGTGCCGGCCGCTTTTCTAGACACGCCGCACTGAATGATATTATCCGCCGGTCTCTCGCTACCGTCAACGTCTTCACCTTAATGGAACCAACTGGCATAGCCAGGGACGACGGCAAGAGACCGGACGGCATGTCCCTCATTCCCTGGAGTGTGGGAAGGGTTCTAGTGTGGGACGCTACTTGCGTGGACACACTGGCCCCTTCCCACATTATCGGAACAAGTAAGCAGGTAGGTGCGGCGGCTAAAGCGACCGAAAAACTTAAGACCTCTAAATACCGGGGACTCGGCTCCGCTTACTTTTTCATGCCGTTCGGAGTCGAGACCCTTGGTCCGTGGGGTCCCAGCGCTCGTCAACTTTTCAAAGAGATGTCGAAAAGATTGATCGACTCTACTGGTGACCGACGAGCTGGCAGCTTCCTCGCGCAACGCATCAGCATTGCAATACAGCGGGGAAATGCTGCCAGCATCCTTGGCACCATGCCGCGGGCACCTAATTTTTTTGATGTTTTTTAGGTTTATTTAGTTTTAGGTTTTAGTTAAGTTTCACTTTAATTATCATTTATTTTTAATTTTAGTTTTAATTTATAGGTAAAGCTTAGTTTTATTTTCTTATGTACTCGTATCTTGTTTTCTGCCAATAAATTGTTTTAATTGATACCTAATTTATAAATATAACCATCCTTTCCGGCTTAACTCAGACTAAGTTTACCATTGTATATCTACATTGATTGCTGTAACTATGATCAAACAGAATCGCTCGATCCTGTCTCCGTCAGATTCAGTTACACTATTTACAACAACACACGGCCAGAGTAGTTCTCTTACAACCAATTTGTCGTAAACGGAATAGTTGTTGCAACTGTAATGTCGTCCTTATGAGTTGTTCCAATCAAACACCAGTAATTAAAAAAAACTTAATTATTATACGCCTCGAAGAGCTTCTGGTCCATGAAAGCGCTTATAAAGGATAACCTTCCACTGGCACTAAAGCGCAAACTCGTCGACATGTGTATCCTGCCCATCCTAACCTACGGTGCACAAACATGGTCATTAACGGAGGCTCAAAAGTCCCGTCGTAGAACCGATCGGATAAGGAACACCGAACTGCGCTCCAGGACAGGTATCTCGGATGTGGGTGTCAAGACCGCCAAGCTCAAGTGGGATTGGGCTGGACATGTCTGCCGCATGCACCCAGAACGATGGGCTAAATTAACTACTGAATGGACCGAACAAATCGGACCGGGGCAGAGGCAGACCAAAAAAGGAGATGGCGGTAAGATCTGGACGCATTTTGTAGCGACTGGCGAGAGCATGCACTAGGCCGTGACGAGTGGCGGAAGCGAGGGGAGGCCTTTGCCCAGCAGCGGGATACAATATAGGCTACGGAAAAAAAAATTATACAAGGGAGCAAAATGGCAATCAGCCATTTCCTCCAAGCCAATCACCTCTTGTGCTTATGACATCTGAGCCAGCGAAATATCTTGAGCGTACGAAGGCCTCAAGGTAAGAGAGGTTGAACAAACTTTGCAGCCGTGTATAATACTCGTATAATAAACTTCAGCAATCGACGCGAGAAAAATAAAATTCATTAAATATTAAAAATCAAAGCCAAATGAATGCTTCTATAGTTATTTGTTATACAAGGGTGCATAGTTGCATTTTAACCGCGAGTGTGGAATTGAAGCACGAGCTAGCGAATGGATTCTAGGGTTGAAATGCGAGCTAGCGAATGGATGCTATGGTTGAACCGCAAGCGAAGCGGGTGGTTCGAAAACAGAATCCTGAGCGAAGCGAGTAGTTCAAAAATAAAATCCTGAGCGTAGCGAGTGTTGCAACACACGAGACGTAAAAATAACTTTGCAGCCGTGTGTAACACAAATCCTTTCACCTCACTAAAGCGAGGGAAATATAGTCTGGCAAGCCAACGAACGCAGTACCAATGTACATCAAACAAAAACATAGCAACACTAAGCGAATCGAACAGCAGCATTGCTCCATAGAAAAGCAGCAATGTACATCAAACAAAAATTAGTATTTTTTGGCAGCCTGTCGCGCGCTTTTGTACGTCATTTCGAAAATAGTAATTCCGCATTGAATAATTAAATAATTGATATTTATGACTTTACAATGAAAAATAAGGTGCGAAGAAATTAAATTAACTATATCTACCAGAAAATACAACTTTTCAGTTTAGAATGGAAAAGGATTAGCTTCATTGTCTGTATGAATAAGAGAGTCATGTTAATTTACATACCTATATTATATTACTCAGTATACTCCTATTTATTATGATTTCCTTTTATCATTTCGTTTGACGACAATTTTAAGTAGGAACTTATTTAATCTAATGTACGAATTATATAATTCATTAATCAATAAACGCACGTGAGATTTTAGTGTTTATTTATTTTATAAATAGCTTAGGCACATCAAGAAAAACATTACAAAGGCTTGATAAAAGGTTGTTGTAGGTAGCGGGATGCTTGGTGCTTCAACCTGTTAAATTGTACTGTTTTATTGCTTTGTGACAATATGCAGCACTTGCTCCTATGCAACAAACGATCATGGACTTCATTTAGCACTAGTTTTCGCTTCAATTATTCGATATAATATAACACTGAAAGAAAGAACCAAAAATGATACCTAATTCGATACAAAACTCTACATAAACTCAAAGTCACATATACATATATCACGAAAAATGTATTACACCTGTCGTAAGTACCTACATAAATATCTCAGCTGGTATTTGCGATTTAATATATTTATTGAAAGCTGATGGCAGATATTACATAAATAAATAATAAAAAAACGCAATCTGAAACTTAAAAATATAAGTAAACAAAACTAACTTTTCAAAATTAAAATGCCACTTGCATTACACGCCACGGATAAAACAAAAACAATGCACTATTTTCGAATTATTCTGAGACAGGTGTTGCCAACCTGCGATTTTTCATATTTGCCGCGCTTGTCTACTGACAGAAATGGGTTGCCAGACTACATAGGTACAAAAAAACAACTGGAATATGTAAAAAAAAAATTAAAATGGATCGATCAAAATAATATTTCTTGAAAGATTTTAAGCATTTTATGGAAAAACATGAAATAAAACCGTTACAAGCAGATATTTGAAACTATCCCAATATATGTATTATTATATTTGCTAGGATATTCTATTCAGGTTTATTAAACATCTAAAACAGATAACATTACAATAAACAATAAAACTAGACCTAATATAAAAATAAAATGCTAAAAATTAAAAAATAAACTTAAAGATAAACTATAAATAGAAATCGCTGTCTATTGGCAGCGTGCCCAGAAGGCTGGCAGCATTGCCCCTTTGGATCGAAATACTGATCCGCTGTGCAAGATATGACCCAGCCCTCAGGTCACGCGTTAACTCGGCTAACCTGCGGCTACATTCTTTAAAGACCCTGTGGGCGCTATCCCCCCAGGGTCCCAGGGTCTCAACCCCAAACGGCTCAAATATGCAACCGCTATTTATGGTTGCATACTTGCGCCGCTTGAGGAGCTCGGCCGAATTGGCAGCCGAGCCAGCCTTTACTGCCGTGCCATGAAGATGAGACAGCGCCAGAGTATCGGCACACGTTGCATCCCAAACCAGCGGCCGTCCCATCGTCCATGGCACGAGGGTCATACCATCAGGCCTCTTACCGTCATCGCGGACGAGGCCGGTCGGTTCCAAAATGGCCGGCACTCCCGCGCTGGCTAAGGCCCGACGGATGATATCGTTCAGGCTGGCATGGCGAGGGGCCCGCCCTGCGCTTCTGCCACAGGATAGTCCATGATGACCCAATTGGTCAACTGAATCACCACAGCGACAGCGATTTGGGGCAACACAGGTCACTCCCAGGCGGAGAGCAACGGAAAGGCGGAATGTGGAGTTGTCCAAAAGCGTTCCTATCGATATGGACGGCAGAGCTTGGAGCCACTGCCCGGATTCCCATTCACAAGCGGCAAGGAGGCGAGCGCGCTCCGGTAGGCTGGTTGCCGTTTGATACAGATTATTCCGTACCAGCCTACAGAGCGGCTCGTCCCAAAGACGCTGCGAGTTAGGGTTTGCGGGCAGGTCAGTGCTTGGACAGGCATCACTCCATGCATTTGTGGCCTCTGACATTAAAGGTAAGCTAATTTGGTATATTGGGGACTTAAGAATTTTGGACATGAGTTCCAGTGAACGATGTATTGAGGACAGATATGCGGGGAGTGAAACATTGGACACTTTTCTGATACCCAGGCCACCATGCCTTATCGGCAGAGAAGCCTGAGTCCATGAGCGGTCGTCTAAATTTATATTCATCACTGTAACTAACAGATTTTGAATAATTTTGTCAATTTTTTCTAAAAGTGTGGGATATTTCCAAAAATGGCTGCACCTTAGGACGTAGGTGAATTAGGGTACAAAAAGGCAGTATCTAATAATGGTGTATGCTACATGAGCATTTATTTTGGACATTCGGTCTGAAATTTCGTTGAGGTTTTTAATTTTGTTGTCTAAAAAGTCTGAAAATGATTCGTCCAATACAGGTGCTCCTAGGAGGTGAAGTGAGCTTTTCTCTGTAATTTTAATATTTGGAGCAAGATGGCGGAATTTAGATGTAACGAGTTCTTTGTCTAAACACGTATCGGAAAAGAAAAGTTCACATTTAGAAGAGTTCAGTTCTAGTCCGATACCGCGGAATTCCTCAATTAAAACGCGAAGGTCCTCCAGAACTTCGCTTACATCACCTCCTAGAGTGCCGTCGTCTAAATACCACAGGTTAAATTTTGAATTTAGTTTTACAATGATTGGGTGGATTGCTAAACTAAAAAGCGCCGGCCCAAGCGGGTCGCCCTGTTGGCAACCTACAGCTGAGGAGAGATGATTTTCTTTAAAAAGTAAATGAGAAGGGTTGCTGTAGCATTGCCAGATAAAGTTATAAATTTCTGGTAATTTTATACGCGTTTGTGCTAGGAGGGCAGCTCTGTCGACACTGTTGAAAGCATTTTGGACATCTACCTTTAGCAGTACCTTACCGGAGGTTTGTGTAATGTGTGTTCTGAGTGCATGCACCGCAGCCTCACACCCCCCCTTGGACCCGAAACCTAATTGAGTTGGCTGGAAGTATTGGGTTAGAGAGCCACATGCAGCAGCGCAGGCGATTTTAGCTACAAGACGGCGATAGGTTGTACCCACGGCAATGGGTCTAATATCGCCGTCTTTTTTCAACAGCGCACACAGGTTGGCGCCGTACAGTGTGCTCGTAACTCCCGAATGTACTTTACCTGATAGCATGAGGTTGCTTAGGTCTGCCAATGACTTAAGGAGTAGCTCGCGGGCGCTGCCTGAACTATGTCCGAGGAGGTCCTTGAGATGTTGGGCAGTTAAACCGTCCAATCCGCCAGCTGAGCCGCTTTGGAAGGACATGACAGCCCTAAGGACCCCATCGGTAGAGGTAGTGAGGGGAGGTGTTGAAGGATCTGACGGATCAGGGAGATTTTGGTTAGTTGATGGCGTTGGGTGTTTTGTTTTTAAGGTTGAGAGAGTTTCCTGGTTATTTGGAGCAATGGAGTCAGTAGAAAACAGTAGACGGGCAGCCCCTCTGATGTCGCCTTCTCCTATTTTGTTTTCAATAATTTTATATAAGGATGTGTTATTCTTTGGAGCTATTCCGTGGAGGTCTTCGAGAGAATGTGGATGTTGACAATTATTTTTTATTTTATTGGTAAGAGAAGTGGTTTTATTCTGGTCAGCTACATGTAAGGTTCGGTAGGGGAAGGTTAGGAGTTGTTCCCAGGCCTGAAGAGAATTTTCGGACACAACATTTTGAACAGCAGCAGTAAGTTTTTCTGCGACCGATACCCTGGCACCTCTCGGGACTCGTTTGATAACACGAACGCTATGTTTTAGGCGGTTTAAGGTTTCTGAAATGTCGTTTGGAACTGGATGATATACCCAATTTATTGGAATTGGAGGGTCAGCATTTAAGTTGTGTGAGGTATCTGAGGCTTTGTGTTTTTTGCCCAAGTGTACTTTAAGGCCGTGTTGGTTTTTAAAGTACCTTGGTTGGGAGCACAGAGAGCACTGCAAAAGATTTCCAGGAGACTCGTAGTTGTCGGTGATCGATGATGTATTTCCGCTTGGAAGTGACATTCCATGATTCATGTTTACACTTAAAAGTACAATAAAAACTAAAATTAATACTATAAAAACACAAAACGAGAGTAGGTACAAATATTAACTATGTAAAGTCCCGAAGATAAACAAAGCTGACAGTAGCTGTGGCAGATGGTGTCAGCAAGCAAAAGCAGCCGGAGTCGGCGCATATCGCGCTCTCGGACGGAGCATGTGCAGTGCAGTACGTGCCGTTGCCTAGCAGCGCTTTAGCATCCTTGTTGTTATTCCAATTCAGAAGATTTCGAAGATTTCAGATTTTTTAAAATACAATCTCGTGAACTATGCCCACATTCGTGTGTATACAGGTGGATGTTTATGTTACAAATATTGGTATTCCAGGGCCCAGAGATTGAAAATATGACGAAAAATGGATATTACATAAGGAGCTGATAAGTCAGGTTGACGGCTTAGTTTTTTGTTTTGCAGTAAAACACTTCTATAATTGCATTAACACGTTTAATTTTGAAGATAAAGTAAATTATTTAAAATTAGCAACAGTAATCAGATTATTTAAAATTAGCACTTCACATAAAAATGAAAATAACGATATTGATAAAGGTATTTCACATTCAATAATTTTCTTAGTATCGTAGACCCGAATAGAATGTAATTAAATTACAATAATCAGATTACTTAAAATTAGCACTTCACGTAAAAATGACGATAACGGTATCTATATAAAGATATTTCACATTCAATAATTTCCTTAGTGGTTAGAATGTAATAAATTACAATAATCAGAATATTTAAAATTAGCGCTTCACATAAAAATGAAGATAACGGTATCTATATAAAGATGAAATAAAACTGTTTACACTAAATGTTTTTAATTGAATACAATTAAATATAGTCTGTCAAACCATTTGTGTCAGTAGAAAAACGCGGCAAATTCTAAATACATACATGTGGCAACCCTTTGTGATGAGACACCGTATTCGTGACGAACATTTCAATTCACATTTCTTTTCACAATTTCTAGTGTCTTTCACTCTCTCATCTTAAGCGCGAGTGAGACAGAACTCCTGCAACGTTCTAAATTGAATTTAAATTCGTTTTTAAGGCATATAACGACCTCCTAGCCTAGTCGGTAGTGACCCTGCCTATGAAGCAGGAGGTCCCGGGTTCGAATCCTGGTCAGGGCATTTATATGTGTGTTTATTACGGATATTTGTTCCTGAGTTATGGATGTTTTCTATGTATTTAAGTATTTATATGTATCGCATATATCGTCGTCTAGTACCCACAACACAAGCCTTATTGAGCTTACTGTGGGACTAGGTCGATTTGTGTAAGATTGTCCCATAATATTTATTTTTATTTTTTTTATATGTCAATTGCCTCAACCAGATTATCTGTTGCAGTTGATGACAGATCCGACGAAATATATCCGTCTCCTTTTTACACACAGTACATGTCACCTAATGAAAGGGGCGGAAACACCAACTAAAATTAAAAACATAGAATTTGATGATTTGCTGCTTTTTTCACTGATTCTTAACAATAACAATAAACAATAAACAATCTTTATTGCAACTTTAGGTGTACATTGATACGATTAGCACCTGGCTCTCAAACTAGGTTTCCCTGTGTCTCAAGAGCCAGTTCCTTCCCGAGTACAGGCATTACATAAGGTTACAATGTTAGACATTCATCTTAGTTTTACAAAGGTCATTTATGTAAGCCAGAAATAACGATGGACCTAATGTGCTCCCCTGAGGGACACCATAGTTACAAGTAGCTTGATTGCTGGTGTATTTGGAAATCCGTACTTTTTGAGTGCGATCTTGGAGATAACTTTGAAACCATGCTAAAGGCTTTCCCCGAATTCCTATATTTTGTAGTCTAGCTAACAAAATTGGTATTGAAACGGTATCGAACGCCTTTTGCAAGTCCAAGAAGACCGCCACACATTTATCACCATTGTCTACGTGCGATGTTACAATTGAAGTAAAAGCCAGTACCGCATCTTCAGTAGAACGGCCTGACCGAAACCCAGATTGATTATTTTGGAGAATATGCTGCGATTCCATATACTGTACAAGGCGTATGTTAACTATTTTTTCTAGTATTTTAGAAAAACCTGTCAGTAAAGATATCGGTCTATAATTAGAGGGAAGTGATTTGTCCCCTGACTTAAAAATGGGAGATGTAACAGCAGTTTTGAAGATTGTGGGAAATATTCCAGACAAGAGGCTCAGGTTAAACAGATGAGCAAGGGGTTCTACTAAATATTCGCAGTCTGATTTTATGAGTTTATTAGTAACGGTATCACATCCAGGTGCGCTATTGTTTTTTAGGCTTATAATTAAATGTCGAATCTCGGCAGCGTCTGTTGGCAGTAGAACCATAGACGTTAAGGGCGAGTCAGTTGAATATACTAAATTTGCTAAGTCGTTGTCCGTTTTATCCATTTTCCCAAGAACGTCGTTAGCCCCACAGAGGAAAAGTAAATATTAGCGTCGTCAAGTGCAACAATAGGGTCACCTTTAGTTTTAAGTAATTCTGTATTTGTTGTTTTTGTTTGCTTAAGGTTACATATTTCTTTTATAGTTTTCCATGTCTCTTTAGAGTTATTCTTGCACTGTAATAATTTAGCTTGGTAATATTGTTTTTTAAGTATTTTAATTAGTTTGTTACACCAGTTACGATACGATATATACTTTAATCGTAGGTTGTTATCATCAGAGTTTCTTTTGACTTTTTTATGTAATTTATCCCTTTTCCGAATGGATTTCACAATGCCTATTGTAAGCCATGGTTTAAGTGGCCTCTGTTTTTTAGGAATATTATTAGGTTTAGAATTAGAACAAATGATATCTTGTATTGTACTGGTAAATGTTTCAGTTGCGATATTTACATCATCAATAGAATAGATGTGGCTCCAAGATAATGTTTTAAGATGTTCCACAATTTTACCAGTATCAATGGACACATTATTATAAACCGTGGTAACTGCTGGTTTGTCAATATTGCGAAGATGAACCAAGATTGGGCTGTGGTCAGTTAATGGATCAAAAACTAAAGAAATTACCTCACTGTCTGTTTTAATCATAAAATGATCAATACAGGATTTCAATCTCGTCGGTAAAGTGACAGCTTTTCGTAAACCGTATGTAGCCAATAGTAACAGGTAATCGGTTGTGTAACTAACATTATTATCTGGCATTACGTCTATATTAATACTTAGTGTTGTCATACTTTTGTTCGCTGTACATTGCTACTGCGTTCGTTGGCTGGCCAGACTATATAAAATTATTTTTTGCGTCCACAGCACCTGATTTGATCAGACAATTTAATCAGATAGGAGAAGATTGTCCTGTCTGGAGTGGCCTTGACATGTTATTATGTTTAAAAAAGTAACTAATATTACGTTCGAATTTCAAGTATCCTTTACACTCTTGTGAATAAAATGCAGTTTTGCTATCTGGTTTTAAAGAATAAAATAGAGCTTTCCGAGCCAGTAAGGTGACATTTTTTTATAATTAAATAACGTCTCTTTATAGTCAAGTCAGTCGTTTTTCTCCCCCGCTTTCAAGGGGTAAACAGCGTCTTTCCGAGGTGAAGTGGGCGAAGAAAAAAAATCTGTCTACGTAGATAACGATTGAGGACATTTTAAGCAAACGATACCCTATAATAGATAAATAGATCATAGTAGTCATGACAGTGTAGCTTTTCATTGGAAACAACAAAAAGGAGATAGGTTTTAGGTTTAAACAAGCACTTAGTTCATATGGGTATCTGCAAATTATACGATTAAAAACTAACAGATAACTTGGAAAAAATTGGAATTCAAAAAACTGGAATGGCCAACAAAATATAGTACTTTACAACCTAACATTTGAACGCACTCGTTCGTGTGTAGAAGTCATAAAATTATAACAAATTTACAAGGAAACTTGAAAACTAGCTGTTTATAAATTAATCACCGTATTGCAGGCACGGGACAGCTTCGAAAGAAACCCGATAACAGTAGGTATAATTATGTTACAAATGGCCACGTACTTACCGTGTGATGCAAATATACAATATTTTGTGTGAATGAATG
Organism: Pammene aurita; assembly: GCA_947086415.1. NCBI lineage: Eukaryota > Metazoa > Arthropoda > Insecta > Lepidoptera > Tortricidae > Pammene > Pammene aurita. Next base: position 20,032,846 of record OX352290.1, read on the forward strand.
ACTCTAGAACCTTTTTTTTAATATGATAATATTTCTAGTTACTTAAGCTTAAGCCTTTTACTGCCCGTGGTTTAGCTGCCTGGTGCTACTCGAATTCAGAAACGCGAAATTGCATTTCTTTGAAGATATACATACTCATATACAAATATATATAACACTTGCTGAGAATTTTATTTTCGAAAATGCTAACCACAAGAAATATATATACAAATACTAGTTTATCAAGAAGTTAGTTTCAAAACATTAATAATATGTATATTGAAAAGTTATTTGTGAAACAATAGCAAAATAAATCTATTCAATGTGTGCTTTACAAAATCGAGCAAACTACATCCTATAGGACTCTGCTCTATTTTCAAAACGAAGTAACATTGTTTGAATATGCCGGGTCAAATATAATTGTCACGTAACTGAAAGCCTTCAATTATTTTCAGATGGCTTTTGCAGTGTTACAGAGATAAAACTTCAACTACAACGTCCGGTTTGTGCTTAAACACCAAAAACGCATTAAACACTTACATACATTTTTATTTAGACGTGACATTTTCGATACATGTTGCCATCACATTTACGGGCCAGCTTTTTAAATGTTAAGTACCCTATTTTCCGTCTTTAATCCATAGGTTCAGACCTACCTACTTATAAAATATGTTTACTATGTATATACCTATAAGTATTATACCAATCTTAGGCATTTTTATATGAATCCTTACAGCCGACTGTAATCATTATTTGTTAGTATAAAGCGCGTGTAGATATTTATAAAGGTTTGTGATCAAGCATTGTAAAATAGGTGTTCGCGTGTTTTGTTGCAGCCGGCATGAATCAATTAACGAAATTAATGTAAATTTCCGCATCCGCATTAATTACAAATTTGATATTTATTTTGTTTTTATTATATGATTTTAAGCTAACATGGTCATTAACATTACAAAAACGATATAAAACGGGGTATTATTCGGGCGGGTTTTTATTGTTCATGAGTTTCATGACTGTGGACAGACTACCAAAAAAGGTACCACACATTATTCAGTTCATATTGTCCGAGTTAATGGAACATTAAATAATGAAAACAACTTCGACCACATAAAGATCCCTAAGATAAGTTAGAAAATTCGCAAGTTTTATAAGTTTCGTAAGCAACCATTGGCTTCAACATTTGACATTCAATGCAGCAAACGTCACAGATGACATCAATACCTATAATCAAGAACAATGAAAACAGGTCACATTGTAAGGATATTTTATAGAAAATGACCGTTCTGCGCTATTTTTACTTTACTTTGTGTACTTATCAAGTATACTAACTCTTAAAGGTCACACAGATGATATTGTAGATAAACTAATTGTATTGTATGCAGTATGTACCTCTCGACTCTATATACGAAAATGTCGTTACACAGCACTGGGGGGCGATTTTTGAGATTCGAGCAGTCGAATATGACATTTTAAACTCTGAATAAAACGATGACATGATGTTTTAAATATAGCAGCGATAGGAATTTAAATACACGATTATCTAAACTATTAATTTCATGCAAAAATTATGACGACAAAATCTTCTGTGCGATTATTTTCGTGCTTAATTTCTTTGAATTCGAGCGTTCGAAAGTCAAAAATCGGCCCCCTGCTTGAACACGATTTCCTGTTATTATTGTGTGTAAAGAAGCGCTAATTTTTTTTTTATTTGTTGTTCAACTTCTCCGCCCGAATTTTTCTTAGTGAAGCATCATATTTTATTTTATTTCAAATTTGTACGGTTTAGACTGTGCATTGTATAAAAAAATGTAGAGACTGACAGCAGTCTTCTTAAACCCCACTGTTTTCTATATTAAAAGGAAATATGTAGTATAAACAATGGCCTGAGAATTTTTATCCCGTTATCAGCCATATTAAATCATATAATATATGGCGGATATGTTCTCTAACCTACACTCATCGATTTTTTTTCTATTTTATTGTTTATAGTAAACTAGTAACCTTTGAAGTACCTGCAGTGATACAGAATCAGCACACAAAAAGTAGCATACTACTAAAAGGCGTCGCGCAGGCCGATTTTGCTGTAGGCAGCCGATGCCAATCGTCATAAGGAAATTGCTAGTTACAATGCTACGTATCGTTAATATGCCAGCGTTAGAAAGACTACCGAATAAGCGTGAATGATAAGTATATAGAGATCAAGTTATACTAGCCAGTTACTCGCGATAAAATTCATAGGTTTTGTGAATATATCTGGAATTATCATGCCATATTTTCCGTGACATTTTGTGTGTGTCCGTTGTTCTATTATTTTTAATTTATGTTAGAACTTTTTTCGTCTAATTAGTCACTTTTTTCGCAAGAAACATATTCAAACAAATGTACATTTACTTAGTAAAAAAGCAAAATTTGTGAGACGAACGAGGTCTCGGAAAATTAACGTTCATCATCATATAAGCCCTAAAGGTATTTAGAGTTTAATGTTTCCACGAACACCGACGGAAAAAGACGTAATGGAACGGTTTTAGGAGTTTATGTCCTTGCTATATATTTAACGCTGATTGCGAAATGAACCGAGGTTTATTTCCAACTTTTTCTTGTACAACTACGTACATCAAGAAATTATTTATTTATTTACTGTACTATGCGCTATAATTACGATTTTAAACAAGCTTGTTTTGAACACAACGATCCAAGGGTTTGCTTTAGTTACACTGTTGTTCCAGTCCAACCAAACTCGACCGTGCAGCTGCTAAGCCAAACCGACCGCGTTGTTGCCTCTCGCAACTGTATGTGCCTTATATAAAATATTCCGAATGCTATTCCACGTTTTCGTTGTTCCATGTTTGAGCAATTCCGTCTGAAATACGAGGTCATTGTTGGTGGCACCGACGGCGTCAGAGGCAGGAGTGGGGAGCGGGGAGGCGGGAGGGGCGGCGCAGCCTCTACTCAGGAGAGGGAGCACCAAACCCATTACTGTAGTAGGCGAGAAAGAAATAGGACGCTTGTGTCGAGTTCCTGTTTAAGTAATTGTGTTTCATCCATTCTTTCCCATTGCAAAGTGAAATAGTATTATTGATGAAATTTTTCAGATTTCAAGTAGACTTCAGATGTCGCGATTTACTATCGACACGGTTATTTTCGCAAAGGTAGCGGACCTAGCGGCCTAGGTCGGCTGGATACTCTATCATATATATGATATGTGTGTATTATGACCGCTATCTTTTATGTGTGTCTGTCTGTGACACCGTAGCGCTAAAACGGTTGAACCGATTTAAATGTGGTTTTCTTAATTGAAAGTAGGTTTTCTAACGCGTGCTTATTTATATAAGCACATTTATATGTTCTATCAAAATTGGTTTAGCCGTTTCGGGCGTTTTCTTTTTTTTCCGACTTAAAAACTTGCTTTGAAATTTGAAGTCTGACACGTACTCAATAGAGTTTAGATTATAACTGCCACAATAACGAGTTAGTTTCGTGATTGACAGTTAAAGAGTTAAGAAAGGCTTAAGGTTAATAAGAAAGCTATACAAACTCATTTATTTTATTACTAATTTAAAAAAACTCAGTTACAATTCATTTTTAAATTAACATAATTAACTGACAATTTTCCACACGCTAAATCACCGGAATAAAAAACAGTTTTTGAGCAACTGTATTAGAAACTATTATAGCTTTTGCCCATGACTTCATCTGCGTGGGATTAACATTTGCCAGGAAATAATGAAACGCCTAAGTAAAATCTCATAGCAAATATTAATTTAGCGCATTTGCTGTTTTACATCTACAGTGAGCAACAATTCCATATAATATTCCACCCCCTTTTCACCACCGTAAGGGATGATTTCCGGGATAAATTTAGGTTCGGGGGCAAGGACAAAGGATAGTTCTTTGTCCTTGCCCCCGAACCTAAATCTACCTTCATACCAAATTTCATCTCAATCAGTTGAGCGGTTTAAGCGTTAAGAGGTATCAGCTGTCTGTTACCTCTTAACAGACACACTTTCGCATTTATAATATTAGTATGGAAGTATGGATAGGTACTGTTTTACTTCATAAAAGGTAATTAAATGTCTTTTTCATCTCTCCTGTTCGGAAACTATGATTTTCAAGGTTGAAAGTATTTTTTTTAAGTTATGATGAGCAACGGAGAATAAGCTTTATGCTATATAAAATAGAACTAGTGCCTGTACCTCTATTCATTCATGGTGGTACGTCTGTACAGGTGTCTACCTATTGCTATATCTTTCTGTCTCTTGAAAAATGCTAGGTACCTATCGGTATTAAAATGTCTGAAACCATAGACATTCTAGCAATTGAACGAATGAAATGATTGAATAATGGACTCTTTATACTGAATTCGCACCTAATTTATCGGGATAGTATCAAAATCGTTTGCGATTTGTTGCAAGGTCTATAGAGCCCATTACACTGAAACTTTTCAGTTGAAAACAATATCATAGAAAAGCATATCGCGGGAATACACGATTTTAAATATAAGTACGGTGTCGTTTTTGGTTAAAAATGGCTTCGACAAGTAGTTCTAGTGACCTGGACATTGATTTAACTCCCGATGAGATAAAAGAGCAGGCAAAAACCGTTGTTAACAATCTTTAAGCGCAGTGCTCTAAAGAGAAATATCTTAAGGCATACATACCACCATTTCATGAATTGGAGATCCGCTAAAAATGTCAAATCCCTTTCGGAAAATGTATTTTTAGCATACTTTAGTTAATTGTCAAAAACAACACTTTGGAGCAATTACTCAATGCTGAAATCTACGATAAATACGAAGCATAATGTCAACATGAAAAATTTCACCAATTTTACTGCATATTTGAAATATCCAATCTGTGTCGCATACCATACAAGAAACACAGGTTCCTAAGAACATTTCGAACATCAATATGCCCGGAAAAACATTAAATTCGTCTATTTCGGATTGTACCAATTTTACTGTAAATTTTAACTGATTATTCTTAATATACTTTTTATAAAATGTGCTTGTAGTATTTTACTTTCCTCAGAGTCGAAATGAAAAGTAGAGTGCTTAGCTCGGTGTTACGGACAGCCTAGATCCCTACCTAAATAAATTGTATTCTACCTAGTTAGTTATAAGGTTCCTAGGTAAGGTGATAAATAAGTGGTACACACAGGTCGACTTTATTAAAGTAAAAACTAGATTGATTAATGTCTGTGCAGAAACAAGACTTGTTTGTACCGCTGAAAAGCAGTATGTGTGCCCTCTGTGATGGTACGCGCCCGACTGAGGGCGGGCAGAGGGGGAGCGGCGTATTTGTATGAATGATGACCCAGGCAGCCGCAATTACCATACGACGACCGCGGGCCCCGACTGAGGTAGCAAGGCTTGACCGAAGCGAGAACCGCGAAAACATTTTGATTTTTCCGGAAAATGCCGCAGCCCACATAGGTCATACATACCTCTAGAGATAGGTTTTCTAGTAAACTATCCAGTAGAAATAGTTTTGTAAGCCTCGGACTTAGGATACCGGAGTTAGAGTAGATAGAAGCTCACTCCCATACAAAATTAACTAATAAGAAAAAGCAACTTTTTAGTTTATTGAAATTCTGTAAAGATAATGTCCTAGATAGACAGATCTTGCAAAGACCTTTCTAACAAGGTATAAATCATCAAAATCCGTCCAGTAGTTTTCAAGATATAAGCAAAAATGTAAATAAATACGCAAATATCCTAAATCGAGTGCAAGAAAGAGATAGCAATGTAAACAAAGGACTTCTCTGTCTAAAACTTCTAGAGTCTTCGAATGTGTGAAAAAGATAGAGATATCCTTGTCTAAAATATCTAGATTTTTCCATAGCGTAAAATAGATGAAGATAGATCTCTCTTTCAGATTGTTCTAGATATTTCCACCCTCGCTATTTTCGAATCATATAAAAACCGGGACGCACCGCCGTAGCGATAGTTCAGTTCAGTTCAGTTCAGCAAGCAGTTCCAGCAAGAAAAATAAGAATAAGAAGAGATAATAGTGACCAGTAGTCGACAGTATCAGTATATCAGTGTGCGTACCGGCTTTCTATGTGCCTAGTGTTAAAGTCTAGTGCCTAGCGTACCTAGGGTTCATATGACAGGGTATATGTACCTGTTTATGGACTAAGCGTTATAAGTAAAGTGTTAGTGTCTCAGTTTGTACCTAGTGCTCTTAGGGTAAACGTGCCAGTACTCGGGCAGGGTATATGTACCTGTTCGTGGACTAAGTAGTTCAAGTAAAGTTAGTGACAGTGCGAAGTAGGGTAAATGTGCCTATCCTCGGACAGGGTATATGTACCTGTTCTAGGATATAAGTTGTAAATAGTGTAAATAGCCATAGTTAGCCAAGTGTACCGAGTGATTGTGTTTTAGTAATAAATAAGAATCCAAGTGCAGTAAGTGTTATTACTGAGAGTCCCGTTCCACAGTGGGAGGAATTGGATCCCGAACCAGCGAATGCTCTGTATCCGCATAAATAAATATTTAGACTGTGCTGTCGCTGATGCAGACTGACGCCAGAGAGTAGCCTGGCGGCCACAGTTCTATGGTCCTTCGAGCCGGATCAGGGGATTGAGTGGAACTTGGACTAGTGAAAAGTGGATTCTTATAGTGACTACTGATACTTTGCATGTGTGTTATTTGTGACATTGTGTTGTGATATAGTGCTATAAAGTGCCGAGATGGAATCTTCAGGAATAAAAACGAGGTCGCAGTCTGGCCGCCGCACCGGAGAGGAAGAAGGCCGACTAGAAGATACTGCGGAAGGCGTATCTGCGAACGTGGCAGGGGCACCCGGTACCGTGCGCACCCCACAGGATGGGGTCACGGGCAAGGCCGGGGAGCCGTGTCAAGAATCTTCTGCGGGGGTACCTGTAAGAGCTGGAGCCATGGTATCGTCTGGGCCCGCGAAGGTTGTCCATAAGGGACCACCACGTTCGCCGTCGACACTGGAGCGGCGAAGGATCGAGCAAGCGATCAAGAAGCAGCTGCGACATAAGGAAAAGGCGGAGCAACGCCGAGTTGAGCGCGAGCACCTGAGTGGGCGCGCGCAGAACCTGTCTCCGGTTTCGGAAAGAGGGAGTAAGGAGGCCCAGTCAGAGGGCCACCCTAAGGCCACGGAGACACAGAAGTTACCGACTCCATCACCAGGCAAGGTACCGACGGTCAAGTCTCATCCGTCGAGGAAATCGCACGCATCACACGTAAGCAGCCTCCGATCAGCCAAATTAAGAGAGCTCGAACTCGAGCAAATGAGGAAAGAGGTCGAGCTAAAACGGCGAGAGATCGAGTTGGAACGAGAGCTGCTAAGGAAGGAGTACGAGCTCAAGAGGGACGAGATACTCGAAGAAACGAGCTCTGGAACTGGAACTGGAACTGACTCATCGTCCGTGGGGTCATCGCGCACAATCAGCCCGGCCAGGGAACGACCGGCTGAACCCGATAGTCGAGTGCACGAGTGGCTGCGCACCATTGAAGACACGCCGCGTCATCGAGTGCGCGTAGAGTCGCCGCCCGTACCGTCACGGGTCAGGCGCGCCCAATCGCCGCCGCGTGGGCCGCGTATTGAGGCACGAGCGCCGCCGCCCGTGGAACCGCGTGACCAGCCACCAGGACGACATGAATGGACGCCGTATTCCGAAAACGCCAGATTAAGGTCGTCGGTAGAGCCGCTGCCGAGTGATGCAGCGACAGCGTTCAACAGGCTCGCCGACCAGCTACGGGACGCCGTCAGGACCACACCGCCGAAGCAGTGTTACGAGTTGCCGCCATTCACGGGCAACCCTAACGAATGGCTACTGTTCTTCAACGCCTACACGGAGTCAACCCTACGGTACAACTTCAGTGCGTTCGAGAACATGGCTCGGCTGAGGAACTGTCTACGTGGAGATGCACGGCAGTGGTGTGCAGCATCTGTTATCCACATCGACACAGCCAGAACTAATAATAAGGCTCCTTAAGAAGAATTTCGGGCGCATCGACTTACTGGTGGACAAGGCGCTGGACGAGCTCAAGCGGCTACCGCCGTTGGGACCCAGTGCCATCGACCTCAACGAATTCGCAACGAAGATTGTAAACATTGTAAGTACACTTTGCGAGCTCGACAGCAGGAACTATAGCAACAACCCGTTGTTAGTTCGAGAGATAACAGACAGACTGAGTCCACACCTCAGAAGTCGATGGTGCGCCTACGCAAAGGAGCACATAAAGGGCGGCAAGTGTGAGCTGATGCTGATGGCTGACTTCTTAATGGAAGAGAGCGACGCAGAGTTAGAATTCTCGCACGCTCGCATGCCTGGCACCAATAAAAGGAGGGAAGCGGCGACTAAGGAGGTAGCTCGACCATCACCGAGTCGCGCAGTCCAGGGAAGAGGCGCGCGTAGGACGCAAGCGCAGTACCACGCCGAGCAGACGTACACAACAGGGAACACCGTGGGCATTCGGGAGCCTTGCTTGTGCTGCGGCGGTGAACACAGGACTACGGAATGTAAGCGAGTCCTGGTCATGGACACAGGCGCGAGATGGGACTGGGCCAAAAGCAACCGCATATGCTACAAATGCCTGAACGGTAAACACTCCAAGTTGAAATGTCACGCAAAGGCATGCGGTTCCAACGGATGCACCAGATGGCATCACCGATTACTGCACAGCGAGGGCAGCACGCAGAGAGAAGCGCGTGTACGCCGGCCGCCACCCCGCGCGGCCTCACCTGCCCCGCAACCTGCCGCCCGCGACGGGTCCGGACATCCGCAGGCGGCCAAACCAACAGAGCCGGAGATCACGTCGAACACGACGGTGGAACAAGTGAACAGCACGTCCAGCGTATTTTTGAAGATGGTACCTGTTACCGTAGAGGGTCCAAAAGGGAAGGTGGATACCTACGCTATGCTTGACGATGGCAGCACAGTGAGTCTGATCCAAGCAGACTTGGCCGAAGCCATAGGAGCCACGGGACCCGAGACGCCGCTGCGCCTGGCAGGGGTAAGCAACATGGAAGCTGTGCCAGAAGTAAGCAGACAAGTCAGAGTTCGCGTACAAGGAAAGGGCCTAGAGACCGCGTATAACTTAGTCTTCACCACAGTGAAGAGACTAGGACTACGAACGCAAAGGATGAGCAAGCAGGTTATGGAGATGGAGCACTTCAAGGATATCCAGACTGCCTGCTACGACGAGGCCGTACCGCGACTACTTGTGGGGACAGACCAATGGCCAGTGTTGCTACCTCAGGAGGCGAGAATACGGGGACTGGACGAGCCGGCAGCAGTACTGACAGGGTTAGGTTGGGTGGTCTTCGGAGGTAAGCCACGTATAGTCAACCCACCCGAGAAGCACGTGACGCTACACTGCCGCCAAGAGGATGACGAGCACCTGGACTCTATGTTGCGGGAATATTTCAACATAGACTCGCTCGGCATCAAGAATGTCAAGAAGGTAGATCCAGGGACACAGAGGGCCTTGGATATCTTCGAGAAGTCGGTCAAGAAAATCGACGGACCACGCTACGAGGTAGGACAGCTTTGGCGGGACGAGGAGCCACGAATGCCGCCGAGCCTGCACACGGCATTGAATCGACTGCATAGCATCGAGCGCAAGATGGACCGTGACCCGGCATTCGCAGCGAGCTACACCGAGCAAGTAAATAACTTGCTTGCTAAGAAGTATGCTGAGCCGCTGGAGGAGCCGCCAGATAGCAACGTAGCCTGGGTTCTACCGCACTTCGCTGTGACCAATCCCAACAAGCCGGGAAAGATCAGATTGGTCTTCGATGCAGCGTGTCGCAGCCAAGGGAAGTGCCTCAACGATTTTCTTCTGGAAGGACCGGACTTACTACAGTCACTGATCGGGATACTGTTCCGGTTCCGCGAAGGGAAGTTCGCCGTGGTGGCGGACCTACAGGAGATGTTCCTCCAGATCAAGATGAGGAGTGAGGACCAGCCCTCACAAACTTTCGTCTGGAGAGGAGACCGCCGAACCGGAAACCCGCAGTTCTACAAGATGACGAGCATGCTGTTCGGCGCAGCGAGCTCGCCTTTCCTGGCGCACAGCGTTCGCAACAGGAACGCCCAGGACAACGCCGAAGAATTCCCGGATGCTGTAGAGGACATCGTCCGTAACCACTACATGGACGACTACGTGGCAAGCTATCCGAACGAGGAAGAGCTCGTACATCGTGCCACGCAAGTAACATCGTCGCACGCTAAAGGAGGGTTCAAGCTTCGTGGATGGACATCTAACAGTAAGAAGTTACTGCAAGGTATCCCACAAGAGCTGCACGCAAACGCACCGGCGCAGCTAGGGAAGAAGGAAAACAAGATCCTTGGCATGTATTGGAACCCTGAAACGGACGAGCTCGGGTTTAACACGGCCATGATGAGGGTACCGGCCGAGGTACGAGACATGAAGACTACGCCGACGAAGAGGCAAATGCTATCGGCCGTGATGTCCGTGTACGACCCACTGGGGCTGTTAAGTCACTACACAATAACAGCCAAAGTCCAGTTACAAAACTTGTGGGCCAAGAAACTGGACTGGGACTCACCACTGCCAGAAGAGGACAAGCACGACTTCGAAGAATGGTTACGGGCTTTGGACAGCGTTGCAGCACTTCGAATTCCAAGATGCTACTTGTCAACGGGGGCAGCGGCGAGCAAGGAACTACACGTCTTCGTGGACGCCAGCACTAAGGCGTACGCATGCGTGGCATATTGGAGAGTCGTCCAAGAAGATGGGACGGCCCTGGTCAGCATGGTCGCCGCCAAAAGTAAGGTGGGGCCAACGAGACAACTCAGCGTGCCACGCATGGAGCTTCAGTCAGCGCTCATCGGATCGAGACTGCAGCAGACCATCCGAGAAGAGCACCGTCTGACGCCAGCACGAGTCGTTTTGTGGACTGATAGTGGAACAGTACTCCACTGGATTCGCAACGACGCCAAACGCTACAGCGCCTACGTAGCCAACCGCTTAGGAGAGATAGCGGAGCTAACGAAGCCAAGTCAATGGCGCTGGGTACCAACCAAGGAAAATCCGGCAGATGAAGCTACCCGGCCGGATAACAGAAGACAAGTCACCTTCGACAGCCGATGGTATCAAGGACCAGACTTCCTGAAGAGGCCGGAAAACGAATGGCCAAAGGAGATCGATCCAGGAGGGCGACTACGTGATCATCGTGGATGGGAATTTACCACGCAACGTATGGCCGCGAGGGATCGTCACGAAGGTGTACCAGGGACCAGATGGCGCAGTCCGATCAGCCGACGTCCAGACTAAGGGAGGCGTGTTCCGGAGACCCGTCACGAAGCTGGCTGTCCTACCGTTGCAACAGGAGCAGCCGCAGGAGCGTCAGCGGGGGCAGAACTGTTACGGACAGCCTAGATCCCTACCTAAATAAATTGTATTCTACCTAGTTAGTTATAAGGTTCCTAGGTAAGGTGATAAATAAGTGGTACACACAGGTCGACTTTATTAAAGTAAAAACTAGATTGATTAATGTCTGTGCAGAAACAAGACTTGTTTGTACCGCTGAAAAGCAGTATGTGTGCCCTCTGTGATGGTACGCGCCCGACTGAGGGCGGGCAGAGGGGGAGCGGCGTATTTGTATGAATGATGACCCAGGCAGCCGCAATTACCATACGACGACCGCGGGCCCCGACTGAGGTAGCAAGGCTTGACCGAAGCGAGAACCGCGAAAACATTTTGATTTTTCCGGAAAATGCCGCAGCCCACATAGGTCATACATACCTCTAGAGATAGGTTTTCTAGTAAACTATCCAGTAGAAATAGTTTTGTAAGCCTCGGACTTAGGATACCGGAGTTAGAGTAGATAGAAGCTCACTCCCATACAAAATTAACTAATAAGAAAAAGCAACTTTTTAGTTTATTGAAATTCTGTAAAGATAATGTCCTAGATAGACAGATCTTGCAAAGACCTTTCTAACAAGGTATAAATCATCAAAATCCGTCCAGTAGTTTTCAAGATATAAGCAAAAATGTAAATAAATACGCAAATATCCTAAGTCGAGTGCAAGAAAGAGATAGCAATGTAAACAAAGGACTTCTCTGTCTAAAACTTCTAGAGTCTTCGAATGTGTGAAAAAGATAGAGATATCCTTGTCTAAAATATCTAGATTTTTCCATAGCGTAAAAGAGATGAAGATAGATCTCTCTTTCAGATTGTTCTAGATATTTCCACCCTCGCTATTTTCGAATCATATAAAAGCCGGCACGCACCGCCGTAGCGATAGTTCAGTTCAGTTCAGTTCAGCAAGCAGTTCCAGCAAGAAAAATAAGAATAAGAAGAGATAATAGTGACCAGTAGTCGACAGTATCAGTATATCAGTGTGCGTACCGGCTTTCTATGTGCCTAGTGTTAAAGTCTAGTGCCTAGCGTACCTAGGGTTCATATGACAGGGTATATGTACCTGTTTATGGACTAAGCGTTATAAGTAAAGTGTTAGTGTCTCAGTTTGTACCTAGTGCTCTTAGGGTAAACGTGCCAGTACTCGGGCAGGGTATATGTACCTGTTCGTGGACTAAGTAGTTCAAGTAAAGTTAGTGACAGTGCGAAGTAGGGTAAATGTGCCTATCCTCGGACAGGGTATATGTACCTGTTCTAGGATATAAGTTGTAAATAGTGTAAATAGCCATAGTTAGCCAAGTGTACCGAGTGATTGTGTTTTAGTAATAAATAAGAATCCAAGTGCAGTAAGTGTTATTACTGAGAGTCCCGTTCCACAGTGGGAGGAATTGGATCCCGAACCAGCGAATGCTCTGTATCCGCATAAATAAATATTTAGACTGTGCTGTCGCTGATGCAGACTGACGCCAGAGAGTAGCCTGGCGGCCACACTCGGGTAAAATTACCCATTTCACCCTCGAACTATTGGCGCTCTCACTGAAAATCTCGGGTGAAATGGGTCCCTTTCCACCCTTGGTTAACAATCTACTATTGTAAATGTCAACATGCTACGCATCAACCGTTAGAGCTTCAAAATCACTTTGAGGTTTTTTAAAACATTTTAGGATAAATCTTGAAGCAAATCAAATTATTTTGTTCAATATTTTTTGATTTGCAATTTTTAAGTAGTTATACTACTATATATAAACTGAAAATAGATGTCATATACTTCAGAAAAAGTGACCAAACCCTCCGGTGTCCGAGGCCAGATTTGAACTGGCGTCTTCAGCTTTCGCGGCTGACGTCCTGACCACTAGACCACCCGGTCACGGCGGAACTTTTTCTGAAGTATATGACATCTATTTTCATTTTAGGATAAAGTCAATATTTAAAAAAAAAGTACTACGAAATCCAAAAAATAAAAAAAAATAAACCCCGACCGCAAGTCCAAAAATACCACAAGATACTTTTTAACACGTATTGTCAACAAAATTTTTTTTTAAATGGTATTTTTGAGTAGTTTTCAAAAAGTACCAAAACGACGTAAGTACCGCTTAAATACGTCCTTTTGGTTTACTTTTTTGTTATTAAGACACCTTCAAATTGACTTTACTCAAACAGTTTTTTAGCTTTAACTACTTGTTTTGAGGAAGTAAAAAAACTATATGTTAATATTCGTTATATTTGGAAGAACTTCGTTAATTCCGATACACGGTTGGATGAAATCGGCTCAATAGAAAATAATTCCAAAGTTACATCTTAAAATTAGCTTTAAGCAGTTGTATGTATTTAGTTTCTTGACTTATACGTCTGAAACTAAGGACAAAATTCCTTCACACTAATACTAAAAACTTCGTTGTTTTATATTTCTCAATTAATGCGTAGTTTTTTTTTTAATTCATCATTTTGCAAAATTTGCAATGAGTTCCCATACTAATCGTAACACAGTGTTTCTCTTTCACTCGCGCTGAAAAAGATAGGGAGGGAATTTAGCTGTTGTCAGCCCCTTAACTACATTAAAGGTACGGAACCCTCCATTGTACGTGGTGCAGCCGCTTTTTTTGTACATATGCGGGAAAATAATCATACCTCACGCCGGGTTTGCAGTCATAGCACGTTGAGGACCTGAGCGCTTTATTTTTTTTATTATTTATTATATTATATTATTTTTTCCTAACAGCGCGCTGTTAGGAAAAATAAATCTAAATATTTCAAAATCAAAATAACTTACCTACTTTACTAGATTATTGATCTCCTACCTACCACACAGCATAGTAAAACTTGTATGGAGATACGTGCGGAATTTCTCATGTCAACCATCTTGTCATAAATATAGTAACCTAGTGAACTATGTTATAAGTAAATATATCGATCTTGCGTCGATATTTTTTAATTTTCAATATACAAATTAACTAAATATTACACATAAAAAGTGTATAAGCATGGCCTCGGTCCTCGGTGACACAAATATACCTACATAATTGCTTAAAAGCAAAAAAAAAAACTTTTCGTTGCAATCATTGGCAACGATAAATTTTCACGCATAAGAGAATATGTCAAAAGCATTTTATCGAAATGGATGGAACGTTCCATACGCGATGTAAACAGATTTTTAGGGAGCTGCGAGGGAAAAAAATCCTTTTGGTAAAAAGGTTTATTCTGTGTTCGCTTAAAAACGGGGAAAAACTTTTTTTTCAGCAATTTGAATAAGAGTATACATATACTCGTAGTACCGACGTTATTCGTGATAATGGTTTTGAAAATACTTACTAACTGACACTGCATATTCGAGAATACTTTTATTTTAAAAATCATAAGATGCAACGAAAAAGGTGTTACAACGATAAGTAAAATATAATATTATTGAATACACAGTTGCGCATTTTTCATAAACAGATCAAAGACAGATATTCTCCAGTTCATCAGATCTGTCCACAACTCCACACGCCTAGGCCCCAAGCAGCTCATTAATAGCACATTTCCGCGAAGAATGACATTTCCCCGCGCGCATCGAAGGACTTTTTTGTTTAACACAGTTGCGATAAAATGACAAAAAGACAAATATTGGTTACTTTAGTATAACATTGAAGGCACGAGTTATCGCATAAAAAATAAAAAAATCTACCGATTAAATACACGTATTAAATCTGAACAGCTTATTTTATACAAAACACTCGAATATATCAATTTTAGCGCTGGAAAAGTAAAAACCGCGAGAAATCGAACTTTCCAGATGCCAAACCACTATGAAAAATTAAATTTTATGAGCAAATGTACGAAAATAGTAGATTGAACAACAAGGACATATAGCGATCCAATTTATCCGAGGCAATATAGCTGAGGATAAAAATTTAGATTTATGCCTGAATTATACACTCTGCTTTTCAACTCGACTGCGAGGAAAATTTCGGTAATAAAATTATGACATTACATATATAAAAGAGTTTTCTCAAACATGCTCGGAAATGTTCCTGTTACGTTAGTAATTAGAGACCAGTAGGGACTCTATTCCAAGGCAGGTTCAGCGCGACGTACGTAAAGGATTTTCATACAACATTAAATCACTCAGCCAGTAACTGAAGCACTAAACAAGTAATTTTATTTCCTTACATGTTTGAGAAAAGCACTATACATGCTTCGACCGTAATCAGCTTACCTGGCTTCGTATTGTAGCCGTCCTCGTCTTCGACTCGGACGGCTACTAAATACTCAGCCAGGAAAGCTTACTTACTGGTCTCTGCAGTAATGTACTATTAATTTAAATTTAAATAAAAATTGGTACTATTAGAATTTAGAAACATTAAAAGAAATCGTCTTTACGGCATATTGACAGTGTTTATTTAGAGGATGGTGCGTTATGATTATGAAATGAGGATGTTTATAAATAGTAGTTTATGTAACTGTTACGTAATAAGGGTCCTTAAAACATGAGTGTGGTTTTATGAAATGAGCCGCAGGCGAATTTCATAATAAGATCACACGAGTGTTTTAAGGCCTAATTTCGTACAGTTGCATACACTGCCTTATCTACACTCATATTATTTATTCTAAATGCCGTATTCGGAAACCATAGAATGGCCGCCATTGCACCGCCATGGCCAACTCGATTGTGCCGGCGGTCGCGCGAGCGCGTGTCGGGCTGTCGGCGGATGCGCGGGAGGGTGCAGGTGTACATTATGTTACCAAAACTCATAACACATCAATAGTTGAGCGTGTAAAGTTAAAATTACGTTACTACCACAGATAAAAAGCTTATCATAGTAAAATCGGTCGTGGTAATGCTAGCCATTGCCTACCGTTTTCGAACACGTTTTAGAGAACTTACAATAT
Organism: Pammene aurita; assembly: GCA_947086415.1. Taxonomy (NCBI): domain Eukaryota; kingdom Metazoa; phylum Arthropoda; class Insecta; order Lepidoptera; family Tortricidae; genus Pammene; species Pammene aurita. The sequence goes on from OX352290.1 coordinate 20,049,057, forward strand.
GAGTGTAGATAAATATTATTATTCACTTCAATTTAAACAACGAAATCGTCGTAAAGTGAAAGAACATAAAATATAACCAATTCCAGCCAATTATTTTTTTATGTTTTTTTATTTGTATTTTCAACATGTGAATTTAGACTTATGTAGATACTTGTTTTCTGCCAAGTCAAAAAAACATTCGGGGCATTTTTAAACAATAATCAACTCCTATTTTATCTGATTTCATTAATTTGATTATAGAAAACACGGAATTCAAATAATTATAGTAATAATAAAATGAAAAGAACAAGTTTTAGTATTCTACGAAATTTTACTGCTCAATAAAAAATTGTGCAATATATTTTGACTGTGTTTGGCTGTTGAGCCTCATTATCTTAGTTTTAGAAGAAATTTATACTTTATGCACTAGAGCTTAAAAAGCGATTTTATGTCGTCTATGCACGACTTAAAGTCGAACTTTACGAGCATGATAAGTGAAAAATAAATTAAACACAAACGGGATGAATAAAAGTTATACAATGCAGCTTACTACAACTTTAGATTTCTAGAATAAACGCTGCAATCCTTTTTGCCTTTTACTCGTGCATTTATTTTGAGGCTTCGTCGTTTTTCGATGTACCAGGACGGCTGCGTTGTGAACACAGATTAAATTACTGCCATCCACGCCAACCTACGACACGCAGGACAAAAGGACTCCCAACATACGAGCGTTTGCAAAAACAAAGCACCAGAAAGGTATGCTCAAACCATAAATAAAAGCTTGCAAAACGTTTCAACTGTATGGAACTTAGTATGAAAATGTTACATTGTATCTTGATACGAGATATTGTTTTATACAATAGCTTTACATATTTCAATCTTTCTTATTTAATAAAATTTTAGATGAGCACCTGTTATTTTGAACCGACTTCAAGATTTCAAAAGAGGAGGTTCTCAATTCGGCGTGTATGTTTTTTTTTTGTTTTTTTTTTATGTTTGTTACTCCATAACTCCGTCATGTCTAAACCGATTTTGAAAATTCTTTTTTTGATTGTAAGTATATATATACAGATTGGTCCCGTTTTTGTCAAAACGCAGTTCTGATGATGGGATCCATGAGGAATCGAGGGAACTCCTCAAATCTTAAAGGCATACATATAGTGATTTTTATATTTTTATCAACAAATCCATCATTTTCATTCAAAACAGTGACATTTGATGAAGTAGAAAACTGCTGATGATGATCAGAACGGAACTCTTCAATGACGCATAGTTCACGTTTGGCGATTTGTCCTCTTCGCTGTGTTTGTTTAGCAAGTTTATTTGTCAGGACAAATTTTCGTCAAGCTCAAGTTCTGATGATGGGATCCATGAAGAATCGAGGGAACTCCTCAAATCTTAAAGGCATACAAATAGTGATTTTTGTATTTTTATCAACAAGTCAAGCATTTTCATTCAAAAGAGTGATATTTGATGAAGTGGAACTGCTGATGATGATCAGAACGGAACTCTTCAACGACGCATAGTTCACGTTTGGCGATTTGTCCTCTCCGCTGCGTTTGTTAAGCAAGTTATTTCATTGTATGTAATCTAAGTGCACCATCTACAATAATGCTTCACCGGGTAGCCCCATGGAAGTCGGTTTTTTTTTCTTAAAAATTATCCAGTGATGGATATAAGGATTTATAGGTAGGGTCAGGGAGGGTACAGTCGCTCGGTGGGAACAGTGGCTCGAATGTGCTGTGCGGAAAACGGAAAGAGCTTTATGTCTATCCTCTACATCAATCGGAAGCGTTCCGTAACCTATCATGTACGAACTAGTTAGTGAGCCGCTTCGGCGCCATGCGAATGTATTATGGTGCGTTTTTGTGTTGAATGCTATCAAAATTACATTTCCAGGTAAGTTTCACTTCTCTTTTTTCTTAACTCGAACGAGATTTTTAATTACTTATATTTTTATTCAAGAGTGTGCCTAATCTACTTAGTATTGGCTGATAACTCAAGGCCCTCGATGTTTCTATTTGTTTTTAGTTCTATCTAAAATACAAAATGGCGCGAAGGTCAACAGTCGTTTCAGAAAAGTACACGGTGGCTCGCGAACCACTGTGCACCTTACAGAGTTGGGCTAAAATTTACTTGATTATGAATAAGAATAAAAGTTCTTTTATTATTAAAAATCATTCTTGCACTCTTTTTTTTATAAAATGAAAGTGAATCCTGAAGCAAATCAAATTATTTTGTTCAATATTTTTTGATTTGCAATTTTTAAGTAGTTACACTACTATATATAAACTGAAAATAGATGTCATATACTTCAGGAAAAATCTGGCCTCGGACACCGGAGGGTTTGGTCACTTTTTCTGAAGTATATGACATCTATTTTCAAAATGAAAGTGAATAAATCATGCGACATTTATTAGGTAAGTACCTATTTTAAATGAAGAATGAATCAGGAACGATTATTCCGGAAGTAGGCTTACCTATTCTAATTACCGTTTTATTCAACAAAATTATTTTTTTGTTATAAAGTTTATTTAGGTTCGATTCTTACGTAGCCATTGTGTACTGTTAGAACCACTGTGTACAGGGCGTAGTACGCAGTGACTCGAGCCACTGTGTACTGTTAGAACCACTGTGTACTAGGGGGTCCTAGTCACTGTGTACAGCAACGGGTACACAGTGGCTCGATTCCCAATTTCTAAAAAAGAATGGATATATCTTTTTTGGTGAAAGTAACAGCAAATATATTTGCTACATATGAAAGTTTAATAATGCACTGTGCTCTGTGCTTGCAACAATTAGTTCAGGGATTTATATTTTTCATGCTACAGCCTCTTGAAAAAATCCTAGCGACTGTTCCCTCCCTGACCCTACATAGTTTTGCACGCAGAGCAGAGACCTATTTAGTGTGTTAACGTCAGGCTTCCCGCGAGAGAAACCTTCGTCCATAGACTAATTAACCCAAGACCCCGCATAGCCGGGCGACCCCCGCTGCCACGCTCGAGGTAATTTCACTCTATAGTGAGACACTAATATTGGAAGTGACTGTAAACATACGTCTCCATAGCAACCATTCATGTCTGACTCTCTCTTACGCTCCACGGAAGCGCGCCATCGCGCGTTCCCTGTCTAGCATTGCGAGTTCCCCTCCCGCACCCCTTCTTTTTGGCAGCTTAGGTTTCAAAGAAATAACGCGCTAAGCGGAGTAAATATAGAGATATCTTGTATATGCCTTCGTCCCTGTCAGTAAGACTGGTAAGTCATGCGACATTGTTTGACTTTCAAACCTCTTTCAAATATTTTAACGTTGGACATAAGTTCTTCAATGTCTTCCGAGATGCTTCCGAGGGCTCTATTAGACAGCAAAATAAATTGGCTGTAAGAGCTGCGTGTCATGAAAACATGAACATGAACATGCTGCGCTGGACGAGCGGTATCGTGGAATTATCACATTGGGAACTCTCGTATTCGTGGCAGGACCCTCGGCTCTGAAGCGGCAAATGAGGATGTAATTGGCATAAACGTTAAGATGATAAAGAAAGAGATTTTCATTTTAACAATAGTACTCAGTTATAACAAGTTTTCGGATGCTATACCTATTCATTATTGTTTACTTTCTATCCTTTACTTTATGTGTGGTTTTTCATATATCAAAATTAACGCTATTGAATAAATAAATAAATAAAAGTTATAATTGTACCCGTTCCAATATTTATTAATTTTAGTATTGCTCTATGTACCAATCTTTACTTTTCACTCAATGTATTTATAAATAAAGGTAAGCAGTTGAGCACAGATAAATTGATATCATTTTCAAAATCTTTACTTCAATGCTACTAGTACTTCAAAGCGATCCATTCACTTCAAAACCAGTGAGGTTTAGATAAAAGAACAAATGGAAACATTTGTGGTAAATGGAAACGATTTCAAGTATTTCTCTGTAACTGATAAACGAATTTCTAATTTAATTTAGTTTTTGCCATCCTTTTGAGTTGATTGCACAGCAAAAATGCGTAATTAAATTATTTGCTTGTCGTGAATATTATCAAAGTTTATAGATGGATTATTTTGACCTCGGGCGCGATCCACGCGTTATTTTATTAGGTACCAACTATATGAAATGAAGTTGTATATTTTAACGTTCTAACAAATATTAAATATTCGAATTTTAAAATTACAAGATGCGTAGGTACTTAACTGCATACTTCCAGCAAAAATTAAAATTTCAAAAAAAAAACTGGTTCTTTCACTCATTTTCATTTGACTTTTTTTCAGAACGTCAACTTACTTTTTATGCTACCTTAAATTATAATCAACTAGACTCGTATTTCAAATTTCACGAAAATAATTTACACATTTTTAACGGCCTCCTAGCCCAGTCGGTAGTGACCCTGCCTATGAAGCAGGAGGTGCCGGGTTCGAATCCTGGTCAGGGCATTTGTATGTGTGTTTATCACAGATATTTGTTCCTGAGTTAACGATGTTTTCTATGTATTTAAGTATTTATCTATAATCCATACAGGGTGGAAAGATAAGTCGGGCCCTGGAGGAAAACTACCTTAAAACGTTGAGATAGCTCAATTCACTGAAAGGAAACATTCTTTAATTTCTTTAAAGGGACATAACTGCATTTACAAATTTTTGGAAAAGAGTACAGTTTTCAAAAAAAGTATTTATTTTGTAATTTTTGCCATAAATAATTTTTATGACAATTGATGCCAATCGATCCTGTTCCCAACGAGGATAAAAACTTCTAAATACCAACCAAGTTTAGGGCACAAGAGAACCCATAAATAATAATAATAATATTTTTCATACAATTAGTATAGAAAAAAGTGAAAATTAAGAAAAAAACTGTGAATGCAGTTTTAGTTTTTAGGAAAAATAAAAGAATGTTTTCTTTGAGCGAATTGAGCTATCTCAAGGTTTTAAGGTAGTTTCCCTCCAGGGCCCGACTTATCTTTCCATCCTGTATATATAAATGCCTTTGTCCTGACTGACTGACTGATCCACGCAGAGCCGAAACTACTGAAGTTAGAAAGTTGAAAATTTCAGGTCTGGTTACATTTGTAATGTGTACAAGTAATAAGAAGCGATTTTGAAAAATTCATCCCCTAAGGGGGTAAAAAGGGGTTTGAAAGTTTGTATGGACGGGGCTTAAAATTTAAGGTTAGAGCTTTGAAACTTTGTACGCTTACTGATAATTAAAAATAATTTCAGTGTATTTTGAAATTCAACCTCTAACGGGGTAACAAAGGGGTTGAAAGTTTGTATAGAGATTACAATTTTTTTTGTGACAGACTCGAAATTTCGTTTGCAGGCTACTAACTTAAAAGAAAAAAAACTAATTTCAGCGTTTTTGAAAATTCCACCCGAAAGGAGTTGAAACTGGGTTGAAAAGTTTGTATTAAAGCCAGGCCGTAACAACTGAAGCTAGAAAGTTGTAATTTGCAGGTCGGGTTACATTTATAACGTGTTCAAATAATAAGAAGCGATTTTGAAAAATACATCCCCTAAGGGGGTAAAAAAAGGGTTGAAAATTTGTATGTATAAGATTTAAAATTTGAAGTTAGAGACTTGAAATTTCGAACGTTCACTGATATTTAAAAGTAATTTCAGCGTTTTGGATAATTTCACCCTTTTCCCTGAGGGGGTTAAAAAGGGGTGCAAAGTAGGTATGCGGAAAACTTATTTCTTTGAGATAGAGATTTCAAACTTTGTTGAAACATTACTTATTAAAATACAAAAAGTACTTTCAGCGTTTAAGATAATTTCAAAGGTTAAAAAGGGGTGCAAAGTTTGTATTGGGGAAATGTTTTTTTTTTAATCCAGAAAATTTTAACTTTGTAGGAAGATTACTTATTCAAATACAATAAAAGTAATTTTAGCGTTTTGGATTATTTCACCCCTGAGGGGGTTAAAAAGGTGTGCAAAGTTTGTATGAGGGAAATTAATTTTTAGAGCTAGAGACTTTTAACTTTGTAGGAAGATTACTTATTAAAATACAATAAAAGTACTTTCAGCGTTTTGGTAAATTCTTCTCCTGAGAGGGCTAAATAAGGGTGCTAACTTTGTATGGCGGAAATTTATTTTTTTAAACTAGAGACTTTGAACTCTGTGGGAATATTACTTATTAATACACAATAAAACTCCTTTCAGTGTTTTGGAAAATTCCACCCCTGAGGGGGTTAAATAGGGGTGCTAAGTTTGCATGAGAGAAATTACTTTTTTGAGCTAGAGACTTTTAAATTTGTGGGAAGATAACTTATGAGGAACTAATAACTTATGTATTTTAATACAATAAAAGTCCTTTCAATGTTATGGAAAATTCTACCCCTGAGTGGGTTAAATAGGGGTGCGAAGGTGTATTATATGCGCAGTATTATATTATACGCGGACGAAGTCGCGGGGCGGAAAGCTAGTCTATTATACAAGGTGCTCGCGAGGAAACCGCATAATTTTAACAGCGTACTCCTGAGGCCAAAAGCAAAAAATATCATATGACTTTTGGACAATTCCGCCAAAAAAAAATTTTTTTGTTTTATTTTTTCTTGTTTTCTGAACGTATTCTTAAATTAAAAATAAATAAAAAAATAAACTGTGCCTAAAAACAAATAAAACTACTTTTTTTTTCTTAAAATCAAAGTTAAAGCAAAGTGTTTCCTGTCACTTTGATGTCTGTCAACAGGGATGCCTATAATGAGTTCCATAGTGGTAAAATTGCCGTTAAGAAAGCGTTCAGTCCTGAGTTATAATAAAAATATTTTATTTTTTTAATTGGATATAACTCCGAAACAAGATGCATTTCAGAAAAGTTTATTTGACATTTTAGTCTCTAAATAAGGTCGGGATAACGCTGTTAAAATTATGCGGTTTCCTCGCGAGCACCGTGTATATACCGTCGTCTAGTACCCATAACACAAGCCTTATTGAGCTTACTGTGGGCCTAGGTCGATTTGTGTAAGATTGTCCTATAATATAATTATTTAATTTTTCTTTGAAATCCTTACATGAGAATTTCGACAGAAGGGGAATTATCAATCAATAAATTCAAGAATTATGTAAAACGTAAACTTATGTATTTCTAAAGCCTATTATAGTATAGAAGACTACATGGAGGATAAACCACCGTGGTATTCAATTACAACTTTTGACATTGTATACTACTGGTTTATTATTTAAAAAAATATTACCAAAATTTTCCTTCTGAAATTTAGATTTTAATCTAGAAACGTTCTAAACTACTATTTTATTATATTTTTTAAATCTATTAAGTTTTGACGATCTTATTGTGAAATTATTATCACTCATGTTGACATGTAAATATTATTTTTTCATAATTGCATCAATATATTTATCTGAAATATATACATATTAGCTTAAGATAATAATTGTAACTGACGATTCGAAAGTGCTTGTTGCTATGCCTACTTGAATAATCACATTTTTAGGGTTCCGTAGGCAGAATGGCAAAAACGGAACCCTTATAGTTTTGGTCATGTCCGTTTGTCCGTCCGTCCGTATGTCACAGCCATTTTACTCGGAAACTATAAGACGTATCTTACTCGTAATAATATTTAGACATAAGGTGTAGTTTGTATGCCGCTATTTAGTTATGTAATGAAATTGCAGGAAAAAATATTTTCAGGGGGGGCTCCATATATGTAACAAAATTTCCAAAAAATTTTTTTTTACCAAATATCAACATGTTGCACCTCAATCGATAGGTCTTTGAAAGTAACATTGAGGTTTCTTTGAACATTTTGTGATTAAGTGAATAGTTTCAGAAATAATCGCTTCGAAAGTCGGAAAAATAGCGTCGTCCCCCCTGTAACTTTTGAACCGTAAGTCCAAAAAATATAAAAAAAAAATTGAGAAGATGCGCGTTATTATATACTTTCTACGAAAATTATATTTTTTTGCACAAAATTGTTTTGCACATTATCGGTTTAGCTATTTTTGAGTTATTTCCACAAAACTTCTTCCATAGGCATCAGATGCGACCTTTTGGCATTAGTCTGGTTCTTATTCCATTGAAGCTACGGAACCCTCCATTATGCGTGGTCCGACACGTACTTGGCCGGTTTTCGACTTTGACTTTGAATTCAATACACAACTTGTGTAAAGTTCGTTTACATTAAGTAGAACCCATCATAATGTAGCCATGTCCGTTTCAGTCTTTCCGTCTGGTGCTTGGCTCAGTAAGTAGGCACATTACTATGCTCCACACAATCAGTTTTCGCGTTACCAGAGATGATATATGGTGATATATGGTGCTCGTGATAATCATTATCGTAAATTGATCGAAACATGTCGGTCAAAAATCGACCTAAATTACGTGAATACGTTAGGTATAAATAATTTTAATACGTTAGAGTCTCAAGAGAGTTTTATAGTTAAACTTTACCAGAACCGTGCTAAAAATAGAAATAGGTGAGATCAAATTTTCGTTTCATAATTTACTTAAGTATTGATTTTACAGTAAAATTGAGAACCTATCAACCTAGTTTGCAGCTACATACGACTCGACTTTTTAGTGCAACTTTCTTTATCAGCACTCGACTATTTTCGCAGGTGTTTGACTTTTTCGATTGCGAACTTTTACTATTCGTAACTTTGTTCGACGTCGTTTCCATCGATTTTAGATTAAGGAACTTCGTACGCCTCCGACCAATACATAAATTCTACTGTGACCAGCCCATATACTGAGATTATTTTACCAAACGATATGAATGCAGAGAGGTTATTAAGTGTGCTTATAGTTAGTTAGTTATAATATAACATATGGATACATATGCCAGTTTGGCGGCAAATTATTTATATCAACGAGACTTTGTTTATAACTTTATCTTGACACTAGAAATGAGGATCTGCTGAGTCCTACGAAAATTTAGGGGTCCTACCCCTTGTGGATATCCCCGGGGGAGGGGAACATAAGAACCAGCCAATGTGTGTTAGACCACGCATAATAGAGGGTTCCGTACCTTCGAAGATCTATTAGCCAAAGGTTGTATCTGCATATGGAAAAACTTTTTGAAGATGGCTCGAAAACTCAAAAATGCCTAAAAGTAAGTGTTAAGATCTTCTTGATTTTTTTCATATTTTTAACTTATGGTTCAAATGATAGAGGGGCAGAACACAATTTTTTAGGCATTTGAAGCAATTATTTCTGAATTATTCACTAAATCAAAATTATTTTTAAGAAACCTCAATGTTATTTTTAAATACCTACCCATGTGCAACAAGTTGATATTTGTTTTTTTTTAACTCTCCATATCTCGCAAAATACTTATTGATCCTCTAAGTATGGGCAATACAGGATCAATAAGTATTCTTCGAGATACGAGTATGAAGAGTTTTAAAAACATTTTTTATATATGGTCTCATTCGATTCAGCGCACAAAAAAAATAGAAAATGACACTTCATTAGCCTACTTTGTGATATTTGCGTTTTCAAAAATTTTGCCTCTGATCATAACCCCCCGATGGAGGTAGGACCCCTAAATTTTGATAGGAATCGACAGACCTTCATTTCTAGTGCCAAGATTAAGTAGATAAACAAAGTTTCATCGATGTACATATTTTGCCTCCAAAATATACTTATAGTGGTATTTTTTTAAGATTTCGGAATCTTACTAAAGAGTTCTACAATTCAGACATCTTCCATAATCCAAATCGTTCCATACATATACCAATCGTACCATATAATACTACTTATACCTACGTTCACTAAAAATGAATTACGTTTGATTAATAATTTACCTATCATGTCAAAATGTACTTGAGCCCACATCAAATTACAATAAGTATAAAACCGATCACGCAAAATGGAGGGTTCCGTACCTACTATCGAAAAAACTAACATCAAATGTCGTATCTGTCAAAGAAAGAAGTTTTTTGGAGATAACTCAAAAACGCGGTAACCGTCATGTGCAAAATAATTTTCATTGACAGAATAAACAATGATGTATTTTCACAATTTATTCTCATTTTTAGATCGCGGTTCAAAAGTACAGGGGCAACACACATTTTTTTAGACTTTCGGGGTGAATATTTCTGGAAACGGTACTCGACTGAAAAGCTCTTAATTATGTCACGACTGTATAAAATACTATTCAAAAACCTATTGATTGAAGTGTGCAACATCTTGATATGTGACATAATTGGTATCGTATTGCATTTGAGACCAACAAAAAAAAGGAGAGAAAATTTTTGGTCGCGAAAACAACATTTTCAACCCTCCATACAAAACCAATTTTTTTTGGCGTGAAATTTTTGTTTTCTTAGTTTTTTTTAATTAGATTACGATACCAATTATGCCCTTAAACGGATCACAAGCATTTTTGTTACATCCTGTAGTTTCCGAGTAAAATGGCTGAAACATGCGGACGGACGGACATGACGAAACTATGAGGGTTCCGTTTTAGCTACGGAACCCTAAAATCGATTATTAAGAATGAGGTATCTATTCAAAAGGGGAAATGCCCCATTAAAGCAAAAACATTCACCTTTTTTTTTTAAATTGTGCTTTACATGATAACAATTTTAGTGGCCCAGATATTAATCGATATACCTAACTGTGTCACTTTAACCTCGCGTAAGTAATGATTGTCATCGTAAAATCCCATGGCAGAACGCGTATAAGAGACGGCGTTCGCCTCTCGTTTCCGCTCCTTTGTGTTGTGACTGCTCGTTCCGGATTCTCTGCTTAGTTTCTTTTTGAATGCACGTATCTCCCCATACGTGAGCAAGCAAACGCTTTGGGTATTTAGGTGTTTATGGCACTCACAATTTGTAAACATCACGAAAAGGGTTAATTAACGTTCTTACTTTTTTAAAGCTTTGACAAACCGCCAGCCAGGCGATCATTTATAACTATCTAAATATGTTGATAACTTATGTAAGCGAGTAAGATAAAAGCTTAAGTTTATATAAATGGAATAAACTGATGTTGTTCCACTATTACACATATCATTTTACCTCATAGGTTACAGCCTATGAGGTAGCGTAGGGTTTTATCGTTTAAATCAAAATAATAAAGGTTATTTTACTTGCTCGTATTGTTATGGCTTGTCAATTAATTAATAATTTTAATACTAAAATAACACCTCTGAACACTCTCTCTCTCTATGACCCCTAAGGAGCTGCAGGCCCCAGTAGGCTACGGTAGCTGTTTTCCATCAGGCGGGTTGTATATGCTTGTTTTCTACAGTCGTGGTATTACAAAAAAAACAAACGTGTAATTATGATTTTAATCATATTTGCTTATAAAAGTCTACTCAACATGTTATTAAAGTAGGTACGATAACCTAAATAATGTTAACCCCAGACGATTCAATTTTCCTACATCAATACATTAGTACCAAAGCAATATCCACACTTAATATTACCTCTTTACTTCTACTGTTAATCGACCGAAATAATCTATTCAGGGAGACAGCTATTTACATTAATTCATTGTATATTATCGAGAACGCGTACCCATGGCGACGCATATCTAAGAGAAACCACCGCATAACGATAAAATTATGACATGAGAGTCGATAAATTTGGTCAATAGCTATTATACTGCGTAGTCTGGGTGCGAAAATATGGAAGTATGGGGGACTTCACGGCTGTTTGATTTACTGGCGGACCTTATAGAGTAGACGGAAGAGCCTGTGGGATAACATGATTTGTATTAATGTTTCTTTATGGTCCACTATATTGTGGTAAAGGTTACTGTACCTACCATATTTATACTATGTACCGTATAACGGGGTAAAAAGGGATGACTTGGGCAGCTGGGTCACGAATAGGGAGAGTAGAGATGCTAGAGGGGCAGTTGGTGTTTCTTTTTAGACCAAGGTTATTAAATTCCTAACTCACCTTATTGCTATCCCTACAAGGTCCCTACAGGCGGGATTTCCCACTATTTTGTTTTGTGTATTGAGTTGAAGGTTGAACATTAATTTTAAAGAATTGATATTTTTTTTCGATTGCGGCTTTTTTAAGTAGCAATGCAGTTGAGACAGCGGTTATGACTCATATTTCAAGTAGTACATTACAGCAGAGACCGGAAAAATAGGGATTACCGGCCGTAGATATATTATAGATATTTTCCGAAACATGCAATGTAATTTTATAATTATGTCCCTTATAAATTAGGCTTGGAATTATATTTGTTTTCTGTAATAGGATTTCATACATCTTTGCAGGGCTAGGCATATTTTAATTTCCTCTGGTGACAAGATGGTAATCGTATATGAAGTAAAAATAATAATAGAAGTTTACGGGTATGCTAATGCCTTATGAACGGAATTTCATTTAATTGCATATTTGAGAAAAGCACACGCAGCATGCCTCGGCGTTAAAATGGATTCCCGGCCTCTGCTCTGCTATTGAATTTAACGACCAGTAGTAACCATTAAGAAAGTTAATTTTACATATCTAATGCAAGTCAATTCGAAGACCCGGTAGCTATATCGACTTTTTGACCTAAAATTAAAGTGTAATTATATTAAGAAAACCGATCATCATGTAAAGCTATATCCGTGGCCCGGGCGGGACTGGCGGCGGCGACGCGCTGTGCCGCAGCTGGCAGGCGTCCGAGTGGACATAACTATACTCACCCGACCTAACGAAATAGAAAATACCATTATTCTTTCCTCGAGACAAGAAGGCGTTCGAGCGATGTTATTTATAACCAGGTTTGTTTATCTCCTTACAAGGATATTTTGAGACAAACTTTACTGCAGCCAAGTCACTGCAACCCAATTCCATTAACAAAACTGCAATGTAACTTTAAATTGGTCGTGGAAGTTCGTGTCCGTATTTTAGAGTTCAAAATAACGACAGTAGTTTATTTCTGTACATTCTCTCCATTAAATTGGATATTTAGATAGGTTTATGTTTGGCTTAAACTGTATTTATTTGTAAAAAATGTTAACTATACTTATTACAATTTGTTGTTATTTCATTCCTAGAAAGAAATCGCTTCTTTCTATTCAGCTAAGATACTTAACTACTTACTGTGTCCTGAAAGTCCATCGATTTTTTTTTTGATATTTTAGTTATACCGCGAACAAAATCAAGAGTAGATATTGAATATAATGCTTTGTGAATCGAGTCTGAAAGGAAACGTTGAAGCGTACGATCCGTCAGTCCGGGCAATCTATAATATGTATTCAATTTGTGTCTGTCACCGCGAACAGTAAGATCCTATCTTGTAACAGAAATAAAATGAGGCATTTGTCGGAAATCCAATTTATCGAAAGCACAAAATGAATAAGAATAAGAATTCGTAAGTGAGATATTTCATGTCCAGATGCTCGTTTCAGTGCTCTAAGGCAATCTTGGGGCATTCAAATTGATGGCAAGGGTACGTTTCACCATTAGAGGGGACTTATTAATTCCCCTTTCGACAGGCCGACCGAGGAGGCCATAAATTCACCTCAACCAAAGGGATGACCAATTTCAGAACATTTACGAGCCACAAATTACGCGACCGCTGAAATATACTGGGCCTGGGCCGGCGCAGACCGTTGGAGGGCAAGCGAGAGAAGAAAAAGCCCAAATGTTAATTTAATGGTGAGAGCTACAGAAAATTGCTTTCGTCCTCAAGATGGGAGAAATATTGGGGGCTATCCGCGAAAAGGTCCAAATACTAATTTTATGCAGAGCAAATGAGTCGAGGGTAAGGCGACAGTTAATCAATATTTATTTAGGCGCCTACGCTCGTCCTCAATATCCTGCTAATTTGCCAAGCCGGTTTCTACCGTTTATATGTAGAAAATCAATAAACTGCGACTCTCAATTGAAGCGTGATATAGTTGGAAGTGTCACGAAGATAGGCCGCGATAAAAAGTATTTTTATTAGCAGTTTTTACGTTATGTTATATTTAAGTTTAATTTTTGATTGAATATAAATAATGTATGTATACTACACACATTTTAAGAAACTCCATTCTAATTAGTAATAGAATGGGTTAGAAATAAATTTTCTTAACTCTTAAGGTCTTCAATTACTATCATAAATCAATAAATTAGGTAAAATTTATCGGGGACTCCAAAATGTATATTGTTCCCAAGAAAGTGTCGTAAAAGGGACCCATTTCGGTATGGACGCGACATTTCTCTCAATGTTAAACCCGGCCCAGCCAACCATGCCTAGCCGCCATTTATTGTATTTTAATCCTTCGATTTAATATTACATTTTCAAAAGCTGTTTTCAATATTTTGAAACTAACTTTGATATATTATTCTTACTAGGTATATATTTGATAGGTATCTAAATACATTACATACATAGGTACCTACATAATATTACTAGCTTTTGCCCGCGGCTTCGCCCGCGTACTAAAAGTACTAAAAAAGGAGGTTCTCAGTTTGACCCGTATGTTAGTATGTACAGTCGACGTCAAAGATATGTATACACTTTTGAATCTTATTACAAATGACTAAGGTGAAAAAGTGTATATATATCTTTAACGTCGACTGTACGTATGTAGGTATGTATGTTTATCCGTTTATTATCTCGCGTTTGGCTGAACCGATTTAGATGCGATTTTCGGAAAAGTATTTGTTACAGGAAGTATTTATATTCAATATTTGTTCTGGAAGTTTCGGTATACCACGTATTGGTGAAGGCGGTTCCCTTATTATTTTAAAGAAATTATTGCAATTGTTGTTGAGTTGTTACGCCAGCAACGACTTACTTTTACTTAGAGATTATGATTAATGCAGATTTCTACTCTTTCATAGAAGCTTTTCCCCGCGATGTTGTCTGCGTGGAATTCACCGACGACGTGACCCTCTTTTTTACCCGCTTAAGGAATGACTTGACGTGGTTTTATGAAACGAGCCGCATGTGAGTTTCATAATAAGATCACACGAGTGTTTTAAGGCCTAATTACGTACAGTTGCATATGTCACAGGGAAATGATTAAAACAGAGATTTGAACAAATCTCTAAGGGATATGATCAAATCACGCAGGATGTTAAAATGGAGACTCCATATCATCATTTCTCTAGAAAATTCAGTAATTTCACCAAATCACTGACTCTGTTTAGTGGGAAGACAAAATCGGCCAAAAAACGTGACACGCTTTTTCATTTCACTAGATTTGTTTAGGAATTTGACAAAATACCTAACCACTATAGTAAGTTGATGAAACGAACTCAAAAAGTCAACTAGTTTTATCATTTCGCTAAACAAGTTTAGTGAAATGATAAAGTGTCAACTGGAAGATGGTATATGGTGATTTGATTAAATCTCTGAACTGGTTTAGTGAAATGGCGAAAGGAAGTACCGAATACAATATTTTACTCTACAGTTAAGCGATTTTATGAAATCTCTGACTAGATAAAGTGAAACAGATATTAAATCAGAGATTTAACATATCTCTAAGGGATATGATCAAATCACGCAGGATGTTAAAATGGAAAATCCATATCATCATTTCCCTAGAAAAATTCAGCCATTTCACCAAATCACTAACTCTGTTCAGTGGAAAGACAAAATCGGCCGGTGCAATATTTGTGAACATCCAGTGCATGCAACATGTGGACGTACTGTTGGAGAGGAAGGTTAAGACTTAGTCGTTAAATGCCAATTTTGTCAAAAAGAAAGCAATATTAGAGCTGAGAGGGAAAATGCAGCTAAATTTTTGAAGATATACTAAAGAAAGATTGAAGATATGACTTGAAGATATAGACTAGATTACGTGAAAACGTTACATACAATGTCAAAAGTAGGTATCAAAGTTGTTTATGCCATCAAAAACAAAACTTGTAAAAAAACCAAGTCTCAAGCTAATCTAACAACATCCTATAGTGACCGTGAGCAAGCACTGGATTTTCACAAATAACGCACCTTCCCATTATGTCTTTCCACTAAACAGAGTCAGTGATTTGGTGAAATGACTAAATTTTTCAAGGGAAATGATGATATGGATTCTCCATTTCAACATCCTGCGTGATTTGATCATATCCCTTAGAGATTTGTTAAAATCTCTGTTTTAATATCTGTTTCACTTTATCTAGTCAGAGATTTGATCAAATCGCTTTACTGTAAAATGTTGTATTCGGTACTAGCTTTCGTCATTTCACTAAATCAGTTAAGATATTTAATCAAATCACCATATACCATCTTCCAGTTGAGATTTTATTATTTCACTAAACTCGTTTAGCGAAATGATAACACTAGCTGGCTTATTGAGTTCGTGTCGTCAACTTACTGTCGTAGTTAGGGATTTTGTCAATTTCCTAAACTAATCTAGTGAAATGAAAAAGCGTATCGCTCTTATTGGCTGTTTTAGACCCCCCCCCCTCCCCCATGGTGATTTTTGGTGATATTTTCAGGAACCCCCCCCCCCCCCCTCCAATATGACGTGTAATTTTTTTGCTAACTAAAGTAAGTACCGTTTTCTAACACATGAACCTACGTAACGTACGTACACGTGAAGGGTAAAGAAATGAAACTACGTGGATAGAAATGAAACGGTGAGGACCGTTTTAATTAAAATTATCTTTAATAGAAAATAAACCAGCCTAGTGCGTGTCGGATCACACATAATCGAGCGTACCTACAATCGAAAAACTAATATCAAAAGGTCGTATCTGCCTATGAAAGAAGTTTTCTTGGAGATAACTCCATAGTTTCTAAACCGATAATGATCAAAACAATTTTCGTTCAAAGAATATACAATGATGTATCTTTCCATTTACGCCTAAGTAAGCTCAAGCACAGCGCCGCAGTTATAAAACGTATCCCCCGCGGGGCCAGAATCACGGTTGCAACTCATCTCGCCCACCTTATTCAAAAATGTTGTGAAACTAACACTCCTGAAGACTGGCATAACCTCCTTCTATTCCCATATATGGTTTTACACGCGAAAGATGACGATGATAATATATCTTTAACACAAAAAATTAAAAATAACTGTTCAGTGCATTCACCCCCTCCAACCATACATAAACATCCCTCTGCAACATACTATAATGAAATAAAAATCATTGAAAACAAGATTAGCGAGGGAAACCTGAAAGGAGCCGCTCGACTGTTCTTTTCTAGTGACGTACTGTCTCCAGATAACCTTCAAACTCTTTCGGCCTTACTTACTAAACATCCCCCAGCTCCTGTGATCCCCTACTTTTTCGACCCTCCAACAGCAATCCAGTCATGCCTGCAGATTAAACCCATTGACGTGTTCAATGCAATCCTATCTTTTAAAACCGGCTCTGCAGCAGGACTGGATGGCCTCAGCCCTCAACATCTTAAGGACCTGACATCTCCTTCCTTAGGAGATATAGGTGAGCAACTCATCAGTAATATCACCAAATTAATAAACATCATGTATGCAGGCAATATTCACCCGGATATCGTACTAGTTTTATACGGCGCAAACTTGATCGCTCTAACTAAAAAAGGTGGAGGGGTGAGACCGATTGCTGTGGGCGCAACACTTCGCCGGTTAGCTTCCAAAATTGCGGTTCGGCACATCCTTCCAAAATTACAGAAATCTTTTGAACCTATTCAATTAGGCTTCGGAATTAAAGGAGGATGCGAAGCCGCCGTACATGCCCTTCGGACCTTCCTCAGCGACGGCCAGTGCGAAGTGTTACTCAAAATTGACGTTAAAAATGCTTTTAATTCTCTGGATAGAGATACCTTGTTGGCAGAAGTTAAGTCAAATATTCCTGAAATGTACAACTATCTTCTCCACTGTTACGCGGAAACTACAAAGTTGATGTACCGATCAAACGAGTTGTCATCTGAAGTCGGCTGCCAACAAGCAGATCCCTTGGGGCCCGCAATTTTTAGTTTGGCAATAAACCCTATAATCCAAAATTTAACTTCAAAATTTTACGTATGGTACTTGGATGATGGAACCCTAGGAGGTGACGCAGACTCAGTACTATCGGATCTCTCTGAAATTATTAGTAAATTCAAATCTATTGGCTTAGAACTGAATTTCAATAAATGCGAACTATTTGTACAAAATTCCTGTAACAACACTGATAATTTGATATAAAAATTCACCCAACTTGCACCAAATATTAAAATACTCGATAAGAGTAACCTTTGCCTCCTGGGATCTCCCATTTTCGAAGAAAGCTTTTCAGGTTACGTTCAAAATTCTGTTTCCAAGTTCCAAAATCATTCTCACCGGTTACATGAAATAAGCTCACACTATGCTCTCATTATTATAAAATTTTGCCTATTCGTTCCTAAATTAACGTATGTGCTTCTCTGCTGTCCCGTTTGGAAAAATCAAAATCTTTTATCACAAATAGACTGTCTCATCAAAAGTAATTTAGAATCCGTTCTTAATATTCAACTCAGCGAGCAGTCCTGGACCCAAGGATCCCTTCCCATTCGGTACGGTGGGTTAGGTATTCGCAAAATTTCTAGTGTCGCGTTACCGGCATTTTTGTCGTCAGTCCACAGCTCTTCCAGTCTCATAGGAAAAATCCGACGTTCAAACTGTGAGACTTCGGGCTTGGCTGACGCCAAAAATGCTTGGTCTATTGCTTTCCCCAGTCAAAATTTCCCCGAACACCCAAAATCACAAAGGAGTTGGGACGACATCACGTGTAAATTGACTCTGGATAATCTACTAACCCATTCTTGTCCCGATGAACGTGCTAGACTCCTAGCAGCCAGTACCAGGGAAGCCGGATATTGGCTGCAAGCACATCCGTCCCCAAATGTTGGAACCTTTTTAGACCCCGATATCCTTCGCATTTCAGTTTCGCTCCGTCTCGGGGTCCCGGTCTGCGCTCCACATCGTTGCCCCTGCGGAACCGATGTGAACTACCTGGTCCACCACGGACTTTCCTGCCAAAGAAGCGCGAGCCGCTTCTCAAGGCATGCTGCCCTTAATGACATCATCCGCCGGTCTCTTGCATCAGTTAATCTGCCGGCTCTTTTAGAGCCAGCCGGCATCTCTAGAACTGACGGCAGGAGACCGGACCGTATGACTTTGATTCCGTGGAGTATGGGACGGGTGCTGGTGTGAGATGCAACCTGCGTAGATACACTGGCCCCGTCACATCTCCACCGAACCACCCTGAGGGCAGCGGCAGCGGCAGAGGCGGCCGAAAAAGCCAAGGTGGGAAAATATAGTGGTCTTGGCGTCGAATATATGTTTGCCCCATGCGGCGTCAAGACACTTAGTCCGTGGGGCTCTAGCGCTCTGAGTCTCTTCAAAGAGACTCAGAGATGCCACAGGAGACCGAAGAGCTGGCAGCTATCTGGGTCAACGAATTAGTCTCGCGATCTAGCGAGGAAATGCTACCAGCATCTTCGGTACCATGCCGCAGGGGCCGTATTTAGATATACCTTAGTTTTAGTTTAGTTTTATTTTAGAGTTAATTATTTTGTTTATAAGTATTTAAGTTTTAGTTTATAGTCGTTTGTAATTATTTGTATGTTTGTTATTTAATAAATCTATGATGTATCTTTTCAATTTATTTTCATATTTTTTGGATCTCCGGTTCAAAAGTTACAGGGGGGCACAATTTTTAGACTTGCAGGATGATCATTCTTAAAATATTCAGTAAATGAAAAAAATTTTAAACAAACCTCAATGTTATCAACCGACTTCAAGATTTCGGAGGAGGAGGTTATCAACTCGTCGGAATCTTTGTTTTTGCTATTTTTTTTGTATGTTCACCGATTATTCGAAGACGTATGGACCGATTTAAAAATTCTTTTTTTGGTTTAAAGAGTATACTTCACAGTTAGTCCCACTGTAACCAGGTCAGGATCTGATGATGGGATCCTGGAGAAATCGAGGGAACTCTTCAACTACTTATTATACGCACAGCCATAGTGATTTGAGTATTTTTTACAGCAGCTCGAGCATTTGCTTTTGGAAAGGAGGCTAAGTGAAGTCGGTTCTTTTTTGATTAAAATTATTTTAAATACCTATATTACCTATCGAGTGATTTGCAACACGTTGATATTTGGTAAAAAATTTTTTTTGACAAATAGTTACATGTCTGGAGTGTCCCCCATGAAAATATATTTTTCAGCAAAACTTAGTAGCGGCATACAAAATACACCTTATGTTAAAGTTTTATTAAGATATATTTTATAGTTTCCGAGTAAAATAGCTGTGACATACGGACGGACAGACGGACATAACGAAACCGGTTACGTTTTTGCCATTTTGGCTGCGGAACCCTAAAAACCTACTTCACAAAATAATATTTCAAATGCCATTACAATTATTGACAACCACAGTATATCTCATAAGTCATAACAATTAGTCCTTATTAGTTTCTATTTCACTAAAAAGCACTATTTAAATGCAATTGTTTGGTTTTTAGATTTTTTAAAAAATCGCTATACGTCTGCTTAAGGTTGCAGGAGTTCCCTTGATTCCTGGTGGATATTTCCGGGCATTCTGCCAATCCATCATTAGTAATGGATTTTAACAAAAATGAGATCAATCTAAGAGACCCCGTGCATAAAGCATAGCGACGCCCCGCCCGCTCAAATGAACGCTGAAGTGCCAACTGCGAGGCAAATTTCCGCGCGCAAATTTTACTCTGGTCTCGGCAGTTTGGTTAATTTAAAAGTTGATAATTTTTATTTTATTGAATATAATACAGTAGCACGGAGAAACAAAAAAATTACACGTGATATGTGTCCATACCCCCCCCCCCCCCCTCCCCTGTGGTGATCATTGGTGATTTTTTCTTGACCCCCTCCCCCCCTATATAATATGACGCGATTAATGGACGCCACCTAAATAGAGTCAGTGATTTGGTGAAAAGACTGATTGTTTCTAGGGAAATGATGATATGGAGTCTCCATTTTAACATCCTGCGTAATTTGATCATATACCTTAGAGATTTGTTCAAATCTCTGTTTAAATCATTTCCCTGCGACACATACACTGCTTTATCTACACACATATTATAAATCCTAAATGATGTGTTCGGAAACCAGTAGAATGACCGCCATTGCACCGCCATGACCAACTCGATTGTGTCGGCGGTCGCGCGGGCGCGTGCCGGCGCTCGGGGAGAGCGCGGATCTTCGTAACGTTACCGTGGGTAATGGATTTTCATACGTTTTTACCACACTGTCAGTGATGTTACGTTATACTGGTTGCAATAATGGTGGTAGTTACATACGTTTTCCGAACACGGAATAGAGGATTTATGATATTGGTGTAGATAAACTATTTTATGTTCCTTCCCAGGACTCAAACTATCTGTATACTAAGTTTCATCTAAATAGCCTTTTTTAGGTGTTCAGAATTTTCCATACATCCAACCCGCTTTTCACCCCCTTAAGGGTTGATTTTTCTGGATGAAAACTACCCTATGTAATTTTGGGCTATGCGTTGATATGTCAGTCAGTCAGTCGGTTTCTTCTTGTATATATTTAGATTAGATTGCAATAATAATAATAATAATAATAATAAATACTCTTTATTGCACACCTCATACAGTTACAAGCACAAATTTTACAATTAGATAAATTTAGGTAGAGGTAACAACAGGCGGTCTTATCGCTAATGAGCGATTTCTTCCAGACAACCTTTGCAATTTGGCACAAATACTTTCAAGAACTTTCATGTCCACAATATAGAATTTCAATATCGATGCAATTTTTGTAATTAACCCATAAAAAAAAACAAAAACGACACCTATATTGATATTGAAACATATCAACCCCATTGCACCCCAACAGGAGAGATGGTATTTCACGTCCGCCACGTTGCGTTGATATGTCAGTCAGTCAGTCAGTATCTTCTTTTATATATTTAGATAACTAAGCATATTTTTTTTTTTTTATGTGTGGTTAGTTAGGCAGCACTGGCTACCGTTAAGATGATAAGTGCAGCACTTTCGACAACATTAAAATATAAGGCTATATATTTAAGTAGTGTACCTTATGGTATCAAATGTCCATTCCGTGCGAAACCAACTGTACAGAACAACTTTAAAAAGTAGGTACATCGCGTCGGCTGAAGTCGCAAACCTCGTATACTACAGTCATTTTACGGGCGGCTAGTATGGGGAATTGGAAATAATTAATAATAGCTAATATTTTTAGTGTAACGGATATATCATTATACAAGTATTATTTACGCAATGAAATTCTACAAAATATATTCGCTAACCGCCACAAATACGTACAGACATGTTACAAGCGTTTTTCTTGTAGGATTTTAATTAATATATCGTTTCTATCTAAGTCATTTAAAATGTGTAAGAACTAACTACCAGTTATTACTACTTGTTTCTAACGAATAAGGATATACTCGTATATCGCCCGTGCCGTACATTTTGTTGTTTATGTGGTTTTACATGGACAGGGTTTCTTGTTTTTCGCTTTAAACAGAAAGAAGACTTCAATATCGTCATATTTACAAATAAAAATAATTGATATTATTGTAAATAAAAATATACAAATATTTTATATATATTTTTTTACCTATTTGACTAGTCCCGGGTGAAAAGTAGGTAGGATTTTTGCATACGAGTATATTATCTATACATATAATAAAGCTGAAGAGAGTCGAAAGTCTGTACATGGAAGATAATCGAAAAAAAGTTGGCTGGGGATACTTAGAATCGATAACAGAACACGTTCCAACAATTTTTAGAATTTTTGTCTGTTTATCTGTTTATCTGTTTGTCTGTTTATTTGACCGCGCATCACGTGAAAACGGCTGAACGGATTTTGATGAAATTTTGTATAGAGATAGTTTAAGTCCCGGGAAAGGATAATATATAATTTTAATTTCGAAAATCAACCCTGGCGGGGGTGAAAAGGGGGTTGAAATTTTGTATGGAGAATTTTGAATAGAAATTAGTATGGAGATAATTTGAGTCCCGAGAAACGACAGAATAGTTTCATCCTGAAAATCAACCCTTGTGGGGGTGAAAAGGGGGTTGGAAGTTGGTATGAGGATTTTTTACCGCTGAACTGATAAAGATGAAATTTGGTATAGAGATAGTATGGGTCTCGAGAAAGGACAAAGGATAGTTTTCAACCAGAAAATCAACTCTAAAGGGGTGAAAAGGGAGTTGGAAATTTGTATAGGGAATTATTAACCGCAGAATCGATTTAGATAAAATTTGGTATGGAGATAATTTGAGCTCTGGAAAAGGAAATAAAATAGTTTTATCTTGGAAATTATCCCTTAAGCAAAAGGGGTCGAAGTTTACATGGGGAAGAAACAACCAATAACCGCTGTACGTATTTAGATGAAATTTGGTATTGAAATAATTTTTAACTTTTTGGTCAAGGTGTTCATATTTATAACATTTTACCCGTCGATGCTTTAAATTTACCTTTACCCGCTCTTAAGAATAATTTGAAAATGTCATGAATGTCAAAGGGTTATTGCAGGTTCGAGGACTATATATGACGGACAAAGTTGCATGGCCCAAACCAAAAAACTACTACAAAATCATCTAACATTTATAGGACACCGTTTAGGTAGGAAAACATATCAAACGTTTTGTGAAGCAGTCAGATTAGGATTTATTTTTCTTTATAAGTAATTAAACAATGGGTACATTATCTGTCTCTCAAGATGTTTTGATATGCCTTCTTGAAGAACTACGCATTATTTTGTATCTTTAAGATCTAATAATGTATTACTGTTTTGAAAAAAATAGGTCCCGTCGAGTTTCTTTTCGGTCATAATACTTCTTGGGCCAGAGGTGTAGGGTTAGAACCGGTGGTAGTTTTGGAATGAAGTTCCTTATCGGACGTTTCGCGGATGGGGGACTAGGTGAAAAAAAGTCACGTGACCGTCACGAAAAAGCGTCACGTCACGAAAACGCGACACCCATCCAAAATTTCCAAAATTCCAAAATTTCCAAAAAATACAATATAAAAATAAAACCACAAAATTTACGAAAAAGTCAAAAATGAAATAACAACTTCGTTCCAATCGCGTGTTCTCTGACGTTTATTAGTGCATTGTAATGTGTTTACACTGAAGAATAAATATCTTGATCTATACCAATATCATAAATCCTCTATCGGAACCAACATTATTGCAACCAGTAACGTAACATCAGTGTATTATCTGTGACAGTGTGGTAAAAACGTATGAAAATTCATTACCTACACGTTCGTCCTCATCCTCCGTACGTCATCGGTTCCGCCGTTTTTGAATTATCAGTCAAAAACGCATATTGAAAGGAAATGCCGAATAGTAAAATGACGTAAGCGCCGCCAAATATCCCTTAATAAACGATCTTTTGAACGGATGTTTTGTAACAGGGCGGCATCTACGAAACTCTACACTGAGTATTGCCCGACATGCTCTTGGCCGGTTTTTTTTGCATTGTTATCCCGGAAATCACCCCTTAAGGATGACTAATTCAAGAAAATCCCCAGCCAGGTTATACGTAGCCTATATAAATTCAACGTCTAAAAGTGGAGGGGGTAGCCAGTACACTCGATTGAGTTAAATTTGCATGGGTCATGGGGACCCCCCCCCCCCCCTCCAAGTGCACCTCAAATATGAACGTATAAATACAAAAGTGGTCCTGTATCGTCCGATATACACCTACTACTCTATGTCGTTTAAATCATGCCAATATGACAAAAAAAAGGTATTAATTTTTGAGTGTAGTTTCATTTAGTGGTAATTTTAAAATATTTTATTAGGACTACTGTCCTCTAGCGTATCCATCTGTCAACTTTACTTCAAGTTCCGCCTCCAGGGTAGCGGGAGAGAAATTAGGGGTGAATTAGCCGCTTACTGACACAGACCGAATTCCACTCGGGCGGAGCCGCGGGCACAGCTAGTCTATAAATATTTCATAAGAATGAATAATAAAAAAATCAGGCTATTATAAATTAATGTTTGACGCAACCGTATCTTTAACAAAATGGCGGTCGGGAGTTGCGAGTTTTTCTATTTTTCTTCTTAAATGTAAACGGTTTTTTCTTGATATTTAAGAGCTTTGCCATTAGATGCATTCAGAATAAGATTCAGAGTAAGTACTTAACTTACTATGTAGATAATTACAATCTAGAAGTGTCAAAATATGATTTACGATATGATTTATTTAAAATAATGGAGTTACGAGGTATTGTGTCGTGACGCGTCAGAACAGTAATCGGTTTCATACTTTTCACGACACAACACGTCAGACAAATGTGAACCGGGTTTTATACTCGCGGTCAAGCTAAGTGTGGCCGCCACCAAGGCGTACAGGAAGGCCAAACCCAACGCGGGACGTTCAACTGGCTGTCTGTGGGTACATGCGATTTAAAATAAAGTACAAAAACGCTTAACTTTACCCGGTTCGCCTCGGCCTACCCTAAGTCATGTTACACTAGATACGTATAATATTTCGTCACCTAATTTTGAGCCATAAAACCTACGCTCGTTGCTTTTATAAACATTAGGTATGTATCTCGATCTCGACACGACACTTGTGCCCATAAAGCGATATGAAAAAGAGAAACAAAATAGTCCGCAAGTTTGTTCTCTTAATGTTTGTTTTATATGTTTTTGTCGATACGGATATGTCTGAACCAGTTTCGTTCGTACGAGCTAACTATTTTATCACTTTATTGCATGAGATCGCTTAAACTTGCTATGGAGATACCAATAAAATGTAAAGGGAAAACATGAAAGGTTTGTTTGTGAAAGTCTTAGGAGATTGACCATAAATAGTTTACAATGTAGATGTTATGAGAATATTCCTTGTTATCTGAGTTACGACGTATGCGCAAACAAACAGTTACTTTTATAGCGACTACACGAGCACACGCTGCCGACGGTTTGTTGAGTTGGAGCTTCTAATCTAAATTGGATTCAATTATTTGATCGTAGTGCACTGGCAAGAACCATAGATATAGAAACGTTATTCGTTATGTGTGTTATAACAAAAGTGTCGAAATAGCACCATTAGGTACAAATATAGTACCCACAATTATACGAATACTATTGTTAATCAAGAACTCGATAAAAAGTTTGCATCCAGTTTATTTTTGCACATTACAAACAAATAACAATAGTTTTTAACTTCAGTCCTTTTAGTTTAGAGTACCTACCTCAATATTAAAACTAAAATTCTTTAAAAGTCAAAGAGTTTATAAGCAGCGGATCTGGATCAAAATAGTCTGCTTTTATTGGATGAAATTCGATTGCGCGCATTCGAACCAATTATCGATTCCGTTGTGTCCATTTCAAGTGTCCAATAGTTCTTATTGTTTAAAAAAGTTTGATCATTTGAGAAACAGTGATTATCTATCCCTACTATCTTATTTTCTCATTATGGTCGCCTTTCATCCATCTCAGGAATAAGGTATAAATAGCTGTTTGGTGAAGAACACCATGTTTTTCAAGCAGGAAAAAGTTGAGCATCGTAGGCAATGTTGAGCACTTGACGGTAGTATATTGTTAAAGAAATAAAGCCACACTCGTAGTACCAAAAATTAACAAAAATATGAAATGAAGACTTAAAACTGACTTTCAATATGCCAGCTAAGGACTAAACTAACTGATTGTATTATTCCAATTGTGATAGTTGTGTTAGTATGCACTTCATTCACTTCTTAAAGTACCTATACCTAAGGTTAAAAAACCGGCCAAGTGCTTGTCGGACCACGCATAGGAGGGTTCCGTACCTTCAATGGAATAAGAACCAAACTAATACCAAAAGGTCGTATCTGATGCCTATGGAAGAAGTTTTTTGGAGATAACTCAAAAATGGCTGAACCGATAATGTTCAAAATAATTTTTGTAGAAAGTATATGATAAGGCGCATCTCTTCAAATTTTTTCATATTTTTTGAACTTACAGTTCAAAAGTTACGGGGGGGAGGGCTACACAACTTTTCTGACTTTCGAAGAGATTATTTCAGAAAATATTCACTTAATCACAAAATAGTCAAATAAACCTCAATGTTATTTTGAAAGACCTATCGATTAATGTGGCACATGTTGATATTTGGTTTTTTTTTTTAATTTAGTTACCTGTATGGAGCGCCCCCCTAAAAATATTTTTTTTTTCAAATTTAACTACATATCTAAGTAGCTGCATACAAAATACACCTTATGTGTAAATTTTATTCAGATACGGCGTATAGTTTCCGAGTATACAGGCATTTGCCTGTGACATACGGACGGACAGACAGACAGACAGACATGACGAATCCATAAGGGTTCCGTTTTTTGCCATTTGGCTACGGAACCCTAAAAATACCATATTAAGAACAGAAGGCCTCTGTTTGCTTTAAATAGCGGAATCATTATAAGCTTTAATAAATAATTTGAACGTAGGTCACTACCTAAGTGAAATTTTACCCAATATCACATTCAGGAGCCTCTCTTAAGTCATTTATTTCCTATGCAAATTATGTTCAGCGCCCGTGTCTTTGTTATTTAACCTACTCGTAACAAATGATTCAGGCGCGGGGTGCTTAGATATATTTCCTGGTCTGTCGACACGCGGTTTTTTGGTTTGACCTTTTTTGTTTTCATAGCATTTATTTAACTTTATTTTGTATACAAAATTTACTTGAAATTAACAAAAATTTAAAAATCTAAATTACTATTGCATTCATTTAGCATGTTGCAGGTCACCGGACTGAATAATGATGCTGACATAAATAAACTGCTGAAAGTTATGAGGCTTATGTTTTACTACAAGAAACTAAACATGCGTAAAATAAAATAACTAATTGTAAGCCAAACGAAAAAAACTAACGACACTTGACGCCTGAATGAAAGTGATGTATGTAGTCACCAAGCGAGGCGGAATACGATTATCTTATGAGTATTTCCCACGTGAGAGGATGCACTCGGTGGAAAATTAAAAAGCAGCGAGGAATAAACACGGGCGCTATTAACTTAGCCTATCTGTCGAATTCCCGCGTGGGAGTCTCTATAAAGATACATATAATATCGAAAAGTAATAGCATAATTAAATTCATAAAGTACATTATATTAACGAGAGTTCTGAGACGCCCTGAGAAACCTCGGGACGAGTAAAGGCAACATTACTACACATACAAAATATGTTTAAATCATATTTAGACAAATCAAGTAATAAAAATGAATCCAATAACTCCATTGATAACACTAATTAATCCTATAAATTAATTTTGCTCTTATTCATGTTATTAATTTATCTAGTCAAAGCTTGCATATACGCAGACCCGTGCAACATGACATTATTCGTTGCTAAATGCGAATAATTTAAATAAAATGAATCGTCGTATTATTCCACCAATGAGCTTAAAATTATTTTCAAGAAATTATGTAGTATTTATATCCTAAACTTCGGATAAGGATTCATAATAATACACTTAGGTACTGTTACTTACGCTGACAGCGATGGGCAACACATTAGATATTAACTTGATTTATTATATATTTTCTGTTTTTCTTCTAATAAAACCATTATGTTGTTTCTTGACGTATTTATTATTTTGGTAACTAAGGCAACGAACTTCATAGTATTTTATAAGATTAAAAATAAGGTAAACGTTTCTAAAGAGTCCGCAACATATTCTCCCGGGCAGTGCGCGAATAAGCGCATTCAACATCAGTCGGAAGGCGGACAATCTTCACAGCGGGTCGCCGCAGTACTCCCCCTGCAGTGCGAATGTCGGCAACTCGTACTCGCCCATCAGGACCTGCGAAAACGTTAATTATTATGCCTTTCGGCCACGTGTTACGTGGCAATCTAGGGTCGGCAATAACGACTACGTCGCCTTCTTTTAGGTTCGGTCGTTCACGAACATGCGTTCTTGGTAGCAATGTTGGCAAGTATTCACGAACCCAACGATTCCAAAAAACATCGCACAGTCTTTGGGCCTTTCGCCACTGCTTACGCGTAATCAAATCGTTGTCAGTAAAGGTTCCGAAGTGCGGCATGTTGTATCGTCCTGCAAGGAGTAAGTGATTCGGTGTTATCGCTTCACGGTCGTCTGGATGCACCGAGACGTGCGTCAGAGGGCGCGCGTTCACCGTCCATTCAGCTTCGGCCAGCACAGTTCTCAGGACTTCTTCAGTTGGGGATTGTTCTCTAAGGGTAATGTTTAGAGCGCTCTTGATAGAACGGACTAGTCTCTCCCAACAACCTCCCATATGAGGAGAAGCAGGTGGTATGAAGCTCCAATTGATGCCCTTCCCAACTAGCAAAGTAGTGACATAAGGAAATCTAATAACACTAAAGACTGTTACAAAAGTCATATAACAGCAACGCGGTGACTGCTTGTTGTATATCGGTAACCCGTATCATTATTTAGCTGTATAAACTTTTACAGCTATATAGTGATTATAAATCATGTTATAAACGTTTATACAACAGCTTTATATAGCACGTATAACATAACTCCATAACACTGTTCTCAACAGCAATATAGAGCAAATCAGTTGTATATCAGATATAACAGGCACATTTTTACAGTTATGTAGCTCTATATTGGTTACTATGTCATTGCAGTATCACTCGTGGTATATCTGTCACCAATGAAGCTGACCTGTGATATATAAACTGATACGACAGCTGATATACGTCTAATCGGTCATATATCAGCGACATCAGCGTGTGTTTAACCCCATCAGCATAACAGTAATACTGGTACCTATAATAACACTATTTAGTTGTAATTACACTTTTGCAAAGCGTTATATGCCACCATGTACATATTAACGTTTTATTTTCCAATATAGCGCTAAAATGTAACATAATAGTTGTTTTTAACTGACATATAGAACATAAATGTTGTAAATAAGAATCAAATAACACTTATATATTACTTTGTAATGGCGGTGACAAGCGGTGTATATTAGTGATATATCGGTGGTTAGAATATTATTTAGATATATATGGCTATCTCGAAAAAAATAAGTTAATTTAAACAATTGTCACTTAATTAAATAAGCCTTTCCCAACGTGGGCATGAAAAAAACACTATTAATGTGCTATTAGTTTATCAATAACATTAAAAGCGCAAGGTAAATTAACCGTTATATGCTAACGCACAACAACTAAACACTGTGAAGTAAAAAATGGAACATTAATTATAAACTTATAAATATTGTACTTATAGTTTTTTTTTATACTTCACTTTTTCACAGACACGTTGAGTTTCGAAAACACTATGGTACCTATGTAATATAACAGAATCTTTAACAACAATATAACAAGTAATAGCGTAATAGCAGCATCGTGGTAGCTATTGTGTCATCATTTGATGATAAAGTGCTGTAATTATCACTGATATACCACCAAATAGAGTTCTACACCATCAAATTATCGCGGAGATGTGTCTAAATAGTAGTAACCGGTACCAAATTACACAGGATATGTCATCAAATAGCTGTAAAACTGGGGCCATTTCCAGTGATAGACACGTTTCTATCACAGATGTAACACTCGTTATGCCACTGATATATATCTAAATCTGGTTCCACCTTGCTAGTTGGGTTGTTAAGAAGAAAGTCTTTAACCAATCCTTGGTCGATTTCCTTGATAGACTTCTTGAGCTCAGTGTTGGCTCCATGAAAGTTTGTGGCATTGTCCGAATAAATAACCTTAGGCGGTCCTCTGCGTGCAATCATCCTGCGTAAGGCAAGTATAACGGAGTCGGCAGATAGTGACGCGGCTAACTCGATATGTACAGCTCTACTTGTCATACACGTAAACAGAGCACCATATCGCTTTTCGTGTCTCCGGCTGATCGTTACCATCATAGGTCCAAAATAATCTAGTCCGCAATGGCTAAACGGTGGGTGATGGTGTGCAAGTCTTGCTGGTGGTAAGTCTCCATGAGGTAAGCGCGCCGGCTGGGCTTTACGTATTCGGCATAGTTGACAAGACTTGGCAATGTTTCTTACTGTAGGGCGCAAATTCAGAATCCAATATTTTTGGCGCAAGGAGTTGACAATCGTCTCGTTATTTCCATGGTTGGTTTGCTCGTGGTGGTGTAGAGTAAGTAATTTCACGTATGGATGTTTACCGTCCAATATAATAGGCTGGGTGAGATTCTCATCTACTTCGCTGACAGCGCTGGCTCTCCCCCGCAATCTCAACATCCCATGACTGTCTATGAATGACCACAAGTTTCGTAGTCGGCTGTTCTTATCCCACGGTCTATTATTTCTGAGATCTTGTAACTCGACTGGAAAACTATGGTTTTGGCAATGTTTGATCCACGCCTCTTCAGCGAGTTCCAGGTGTTCTAGTTTAAGGCCAGTTCGCTCCTTCTTTTGAGTGCTTTCTAAAAATGTAAAAATGTATGCAGTGCTTCTAATCAGTCTCAACCATTTGGAAAATCTGCTAATATCGGGCAAAGATGACGTGTACGTATGCACTGGCATGACATTGTAAGAAGGTTTCTTAATTTCTAGCAGGCTTGGCGGCACCAGTTTGGTTTCTTCGCGCTGAGCGGGCCAGGCCTCAGGTTGCTGATAAAGGAATGATGGGCCTTTAAACCACCGGTGGTCGGGATGTAAGTCATCAAGGTCTCTGGTGGCGTCGTCTGCTACGTTTTGTGACGTCGACAGCCATCTCCACTCTTTGGTGCTCGTATGTTCCGCAATTTCACCCAACCGATTTGAAACAAAAGTTTTGTAGTTTCGCGGGTCTCCTTTAATCCAGGAGATCACGGCGGAGGAATCACTCCAAAAGTACCTAGAGGTAGGTTTTATAGTGTCGTGGTATTTCTTTACTGTACAGGCAAGTCGCGTCGAGAGAACTGCAGCTTGAAGCTCAAGCCTGGGAATAGAGACAGGTTTTAGTGGCGTTACTCGTGATTTACTGGCTACCAGCGTAACCCATATTTTTCCATCTTCTTGGACAAAGCGCCAGTATGCCACTGATGCGTATGCCTTCTCGCTGGCGTCGCAAAAGATATGGAGTTCTATAGCGCACTGAGTAGGTTTCGGCGCGTAGTGTCGTGGAACTCTACATGCACATGCAGTTGTCAGGCGCTTTATCCATCGTTTTCATATGACATGTTCGGCTTCTTGCACATCTTGATCCCAACCAATTCCTGATCGCCAGATTTGCTGTAGAAGGATCTTGCCTTGGATAACGATGGGCGTCAAAAGTCCAAGAGGGTCAAACACACTCATAAAAACTTTCAGCGCTTCTCGCTTCGTCGGTTTCCGTGTATAGTCGATAATTTCTGTAGGCAATTTCGAAAGGTTTAAATTGAATCCAAAAGTGTCTTCTGATGGATTCCACTTTAGTCCGAAAATTTTGACATTTAAGTTGAAGTCGAGATTTACTCCTCCCGAGCCTCTTTTACTCTCTTCGATATCTTGCATTACACTTTCGCTATTAGACACCCATTGTGTCAGAGTAAAACCTCCTTCTTTGTTTATGTACGTAACTTCTTGAACAGTTTTTCGGGCTGTTTCTTCGGAATGGAAGCTGTGCAGATAGTCGTCCATATAAAATCGGGTCTTCACTGCCTCGACAGCCTCCGGGTATTCCTCAATGAAATCTTCAGCGTTCCTGTTCTTAATGTATATTGCAGTCGCTGGCGAAGAGGTCGCCCCAAAAATAACAGATTTCATTTCGAATTCTTTCATGGGTCCCTTTCTGTCAAACTCTCTCCAAAGAAAGCGTTGGGCGGAACGGTCTTCTGGCCTTATGCGAATTTGGAGAAACATCTCTTTTATATCCGCAGAGACTGCTACTTTTCCCTCTCGGAATTTAAAAATGACTGCTAACAGTGAGAGCAGCAAGTCGGGTCCGGTAAGCAGTTTATCATTTAGTGATACGCCTTGTACCTTGCTGGCAGCATCATGAACAATTCTCAGTTTCCCTGGTTTGTTTATGTTAGTCACTCCAAAATGAGGAAGGTACCACTTCTTCGGCGATTGTGTTGGCTCACAAGGTCCAGCATACCCACTGCGCAGGAAGTTGTCCATATTTTCTTTGTATTTTTGACCATATGCCGAGTCTCTGTCCATTTTCTTCTCTACCGACTGTAATCTCTTCGAGGCATGGGTGAAGCTCCTGGGCATTTCCGGATTATCATCTCTCCATAAGAGTCCCACTTCCCATCTCTTACCATCTTCCACTCTTCTGGCTGTTTTCTGTAAGATATTCATGGCTCTTACGTCCTCTTGGTTCTGTTTTATGTTGTTCGTGACCCCGAGAGAGTCAATTTTAAAGTAATCTTCTATTATTTGATGTAATTCCCCATCAGTGTGGCCGACAAAATGAACGGCGTTGGTAAAGGAATGGGAAAATCCGTGTATTACCCAACCAAGTGGAGTTAGGGTGGCTAAGGGTTCCGTCCTCTTCCCCTTACGGACCTCTTTGGTGATAGTTGCTTGCCAGTTGTCCAGGCCGATCAACAGTTCTGGAACTGCGTGGTTGTAGCAAAGTCCCGTCTTAGGTAGGTCCTGTAGGTGATTATATTGGTCGATGTTAGCAACAGTCTGCGGGGAGATTGGCAGTCTCTCCACCGTTCGAACGTCGTGCAATTTCAGTCGCACGTCGGAGGGTCCAGTGATTTCAATATCCAGTCGTTCGGATCCATTGTGATCGGACGTTGTGTTCACGCCAGACAAACTTAAAGGTTCGGCGATCCCTCTTAGGCCGATTTCGTCTGCGAGCTCTTGCTTCAGGAGGGTAAGGGTACTTCCTCCGTCCAGAAAGGCATAAGTTAATTTCGACATCATCGGTCCATGGATTCGTACGGGTATAATCTTTAACAAAACTTGAGATCTGGTGGTTCTGCTGCAAGCTGTAGTTTCATGTGGTGGTTTTTCAGCTTCTGCTTCCTGAGTTGATTGAGGGCTTGAAGTTGAGTGTACGCAAGCTGACGTCTCAGGTTGGCGATAAGTGTGAGAGTGAAGCAGTTTATTGTGCGACATTCGGCATCCCTCTACGCCACAAGACCGGGCTCGGCAGCTGTCTCTGTGATGGCGGGATTTCAAGCACTTGAAGCATACTTTGGCCCCTTTTGCCCATTCCCAGGGGTTTCAATAGATAGGCCAAGGAATTGCTCACAGTTCTTAAGAAGGTGAGTCTTCGAGTTGCAGTGTAGGCAAAATATTTCGGGAGGGCCTTTGGGCTGATTCGAGACGTAGCAGGGTTCAGGCTCTGGTTCAGATTCGCTATCTTCATCAACGATGTAATGGATCTTGTGCGGCTGTATCGGTTTTATTGTTGTGCGTGAGGTTTCGTGCATCCAGTACTTCGACGTAGTTTGCGCTTCCTTCTTCAAGAATTCTGACAGCTTCACAAGTTCAGGTTTGTCGTCGAGTTCGTGTTCTAAAGCATATGTTAACCAACGTGTCTTCAGATGGGGCATCTTCTGTTTAAGGGTACGTAAAAGCTCCATGTTGTGTAGGTGTTCAGGCTTATTAAGGGCTTTGATAGTTGATACGCAGTTTCGAACTTTACAGGCAAACTTGCTGAGCTGTTCTGTGTTGTCGACGAGTCTGGGTAAGTCTTTTAGCGCCTGTAATTCCTCTTGAAGTATAAGTTCTGGTAAACCGAAGCGCAGCTCGAGGGCTTCCATAATCTCGCGGACTGGGACATGAGTATCTAAAAGTGCGGCAACAGTGACGCGCGCTTCTCCCTTCAAGCAACGTCGCAGTTTGGAGATAATCTCGTTTTCGGTCGAGGAGGCCTTGATGTCTGTGACGGCAGCTTTAAACGAAAGCCATTCGTTGACGTTTCCGTTGTAATAGGGTAAATCCTTTGCTTCTGTGGGACGACGCAAATTTGCTATCTCTCGAGCAAGAAGCTGTATGTCGGAGAGGTTATGATCAGGACGGACACGTTTCTTAGTCGGCAGTTCATACCTTAGATCTTGTTCGGCGTACCGTTCATGCCCCACATGGTTTACTGGTTCATGGTGACGTGGTTCGTCTTGTTCATTGGCGTGTAATTCCGTTGTCAACCAATCTTGAACGCGGCTTCGACTAGTTCGACTTGATTGAGAATGATGGCTTCTATCCGCATCAATGCGTGCTAACGTTACTTCTAGCTCTTTTTGGACAAGTGTTCGTTCTAAGTTCAACTCAGCTAGTCGTTTCGCGGCTGCTAGTTCAGCTTCCTTTTTTCTTATAACTACGCTACTGACGTTAGACCGGATAGTTAGGTTTTGTTCAGATTTATTGTGGCTGACAGTACTTGCCTTCGATCTTACTAAATCCGACTTTTCTTTAACCGGGGTGGACGTGATCGGTTCCTTCATTTGTGCGGACGTACCCGGTTCAGGTTCAGGTAGGTTCTGGTTCAGGTTCTTTGCGCGGCTCCGTGTAACTGGCCCCGACATGGTTCGGTTCGGTTCAATTGTCAGGGGAGCGAACGGTGGCGCGACGCAAGCTCGTGCGGTTCGAATGAACCACTATGTTACTTACGCTGACAGCGATGGGCAACACATTAGATATTAACTTGATTTATTATATATTTTCTGTTTTTCTTCTAATAAAACCATTATGTTGTTTCTTGACGTATTTATTATTTTGGTAACTAAGGCAACGAACTTCATAGTATTTTATAAGATTAAAAATAAGGTAAACGTTTCTAAAGAGTCCGCAACAGGTACATTAAATGTCTCACAAGTACCTATTTATTATTTATAGAGCCCGCAAAACCTGTAGTATCAGTACAAAGGACGGATTGAATGTGCTCGGGGTTACTATGCAGAATATAATATCAATGCTCAAGCAGCCGTCCCTCTAGCTTTACAAACTTGAATCCCTCGTATATTAAAGTTTTTGGTAAATGATCTCCAAGGAACTTATTGTTAGAGATAGTTCGCAGTGCTTTTGTTTACTTGTTGTAACTACTTAGTGATCTTATTTCGTTTTATAAAATATTAAGTTGACCTGACTCTTATTTAGTTTGAGACAAGTACGTTTCTTTTCGGAGATTTACAAAGTTGGGATCTTTTATAAATTCAAGAGTTTCATGAATATGTTTAATTATTTTGGTTGTCAATCCTTTTTTGTGATAATAGGACATTTAAAGGGTTGTCTTATTTATTACTCAACTAACTAACTTACAGGGATCATTACCGCTATTACTAAAAACCAAAATAGCGCCCAACTTTCACACTATTTACGTTATATTTTAAAATTTAATTTAGGTAATACATTATCATTTATCAGATTATCCAGAAAATATTCAGAAATATTCATTAAAAACCGAGATACCGAAAATAAATACAGGTTAATGTGTGTGAAAATAATACCGGTATTCGATCTCTGCCAACTTAGCCTAAATGCATATTTTTTAAATATTCTTACCTTAGCGTAGAGATCTTCTTGGCGATTGCCTTTCAAAAAGTCGTAAAATATACAAAGAGGCAAGACCATGATGGCGGGCTCTTTGCATAATGTAGCAGCCGCGGCGAACGATAGAGTTCCTGCTAGGGTGACCCACTGTAATAGTTCACCAGAGTCCTCACTGACACTGCCACTGTACTGACACTTCAGTCTCACTGCATCGGACTTCGCTTCCCAGGCGTTTAACACTTTCATCGGACCCGCTTTTCCCGACTTCAATAATCGACGAAAATTCATCATAACGTGCTGCACCAAGCTATGGCAACTTAATCGAAACGGCTGATCATTATTTGATCTCGATCTTCGCAATAATTTTTTTTTTAGGATATGTCTGCATAGTCGTTTGTGGCGTTGTTCACGTAATCGAATGTGCTCGCTGTATAATAAGAAGCTTATAAGAAACAAATTGCAAGCTGCCAAATCAGCTCGGCCCACGACTCCAGCTACTGCTTCTGTGTGTATCGGATGGGCTGCAAAGGTAAGTCCGGCGACTGCTGTACCTACACGAATGCAGTAACTCGGAAACAATCGGCGTGCCAGCACAACAACGAGCGCTGACGCTATGCAGTGAAAAACTACGTTAAGAAAATGAAAACTCCATGGCTTGAATCCACTAAAAGCGTAGTTGAGCCGATATGTAGCGACGCACAACGGCCTATATGAACCGTGTGAACCTGGGTCTGTGAGCGGTGTTCCCCAGAAATCGTTTTCGAATAGTGCCTTTAGCGTTGTGTGCCCGATGACGTCCGGATTGGAGAGGATCGCCCGCCTGCAAAATAAAATTGCAATCAGAGTTTATTCTAGCATGATAAATACATTTGAATACCTAAATAATATGAATATCAATATTGTTTATTTCGACACAAAATGACTATATTTTGAAATCTTTATAAATTCACATTGGGATTATTGGCAAAAAAAGCATTATTTCATAAAGAAACGTGTTTTCAAAACATCATATTATTATCAAGATCACTGGCGTTGCATTCGAAATCTAAACTTTATTTGGTTTGGTATATCTTACTTTACTACAGGCAAAATAAGGATAGGTACGTATATCAGTTTTGTGGCAAATTATGTACATCAATGAAACTTTGTTTATTTATTACTTTATCTTGACACTAGAAATGAGAATCTGCTGAGTCCTACGAAAATTTAGGGGTCCTACCCCTTTTCCGGGGGTATGGGGGGAGGGGAACTTAAAAACCAGTCAAGTGCGTATCGGACCACGCATAATAGAGGGTTCCGTACCTTCGACGAAAAAAGAACGAACTAATGACAAAAAGGTCGTATCTGAGGTCATAAGTTTTACGAGATGGCTCAAAAAGTCAAAAACTCAAAAATGGCTAAACCTATAATATATAAATTAATTTTCTTTATCATCTGCTTTTTCGCTACTACTATCCCAGGGAAGATATGCCTATCTACATCCAGTGATATGTAGCCATACGATACATAAATTTACTAAATATAAAGTGTTAATCTTCTTGGTTTTTTTCATATTTTTAGGGTTCCGTAGCCAAATGGCAAAAAACGGAACCCTTATGGATTCGTGATGTCTGTCTGTCTGTCTGTCCGTCCGTATGTCACAGCCATTTTACTCGGAAACTATACGACGTATCTGAATAAAATGTACACATAAGGTGTATTCTGTATGCCGCTACTTAGTTATGTATTTAAATTTGAAAAAAAATATTTTAAGGGGGCTCCATACATGTAACTAAATATCAAAAAAATTGTTTTTACCAAAAATCAACATGTGACACATCAATCGATAGGTCTTTAAAAATAATATTGAGGTTTCTTTGATCATTTTGTGATTAAGTAAATATTTTTACATTATCGGTTTAGCCATTTTTGAGTTATTTCCAAAAAACTTCTTCCATAGGCATCAGATACGACCTTTTGGTATTAGTTTGGTTCTTATTTCATTGAAGGTACGGAACCCTCCTATGCGTGGTCCGACACGCACTTGGCCGGTTTTTTAACTTTTGGTTCAAAATATAGAGTCTATATTTATACACTCGAAGCGATTATTTCTGTCAATTTTCACTAAATATTTACAGAAAAATGTTTTAAAAACCTTAATTTTATTTTGAAAGGCCTATCCAATCATATGTGCAACACGTTGCAAATATCAACGTGTTGCACATATCTATTAAAATTATTTTGCCTGCGATTGGGGTAGGACCTCTAAATTTTGGTAGGACTTGACAGATCCTCATTTCTAGTGCCAAGATATAGTTATTAAATAAAGTTTCATATTTTATATTCATATGTAAAGTCGATGTCAAAGATATGCATCCACTTTTGCACCTTATGCCTTTGGCTTAAGGTGAAAAAGTGTATACATATCTTTGACATCGACTGTACATATTTTGCCGCCAAAATATGTTATTTTTCCTGTAGGACTTACTAATTTATAGTGAAGGGTAAAGGTAGCATTGCATTGGTGTATGTAAGTAAGTTGCGATGTCATATTAATATCAAATAAATAACAGATTTATCACATCAAAAACATTACATGTACAAAACTGCCAGTCTCGCAACGCAGTTCTCCTATTGCAAAAAGTATTGAGATCAAATGTAAAACCAAGCCGGTATGTTTTAATTTTCAGTGGCTCTATATCCTAAACCCTAGATGTGTACAAAATTTGGAGCTTGTGGGACTGCTAGAAGTACCTTAGAAATATGATGATCGTGATCAGTGAGTCAGTGACAAAATTAAGGAATTTGGACTTGCAATAATTCTTAAAGTTTATGTTGAAATTCAATTATATTGGGAATATGCCGTACTTGTGTTATGACCTCTTAGTGACAGAAATTTCAGCCTTCTATATTTATCGACAACAGAATTAGAGGGGGGTCGAAAATGGCCTGAATGGCTTCGGGAAAAGGATGGTACAGCCGTGCCTTTGTTTGAATTGCTCGACTTGGCGGGGGCACTGCCGTGCCCCCAGATATAAGTTCGAGTGCTGATTCTTTCATACTTACATATATTATTATGTAACCTTTTCAAGCACAATGTCAATATAAGAGGGTTGATATAAGATATACTTCAACTTGAAGTTTATTGTTCTTAATGCAGATTTGGTTCCATAAAATAAAGGATTTTCCTTTATTTGCCTATGGAAACCCATACCTTCATCCGCCTTGGCAAAATAACAAATCCAAACACGCGTCCCTAGCTGCTTAATTTAAATAAAATATTGCCTTCTTACCCGGCGCGCGTTCGATCCTTGAGCTCGGATCTCATACGACGTTTTCCCGAACGATTGGCCCGCTGCCCTGCCTCGTCCTTCCCTTCGCCGGCTGAATACCGTCTAAATAATGGACACGTTTAAACGTACCAATTTATCCTTTGGGATTGATTTTGGTGAGCCGTACAGTTGAGCTTGCCGGCTGATGTGTGAATTTGCCGCGGGGCGGCCGAGGGATACGGTCAAAAGATCACCTTTATTATTCTAATTGACTGAGGGGTTTGCGCGAATGTTTACATTACAATACGAGTATATTATTTTCACTTCTTATAACTAAATTATCTTTGCCTATATTTAACTTATAAACGAAACATCTAAAAGAAATATCTCGTCCGGACCTATAATTTGATTTCTAATGCATTCAATCCCTTTGTGCTTCCTACTTTGAAGAGGAAAGCCTGGGATATAGACGATTGAAT
The DNA here is from genome assembly GCA_947086415.1 of Pammene aurita. Classification (NCBI taxonomy): domain Eukaryota; kingdom Metazoa; phylum Arthropoda; class Insecta; order Lepidoptera; family Tortricidae; genus Pammene; species Pammene aurita. Next base: position 20,088,968 of record OX352290.1, read on the forward strand.
AATAAAATGTTATAGGGCAGCCGAACCCGCGCTTACTATGCAGAGAGAAAAAATCATCTCTTACATTTACCATTGTGTTGCAAATTGTGAGAAGTGGAATGATTTTTCTTTACTTATGTATGAGCGGGTAAATATTTTGACTGCTAATTTCTTTGGGTTTAGCTTTTTTAGATGCTTTACCATTTTAAAAGTAAGGTATCTACATTTAAGAATATGTATGTTTGAAAAATATACCATGTTTAACACCTTACTATCTATTCGGAAAAGAGCTTTTTTCACATTCTAGGATGGATTAAAGTAGTAATTGTAAAAATTAAAAAAATATATGTGGTGGTATCGTGATGAAAGTGATGATAGTAATGTAAAGTAATGAATAATGATGTAGTAAAAAATATGATGATAATAAAGATTCTAAGTTTAGACAGGAATATAAAATGAACTTTGTAAATTAAAATATGTAGTTAAATTACTTTTGTACAAATTGTGCTCATCAATTTAAAACTGGGTAAATATTCGTAACTATTCGATCACCCCAAAGTTACTGTAAGAAACTCTATTCTCCAATAAGTCAGCAATTTGTTAAATTTGGTACTTACACTTCATACATGAAATTCAACTCGAACTAATTCTAAAGCGTTCAGGTTTTGTACTTCAATAGAACAATGTGGAATAGTGTGGCTGTACCGCAAAGAAATAAATAACAAAAGCCATTTTAGATTGGAAAGTTGTCGATAAACTTGGGCAAAGCACCGAACTGTTCCGGGCAAGGCAGCGGCAGCTGCGGGCTGCGTCACGTAAGCCCTCAATTACAAAACACTGGAGAGGTTGCACACGAACAAAGTTCCGTTCGATCCTCATTATCGCTCCGAAAGATTTAGGAGAAAGAGAAAATGAAAAGTTTCTATAAGATTTTGAACCCTCTCAAAGGTTAACGGGCTTATTGATACGTATTCCGTTTGTCGGTAAATGCCTACTGTTTTATATAAATATTCAATTTAACAAGTAAAACAATTTTGATGGTAAGACGGTAGTCTAGCTTTGTAGGCAGAGTCACTACCGACTAGGTTAGGAAATTAGTAATTACATCAAAAAAGTGGAAATTAACATTATGTACCTACAAAATGCGTGTTTTAATTATTTTAATGAGTTCCTAAAACAACTCATTAGTTCAATTTAAACATAATTAATGCTGAACATGAATAAAAATTCTGAATCAGCCCATTATGGCAGATCGATGACTTTGCTTGTTAACGTGAACGTTTGTGCGAAAGTTTTTAATTGGTATTAATACTTCCCATTATGTGCTCAATTAGATCTTGTTATGAAGTTACTTGCAAGTTACAAAATACTGACTAGCGGCCTAGCGACTCAGTATTTCGTAGAATTTAACTCGTAATACTAGCATCGAATAGAACACGGTCCAGCTCCAATTGGGAACATACTTATTATATTTATAAGCAAACAAATTAACCTTGATTACGTCATGATTATGCACTTTCAATAAAATAAAATGAACTTAAAACCAATGCAATTCCACTAATTAAAACTAGTTTTCAGTTTTTTATTGCGATATAACTACTGAAACCAGTTTGGAGTAATTTTATTTTCAGGCACTATTAAAAACAGAGGTCTACACAAAGTGCCTTGGTTCAAATAGATTAATTTGGGCCTGAAAATAAAATTAAATGAAAACAAATTGCGTAGGCTCGTTGTTGGATTTATCTCTTTTATCGGGTGAAACAAGATATTCATTTGTTAATGTTTTATATTTCAGAAAAAAAATACACAATTAGTTTAAATTCCAGCAAAGTGTGACAATGCCTTTTTTTATTTTTTTTTCTAGATTCAAATAAGATTTGTAGATTCTTTTCATTTTCATTTTCTTTAAATTAGAGAATAGTTTATCGATACACCTGGAATAGGGTGTCCCCTATATAGCTATTTCTTTTTCAGACTATTTCGGGATAAAATAAATGTGTTTAGGGGATATGCGGTATTACATTTTAAAATTTCCAATACAAGGGGCACCCTAACCCGGTGTCGCATTTGGCTTGGTTATAAAATCTCAATGCAATTAGTCAACGTGCACGCAGCTTGTGGCGAGCTGTTGGAGAGTAGCAACTCCACGTACGTGAGGGCCCCTGGGGCTGTTATGTCGGAAGGGTGGCACTCACTTTTCATTTAATTGTTGAAAGGACATCTGCGCGTTGGCTTTGGCTCCACATACATGGGAACATGGGAACCTGGTCCCAATATCTTGGCATAACCTTCTTCTCTCTCACTACGCCTACTAATCTGAGACAGTCTCACTGTAAATCTCCTACCTGTCATCATAGACGAAACCGGCGTCCAATGTGTTGTAGTATAGAAGGAATGCTAGCAGGGAGCTAGCTGCCGTCACCCAGTGATCCATGGCAATGTAACGTCTACATTAGGAATGATGGTAGGTAGTCCATTTCTGAAACAAAAGTAGTATTTTAAATTAAGGTATGAGGTATGATGTAAAAGATGAAAGATGTAGTAGAGGAAGAAGGGAGGTAGCCTGGATGGATAATATTAAAAGCTGAACTCATATTAACGACGCTGCCAACCTGAGCAGAATGGCACAGGATAGGAATAAGTTCCGAGAGATGGTCGCCGACGTCCGATGAGGACATGTCACAAGAAGAAGAAAATGATGTAGAAGTAGATTGCTAACTAATGGACGAAAGGCACCCGTTCCCTATGAGATATTTTGTCTCCCGAACGGCGTGAAATTGGCAACAGTTTGAGTAAAATGGGTGCTTTTCATCCGAGTGATACACATTATATCTATATCCATGTGATACTATGTTATAAACTTATAAAACGTTTTTTAACTGTCAGTTACATTATTTAAGTCTGTAATACCTACCTAAAACATAGAATCACGCGGGGCATTTAGATGGCTATCTTAAAAAGTTGGTCAGAGCCAAAACCCTCGTCAAGTTGTCGATTGAACTTTTCTCACCTACACAGCGACTTAATAAATTATTCAACTGCGACCAGCTAGATTAGGTTTCTGAACACAGTGATCAAGAAAACTAATGACAAAAAGTAGGTAAGTAAGGTAGGTTATCCGGAAGATATCTTTTCATTGATAAAATTATCTGTTCTTAAAATGACACGTTTCAGCCGTTTGTTTGTTTCTTTAATATTTTTGTAAACAATAAAGAATGAAAATAGATGTCATATACTTAGAAAAAAAAAGTGACCAAACCCTCCGGTGTCCGAGGCCAGATTTGAACTGGCGTCTTCAGCTTTCGCGGCTGACGTCCTGACCACTAGACCACCCGGTCACGGCGGAACTTGACAAATTTTATTGGGTTTCTGAACACAGTGATCAAGAAAACTAATGACAAAAAAATGTAAGTAGGTAAGTAAGGTAGGTTATCCGGAAGATATCTTTTCATTGATAAAATTATCTGTTCTTAAAATGACACGTTTCAGCCGTTTGTTTGTTTCTTTAATATTTTTTGTAAACAATAAAGAATGAAAATAGATGTCATATACTTCAGAAAAAAAAAGTGACCAAACCCTCCGGTGTCCGAGGCCAGATATGAACTGGCGTCTTCAGCTTTCGCGGCTGACGTCCTGACCACTAGACCACCCGGTCACGGCGGAACTTGACAAATTTTCTCATGTATATGCAATCTCTGAATTTGAAACAGCTAGGCGCCGTTGACCATAATCTAAGGGCATGCGCAGTACGTGCTTGCACCTCCTATCCGAATCACTTACGTGATTCTGGTATAGCGAGAGAGATGGTGCTGCCACCTATGAACCTTGAAGCAAATCAAATTATTTTGTTCAATATTTTTATAATAGCCGCGAAAGCTGAAGACGCCAGTTCAAATCTGGCCTCGGACACCGGAGGGTTTGGCCACTTTTTCTGAAGTATATGACATCTATTTTCAGTTTATATATAGTAGTGTAACTACTTAAAAATTGCAAATAAAAAATATATATATTGAACAAAATAATTTGATTTGCTTCAAGATTCATAGATGGCAGCACCATCTCTCTCGCTATACCAGAATCACCTAAGTGATTCGGATAGGAGGTGCAAGCACGTACTGCGCTTGCCCTTAGAGTATGGTCAACGGCGCCTAGCCGTTACAAATTCAGAGATTGCATATACATGAGAAAATTTGTCATGTTCCGCCGTGACCGGGTGGTCTAGTGGTCAGGACGTCAGTCGCGAAAGCTGAAGACGCCAGTTCAAATCTGGCCTCGGACACCGGAGGGTTTGGTCACTTTTTCTGAAGTATATGACATCTATTTTCAGCTTATTATATAGTAGTGTAACTACTTAAAAATTGCAAATAACAAAAAATAAAAAATATATTGAACAAAATAATTTGATTTGCTTCAAGATCAACAATAAAGAATATTTTATATTAGGTGTTGTATTGTCGTACCTAACTAACTGACCTTGAACAAAGACAAAGTTTCACATAAATTATTGTTCTTCATTTCGTCGAACAATGTACATGTCATATTTAATTTTAATTCATAAATGCGTCATTTCGGTGATGGATAACAATCTAAATATTACACTTATACTTGCAAATGAAATAACCAATATAACAAGACCCTTATGAACATCGCTTTTGCGCCTTCTAGCTCCATAACCCCTTGATCGATTCTGCTCATTTGAAATCTCTAAAATTATACTTGTGCCGGATTCTAATTTTAAAATACATTAACAATACAATAACAACACAACCTATATCAAACGTAACTCCAACACACAACAAACAATCAACCAATATTGAAGTTGTATTGGAGTTGCGTTGGAATATTTCTCAAGCAAATTCTGATATTTCTGATTCAGATGTTTATGCCGTAGCTGTATTGCGTTTTTAAGGCATTGGAGTTGTATTGAAGTTGGATCGTGTTTATACTTGTTTTAAAGTTAGAATACGGCCCCGTATCTCTGCTACAACCCCGAATTATTGAAGTTATCACGGAATTCTTATTTAAAAACTATTCAAAATCAAAATGCCATCGAAATTCAGGGTCGTCCCAGTAGCCAGCTGACAGTTCCGTTTTGTCCGAAGTTATCTGTAAGAGCTTTGCTGCGTTCGCTCGTTTAATTATATTCGGTGAATCGTTGTAATCAATCAATATATTATATTCATAAAAAGATATTTCATAAAAAGTTCGACTTGACTAAGGGCATCCTTACCAAAACTGTTACATAAGACAGCTTTATTAGATATATAAAGGCAAATCAAACTAAAATACTAACATAAATGATTATAAGTCATAATTCATTATTAAATGTGTCGAAGTAATAATAAATAAATAAATATTATAGGACAATCTTACACAAACCGACCTAATTCCACAGTAAGCTCAATAAGGCTTGTGTTGTGGGTGTAGATGACGATATATATAATAAATAGATATGGATAAATACTTAAAATATATAGAAAACATCCATAACTCAGGTACAAATATCTGCTATAAACACACAAATAAATGCCCTGACCAGGATTAGAACCCGGGACCTCCTGCTTTGTAGGCAGGGTCACTACCGACTGGGCTAACAGGCCGTTAAATAAGCATCGACATAATTGTCATAAAATATAAATGTATGTCTAATTACGTAATTGATAGATCACATTTACACTTAAATGTAAAAAATACACTTCGATGTTCACTTTAAATTCTTAAGCGATTACTGTGGCCATTAAACTGCTGTTGTACTGCTACCTTCTCGACCTAGAGGGTCCTTTTTTCAGGTTACAGAGGAAACAAAAGCTTTTCCACTTCAGTTGTAGTAGGTACTTTTTAGTCGTATGAAGGGTGACTTTTTATTTATTAACTCTATGAAGCAAGATCAATTTAGTTCATATGGACGAGGGAACGGAATTTTAAGTGCCATTTGTAGTCCGTTTAATTGTAATCTCAGTAATTCAAAATATATTAAATTCTCATAATCGAATTGCAATAAAATTGGCATACCTACTTACTTTCATGATTTGAGTTTCCATCGAATAATATAATAAAATGGATCGTATGCATTCATGTTGAATTAATCTTAATTGCAAACGTCTTACCCTTTACAACCGAAGAAAATAATTTACTCAGACTTCTTTAAAACTCACATGAGTCTCAGACTTTTTCATGGGTGCCTAAGTATAATGTCAAAAATAAATAAATAAATCCTGAAGTCTCTGGTTTCCTAATAACTTACCCTCACGAGCGAGGGGCTTAGGAGATAGCTTGAGATGTGAGTTTTGTCTAGTTTGGAGATATGGTTTGATATTAAATGAAAATTAAATTAATTAAGCAGTCTTTATAATAAGTTTTTAAACATTTGGTATAATGTCTTTGCAAAACAATCAACAGTCTTATTAAAAAACTAAAATATTTCTTCCATACTTATCAATGTATTAGTCTTTGTTATTACTGTTATTAGTCTTCTTTTGGTATAAAACTTATAAAAATCAACACACACATTACCATAGTACTTAAACCTAATTAAGGCGTGTGAAAAGCTTTGAAACAATTTTTGTCACGAGATAGAGGTATACATCGCATTTGGTGTCGCTGACCAATGCCATTTTCAATCCAGTTTTCCAGTACCAAGGTAGTTTTTGATAGGGAATACAGCCCATGATTAGATGAACAGCAAAGAGTTTCGCCATTTCCAGTCTGGTAGTCTTCATGTTCAATGCCGGTTTTGCGCAAATGGTGCAGATTCGTGCACCTAGCAACTTCTTCCAGAAATGAATCATCAAAATAATCAGGAAAGTAATCAATTGGAGAGCGAACTTGATTTATCGGAAGCAGAGAGTAATCATGAGCTTTATTTGTATAGTCAGTTTCTACCCACACTCTCCTACCTGTCCCTCTTCTTCCACTAGCCTGTCCCCTTCCTCTAGACTGTCCTCTTCCTCTAGACTGTCCCCTTCCTTAAGACTGTCCTCTTCCTCTAGCCTGTCCTCTTCCCCGCCCTCTACCTCTTGCTCTTGACGTTTCCCTGCCTGATCTGCCTCTAGTAGATCCCCTGCTACTGGATGTTGTTGGGATAGGTGGTGGTGCCTCATCCACTTCGGAGGATTCATCGCCAGAATCAGATCCACTCTCTTCTAGGTGATCTAAGACTCTCGCAACAATATCTTCATCATCATCAGCAAAGTCCTCAATTTCCGAATCATTCCCATGTGCTAAAATTGTGCAACTTGGTCATCCGTGAGGGGCTTTCCTAAAAATAAAGAAAAAACCCTAATTAAACTATTATACGTACAGGAAAATCATATTTAGGTACAAAAAAAAAATATGAATATCTATTTAGTACGTATCACCTAACTTACACGATCGTGCGTCCTTGATTTTGAGTCACAATATACCCTTATATAAGCATACTAGGTTCAAATTACATACATACGGTATAAAACAATAACTATTTAAAGTAAGTAAATCACACAAAAAAATTATAGAAATTGCATATATTAAATGAATAACCAAATACTTACCCGGGCGAGTTTGCGCGCCAAAAAATGCAGCCATGCTTCCCAGCGGTCGCGGGCGACTGACAGGTTCAAACTCATTCCCAAGAGGTCCGCGCGTGTTTTTTTCAAGAAAAAGATAGACTCACGATCGATCGAGGTCGGTTGCGTCTCGAAAATTCGATTTGTGTACGCGCCAGAATTTTTGAAAATCAAGTGTCATTATCGTATCAAGTCGGTTGTAAAGGGATAACGAAGTAATTAATAGATTTGCACAGGAAGATACAGACGGCGATAAAAAATGACTTTTTTTTTACCGAAGCACTATAAGCGAAGGTATCCGTTTTAGCTTGGGCAAAAATGCTTTCGTGTGTTCGTCCTTACTGTCCATCGATGTACTTACGATTAAAGAATAACGGCAAACGGCAAAAACTAGGTGCCGTATTCTAATTTTAAAATACATAAACAAAACATTAAAAACACAATCTATCTCAAACTTGGTCTAAGAGCTGGCCACGTCAGATATGACACAATAATGAGAGCAATGAAACCCATCTAGTAAGATTGCAATACTATCCTTATTGCTAGATCCGGGCATCTGGCAGCTTTTAATGGGTGGATGTCAGAGTAACAGACTAGCAAAGTTTTGAATTGGAAAAAAAGTAATACCAAAATAGGCAAAAACGGCCGAAGTTGTCTTATTCATAGAGGACGGGGCCTATATTTTAACATTAGAACAAAAAACATTGCGTAATATTTCGGAAACAAAAATAGTAGGCGACAAACTATGAATTACATTATACGTCGTTTTGGACTACTTTTCCCAATAAGAAACTTTTGGCAATGATATGATTATTCATATAATTTTTCATAATACTGTATCAAAACCAGGACTCTAGGATTTGTATTCTTAAAGTGGTTTGCATTCTTTGACCTCCACCACTTTACAGCTGCCAGATGTTCGGATCTAGAAATAAGCATAGTATAACAAACTAACGAGAGGGGTTTCGTCGCTCTCATTATTGTCATATCTGACGTCGCTAACTCTCCGTCTATCTCACACAGAACAAAAAATCAACCAATATTGAAGTTGTATTGGAGTTGCGTCGGAAAAAATTTCAAGCAAATTCTCAAATTTCTGATTCAGACGTTAGGGCGTTCATTGTAATTGCGTAGTTAATGCATTGGACTTGTGTTAGAGTTGGATCGGGTCAAAGTTAGAATACGGCTCTAAGTTATCATGTTATCAATGTTCTTTTTCTTTTTGACATCTGTCGAAACATTTATGTTTTAAAACTCCACACATAATAACAGTGGAAAGAAAATTAACAAAGCCGCTTTAAGTCATCCGAAAGGAGTAAATGCAAAAGTACGTAACAATGAGCAGAGTTTTCCTTAAGAACATTATTCACGTCGCGTACGTCATCACATTAAGCAGATTTATGTTCCAACTTCATTACTTTAAAGGCTTTTTCAATCTCGCGACGGTTTAAATGATAAATGTAAATGTATATTTTTAATCAACAAAAGAGCTGGTTCATTTCAAATATAATACAAATGCTTAGTCACTACTAATCCCCACTCATAATTCTGAATTGTTACATCTACTTTTTATGTGGTATTTACCCTGTCATATTGAATTTATTAAGCATTGTATGAGTTTCTTGCTAATTATTGTATTACTCCATACACGACTTTAGATCTTAAGTAAAAAAATATTAAACGTGTTTTAGTTACCAATAAGATTTCTCGCCAGAACATAAATGGTTACAAATAATATTTAGAAGTCTACCACTTACTTCATTTACATTGTTTTATTAAAAAAGATGAACATAATTGTTTATTTTCGAACCAATTTTCATGTTATAAGCTTATTAGTAATAGTATGATTGTTTATTTATACCTATGAAAACACTTACTTTTTACTTACTTTTAGACGCAATACATACAACTTGAAAGTCAATCAATCAACATAAACTTCTATTCGATATAGGATACGTATCCCATTTTATTATACCATTAGATCTAAATGGAAGGACATTCATTTACGTTTGGCGTATGTCACGTCCATTAACCTAATACATATAGCGAGACGACTACACCGAGTCGTAGCCAAATTCGAGTTCATTTACACTCCTCTTTTAAAATTTCATATTCTTTTTTTGCCTGTGTGTTGATACAAAATGTTGTGAATGTTACGTAGCGAGAAAATATTTTTACGTTACGTTAGAGCTTTATATGCGAGTACTGACGGGTTTCATAATCGGCACTGTTGCGTAAATGTGGCGTAAAGTACGACAGGATTATTTTTCCTTGAAACAGTCACGCCCAATAGGATGAAACATCAATGATAAAATCATACATAATTTTATTCAGTACTCGATTCTGATATTATGGTGTTTGATTTTTTTTAAAGTGCCTTGGCCTTAGGAAAAACGCTCCTAGCAAACCCTGAAGACGCTGTAATTGTCAGCGTCGAGCATAAAAAACAAAAGACGATGCCGATTTCGCCTACAAAGCCGCGTTGCAAGTTGTAGCCACGTCGAACCAATGCATGGTAATCCTGTGCGTGTACAGTCCACAGCTAAAGTTTCTAAGCGGTTGGGGTGCTCAAAATGACCTTCACGCGCTCTTATTCTCTTAACATTAAAGTCGTGTCAAGCTCACTTTGAACACCTCACCCGATTAGCTACTTCTGCTGCTGACTGCAAACATAGAGGAACACAAACCATTACACACTGGCGCCCCAACCAGATGCGGTGACGGTGTGCAGCGCTATTGCGCTCGCGCATCGGCGCCGCATGCGGAAACCGCACCAGTGTGAAAACCGCCTTAGAGACTGTGCCGTATTTTAATTTTAAAATATATTAAAACACAATTTTTTACCAATATAATTAAGTTATTTTAATATATATTTAAGTTGTATTGGAGTTGTGTCGGAATAACTGTCAAGCAAATTTTATGCGTTACGTTTATGCGTTAGGATTATTGCGTACCTAGTTAATACATTGAATTTGAATTAGACTTAGAATGTGTCTAAGCGTGTATTTAAGTTTGAATATGGCCCACTGTTGCTCTCGCAGCATTTTTTGTTTAGATATTGCCGACATACGTCTCCTATAGACTTATTATTTGGAGAGTATGTTATGTGTGTTGTATAAATGAAAATATTAACAATTGTCGTACATTTTACAGGTCTTGTGCCCTTTTTAACTGGGCCGGTTTCACTTATACCCCTTTTCACTGGGGCCAGATCGTATCCGAATTCGTTAGCTGAATAAAATAGTACGAATCCACGAATTGTTATTCCCGTTGAAGCATACGTAGTGTTTTTGACAAGGTTATCCTCTCACATTATAAATTAGCTTCTCCCCTGAATTTTTTTAATGTATATAACACGCTTCATACTGATAATTAATGCAAATTCCAAGGAGACTTAGTCCAGAAACAGGAAAAGCATTTTCTTTTACAGGTACTTTGTCATCAAACTGCTTTAAACAACTATTTACAGCTAAGCTTCTGTATCTCTAACCTGAAGGTATAACTAAATAAATAACTGTTTAACTTGAATCGTTTGTCTTATTCGTTTTATTTTATTATATAAGGAATAAAGTTTTAAACTAAATACCGTGGTTTTGTTTGAACTGAATTCTATAGTCATCCTAAAAAAGTATTGGGTTATTTACTACATAACTAGAAGGAGAGAATGTTATTTGTAAATTACTTTTTAAAACGTTAAGCAACAATATTATTCCCATAGGCACTGAAAAAATAACATGCTTACCTACACTTTAGGAGCAAATTGTGGATTTAGCAAAATTAAAGTAAACAAACTGGCCGAAAGGAAATCGCCGACGAGATTGTTTTGTGAAGAAGCTAATCCGGACAAAAGAGCAATAACTCTGTTTCATTTGTTATGGCGGAGTGAACCAATCGGGTAGAGCAAATAAAGCGAGGTTTGTGGAGCGAAAATAGACAAAGGATCAGATACAGGTACGAGTAAATAATCCCGCATGACTTGGGCGGAGGAAGCATTTGCACTATTATCTACCCAGACTAACTTCGCCTCCGAAGGAAAATATACTTGTTTACCCGGAATCGGATACCGGCGTTTAAGAACGTTTCTGAACGGTATATACCTCATGGTGTTACAGTGTTGCGAACTGGTATATTAGTTATATACGATTATAAGTTAAAATAAGTAGATATATTATTCTTCCGATAATGTTTTTTGTTATATCTACTTCTTCTACTATTATTATAAAATTTATAAATGGTAGCTCATCAGGTTAATCAACAAGAGTGAAAAAAAAGTCGCGCAGGCCGACTTTGACCCGAAGACAACCGATCGTCCTAAGGAAATTGCTAGACACAAAGGACCAAACAAGCGTTTCGTTATAATGACACTAGCGAACGCAAGACTACCTAATAAGCGTGATGCTACGAATTTGGAGGTCAAGTTATACTAGCTTGCTGGCGAGACAGTACTCGCGATAGAATAAAAGGTTTTATGAATATAAACGGTATTTTCATGGCATATTTTCGGTGCCATTTTGTTTTCGTCTGTTTTTCGACTTTTCGACGAGCACAAATATTTCACGTAATCGAGACATACAGCAAAAACACAGAGATGTCGCAGTCGGATCGTATAATCAGCCGTATTACATTACGGCTAGCCGTTACAAAATATAGGGCCATTTTGAAATACCGCGGTTTTACGATTAGCCGGATTGAATGCGGCTGAATGAAAATCCGCCGGAATGTATTCGGCACCATACGTTCTTCAACACAGCTACAGCGATTACAGCGAGTCATTAGCCGCCGATTTGACAGTTTTAACACTCGGTTTTGGTTATTTTTTAATAGCATAGGTAGGTTTTGGATAATTTCTTTTTATTAGGATAATCAGGTAGGTTTTGGTTATTTTTTTAAGCCTTTAAATACTAGCATTTTTGAATAGGATGAATAGGTTTTGGTTGTTTTAAAAGTGATAACGACGCGGCAAAACGTGGGTCGCCTTATTGAAGAACGTATCGCAATGACAATCCGGCTTATCCTTGAACCGCCGCATTTCAAAACAGCCGTTTTTTAAAACGGCTAGCCGTAATGTAATACGGCGGATTATAATATCCGGCTGCGACATATACATAAGGTACTTAAACTAGTTATACTGTATACAAAGTATGTTCGGTTGAAAATATTCTTATGTGTCAGGATGGTTTCAATTTCGCTTTACAGACAGATCTGGAAAAAGGTTCCCAAAGGTTGTCTGGAAGAGATCGCTTTTTAGCGATAAGACCGCCAATTGTTTTACCTCTGATTATTCTGTTTGTAACTTGTATTTTATGTGTTTCTTTATTTTGAGGTGTGCAATAAAGAGTATTTATGTATGTTATGTTATCTGATAATATTGCACAATACAAAATGTAGGTCAGAAACATCAGAATATCTCAAAACATGTCCATATTCGGCCTTACCTTAATCAGAAGCATTCTGAAAAGTACCATTCATGTAGTCTAATACACATCTCACATTTTGAACCGACTCTTATTGTAGATAAGTTCAATGACATCGTATACCAGTGGACTTTAATGTTGTAACCCGTACAGTTCCTAATTATGAGCCATTTCCGTCTGCAAATGGCTTTCATCAAAAGTTCCCATCTCTGGAATTACTTCAATTGCCGTTCGAAAATCATGTCTTACTTTGTACGAGAGAGACTTCTTCATAATTTTAATTAAATTAATTTGAATCAGTCTATAAAATGGCATAAACCGGATATTAAAATGCTTAGCCTCAAGGGCCTAATTTTGTTTGTGAAAATACTCGCACTAAAGGCTCCTAATAAAATCATTGCAAAAAATATATTTATCTACACTCATATTGTAAGTTCTCCAAAACGTGTTCGAAAACGGTAGGCAATGGCTAGCATTACCACGACCGATATTACTATGATAAGCTTTTTATCTGTGGCAGTAACGTAATTTTAACTTTTCATGCTCAAATATTGATGTGCTATGAATTTTGATAACATAATGTACACCTGCACCCTCCCGCGCATCCGCCGACAGCCCGACACGCGCCTCCCCGACCGCCGGCACAATCGAGTTGGCCATGGCGGTGCAATGGCGGCCATTCTATGGTTTCCCAATACGGCATTTTGGATAAATAATATGAGTGTAGATAAAGCAGTGTATGCAACTGTACGTAATTAGGCCTTAAAACACACGTGTGATCTTATTATGAAACTCGCCTGCGGCTCGTTTCATAAAACCACACTCATGTTTTAAGGACCCTTATTACGAAACAGTTACATAAACTACTATTTTCATCCAATAAATACGATGAATTTGATACTCTCTGTGATAAATCTGTACGCCATTTGAAATAATTTCATTTCTTGTGATTTATTATTGAAGCATGAATCAAATACATCATAAACTATTAAATTAAAACAAACTAAATTAATTTATTTACGTTCTGTCGAATTGAAATAAGTTCCTATCACATAGCTTTGGCCGATGGTTTTCAGGACAGTAAAAAATACTATCTTAATTTTAACGTTTACGCATAAATTTAGCTTGTGTAAATACGGATGATGACACATGTTGAATTATGCAATCAAATTTAGTTGATAGGATGCAAAGTGATCAATATATCCAAATAAAGCAAATATTTAAAATCTGTTGAAATGGTTCAAAGACAAAAAAAGGCTTCAAAATTTTACGATTTTTTAAAGTGCGAAATTTAAAAAGACAATGATACCATCGATTTTTTAAATTAAATTGTACGGCAACCATAAACATAAACGTAACATTTCCCTGTAAAAATAGCTATTCATAATTTTTCCATACTGTAAACCAGGCGACTATTTGATCGTGACGTCACTTTTGCTCGTCATTTTGATAGGAGCGTTTTTTTGTTTTTTTATTTAAACTTTATTGCACAACTAGTGATAATGTGCAAATGACGGACTTAATGTCAAATGGCATTCTCTACCAGTCAACCATTGGGCCAAACAGAGACTTGTAAGTTGGAAGGTAATGGAAAAATTGGAGAACAGAAAATAAAGGAGGTTTTGAGAAACAAATGCAAATCTCTTTACTTTAAGACTTTAAGTCTCATTTCTGACTTTTGATCCTCATAACAAAATTAATCGATTGATACCATACATGAAAAAATCATCATGCCTATTTACGCCTACAAAAAAGTTTAAAAATATATCTTACTCAACTCTGCATCCTTTGGTCTAGCTGCGTTAACTCGTTAAAATAAGTAGTAGACTCGATGAATGCCGCTCGTGATCCCTACTCGTTACTTATTTCCGTGAGCGAGTCGTCCTCATCAATGTTTAAGCACCTCGAGGATCACAAATACGCATCGCTTCTCACCGCTCGCACCTTTCACGCAAGATTAACGCTCAATTCTAACGGCAAATGCCGTTTCAAAAGCTATATTTCTCCTGCGGCTCGTTACACCAACGAGTACGTACAAATTTATCGGAAATTAGTACGAGAAACTCCCACGGCGCGAGAAGTCATAACGTCAGGGAAAATCTAAAGCGAATTTATTGCATCCAGACCACGAACGCACCTCTAGGGGCGCACTGCACGTTGCTAGCGCCGTTGACATCCGGCTGAATTTAGTAATCTTCAGCTTCAGTAACCACTATTTATTTTTATCATATTTATTTTCAACAAGCCGGGGCTTCGACTCTTTTATAGTCTCCTTCCAACTGTGATACCTAACTTTTTTCCCTTAGAGGATAGATTTCGGGATAAAAAGTAAACTACCCGTATATCCTTTCTAAGGTAAATATTATCTGTAGGTAAGTACCATCGAAATTTACCTACCTAGATAAAAAGATAAAAGATATTTATTCTTCAATTTAGGCACATTACAATGCACTTATGAACGTCAGAGAGAAAAAAAACTACCACCCTCTAACTCTAGGGTTCTAACCCTACACCTCTGACCCGAGAAGTATTATTTATGACCGGCAAGAAACTCGGCGGGACTTATTTTTTCAAAACAGTAATACAGTAATATTATATCTTAAAGATACACAATAATGCGTAGTTCTATAAGAAGACATATCAAAACAGCTTGAGAGACATACAATGTACGTATTGTTTAATTAAAATAAAATAATAATAATAAAATCCAAATCTGATTGCTTCACAAAACGTTTGATAATGCTTTCCTATCTGAACTGTGTCCTCTAAATGTTAGATGATTTTGTAGTAGTTTCTGGTTTAGGCCATGCATCTTTGTCTGTCATATAGTCCTCGACCCTGTAATAACCCTTTGACATTAAACTTTTTTCAAATATTTCTTAAGAGCGGGAAATGATAAATTTAAAGCATCGACGGGTAACTTGTTATAAATGTGAATACCTTGACCAAAAAATTTATTATATGCTTTGCGGATACGACTACTTCTGATAGCAAGCTTGTTTTTTTTTCTAGTGTTATAGCTGTGGATGTCAGAAATTTTTTTGAATGTATGTATATTCTTTACAACAAAAATAATATTGTCATAGATATATTGGTAAGCAACAGTTAAAATATTAATTTCTTTAAATAGCTCTCTAACTGATGCACCTGCCTTTAAGTTATACAGAAAGCGGATGGCTCTTTTTTGTAAAACAAATATAGTCTGTATGTCAGCTGCTTTGCCCCAAACCGTTTTCTAACTAAATTTTTTTCACTGTTTTCACTTGCCTGAATAACGATTATGTATATATATATGTATTTATCTTACATAGATCATCATACTACCAAAATAAGCAAAGCTTTTACTATGGATACTAGTTGATGATATGATGATATACCTAGGTCCTTACACAGATACTTACACTGGTACATCTTACAAAATCCATAAATCTCAAATATTTATGATAAACACACAAATAAACACCGACTAGGCTATACTTTTGCTATACGTAGATGGTTATTTAATATTTTTCTTTTATAATAATTTAATAAACTGTTGACAAAGATTTAGACAAAAATATGTTTGACTTTTCCTTAGGTTGAATTGTTCGCTGCTAAGTTTTCGGAATGCCAAGCACGTGTTGAATTTTATTTTTAGATTGGCCCTGCATGGAGCTTAGCGACGTAAAGTTAGTTACAGTTCAGTTCACAAACATTTCTTCGCATCAATGCTAAATAAATATAGTCAATTTGGATAGTAAAAATATTAACTTTGTCCGCTGTTTTACGGAAATGATCCGCAAAAAAGAGTTGCGAGCTAGAGTATTTCTTGATGAAAACAATTAAATCAATAATTAAGATGTTAAAGAAAATATATACTTAGTCTATATATTGACAAATCTATCTTAGACTCTGGAGTCGAAGATCTGGATCTCCATTTCACGACTTCGGTATCTATCTACAGGCGTCGCTAAACAAGGCTTAACTAGATTTCAAGCGAAAATGGTTTCAACTTTCACCCTTATCTTCAATAGACAGGGGCCGCACGATAATCCCTCGTTGTTTGTATCGGAAACGTTGATGGAGTACCACCTATCTATGTACTTGCCGATATATGTAAAATATATGTAGTGTTATAAGGCCATGAATGCAATTGTTTTAAGAAAAAAAGCGTTTTGAGTGGTTAATAGACTTACGTCTTTATCAGAAAAAATCAGAAACACCATCCGTGGGTAACATTACCGCACCATTTCGGGCCTTTTTTGACCCCTCATCGATTTTCAAATTACTTTTTATACAAATATTGGGCCTCGTTGCATGTCCCGATGTATCGTTGTATCAAATGATCGTACATACATACCAAGGACGAATCATCCTTGATACATACCTATAATTTATAATTTATTTAGTATTTAATCTTTAATTTTAAAATTGTAGTAACATAATAAGTTAATTTTTAATACACCAACTACGGATCATTGTTGTCTGCAATAAAGTTATAAATAAATAAAAAAAAAAGAATCACAGCAAAGGAGATCGTCAATTTTTGTTAGGTGATCTGGCCCAGATTATTTAGGACTGTTTAGGAATGGTTCTTACCTTTGATGAATCGTCATAATTTATAGATCAGGATGGTGGTAAAAATATTGCGAAATCTAATGGGAAAATTGAAAAATCATGCATTTTAAAACTTGAATCTGACAAGGACAATATTTGAAAGCGTGCTTACCTATGATTTATATATTAATGTAAAAAAATACCGACTTTTTAAAGATAATGTACAAAAGCGGATTTGAAAACAAAACGGGAATCATGATGAAATAATAAAAAGTCATATTTTGATCGTATTTATAGTTCCTGTATTTCGGTAAACAAAGACGGCTGTCAAACCATCGTTGATACTATTAACTGAACATTCCTAACACCTATTGCGAAGGGATACCACCGTTAAGTGCGATAGCACTAGTATCTGACATTGCAAAATTGAAAAAAAGATGCGTTTCGTTATCGAAGGAGCATGATATTATGCCATTATGAAACCCACTTTTAATATTCAAACTCCGATCAAAAATGCAAAAAGACGCATTTTCAATCTTTAGGCGTTTTAATACAGTCGATTTCTAATTTAAACTTTCGTATTCGTAGGCTTAGACACTATTTTAATATTACAATGTTCTAACTTACCGAACAGTATCAAAACGCAGATTATGTAACGGTATACTTTGACAGTGTCAAACCAAAAAACAATCCCGTTTCAGGCCAGGGTGAAGTTAACTTTATGTCAATGCCATAAGGCCGTTAACGACTTGTCTTGCTGTATTTTAATCGCGGAAATATCAACATAATGTTTATTTATTTAGTATTTCTAATTCCCGTTTCATTTTTTTGCAATATTTTGTCTACTTCAGTAATAAAATGAGTATTTATTTTACATTGCAGTACAAACTGTATACGGTTTATATCAGGTGGCCCAGAATTGACGATCTCCTTTGAATCAATGAGAAAGCTCTTTAAACAATAAAGGAAAGTTTGACTAAGAAGGGTTGTTACGGCACCTGGGTTAAGGTCTTATCGAGTAAGACGCATCATTTTCAGAATGTGCAACTAAAACCATATTAATGCATTTTTTGGTTGGATCGTTGGGTGAACGTCATTCGGAGGATCGCGGGACGCTTCTGGATGAAATTAGCTTAGGACCGAGACAAATGGCGTACTCGAAGAGAGGCCTATGCTCAGCAGTGGGCGAGCAATGGCTAAAATAATGATGATGATGAATGGATTTTAATTTATTCAAGTTTATACTTAACCATTAAATATTAACCATTAAACTCATGCGTTTTTAATCTGTCTTTAGATTTGAGTATCATATAACACTAATAGTAGTGTTATATGATACTCAAATCTAAAGACAGAAGCTTCCAGATAGAAGATAGAAACCGACGCCCAATACACTTTAAGTAAAATTTCACTCTTATTCTTATCAGCATCATCCTAGAAAAAGTCACACGAGCTTATGTTTTGTGATGTTGGGTGTTGAAGGAAACAACTGTTCACTAATGAATCCGAGTGTGTCTCATGTTCTAATACAAACGTATATAGGTAAGGTTACGTAGGAGTGTGACTGCACACAGTTTGTCGTACGTAAATTACGTTGCATATAAATATAATTAAGTACAAATATAGCTAGTGTCTTATTATAATCAATACGTCTAAACTACAATTTATAATTGTACGGAGTGACTTGACAAGTCAAAAAACACAAATGTTGCCACAATTCGGCCAGTGTTCTTCTTATCGATATTTTTATTTATTTATTAAGAGTTCTACAAACGCCGCGACTTAATAGGTTGCAATATTGTCGCTGCAACTTGATTAAGGCTTTAAGGCTGAAGAATGCTGCAACATGATGTGGAAAATACGTTACTTTTACGGAATGACTATTACTTGTTGATAAAACTATGCGGTACGCGACAAATTGAAGTCAATTTATAACTTCTGTACATTCTATTGGAGACAATAATAATTTCTAAAGGCTCATACACCTGCCGTAGGGTTAATACCAGGCGCATGGCTTTGAGAATTCAACCAACCGAAGCGGCCATGTCTGTCATTTTCTGTACAAAATAAGTCTGCCGATTTTTGCGGGGGAGGCGAACATCAAATGTATGGCTATTCTTACGTAACGTACAAATCCAAAGCCAAAAGCAACGTCAGATAAACGTCAGTCCGTACAATAAATATGACCACTGGTCTTATTTATTGACTATTGTTTTCGGCAGAGGGGAAAGCCTGTCAATGGCCGCTCCGGTTAGTTAAATTCTCCAAGCGCACGGCGGTCGGGCCAATATTGGGATTTCTCTACACACATGCCTGCCGTTCAGTTTGTGAGTTAATATCTTGCGGAATGCACGTCTCTAAAATGGCGCCAGAGGTAGCTTAGAGTGAGGAATATGACATAGGATACTTTTTATTCCGAAAAAAAAACTTTTTCAGAGGGCCAACGATAGCCGAATTCTATGCGGACGAATAATTATCCAAGTATTTTTTTGTCTATTTTAGAAATAGTTAAGTAGGTATTTTTGAGAAATATCGTCTTCTGACTGTTCGTTAATAACGTTACGTTTTGTTGTTATTACTCGTAGAAGTGTTGAATTGAATTATTAAAGTGATGTTGCCTCGGATTACGGATTCCTGTGGACGTGCAAGAATTAGATCCAGAACAATGTTCATCCAAAATGTCGCCTCCATAATAAAGAGCTCAGATTTATAGAAACTATATAATAGTAGTCCGCCTCGAACTGAGAACTCGCCATTTCCTTGTAAATGCATTGACCAATATAACAAGACTCTTATGGTGATTGTTTTGCGCCTTCTAGCTCCATAACCCATTGATCGATCCTGCTCATATACGAACTCTCAAATTATATTGATTTCTGCTATAACCCCAACAAATTTCATAAAGATTAGAAAAAACGTTACTACAGTTACCGCAAAACAACTATTCAAAATTAAAAAGCCATCGAAATGCAGCGATGTCCAGGTAGCCAGCTTACAGTTCCGTTTCCGTTTCATCCGAAGCTGTCTATAACTTCACTTCGCTTAGGCTCCGCTCGTTCGACGAGATAGAAAAATATATGATATGTTGTATAACATAACTATACAATTTAACAGCGGCAACGTATCTCAAAACTTTTATCTGATTTGAATATTGTAGCATTTCAGGCTGTGTCGTCAAATGGTTGCAACGGAAGACCAGCGCTGGCCCTGCCGGCATTTAACGCTGAGTTGCGACCATTTCGTGGCTATTAATGTTTCGGGTTTTATATGTTATTGTTTATTATGTTTTTTGTAATTGTCATGAATAAATCTTTCTTTCTTTCTTCTTTACATGATAATTTAATTTCCTAACGTTTATGGATCCTTTAAATGGAATCGTATTGGTAGTGTTTAAATAAATATTATAAATATTAAATAAATACCGGGACCTCCTGCTTCATAGGCAGAGTCACTACCAACTAGGCTAGGAGGCCGTTAAGTGTTTAGTACAACATTACACTTTTCGATACTTTTTATCGACATATACCCATGACTATTTAATTTTTACTACTCCAGGCAACATTTTAACTGTCAGTCATGTGTCAAGTCACTTTTTATAATTAGAAATTCAACCGTAATAAATATATAATGCTGTAATGGATAGTGTATTGGACCGGCAATTCAATTAAAGGACGTGAGTTCAAATCCAGTGATGTTACAAAGGTCTTCACATTTGATTTTTTCATTGTAACGGAGATCTGTTTCCCAGCTATTTTGCATATAAAGTAATATTTTGCATGTAAAACCATTAACGATCGATGTATAAATTAAATTCCAGCAAACTTTTTATTGATTCACCAATTTTATTTTTTATATTAAGAATTATTAAATTTAAACTATCGTGAGACATACTATCACTATAAAATATTATTAAAATGTTATTTGTAAGCTCTTCGAAACATGTCGCGCGAAGTGACTAAAGTGACGTGAGTGTAACCGTTATATTTTATATTAAGAATGTTATTAGTTACTCCTGAAATTATCGTTCTTCAACCGTCCGGCAAAAAAGAATAAACGTATACCTAATATGTATACTCGTAGTTTGTCCGGCGTTTTAAGGATAAATGAGCCATACTTTAAGTATGGAGCATTTGTCCTTAAGGCGCCGGACAAACTATACTAACTATCTTCGTATTATATCTACGTCGGTTTCAGATACTAAATAAAAAAAACTATTGAGTCATATACTTCATTTTATTTGAGATTAGAAAAATGTTTACAGAACGATGTACAGGGTTCTTTATTAGACACGATACATGTCACAACTGTCAAAGTGCCTACGCCGTCATTAAACATTTAAATATATTTGTATTTATAGTAAAGCCATCCCTACGTATTTGTAAATGTTATATTGAGTATTGAACAATATTTTGGTAGTAGTCATATGCACGAAATATTTTATTTTTATCATTGCTAATGTTCTTGTTAATGTTGCACAATAAAATACCTAGAGAGGAAGAGGTTCTAAAGGGATGGTTCGATTTTTAAATATTTTCTCGCGTCATCTTTCATTAGTATCTCTCAGTTTTTAATGTTTAAAGCTTATTGTGATTCTTATTAAAGTAAAGGTATTTGCTTGCTCTATTATTGTGTGTTTGGTTGGAGGGTTATGGAGCAATCAGAGGCAGATCCGAGTGGCATACAACAAGAATAGCCACCTCGTAGTCCACAAAATCTTTCATCAGCACCTAAGACAATTCTTTTATTTTTTTAGTATTATATAATAAAAATATGAAATAACGTATAGAAGCACTTTTATTTAAGAAAATTTATTAATAAGTTTGGTAAAAAACTAGATGCTAAATTTCGTTTTAGAACGTATGTGCGTCACTGTCAGGTCAGTTTTTCATTGTTCATGTGTCTGTAACGTGATAATCAAAACGATATTGTCTTTTTGTTGTTGTGTTGGATTATTTATTCCGCAAATTGTTATTATTTATTCACAAATGTGAACTCTTAATCATGTTTGTTAAAAAATAGACGGGTCAAGATCGAAAGTCTCCCAACCAAAACGATGGGAAGATGAAATCATATCTACAGTAGGACCACTCTGGACAAGGGTGGCAAGAGATAGGAGATACTGGAAGGAGCTGGAGGAGGCCTTTGCCAATAGGCACACTGAACTAAGAGACTTCATTTAACACAGAAACAATTTTATTCATGTTCAGAATAAAGGGCTATATAAATAAATCAATAAAAATCGTTTGTTGGTGGGCTTGCAGTGTGTTTAAATTGCACATTTAGAACAGGTTGACAACTACTGTTTCTATGTTTACTCAATTTTTAATCTCAAAAAAAAACGAAGTATAGGATTGTTTATAACTTGAAATGGGTCATAAAGAGCTTTAACCGGATCGATCAATTGCAGACATTGCAGTCTGTTAAACCAAATTTGACCGACAACGCTCGGAGCAAAAATAAATATCCACTAATAGCCACCACCGGAAACATACAGTCTACAATTGAGATTGCCTCCGTTGATTTTAAATATCTTAAAAAGAACTAGGTACTAAACTTTCGTAGGACTAGAAAATATTTCATTTAAAACGGGTCATTCAACGGTCACGATATTCGTAAATCGAATGATACATCTCGAGCGAAATTCGACAATGAGTGACCTATTTATAAGAACTTTTTAATATCTTCGGACAAATATTTCAGCAAATGTATACACAAATATGTTTTTTATTTGGGGCTCGATGAAAAGGCCGAAGAATTATGGATTTAATTTCCGACGGCAATGTTGTATGAAATTTCATTGCCGGTGTTTCTCAAAAAAGCACTCGCAAGTGATATTCGCAGCCTTTTATCAAAATCATACGTAATTACAAATTTTTCGGGCATGAGTAAGGAAAAGTAAATTTTATACATTATAAATATGTAATTACGATTAAAAATAAACATATATTTGGTACAGATACAGACCTCGCTCTATCGCCATTGAGATAATAGTTTATTTTGCCCGCGTATGTTCTACTAGCCTTTTCCCGCGGCTTCGCCCGCGTACTATAAGTACTCAAATAGGATATGATACCCATGTTGATTTTCAGACTTTGTGACCACATTTGCCCCTATTGGGGGTTGAATTTTCAAAAAATCTTAAACACGTGTTTACTCATTTATTGTTAGGAATACTCCTGTGAAGCTTCGATTTAAATAGTCTAACAAATCTTGATTCGCCATACAAACTTTGGACCCCCATTTACCCCCTTAGGGGGTGAATTTTGAGAAATCCTTTCTTAGTGCATCCCTATATCTTATAAGGAACCTACGTGCCAAATTTGGAATCTCTAGAACCAGCGGTTTGGGCTGTGCGTTGATATGTCAGTCAGTCAGTCAGTCAATCAGTCAGTCAGTCAGTCAGTCAGTCAGTCAGTCAGTCAGTCAGTCAGTCAGTCAGTCAGTCAGGTCAGTCAGTCAGTCAGTCAGTCAGTCCGTCAGTCAGTCAGTCAGTCAGTCAGTCAGTCAGTCAGTCAGTCAGTCAGTCAGTCAGTCAGTCAGTCAGTCAGTCAGTCAGTCAGTCAGTCAGTCAGTCAGTCAGTCAGTCAGTCAGTCAGTCAGTCAGTCAGTCAGTCAGTCAGTCAGTCAGTCAGTCAGTCAGTCAGTCAGTCAGTCAGTCAGTCAGTCAGTCAGTCAGTCAGTCAGTCAGTCAGTCAGTCAGTCAGTCAGTCAGTCAGTCAGTCAGTCAGTCAGTCAGTCAGTCAGTCAGTCAGTCAGTCAGTCAGTCAGTCAGTCAGTCAGTCAGTCAGTCAGTCAGTCAGTCAGTCAGTCAGTCAGTCAGTCAGTCAGTCAGTCAGTCAGTCAGTCAGTCAGTCAGTCAGTCAGTCAGTCAGTCAGTCAGTCAGTCAGTCAGTCAGTCAGTCAGTCAGTCAGTCAGTCAGTCAGTCAGTCAGTCAGTCAGTCAGTCAGTCAGTCAGTCAGTCAGTCAGTCAGTCAGTCAGTCAGTCAGTCAGTCAGTCAGTCAGTCAGTCAGTCAGTCAGTCAGTCAGTCAGTCAGTCAGTCAGTCAGTCAGTCAGTCAGTCAGTCAGTCAGTCAGTCAGTCAGTCAGTCAGTCAGTCAGTCAGTCAGTCAGTCAGTCAGTCAGTCAGTCAGTCAGTCAGTCAGTCAGTCAGTCAGTCAGTCAGTCAGTCAGTCAGTCAGTCAGTCAGTCAGTCAGTCAGTCAGTCAGTCAGTCAGTCAGTCAGTCAGTCAGTCAGTCAGTCAGTCAGTCAGTCAGTCAGTCAGTCAGTCAGTCAGACAGTCAGTTTTTTCTTTTATATATTTAGATGAATGGTCGCTTGTTGGATCGAGTGGTTTTAAATTGCTGTGGATGTTATCATCCATGATATTCCGTTATCGTAGAAGATAAACTCAAAGCGTATGCTTAAAACTGCATGCATTGTGGGCCTCTGCTTTATCGTAAAGGGAAAACGTGATGATATTTTTAATTTCGACGGCAAAGTATAAACGACCAATCACTGAGAATTTTAATTGAGCACCAGGGGCCGTATTCTAATTTTAAAACACAACTTTCAATACAACTCCAATGCAATAACTACACAATACAGCTCATGCCTAAACGTCTGAATCAGAAATATCAGAATTTGCTTCAAAATTATTCCGTTGCAATGGCAATACAACTTCAATATTGGTTGATTATTTGTTGCGTGTTGAAGTTATGCTACCTGTACCTGTGTTTGTACTGTGTTATTTGATATGTAACCTGGAGGACGCAAGATGTCTTGGCTCCGTAATATAATGGAATGGACGGGGATAAAGACCGTTGAGGAACTGTTCAGATTAACACTCTACAAAGACAATTTTAAGAAGCTGAAGCTGTCACCTGAAGAAAAAGAGAATGTATTTTAAAATTGTAATACCGCACTAAGTCACAGTCCTAGTAAAAAAATAACATTAATGACAGCAGTAAAAATTTGCTATTCCTGGTTCCATCTCCCATAAAAACCAAACTCGATTGGTGGTGGTTTTTCATATAATATTTGCGTATTTATTTTTTGCATGCAAAAAATACGCAAGTAAGTATAACGGGTTGGCACTAATCGAGTAGCACGTTATTAATGATATTATATCGCGGACTAGCAATATTGCTGTTGTAAATAATGTGTACTTCCGCAAAGGAACACTTGTAACAATATAATATCTACTCTCATAGTTCGAAACATGGGTCACTACAACAATTTGGACAACAAAAAAAGAAACAATTTGGACGACTACAAACACTAACATGGGAAATCGATTCGTCGGGTGCAATTTTTACAAGGTAAATAGTCCAGTTTCCATGTATTCACATCTCTTATTTAAATCTAGAAAATCCTATTACTCTACAATAATATACATAACTATATAAGTATATTTAATTGAAACAAACAACTTAATAAATATTTAGAGGAAACCATTATATTTTGTATTTTTATTGTTTAATCTTTTTTTTGTAAATGGACGTTATGTCAATCAAAGGTGATGAATTGTAGAATCATACATACTAATAAATAACAGGAAACCACTATAATTTTATTAAATCGAAACATTATTAAATAGACAGACTAACACTATAAAATATAACCTTTTTTAATTTACCGTGAGTGTAACCGTTATGTTTATAGTGGTATCGAAACATTATATTAATTAATCATATTGAAATAAAGAAAGGAATACTGTTGATCTGTCTGACAATTCAATACTGCTATTACTTTCAAAACTAGCTGCCAAGATTCTAATCTCTCCCTGAAAGTTTCAAAGACCGATAGACGTGTTATAACATTCGATTTGCACTTGGCTCCACATGGAGGTCGTTAAATAAAATGTTCAATATCATTGGAGGGAAGCGGTTATGAGCGGGCGGATGGGGTGACAACTGGCCGTGAAAACCAGAAGCCGGCAAGCCAGGTAAGTCAAACCTATATCTAAACGTTTTCATTTGCTACGAACTTCTACGAAAAAGCTACGCGCTACGACAATCGTATGTCATGATGAACATTTCTACTAAATAAGACGTTATTGCATTTGCATTCATCATTTTATAAAATGATTTTTAATATACCGATGGCCTTTTTTGCAATTTGATATATACATTTCTCTTATTGCTTTAAGTGATTTAAATATTAATTCAATGAATATCAATTTACTTCTTTACGATTTTTTTTTCTATCACATGCTGTTGTATTCCTTCATATTATCATTTGACAAATGAAGCGTTCAGGTATTGATACGAAATCATAATACAAACAATCATACAGAGATTAATTACGCTCGACGACGATGATTGATGGCTTCTCGAAACGAAACGATAAATATTTACGAGTAAATGAAGTGTGTGAAAGAAATTGTTGTCAATCTCTGTCGTCAAGCCTCAACCGCCGTTTGTCATTTGGAGGATACTTTTGATCATATGGTTTGTTTGAAATTAAAAAAATACATTTATAATGTACCTTTCAGAGCGCAATCCTTTCTTTGTTCACTTCACAATTTTTTTCGCACTGGTGGGTCGGCCAGTTCATAGTGCGTGAAAGTATAAACAATAATATCAGTTACAAAGTTGAAAAAAAAAGATTTATTAAATTAGATCGTGCAAATAGGGCATTTCAGTTCAATGTACCGGTGACAGCATGAGCGTTAGCCGTTTCACACCGTTGCACGTAGAGTCATTACAAAGGCTCCCGGCGTGGTGCGCGCGGCGGAGTGGGCGGCCGGCTGCTCCGGGCGCCTGCCGCGTACCGACTGACGTTGCTCTACACGACACATCTGCATTTAAGAAGCAGCTATCGTTATGCGACTAATCGATTGGTTGGAGCGAGTGCCACTGTCGCCTGTCCCGCTTCTCTGTTTCCTTCGTTCGCGCACGCGCCTTCCTGCGCTCTTCTCATTCTGTCATTCTCTTTTAAACTAAAGGAAAGTAAATAAAACTCTTACAAAAGGATTGTTAGCGGAACAGGATATGCAACAACGACTCAGTATTTCGTATAGTAAGTGTACGTAACTACGTAGGTAGGTGTGCGTGTTTCATAGGATGTCTACCTATAGATAAAGGCAATTTAAGAGGGCCGTTCTAAGGAGTATCGTCTTCGGCTTGGCTCGCCGCTACTCTCGGCACTTGTTGCGCCGACTTTGTTCCGGCGATGAAAAGCTACGCACGCCATTGCACGCCACTCTTTCCCATTTGTTATTTAATCAGTAATTAATTTGAACCCACCATGCTTACTTGAGCATTGAAATCATGTTCGTAATTTAAGCGTGAGCTGTTTCTCCGAACGGGTGATAAACATCACCAAGCTTTGGTAAATTAAGTTACTGTTAAAAGCTAGTTTATTAAAAACTATTTTTTTAGGTAAAGTTATTCAGATAAAACAAATTTATTTTTTTAACAGTTAGTCATAGTACAGGTCTTTCCGGTAACTTTGTAAAAACTAGTTTTAACTGAAACCTCATAGTTAATACTAGTTTTCACTTAGGCATCTTGGAATAAATATTTGTATTAATTAGTGAACAAACCTTTTCAATAACAAAATATTTCTGAGCGCGTGAATGAAACAAAGAAAATATTGCGTATCGATCTTATCAATACACTAAACTAAAACTCGCGCGCCGATGGTGTCGCACATGACACAATTTTAACAACGTCTTTTCTCTTAAGTCTGACTCACGGTTGACCGTAAACTTTTTATTATTTTTCCTGTAATCTATAACTAAATAAAGCACTATTTTCCATTTTTTTTTTCAAAATGTTTGGCCCGGTAGTTTCCCAGATGGCCGTTAATCGCCTTTTATCTTGAATAACTGCTTCCTTCTTTTCTATTAAGGTACAGAAACTTAAAAATGGTAAAATAAAACATTTAAAAAACTAGAAACGATTATTAAATAAAAGATTATTCTTTTCCTTATTATAATTTAATTATTAATGAAAAATATTATCGTTTTCGCTTATCCTTTCAGAAGTCGTTTTCCTTTTTTGTCTGAATTATTATCTTGCCCCTCGCAAATTAACGCGATATTAATTAGTAATTCGACCCGAATGTAGAAAATGCTATCCATAACAAAAATAAAATATGAATGTAACAGTTAACCATAATGATTACCTACTCTGCCGGAGTGGAAAATTCTCGTGAAAATCCATTATAACCTCGTGTTGAAAGTGCATATTACGTTATAACGTTGTAACTCGAAACGTAAATGTTAGATTTTCAACCCTTAGCAAAAAGGGGCTTTATGGGTGTTATATTTATTTTATGAAATGAGGCATGAGATGAATCCACCACCTGCCATTAAATTTCTATTCAGAGTGTTTTGTTATTCGCGTATCGAATTGTAATAGAAAAACTATTATAACATAATACACAGAACCTGACCAGTAACAATTAGGTATATAATAAATGTTACTGGCTCTGTTTTGTCAATTTTCAAACTACACTTAGTTGTATTTTGTAAAGTCATGGTATTATAAAACGGGTGTCAAACTTCATCCGCCCACACGCCTGGCTCGACTTCTCGGAATGACAGACCGTTTCGTGGACAGTAATAATACTTATATAACATTTGCACATATCACGATAACACAATCTTAATTGTCGAATACGCTCTCTGATCGGGTTACAACTACAACGTTATTGTTCGTTTTTAGGGTTCCGTAGCCAAAAACGGACCCTTATAGTTTCGTCATGTCCGTCTGTTCGTCCATCCTTCCGTCCGTCCGTAAGTCACAGCCATTTTACACGGAAACTATAAGACGTATCTTAATCAAATTTAGACATAAGGTGTATTTTGAATGCTGCTATTTATTTTAGTAGTGAAATACATGTAACTAAATTTAATAAATTAAATGTAAATAAATACATGTAAAAAAAAAATACTAACCAAATATCAACAATGTTGCACATCAGTCGACAGGTCTTTAAAAATAACATTGAGGTTTCTTTGAACATTTTGTGACTAAGTCAATATTTTCAGAAATAATCGCTTCGAAAGTCGGAAAAATAGCGCCCCCCCCCCCTGTAACTTTTGAATCGTAACTCCAAAAAAAATGAAACAAATTGAGAAGATGCGCGTTATCATAACCTTTGTACGAAAATTGTTTTGAACATTATAGGTCTAGGCATTTTTGAGTTATTTCCAAAAAACTTCTTCCATAGGCGTCAGATACGACCTTTTGGCAATAGTCTGATTCTTATTCCATTGAAGCTACGGAACCCTCCATTATGCGTGGTCCGACACGCACTTGGCCGGTTTTATTTTTCTTCATCTAGTATTTCACAGAAATCCTTTTTACTGAGGCTTTGTGATACCTATTTAAATAATGTTTGTTCCAAATTTCAAGGTTTCAATTTCAACGGTTCAGCACACGGTACAGTAGGTTGTCTGTTAGTCTCTATACAACAAGATTATAAATTATTATTTAGATTAAGCCTCACATTACGCAATTTGTGATTTGTGATTTGTGACCGGTGGAAATGTCCTCTTTCTGGAAATTAAATGTTCTCCAATAGTTAATCATCGGAAAGACTACCATATCCCCAGATTCATTCCCCAGGCAAATCATTAGCACTGGAATCAAGTATTATCGACTAGCACCTGCAATCGTTTGAAGTATGAATATTGAATAAGTAGTTAAGAAATGTGTCACTACGAGTGAATAAGTGTGTACTACGTTAAACAAGATAATTATGTGTAGCCTGATTCTAGGCAACAGCACATCATTAGGAAGGTGCTTGCGATGCAAGCAGACACTGCTCACTGAAGGGAAGCCAAAAAAACATGTCTATCCTTATCAGACTCAAGCAAAAAACGTCAATGGGGCAAACAGGCAGCACCCGGGGTATGTCCTTAGACTACGTCCGGACATGGGTATGGCCTTAAACTACGCCAAAAAGAGAGGTATGGGCACTGCGAATGGCATCTCGCTAAGTGTGGTAGGGCACGTTCAGCGAATGGCATCTCGCTCAAATCTGGAGCAGAGCCCGACTGGGGAAGTACCTCCACTTTACAAAAAACCACAGCCAAATATCACTAGACCCTACTCATAGTGTTGTGTTCCTGCTGGTGAGTAAGGTTGCCAAAGAGCTCAAAGAGGACCCAGTGTGTTGACGATGACGGACCTTCTTGTTGCTGTAGCCGTCAACACAGCGAATCCTCCTTTTTTAAAGGGTCGGCAACGCGCATGTGACTCCTTTTGGAGTTACAGGCGTCCATAAGTAACGGTAGCTGCTTACCAACAGGCGGGCCGTATGCTTGTTTGCCACCGTCGTGGTATAAAAAAAACATGTTTTAGCTTTAAACTAGATAGACAAACGTTTATTTATTTATAAAGTATTATTAAATTGGTAATGCACTTCATATAATTAAGCGGAAGAGCGTAACCATGATGAAAATCAATATCATATCATAATACCATCAAGCTGTTTTAATTAAGAATACCAAAGGCGACCATTGTAACTTTGTAATAAAACAAGATGGATTAAAAAGTTTATAAAATGTCTAGATTCTATTGCTTGTAAGCTAAGACGATGATTGTGATGTTACTGATGATAGTCTTCAATTAAATTGTATAGGTATCGCAACATAAGTGCATTGTAAAGTGGCTAAATTATAGTATTTTATACAAAGTTGTATAAGAGGGGTCAAAAAGGTAAGTGGCGTGAGTAACAATTTGAACCGTAAACGCAGCCGGAGGCGAAAATTGTTAAAAAAAACGCCACGGATATTTTTTACCTACTTATACGCCGTTGCATACAATACTTTTTCTGCGACTACACTTAATTTTACATAAAATGCGAAATTGAACACTTCATGGATAATGCAATTATTTTGTCAACATAATCAAGAATAATTTAAGTGTTACCTTTTAAAATACTGTATATCAAGAATACTTACACAAATACACACAGTCGTTATCAAAGAGCGACAGAGATTTGTAAAAATATATTATTTTCAAAGTTTGTAGTTTGCCACCAGAAAGTAATGGGAAACGTAAAAAAGTATGTCTGTGGTTTTTTTCATTTTTTAAAGTATTTTTTTCTAAAAACGCTGAGTTTATTTAGGTTTCTTAGGTTGGCACTTGGCAGTAATTTATTTTCTACTAAAGTCGTGACTGTACGCGATTCTATTTTGGCGCTTTTATAGAACAAGTGCTTATTTGGGGAATAGATTAGATAGACTTTTCTTCAAGAATATTATCTATGTTCTTATATAGGTGATGACGAATGTATAAATGACAGATAAAAGTACGGGAGTAGAAAAAATAATAAACATATTATATCTTTTTTATCTTATAACATTATTAGTATCAATAAATATTAATGAAACTACTACAGCAGCTAACCAGCAAACACGTTTGCATAACTACTACATATATTATGATTATGAGTCAAATCATCGGTCAAGTGCGTAGTCGGGATGCGTCTGTGCGCTGGGGGGGAGGGGTGCGGCGAGCACGAGTGCTCTTAACATTTCGCCGGGACGGTACCAAACGACGCGGAAACTTCCACTTACTCCCTGATTGCCGCACTACAGGGGTTAATGTCATTGTTTAGATTCGGAATGCCAGATGCGTTTAGTGGGAGAATGCTTACCACTTTTTCCCTTAATGCCGAGTCTGGGAAGTGATCCGTGGCACTTTACGCGTCCTAACGACTTCCCCTAATTGATTTATATGACGTTGAACTTCGTTAGGCCGCAATTCGCGTTATACTTTCGCTACGTTTGAGAAGGAGGTTATTAGAAGCGTAATTAGGGAGTTCTTTTTTGTATGTGTGACATTAGTACATTATGATACAAGTGTGCCAAGTTGATCATTACATACGAAGCGATATTGTGCGCACGAACGCATGTGAGTGCGCATAAGGAAGCTGAGCTTATGTAATGATCGAGCACACGCGTTTCATACGACGTTTTTCAACACACTTGCGAGGAAATAACAGAATAGTATAATTAATAACTTTTGATAAATACACATTAATTGTCAGAATGTTTACAGGATAGAGGTACTTACGAACCTAAGATAATTAAATTCAATTAACCTTTTTTGTGATGTTATTGAGTATCTGGAACTCTTTTTCAAATCATTTCATAAAATTAAAGACTTCACATTTATTGTGCAAAAATTATAGTATTTTTTTCTTACGCATTGCTCACTAGATTTTTATGATGACATTTTACTAGTATATATCACAATTTTGAAATATATCCAGAGGTTAAATTAACGCTAAAGTTGTCGTCTTATTCATTGAAAATATAATTTGTTTAAATTAATAAAACACGACGAGAAAAATCTAACAAATAAACAATGATTTGAGGTTAACTTATAAATGGCGCGCAATTTTCTTTTTTGGATGTGCGTGCAGCTTGAGGCAAAGGCGCGGACGTATAATGAATGCCAAACAGCCAATTTTAAAAAAGACAATTCGTGTTTAAAACGTAATTTATTGTGTATTACGAGTAATATAATAAGTTGAAATGATTCTTTTTCACAATCAGGATTGTATAATTTGTATTCTATTGTAAATGTGTATATTTTTAATATATTTACTTTTTTAGAATGTAAACTCATAAAGAGTAAAAAAAAAGTAAAGGTAATACCCGACTAAATTACAACGATTCGTCTGCGTACGTACAAATTGGTACTAGAGTACAAACGTCACTTGATCGGATTATTAAATTATTCCACTAGTTGGATAATTATTGTGAAATGCACGCGTGTTTAATATCTAGGATTATGAGCATAAAAGCGGTGAAATAAGAACCTCGTTACGAGCAGGTGTGTTGAAAAATTCTTTAGATATTTCTTTAAGATTATTTTATTTAAATAAAACAATGACATGACAATGACACACTTTAACAAAGACATTATTGACATTTTATTAAGTTACTAAGCAACATTGATTGAAATTCTAATTTACGATCTATATTAAATCGCGGTCTCTGCCTCGACTAAAATTTGGTAGTTCTCCAGATTGATAAGATAGCAATACTCGTACGTCAACAAGAAGATGGTCTCATGATACAGTCGGAAGGTGGTTAGAAAAGTCTTAAGGAGAGATCTGGTACAGTCAGCAATTAGTACCGTGTACTTCTAAAATATATTTTTTACTACAGCGTAAAGTCATGTTAGTTAGGTAGGCTTGAAATATCGAGGTGTTTTAATTACAGGTATTTTCGAATAATATCTATTCATGTCGTCAAAACATCCCAGCCATAACAAAAAATAAATATATGGAAAATACGACATCCTACCAGACACACTGATGTGAAATACTAGGTGATTGTTCAGTTACTCAGGTCCCAATTTGTGATTTACTAAACATAAAGTCCTAAGTATAGGTCCCGAATAAACTAACTTCCGAAAATGTTGCCCTTGTTACACGGAGCTAGCGTTAGGATCACGATGATTTCCTATTATGTATAATAAAATAGGGCATATAACATTGAAAAGCGTTTACTTACATAAACACCAGATTTAATATCTTAAGCAAATATGGAAACAAGCCTAAATGAATGTAATTGCTTCTCAATATGTAAGTGTTTGGTTAGGGACGTTTTACTCCACATTTTCATGTATTATATAATGTTGAGTACATATTAACATAGACAATGAATGTGGGCATGGAACACGTAATTATCAACCTCTCCCTTCCACTCGCAAATCCTGAGGCAGCACGATTAAACGATTACTATCCACATTACTATTTGAACACGGAGTTTCATTATACAATGTGTAAACAATAAGGCAGACAAGACAAGCTACCCGCAAATGATTGTTTACACTGCGGCATAAACTAAACACTACTTAGGATGACACTTCCTTGTCAAGCAGATGCTTAAACTTGATTAATAGATGATTTGGCGAACTGATTAATACATAAGCGACGATCTATTTCGAAGCAGTAACACCTTAATCATAATTAAACAAAGCATTTCAACGCCATATGATTGATTTGATCGCCAAGCCAGAGTATCACAAAGTAAAGCAATACTCGTACTAAGTACTGCAGCAAAACTCGATGACGAGATGATTATACTTCATTTCAGTTAGTAGGTATGGCACGATTGCAACTGAAGCAATACAGTGGAGGATTAAATAATTATCCAGGTGAAAACAAAAGCACACACGCACACACACAGACGATGTGTTTATTTCTGACTACTTTTAAAAATATCGACACATACTAAATTAAAGAGGTGACATCGTAAGGCAAATTAGTAAGCCATAGAAAATAATTATGTAACCTCAAGTGTAATCA
Source organism: Pammene aurita (assembly GCA_947086415.1). Lineage (NCBI taxonomy): Eukaryota > Metazoa > Arthropoda > Insecta > Lepidoptera > Tortricidae > Pammene > Pammene aurita. The sequence goes on from OX352290.1 coordinate 20,123,706, forward strand.
GGTCACACTAAATGAAAGAAACTACATATTTCAAAGGAGACATGATTTTACTAATGTAATGTATTCAGTAAATTTTTGAGAGTATAATTAATTATTACTTATTTTGAATGATAAAAAAGCTCCCTCATTCTAAGTTATCTATACATAGCAACTACCCTTTACACTAAGTACAATCTCTAAATGTCAATAACACAAATTAATGAAAATATAGCTGAACGCAATAAACAGAAGAACAGCGCTGGGGAGCAAGCGGGACTAATGAAATGAAGCGAGCCACTCCGAACAAATGTAGCGAAACAAACGCACGCCCCGACTCCAACTTACTACCTACATATCAAAGAATTGGAGGGCGCGAGCCATTTGCCGACAAAAATACGGAAACGCAACATAGACATATCTAATATAGAAGTTAAGAGTTGGCTAGTACTTATTGCTACTCTGAATTGGTAAACAATAAGTAATTAGTCATCGCAATATTCCTTAATTAATCTAAAGTGAGATAACTGTCAGATAAAAGCTTTGACCAATATCATAAGGACTTCAATTGTTAGGTATAACTCAGGCGAGAATAAATATAAAAGCAAGAGCGTCTTTAATTGCTGACGTGAAGCAAGACAACTTTACTGACATCGTATTTAAAAACAGAAAAAAACAATTAGGAATAATATAAAAAACAATTAAAAAAACTATGCACAGCCTAGTTTATGTCCTTTCTGAGTTAATACTGTGTAAGTAAAACGATATAGACAAATACGAGTATGTAGGTAGGTTAAAATGCGCTCTGTACCTTGCTTTGACGTTACATTAAAAGTTTAACCGCTATTTTCCCTGCATCTGCCATTTTTAGTTTTGTACAGTATAAAACTTTACCTATGCATAAAAACTGAACAGTTAGTTTAGCTGTGAAATGAAAGTTTATTTATGAACCGGTCTCAGATAGATATTAATATATAGATATGAAACTAAATGTGTTCCATTAAAAATAGCAGAGCTCAATTTGTGTAGATATTTTCTAAAAAGTAACCAGATACTTGTCTTCCTTTTGTTAAAGACTGTATTTTTTTACTTATTTACAATTGTATTAAAACGATTATATTTTCAAATCAATCAAAAATCGACTATTCATTACTTGATTTTTAAATTTAGCAGTCACATGACTATTATCAACATACAAGCTGTTTTTATTAAATATGGTATTCTAAGTATGCATATAACATTGGTATTAAAGCCGCCATGTTTTGGAACTTCCCTCCTCTGATGAGGGTAGCGCCGTATTCGTCGAAAGAGGAATCGCGCACACTCGGTGCTATACTCAAAGTTTTCATTGTTTCATCCTAACTTATGCAATATAGCGTCTGCTTCTTTAATACTTTCCACAACGCTCGATTACGTTTAACGACGCAATTTGGTTGAATTTTCTTATTTACTGTAAGCTTCGAGAAATCAGACGTCGCTTGGAGATGAAGTCGTTTCTTATAGACGTATATAGCTATACATAGAGGCAAAAACTTTTGTATAACTACGTACGACGAACATATTCTTAATTTCAAATTGTTTTGTAAATATCCTTTACTAACTATATACAAGCTATAAAAAATTATGTAGTTTACTATTGTTTAACCGAGAACCATTAAATGCTTATAAATATTAATACTATTTTTATCCACGATTATACTAATAACCGTTTTTTTATATGATTGCTTCTTACAATATTTATCATTACCGTAAAGAAAGTCAAAGAATAACATTTTAATCAGTAGCGAGTATTCTAAGGGCAAGGAATTATATTTTTTTAGAACATGCAATTACTTTAACAATAAATCCTTTCTTAGAATTAACGTTTGAGCCGGGTGTTAAATTACTAGCTTACCTACTATAGTCCTTCTTGAATAAATAACGCTAAGAATAAACGGCAAGACTAATTAAGAGTCGAATTAAATGTTTAAACGATTTCACAAGCTTATACTAACTTTGATTTGTTTTTCTCGACGCTGAGCTAACCGAGGCTTGCTAATTAAAGTCGGTAATAATATGAAGGAGGTTCAACACCCTAATCCCGCCGGAGCGATCTCCCAACCCGCTAATGTTACACAACTCTGGCAAAACTTTCATTTCTGCCACACGATGCCGCATTCTGACATGTATACTAAGGCGAAATGAACACAGATTATTTTAATTTGGACTTTAAACTAACATTATTGCATTAAAGCCAAATACCATACTTACGAGCAAAGTTTGGCACTCATGATTAAAAACGATGATTTGATTTAAAATTCTCATGATTAAATCAATCAACACTGATTAAATCATATCGCAAAACAATCAAGTAATTTCTTCAAGAATAAATCATTAACGACGTGCGCTGATTGAAACTAAAGTAACGCCAATTAACTATAGCCAAATCATGATTTGTTTAACTAATTAAAATACTACGTACTACTTTATATGTAGTTAAAATACTAACCAGACAGCGCAGAGCCATCCGTAGCGGTCCAACACCCCGGCGGCGATCACTAGAGCCAGCATCAACTCTGCCCCCTCCACGGGTGTTCTTCATAGCAGAGAAATATCATTTAAAATCAGAGAAAACGCAAAGTTTTAAGGTTAATTGCGAACGAAAGTCTAATAGAGGCTCGAAGGCCTTTTATGATTCGACTTTGGAATGTCTTGACGAATGTATGAGTGGGATGTTTTATATTGCTTTATGCTGATTTATATTACTTAATACAAGGATAAGGCTTTTGTTCTGAATTTCACAAATTGAACTAGATAGATATGTAGAAATTTTCCTTATTTGTACACTTTTTTTTACGGGTTATTTAACAAAAAATTGTGGCTAATTAGTAAAACTCTTACTAAGCTAGAAAGGGTTCCATAAAATAGACTTATCTGGTAACAAGTAAATAGTTAAGTCTTAATATTTCTAGATGTACATATAATTTTACTAAGAAAAAATGCCGAAGTTTAGGTGGTGTTTTTGGGAATGTCTTAAAGAATTTCATAAAAATAAAAAAGTAGGAATAAACATGACTTTATGCTTTAATCAGATAATATAAAACGTGTTCGAGGGCATAACAAATTATCATAAAAATCAAGCGACAAGTTTGCACGAATCATCTTTCTCTCTCAATAAACAAGCTCTGCAAGAAAGTTTTCGGGTATTACATAAAAATAAATCTGTAGGTTTCAAAAGTATTTTATTACAATAATAAGACTTTAAACTATCGTATCATATGAAATTCGTGTGCGTTATTTCATTATTAGCGAATTTCGTTTTTATGTCGTTACCGGACTCTTATTTCCTAATGAAAAGTGTGTGGGATTTTTTTTTGTCTTATCCACAGAATGTTTTATATTTAGATAATGCTGAATGGATTTCAATGAGTAACAAGTACATATAAGTAGACAAGTATAACCTGAAATATGAAATGGGAATAAAGCTCTTATGGAGCGAAGAAGAGGAAGGCGACCGGTAAAATTGGAAATTTCACGAGTTCAATACGGACAGAGTCGCGGGTGGAAGCTAGTTTAAAATAAATAAAATATGCATAATTAGACTTTTATTATTCAATACCTAATGTTTAATTTGCTTCTTGAATAATCGTCTTCTCAAGCTCATGGCAATATCCAATTAATATTAGCGGGCTAATACCTGTTTGTTCGTTCCTGAACAACGTGCCCCTGATGACGCATATCGACGCTCCTGCGAGCTAATATCAATAACCCATCGACGGCAGCTCATCGCTGTCGCGGTGTAATTTAATTTCAGACCCGTTTAGTCTGCTAGGGAGTGGTCATTATAGACGCCTCCTGCCCTATTACGTAACGCAATGTGTATCATAGGACGTTAAACATTTGATTTCAAACTATAGCAATTATTCTAACTGCATGGTATCGAATGGTATTTCTGCCAGTTAACTGAGGGTGGCAATATAAGTTCACGTGGTTAATTAATTAGTACTTTCAAGAAATAAATAATTATTTGAACAATTGTATCAACTATTTCTACTAAAGATTAGGAGTTAGATTATAGTCCAAAATAATGAGTACAATAAAAACTACTAGATTTATTTCATAGCCAAACAATGGTTATATTATTTTGTATTTAATTTACCTGTTTGCAATCATTTTCACTCTCGTTGTTAGGAAATCAAAATTTGTCTCCTTTTCACGCATGTGACGGGAGCTCGTCTGCACGTCCACATGTCATCTCTCACTTGGTTGTGCACGACTAGCGAGAGACGAGCCAATCGTTTAAAGGGTTTAATTTTTCGTAATACAAAAAACTATGCACTCTGTATAATATCTACGTACTCTTAATTTGAAAACCCTGGACAAGCGAGCAAAACCATCTGACGAGGAAAAAACATAAAGTACAAGGAGAATGCTTCGCCTCATCTTTCAAAAAAAACATATAAGGGGGGCGAGGCAGCACACAATATTCTGTATATACTTCATAACACAAAATGGAGTAATATTTAGATAGTCAACTTTACAAATGCTGACATATGGTATATTGGAAAGAAGACTGAAAGCGATGACTGAAATGCGTGAAATTTTTGAACTAGTTTTTATGAACGGGTATTATTTTTCTACCTATCCTTTTGACGGAGGGGAAATAAATAGGTAGTAAGGCCTCTCCAAGGAAAAACTTATCTAAATACCATACTGCCTCGCAAATTATTGAATTCGTTAATCCGTTTTGGATACCATAGGGAACCTTCAAATGTGCGCACAAACAGCTTCTCGTCCTATATAGGTAACGAATAGATGAGAGAAGTAGTAACGAAGAGAGTAGGCCGTAGAATGTTTTTGCTGACTGTACAAAATGCTCCAACTTTGGCTCAGGCTATCAGGTACTAAATACATCATATTTTACTATTCACTGCCCTACATAAGCTGCTACTCGATGAGGTAGGGTTGCCTACGGCCTACTCTTGATCTAGCTTCTTATACTTATCATCAGCATCACTGCATTTATCCAAAAATCCAAATCACAAAGAAAATGGCCAAAGATTGCATTTTTTGACTTACACTGACACTGTCTGACTACGAATTTATTTTAGAGATGGTTATTATACGGAATAAGTGCCTGAATTCGGTAAGTAGGCCGAACCACTTTGACCATATTGTTCGAGGCATAGTAGGTAATTATTATTAATGATAGAAAAACTCCCTTTTAGTATAAAATAGGTTGTAATGTGAGGGTAATGGGCTATGCACAATAAACGAAAACTACTGACTATACATTTTTAGGGTTCCGTAGCCAAAATGGCAAAAACCCTTATACTTTCGTCATGTCCGTCTCGTCCGTATGTCACAGCCATTTCACTCGGAAACTATAAGACGTATCTTAATAAAATTTAGACATAAGGTGTATTTTGTATGCTTAGCAGTTATGTAGTTAAATTTTAGAGGGGGCGCTCCTTACATGTAACTAAATTTCAAAAAACTAAACCATACTTAATATCAATCGAGGTTTCTTTGAACATTTTGTGATTAAATTGGTCTGGGGTGGGGGGAGGGGGGAATTGCGTCCTACGCGATACTTTCGACACTTCTTTTTGTATAGAGAACATCACGTGACCTCCGAGGATCTCGTGACACTATCTATTCAAAATTTTGTGTCGGGAGTGTCGTGTAGGACACGGAACGTTACCGCGTTTAGTCGAAATTGGCAAGTGGCAACTCTTTGTTGCGGGACAAAAAGTTCCCGTTGCCCTTTAACTGTCCTAAACATGTAGACAAAATGTTGATTGTAAAACTTAATTGGATACGCTTGTATATTCTAATAACATCATTGTATAATATTGATTTGTAATTAACAATAAGTGCGTGTCGGACCACGCATAATGGAGGGTTCCGTAGCTTTAATGGAATAAAAACCAAACTAATGGCAAAAAGTCGTAAACTAATGTTAAACAATTTTCGTAAAAAGTATATGATAATGCGCATCTTTACAAATCTTGTCATATTTATTGGACTCACGGTTCAAAAGTTACAGGGGGGACGCTATTTTTCCGACTTTTGAAGCGAATATTTCTGAAAATATTCACCTAATCACAAATTGCTAAAAGAAACCTCAATGTTATTTTTAAAGACCTATCGATTAATGTGCAACATGTTGATAGATATTTGTTAAAAAAATTATTTTGAAATTTACTTACATGTATGGAGCGCCCCCCCCCCCTGATTGTACGTACAACTAGGGTACTTAACGGGAAATGACTTTCTCTACCTAGTCAACCATGGGACCAAACAGAGTCATATACAAATGGTGCAAGTTTAGGTTTAAGTGCAAAATTAAATAATTAATAATAACTTTTACAGAACACTTAAACCTCCTTACTATAAACCTTACAATAAGGCTTGGGTTTCAGTCGACATATTTCACTTTAATAGACATCAATTCAAGGAAAAAGTGTTAAAATTGGCTATTGATTGTTAAAGTATTGATACATCTAAATCTATGTAAAATATTTGGCTTAGTGACTATTATTTCTTGTACTTTTTCCCACAGTTTAAGTATGCACTCCTAGTAGTATTATTATTAGTGATATCTGTAGTTAATAAGTTAAGTGTAGTAATACTTCTGTTGATATATGTCTCAGTGAGAGCTGTTAAGGGAATAAGTGAATGTTTTTATTGTGTACTAGAAACCTTATCTCTTGCTCACTTATTTCTGTTTGCTTTCCAAATAAATACAATATAAATAAAATAAAAATATAAACTACGAATAGTATTGCAGTAGTTGTGGTGGTATTAGGCGATCACGAAGTCGCGGTCAAATACCTAAAAGTATTGGGATTCCATTGAAATACATTTCTAGGTTCGAAGTTGTAAATCGTTAAGATTCTTTTAATAAACGATCTCTTTGAAGCATTAATGGTCACGTCCCGCTTTAGGTTTCTCAGTTGTGAATTTTGCGCCTTGTTTTTGTTGCATTATAATCATATTACCAAAAAGTTTATTTTAAACTGAACTGAAACAAATGGCATAGGTACCGATAAAGTATATACCTACTGAAGAATAAGTGACCATGTTCTCAAGTGCTCAAGGCTGGCTTGCTGATCGCTTTTCCTTCAGTATAATTGACATCTTTTTTAATAATCTAAATCAGTAGTTTATGTAACTGTTACGTAATAACAATAAGGCCTAATTACGTACAGTTGCATACACTGCTTTATCTACACACATATTATATATCCTAAATGAAGTGTTCGGACACCATAGAATGACCGCCATTGCACCGCCATGGCCAACTCGAGTGTACCGGCGGTCGCGCGGGCGCGTGCCGTTGGTCAGGAAGGAGGACAGGATTTACATTATGTTATCAAATTCGATGTTCGGAATTTTAAACTCATAACATAACGTATCCATATATGAGCATGTAAAGTTAAAATTACGTTACTGCCACAGATAAAAAGCTTATCATAGTAAAATCGGTTGTGGTAATGCTAGCCATTGCCTACCGTTTTTGAACACGTTTTAGAGGACTTACAATGTAAGTGTAGATAAAAATAATTACATGAGTTTATAATGTAGGTACGTCATGTTTCTACTGAAAATCTATGATATATAATAATGACAGATGGGTTATGCACGCTCCAAAAGTGAAGCACTTAATATGAGTGAATTCAAACAACTGTCGCTATTCGCGCACCGAACAGCGTGAGATGCGGACGTGCGAATGAGCTCCCGTCACCCGCGTGAGAAAAAGACAAACTGTAATTTTCTAACAATGAGAGTGACAAAGATGTAATTATTGTCAAAATAGATAAACATAACAGAATCGTTGCTAGGTTATGAAATAACTCTGGAAGTATTTTTTCTGCACATTTTTTTGAGTCCATAGTAGACTACCTCCATAGTAAATATCATTGCTGAAAATAACAAAAATCTAAATATGTATTTGGTTTGTTGTGAAACTTTTATTAAGAAACTGTCTGACATAAGTTTAGAACACAAATGCGATACCTGCGTTTACTAATCTATTGATTGATTGCCCGTTGTAGATGATTGAAGCCGGTTCTTCTTTACTTTGTAATGTATTGTATCCTGCAATGATTTGTAGCTCTCCGGCTAGTGTGCAAACTTACCGCAAAACGCCATTCACATAATATAGTCGACAAAGTTTGTTTTACCTATTAATATTTACATATGAGCTACTCTGCGCATTGTAAGTTTCATATTAGGTACTTTATTAAAACTAGGAAAAAGGTTTCCAACTTAAATTTAAAAGCACTCTCTTAATAAGTTGAAGTTGTCAAGACTGACAATACAATTAACAACATTTTTATTCATAGTTTTATGTATTATTGTTGTTGAGTAATTTTAGTAATCCGAAATAGCAAATTCGGCACGGAGACTCACCTGGTGTGACTTGGTCAGCTACTAAGGGGGCCCCAGTGTCTTGGTTCCTTCGATGTATGGCTGCAGTATCCCACAGGTTCAGGATGAGGGTCCGTTTAACGTGTACTTGCACTTAATTTTGGGTTTTTGATAAAAGCTCGAGCAATTCGATTTGCGAGCTGTGCGTGCGCGGTGTAGCGGTTTTTTTAAGAAAGTAGAAGAAGGCAACACTGAAGTATTCGGTGTTGCGCGCTTTTAGAAAAGCGTTTCGTTTTAGGCGAGTCCCGTTTGAATTTGCTATTCGATAAACGTTTTAACCGATACAAAAAATAATTAATAAAAATACTTTGTATTTATGCTTGCGTATAAAAAAGTACGGAACATGCCGCCGATCATAAAATAATGCTTATTTTATTTAAGAACTATCATAATAAAATATTATGCTAACTTAGGACTAAACATGTAATGCTATAGGTACCTAAGAAATGCCTAATCGACAGGCAGTGGGCAGACCTACAGGTCGCTTACATAGGCTGTTATTTATATATCCGGAAACCGGGATTACAATCTTCTTAAATAGCATATTTGACCTCCATGGTAAAATTTGAACTTTTTTAAGTACTGGCCGGTATATTTTTTCTTTCTTATTAACGCTCGTGTTTTGTTTTTGACGGGTTTTAAATGTCATCTCGCAGCAAGAATGGAACTCACTCGTGAAAATATTCGTGCTATGATTTATTATGATTTTCGGCGTGGTTTAACGCAACAACAGTGCATAGATCAACTAACTTCAACTTTTGGTGATGAAGCCCCATCTAAAACTACTGTGTATCACTGGTTTAGTGAGTTCAATCGTGGACGTAGTATGCTTACGGACGAAGTTAAGGCAGGTCGCCCGAAATCGGTCGTTGTACAACAAAATATCGAGGCTGTGCGAAAACTTATAATGGACGACCGACATGTTACGTACCGCGAGATAGAGGCGACTCTGGGTATTTCTATGACCAGCATTAATAGCATATTACATAATTATTTGGCTGTAAAAAAAATTTGTTCGCGTTGGATACCCCACAACTTAACAAAAGAGCAAAAAGATGCTCGCGTCGAATGGTGCAATAAAATGTTTAAAAAATATAACCGTGGTGACTCAAAAGCCGTTTATAACATCTATACAGGTGACAAATCCTGGATCTATGCATACGATCCCGAAACGAAGCAACAATCAACGGTATGGGTGTTTCAAAATGAGCCGAACCCTACGAAAGTTACTCGTGCAAAAAGTACATTGAAACAAATGGTGGCCTGCTTCTTCGGTATTAATGGCCATGTAGCTACAGTGCCACTAGAAAACCGTAGAACGGTTAATTCAGAGTGGTACACGACCATTTGCTTACCGGAAGTATTTGAACAAATTCGTAAAACTAACCAGCGACGAAGAATCATTCTTCATCATGACAATGCCAGCTGTCATACGTCACGCGAAACAACTCTATTTTTGGAGGGTCAAAATGTGGAATTAACGGGTCATCCGCCGTACAGCCCTGACTTGGCACCCAACGATTTTTATTTATTTCCAAATATAAAGAATAAATTACGCGGTCAACGATTTTCGACCGCTGAAGATGCTGTCGACGCATTCAAACAACACGTTATGGAGGTACCTCAGGCGGAGTGGCAGAAGTGCTTTAAAAATTGGTTCACGCGAATGCAAAAGTGCATAGATCATCAAGGGGAATACTTTGAAAAACAATAAAACCATTTTCAGCCGTGTACGTTTGTTTGTTTTTTTGTTTCCGGATATATAAGTAGCAACCCTCGTAGTAAAAGAATTACCGATGCGTACAGTTACGACTCTGGTAATTCCATCGGCGCCGGGATGCAGTTTGTGCACGCGCGCGAGACGCCATTGCAGTGGTGGTAGTGTGTTGTCGATTAACACGACTACAGAGCCCTCACGAAGGTTTGTGTTAGTATTGTCGTGGAACCATTTTCCTCTTGGCTGTAACTGGTGTAAGTATTCTACGCTCCAGCGTTTCCAAAAGTGTTGAACAGCTTGTTGGATAACCTGCCATCGTGCGAGGCGGTTTGGGTTGTCGCTAGACAGATCAAATTCTGGCAAAGCGGTTAATGGTTCCCCGATGAGAAAATAACCGGGTGTGAGGGGTAACGGATCAGTTGGATCATTACTAAGTTGACAGAGAGGCCTAGAGTTGAGACAGGCCTCCAATTGACAGAGCAGGCTATTAAATTCATCCTGGGTTAGTTTTAGTGTACCTATGACACGATGTAAGTGTCTTTTCAGACTACCTACGGCTCGTTCGACGAGACCGGCAAAGTGCGAAGCATACGGAGGATTGAACTGCCAGGTGATTTGCATGTTTGACAGCTGGTCGTTGATAGCAGTCTGATTTGATTCGTTTCGCAGAAACGTGAAAAGTTCGGTAAGATACCTGTCGCAACCTACGAAGTTCCGTCCGCAATCGGAACAAAGCGTTTTGCAATAACCACGTCGGTATGAACCTACGCAGCGCGTTTAGAAAAGATTCGGTTGTGAGGTCAGGAACTAATTCCAAGTGAACTGCCTTCGTTGATTGGCAAACGAATACGCATACGTATAATTTAAAAACTTTCGCGTTACGAAGTTTACTCGATTTGAGAAAGAGTGTCCCGCAAAATAAGCCGAAGTGTGTAAGAAGGGACGAAGTGATCGAACCCTAGCGGTAGGTAATTGAGCCATCGATGGCTGCGGTGCAACCGGTCGGGCACGAACGCAAGATACGCAGCGTAGTGTACGCATACGCACGGCATCGCGAGCACACAGGATCCAGTAGGTCTGTGCGAGAACAAACTGTAAAGTTTGAGGTCCTACATGTAAATGTGTTTTATGATAGAAATCTATAAGAAGATTCGTGAAGTGATGTTTCTTGGGTAACAGGATCTGATGCTTGGCATCATACGGTACGTTAGCCCGATTTATCCTGCCGCCAACCCTGAGGAGTCCGGCATCGTCCAAGAAAGGTTTAAGTTTCTGAAGACGTTTTGTGCATCTATCGTCGTCCTTAAGACGCGAGATGTCTTCTGAGAACTGCTCACTTTGAACAAGTGATATAATTCGACTGAGAGCCTGGTTGGTCTCAACAACTGTGACATGTTTTGTCACAGGAACAGTATCTTTACGGCATTTATTTATGAACCGTAACATGTAGGAAACGACGCGTAGCATCCTTGGAAGCGATGAGAATCGCTCAATGAATTCTAAGCTTTTAGACTCAGGCTTAGTTTGAGTGAGAAGAACGTGTTTGCGGCGTTCTTCGTCAGTGTGACAATTGACGTTAGTCTTGGGCCATTCAGACTCATCTTTAGTAAGCCAAGCTGGTCCCGTGAACCACAGTTGATGGTTCAACTGAGATGGGAGAACACCACGAGACGCGGGGTCTGCGGGGTTGTCCGCCGTTCGAACGTGATGCCACTGCGAGGCAGGCACGTTGCTTGTTGTCTCCGCAATGCGGTTAGACACGTAAGTACGCCATTTGTCTGGGGATGAGCGCAACCAGGCAAGGGTTATTGTAGAATCACACCAAGCATAGACTTGGTCGAACGACAAATTCCCGCTGTAAGGATTTTTCTTATCAGTTTTGATAAGAGATGGGCTCCGCAGAGCTCAAGTCTCGGAATCGTATGACGTTTGAGAGACGCAACTTTTGTTTTCCCCATAAGAAGATGAGCGCTGATGTTACCGTCCGAGTCTACGACGCGAATGTAGACGCAGGCAACGTACGCCTTTTCAGAGGCGTCTGAAAAGCCATGAAGCGACACTTGATGAGTGCTAGGAAGCACATGACGAGGTAACGAAATGTTTTGTAGTAACGGCAGTTCGTCGATGAACCGATACCGCGAATCACAAATACCCTCAGGGGAAGTCGCATCCCAACCTGAGCCAGAAACCCACAAAAGTTGGATTAAATGCTTCACAAATAAAGTCACTGGACTGAGAAATCCAAGAGGATCATAAATCTTAGCGATTTCTGCTAACATTATACGCTTTGTACATTTGCGTGAATTATTAGCTACTCCATCCGTTTGGTAAGTAAAAACATCAGACTTAGGGTTCCACTTGAGCCCTAAGACCTTGACAGAAGTGTCAGTGTCAAGTGCTGAAAGTATAAGAGCGTCATCGTGATTTGAATCGTCAGTGTTCAAATGAGATAAGAACTCGGAACTGTTACTGGTCCATTTGCGGAGTTCGAAAGTTCCTGCCTTGCAAATGGAAGTGAGCTGATGTTGAAGAGCGAGAGCGTCTTCGACTGTATCAGCCCCAGAAACGACATCATCTACAAATACTTCGTTAAGAAGTACTTGTGAGGCAAGTGGGAAGGCAACAGCTTCATCAATTGCTAATTGGCGAAGCGTGCGCAGAGCTAGAAAAGGCGCGGAAGCCACGCCGAATGTGACAGAGCACATGCGATATTCCTGAACAGGATCGTGTGGAGAGAATCTCCAAAGAATCCGATGAAAGTCACGGTGTTCCTTGCAAAGACCGATGTAGCGATACATCATTTTAAGATCAGCTGTGAACACAATTTTGTGAAGTCTATACTTCAGTAAAATCTCAGAAATGTCCTGATGCAATTTCTGACCTGTCAGAAGATTATCGTTAAGAGAACGACCTGATGTAGTCTTGCAAGAAGCATCAAAGACGATACGACACTTGCTAGTTGCAGCAGAATTCTTCACCACTACGTGGTGGGGGACGTAGTAGGGGGGAGTCACAGTACTCGCTGAGTCAGTGACAGGCTCCATACGTCCCAAGTCTAAGTATTCTTGGAGACATTTGTTATAGTTCTCACGTAGGGCAGGGTCGCGTGACAGTCGTGCCTCTAGTTTAGTCAAGCGTGAGAGAGCTATGGCGCGAGATTCGCCCAAAGGAGGGGCATTTTCCTTAAAGGGCAGAGAAACTGTATATTTCCCATTTTCATCTTGAGTGTGAGTATCGACGAAGATCGACTCACAGCGCAATTCATCTTTGGTTAGATGTGGATGTTCGGATATGGATTCCAATTCCTAGAACCTTTGGAGTTTGATGTCAAGCTGGCAGGTACTCAAGTTGACACTAATCCGCTTCATGGTTTCATGAGAAAGTCTGCCACCGATCATGTATCCGAAAATACTATTAATGGCCATGGGTGTGCCCAATGGCCCCTTGATGTTATCAAGCAGCAGTATGCTGTCAAGGTAGTCTGACCCCAGCAGGAGCTCGACTGGACGCGCAGAACGCAGCTCTGGGTCCGCTAGTTCAAGATCTTGCAGATGCTTGAACTGCTGAATATTGTCGATGGCTTGAGGAATATAGTTCATGTAGCTTGTAAGCTTAGGCAGAATATAAGCCTCAATATAAAGCTTCGGCTCTGGTTTGTTGTGGGGTGTGACCTCGCACAACACGTAACCACGCGGCTGCACATCGCCACCAATGCCGGTGAATGTGGTACCCGACTGCGCGGGGTGCCGCGGCAGGCCGAGCCGCTGGACGCACGACTCAGATATGAGTGTGGTCTGCACTCCTTGATCCACAAAGGCGCGAACGGACCGCGGCGTGTAAGGCCCATGGTACATAGGTCGTATGTTTACAAGCGCAGTCGTAAGTAAGACTGTACAGTTCTTACGAGAAGGATGCCCCGTAGCTCCATGCAATGGAGGGGGCGTGGAGGTTTCCGCTACCGAGTGTAACTCAGGGGAAGAAGAAGGCTCCGTAGTCAGTAAGACGTTTGGAGTAGACGCAGGCGCATCTTCATGCAATGAAGAGTGGTGCCGTTGAGAACAGACGCGACAAGTATGGCGCGACTTGCAGTCTTTGAAATCGTGACCGAATAAACAATTGTTACAAAGTTTATTTTGTTCAACGAAATGTTTGCGTTCATTTAAAGTAAGCTTATTATACCTCTCACATTTATATAAAGGATGTGAATTGTCTTTACAATACGCGCATTTAATTTTATTTAAATAATCCACCGCAGTTGTGGCATGAACACTCATGGAACGCGAGTCACGCGAAAACGAAGTGTTAGAAGTACGCGGTGCTTTATATTGCACGGTTCGCGGCAAAAGTAATCGAATATAATTTCGTAAAAAATGCTCAAAACCCTATGAAACTATATATAATTAGAAAGATCTCGTTGAGATCGAACTGTACACACCGGTATTTTTGAGAAATATTAAGCGGAATTTTCGGAAACTCGATATTTATGTTTTTGAGTGGAGGTAGGTTCTCGCTAACTCACGAAACAAAGAACAAATAATTTTATTGAAATCGATTGCAAGCACAAATTTAATATAAACGTTAAACTAGATAACCAGACGCCTGAAAGGCACAAGATCCGGTTCGAAACAACTATGTTGAGTAATTTTAGTAATCCGAAATAGCAAATTCGGCACGGAGACTCACCTGGTGTGACTTGGTCAGCTACTAAGGGGGCCCCAGTGTCTTGGTTCCTTCGATGTATGGCTGCAGTATCCCACAGGTTCAGGATGAGGGTCCGTTTAACGTGTACTTGCACTTAATTTTGAGTTTTTGTTAAAAGCTCGAGCAATTCGATTTGCGAGCTGTGCGTGCGCGGTGTAGCGGTTTATTTGCCCGTTTGAATTTGCTATTCGATAAAGGTTTTAACCGATACAAAAAGTAATTAATAAAAATACATGTATTTGTGCTTGCGTATAAAAAAGTACGGAACAATTGTTTATATTTAGTAATTTTAAACAGAATAAACAGAATAAAACGCTAGAGTTCATCTCTGAGTTACGCACACTTTTAAGCAGCCTACCTAGAAATATTAAAGTAGTAATCTGTGGAGACTTAAATATCAACTTGTTAAATTACCAAGATAATCGAGTTACTGCATATGAAAATATTATGGCAGAATACGGATTTACAAAATGTATCAAAGATGTCACACGTAGAGAAATTGTCATGGGCAAGATAATAGAATCGTGTATAGATCATATATACGTCAGGTCATCTACGTCCATTGTCGATTCGGCAGTTATTACACATAAAATCTCTGATCACTATCTTACTGCAGCTGCATTTCAATGGAAACAGCATAGTTGCGCATCGAACGATAGGGGTGCGGGCGTCGTGGTTACGGCAGGGTCTGGCGGGAATCGCGGGTGCTGACCCGCGATTCCCGCCAGACCTACCCTCGACAAAACATGTTAAACACGTGACAATCGTTTAGTAAGGGAAAAACTGTTGGAAACTAATTTCGAGAAAATGCTAACAATACAATGCCTAATAAAACTTTACGAAGAACTAGTTCATTTGTTTAAAACTATTTATAACCAATGTTCAAAAATAAAAATAGTAGGAAAAAACGGCAATAGAAATAATAAAAGCTGGGTCACTGAAAACATAAAAAAAATGATTTTGGAACGAGATAGGTTGTTTGACACATGGTGCAATGACCCAAAGAATATGTTAAAAAGGCTTAACTATACAAAATACCGAAATAAGTGTAATAAAGCGACAAAAAAATGTAAAAATGAGTATGACAAACAAAGCATATTAAACTGTAACAACAACATTAAAAAGATTTGGGATACAATTAACGATTTAGTAGGTCGTAAAAAGCCATCAATAGATAGTTTCATCATGAATAATATAAAAAAACAAGGTAGCACTAAAGAAATTTGTAATAAATTCGCATTTACTTTCACAAACGAAATAGAACAGATTAAGCATGCCTGTAACGACAAATGGCTAGATCGAAATGAATATGTAAATAAGACGAACGTATACATAAGGTGGCAACCCGTGGATAGTTTAGATGTCAAACTTGCCATTCGTCAAATGGATCCAAATAAAGCACCGGGATGCGATCTTGTGCGCATATCCGATCTAAAGCAAATCATAAATCAGGTTAGCCCAGTGATAGCCAAATTGACTAATTTATCAGTAGCTCAACAAAAGTATCCTAATAATTTGAAGCAGTCAATAGTTCGCCCAGTTCATAAAAAAGGTGATCGCAAAGAACATTCCAATTATAGACCAATATCCATTCTATCAAGTATTGACAAGGTAATTGAAAAATGCATCATTAATAAAATAAATCCATTCCTACACAGAAATAATATACTAAATGACTGCCAACATGGTTTTCAAAGATATAAAAGTACAACTACACTTTTATCGAAATTTACAGATGAAATAAATACTTATCTAGGAGACAAAAAGTTCGTTGTAGCCATATTCTACGATTAAAAAAAAGCATTTGACACCTTGGAAACTGACACCCTTTTAAATGCAATGGACGAATGCGGTGTGGGGCAGCCACTGAACTGCTGGTTTCGTGACTACCTCACATCGCGTTCATATTGCGTCAAAATAGGTGACTGCTTAAGTGACGAGATACAAGTGCGACACGGAGTCCCCAAAGGCTCCGTATGTGGGCCCTTATGCTATCTCATGCACGTCAACAGTTTGTGTGGAGCATTGCGAAACAGTTCTGCATATGTGTTTGCTGACGATCTATGTACCCTACGTGCAGGAACCAATCTTAACGAGACCTGTCACTTAATTCAGCAAGACATAGACGCAGTAGTGAAATGGTCCCATGATAATGGGATCATACTAAATTCTGAAAATACTAATTTTAGCATCATACAGTCTCCCTACATGTGCACACCAGGAGCGCCCCCATTATTGTATACTCATAGCTACAATTGTTTCCATAATAATGTAAGCAATTGCCAATGTGAACCCATAAAAAAAGTAGACTGCGTGACATATCTTGGAATCAAGGTTGACTCTGATTTCTCCTGGATCCAGCACATAAACTATGTTAGCAGTAAACTTCGAATCCTTTTAGGTAAATTTTATTACTTACATACTAAAGTACCATGTAATATATTAAAATGTCTATATTTTGCTTTGGTAGATTCTACACTGAGCTATGCTCTAGATTGCTACGGACTCGCATCCAAATCCCACATAGATAAACTAGAAACATTATAGATAAGATTCTTAAAATTACTGGTAAATAATAAAACGAAAACCAGCTGTAAAGATAATTACTCGAAATTATTCAAAATCTGCAAAATCTTACCAATTAGCTTAAAACACAAATATCTCCTTACAGTAAATAACCATAGCAATCGAGCGCATAGCCTAGTACTGATCGACCACTCGCATAGCACAAAATCAATGTCTGCTGGCAAACATGAGGTGCCACGAGTACAAAATTATTTCGGTGACCGAACCATAAATAAAAGATTACCGTACTATCTGAATAACCTACCGTATAAGATAAGACACCAGCCTGACAAATTTAAATTTAAAAAAAAGCTAAATAAACACCTACTGGATACGCTTAGGTGACACCTGTATCACAAACAGGATGTCGCTTAAGTATGTCAATAAATAACATTAGCATAACAGTATAATAATTAGTTATTAACTATCTCACCTGCAGACAAACTGTGGAAACAGTTTTGCAGGGCACTGTATAAATCAATGTATACTTTTCGAATAATAAAACAATCTATCTATCTATCTATCTAGTTGACAGTACATTTCCACAGGAAATTGCTGTTCTCAGTTTAAAAAATATAAAGCCGCATTTAGAACCAACCCATTTCTTTCTTTTATGTCGAATATGTGGATTGGTATCATCATACCGCTAAAATTACTCGGAGCTCGGGAACATATATACCGTACAATAAATAGGTTTGTAGAATATTTGTTAGCCTTTCATTTTATATTACATATTTATGTGCAATACACAGTTTAGGTGCATTTTGCATTGTTACAAAGACACCTACTAAAAATCAGTGTTGGTTACTACTTTGCTGGCTACTATGGGTGCCCGTAGGTCTAAACTAGGTTTAATCTTAACTCTTGATATACAAACCCGTCCAACATAGATATCGAAAAAACAACTTGAAATAGTAGTATGATACTACTATTTCAAGTTGTTATACTACTAGTATCTCAAGAACTGTTTTTATATAGTTTTGCTTTAACACACTTTTTGATTGGGATAAAGTGTCATAAACATAAACAACAAATAATCCAAAAATTTAGTTTCTTGAAATTTCATAATGATTCCATTTTCTTTCGAGGTCGAAGACTCGTGTATAAATAAAATAAGTGGTTTATCAGTATCACCATTAACATATAAAAAAAAACAGCCATGTCTGATTTGATTCAACATAAAACGTGGTCAACTCAATGAGCAATATCTAATTATGTCAATTTTGTTAATTTTATATGGAGACAGGTTAGTAGAGATTCAGTTAATTCGATAAAAAATCCCATACATACTCGTATATCCGCCATTTGGTGATTGGTGTTTCATTGCAAGATGGTTTAATTGCCAACATACTGTAAAACTCACCTATACTAAACAGTAATATTTTAAAGCTGAACCTACCTAAAGCTTGAAATTAACTGAAACTTTTCTTTGAAAGCGAGGATCTTATCACTAAGGGAAATAATATGATTTAAACAACATAATATAAGTTAATAAGAAAATTTATTCAAGTAATAAGAAATTACTGTTAATGGAAAGTTAAATGACTCTATAAACTATTATATCTAATGTAACCGTTAGGTCACATTAGATATACCGCTACAGTTCAAGGGCCAAAATATGCCAGAGAAAAACTATGGCGGTGAAAAAAAACACTGACGCCCAAGTTTAACCTGCACACATACATAATAAATTTTGTAAAGATTAAGACACACAGTTTATAAGAATTATAAAATAATGGCATGATTGTCTAGTGGTACATATTGGACTACATTATGATAAGTAATAACCAAAGTCTCCTGAGGTGTGAGAAACGCTAAACAACAAAATCAAATCTGAACAATGCTCAAACAAACACAGAAAACCAGAAATTAAAAGTAATAAATACAATTTTACATAAAACAAATAAAATATGGTTTAAAAAATCCTACATAAACCTACAAACTTTTAAAACAAGTACTCGTATTATTACCTCCTCAATATTTAACATCACAATTATACCTAACTACTATTGTGAAACATACCTACTTCCTACATAATGCTATTGTTGACTATGTAAAAATCTTAAATAAAATTTGAATGAAGCAAATATTGAAATTACTGTATACACTGTATACTACTGTATACACGATAAAAACAGAAGGATTTTTCTTTATGCAGTAAAACTATTATGTTATAAATGTTATAATGATTGATGTAATTTTATTAAAAGATTGTAATATTAATAATATGATCATAATATGATTTGTTATAATATAGATATATGGGAATCGGATAATGGAACTCTGGCTCATTAAAAACTTAATATTAATCAAGATTATCATTAAAATAGAATAGTTGATTGCAGTCAACTATAAGGCTACTTTTTTATACCTCATAAAATTACCGAGCATACGCCGCATACTATAGGCTAAACTATGTCTACGCAAAAAGTCCCAACGTGAGTTATTCCATGCAGAACCATAAGATAAACGTCTTTTAGACTTGTATACGAATGCTTAACCCTCAGGTGACGAACATGCAGACCCTAATGGGAATGCTGATTAGCAAATCCCTCAGGTAGGCCCTATCATTGGACATGCATACCCTAATGGGTTAGCCCTTTATAAATTGGACTTGCATTCGTCTACATTATCTTAGGTTAACCCGGCCCTATCAAGCATACATGTGCAACCAACCAGCCCGATTTGCATATTGGAACATCTTACGTGTGGATCAGAATTATGAGTATGTTCAGACACCGAAGCTTATTCTAGTTATTTATTTGACAATAGCACCCAGCACGGCCATAAACCAGTCAATAATATGAGGGCAGCCTCTAATATTATGAAACCAGCCATTCTATTGTATTTTTTATTCGAAAGAAGTATGAACACAACTATTATTTCATTTTATAAGCCAGTTGGATTAGGGTTTGTTACCTTTTACCCAATATTGTAATCAGAATGCTTAGCGTTTACAATAAGGGTTTATATCCAAGTTGAATCATAGTTGTTTGTACTTATAGACTAAAATGACCGCATAACTGAGCTTTACGTTCGTAAATCTCAGTAATGACTCAACCTCTCACAGTAGAATCAAGCAGTCAGTCTAGGTCGTTGTTGACTCCTATGTAAACCATCTCATCCATATAATATGTTAGATAAATCCTTATATATATTTATATATATTGGAGTCTTTAACAGCATACAATCGGCAAACAACAACACAGACGTCTCGTAGGTGGGAGGCTGCGAGTGATAGTTATAACCCTGTTGTAAATATACTACTACCCAGCCACAAAGATTGCCCTTTTCAAAGCTCACTATAGTGACTCTCTACTAAGCAAAATACTACTGCTGAAGCACGGTCTGGCCCTATAATAAAACACAGGTGCGTACTCCATCAACTTGGAACAAAACCATTGATTAGTATAATTTTTTAATAAATAGTTTTGGGTAATACCGTTACCTTTGTTACCAAGTACCTTTTGTCATAACTGGAAGGAGTCATTATAACTTGTCGACATTTCCAATTATAACTACCTCATCGTTGGAACAATCACTATTGAAATAATATCCACTGTGACAGGTTCTCAACGACTACAATTTTATAAATAAATATAGTGTGTAATTTATATAGATATATATATATACACACATTTTAGTATATAAATGGAAAGGTGCTGTTGACTAGATTACTATCGGTCTATATTATTAATGATATAGAATCATTATATAAATATGAATTTTACTTGTATGACCAATCTGTATGTATGTCAACAATAACATTTTGTAAATGATAGCCATGAGATATCACAAATCATTTGCGATTTACGCAATCCGAGCTACATACCAAAATCAAGACGTGTATGAGGATTAAAACCATTTTGACTTCAAGTATCATTTAACTAGTGCAACATAAAGTATTATACCTTCAGTGGAAAGAGCGTGTGATTTACAAATAACCAACAGCTGAACTAAATCAGTGGAAAGGAAGTACGAGTAACTTAGGACTTATAAATATTATGAATAGTTTATTGAAGATGTCAACTTCGTTAACAGTAGCGTTAATACTTAAATAAAACGTTTTATTAAGTCTAAATGAGAAGAGTAAACGTCAACATGAAGTATGTATATATTATAAGTCCTTCGTACTCGTGTATTCTCACTTTATGAAATCACAATAATCACATATAAAATACTATGTTGCACGTTATTGAAATATGGTTGAATCAAACATAATAAGCCATATTTATTGGTATAGAACGTATATATTTATAAATATCAATCTCTTATTAAAGTAAACTCTAAAGTAGGATATTTTGTAATTGTACTGAGTACTTAGAAACCGTACTAGCATGGAACCTCGCTGACGCTTAATGTTAAACCTATTTGGTCACCCGTCGGTGTAATAAAGAGAAGTATGGAACTAACTCGCAAGAACGCTTTTCGTATATCACCATACGTGTCAACGTGGAGAAGCATCATCACGGCTGCTACTTCTGGCCTCTGGAGTTTGCTCAGGATAGCCGCCCGCTGTTCTGGCTGTGATCAGCTCACGATGGCAGACGGCTGCTACTTCTGGCCTCTGGAGTTTGCTCAAGATAGCCGCCCGCTGTTCTGGCAGTGATCAGCTCACGATGGCAGTGAGCAGCGTGCCACGTGCAGCAGTCGTACGTCCGATGCTCGTGTACCGGAAAACACATACATGTACAAGTTTATAACTGTAATAGTAAAGGTGTTTCACCGTACTATGATATATATATATATATAAATACACACATATATATATATATATATATATATATATGTATTTTTAGGTAGGTTGGTAGGTTTAATTGTACTAAATATTGAACCTTTCAAAGTACCTACATTTATTTATTGGGCAACTTATTTAATCATAATTTTCAATATTGGACTCTATAAGTAATAAAGATTTCTCATTCATTATTTAACAAACACCGTCAAAAAAAGGTAAAGTAAATCTCTTTATAATTTACAGTTTATAATTACGTGAATTTAACCACTTAAGTTATTTAGCCGTATATTGAGCAATAAACTGCTCAATAATGTTTATTTATTTGAATAAGCGGTAGAAACCTTTAACGTAATTATTACTTAAAAATGTACAATGGTATTTGCATGCAAGACATAGAAAAGATTGATTAACCAATATTTTACATAACTAGCATGGTACTAGCTTCCATGTGCACTTGCAAGCCATCACCAAGATAGAAAATGTAATATAGTGATTAAACGCAATCAATGCATATAGCATCATATTCAATTTATCGAACCTTAGTAGAATTTTATTACGGCGGCATAACGCACACTAATGTTCAAATATGCTGGTGAATACTAATTTCACTGAAAGATAATACGGCACAAATGAAAATGAGCATAAAGCAATAAATCAAAAACAACCCACCGAGAGGACTGACTTCTGCTGGATGGATTGACTCTTCGCAATGGCGCCGAAGTCTCGCAATAGATCGCCTTGGTCCGGAACAGCTCTGCCGACAGCTCCCTGAAGTGCTCGTCAAGGTTTCAGATGGATCCCACTGAACAGGCTGAAGAACTGTACGCCCGAAGTTGCATCCCGCTACCGAAGTGCTCACTCGAGACAGTTAGTAGTGGCTGATGTTTGCGAGCCACGTGGAACACGAGATTCTTCATGCAATGGTCTCGAGCGCTCCAACAAGGTTCCTCATCTCCGTTACCATAGAAGTGCGCGGGCCGTGGATTTCTGTTGTCTATCGAATGCTTCCATCACTTGATAACAGATCTGTGAACAAACTCAAACACTATTTGTATTTTACAGCCTAAACTCACTGATCTCCTTTTGGCACGACGCTCTGCTGAAGAAAAAGCCCAGATATTTCCTTCCATAACCTTATGTATGTCGCAGGGAAACGATTAAAACAGAGATTTGAACAAATCTCTAAGGGATATGATCAAATTACGCAGGATGTTGAAATCGAGAATCCATATCATCATTTCCTTAGAAAAATTTAGTCATGTCACCAAATGACTGACTCTGTTTAGTGGAAAGACAAAATCGGCCAATAAGCGCGATACGCTTTTTCATTTCACTAGATTTGTTTAGGAAATTGACAAAATCCCTAACTACGACAGTAAGTTGACGAAACGAACTCAATAAGTCAGCTAGTTTTATCATTTCGCTAAACGAGTTTAGTGAAATAATAAAATCTCAACTGGAAGATGGTATATGGTGATTTGATTAAATCTCTTAACTGATTTAGTGAAATGAAGAAAGCAAGTACCGAATACAACATTTTACAGTAAAGCGATTTGATCAAATCTCTGACTAGATAAAGTGAAACAGATATTAAAACAGAGATTTTAACAAATCTCTAAGGGATATGATCAAATCACGCAGGATATTGAAATGGAGAATCCATATCATCATTTCCCTAGAAAAATTTAGTCATTTCACCAAATCACTGACTCTGTTTAGTGGAAAGACATAACTGGAAGGTGCGTTATTTGTGAAAATCCAGTGCATGCTCACGGTCACTATAAGATGTTGTTAGATTAGCTAATTACGTAATAACTTAAGACAGAAGGTCCCTTAAGTAGGGATTGAATAAATCAACCGACTTGGTATTACATGGATGTCACAACTTTTTACAGTAGAAGAACTGAGTTGCGAGACTTGTTTTTTTTTACAAGTTTTGTTTTTGATGGCATAAACAACTTTGATACCTACTTTTGACATTTTATGTAACAATTTCACGTAATCTAGTATATATCTTCAAGTCATATCTTCAATCTTTCTTTAGTATATGTTCAAAAATTTTGCTGCATTTTCCCTCTCAGCTCTAATATTGCTTTCTTTTTGACAAAATTGGCATTTAACAACTAAGCCTTAACCTTCCTCTCCAACAGTACTTCCACATGTTGCATGCACTGGATGTTCACAAATACTGCACCGGCCGATTTTGTCTTCCCACTAAACAGAGTCAGTGATTTGGTGAAATTACTGAATTTTTCTAGGGAAATGATGATATGGAGTCTCCATTTTAACATCCTGCGTAATTTGATCATATCCCTTAGAGATTTGTTCAAATCTCTGTTTTAATCATTTCCCTGCGACATATAGACTTTCATGTCTTGAGATGAGAACCCCCAAAACTGACCCCCGCTAATTCAAACGTTCCTCAATCCATTCAACAACTCTTATTTTGATTGGTCCAACTAACTCAGTTTGATTCTGATTGGTTCCCATTTTTCCCGCGTATTTTACCGAGCTATTTTATAATCTATCGTGAACCATAGATTAAAGACAAATCTAAAACCAAACTTAAAACAAACAACATTTAAAAAAATCTAAAATTATGTTAATTTTATTATTTTACGTTTCAATAAAAAAGTAAATAATCATTCATTTTGTTTATGAAATAGGCTCAAATCAGTCCATAAAGAAACTGAACGACTCTGGCAACGACTAAATTAAAAAGGTCACCTATCAAGGAACATAATATTTTAAGCTACCCTCACTTCATTTTCGTATTGTAGCAAATTGATTGTCATTCGAAGTCAAAGACAAGGTATAGTTCAATAGACCTTTACTTCTTACAATATAGCTTGTTGTTTTCAGATGTCGGTCTGTTACAATACCATGTATACCATACCATGTACTATTATATATTATTGTAGTCATAGTATTAATTACATTGAGTGTCGTTTATTATTGGATTAGGCCAAAATCCGCAGGAAACTTGAGTGCAATCAACGCGCCCGTCCGGTCATTGATCACACGCGTGATTACGCACATAATTCATGCATGCATTCATCCATTACTACCGGGCCTGTATTTTTGTGTCAATCTAATCCAAACCTAACAGTTCAATAAATCTAATCAGTTTCAAACCAAATATCAGTGCATCATGCTTACATATTGACGTGTACCATATACAAGATATCTCTATACTCCGCTTAGCGCGTTATTACTTTGAAACCTAAGCTGCCAAAAAGTAGGGGTGCGGGAGGGGAACTCGCAATGCTAGACAGGGAACGCGCGATTCTTCCGTGGGGCGTAAGAGAGAGTCAGACATTAATGGTTGCCATGGAGACGTACTATGTTTACTGTCACTTTCAATTGTCTCACTATAGAGTTAAATTACTTCGAGCGTGGCAGCGAGGGCGCCCGGCTACGCGGGGTCTTGGGTTATTTAGTCTATGACGTGTACAAAATGTAGAGTTGCGTCAAAAGGGGTGGCTTTAAAATACAGGGGCACAGAACAAATATTAAAATAGAAGGAGCAACGAACCGCGCGTGCTGATTTCTCCATTATTTTCGTAGCAAAGTGATAATGAAACCTCGCCATTTACTCGGCCACCGTTTTTGAATGAAAAATTACAATTCCCGTTCTGCGCCCATTACTAGTTTCAGGTCGTCTGCATACAGTTGGCATTTTGCATATTTAAGGCCTCTCACGAGGTCGTTCGCCATGACTGAAAACAGTACCGGCCCTAAAACAACCGAATTGCTTCAAAAAAGTAGGTTTAAGTAAGGTTAGAACTATGCCCTCATATAAAAAGGAGCTGCTCACAGATAAAGAGAGGTTAGGCTTGAACTGCGACCCCCTACAGAAACTAATTGTCTGCAGAATAGTTGGTTTAGGCTAGATTAGAACTGCAACCCCTCACAGAACCGACCCGCTTACAGAAAAGTACGTTCCAACCCACAACTGGGCAGTTGTGAGTTGGAACGTTTTTGCATAACTACGTCCAATTATGAGAAAATAAATTTACCTATAACTAACTAGAATACTCCCTTACTCACAACGAAACCAAAAGGCTTCCAAAAAATGTTTGTATACCGGAAATAAAAAAATATTTCAGGTATGCAATTCGCTCGTACCTAGAATCGAATGTGGCAGCATATTGGATCCCGTGATGTAATTATTTATTGCGCTATTTTGTGTACGAATGAAACGGGTTTGGATTTGAACCAAAACTTGTTTACGAATAACTAAAAGAGCATTACGAAAAAAATGCAATATTTTTCCTGGCTGATTAAGTATCGAGTCTCACTGAAGTTAGACTTTCGTGAGATTAACTATGGATATGGTAAAACAATTCTAAGCGTTTTCATTATACAGAACCTTTAACATAAAATAAAATTAGATTTTTGTTTGACTGCTGCTGCACTATATACACTACTGTAATTAAGATAAGATAGCATTTATCCTTTTGAGGAAAGTAATGCAATTTTTTTGTATAAATTCAGTACCTACTTATATTTATATCATAACAGCAGAGTGATTTAATTTTTTTACCGCAACTTCAAAAGTAGAAGAAAATTTTTTTGAACGCGAAAAAAAAAAACTTTTTTTTGTAAGGGACTAGACGACTAGTCCCTTACAAAAAAACTTAAACTTAACTTAGTTGGGACCACCCAGCCGGCTAACCCTTGTATAAATGATAGAAAGAAAATAAAATAAAATAAATAATTCATTAATTATTTTATGCTTCTGTAGTGGCTGCATCGGTGACCTATAGGTATTTAAATAAATTGTGCACTGTTATAAAGGATGGGCAATTTAATTTCTTTTAAAAAGTAAATGATTTATTAAAATACTAACCTATTATATTGTGTTCACTTCTTTAATTGTTATAGTTACAGTAAGTGTAACAAAGCCATATATTATAATATCACATATCCCTAGTCAAGTGAGTGAATACGTATGCAATATAAACATGTAGGTATGTATTACGTCGTGTAATATACAAACGAGGGCAGAGATAGAAGCAATTCCGTACTCCAGCTGCAACTTTGTTCATAACACGTGATTCATGTATAATGTTGGCTTTACGGACTAAAAAATATAGGAATGCAAATATTATGAGATGCTTGGAATATACTCGTAAGTGCTTGCGATCCTTTTCGTTGAAAACAAAGGTGCGTTGTTTTTTTTTAAGAGTAGGTTGGGTTGGCATTTAATTTTTTTTTTCAATTTGTGTATTTATAGAAATACGTCAGCTCCGTGGCTAGTACTTATGTGTACACGTTTCTTGTTACAAGTAAGAAGCCTTGCTCGTTTCGTCACTCTCGTAATACGATACTAAGGTAAGCTTAATTAGGTTGCCGAGTTGTTTTAATTTTATATTCATACTCGGTTATCAGCACCGACCGTGCAACAACGCGGCATTTCGCGTAAGAAACATCTACGGACATGACTATAATATTATATTTAATACTATTGTATTACACCCAATAGAACATATTTTTTCTAACAAAATCGTGTGATTAAAATTAGATATTTCCATATTAAAATTACTATAGAAACCCCGCGGTATTGTACGGTCGGTACCGATCTCTGTTCATAATACAAATTTAAGTATAAATACTTGGTTTTATGAAGGTTTTATGGTAGGGCTGCTTATTTCTGCATAATAAGAATCTACATAGGTCTCGGTAACGCAGTTATTCCTTGATTTTCTTGAATTCCATTGTATTTATAAAAGTAAGTTTATAAACTGAGCATCAAGAAAATGTATATATCTATATAAATCTAAACGCAGTTGGTAGTTATTTAATGAATTTAAACTAAAAACCGAAGTAAAACTCAATGAGTCATCATCAAATGTAAGTAAAATGAGAATTGAATATTTATACTAGGCTGCTTGATCGTATACTAGGCTTTACGTGAATTCGCTCTTTTGCAATACACAGCATAAGTACATCCCGTCAGTTATCTTGGCCATAGAATAGAACACAGATAGATAATGCCCATTCTGCTGGCAAATATCCGCGTGTCACGGCATACGTTAACTAGCCTATTCCAAACGACATACTAACAAAGGGTTAGCGGAGTCAATTAGCCATTGACAACAGCCCGGCGACATTTAGAGCCGCAGGGCGGGACTCTGTTTGTCATTAATTTGGGGAATGAGGTGACAGAAACACAGGCGCGGTCGCGAACAAATTACAATGCAATTAGACGCCAGCCAGTTGCGGAACTGAATTGTTGATAATACATATCTATATGTAGTTTAACGCATTTTTTGTATAAGTTAGCAAATAACGCTCAATTTTTGGGCACTCTTGAAAAAAAGTTACGTTTAAAGGTAATGAAAACAATGACTTTAAGTTTATAAACTATTTCTCATCTCGTGTTCTATTGTCGTACATTAAGTACGCATGTTACACAGAAAGTAAACTATTCAGTTGAAGGCTTTTTGTTAATATATCTTTGAGTTAAAATAACATATTTTTCAAAAGGATTAAAATTCTTATTCTTACCCCAGAACTTGTTAAAGTGGGGTATTGATTAGCCTCATTTAAGTCCAATAATTGACTAAATTAACAACAAATCGAATTGTCTCATTCCGGTCCATTAGAATCTTGGCTAATCCAATACCGAGCCATAAGTCAAACTATTTGCCGAAACACTGACACGGCGTTAAATTAGCAAACCTAAACCGCAATCATTTGACAATTTGTCATGTGGAATTTCAGACCGCAATGGCAATTGCATCCGGGCACGAGTAAATAAAAGCCTACGGTTTTCCCCAAAACTGCACACAGAGGAATGCGTTTTGGCACCAATTCTGCATAATAACCTTCGCGGTCTTGCCCGCTGGGCGTTAGTGTGAAGTGTTTTATAACATTGCTAGTTCTTTGCGCATTTCCCTATCGTTAAGTTCCGTAATGTTCTGCGTATTCGACTATTTATGTTCCTCTTTCAGACCGGACTCTGAAAAAGCTGTTTGTAGTTATAGTGCTACATAACCAGACATAGAACTTTTAGTCGCGGGAGATCGAAAAACGAAAATGTCATAGTGACTTCCCAACGATAACAATTTATCGATAAATCCTTTTGACGGTATGATGTCCATATAATATGAATTTGCATATATTTATTATACAATATATTTACAGCATGAAGTCGATTACGAAAATGGTTTTCATTCGTTTTGTTTAGTTCATAAATTTATTTCTTGCTGTTTTTAGTTTCTAATAGGTGTTAAATTACAAGGTGTAACAGAAATGCTAGTGAAAAATTTTCAGGGCGTGATTGGTATCGTATTCAAATTATAAAACCCCAAGAAAAAAAAATATTTGCGCGAAAACATATGGTTTTGTATTGGGAAATATAGGGTTGGCCAGCTGGGACGACGAGGCCCACATAAAAATAGTAGTTTTCGATACAAGTGCGAGAAGTATGTCATGTTGCACGAGTACCGAGGTTACTTGGCCCGAGCCGAGAGGCGAGGGTCAAGACTCGGGACGAGTGAAAATGACACTTCTGCACGTGTGTCGAACAACGTTTTTTAATACAATTGCGAAAAAACTACAATGAAATAATAGTAGATTGTTTGACAAGGGTCTAAAGTAGGCCATATTACCACCATGTGGTTATCTTCCCGACCGAAGTGAGGGAAAATTGTTCGAGTGGTAATATGGCTTTTAGACCAGAGTAATAACATACAATTTTTCACTTCGATTGCGAGAAAATACCATAAAAATACTTATTATTTACGCACAATAACTGAACTAAGGTGAAATTATGGTATAACTTGACGGGTTTTTAATTTTTTTAACTTCTTTGACATAGATACAAAATATAAACACCGCGAATAAATGTCACAGACGACGGTATAATTAGCTCTTTAAACAGTTTAAAACAAACTTTAAAGCGTTTCCAAAAAAAAAAAATATTTTTTAATGATTGTGAAGTAGGAACTAATAAACACCTCATGTTTTGAGAAATAAATTGCGTTTCCTGATTGGTCGATTTTAACATTGCTGTATTCTGATTGGTTGATATTAAATACAATGTTTTTTTAAGGACTTAATTTATTTACACATTATACGCACCAAAAAAGTATCTAGCGTTCCGATTAACTCCGATATGTGTTGTGATTGGTGGATTTAATATAGTGAAGTGTTCTGATTGGTCAATTTAAAATGTTTTGTAAATTATAAATATGTATACATATTACCATATTAGCCTTAGAGGCTAAATGTACTACTTTAGTCCGCCTTGGTAAGCATAATAGGACACACTTTTTGAGCATGAGAAGTGAAAAATTACATTTATATTCTGTCAGTGTACGCAAGACAGCTTCGTTCAATCGCGCGTTGTTCAAGTAATACTATTGGGCCTCGCATAATACTCCTTTATGCCCAATCGCGCGTAGTTCAGGTGGGTCATTTATAAGCGGGTCTCGCATAATACTCATTTATTTAAAATTCTGATCTGCAAATCCGGCGTAAAATCAAACTTTACGCACGATTTGCAGATCAGATTACTTTTTAGCACTAGTGCATAAAATCAAACTTTACGCACGATTTGCAGCTACATAAACTAAACTTTTTGAGCAATTGTATTAAAAAAAATTTTTTCGCGTCCAAAAACTGTTTCTCCAACTTTTTCTGTCACAATACGATACCAAACCAATTATTTATTTTGTATACCACGACGGTGGCAAACAAGCATACGGCCCGCCTGATGGTAAGCAGCTACCGTAGCCTATCTACGCCTGTAACTCCATAGGTGTCACATGCGCGTTGCCGACCCTTTACAAAAAGGAGGAGTCACTGTGTTGACGGCTAAAGGAACAAGAAGGTCCCTCGTCGTCAACACACTGGGTCCTCTTTGAGCTCTTTGGCAACCTTACTTACCAGGTCCTCACAACACTATGAGTTAGGGTCTAGTGCTATTTAAAAATAAAAGTTAGATATCCAGTTAAGTTTGAATTATGAACCAACCATACCCATCGTTACCTTATCTACATATAATTGATGAGGGTTAGTAGATCGCCGATCATTGTTAAAAAAATTATATAGACGGCTTTTACGCAAATAATCAGTAATTTTAAGCTTTATCTACCTCTCTCTAAGTTCTATCTACAATGATGAGCCAGGAAACGCAAAAGTGCTCTGAAAGCCATAAAAAAAGAATGATACGGTTATGCCGCTTTTTTTTTGTTCGCCTTGGCTCCCGTGAGCTCAGATTATAACATGAACTCTGTGATAGATAACCGACCTTTTATTAAAGTAGCCCAACATTATCTGGTTTGATTACATACACCTGTTCGTACTTCTTTGCTGCTTGCACTGAGTATGCTTAAGTCATAAATAATAGAATCTGTATACTGTTGCATAAAATTATTAGATTCTACAGAGCCGTAATCCTAGCTAACCCAAGGCAATTTATTAAAACTTCTTATTTAATCTTACAAGTTATAATTTTTGCGGAAAAGTTCATGAAAACTTGAAGATAAAAAACAAAACAGCGGAAAGCTTTCTCTGTCTGTTATCAAAGGCCATTATCTCCTGACCTGAGAAGTAGAATTATATTTTGCTTTTCTTTCAAACCGTAAATAAGTTTGCAAGAGTAGCAACGTAATTTAAAAGTTGCTGTTAAGCGACCTCGGATATCCGGAATATCTACGGCAGGGCTACGAATTTGGCTCAATGATTTTTGCTTTAAACTCCTGGGGTTTATGGGTTTCCACCTCCAGCTAAATAATTTAATAAAACGACACCTTGCTGTGCTGCATGCTTTGAACAATTTTATGTCGTTAAAAATTCTGTGATTTAGGTATCTACGTAATTATTATTTGCGTGAATCGAGTCATGATCAAATGGCCTTAATGTCACTTTAACACAAAATAAATGTTCATTCAGCAGAGTTAGAGAGGATATCGTCTTAGATGCAACTTACACTTTAAGCTTAAAGCTGATACTTTACAAACTTTATATCCAAAAAGTGAGACATGTAATGCATTCACGTTAATATGTGTAAGTAGGTACATATGTAATTATGAACTACGTCTTTAGTTAACTCATCGTCATTACGTTAAAACCCGAGTTTCATATTATTTTTATTCCAATGAGCATCAGTCATCTTACAAAACAGTAGATACTCGTGCTATAGAACGCAAACACGCAACGAGACCCATTTCCAACAAAGGACAAAGTGATTACTGAAACATTTTAATTCCGCCGCATACTCGTAATTAATAACGCCAGGTAACAAGGGATCCATAATAAAATTATTTACATGACAACAAAATTAAAAATGAGCCCTCATTCCTATTTCATCCATTTACTTAATGGACTCATACGGCACCAGGGATTTTGCGAACCAACTTTCATCACACTAAAAGCTACGTACGAAAAATACCGTCAGATTAATAAACCTCATATATAAGTATATTTCTTCATCGCCGTAGGTTATTTAGCGATGTGACCTACTTTTTAATCATATGTATTGTATTATATTTTACATGGTTAAAGTCTCAAATTAGTGTTTATTGCGAGTCGTAGTCCTATATCTTGATTGAAGGTGTAGATAATGATCGTAATGTCATACTTTTCACAAATATTAAAATTTCATATTTAACAGAACAGAAAGGATAGAAAAAATATATTTACCAAATTTACAGGAACAGCTCGCTCCCTGCCTCCATATTATACCCATTTGTCGAAATAAATTATTTTCCTAAATATTTGAAAAAGACTTAAGTGTCTGTTTTGCGTGTTTCATTTATTTTGTTCTAAATATTATCATATTATGTATGATTTTATATACCATGTATAACAAGGGTCACGTTCTTCATTTCTTTTGAAAATGACGCCCCTTGTCACGTGTGGGGGCACACACCACCGCTCCACCGCTGACCGTTGGCAATCAGCCTAATCCACACGCCACATGTGTTGCTTTAATCAAATTTCTCGAACCCATTCTCTTTCACGTCGACGGTACAAGTAATATGGACAAACATTTTGTTTATCCGTGCATCTTTTTGACTATTCGGCTGTAGGAGTCATGCATAAAATTAGAGTTACCAGTATTATTTTAGCAAAACGAGCCCAGAGCTGTGCTTGTGACGTTCATGTTTCTCAGTTAATTGCGTCTGTGATATGCTTTGTCGCGATTTAGACAAGTTTCTCTACCTCGGTTGTTTTGTACCCAAGATGCCTCGAGTACTATGTATATCAAAACTATTTACAGCAACTTAGTTGGAACTTGGAATATATTGTACATTTTAAACTGAAGAATTACAAAAGTAATTTGACTTATTTCGCTGTTTCTAGAACACTACATTATATTATAGTAAAGTTATTAACATTAATCTTATGTGGATTTGGATGCCACAATCCAATGAGCGGTTTTTAACATTATAACCACTCCGTCCCCTGTAAAATAGATAGGGTGTACCTAGGTTAGTTTTGAGTAGATAAATACAAAAGTAAGCAAAAACGCAGAAATTTAATTACTTAGATGTTTTTTTACTGTAATATAATATTCTACGTCGCAAGTGAATACCTCGGTTACTACACGAAAAAAAAACATTTGTAGGTGTGGACCTAGGCGGAGATGGCGGGACGATCTTGATGTCTTTCGTGGTGATTGGGCTGACATTGCCATAGACAGAGACACGTGGAAGAAAGAGAGGGAGGTCTTTGCCCAGCAGTGGGACACTACAGGCTAATTAATAAAATAATAAAATAAGGAGTGGACAAATACGCGCAGAACTTTGTTGATTCCACTCAGATTATTTCTAATAGCTGATATAAGACCGCCAATTGTTTTACTTTCTGTTTGTAATTTGTATACAAGGTATAACAAAAGTTTTGGTGATCCTTTTAAGGGCATAATTGGTATCGTATTTTAATTATGAAAAAATAAGACGAAAAAATTCTCGCGAAAAGAAATATTTGATTTTGTATAGAGGGTTGCCCGGCTGGGACGACGTATTCGATACAAATTTTTTTTTATAAGCATCCAAAAAAAAATTCTCCTTCTTTTCTCACTCGCACGATATATATTATGCCCCATAAACGGATCACCAGTATTTTTGTTACATCCTGTATACCTATTTTGTTTCTTTGATTTGAGGTGTGCAAGAATAAGTAGATCGTACAACAAGTGCATAAAACGCACCATTTTACGCGAGGCGTTTATCCATCCGAGCGAGCTTGCGAGCGAGGATTGATATAAAGTCGAGTGTAAAATGGGTTTTATGGACGAGTTTTACCCCCTGCTTTTCACTTCAATTGCGAGGAAATTATTTATCGTAAAACAAATGAAAGTTATAACAAAAATATTACAATGATAATAAAAATGGTTCTCGCCAATTATTTGTTTAATGTTTTTTATTTTATTTTCAACATGTTACATAGATACTTGTTCTCTGACAAGTCATTAAAACATTTCGGGGCATTTTAAAACTATTATCAACTACTATTTTATCTGATTTCATTATAGAAAATATGGAATTCATATAATTATAGTAAGAATAAAATAAAACAATACTTTTCAGTATTGTACGAAATTATACTGTTCAATTAAATTGTGCAATATATTTTAACTGTTTGGTTGTTGAGCGTCATTATTTCAATTTTACTTTATGGACTACAGCTTAAAATGCGATTTTATGTCGTCCAAGCACGACCTAAAGTCGAACTTTATGAGCATGAAAAGTGAAAAGAGTATTTATGTTATGTTATAACTAATAATCAAGCCCCGGATTTTTTATGAAAGAAAACTATGGAGTCAATAATAAAACTAAAATTTAACTCATGTTCATACTTATACTCTGTCATTTAAAATATGCCAAAAGTAAATTATAAATGAAATAAATAATTTGAATTCAATGAAATTATATTTTATATAAAAATGTTAACAGCCACACATAAAAATATTAACATTAAGAAAGTTCCTTGTTTGTAATATCCATAGGGCATGTAGATACAGGAATGAGTGATTCAAAATCTTGACAAGGTATGGCGTGTGTATTCTGTTTTCAAAATAATAATTGTAAAATAAGTATATAATGGCGACTTTTTCCATATCTTTTGGAGAAAAACAGGTTCTATATTGGTTGAAATAATGAAGCGCAGAGTTCCCACGTACTTTACGAAGTAAATAAACCTTATTTACATTTCGTCACAATTTTATATCATCGCATCATTATTTATTATTCAAATTCAAATTCAAATTCAAATCGTTTATTTCAGACCACAAGTCCATAAAATTACATACAAAATAATAAATTAAATTAAAACCACATACAAATTACATTAAATTAACACAAATACAATAAAAACTAAATTAAATTATGTCACACAGTACAATAAAAACAAATAAATATTAAAAATTAAATTCCATCACAATAAATCACAATAAATATAAATTAAATTCCAAATGTCCAAAATTATCAAATTTCAATTACATTAAGTCATAAACTATGCCCCTAGAACCCATATGTAGGTCATTGCAGTGCCTCCATAGAGCACAAGCAGGATTTTCCCAGATGAGACGTAGCAAGCTGTTGGAATTGTCACGCACTCGGCGCATGAGGGAGGCGGTGCGATTACGGATTATCGCACTAAAACCGTCTACTCTAGCCTCCGCAAACATCCCCGACGCGCTGCAGTAACGTGGCAGTCCCATCAACATACGGAAGCCGTTGTTATATTGGACGCGCAGGGTATTGATAGTCTTCTTAGTGTAGTTCGTCCACAGGCTGCACGTGTAAAAGGATTGACAAAAAGCCTTGAAAAGGGTCTTTTTGACATCCCCGTTACAACGCGCAAACCTACGTGACAGCATATTACATCTGACCGACAATGCCCTGCGCTCCCGTTCCATATCGGCATCATCCTGGAGGTCCTCGGTGACCCAGTGCCCAAGATATTTAAAACGCGACACTCTATTTAGAGGAACTCCGCTCAGACACACAGCAGGCAATGACGCATACTCTTTTTTGCCGGCATTGAAGACCAACAGCTCACTCTTCTTGGTGTTGTATATTAGGCCATGGGTCACCGCGTACTCCTCACATATCTTCAGCAGTTTGACTAGAGCGCTGATCGCCGGGCACAGCAGCACCATATCATCTGCATAGCTGATATTGTTTACAGTGGTACCAGCAATTGAGCATCCAATACCTGTGCTGCTGAGCCTAGCGATCAAGTCATCCATGTACAGGTTAAACAACCTCGGTGAACTGAGACCCCCTTGTCTCACGCCACACTTTAACCTGTACATGTCTGAATGCGCGCCCGCCCATCTGACCTGATTGGTCTGGTGGCCATACCAAAAACGAAACAGGTTAACCACCCCCCTCGGAGTACTTGTTTCATTTTCGAGCTTGTCCCACAAGATGTCATACGAGACCATGTCAAACGCCCTTGACAGGTCCAAAAAACAGGCAAAGACAGGTGTTTTTCCTTCCTTATAGTACTGGACGGTCTGCTTAAAGCACAGAATCGCACTCTCAGTTGACACCATCGGTTTAAAACCAAACTGTGCATCCTGCGATTTGACATGCTTAGACAAAAGATTATCAAGCAGTCCGTCCAGCACCTTAGCAGACACCGTCGCTAGGGATATCGGTCTGTAGTTGGACCCGTCAGAGGCATTATATGTTTGTTAATTCAAAATATATGGTTTTTATTTAAAATACAATTTAATTCAAATCAAATTATTTATTTCATTTATAATTTACTTACAATATTAATTAAATGAATGAGTATGAGTATAAATATGAGTTAAATTTTAGTTTTAATATCGATTCCATAATTTTATTTCATCTTACCATAAAAGATCCGAGGCTTACTAATGATGGTATCAGTCGTCGTCACAATAATTGTGTACCTATTGCAAAAGGTAATATATTTCTCTCGCCTCCAGGTTCAAACTAAGTCAGAACATTGTTATGGAGATGCATGTACACGCTTTAGAACTTAGAATATTCTGGGTCGGGAACAGGAAATGTTGTTATTGAAACTCTTGAATCGTAAATAACAAATGTTCGAAAGTAAGGCTTTTGCCATAACATCTTGTTTGTAACGAAGTGAATAACGCGAAATCAAGTATATAAGGGAAACAAAAACTAAAAAAGGATGCCACCGTTTATAGAGTTCCGTAGCCAAATTGGCAAAAAAGAAACCCTTATAATCTCGTCATATCCGTCTGTGCTCACAACCTTTTTATTCATAAACTATAATGAATATCACTATTTATCATCCATTATATACATATCTGATACCTGAAAATATTTTAGGGGGACTGCTTCATTGGTTTAACTGTTAAAAATTTCAACATAATGCATAGTACTTAATAGATATTTCAAAAAAACTTTTTGATTTTTGAATATGTGAACATTTTACGAAAGAATCACTCCTAAAGGTTAAAAACGAGAGGCAAATAGCGAATTTGTAAATTACTTATAGATTTGTAAAAAGCTACTCTGACGTGTCTAGTTGTTAGTAGTCACCAATGTTTTAGTAACAATTGGATAAGGTAAATACTAACTTACAACCTGGTGGTCGTATCTGTTCTGAACTGAACTTATGCGTTTTTGAATGAAAACAAATAAATAGGAAATAGGTAAATCCTGTGGTTCAAATGGTTGCCTATTTTGTAATAAACTACGCAAACATTATGAATAAATATCGCAATCATACTGCGATGAAAAGAAACCTGTAGTTCCAGGAAGATGAATACTTAAAGCCCGCAATAATTTTATTAACTCTATTTAATTATGTATTTGAACAGACATTAGCTAGTTATATGGAATTATCACTACTAGGTACGTTATTTCTTCAGACAACTTTGATGTATAGTTAGAGGCAGAGTTTAGACGGTACTTACTCCTAAACTATTTTTACATCGAAACAATATTATTTTATCAATAGTTAGACAAATGATTAGTTTTCAAATAGTTTAGTGATTTCAACAGATATAGCAAATTCGGAAGCATGGTATCGGTACGGATTTCTTCATCTGCAACTGCTATCATAGCAGTGTAGTGCTATGAAATTACTAAGTAATCATCGATGTATAATTTTATTATAACCAGTATTTCTCTACTATACCTACCTACCTAATCTATGAAATAGAAATTTACGGACTATAGCTATATAGTCCGTAAATTTCTCTGTACAGGTCTATTCTTAATGCTGGATATTTTAAAGCCTACCACTTAATTTAAATCGTTAAGTAAAAGAGAATTTTTCACGGAAAATTAATATTCAGATAACTGTGTTTAAATGTGTAAATTTAGGCAAATAAGTAGCGGTAGTGTTGGCCAAACATAGATTTAAACATGTTATTTAAAATGGAAGACTAACACAGTTCAATGCAAAATGATTTCAATTAGAATTAACATCAGTTGTAACCAACTCGTCAATCTGTTACAAATAACTAATAATTGGTCTTTTTCAGTACATTGAAATTTTATGTTTTCATAATTTAGTTACACTAAGCGTCAATTTAATAGCATGTTAATCGTATTAAACGTTAGTGTAAACTAGTAACTCTAAGAAGTCATCCGAATTGACGGTTAGTGTAAGTAACTAATCTCTTAAATATTCAGTTTTTATTAACTTTAATAAGAATTGACCCTTAGGCAGCTTTTATACGGGCGCAGGATCCCGCTCCGGTGAACAATACATATGCAGAGCGCTATCTCGCTCACACAGCGTCGCCGCATGCAGAAAACGCTTCAGTGTGATAATGGGCTTAAGTAATTGATTAGTTATAGAATGGACAGATTAGTTATATAGAGAACAGTATCTCTTAATACAAGTATCAAAAATACTTAAAAAGAGGTACTAGCTAACTAGTGCTACTGTAAAAACTTTAAGTTGCACAATATTTTTTTTTTTTTTTTAGAATAAGTATTCAATATAATTGATCAATATTTAATTGGCGGCAGCGCAGTCTTGGACTAGGAAGAGAGG
This sequence comes from Pammene aurita, assembly GCA_947086415.1. Lineage (NCBI taxonomy): Eukaryota > Metazoa > Arthropoda > Insecta > Lepidoptera > Tortricidae > Pammene > Pammene aurita. The sequence continues at coordinate 20,162,795 of OX352290.1, forward strand.
CGGGCTGATATTGCGGAGTCGCTAGGTCTAGTCTCGCCTGAGGCAGTATATTATATTATCATAGTAAATTGTAGAAAAACTAACCCACTTATTCATAAACGTCTCTCATGCCTCAATTAGTTAATTTATGTTTTGTCTTTATCTGTGACAGTTGTGTTTGCTAGAAACAGACAAAACATAAATTAAGTAATCAACGCTTGAGAGACGTTTATGAAGTTTGTTTGATAAGTTTTCAAATAGTTTAGTGATTTCAAAATATATGGCAAATTCGGAAGCATAGTAGCAGTACGGATTTCTTCATCCGCAACTACACTGCTATGAAAATATTAAGTAATCATCGACGTATAATTATAAATTGTAGAGAAATACTAGTATTTCTCTACTATTCCTACCTACCTTATCTGTGAAATAGAAATTTATGGACTACTTAACATAGAGGTATATTTTTAATACTGGATATTTTGAAGAATACTATTGAATTAAATTGTTAAGTAAAAAACAATTCTTCACGGAAAATTAATATTAAAAAAACTGTGTTTAAATGAGTAAATTTAGGCAGGTGGCGGTAGTGTTGGACAAACGTTAGTGTAATAAAAAAATATACAGTAACATAGTATTTGTTAGAAACAGACAAAACATAAATTAACTAATCGACGCCTGAGAGACGTTTATTAATAAGGGGGTATTAAGCTCTTTCCCTATACTGTTAGATATTTACGTATGGCGTTTACATATGAATAAAAAAGATAGTTGAAGTGTAATGAAATGCAAAAAAATATGGCTAGACTCATTTCCTATTGCTGGAGTGCGCCAACGGCCCAGCCCAGTCCCTCTGTTGGAGTGTTCCACTTCGGTCGATCTACCATGAAAGCCAAGGGCAATTCAACTGAAATCGTGAATACATAAGCCTACTAGTGCCGACATTTACCTTTAATACTTTTTTCGAGTCGCCGCTTGATGAATTTTATTTTTTATTTTAACTCTAGGTAAAAATTGGTTGATGATTGTAAGTTGTAAGTGCAATTTAAATACAAATATGGTTTATGGGAAACAAAAATGTGAACACTTGCCAAAATTCTGCTCTCTTTCCCGAAATAACATCAATGATATGAAGTTAATCTCGTTTGTTTTTCTTTAATTTGTTTATATTTATGTTATTGAAATAATAAAAACAATTTAGCCTTAAATATTTTGGAATCATTAATTCAGAATATAATAATAAACGTAGATATTGGTATCTAACAATCCAACCGGACTTTCAAAGCCCTGTGACCACATTTCGAGTAATCCTTTGAAGTATTAAAACTCCCTCTTTAATATAAGTTGAACAATGGCGACCCGTGGCTCGGCAGTAACAATGACAAAGTTTTCGTTCTAAGACTCCGTTTTATATCTGTACGGACCCTTTTGTTGTGCGCGACGCAATAGCGTGTTGGGTAAAGGCCGAACAGACTAGCCACATCGGATACAATATGTATTCGGTGTCATGATCCTCAAGGTACTAGTACTAGTTAGATATTAGTAAATCTCTAAGCAATTCTCCACGTGCTAGTCGAAGTTTGCTTTGCTGCCAATATGCAAAAGGCACGGAAAGCAGAGCAGCTGCACCTGTACCTTAGCCAAGATATTTTTCACTACTCCACCTCAGAAACGCGCTCTTTTTTTCCTTTGAAAACGGAGGGGGAAAACTCTTTTTATCCACATGTGGGGAAAGTAATTTGGTACAATTTACCTACTCGGCAGCAAAGTTTTTTCAACCTCTTGTCTTGAGGCCATCGTACGACAAGATTCCATTTTTGAACCACTCGCTACGCTTGTGGCTCAATTTTGGAATCTTTCACTGGCTCAGGTCTCGATAAAGACACGAGACGTTGAATATCAACTTTGCCCCCTTGTAATGTAACAACTATTTTCTCCCGCTCTGTTTGAAGTGCTATCATATGTTGGCATGAAAAGTAATTTTGCGTTTCCATTCAAAATTCGTCTGCACTATATTTTCATCAAGTCTGAATAGAGCCTATGTGAAACCCTTGTTATTATGATAGCGTTGCTAATTTCGCCTTACCTCTCCTTGTTCAATGTTGCCGTTAAGAGGATCCGTTGATAATATGTACTTTTGCTGTGTATACAAATGTTCTTGTTGTTGGTTAAATTTCACGCATTACGAGGGTACAGGAATGTCTGTTTCTGAAGTATATTCTGTGGTGAAAAATATATACATTTATTCGCATTATAAACATATACAAGCAAAAACATGTCTACTTCTGGACCCCACCTATAGATCGTTTTTTTTAGATTAGAAATTGAGTAAATATAGAAAGAGTAATTGCCAACCTGTTCCATCCAACCTGTTCTGTTTGAATGTTTAATTATAACACACTGCAAGCACACTAACAAACGAATAGGTAACATGATTAAGAGGTCACATTCGTGAATAAATAATAATAATTTGCGGATTAAATAATCCAACACAACATTATTGTTGTAAACACAATTTCGTTTTGATTATCATGTTAGAGACAGATGAAAATTGAAAAACAGAAAGTGACGCACGTACGTTCTAAAACGGAAACTTAACGTCTAGTTTTTTATCAGTACTCACGAGAATTTAATTTAATTGTCAATCATGATATGCACATATTAATAAATTTTCGTAAATAAAAGTTCTTCTTAACGTTGTTTGATAGTTTTATAATATAATACTCAATACTAAAGCTATTGTCTTAGCTTAGGTGATGGACTGATGGTAAAAGATTTGATGGACTACGAGGTGGCTTTTGTTGTTGTATGCCACTCGGACCTGCCTCTGATTGCTCCATAACCCTCCATCCGGAAGGACTGTACTGTAGGTGACATGGCCATATACGCCCATTTTTTTTTAAATAGTATAATTAGCCATCCCTATTGTAAATTTGAAATCCAAAAAGTGCGGAAATGCATGGTTTTTTATAGAAAAAAAATTGAAGTTCCCATATAAAAGTCACTTTTTCGTCAATATTGAGCAGTTCAATGGGCACATTTCATAGTCGTCTGAAGGCCGTATGTTAGCGTTAGGGGGGGGGGTCAGGGGGGGGAGAGGAGAGGGGGGAGTGTGATAGTGTTAGGTTCTGGCGCTTTTCCGGCTGCAGCCGCTGCCGCAGCGCTTCGCTCGCTCGGCTCGCGCGCTGTAGGGTCGCAGTTCTACCTAACACTCCTCCTCGCTTCGCTCGTCGTCGTACCTACACCGGCCTGCCTTAGAGTCTGTCTGAAACTACTTTGAACTAACCTAAAAAGTTCCTACAAATGCGTGCAAATGAACGAACGCAAACTTTGACAGGCAGCACTTGTCCTACTCTCAACTCTTCAGGCGATGACATGGTGGCTGACGAGGTTTTAGGATTCGGTAGCACCATAGTAGTCGTATATAAGCACAACAGGATCACGATAACGCTCTCAACTAGAAGTACGAATTACTACTGGCAAAGCAAAATGGCGTCTAACAATGTGTCATGCCGCCAATTCTATTTGCGTTTTGTTTTACGCGTTTTAATAAATTCGTACTATTTTTGATAATTATTAATCAACAAATTTCCACAAAATAATGCTTATAAATTAAAAGAATCATTGAATAAATATCATGTAACTATTATTGTACACAAATAAGTCGAAAAAACTGTATTTATGTAAAAACTGAATATAAAACAAATCATCACGTTTTAGTTTTTCTCAACACGTTTAACGAAACGCAAAATCGGGATTTCATATGGAACTTTTGATTATTTTTTATCTCGCAACCCAAGCGTTTCCGCAACTTAAAATTTGGTCTTTTGGCAAGTAGAAGCTACAAAAAAAATATGAAGCCTGAACTCGATGTCACATATTGTACAGTTGAGCCCAAACAATCCAGGTATGGCTTGAGAGGTACGAATGACAGATGACGCCAGAAATATTAAAAAATCGAACCATCCGTTTCTAACCTCTTCTTCTCTAGGTTTTTTACTGAGCAACATTCACAAGAACATTAACAACGATAAAAATAAAATATTTCGTTCAAATAACTGTTATCAAAATATTGTTAAATACTAAATATAACATTTACGAATAAGTAGGCATGGCTTTACTATAAATACAAATATATTCAAGTATTTTTAATGGCGGTATAGGCACTTTGACAGTTGTGATATGTATCGTGGTGATAAAGAACCCTGTACTTACATCGTTTTTTTTTAACTTTTATCTAATCTTAAGTAACGAACCATAAGTATTTCATAAACGACCCGGACGCGAACTCCAACTTGTGCCTCGTAGGTAAAAAAAAATAATACATTTGTGTAATCTCAAACCGATACCTAGTTAAAATTGTAAATGCTGAAAATGCTGTACATATTTTATATAATTATTGTGTTGCAACACAATCCAGGAAGTATACATATATAGTACTGTTAAAAAATAATTATTTTAATTATATATACTCGTAATACCTTATTTTTATTTACATTAAACAAACTAGGTAACATAATATTACGATATGAGTTTAAAACAATTAAGCTCTCTCTTCCTATTTTCTTACCTACTCTGAAAAATGTTTCATCTGCGAGGTCTATTCATTGCAAAGGATTTAGAGGAATTAGGATCACGCAATTTAAAGTTTGGATTTGATACGGTCCCGCGAGAGAAGATGACGGAGACTTAGTGTGGACTCGCCGCCGCGGCGCCCGACTCCGCCAAGTTTGCCTAATTAGTCGCTAATACAAACAAACGAGCACATAGCTTCACTAGAAGTGAACGAAAACTGTCGAGAATCTTATTGACATAAATCATTATTTGTTATACATGGGTGCAAAGTTGATGTTTAAACCTCTCGTGCTTTTATTGAGACCTGGGCCAGCGAAAGATTTCAAAATTCAACAACGAGCGTAGCTAGTGGTTCAAAAATTGGAAACTTGAGCGTGCGAGGGCCTCAAGGCAAGAGAGGTTGAACAAACTTTGTATTATATACCAAAATGTTCACCACGCCACCATAAGAAAACTATAAGCTATAAAATATAAAAAATCGAAGCCAAATGGATGCTTTCAAAAGTATATAATTCAAATTCAGTCATTTGTTTAAAGTCCACCCTGCCAGATTACGTGAAATAACAAGTCAAAACTTGTTCCAAATTGCTTTTCCCGCCTATGAATAAAATGCGTCCCCCCCGAGTTTCCGAGTTGGATAGGTGAAAAATAAAATAATTACGGTTAAACTACCTTGTTATTTAGTTACTGTTAAATGTGATCTATTTTCGATCGTCGGGCATCTGTCTTCATTCTTGAGTGAGCTGACACGTCCGCGTCGCAGCGAGTGCGAGTGAAATTTAACCCATCATTATTTCATATTTATTGTACACTAGCTGTACCCGCGGCTTCGCCCGCGTGCGTTTGGGAGGTTTTGATATTTTCATTTACTTTACCCAGGCCTTTAATGTTAAACTTACACTTTCTATATGTCAAAGTCCATCATATTGGTTATTTATTTTTTATTTATTAGCCTGTAGTTGTCTATATATAACTGTCTATGGCAATCCACTGGTTACTGATTCAAAATAGATTAGTTCATCCGTGTTAAGATAACTGACTTAAAGGCAAGCGTCGAGACTTGCGAATGCTAATCTTGTCTTCAGTTACCCCATTTAACGGTATGGTAAGCATGTGAGCGCAGCATCCAAGCGGAAAGTACTTCTGCAGCAGCAGGACAAATCTACTAAGGGCGACGGAAGCGAGAATTGCTTCACCAGCAGGTTCATAGGGACCCAAAGTCAGGTGTCTTCAAGGGCTGAAGGGCCGAGAGTGGCCGAGTACCACGTAGGACTCAGGACTCAGGGAGCGTCACAGCGAGAATTGCTTTAGTAGCAGCAGTATGACAGGGACCGAACAAAACTCAAGGGCTAATTATCTGAAAAAGCGAACCCAAGGGCCGAAGGCCCGGGGTGAGTGAGAATTTATGTGAAAGCCAAAGGCCGAGCACCACGTTGGACTCAGAATCGGACCGTCGCAGCGAGAATTGTTTCAGTAGCAGCAGTATGACAGGGACCGGACAAACCTCAAGGCATAATTATCTGAAAAGCGAACCCAACGGCCGAAGGCCCTAAAAGTGAGCGGCAATGTATGCAAAGCCCAAAAGCCGAGTACCGCGTAGGACTCAGGCACGGAGCGTCGCAGCGAGAATCGCTTCAGTAGCAGCAGTATGACAGGGACCGGACAAAACTCGAAGGGCAATTATCTGAAAAGCGAACCCAAGGGCCGAAGGCCCGAGAGTGAACGGTAATGTATGCGAAGGCCAAAGACCGCCGAGTACCGCGTAGGACTGAGGCCCGTCGGAGCTATAATTGCTTCAGTAGCAGCAGTATGACCGGATAAATCTCAAGGGATAATTATCTTAAAAACGAACCCGAGGGCTAAAGGCCCGAGGATGAGCGGCAACGTATACGAATGCCAAAGGCCGAGTACCATGTAGGGCCCAGACTCGGAACGTGGCAGCAAGATTTGCTTCAGCAGCAGCAGCATTACAGGGTCCGGACAAAACTCAAGGGCTAAGTATTTTAAAAGTGAATCCGAGGGCTGAGCGGCAATATCTGCGACAGCCAAAAGCCGAGTACGACGTAGGGCGTAAGCCTGGAGCGTCGCAGCGAAAATTGCTTCAACAGCAGCAACATGAAAGGGACCGGACAAAACTCTTGAGGTTGTATGCGAAGGTAAAAGGACTACTAAAGGCTACCGCGTGGAGCCCAGGCCCGGAACGTTGTAGCGGAAATTGCTTCAGCAGCATCTTGATAGGGACCGGGCAATAGTCATTGTATCCCGAGTATGCGATCCCGCGGGCTGAAGGCCCGAGGGTGAGCGGGCATTGAATGCGACAGCTTAGGCAGAGTACTACGTCGGGCCCAAGCCCGGAACGTCGCAGCGTGAGTGGCTTCAGCAGCAGCATGACAGAACCGGACAAAATTCAATGGTCAAGTGTCTTAAAAAAGAATAAAATTTATTGCTGATGGATTCATGACTACCGTTTTTATTGTATTGGGCTGATAAAGCGAGATAAAACATGTTGCTATCGCGATCGGTCTGATCATTATTTTATGCTGTTGGGTAAACCCAAATCGGTAAATTTTAACTACCTGTTTTATCACTTTTTAAGTATATTATAAGGAGGTTTCATGTACGCCTAGATTTTGTTTCACCCCTATTTTATTTCAAGTATAATGATGACGAATATGGGTATAGATAAATAATATGTATGGTGAGAATAAGAAATCTCGTAAAGTAGAATGGATCACAATATCCGGATATTTAAAACAAACGAAATTAACACATTTTAAAAATATTTTACCTGCAATTCTTGCTTAAAGGACTCCACTCGTAATTTTAACTTCGGAAGACCACAACAGATCAAATAGCTTTGTTTGTATTCTAAAAACGTATTTTTCTTCTTCATGGACCTTTTCCCATTTACTTGAGGAATGTCTTTAAAGAATATTATGTTTGTACGATCACGTCTGAAAATATGGCTACATAATGGAATGGATATTTAATGTTACAATAACATGTATCCAAGACTTTACGCCTTGGTAATAGAGTCGTGGCTACATATTTTTGACACATAAAATGTATATATATTTTCAGGCGTGACTGCACTTTAAAAGGATTGGGATCGTGTGTTGTTGGGTACCTACTTCCTACCCTACCCATACACAGTATACAGGCGCCATCTGTTATCACTTTGAAAAACTAAATATATATTAAAATATTGTTTTTAAATAAGCGGGATAAAAACTACCTTAGATGTTGCTACGGGGTATAAAGTTCTACTGTACAAAATTTCATAAAATTCTGTGCAGTAGTTTTTTGCGTAGTGCGCGGACAAATTCACAGACAGACAGACAAGAATTCCAAAAATCGTTGAAATGTATTTAGTTAACGTTTCTAAGACCCCCTGAATTAGTTTTTCACAAATATCTTTACTGTACATTTTTTTTCTCCTTACGCGTTTATTATATGTATAGATATTAATTTTACAAATACATAATACTAATATTTTTTGAAATAACGCCAAAGTTATAAGTATTTAACAAGCAATAGTTGTAAATAAGTTCATATCAGTATTAAGTACTTATAGTGTTCTTTTATTATATTTGACAAACTTCCACTTAATTAGTTATAACTTTAGAATTAAGGGAAGTGAAATCAACAAGTGCAACATGTTCTATTTTTTTAAGACGATTGTCGCTAGAGTGTCCTTGAGCGATTGGGCGCTGTGTACCCGCGCTACCCGCTTACCCCACTCATTGCGATCGTACGTAAATCCGCCACACTGCACCGGAACGATGTTCAAAGAATATGACTTTACACAGAGGCGCACGGGCAGCTTTATAATAATTATAATCCTTTTGCGGATATTTTTTGATTTGAATACTGTGTAAGTAAAGTACTGCAATGGTGATATTTTTAGGAATGCTATTAACCTATTAAATAAGATAAGTAATAACGATCTCAATTATTAGATTTTAATGTAATAAAATAGAACCTAGATTTTGAATTTGAAGTACAGTCAGCGGCAAAATATTGGTAAAATATTCTGCATATCAGAAAAAAAACTGACTAGCGCAGAAAAAAAACTGAATGCACATCAAAGCGATGATTTCATGTGAATTTAGTTTTTTTGGCTGCAAGTGAGTTCAATAGATGGTTATTTTTTTGTTGCGATTTTGAATTAAGGTTGTTACGAATACTAAAAATGCACATGTAAGGAGCGGCATTTGTCCACGAAATCGTCAAACAATTGTCACGAGAGCTGTAAAACCATTAAATTTAGATCTTTAAAATATAACACAGAGTAAAAGTTTCTTCGGGTTCCGTAGCCATAATGGCAAAAAGGAACCCTCAAAAGTTTCTTGAAACATGTCCGTCTGTCCGTCTGTCCATCCGTATGTCACAACCATTTTATTATAAAACATATATTGATGAAATTTTATCCATAGGTGTGTTTCTTGTGCCGCTACTTAGTTTTTAGCTAAATTGCTGAAACAAAAAACTTTAAGGGGAGGCACTCCATACATACATATGCCGAACTAAATGTCAAAACATTTTTTTTTTGCAAGTATGAACATTGTGTACATCTATCCATACGGGTTTAAAAATATCTTAAGTATATACATATAGAGGATTTTTAAAACCTTTTTTATTGAGTCAATATTTTTAGAAATAATCGCTCCGAAAGTCTAAATAATAGTCACCCCCATCTAACTTTTAATCCGTACGTCCAAAAAATATGAAAAAAATAAAGAAGATACGGCTTAGTACTTATTTATACGAAAACTATTTCACATATTATCGGCTCAGCCATTTTTGAGTTATATCCGAGAAACTACTTTCTATGCAACCCTACATTATGCGTGGTCCGATACACACTTAGCCGGTCTTTTAAAGATATTTGATAGGTAGTATTAATCGTTAGTAGTAATTTATTTATTTACTTGTGTTGATAATTAATATAAAATTTGCATTTCAGCGAGATAGTAAAGCTTTTTTTCCTTTATTCTTACTTACGTTGAACTCTTAAATATCAGCAATTTTAAATTAAATTCTCGATCAGGCTTTGCTCAGTGATAGTTAGTACACTGAAATTTGTATGTGTTTTAATCACGCCGACAATTAAATATGGTAAAACAAAATCAGAAAAATAAAATGAAGTGGAAGTGTTTTTTTTTTCGCTCCTACCCACACGATTGATACGATACACGATAGTGTGTGGTATTATTGGACAGGTCTTTCAAAAAAATAAGTCTTATTCAACTTTTGGATAAAACGCATATTTTCGTAAATAATAACTCCGAAAATTAATTATTAGTCTATTGTATTGTAGCAATAGCAGGTTTCCGCAACTCGACGACTAACGCCTATTTTGCGTGATGCATTAGACTAAGTACTAATACATAATAATTGTAGTGTACTTACAAGACTACATTTGTTTTCAGGGCATTATAAGATGCATGAGTCCTGTTTTTTCTACATTTTTATTTAAATTGTAATATAGGTAATCTAAATAAAATACACTTTTTTATAAGAACGTACATGACATACGAGTATATTATCTTAAAAGATGAAACGTCTATGCGCTATTGATTCCGACAAGACACGTTATGTCCGCCCGCACCGCATGAATCCTCTGCAGTTATTTAGTCTTTAGGCACAGTAAGTCTGATATTATTGCTCACGGGCCAAGCACAAGTATATGTTGTACAAGGGAAGCACGGAGCGACGAGCGACACAGCCTCCTCGTCTCAAAGCTAGCTCACGACTGCCAGCAACGCCGTTTTCGAGCTACCAACGCACGAAATGTGGAATTATGATCAAATTGTTTAAGAAAATCGAATCAATTTTAATATGCTACGTTGAGTTTGTAGTGTTCTGTACTACACATTTTTTAGTTCATCAATATTTTAAATCGAATGAGCCGTTCAGTAGATATAAACAAAATTAACCGTAAAACTACATTTCGTTACATTTAATTTACGGAGAAACTATACGTTGCAGGAGTTATTCAAACGTTGACAATCTTGTACATGAAATAGTAATTAACATATATTTTTTCAAATTTTTTGAATCATCCGTTAAGGAGATACATCTCTTAGAAAGTAACAGTTTTTGGCCACAATTAGCGCCTAGCGCCTTAATACTTGTGTTTACGAGTTAAAGTGATGGGCAACTTTGTAGTCGACATAGACATCATAATATTTATATAATATTGTACGTAAAACTAGCACGAATTTTAACTCAAACCATTAAGACATAAAATCAAATAGTTTTACAGAAATATCTAAACACCAAATCTGACAAATTAAAATATCCATATCTACATATTTTCAGACAAAACTTAGTAAAAAAAATATTACTCAACAAATATATTACTAAGGTGAAAAGTAGGTAATAATAACCTACCCGCCCTGGGTACAAAAATTACCCAATTTGAAAATTCATCTGGCTGCTCTCGTTTTCTAATAAAAAACTGTTATCTGCTCCGACATTTTAGATGAATGGCGGACGGGCGCATTTGTCAAAGTATTACGTTAAAAAAAAAAAAAAAAAAACAGAAAATAAAAGGTACATGATAATAGACATTCTATAACCACAAATAATAACAAAAAATACTTACGAGTAAGTGCAGAACTTTCTCAAGTTCACAAGCAAAAATATATAATTTTCCTTCCACTTTTTATTTCACTTTTCACATTAAACATTCACTACTTAAAATAAGAAGCTCGCACCACTTATGTTAAAATCAATATTGCCCCAGAAATGTAATAATATTCGCACTCTCAGCGAATAAGTAAACACTTCTTTGAAACGAGAGCTACAGACTAAAAAAAAACACATTTTTTATTTTTGTATAAAAAGGGCAGACAACTGTAGTTTTTTTCAAAATCGCCGGTCATACAAGCGTCACAGAAGAGTACATTACATACGTATGAAAACGCTTTCAAATTTGAAAATAATTGTTTACGCAAGTAATATATATCAGCTACATGTAAGTAAAACTAACTTACCTACTAAATAAACAATTTTCATAACGAGCCAATCCCTTTGAGACCAAATTGTGAATTATCTAGCTAGTATAATAATTTATCAAACAATTCGAATTTCAAAGTTATCAGAAGGTTAGAAACGTAATACCCAAATTCTAGTTTTATAACAATAAGTATAGTATAGTTTACGAGATTAATGAATCCGAATCTTCATAATTGCTGGTTTAAAATTGTAGATGATAAAATAAAAGCAGTCTAAGAGTGTATATGTATGTATCAATAAGTTATAGGTACATTTTCCCGTGAATGAAAGTTAGCCAGTTAGATTTTTCTTGAAATGATGCCATAAAATTTTCTTAGCTTGCATGCAGTAGGACTCACAACTAAGCTAAGCATGACTAGGTTATGTCCTTATTTCATAAAACTATAACACGAGTTTTTCATATAATTATTATTCCTTCCCTATTTAAAATCAATTTAGGAAATATACGTATTTACATTACGCCCAAGTTGTGAGGTGTATTATTGTAACTACTCGCTTAAGTATCCGTTACTCGGTTTATCAGGTAATAAAAAAAAATTGATGCCTCTTCACTTTGCCGTTCTATGTGCTCTGTTAGAATACGAACCTGTCGCGTTCACTTCACGCCCCTCTACTCCGAGAGAACCAATACTGCCTTTAGCAACTTCTAAATGAATTTCAGTTATGAACTTGGCTGTCTATTTCGTGCAATGCGTGACGTGAACTTGATTGCAACTTAGTTTCGACGAGCTTTGTGTTCAATATTCTGGTTCTAATTAATTAAGATTATACGCATATGGCAAATAGCAAAATACATGTTGTTTCGGCATATGGACCGTCAATTTTTTTCGGGGGTGCTGGTAGCATTATTTGCTTTCAGAGTCACGGTCATGGAGGTACGATAGTTCAACTTTGTCAGGAAGTTCTATGCCGTAGTCCGTTGCAAATAACACCCGTACATTGAGGTACTTACGAATGCGAACGCAATACTAACTTAGTACTAAACTATACTTGTAGCATATCGTCAATATCATAGTCTGTTTATAGCATAGTTTTCCCAGAACGTAGCCAAAATGCTTCATGGATGGGTAACGACAATGTATTGTGGTTAACGAAAGACGAGCTAATGGTTTAAATTATTGTTGTACCTAAGTATCGTTTTCATGTAAAATGCGAATTTTGATATAATAATAATAAGAAGCTACCTGTAAACAAATTGCATCCATACAATTACTTACTTGGAATCACCTAAGATATTTCATAATCGAAAAATATTCAAGGTGCGTACCATATTGTGCGAATATATTACGAAAAAATTCGAAAAGGAAATGGAAGTAATATCGAAGACATGTTCTCGCGCCAGCGCTGAGATCCAGTCATATTCTTATATTTATACAGAAATTGACATCAGGAAATTATTTCCTTGCCGTAATGTGAGCGTGGAAGCTTTGTTATGACTCACTGCGAGGAAACGTGCTTAAGACTCCTCTGACAATAATATTTAGTGTTCCGTAACAAGATTTGAAAAACGTACCACTTCAATTTTGTACTAAAGCCTGACCAGAAATATATGATTATTGTCAAGAGGGCGCTATTATTCTCATTTATATGGCAACAGTCATAGAGCGTGTTTATTCTTTATGGTATAGTGACATCTTGATTTGTTTACCTGTCAGCTCTGATGTTAATTTGAAAATGTTTCACAGCGAAATAGTATCATTTCCCGGGTGTATTATTTACATCAGTTTATTGTATACACTATTTACAATGTTTCGCTCTTCAATATGGATAATTTTGGGAATTTTTTGCGGTTTATTATTTAATATTCAACACTTTATTTTTATTCAAGTAAACCGTCTCAATGACACTTGACAACAGTCACAGCCTATCACATGCACTCACACATGCATATCATTCTGTCATTAAAATTATTGCCAGTGTAAGAAATTAGTTCCAATGAAATTCCGCAACATGGCGCATGATCATATATTTCTTGTCAGGCTTTAGAAAGCTTATAAGTTTTGTTATTTTTTTGCTGTGTCTTTAAACACTGACCGTTTAAAGACAGCAAAAAAACAAACCCATGTTCTAACTATTACACTGACTTCCACAGCAAAAAAATCTAATTTCACAACCAAACATCGCTTTGATATGCATTCAGATTATTTTTCTGTTTTGGTTGGTTCTCGCACGGCCCCTCGTGTTGTTTGCAGGGATCAGCTATCTCTCTAACAAATGGCAAGGCCTCTACGGAACAACGTTGCCTATAGTTTATTTAAACAAGTATCGATCGAAGACATTGTACCCAAAGATTGATTGACTTACAAGGCTATTGCCGATTGGCTACAGGCAATACCGCCTAAAGTCCATTAGAAGAAAAAAAATCATATTTTAGTTTATACGAACACATTTAAATTATTGCATATAACCACGTACAGTCGAGGACAAAGAGATGTATACACTTTTGGACCTTATTGCGTTGTAATAAGGTCCAAAAGTGTATACATCTCTTTGTCCTCGACTGTACCATACTAGTGTAACGTAAAAGCCATATTAAGGTCAGATAATGAGGATTATTTGTCAACCTCCGGGTACGAAACACGTGGTGTCCTGAGTCCCGACTTCGACTTGGCCAGATTTTTTATAGCAGATTCCAAAGCCTTTAAAGATTTATCCGCAAAAAAGATTCAAAGGGCAAGAACTTTTTAATTGTGATTTTTTTATTAGAACGTCTTCCGCGTAGTTTTTATTATTTTTACTCGCATACAAACTTATATTGGAATACAAAAGAACCCCAATTTTATTGTTGATAAATCTAAGCCCGTCCAGACGCCTTTTTCAATCAAACAGCCAATTTGTGGTAGGTCGGTGGTGGTTTGTTTTTTTTAAATTGGATTATTTATCTGGTATAATTTTATTACAGCTATCACTAATGTGCACCTTGCTTAATGTTGCACCCATGGCATGGCAAATTCAAAAATATTGAGAGTGGATAATATAGCATATAGATACATTTAGATTTTTTACAATTTAATATCTTCGAAATGCCAAAATGTGTCCGATTTGCAAGATGTACGAGTAGGTAGGTACTTAGCAAATTACGCAAAATAACCCTTCGCTTTGTTGCCATATACCTATACAAAATGAGGCTCTAGATTATAGTATTGATATCGATTCTTAAAAATTAGTTGTTTTTCTCAATGTCAGAAACAACTAAGTAACTTTAAAAATTTATTTCAATCTTTGCACCAAAATGTTTCAAATTCAGCTAAATGTAAGCAATAAGTAAATCAATGGTATTGGCTCGCGAGCCTCAACAGCTGTGTGTACGGTATGTTATCTTTGATAACGGAGGAGAGTCTGCTGTTTTAGGTGATACTTTATCTCACTTTGTAAAAGTTTCGCAGCCAACAAGATTAAATGCAAAGTTTAAATGAATTCTAGGATCGCGAACATTTTTGGCATTAAAATAAATCTCGAAATGAGAAACTGTTCCAGATAACTGTGGCTGTCTGATGTTTTTAATAAAACTTTGTTAATACGAAGTCGTGATGCGCAATTTATGTTTTTAGATTAATTTCACCTGAGCTGAGGTTTGAACTTTATGAAAATTTTAAAACCAACTGCAGAAAGGGATAATGAGACACGCTAGGTAAGAATAATTTACGCTTACGCTCTTTAGTTCGACAAAATAAATGTAAATACCTACCCTGTACGTTTAATATTCTCCTAACAACCTGGCCTACCAATAAACCGGAGATTGAAGAAATGGTGCCTATTCAATATTGACCTTCGTGAATTGTAAACTATTCGAAGGATTCATTGACCTCATCGATTAGCATAGTAAAATAGATTGTGACCTTAGATTTAGATTTTAGATTAGACCTGAGATTAGAGAAATAGATTTTTTTTTGCATGGTTTTCGATTGTAATCAACTTTACGAGTAAATTGAACACCTAATACAGTTATTCTTATGAGGTACTAAAATAAAAGTAGTGATTTCAGTAACATAGTGTGCACCTATTTTCATAGAGCATACCCATACATATACATAAGTACATAGTTCACGAAAGCTGCAAGGTCACGAAATATTAGCTGTCTGATTTTCTGTTTGACTATCTCATGAAGTGTCCCATGAACTACATATATAGATACCTTCTTAGAGTGTTTGATCGCACTCAAATTGGTTTATCTGTTTTGGGGCTATGATATGTTACAGACGTACAATAGCACATGTATTTGTATATACAGTTAAACTCATAACAACCCTTATTCATCGGAGGTTGAAGTCATAGTAGGTATATTATAATAAAAAGTATTAAATAACAACTCAAATCAAACAAATTGTAAAAGAAGCCGACTACGCAAGCCATTAAATTTTTAGGTAATTAATGGAATCAGGCGTTACTTTGCGGAAGTCCATAATATCAACTACAATAATATGGCTTTGCTATTCCGCGATATCCCGCGGAATAGCAAAGCAATATTATTGTAGTTGAATGAAATTTTTGCCATAATTTTTTTATGTTCCTTATGTCACTCCCACATTGTAAAAGAATTTAATGACATGCCAAAGAAATATACTTACATACTCTCTAAAGACATAACCCCCCTCGGCAGTTAGGTAAACACCGGTCGAATATGAATTTTCACTTAATAAAAAAACCGGCCAAGAGCATGTAGTTGCCGGCCTGTTAACATACATCCTTTCAAAAGGTCGTTTATTAAGGGATATTTTGCGGCGCTTACTTCATTTTACTATGCGGCACTTATGTCCTTTTTGAGTTACTACTATGTGTTTTTGAGTTATAGCTAAACCAATTTTATTCAATATAGTTTTATGAAATAAAACAATTAAAAACGGATTTTATCGCGTGTATTGAACTTAAATTACATCCCGACGTTTCGAACACTTTACAGCGTTCGTTGTCAACGGGTCGACTCCTACGAACGCTGTAAAGTGTTCGAAACGTCGGGATGTAATTTAAGCTCAATACACGCGATAAAATCCGTTTTTAATTGTTTTATTTCATGAATAACTATCGCGGCAACCGAAGACAATACAATATAGTTTTAATTGAAAGTACTTATAAGGCCTCACTGCCATGATTTTTTACAAATTTTTTGGACTCACGGTTCTAAAGTTAGATGGACGAAACTATTACTGTTATCAAAAAATTGTTTTTGAATACCCTTATTTTTTTTTTGAAAGACCTATCCAATGGCACCCCACAAGATAGGATTGGAGCGAAAAAAAATTCACTTCCCACTTCATGTGTACGGGAACTACCCTAAAGAATAATATTTTGTTTTACCAAAGGAGACCGTCAATTCCAGGCCCACTAGCGATAATGGTCTCGTATAAGGTTTTTCTGCAATTTTATGCAAATACCCATTTTATTACGAAACTAGACAAAATATTTCATGAAAATGAAACGGGAATTAGAAATACAAAATAAAAAGTAATTTCGTTGATCCTTCCGCGATCCAAATAGTGCTTAATAA
The DNA here is from genome assembly GCA_947086415.1 of Pammene aurita. Classification (NCBI taxonomy): domain Eukaryota; kingdom Metazoa; phylum Arthropoda; class Insecta; order Lepidoptera; family Tortricidae; genus Pammene; species Pammene aurita. Next base: position 20,179,857 of record OX352290.1, read on the forward strand.
GTTGTTAACGTCTTTACAGCATTGACATAAGGTTAACTTTACCTGGACTGAGACGAAACAGACATTTTTAGAAAGGAGTTACGTTTACTATACTAATCCACGGATCAGAATACAATCCGGATAGTACTTTTACTATATTCCTCTAACCACAGTTGAACCTTATTACCGAGCAAAACAGTCGTTCATAGGTCACTAGTAAAAAGTAATAAAAACGGTCCTATAGAGAGCATAATGTAGGGGGCGGTGTCTCACTCGCACAATGTTGCCAACTTATGAAACTTACCAATGTGGTTTTATTTATATACATTTATTTTAGTAACACACTAGAAGTTACTTCCTACTTATAATAATTTATTGCAAGATTTTGAATTAATACTTTGTTCCCTTTTAGCTGCTTTGAATTTGTTTACGACGTAAATATTATTCATTCAATTAATTAAAGAATTGCAATTAATATTGCAGACAGTAGTAAGTTTTGTAATATTTAAAATACGGTCTGGTATCCCCATCCCATCAGTCCCATCACTGACATAATATGTCACTGATATTATTTCAAATGACGCCGCTCAGCTCAACAACATTTCGTAACAACATTTTTAAGTAAAAATGGTCAAGATATGTTGTGTAAAAGGGTGCAGGGGTGAGACTTTACAATAAAGTAGACTTTCCTTTCACCGGTAATCCACAATCATTCAATTTTACGATTTAACAACAAGTTAAGTTTGTCAAACAATAGGGTGACTATGATGTCGGCAAACTGCGGGTCGGTTTTGCTGTTTTTACAGAAATGTACATAAGTACATGGTCTGTTCCTAAGTATTACGTCTGTTCCTAAGTATTACTTACACAGGACAGGAGTGGCCCGCGGGTCTTTTTAGGCCCTTTCGAAAGGGTCCTAAAATGGCACAAGGCCATGCAAAAAATTGTAGTAGTGGCAGTATAATAAATAAATCAATAAATATTATGGGGTAATCTTACACAAATCAACCTAGTCCCACAGTAAGCCCAATAAGGCTTGTGTTGTGGGTACTAGACGACGATATATGTAATAGATATATACATATAAATACTTAAATACATAGAAAACATCCATAACTCAGGAACAAATATCCGTGATAAACACACAAATAAATGCCCTGTCCAGGATTCCAACCCGGGACGTCCTGCTTCATAGGCAGGGTCACTACCGACTAGGCTAGGAGGCCGTTAAAATAGACTTTATAGTACAACATTTGTACAACAAAGAAAAATACAACAGGAAGAATATACAATATTTTTACATGGAAGAGATCTCTTCCAGTCAACCATTGAGCAGTTTGATGTTTTGCTGTTTTCTTTATATACCTTTAAGTATATTAAAGTCGGAGAACTGTCCACATCAGATATGACGCAATAGTGAGAGCCACGAACCCCCTGTACTTACTTAGTTTTAGTTTGCTATACTAACTATCCCCGATTTTAAGACGCGGACATCTGGCAATTGTTCATCGGTGTTATGCAAACGAGTTGTAAGAAATAAATTTCTTACAGTTCTAGGTTTGATGCAGTGCAGTATCATGTAATTAATAAGATTATATCATTTTCAGGAGTTTCTGTTGGGGGAAAATAGTGCTAAATGACGTTACGTTAATGTATTGTTTGTCGCCTACCTACTGTTTTTTTCCCGTAGCGATACGCAATGTTTTTACTTTTTTGTTATTATATTAGCGATAGGCTTCGACAGTTTTTACCTATTAACTGAAATATTTTGCTGGTCTGTCACTCTGACGTCCTCCGATAAATAGCTGCCAGATGCCTGGATCTAGCAATAAGTTTAAAATAGTAAAGTAATTAGACGGGTTCCCTGCTCCCACCATCGCGCCAACGTATCTGAAGTGGCCAGCTCCTTAAGTCAGTAGAATGTATAAGTTCCCATATGAACTATGAGACTTCTCTTTCTGGACAATACTTACTAGACGACAAGCATATTTTATATTTGTCTTCATACTAGCCCAATCCCACATACATCATAGTACATATGGTCACCCTACTTAGAATGAGATGCAGCCCCCCACATTACCCTCTCTTTCGGCCTCACTTTGTGGTCGAAGTATGATCTCCAGATTGTAATTAACTTCATGTACTAATCTAGTTTATTACTCTAGTTTGACACTGTCATCCAAGTCTGCCGCATGAAGTTATAATTTTAAACTGGAGTATACTCTTCGGCCACAAAGTGGGGCCGAAAGAAAGGGAGCTGCGTTTCATTTTGACTTAGGGCGTTATGACGGCATTATATCATGCTCTTTCGATAACGAAACGCATTTTTTTTTTCAATTTAGTAATGTCTGATACTCGTATGGATTTATAAAAAGTGGATGTAATTGTTGCACTTTTTCCCTAACCACAGATGAACCTTATTACCGTGCAAAACAGTCGTTCATAGGTGATTAGAAAAAAAACGGTCCGATAGAGGGGATAATAAACTTTAGATTAAATATGTTTGTATGCATGTTGTTGTCGCGAATAAAGGTTTTCTATTTCTATTTTTTAATTATGGGGGCGGTGCCTCACTCGCGCTCGTTACGAAATTGACACACATTGACATTTTGACTTGTTGTCATGCTGGCATTATTGTCTAATGACGACATAACTCCCTAAGTCAAAACGATACGCAGCTCCCTGTATTACTCTCTTTCGGCCTCACTTTGTGGCCCAAGAGTATACTCCAGTTTAAAATTATAACTTCATGGATACTAGTAGTAGCGCACTAACAGAGCTAAACCTTATCTCTTTGTAATTAGTTCTACGATTGTTTAGTTCATAGTAGCAATGATGGTTTGACAGTCGTTATCTTTGTTTATCTAAATACAAGAAATCAGCGGCAGGATCAAAATATGACTTTTTATTATTTTATTATGATTTTCCTTTCATTATCATGTCAGATTTTGTAGATATTCTTTAAAAAACCGGTAGTTATTTTGTGTTATATTGTAAATCATAAACATGTACGCTTTTAAATATTGTCCTTATCACATTCACGTTTTTTCATCCCCGATTTCTCAATTTTCCCGTTAGATTTCATGATTATTTTATGACCGTCCTGATCTAGAAATTAAGGCGAATGTTTTGATACCTACTTCATAATTATACGCACCTTAATGAGCTGGGGCAAATCGCCTAACAAAATTGACGATCTCCGTCAGCGTGATAAATACACATACTCGTACCAAATTTCAGTTTTCTAGTCACTGAGCTAGACCGCGGACAGACGGACAGACGGACAGACGGACATGCCGTAACTATAAGGGTTCCTCGTTGACTAAGGAACCCTAAAAATAATTTAATTCTGCGTTATTACGGTGCCCTCGGCGGAGTTCCGTGTGGGAGACCGATTCACACTTTGGCGGGCTGTACCTATAATATCACTATCAACGTATCCAACATACCCAATGCTATCAAAGACAGACTGAACCTATCAAGTAAAAAGTACGAAATTACGCGTTTAGCGCTGAAAGGTTTCGTAAAAAGTCCGGCGCGTATACCTAATCATTTATGAAGTTAAAATATAATATATGTAGATGCCAAAAATTGACACGATTTTCCCAGTGCGACCATAAACCGCAAAAGTTTGCCGTGTTATAAAAAGTTAATACTTGGCACAGAACAGCCAGCGCAGGGTTGGATTGCGCTTACTTGCTACATTATAAACAAGCCTGTCTGTGACAGCCCTTCCTTTATGACCCTCTCTCGCGGCCAGCATGCATAATTAAATCTCTGCGGTCAAATTAGCAATTTGGACCCCGACAATAGGATATAATTATAGTTCGGGCTTCTGGGACGGTTTTGCACCAAAAAAATAATGTTTTCATTAGCGTTTCTAATTAAGCCGGTGTAGTTTTAGTGCTCGCAGACAATACACTTAACTAAATATAATGTTTTTTTAATGTTACGAGTACAGCATTTCGTTAGGTTCAGCAAATAATGTACTTATTTTAAAAGTTTTACTGAGGTTATAGATTATATACTTAGATTAAAGGTTGTATTCAGATAGTTACGTATGTAAATTATGAGGCTTCCAACAGCCGAAGACCATGAAATTGACTTTATTTAAACAGTTTTTTTAGCAGTTACTTTTTTTTAAAGTAAGAAATAGTTATTTATGCTACAAGTGTAGAAAACAAGTCATTTCCGAACGAGGTGTGAAGTAAAACACACCGAAGGGAGTGTTTTAACACCGACACAAGTCGGAATTTACTTGTTTTCTACAAATTTAGCATACAATATTTTACAATGCGAGGAAATAAAATACCTAAAACCTAAAATACCTAAAGTAAGAAATAGGCGGTCTTTTGCTTTTTGGGGTTCTTGGAAAAGCTCCGGTTGCGTTAATTTTTATATAACAGCACTCAAATTTATCACTTATTGAATCCTAAACTGAACTAAGATCGTATAATCAAGCGTCTCACGAGTTATTTTATTTACAATATTTACACAAAATCATGCTATGTAACATGTAACGCAATAACAACATAAATTCATATAACAAAACATTTCCCGCGATCAGCTAAATCTTGGGTCAAAGTGACATTAATAAGTTTTTCTACTCGACGACTGTAATGCTTGAATTGTGATTGTGTAGATCGAACTACTAGCGCATACTTTCCGATAGAGCTTTTATGGTCGCATATTGTGACATCGCCAACGATGGCACAAAGGATTTTCATACAATATTGTAACACTGTTGCACGAGCCCGCGCGGCCACGCCGCCGTCGCACACGCCGGCCCTGTTTTCATGTCCAGAGCATTCGACGTTTCAGGACCTCGAGGAACCGCCAACACCTTGGAAAATGTCCTTCACCTTGAAGTAATTCGATTTTCCCTTCGAATCTACGCACTCTATGAAAATATGATCTAGGACAATATTAAAGCTCATTCAATTCTACATAGAAACATGCGTACACTTTTGCGGAAAAATGCACCTCCTTAGATATATCACTTGAGGAAGTGAAGTGTATCGTCAATGCCTTTCCAGGGAATATTTTCATATGAAACTTGTGTGTGAGAATAAAAAGTTAACATTTATTTATAGTTTTGTATGTCAGCTACGCCACTATCAACATTTTAACCGGTTGTGGCCGCCAAAGGTCACCAAATATGAAATCATGTTTTTCCCTGGTGCCTAAACTATTGCGCGGATTTCAATGAAAGATACACCAGGAGGTTTGTAATTGACACACCAGTTCCATGCAATGCAATTCTTTTAAAATATATGTGGGATATATCAATGCAATGACAATTTGATAATGAAACCCTATCTTAATTAGAGGTCAACCATTAGTGGCAGCAATTCATTTGGATAAGTAGGTACCTATGTTCTCTGACATTCTAGTATGCACGTCTGAAAACAAGAGCTTCCAGGACTACCACAGTCGGTTGCTATCATGGAAAGTATACCCATTTTTAGTTTTTTGCACGTTAAAAAAATTGTATTGGTTATGCAATGAACATGTATTGCAAACGAAACTCCATTAAATTCTACACAAAGAAGCACTTTCTATGCATTACTATGTGGACATACAAAAGAGCACTTTCTGAGCATATGCATTGTAAAATATATTTTAATATTCATTATATTTTAAATAACTTTGTTAAAAAGTTAAAACTTAAGTTCGATACACGATTGGATAAAATTTGCTCTATAGAACATAATTCCAAAGTTACGTCTTAAAATTAGCTTTGAACATTTTTATGTCGTTAGTTTCTGAAGGTACAACATGACATTTATTCATAAAAAAAACTTAAATAACATAATGATGATTAAGTACTATATCAAACTAAAACTACTATTAAAATAAACTAACTAATACTATAAAAAAACCTAACTTAAAAATAAAACACTAAAAACTTAAACCGGGACCCTTTGGCAGGGTTCCCATCACGCAGGCAGCATTCCCGCGCTGTATTGCAATAGCAATCCTTTGTGCGAGAAAGCTGCCCGCGCGAGGGTCGCCTGTTGCCTCCCTTAGGCGTTTACTGAGCTTCTTGTGGAGCCCGAGTGCACCCTTGCCCCAAGGTCTGAGTGTCTCGACGCCAAATGGTGTGAAGTCGTACTGGGCGCCGAGACAACTATACTTAGTGACCTTGAGGCGCTCCCGGGCGTCTGCCGCCGCTCCCGCTCGCTTACAGGTTGCTGGGAGGTAGGACGCCGCCAGCGTATCAGTGCAAGTGGCGTCCCACACCAGCGCGCGGCCCATCTTCCACGGAATCAATGACATCCCGTCAGGGCGCTTGCCATCGCCCCGCACAATCTGGGGCTCCAGAGCAGCGGGGACGTTGGCACTGACGAGCGCCCTTCGGAGGATGTCGTTAAGAGCGGCGTGGCGGGATAGACGGCCGGCGCCCGAGGAGCATGAGAGGCCGTGGTGGCCAAGTCGGTCCGGTCTTTAGTTTCTTGACTTATACGTCTGAAATTAAGATAAAAATTCCAACACACTCATACTAAAAACTTCGTTATTTAATAATGCCCGCTGTTCCGTGATCCTCGGAGATCACGTGATGTTTTCTATACAGAATGAAGTGAATCCTTAATGCGGTTTTTATTATTCATTATTTTCTTCCATACTAATCGTAACACAGTGTTTCTCTTTCACTCGTGCTTATAAAGAGATTTTAGCTGTCGTCATCCCCTTAACTTGAAAATTACATGATTATCTCTACATTAACTTAAAAATCAACATTATCTAAAAATGTATACAACACAAGCCCATAAACGCTTAAAGTTTGCTGAAATTTTAATAGACTGTTGGAAAGTTTTGTTTTACTTTAAAGCAAAAAATGTTAAAAAATTTCTAGATTGAAATGTTCGTTCAGTAGTTTGCGGCAAACTTTTTAAGTTAGAAAAGAGAGCATAATGTACACCTTCGCTTCCTCGTCGATTTCATTTCTTGATAAGTACAAAGCGAAGGCATACTCCATTTTTCATGGCAGTCATTGGTTTCCTCTGATAAGCAAGTCTGTTTAAACGCAATTTTATTATAAGAGGCCAGGTCAGACCACTATATTTGTAATACGATATACGCGCTTCAAATATTTAACGACTTAAATGATACTAGTAATTCGAAGACAATAGTAACGTAGATTTCGTACAGATATTAGAACATTAAACATAACTACTTACTTTAAGAGAATAAATTATTGACTTTAGGTATTCAGTTGTTATATTTTTATAGTACCTATTTTGTATAAATAAAAGGTAAGCTTAGATTTTTACTGGCTTTCTGGACCTGTCATAATACGGCCGAGTATTTACATTTTAAAGGTAAGTACCTTTTGTATTAGAGTTTAGTAAAGGCGGGTCGGGTTTTAAAGGAACGGTCGTTTATTAGGTGGTTCCAAAGCGCTTGCTCAAATACTTCGAAATTTCATGATTTGAATTTTAGATTGCCTATGAAGCAACAGTCGATAAATATGTACGTATAGTCGGTGGTGTACACTTATTTGTACGGAAAATAATGATGATGGAATTTCCATTTGCAGAGCTAATCCTTTAGGCTCTAAGATTAATTTAAGAAGGGGAGCCAATAAAATTTTTGATGCAAATTTTTCACGAAGTGGGGGGTGCCCCCCATAATTAATTAAAAATAAAATAGAGCTATATAGTCAAGTTTGATATCATTTTCATGTAAAGCAAGGATGCTGAATTCATTTTTGGTATTTTATTTATACCCTTCCATATAAGAAAACTGAGACAATATAAAAAATATGAAATCAACGTTTGATATTTTTTTTAATAAATGCCTATATTTTTTTATTTATGGTCGTAACCCGAAAAATATATTTTCATGATAAAGCCCTGTTATTTCCCTTTATAAAAAGTATATAAATCCTATATTGGCTATAATATCTTTAACGACAAAAAAAATAATAACAATATGCCTGTTATCAACCACAATCTAATTATGTAGGAAAAACGATGTGGTTTGAGCTCTAATGCTTGCCTAATTATATCTTTCACAACTAAATGGACGTCAACCATTTTAAACGCTATTATTTATCTTGCCTTTGTATGCTTTTTATAATCCGTAAGTGAAATAAAGAGTTCGTTTATAACATACCGGAACAGGTTACCAATAAAGGGGTATTAGATCAAGTAAGTATTTGGTAGGGTAGTTTTAAAAAACTATCAATTTAGTAAGCACATCATTAAGTTTTTTTTTTATATACTACGACGGTGGAAAACAAGCATACGGCCTGCCTGATGGTAAGCAGCTACTGTAACCTATGGACGCCTGTAACTCCACAGGAGTCACATGCGCGTTGCCGACCCTTTACAAAAAGGAGGATTCACTGTGTTGACGGCTAAAGGAACAAGAGGGTCCCTCATCGTCAACACACTGGGTCCTCTTTGAGCTCTTTGGCAACCTTACTCACCAGCAGGAACACAACACTATGAGTAGGGTCTAGTGCTATTTGGCTGTGGTTTTCTGTAAGGTGGAGGTACTTCCCCAGTCGGGCTCTGCTCCAGATTTGAGCGAGATGACATTCAGTGAACGTGCCCTACCACATTAAGCGAGATGCCATTCGCAGTGCCCATACCTCTCTTTTTGGCATAGTTTAAGGACATACCCAAGTCCGGACGTAGTTTAAGGACATACCCCGGGTCCACCCAAGTTACCCAAAGGTAAGCGCTTGGCGGGTACGGATTGGAGGAGGACAGTAGAAGATCGAGCACAGTGGCGTGCCATGGGAGAGGCCTATATCCAACAGTGGACTGATAGGTACTGGCTGCTGCTGCTGCTGCTGATAATGATAATGTAGCGCTTACCGAAATGAAAATCCAAAATGACGTTTACCTATCAAGCTAATTTCATCTCTATTGCTAAGACATTAGACAGGGACATAACATTGAATATAGGGTAACCATATAATTTTGTAACCAAATAACAGCGTTATCAAATAGAGGGGTTCTCCGCAGTCCCTGTTATCTAGTGACGTTTTCAAGTGAAAGGTATATCATTGCGGGTTATCAATAAGGGCCCGTTCATTTTTTTAGAGAGAAAACTTAAGCGGTAGGTATACATCTTCAACTGAGGACAGTCTGTTGGCAAATAGTGCGCTCTAAAATAAAAATAACAATTCTGTGTTATACCTACTTAGACATTACACAAACCTATTTCAAAATTTGTTAATTTATTATAACTAATATTTACATAACTAAATGCAAGTCTGCATATCTACAGCTACATGCTTCATCCCTCATCTCCATAGTTTTGTGGTTGAAATTATACCCTCGTTCTGTTGACAAATTGATCCGATATCTGGTGCAAACCTTAAGTTCTGATGACAATTATTACAATTTAATAGATTCAGTATCATTGTAAATCCAAGATAGCTGCCGCTACAGAATGCCACGTATTACACATTTCTTAACAAACCTCGCAATCAAGTATAAAATGAAAGGGATTTATTAGTAGAACACAGTGTATTGCGGATAATAAAGTAAGCGTAGTTTAGACAGTTTTAGTAACATAACAACTTGAAAAGAAAATAAGTATTGTTTAGGTAAATTCAAAAGTTTTTATTGAAAATTAATAATGATATAGATAATGTACAAAACCTATAAAAATAATTCGGTAGGTCCTTGGAACCAGTTATCACACCACTCTTCTCATCAATGTAGCTAGAGCATTGAAAAGACAAAAAACTAAAATCGTGGGGCGCTTGAATCTTTTATCAACGGACAACTCCTAATATCATTATAATATATATGAACTTAGGTTAGGTACGCTACGCTTGTGGTGTGATGAGTGGTACCTAGGACCTATCGATTATTGTACCCTTGAGTACATTACCTGCATCATTATTATCATTATTTTCAATTAAACCGTTTAATATACGATTTTTAACATACCAATTTAACTACTATTGGAAACGGGGTGTTTACCTAACTCAAATATACATGGTTAATACCATACCAATAATAATATTTTAATAGTATCTAGTCAAAACAGAAAATAATTATTGTACTTATTTTATTTATGGCCTGGTTACGAGACTTTCAAGCCAAATCTTTATTGGATAACTCTGCATTATAATGTGTTACAAATATAACAATTGTTTTCCCCACTTCCCACAAAAGTAGGAACATTCATATATTTTTTGCAAAAACGGTTAAAGTTACCACAAAACTTTCAATCAAAGAAATATTCTTCATGAAATTCTCTACAATTCTCGCCTTTGAAGTATGTTGCTAAGACTTATAGTTTTCAATCTATGTGTCGCGAAAATTTTAACCCCCCTTTTTACCCCCACCGCACCATAAATTTAGGTGGCTCTGCTTCCTAAAATGGCCTATGGGTCCTAAAGTCTCACTATGCAAAAGGTGATCCCATCATCACTAAAATCCGTATAATGCCCTTTGTTGTCGTGTGCACCACCGACTAGTAGGGAAATGCAGTAAATAGGTAACGGAGTGGCGTGTGCCTCGCTGATAAAGGTTTTAGGGTGATATCCAATTTGGCGGCGTGACAATCCTATAAGATTTAAACACATTATCTATATGTATACTCAAAAGCTAGCGGTAACCTCAATACGCAGAGAATTTATTGAGACTGAGAGTTTTAAGCCCTACCTAAAATATATTTCATCCAATTTATATCTACCTACAGTTAGACTACGCTAACTTTCGCGCCCTGAGGGCTCCGTACATCACACAATTTTAACAATCATGTAACGAAAAGAGAAAAATATTAAGTGTGTAATTAATTGCATTTTTTTAACAACAAATTAACAAATTTCGGACTTTTGCTTTACTTAAATATGCAACCTTCGTTCTTGCCTTTCAAGATTCTATGTCTTTGAGAAGTACGCTATAGATTCGTAAGTTTATAATCGCAAAATTTTTTTCAGGTGTAGGAACAACAAGTTAACGGTTTTCGGATTTTTTCTTTTACTTATGCTGTAAGACCTTCCTTCTTGCCAAATTTCAAGATTCTAGGTCTATGGGAAGTACCCTATAGGTTTTATAAATTTGTAATAGCAATTTTTTCTACATCTACAACCATAAGTCCCAGGAGTGATTACCCAATAATCGACATTAATCAATAATCATGTTCTTAGTAAACCTTTTTACCATAAATCGACACTGACAGACTTACAACTTACAAGCACCTAACAGTGTGATTTAAGACGTGCAATCAAGATAAAACTTTTCTGGCACTTCAATTCTCATAACAAATTCAAATAACGTAGTAACCTCCTCAGGATTTCTGGCAAACCTCATTCTTAATGCAGGCTTACATGCCTACAGATTAATTAGTAGTATTATGTTATGGATGCCAACATGTATAAAGTGGAATTGCCCAAAGTACCCTAGTTGGGTGGCAGTCTCGTCTATAGTCTCGTCGTTCCCAAGCATTTTAAGGAACTTTCAGATTCTGATCAATGCTTCCTTTCCAGTTCGAAACCAATCGTAGGTTCTGGGTAGAATTCACATAATCTATTTAAGTATTTATTTAGAGCGTTAAAGAGGATGAGACGAGCGACATGTCAATCTGCTTTGAACCAATCACAGCGATCAGAAAATGACATGATCATGAAATTCATGAATTAAGTAATAAACACTGCCTAAGTTTCCGAGGCCTACGGTTTCTGTTTTCACGATAAATGGTTATTCGATTTTTTCGTTAGGTAAGTCCGAGCATAATAAACCTTACCTGCTTTTAGACCACCATTTCCCCGACACAAGCAGGTATCTCGAGGTTAGGCAGCTTGTTCAATAAGGCACTAAGTAATTTATTGGCGGTCTGATGGACATGTTCGCAATCTCAATGTGACCCAGTTTCTGTAACAGATAGATACAACGCCCTTTATAGTAGTAGAAGAAAGCGGCATTTACAATTTTACACAAGCACGCAAAAACTAACCCTACCTTTCAAAAACTTACTACAGATTCTATTAGAAGAACTAAATAAACTTACACGTGTGTAAAATGTAACGCTGTCAACGCTTCAAAGCAGCTTAACGAACCCAAACATCAACGCTGCACCTTATGCCACCACCTTCCTTTTAAGCTGATTACCTACCCTCCTTTATTCACAATTTCTTGCGAATAATTAAGATGCTTAAGGAGAGTATGTTACAGTGAAAACCTCTCTTAGCTTTAAACGCATTTTTACTGTCATTACTATGTACTTATTAGGAAGATCCACCGGAGTATTTATTGCTAATCTACTGTGTATTGTACGATTAGTTGCCATAGTTGGTGTACAATAGATCTACAAAGGCCAGAAATTAGGGAACTGCCAGCCAAACATGACATACACATGCTAGCTAAGTGAGACGAAATTGTAACACAAAATTGGCAATCCTGTACCTATATATCTGTGTGTAACGTTTCCGAAAAAAACGCATGTAAGTATTTATGACCTCCATATTCGCAGCACTCAAACTTACGCTGTTTTGCTTACGCTGGTCAAATTTTAACGAAGCGCTTTGTCGGTCTTTTTATTGAACCTAAATTAGCAATTTGCTTAGAACGATCGGCTGTCTATGGCAAAAATAGGCCTACACGGCACGACGCCTTTTAGGCTGTTACTGTGCCGCTTTTTGTGTAGGTGCTGATTGTGTTTACCGATATTATGGTAGTTCAATGTTGTAGTTTAGCATTTTTATGCATAATTAGGAAAGCTTGTCACAAGTGTCACAACTATGGGCAAAAGTAAAGGGTTTCTAATAAGTTAAATATACTAATACCTATTTATATATTGTATCGCACAGCTTTCGGATCAGACTCGTATGTTAAAAAAATAAGTACGAGTAGCGTTTTCTTTAAAGATATTGCTGTGACTTTGCTAATTATTTAAAAATTACCAACACTTACACTTACACGGACTTATTAGGGACTGGACCGGTACGAAAGAAGCATTCACTCTCTCCAGAACTACGAAGAACAGAGAAAACTTTCGCATGATGATCGCCGACATCCAATAGGATAAAGCACAGGAAGAAGAACACATGGTGATTGGTAATTCGATGTAATATTTAAGAGGGATTATTCTATAGCTCATTTGGAATTATTTAAGTCCAGTCAACCAGGGCCCTGATTCGACATGGCATAACTGACAGTCGCTTGCCAGACAACTATGATATCACACTTTTGTGACAGTTGAAATTTGGGATGGAATGACTCACATGGATTTATATGAAGTGGATCGAATACTTCGGTCACAAAGTGAGGCCGAAAGAGAAGCTTATCTAGGGGACTGTGTCTCGTTTTGACTAAGGAGGTAATGACGTCATCAGACAATCAAAATGTCAATATGTGTCAAATGTGACAATTTTGTAACAAGTGCGAGTGAGACACCGCCCCCTACATTATGCTCTCTATCGGACCGTTTTTATTACTTTTTACTAGTGACCTATGAACGACTGTTTTGCTCGGTAATAAGCAGAGCTCGGCGGGGGTGAGCTATTTGCCTTATGAAATGACGTAAGACATGTCAAATTATAAGGTAAATAGCTCACCCCCGCCGACCTCTGGTAATAAGTTTCAACTGTGGTGAGGGAAATATAGTAAAAGTACTATCCGGATTGTCTTCTTATCCGTGATCACTCAAGAGTGATATCTAAAATGGTGGCCATAGCCATAGACAAAACGCTCTAGCGAGACCTACTGACAGCTTGCAAGTTAGGTGTTGACACGTGTGGACAGATGGATATCACTCTATCCACTAGCGATACAAGTGTGAAATCCACGTCTCACAGTTTGGCATGTCGAATCGCGGCCCAAGGGTGAAACCTCATTAGTTTCCAAGTTATTTGAGTTTTTAGTTTCTTTTATAAAAAACCGGCCAAGAGCGTGTCGGTCCACGCTCAGTGTAGGGTTCCGTAGTTTTCCGTCCGTCACAGTAAGTGTCCCCACTTAAGAGTTAAAATAACACCGCCATGTAGGATATGATATGAGCGTTCCACGTACAGCGACATCTATCGGCAAATTAAGTAAACTATTGCGCGCGAGCTTAAAGTATGGAAGATGATTTTTATGGGATAATTCTTTAGTGCGTGAACCGATTTTCACCATTTTTACTTTATTTGAAAGCACGTCATTTCATTGTGATTTTGTAGAAATTACAGGTACAATAAACACCTGCTTATACGGCTAAATTACAAACTTAGTTCAGAAATTATTTTGTATTTTTTTTTCAAAAACTATTCAACCTATCAAGTTCAAAATAATTTTCCTAGAAAGTTTTTATAAAGTTCTACTTTTGACATTTTTTTCATACTTTTAAAACTTATGGTTCATAATTTTTAAGAAAAAAAAACCGACTTCAATGGGGGTAGCCGGTGAAGGATTATTGTAGATGGTGCACTTAGATTTCATACAATGAAATAACTTGCTTAAAAAACGCAGCGGAGAGGACAAATCGCCAAACGTGAACTATGCGTCGTTGAAGAGTTCCGTTCTGATTATCATCAGCAGTTCCACTTCATCAAATGTCACTCTTTTGAATGAAAATGCTTGATTTGTTGATAAAAATACAAAAGTCACTTTATGTATGCCTTTAAGATTTGAGGAATTCCCTCGATTCCTCGTGGAACTCATCATCAGAACTTGAGCTTGACGAAAATTGGTCCTGACAATCTAACTTGCTTAACAAACATAGCGAAGAGGAAGAATCGCCAAACATGAACTATGCGTCGTTGAAGAGTTCCGTTCTGTTCATCATCAGCAGTTCCACTTCATCAAATCGACGACAACAACGTACAAGGTGCAAAGTGCTAAAAGGTTCGAACTACGTAAGCTGCAGCATAATGATCTAGAAGTCGAAACCTATCGCCTGGTATAAAAATTATCTTAAAATGTCACTTAGTATAGATTTTTAAATGACGCATACAGTGCCATCTGAGTCAAAAGTTAGTATACTAACACGAACACGATTCCAAGTGCCACATCGAATCGTACTCGATGAATGCCATCTCTCTCACTCGCGCGCACGGAGCGCTATTTACCACATCGCACTCAGTTCGCGGCCGACCAGCTAGTCAACAGTTGTGAACACTAGATGGTTTTCTATGGAGGTATGTAATATTTATTTACGTTTTACTTATATTTTTGTATTTATATGTTTAAAAATGTGTAAAGTGTTCGATGTGACACATATAACTACATACGTTTAAAGTATTATTTAAGAAAACTACGTACGCAGGACTATCTGTCACTTAGAACTGTATACGTTATTATCATAGCTATAGTTAACAAAGTTTGTAAATCTATGTGCTACTTAGAATTGTTTACGCCATTTAATCAGTCACTTAGAACTTTTTATCTTTTTGAATTTGTTTTTGGACACACTCAAAATAGTCATATCTGTCATTGTCAAGTGCTAATTTAAATATTAAAAAGCGTAAGCGTAATACAATGTAATGTAAAATAATGCTATGCTATGTGTAATAAAATAACTATCACAGATTAAGGTTTTATACGGGCAGTTTTGTTGTATAGCTAATCTTTATTTTGATCACTGTTTACTTTGCACCAGTAATACAGCTTTACATGTAAGTATATGCACATAGTGTTAAAGCTTAATTTATGTTGCTTTTAATATGCATGGTATTTGACTTTCAGAGTCTCTAAGGATAAACGAAGAAGGTTCACTATTGTCTTGCAGAAACTTTTTTGACATATATTTGTTTTGCATAATGATACTTAGCTGAAGTTTGGCAGAAACACCTTACGCAGAGTAAATATGCTTTGGCATAAATCATATCACAGATTTTTATAATATCGAATCTTATATTGGCATAATGTTGATGGGCATAACTGTCTTGTAAACGAATAGTATTTTCGCAGATATTTTTTTTTGCATAATATTTAGGCGGCTTAAAGTTGTCAAGCCGAATAACATTTGATTACAAGATAGACTTCATTGCTTTATCATATTGTACAAGACATGCGGGATTGGATGTATTGCTCATAAGAACATAAAGTTTTTTCCGCGGGGGGCGCAGTTGTAACCTAACCTAATCCACTTTTCTGGCAACAGTTTATTGCCGCGGGGGTCGCAGTTCTAACCTAACCCAATTTTCTGGCAACATTAGGTTCCTGTGGGGGGTCACAGTTCTAACCTAGCCTATCCCACTTTTCTGGTTTCGCTCGTCGTCGTACCTAACGAATACTCTGGGACTGTATTTCCTTTTTGGAAAGCGAGTCGGGTGTGTTGGGGATGCAAGATACCTAATAATCCTATTATGCCATAGCAAATTTGGTGAGACTTATATTCAACTACGTAAAATTTACTTAACCTACTTTCCTACTAGCAGAAAATAATTATGCTTTTGTAATAGTATGCTATAGGATTATTATGGTACATTAAATTATGCTAAACCAAAGTCGGCCAAAGTAATGTTCTACAAAACAATGTGCTACAAAATGTGTCGTATGCGTGGTAGTAGTAATGCCAACTATACCTTTATGCCAAATTACCATTCGACCGAAACTGTTTCTGCAAAACATGTTATGCCAAGTGTATTTCTGACTAATATTATTCTACCAGATAAGGGTAACCCGAGGAATTATATAGAGCACTGACAACTGCGTTGGAGGAGCCAGAAGATACGCATTCGACTAATACAAGCATATCAAGTCAATCTGAAAATCAAATCTCAAGTCAAGTCAGACAATACCGCGATATAACAAACAAACACATGAATATTGGATAATTTATCCCAAAAAAGTCCAATGTGATTTATGTCATCAATTTAAAAATCTACGGAGAACATCTGAGAAGGAAATATCTAATTATGAAAACCATTTAAAATTTTAATGTTATTGCATGCGAAAAGACTTGTTTGAATACGTAATTTTGTCAGAAAGACTGATAAAATCATGTGCTGTTAAAGAAGATTGATCGATCAATATTAAAACATAAGGTAAATAAGTAAGAACAATGTTAAAAAATACTCCTTTTTTCCTGATTAATGCCGTGATTAAGACTGATATGTAAGGTTTTAGTAACAGGTTTACATTTTTATTACATTTTATTGAATAAATAACACATCTAATATACTTTTACTTTTATTTAGTACTTTCTACATAATTATTGAACTATAAAACTAATGTCGAATATGATTCTATCTGCAAAATGTGTCAAAATTATAATTATGCAGATTTATACAGAATGTTTATGCACCCAAAAATAAAATATAAAATTGTGCGTTAAAAATATGGTATATAATTTTAAAAATAAGCAAAATAAATGAGTTAAATTTGATGACTTAATTCACATATGGAATCTTTTACAGTGAGTCGCATACTTTTTTTACAGGTATAATATTCTAAGTCCCAGATAGACCTACATACGTAGATTTTATAGAAAATTGTAACCAAGTATAATGTTCTAAGTCCCAGATAGACCTGCTTACGTAGTTCTTAAATAAAATTGTAACCAAGTATAATATTCTAAGTGGTAGATAGAACAGTATACACAACGGTAAGCCAATAGTTCTAACTTAATCTAGTGGACTATCTGCATTTTTTCGAAAACTACCATTAAATTGAGTTATATGAAAATAAAATAAGCAATAAAATAAAATTATAATCATGTGTGCCAAGTTTCAGTTTATTATCTTTAACACGAAAAAAAGTATAAGGATTCTACTTCTGTTTTGCTCTCCTGTAAAGTTGTCATTTCTCAATTAGAATCATATACGTTGTTGTCGTCGAAATGTCACTCTTTTGAATGAAAATGCTTGATTTGTTGATAAAAATACAAAAATCACTATGTGTAAGCCCTTAAGATTTGAGGAGTTCCCTCGATTCTTCATGGATCCCATCATCAGAACTTGAACTTGACGAACATTTGTTCTGACAATTAAACTTGCTAAACAAACACAGCGAAGAGGACGAATCGCCAAACGTGAACTATGCGTCGTTGAAGAGTTCCGTTCTGATCATCATCAGCAGTTCTACTTCATCAAATGTCACTGTTTTGAATGAAAATGATGGTTTTGTTGATAAAAATACAAAAATCACTATATGTATGCCTTTAAGATTTGAGGAGTTCCCTCGATTCCTCATGGATCCCATCATCAGAACTGCGTTTTGAAAAAAACGGGACCAATCTGTATATATATACTTACAATCAAAAAAAGAATTTTCAAAATCGGTTCAGACATGACGAAGTTATGGAGTAACAAACATAAAAAAAAAAAAAAAAAAAAAAAAAAAAAAAAAAAACATACACGCCGAATTGAGAACCTCCTCTTTTCAAATCTTGAAGTCGGTTAAAAAGTTAGAGGGGGGGGACACATTTTTTTTTACTTCTGGAGCGATTATTTCCGAAAGTATTTACATTATCAAAAATTGTTTTTAGTAAACCCCTATTCATTTTTAAATACCTATCCAACAATATATCACACGTTAGGGTTGAAATGAAAAAAAAAATCACTCCCCACTTTACGTATAGAGGAGGTACCCTAATAAAACATTTTTTTCCACTTTTTATTTTACCACTTTGTCGGCGTGATTGATATACATATGAGTACCAAATTTCAGCTTTCTAGTGCTAACGGTCACTGAGATTATCCGCGGACGGACGGACGGACGGGCAGACATGGCGAAACTATAAGGGTTCCTAGTTGACTACGGAACCCTAAAAACGCGCCTTTTGGCCTAAAACTGGTAGTTGTGAAAAAAACTACTTGAATTAAGAATTAAAGGAAGCATTTTTCTGATAGCCAATAAATTACTGATTACGTTGCAAAAAGTTTCCATTTTTTTTTTATAAAAGGATTTGAAGTCAGAGGTTTCGGATTTTTTTTCTAATGTTATTGGGGTGCGTG
Source organism: Pammene aurita (assembly GCA_947086415.1). Classification (NCBI taxonomy): domain Eukaryota; kingdom Metazoa; phylum Arthropoda; class Insecta; order Lepidoptera; family Tortricidae; genus Pammene; species Pammene aurita. The sequence goes on from OX352290.1 coordinate 20,198,683, forward strand.
GGTGATTTCCACCCCAATGCCATGGAAAGAACTCCCACGCCATGAAAGTAAGATAAGATAAAGAACCGAAGACAAACAAAGCCCACGTAGAAACTAAAGTAATACAAACTAATTAACCTGATGACAATGATGACCCTTAATTGGTTTGTTTGTGTCAAGTGACTGATGGACAACTTGCCGAAACATCGCCGAAGTCAGCCTGCCGTGAGCCCTACCTCAATAAGATAAGATAAGAAAAGATACCAAAGACAACCAAAGCCGACAGAGAAACCAAAGTGACACGAACAGACCGATTAAGGGTCAGGTACGCGAGGTGTAGTCCCCTGCCTGCTCTACTATTATTATTATTAATTTCAAAACTTTAGCTTAAAATATCAACAATTGATCTGTTTTTGAAAGTTGATTAATTGAAAAACTTATTTCTGTCATTTGCACGCGAAATGTCATAGTTTTTTTTTTAAAGTAATGCCTTAAAATGCAATAAGGAACACTTTAAAAAAACTTAACTTTTGACTTAAAATCTTTTTATTATTATTATTTTATACTGTTGGCATGTTTTTTGTATTTAACGTAATCAGTTGTTCATTAGCCACTAGAAAAATGCTATTTATAATCCTAAATTCAAATAGTTTTTTTCACAATTACCAGTTTTAGGCCAAAAGGCGGGTTTTATAACAACTACAAACTCAAATAACTTAAAAAACCAATGAGTTTTGACCCCTGGTTGACTAGACTTAGATCGTTGCAAATAAGCTATAGAATAACCGCTGTCAAGGAATACGGCGAATTAACAATCACCCCCCAATTATATTTCTTTCTGCCTTTACATTAAGTTAGTAGTATGACACTGACACTAATAAAAGTGATAAAAATGCCATTAGATACCGATGGGGCAGCATGCAATCAAACGATGAAATACCGCAATGTATCGAAAATGGCATGCGATTTCGCGAACTGGATTAAAGGCCCATTTAAACATTAATTACAGAAGCAGTCTCATAGTTGTTAATTGAAATAATAAGAAAAAGTAGAATAATGAAATAAGTGCACGCGATTGGTGCTTAAAACTACAATTAAAAGTGTATGCCCGCTTCCCTAATTGCTATTAAGTACGAGTATATATAACTAACAGCCATGTAAATTAACCCAACCGGACTTGTATTAAACCGCACAAACATCACACAGCTGTAAGTTTTCAAGTAGACACGTAACCTTTAACCAGTTTACTAATTAACTAGTGTAGTTATTGGAGCCACCTATTAAACTTTGACGAACTGGTTAATCAGAAGGCTATAAATGGGGAACGTAATCCCGGATTGTCTCATCAAGCTGAGCCATGCGTTTAATTAATATTAAATACTTTATGCATGCTGAATAATCCTATTAAACACTGCTTAATACATTCATTGCTGTTGCTGGTTTAACAAAAATTTAATATTAAAAGCATTCGCGTGTTTAATGGCGTTCTTGGATAAATATCGAAGGAGTATATTTTTTAGCTACCTAACTACTACGGTTTTATTATTTGTGTTGTATAGCTAATGTTTTTCTGTAGTTTAATAACACACTATAGATACATTTTTAAGTCAATTTACTAATTTAATTTAATAAGAAGAAAATAATACTTTAACAAATGAAACGAACAAGTATGACCTGTACTTCCTAAGATGTCTTATTATCACTATCACTAAATCACTTCATTAATGTTCGATTTCCATCAACAAATCCCCAAGTCAAATGATACCTATATTGAGGTCATTGCCGTCGCAGCCATAGGTGGGTTAGGTGAGTTGGAGAGGACATTCAATGTGCATTCCTCTCACAATACCCTTCGGTCACGGTTCTGAGTGGTACCAAAATTCCTCTTCGAGGGGAAGGTAAATAGGATTAGGGCAGGCCTTCGTTTCATATCGCATGCTTATGATGTGAAACTTAATAATAAATTCCTTTGTGGTAAAGGAACAAAAAATTAAAATTCCTTTCGTGTCCAAGGGTTTCCCTCGGCGCAGTTTTGTCATTTCGTTCAGAGGGATCTCGCGTGTCATACGCAATCCCTTGGCTGAGTATACAAAATACTTGATTAACATTACGCACGTTTGCCCATCTCACTTGTCAAAGTTGTGCTTTACCTACATAATGAATATTATCAGAGTTGGGACTTATCGTGTGCTTGTCGTTATGAATGTATAGCGGTACCCTCATCTACATCTACCGAACCGTTAATAATGTATCGAGAATACAGTAAATATATTGTCTTTATTTTAACAAGTAGTTACTTATGAGTATGCTCTGTTATTTATGATCTAAACGCTAAAATAACAATTCCATTGCTACTACTTTTTCCGTCATTGGAATTGGTCTCGATTCTCGGTAAAGCTTTCACGATACATCACATCAGCGAGGATTCTAAAATGTTTAAGGACTTAACTCACTGGATGGCGTTGTTATAAATTTGTTGGTGGTTTTTTTAATGTTTCATTGAGAGTTCTTCTGTTTAAATAATCGACATCAAACAAAGTAAATATAGGCATTAAAAACTGTGTTCTAAAGTTAATTAACCGTTCTTTGTAGTTTTGGGCCATGCAAACAACCCACACGGGCCCGAGATTACTCTTTACTTATTCTTCTTGCCTCGGAGCTGTTTCTTTAAAAGTTTAATTCCGGCTCAGTGAACCGAGCTAGTTTCTGCGTTTTACTCGCGATTATGAACAGTCAGTTTCAGAACACTAAATAATGGGAACACATAATCTTAAAAACTTAAGTGGTCATTATAGAAATAAAGAGAAAATTATTATACGAATAAATACCGTGCTTGCATGCATGCACTTCTATTTAAGTTTCGAAGTGGCTATATAAACAAAAGTTTAAAAAAATTCGCAATTCGCATTTTAAACATACGCCCCGTGGACTGTAAGGTAGTTATAAATAATAATAACTAATATAAACTAATAACTAATATAACCAGACTGTTTCTGAACAGCTCCCACCGGGGCTTTTTTATCAAATTTATACCGATTTGCTTCTAAATATATAGTGTTGTAGAGCACGTTTCGAAGATCATAAAGACTTATTTTTTAAACCACTTCAAAAAAAGGAGGTTTTCAGTTTGACCTATATGTGTGGATGTATGTTTGTATATTTGTATGTATGTATGTTTGTTTGTCCACGATTATCTCGCGTTTGGCTCAAACGATTTGGATGAGGTTTTCAGAAAAGTTTATTTTTATAAACCTTTGACAGCCCTGTATGCCCGCTTCTTGAAGTCTCACGTCAAAGCGCAATGGTAACACCTCGGGAGGCAGTTCATTCCACATGCCGCACGTTCTAGAGAGAAACGGACAGACAGTAGAACAAACATCGTAAGATCGGGATCGTCAACAATAAGAACTGCCCAACGTTGGATGGAGTCAAGTGGGAGAAGCTGGTATTGCGAAGCGCCAGACCAGCGATGAAAATAGTACTCCATGTGTGATCGAACCTGCGCTTCATATAACAAAAGGCGATGATCCGGCGTGAAGTACTTTTTTACTCTACTAAGCACTCCGAGCTTCTTGGAGGCCAGTTTGGCTTTGTTCTCCAAATGACCCCGTAACCGGACTTCGTTCGTAATGTCGAAACCCAGTATCCCGATACTCTTGGATATAGTGAGGGGAGGTTCTGAAATTTCGTCGCGCTATGATAATGGGGTTTTCTTAGCAGAAAACGCACAGACCTGTGTCTTACTAGGGTTAAACTGGACGAGATTACATCTACCCTATTCGGAAACCTGCTCGAGGGAGGTCTCTATTTCATCAGACACAAGTTGCATTCTGGGCATATACACGACCTGTGTATCGCCAGTACTATCATCCGCATAGCTTGTAGTCTGACCTAATTCTGTCAATGACGACAGAAATGCTTCGCCCAGATAGAAAGCTAGCAACCCATGTACAAAACCCCTTGCTCTGGCAGTGGCCCAACGGTGAGTGAGGTAGACAAGAAGATCACCGGCGCCTTGACCGTGGTGGAATCCGTATTGCCGGTTGTTTATGAGCTGGTGATCCTCGAGGTACTCAAGAAGCTGGTTATCTACTACACGCTCTAACACTTTAGAGAGCAAGAAAGCCGGCCGATAGTTGGATACCCATCCATGTGCGTACCCTTTTTGGTATAGGGTGAACCCAGGCAATTTGCCAGTGATACGGGAATTTCCCTAAGCGGCATGACAGCGAGAACAGGCGCGTGAAAACTGAAGCCAGCACTGGAGTGCCAGGTATACCGTCGCGCCCACTGAATTTCTTGACGTCAAAGGCAAAGAGAGCACGCCTTACCGCATTTTGGGTAAAGCGGAGTGGACATTGGGCATACAATATCCACGATGAGGGATGATAGGTATTGCCCCCGTCGTCAAGTGTCGAATTCGACGTAAATATATGGCATAATAGATCCCCTTTTTTTCTTCGCGGAATGAGCCAGTGAGTCGTCGGGTTTGCGCAAGAAAGGTAAGGAGACCCTACAAAAATTTCCCTGTACAGCTTTAGCGAGAGACTAGAAAGTACTGGGCCCAGAAGCTCTACCTGCTCTTACCAATACTGCGAGTATGTTGTGTAGCATGACGCTACGTTTATCGTACGACATCTGTCGACGTTCTTTAGAACTTCCGTGTCTAAGGAAGGTCTACGGCTAGGTCGCGGTTGATATATAAAAAAGCGTACATTGTGATTCACGGCATTACGGGTAGATGGCGCTTATATCAGTCCGCATTTTGTAATACACGACTGGCAGTTATAAAATTGAGATGATATTCGCGCTAATTTTGAATATGAATTTTTGAGGTATTCCAGATTGTCAGAAGAGAAAGTTTGTTTATTGGAAGTGTCAGATCGACGCAGAGATTTTTGAAGAAAAACACAGGAATTATCTGCAAATTGTCCTGTGCAAATCCTTTTTGAGTCCTTTTTGTTCCCTGAGAGTGTTCACCACAGTTGTCTAATTCCCTAGAAGAGGGTGGGCGTCGGTAGAGTTTTTTCCAATACCCAGTGCTCCCCTTTGGCCGTATCTGAGGGTGCGGGTAGTGCCTGCCGAGGTCGCCGGTGGGACCGTTTGAGCCGGGAGGACTCCGGAAGGCGCTTGTGGGTGCCGGACTTGCGAGACGATCAGCAACCGCCGCGTGTTCCGCGTGGTTCTTGGTCCGCCTAAAGCAAAGGGGGCGCCTGCCCACGAACTTTATTTAAATTCAGTTTGAGTTTCAACCATTTCCTGACTTTCAATAATATCATTTTATTTACATTTATTTTAAACGTTATAAATCCGATTCCCTTTTTGTAAGCAATGTTTTGTGCCATAATAGCTTTTTTTTGTTGTTTTGCGAAAATCTCCCCAAAATTCTAATTGCCTCATTTGACGGGCGTACAAAGACCTGGCTCTTGAATTTAGGCTACTTTCAGCCAGCGAATCATCTGTCACCATCCATATCACCCGACTCATTAATCCATTATTTTCCCGCAGCCAAATTACCAGCCGAGTCTTTATTTGTTCTAACTAGTTTTGCTAGAACTCCCTCTTTTTTAGGGTTCCGTAGTCAACTAGGAACCCTTATAGTTTCGCCATGTCTGCCCATCCGTCCGTCCGTCCGTCCGTCCGCGGATAATCTCAGTGACCGTTAGCACTAGAAAGCTGAAATTTGGTACTCATATGTATATCAATCACGCCGACAAAGTGGTAAAATAAAAAGTGGAAAAAAATGTTTTATTAGGGTACCTCCCCTATACGTAAAGTGGGGAGTGTTTTTTTTTTCATTTAAACCCTAACGTGTGATATATTGTTGGATAGGTATTTAAAAATGAATAGGGGTTTACAATAATCATTTTTTAATAATGTAAATATTTTCGGTAATAATCGCTCCAGAAGTAAAAAAAAATGTTTGTCCCCCCCTCTAACTTTTGAACCATAAGTTTTAAAAATATGAAAAAAATGACAAAAGTAGAACTTTATAAAAAATTTCTAGGAAAATTATTTTGAACTTGATAGGTTGAATAGTTTTTGAAAAAAAAATTACAAAAGAATTTCTGAACTAAGTTTGTTTTAACCGTATAAGCAGGTGTTTATTGTACCTGTAATTTCTACAAAATCACAATAAAATGACGTGCTTTCAAAAACTCTTAAGTTGGGACACTTACTGTGACGGACAGAAAACTACGGAACCCTACACTGAGCGTGGCCCGACACGCTCTTGGCCGGTTTTTTTTCGTTTTGTGCGGAAAGTAGACGTTTACGATAATAAGGTAATTATTGAATGTTAAATATCTTTATATCGATATCGTTATCGTTATTTTTATGTGAAGTGCTAATTTTAAATATTCTGATTATTGTAATTTAATTACATTCTAACCACTAAGGAAATTATTGAATGTGAAATATCTTTATATAGATACCGTTATCGTCATTTTTATGTGAAGTGCTAATTTTAAATAATCTGATTATTGTAATTTAATTACATTCTATTCGGGTCTACGACACTAAGAAAATTATTGAATGTGAAATACTTTTATCGATATCGTTATCTTCATCTTTATGTGAAGTGCTAATTTTAAATAATCTGATTATTGTTGCTAATTTTAAATAATTTACTTTATCTGCAAAATTAAACGTGTTAATGCAATTCACGAAGTGTTTTACTGCAAATGTAAAAAAGTGTTGTACTTTGCTGCAGCAATTCGTTTCATGAAATTTTCTTGAATTCCGGTGAATCCGGATCATCCCCCTATCGTGCAGCAGCCTAAGCTCGGTAAGTCTTACACTTTCATTCACAGGCTTCAGCGCACGACTTACCAAACCAAGGCTGAGATCGACCACCAACACGAACTAACGAGCTTGGAATGAAGCATTTCATATCCTGTAATATCATGTCAGCTACTTACTTATTACTTGTACCCGACTATGCCTAAGCAACATGTAGTATGAGTAAAATTTTGTGGTGATTAAATGGATAAACAAGAGCGTGTCGGGCCACGCTCAGGGTAGGGTTCCGTAGTTTTCCGTCCGTCACAGTAAGTGTCCCCACTTAAGAGTTAATATAACACCGCCATGTAGGACATGATATGAGCGTTCTACGTACAGCGACATCTATCGGCAAATTAAGTAAACTATTGCATGCGAGCTTAAAGTATGGAAGATGATTTTTATGGGATAATTCTTTATTGCGTGAACCGAGTTTCACCGTTTTTACTTTATTTGAAAGCACGTAATTTCAATGTGATTTTGTAGAATTTACAAGTACAATAAACACCTGCTTATACGGTTAAATTACAAACTTAGTTCAGTAATTATTTTGTAATTTTTTTCAAAAACTATCCAACCTATCAAGTTCAAAATAATTTACCTAGAAAGTTTTTATAAAGTTCTACTTTTGAGATTTTTTTCATATTTTTAAAACATATGGTTCAAAAGTTAAAGGGGGGGGGACACATTTTTTTTACTTCTGGAGCGATTATTTCCGAAAATATTTACATTATCAAAAAATGATTTTAGTAAACCCCTATTCATTTTTAAATACCTATCCAACAATATATCACACGTTAGGGTTGAAATGAAAAAAAAAATCACTCCCCACTTTACGTATAGGGGAGGTACCCTAATAAAACATTTTTTTCCACTTTTTATTTTATCACTTTGTTGGCGTCATTGATATACATATTAGTACCAAATATCAGCTTTCTAGTGCTAACGGTCACTGCATGAGATTATCCGCGGACGGACGGACGGACGGGCAGACATGGCAAAACTATAAGCGTTCCTAGTTGACTACGGAACCCTAAAAAGGTTTATCAATTAAATGGAGATACATACATCTATACATATAATAAACGCGTAAGGACAAAAAAATATGTACATTGAAGATATTCTAGAAAAACTTATTCGGGGGTCTTAGAAACGTTGACTGACTACATTTCAGTGATTTTTGGAATTCTTGTGTCTGTCTGTGAATTTGTCCGCGCACTACGTAAAAACTACTGCACAGAATTTTACGAAATTTTGTATAGTAACAGTTTATACCCCGGAGCAACATATAGGGTAGTTTTTATTATGCTTATTAAAAACATAATTTTCATAAAAAAATAGTTCTCAAAAGTGGTCACAGATGGCGCTGTATAGGTACCCTGTATACTGTATACAAACATTATTTAAGGACGTCTTTAGATTAAACTAGCTTTTGCCCGCGGTTTCGCTCGCGTTAAATTCGGGGTAACACAGTTCCCCTTTCCTGATTGCCCCCCGGAATGCTCCATACAAACTTCCACCCCCCATTTTAGGGAAGTGGGGGGTTAGAAAGAGACAAAAAGTAGCTTTTAATTTTTTTTAAATACATGTATGGAGCGCCCCCCCTGAAAAAATATTTTTCTGCAATTTCACTACATAACTAAATAACGGCATACAAACTACTTGATTTATAATATTTAAATTTAAAAACCCTAAAAAGAGTAGTCATGAATCTAGCAATTACTAGCTGTTAGCTGTCACGCTGCTGCTGAAGAAATTCTCGCTGCGACGCTCCTGGGCCTACGCGGTACTCGGCCTATGGCTTTCGCAGATATTGCCGCTCACCATCGGGCCTCCGGCCCTCAGATTTGCTAAGACTCTTCGCCATTGTGTTTTGTCCGGATTCTGTCATGCTGCCTGCTGCTGCTGAATAAATTCTCGCTACGACGCTCCGGGCTTGGGCCTACTCGCTACTCGGCCTATGGCTTTCGCAGACATTGCCGCTCACCTTTGGGCCTCCGGCCCTCAGATTAGCTAAGATGTTCGCCATTGAGTTTTGTCCGGATTATATCATGTTACTGCTGCTGGAGAAATTTTCGCTGCGACGCTCCGGGCTTGGGCCTACGCGGTACTCGGCCTATGGCTTTCGCAGATATTACCACTCATCCTCGGGCCTTAAGACACTTCACCATTGAGATATGTCCGGTCCCTGTCATGATACTGCTGCTGACCTGGGCCCTACACGGTACTCCCTGCGATGTTCCGAGCCTGAACCTTACGCGGTACTCAGCCTTTTACTTTCACATACATTTCCGCTCACCCACGTGTCCGCAGCCCTCGAATTCGCTAAGACACTTCGCCATTGAAGTATGTCGGGTTCCTGACATGCTGCTTCTGCTGAAGCAATTCTCGCTGCGATCCTACGGGCCTGGGTCCTGCGCGGTACTCGCCCTATGGTTTTCGCGATATTGCCGCTCACCGTGTCACGGCTTCGGCGTTCGGGTTCACCAAAAAACTTGACCATTGAGTTTTGTGGGGACCCTTTCATGCACCTTCTGAAACAATTCTTGCTGCCTTTGGCGTTATTAGATTTTGCAGCAGCACAAAAGCAGTTTTCGCTGGGACGTTGCGCTCACACGCTACCTCGCGCCAGTAGGTACGTTCAGCGTTTGACCCTCTGTTCGAAGCATATTCTCCTGCAGGAACTCGGCCATTAGCATTCGCAGGTCTCGACGCACGCCTTTTAGTCAGTTATCTTTATCACGGAAGAACTAATAAATTTATATAGATATTTATATGTAGAACGCGTAAATTCTACACTAATGGCCTGGATAGTAAATAAAAATGACAAAACCTCCCACACACGCGGGCGAAGCCGCGGGTACAGCTAGTATATGAATAATCAACTAAGAAACAAATTTATATCATCAATAAAAAATAACTTCTTAGCGAAAATCGAATACTTACTGTAAATAATAGTTTAAAAAACTAAAAAACACGCTTTTAGCACGCACTAAAAATTACAAAATGTATTGTCATCAGAACTCAGAGCGTGTGCAAAATTTCATCCTAATCGAAGACCGGGAAGTGGGTCAAATTAAGATTCCAAGATTTTCTTACATACATAGTTAGTTACAAGTGAAGCTAATAAAAGCGTGTTAAAAAATACGGTAGTATCGTAAGTATTTTTAGCTTTGCAGTTATTTCAGTGATACTTAGTCATCAATATTGGCCTAAAATGACTCTTAGTAAACTTAAGATTATTTTTGTATAAAACCCTCAGCCAATCGGCATCAGACTTCAAGACTCTCGTTAACAAGTTTGGCCATTCCACCCGCATTTCACAATGTACAATAAGGTTTTATGGAAAATGCCTCCCCTCAAGTCAAGTGAATTATAACATACTGTTGACAACCCTAAAGGATGGATTTACCTACTACCACAATCACAATAACAATAGAGATATGATGTTAATATTTCGTCTATTTCATTTCTGAACTGCACTTTATTTACAGTTAAAATTAAACAGCCGAATATACCACCGAAGTTTTTTAGGTCCTTTTGGCTCACAAAAAAACACATTCGCAATCACATTCGGCTCACGCGTAACTAAAGTTAAGGCTCCAGTACATAGTTCTCAAGGATGGTCCATGCCAAGCCATGCTTTGCAATGTGCAACTGTAGGCCAATATCACTTAGAGGTTCACACAATGGTACATATACATATACCTACATGTATACATACACAACAGCGGTTCCAAGAGTGTATGTGTTATTAGTTTTGTGATATTTCGCTTTTACTGAAATGTGATCCATTGGGCAAAGTTATGATGAAAAGGCACAATTGTAAGGTTTCACGATAGGGTAATTGTGCTAATTTCCCGTCCAGGTCCAGTTTACCGTCCATTTGATTAAACTGCTGCAAGTAAGTAAATGGGAAAAACTTTTTAAGGTCAACAAATTTTATATATATAGTTACATTAGTAGATTTTTTTTATTTTATATTGGGAAAAACTTGAATATAAACATATAAATAAGTATGGACGGAAAACTGACAAAAGTGGACGAAAACTAGCACAACCCAACCCCAACCCAATGTTGTTTTATTTTACCCAACTATAGTAAAATAAAACATTAGTACAGCTACTTAATGTGTTGGACGACCCTTTGGATGATGCCGGCATTCGTGCGTATTTGCCATATCCACTTGGATATTATAATAATAACAATAAATTGCTGTATCTTATACCCACTAGCAAGTTACTACGATTAATAAAAATAAGTAAGCACAGTGTGTTTTGCTTTATACGCCTATTTTTAGAATAACGTACCAAAATGGTAAAAAGCGAACTCTTATGGTGCGACTCTGACCGTCTGTCTGTTCGTCCTTCTGTCTGTTACAAAGCCAATTTAGTCCGAAACTGGATCTATCGAGTGGAAATTTTGTACACATATGTAAGTCGGCGACCCGAAGGCGGATATGTAACGTAAAATAATGTTTTTTTAACGTGGGAACCACTTATGGGGCGTAAATTAAAAATAAGTTAAAAGTTTACAAACTATGCCGTGTGATATAGCAAATGAAAGCGCTTGCTGTGAGAACTTCGAATATATATATATTGATTTATTTTAATGTAGTTTTCAGGGCTGTGTATCATTGTATGTTATACAGGATTTAAGAAAATACTGGTGATCCGAAATTTTAGACGAGAAAAATATTTTTTTCTTAGTTTTTCATATTTATAATACGATAACAATTATGCCCTTAAAAGATTCACCAGCATTTTTGTTACACCTTGTATATAACAAGTACATAATTAGTTAGTTAATTTCTAGGAACTGTGTGATCTGACCCAATTCTTTTTGTAGATCTCCAAAAGCGGTGATTTCTTTTAACCGATTTCCATGACTAGAAATACTGTAGAGAATTCAACCAACAGGAGCGGCCATTGACAGGCGTTCCCATCTGCCGAAAACCATACATATGACCAGTGGTCATATTTATTGTATGGACGGACGTTTATCTGACGTGGCTATTTGTACGTTACGTACGATTAGCCATAAATTTGACATTCCCCTCCCCCACAAAAATTGGCAACTTTTTTTGTATAGAAAATTACAGACATGGCCGCTCCGGTTGGTTCAATTCTCTAAGAGAAATACAGTCACGAACACGGATTGTTTGTGAAAAAAAAAACCGGCCAAGTGCGAGTCGGACTCGCGCACCGAGGGTTCCGTACAAACCTGTAGGTATATAAGTAAAAGTTCACCCATTGCATTGACATAGAAAATTGATTTTGTTACAGCTTAAAGGTATTATAGTCCTGAGTATTTGATATTAATTTCAATTTAATACCTCTACGCGTTTACGAGGAAAAGGTAGTAAGTTTAAAATTTAAAAAACTATTTTTTGTATGATTTTACTAAAAATGTCTACTTTTCGTAATTTTTCCTTTGTCTGTGCTATATGAAGTTTCTTCGTGCCAAGTTTCAAGTTTCTGAGTTTACGGGAAGTACCCTTTAGGTTTTGAGTTTCTTGCGAGTACTCAGTTTCAAAATATGCGACTTAAATTGCTATTTCTTTTGATCGCGTTGACATAAAAGTTTGGTTTTGCTACATCTGAAAGGTCCTATAGCCCTGAGTATTTGACATGAATTACAATTTAATATCTCCACGCGTTTACGAGAAAAAAAATGTAAGTTTAAAATTTTAAGAAATGTTCTTTTGTATGATTTTATTGAAAATATCTACTTTTTGTAATTTTTCCATTATCTACGCTATATGACGTTGCTTCGTGCCAAATTTCAAGTTTCTGAGTTCACGGGAAGTACCCCGTAGGTTTTGCGAGTGCCGAAAAACTATAATTTGCAGCATAAACGACTGTATCTTTTGATTGCGTTGGCTTTTAAGTTTGATTTTTTCACAGCTCCAAGGTGCAATAGACCTGAGTATTTGATATGAATTTCAATTTAATACCTCTACGCGTTTACGAGGAAAAAGGTAGTAAGTTTAAAATTTAAAAAATATTTATTGTATGATTTTACTAAAAATGTCTACTTTTCGTAATTTTTCCTTTGTCTGTACTATATGAAGTTTCTTCGTGCTAAGTTTCAAGTTTCTGAGTTTACGGGAAGTACCCTGTAGGTTTTGAGTTTCTTGCGAGTACTCAGTTTCAAAATATGCGACTTAAATTGCTATTTCTTTTGATTGCGTTGACATAAAAGATTGGTTTTGCTACATCTGAAAGGTCCTATAGCCCTGAGTATTGACATGAATTTCAATTTAATATCTCCACGCGTTTACGAGAAAAAAAAATATAAGTTTAAAATTAAAAAAAATGTTTTTTTGTATGATTTTATTCAAAATGTCTACTTTTTGTAATTTTTCCATTGTCTATGCTATATGACGTTGCTTCGTGCCAAATTTCAAGTTTATGAGTTCACGGGAAGTACCCCGTAGGTTTTGCGAGTGCCGAAAAACTAAAATTTGCAGCAGAAACGACTGTATCTTTTGATTGCGTTGGCTTTTAAGTTTGATTTTTTCACAGCTCCAAGGGACAATAGACCTGAGTATTTGGTATAAATTTCAGCTTGATACCTCCACGCGTTCCTGAGAAAAATGGTCTTGACAGACAGACAGACAGACAGACAGACAGACAGACAGACAGACAGACAGACAGACAGACGGACAATAAAGTGATCCTATAAGGGTTCCGTTTTTTCCTTTTGAGGTACGGAACCCTAAAAACGACAGTTTTAAAGAAAACTAACCCTACCTACCTAGTCAAAGGAATGTCTTATTGTTCAAAATACAAAGATAGTAAACTTCACAATAATTGCCAATTTAATACTCTTGAAATGGGCCTAAATTCCGCGAGTCACATTTTATCCCATTTGACCATAGATATAAAATGGCGCTTGCTGCTAAAAGATAAACGAAGTGCGCAAAAGAGAAACCAACACGTATATGAACATTCCACGAGTGTGAAAGAGACACACGATCATTTTGAAGGAGTGACAGCTTTTGAATTTGGGTAGTTAGCTTACGTACCCACGTCGTGACAGCTCATATTTTAGCGTGGAAAATATAAAACAATCGTGAATAAAATAACTTGGGATGAAAAAGGAGAAACATGGTGTCGTGTTGTGTTCCAGATTAGACTATTACTCATAGGAAAAACCCAAGTAATTACTTATTTCACAGGTTTACATGATATTCCGATCGATGTCTTTGAAACAATATTTTATCAAAATAGCAAAATAAATCGTGTAAGTATTTACTAGATACAATTAATTATTAGTGTTTCTTATACTGTGTGCCAATATTTTATCATAATAGTTAATATTCATTATTATTTTGTGTAAATACCGAAACATTTATTCGACGCTAGCGATTGACAAAACGTTTTAGGGACTTATATCGATAACTGTTCAATATGAAAATTATAATTATTACTTCAAAAAAATCCAATGAATAAATTAATCTTATATTCACATTACGTCATTAGAGTTATCACATTTGTCCAAGCAGTTTTAAAAATTACCCATATTAGGTAGTAGTCACACAGTAACAGAAAACTTTCACCAACATCAGTAAGCTCTCGGTAAATCAGGAAATCAAACTGGAGACGTGTATGCCCAACAGTGTGCGCATACTTACTCGCTGAAGAAGAAGAATAAATCAGGAAATATTGCATCCAGAAACCAGGAAACGAAACTGTTTCGTTCGTTTTCATAGCCAAAGTGGTTTGTAAAAAAACTATTAAAATATACGTACCAGTATCACAACAAACTCTTTAACACTGTATAATTTCCATTTTTCATCTGGTGTCTTGACATCAGCCAAAACCTTTTCAAACGCTTTAGTTCCCTTAACGGGTGGCCAAAAGACTTCACAACACTTTGGCGTAAACCACTGATTGTTTACGCCGTCTTCTACACTAAACTGTATCACTGAGTACATTTTTGTTCTTGTTGAAAGTTTTTATTGGCAGTAGTACAAAGAAAAAAGGAGGGAAAACAACGTCACTCAAAGCGTCACTTCAATCAAAATGACAGAATTTCGTTCCGTTCCAATTTCTTATGTTTTTAAAAATCACATTGCTCAGTTTGTTTTGATGTTTAATAACATTAAAAAATTTGTAATAAATGACTTTATATAAGTATTAACTTTGAAGTTAACTAAAAAGACGTAAATGTTTTTTTTACTTCATGAATGTTTTACATTACAAGACTGACAAATTTTATTGATATCAAGAAACGAAACGCGTTATATATATTTAAGCTTTATTTTTAAGTCGGTAGTAGGTCGGATACTTATAGAGTTTGTCCGGAAATAGATGTATCGTGGTTTATATGGGAGCTCATACATTCTATGACACTTCTCTTTCCGGACAGACTCTAATGACTAATATGAAACTGTTCAAATTTCAAATTCCTATGCATAAGTACTGGCTTACTGGCTACATAAAGTCTTGTTATAATGTATTAATTAGTATTTTCTCTTAGCATTCGCTATGATAATGGACAGATTTACGAAGAAAGAAGATTTACAAAGCCTGAGTAAAGTATAGGATAACTTACTAGCATATAAATTAACTGCCACATAAAACTTCCTGTTGAAATAGTTTACGTGTCACAAACATCTAACCGTTAATAGTGATCCCAAAAATTGACATTAGCAAAACTTCTCGTTGCCGACGGATACTGTACGTCTTACTGTACATCGTACATAGTACAGGTGATGACCTTAAACTGACGTTATTGAGACGTTCATTTTGCGGTAAATATGGTACGTCCAGATGCTGACCCTCAATTGACGTTATTAAGACGCCCACGTTGCGACGAATACGGTACGTCCAGGTGCTGACCTGAAATTGACGTTATTAAGACGTCCACTTTGCGATGAATACGGTACGTCCAGATGCTGACCTAAAATGGACGTTATTAAGACGTCCACTTTGCGACGAATATGGTACGTCCAGATGCTGACCTAAAATGGACGTTATTAAGACGTCCACTTTGCGACGAATACGGTACGTCCAGATGCTGACCCAAAATTGACGTTATTAAGACGTCAACTTTGCGACGAATACGGTACGTCCAGATGCTGACCTAAAATTGACGTTATTAAGACGTCCACTTTGCGGTGAATATGGTACGTCCAGATGATGACCCTTAATTGACGTAAGTACGACGTCCACTTTTTAACCTGACCTTAAATTGACGTCACTATAACGTACGTTTTCAGCGAATAAATGACAGACCTTAATATGACCTAAAAATGACGTCGCTTGTGCGTCGCTGACGTCAGTTTGCTACCTGGGTTAAGTAAGGGTACTTTAAGATATTATTTTTGCATCACAAAGCTGGAAAAATCGATAAGTGGACGAAAACTAGCACAATTGCCCTACATAAGATATTCTGCTAGTATACATGCTTACTAGTTCCCTTTTTAGCTTTCCCTACCCTGCCTTCCCTTCTTTCGGCATCACTACTGCAGGTACCCCTCACTTTGAGGTAATAATTTATTTACTGTTGTGGCTGGTGATAAAGGTATCCTCTATAATTACGTGCGCGTAGTTCATGATTAAAGATAATAATATAAATGTTATGTAAATCTTGGAGGAAAAAAATTAAAGGACGGAGCATGGCTGTACAACAAACTGTGACGCAAGATGGCGGATAGTTTGAATGTGTGTGTCCAGACGAGTGTTGCCATGTAATACAAATTTTCCCGATTAAGAATACAGTATTTATGAATTTAAAAAAAATAGATTATTAATATATATGTTCAAATAGAATTAATAAGCACCTGTTTTAATAAATTTGATGAAATATATTTCTGAAGAGGCGGATAAAAGAAAAAATAATGATGTAAAAAATCTAAACTTATAAATTAATAAAAGGACACGACTTGAGTGTGTCCGGCCTCCCTTCTCGACCCAATATTATTATTTTAAGCATTTATTATACCTTTTTAATATGGCCAAGGTGAACCCAACTAAAAGCGTATTATTATAAACTTACCTTATCTCAAACCGTTTCACACTAGAGAACCAAAATTCAGTCAGGTTGACCTTCGTCGTCAGCCTTGTTGGCAACCATCTAGCAGACGCTAAAGCGTTATGAGCTTGTGTTGTGAGCCTTGGCCGCTAATTTTACATGGCTTGCTTTTGGTAAGATTAGGCGCAACACACACTTAGCGGGATTCAGTTCAGCCAGGTCTATGGGTTCTGGCTTTTTTTATATGGGGCCCACTGATAATTTTCCATCATGCAAAACCTACTTACGACAGCCTTCTAGCCACAGTCGTGGACAGTGGGCTTTCTGGCATAATTATAAGATGTTATTAATTTAGTAGAAATAAAATGTACTAATATAATATGGAAACTTTCGAAATAAATGATCATTAAATTGAATTGAATTTATATTTATATCAGGCACGTGGGGTACAAGGGCAAGTACACCTATATTATTTGTATGTTGTCTATAACACTGTCATTCTTAAATTACAAAACCGATTTCGATAAGAAGGTGGCATTAGTCGCTTGACACAATTGATCTGAATTCATCAATTCATAGACAATTGTCTATGGTTGCGGAAATTTGTCTATGGCCTCCATAAAAAAAATCAGTTACAATCTTACAATAGACAAATTTCCGCAACCATAGACAATCGCCTCTGAATATGAATGATGACTATCGCGTACGAATTTCCGCTAGAGGCGTTAGTGTAGACGGAGGTCTCCGAACCGTTAAATTCCATAGTAATTCAATGGAATTCACAAAATTATTTTTAATTTGAACAAGGTTGTGAAAATTTTGTAAGACCTGATATTAATTATGGCAAATATGAGTCACGAATCATTGAATGTGAATCCTTTAAAAGCGTAGCTCAGAAAATTCTCCTTTTTTTCGAAAAATATGGAACTACGCAATGCTGCGGCGTGGTAAATTTTATTACAGTAAAGTTCAGTGTATTAGATACTATTTAAACGTATATTTTGTTTTCACGAACGCGATAGATAAAAAATACAGCTGTATATAAGGACCGCATCAAAATTGGTTCAGCCAAACGCGAGATAATCGTGAACAAACATATATACACACACATAAACTGAGAACCTCCTTTTTTTGAAGTCGGTTAAAAATGCTCCTAGATCGATCAACACAACTGGTTTGACAGCAAACCTCTCATTCTAACTATAGTTCAATCTCGTTCTAATCGCTTGACCAGTCGCTTACTAAAGCGACTAGTCAACCGATCAGAGTGAGAGGGAGCGATAGTTAGAATGAGATAAAAGTTGGACAGATCACTCATTGTGGCATAATTTTGCGCATTCAACCTACGACTTGATAATATATGAGCTTTATGTTTTACGCAATTTTTGTAATTATTTTAAGAAATATATAATTTAGTTTATTAACAAATTTTATTCAAAAAATACTAAGGAATATAATTTGAAAATAGATGTCATATACTTCAGAAAAAGTATAATAAAAAATAAAATAATAATGAATATAATTTGCTTTCAAAAACTTATAATTTATGAACTATTAGGTAATATGTTAATATTAGTTGAAAACGTGCGTGAAATAAAACATCAAGCTGTGTTTGGTTCATATCGTGTTGACAACATATCGCGGCGATTATAGACCCCTTTACATTCGGGAAGTTTCCCTATTCAACCACCTGGCAACACCGCTACCATGAAGTTAATAGTTTATGAAATTACTGATATTTAATGTGATTACGCAATTAATTGTTTACTTAACGGTGAAAAGTTATCCCATCCGTTTTTTTCTTCCGACCGGTGGCATTTCTGCAGCATTTGACAACGCACGACGGCATATTTTAATTATTTTTTAACTGCTCTTGACTGCATAGACGTTTGGACACGAGTGACGGGGGAGCGGCTCATTATTGCTGTGCGTATGTGTGTGTAGTGCGTAACGACGAGGACACTGGCTCTTTATGGAATCACAAAATTTTGTTAGCCGCACTCTATCTGGGACTTATATAATCTATGATGTAAATAGGCTCAACTGTACAATATGTGACATCGAGTTCTGGCTTCATATTTTTTTTGTAGCTTCTACTCGCCAAAAGACAACTCCTCACCAAATTTTAAATTGCGGAAACGCTTGGTTTGCGAGATAAAAAATAATTAAAGTTCCATATAAAATCCCGATTTTACACCGCCATGACACAATATTTTGCGTTTCGTTAAACGTGTTGAGAAAAACTAAAACGTGATGATTTGTTTTATGTTCAGTTTTTACATAAATACAGTTTTTTCGACTTATTTGTGTACAATAATAGTTACATGATATTTATTCAATGATTCTTTTCATTTATAAGCATTATTTTGTGGAAATTTGTTGATTAATAATTATCAAAAATGGTACGATTTTACTAAAACGCGTAAAACAAAACGCAAATAGAATTGGCGGGGTCTGCGGGCGGGGGATACGATATGACACTTTGTAGGAACTTTTTAGGTTAGTTCAAAGTAGTTTCAGACAGACTCTAAGGCAAGTCGGTGTAGGTACGACGACGAGCGAAGCGAGGAGGAGTGTTAAGTAGAACTGCGACCCTACAGCGCGCGAGCCGAGCGAGCGAAGCGAGCGTGCCTAACACTATCACACTCCCCCCCTCTCCTCTGCAAAATATTGTGTCATGGCGGTGTAAAATCGGGATTTTAGCTGGAACTTTGATATTTTTTTATCTCGCAAACCAAGCGTTTCCGCAACTTAAAATTTGGTGAGGAGTTGTCTTTTGGCGAGTAGAAGCTACAAAAAAATTATGAAGCCTGAAATCGATGTCACGTATTGTACAGTCCTTCCTAATTTTTTTTACATGACATTTTTGTTTTGAATTTAGCTGTGATTGACAGCATAATCCATAGACAGCATAGACAACAACCAGTACTATACTTTACAATTTCTCGGGCCCGATATGTCAGTTAGAGAGATGTAATAAATGATAGGAAACTTAGGGAGTCCAGGGAGTGAAGCAAGACAGGGTGCACAACTGATTAGGCCCGAGAAATTGCAAAGTATAATATCGTTTAAAGTCAGTTCAAAAAGTTGCTATATTTAAAAACATATGTTTTAAATACTGGTAATAATTGTTATAAACCGCACGCACATATATGCAATTTAAGAAGGACACACTTTTGTTAAGAAGTTACTAGGCCTTGGTTGCCCTCAAGTATCTGAAGTAAATAACAAAAATGACGCATAAAAGACATTTAATAGAAATTTTGTACACCACATAAACCTACCTATCAAATAAAGAATCCAAAAATCTAATCTTCAAAAAAGTAGTATCTGACGTGTTTGGTAGTGTCATCGAAGTACTCGTTATGTGGTAGATCCAGGGAAGATAGTTGAGCCTGGAAGTAGTGCCTCGTGAAGTGCACGGCGTCTTGAGGCCGCAACGCAAGCAGAGCTTGGAGGTAGTCACGCACGGCGTTGGTGAGGGCGCTGGATTCAGACGTGTAGCGAGCACCCTCTGATGATCGCGCGCTCTGGACATTCAAACCGACATAAGTATTCAGCTGTTATCTTTGTTATGACTCACACAAATCAAAGCTAATAAATTAAAGAAAAAAGATAAAGTGCTCAATTCTGATACTTGTGTAGGTTAGGCTACCACATTTTTTTTTATTTTTGGGTATTTGTAAGGAACAAAAAAATATTCCTTTACATGTTGAAATATGAGCCTGAAGTAGATATTGTAATAAATTATGCATATTTGAGAGCTCGGGAGCGAAATGCACCAGAACAATACCTGCATGCATAATTTTTCCCGCAAACCATAAAACTGAAGCCAGTTAACGACCGATTAAATTGTTAAATGAAAGCCAAATTTATTTCAGCAAGCTTTTCTTACCTTGAAATCTAAGTAATCTGACAAAAGCTGTAAGTCTTGACGCCAATTTTTACGTAGAGGTTCGTGCTCCTCAATTAAATCCTTTTCAGGCGTAGTTTTCAATAGTGGATTAATGTGAACGATGTAATTGTTTGCTGCCCACTCGTGGTATATTACATAACCTTCAAAAATCATAACAATGAAATAATTTGAAAAAGAGGACTTTAATTATTGATGTATTTTGTATTTACCTCTAAGAGAAAGCACCGTCAACGTCTGCTGAATAATTCCAGTCGCCTCAATGATATGACGTTCGACTTTACAAACAAACATTGACTTTCCATTAACGATAGCCTGACTAACACCATGACAAACCTGCAAAATTAAGAAAAAATACATTGCGTTCCAAAAATTTATTTCCAAAATATTTTTTTATGAAACCACTTGTCTTACGTATACGCTTTCGCAAACCACGCCGTCCATCATTACAGTATCGGTTTTTATTTTACCCCTGTAGCGAGTAAGTGCAAAATATCTCAACAAGACAATGTTAGCGCCTTCAAGCAAAAACGAATGAGCGTCTTCAAAGCTATGATAGAACCGCTTAACGACGTGTCGGTCTCCGCAAACTTTGGTTATCTTATTATAGTATCCGTTATCACATATCGCCATGTAACTCTTGAATTCCTTCGTGGTATCCTTGTTTTTGATGTGCCTGTAATAAATTATTGTAGGTAATTATGGGCTAGCTAATTTTATCTTAAATGCATCGAATTCAACATATCAGATCAAGGTTAAAGTCACCCAAAATCACAAATTTATAACTGATCAATTCCTATGTATATTGCTACTTATATCTAAACACCTAGCGATAAATATGAAGCTCGGGAATGGGGATTTTACAGATTTCCTACAAAAACAGTAAAGCAATCATTATAAAACTCACTCTGTCCTATTTTCTTCCATGGTGTGCAGATTGCAATCCAAAATGCTTACTAGTTTAGTTCCAGCTTTAGCCCCTTCTTTTGATAAATGCGAAGTGACTTGCACAAGAAATTTATCCTTGCTTTCGCCTAAACATTCGACGTTAATGCTCATTCCTAATTATAAACAAAAATAAGTTATAATACGGATTTACATACTTGCCTAATATAGCATTAGGTATTACATATAATATATTTTAAACAAATAATGAAACATGCTTACCCCCGAGAGTACTGCAGCAATCTATAGTTTGCTTTCTAACTCGCTTTTTGTACTCGGGAGCCTTAAATTCAATATCTGCAGCACTAGTTTCAGATCCTAATTTTTCATGATGTAATCCCAAAATTTTGACTTTATCTCTCTTTTCCTCTTCAACAGAAATTTTATCATGTCTTCCGTAAGCGTAATCAAAGTATGTATGACGGGGATCTACGTCATGGCACCATCTATAATTATGCTTTCCGGCCCTCTTTTTCTTCAGCTTCAATGGTGAAAGATCTATTGATTTCGGATGGCAGGTGCAATCTATTGAACCCGTTTCTACACAAGTACATTCGTCTAGCTTCTTAGGCTGGATGTCACAAATACAAGGACTGGTGCACTCACATATAGAAAAGCATTTACAATTTTCGGGATTCTCGCAGGTGCACTGAGTTGGCTTAGGTTCTGGAAAGCAATTACAAATTCCGCCTGGTTCCGCATCGCAAGTACATATTTGTGGAACAGGGCAGCTGCAGATTGACTTCGATTCTTGACTTTCACATTTAACAGTTTCACCGTCTTCTGGCTCGCAAACACAAGTTTTTCGTATGTCACAAATGCATACTAAGTCACATGTACATGTTTTACCCTTTAAACAGAGACAACGTTTTTTAGGCAACGGTTGTTGACAATCGCATGGTACGTGTTCACTTTTTACTCCTTCATATTCAAATTCAGCTCCTTCGAAACTACCAAAACTTTCATCATCCGTACCGGGGCCCGGTTTATGCTTGCATGTGCAAACTGGAGCAGGGTTAAGTCTTGTAGGATCGCAAAAACAGGGAATAACAGCGTCACATGTACAATCCGGTCTGACTTTACCATCCGGATAACACACGCATGTCTCACTGGGTTTGCACGTGCACTCGGGCTGAGGGTCACCTGTACGGCAGATACAGATATCTTCTAACTTTGCGCAGGTGCATTCAGGTAATACTTCTGCACCGCAACTACAAGGTATCTTAGTAAAACATTTACATTCCATCGTTTTTGAATCTTGGTGACAAACACAGAACTCTATGCCTTGCTGTACATCAGTATTTATTTTCGGCATTCCATCCGGACCTATAACGACACTCGCTTTACTATTTGTAGGTGGTAGCGGCTTTGAACAGTCCGGAAAAAAGAACGTGTGAAAATCTTGTTCGTCATCTGATTCTGATTTTTTATCAGACTCCACCTCTGCGCTCTCTTTTATTTCATTTTCGGGTTCTGGTTTTACATCGGTCTTCTCGGGCTCGCTTTCGCTAGTTGAGTGGCACGACAATACAGAGTCAAAATCATCTCCAGCTTGGCCGTCAGAGTGAGCGCATCCTATAAGAAGTGTCTCGCCAAAACATATTTTTTCTTTGATCGAATCATCTATAAAATTAATTTATATAAAACAAACAGCAAAACATACAGTCTACCTGGAAACCACCCTAGCATCTGTACATAGGTAGGTACGTACATTTCGATACATATCGATAGGTATCGACCTAGGTACATCTATCTGGTCTAGATATTATTATGCTACACAACAGAAAACTAAATAAATCAACATGTAAGTAAATACATTTTTAAAGCCAATAACTTGGTTATTCTGAAATGCGACGATACAGAAACCTGTTTTTTCTTTTCAAAAACGCATTAAATTGGATGAAATTTTGAAAATTAGGTACTACCTATTAGGTTATAAATAAAACGAAATAGGATAATAAAAAAATATTACCTATTTCGAATCGAAATTGCTTTGATAAGTCTATTAATGAAATTTTAGGGCCAGCGGACATTTTTGGTGTTTTTATTTTGTTTGTTTTTTATGTCAATTGACAATAGATATAGTTTGGCATGAGCATAGACATATAGGGAGCATAATAGGCATGAGGTTGGCAATGGTTTGCATGGGTATGGCAAAGGTCGTAGTTTATTGTCATTAACCTTTTAACCACCGTACCAACGTCAAAAATTAAACTTAGGTACATGAACCTTAGGTACTTGCGCTGTCATATTTTACGAAAGTGTCATTAAAGTTGGGACTCCGATGGCCGAATAAAAAGTATAAGACTTCTACGGTAGATCTCGCTATTGGGCGTCTTCCTATGACGCATATAAAAATAAAGGATATGGTGGATAAATTCGCAGTTATCAGGTAAGTCTCACTAGCTCAGTTGGTCAGAGAGATGGACATGTATCCCAGAGTCGCGCGTTCGAGTCTCGCCTGAGGCAGTGGATTTTTCTACTTTTCCTTTATTTCTAAACATTAAGGGCCTGTTCCACAATCTCCAGATAAACTTATCTGCCAGTTAAAATTATTGCTATCCTTTTCTCCAGTCGTATAAAAGAAAGGGACAGCAAACATTTATCTGACAGATATGCTTTAACGGGAGATTGTGAAACAGGCCATAAATCTATTAAATAATATATAATAATGGTATACAGAGGTCTCACTGTGACATCACAAATCATGTTGTCCCTTCTTAAGGTATGACAAGTTCTCTTTCTCACTTAGGCACTGGTCCCACCGCGGGCGAGTAACTATGAGCTATTGGCTATTTTCTAGCCCAAGAAACGAACAAAAGATAATCGCTACCGTGTAAATAAAAGAGCGGTGGGACCAGTGCCTTATGCATACAGAGGGGAACGCCTGTCAACGGCGACTCCGGTTGGTTGAATTCTCTTAAACGGCTATTAGACATGGTAATTTGTAGGGTCCAACACAAAGAATATAATACTCACTGGTCCAACATGTCAGGTAGGTAGGTGTAATGGCACCTAGGGAGTAGGAGTCCCGATCTAGGGCGATCGGGGCGATCGGCAGTGCCCCGACACCCGCAGCTGTTTATGGAGGTCGTTAGAGTTATTTTACCTTTTTTATTTATAATGTTAGCGATTTGCTACACATTCCGTCTGGTTTTTATTTAAAATAAAAGTTAAAATGTGTAGATTAATATATTTATCTAGTTTTGTATTTAAATAATAGAAGGGTTGGGCAGATGAAGTTAGATTCAGGCAGCTCGAGCGGTCATTTAAATATCTATAAGTAATAATAAAAACAGTTTCTTTTTAGGGTTCCGTAGTCAAATGGCAAAAAACGGAACCCTTATGGATTCGTCATGTCTGTCTGTCTGTCCGTCCGTATGTTACAGGCATTTTACTCGGAAACTATACGACGTATCTGAATAAAATTTACACATAAGGTGTATTTTGTATGCAGCTACTTAGTTATGTAGTTAAATTTGAAAAAAACAATATTTTTAGGGGGGCGCTCCATACAGGTAAGTAAATAAAAATAAAAAAATTAACCAAATATCAACATGTGCCACATCAATCGATAGGTCTTTCAAAATAACATTGAGGTTTCTTTGACTATTTTGTGATTAAGTGAATATTTTCTGAAATAATCACTTCGAAAGTCAGAAAAGTTGTGTACCCCCCCCCCCCCCCTCCCCCCCCCGTAACTTTTGAACCGTAAGTTCAAAAAATATGGAAAAATTTCGAAGAGATGCGCCTTATCATATACTTTATACGAAAATTATTTTGAACATTATCGTTTGAGCCATTTCTGAGTTATCTCCAAAAAACTTCTTCCATAGGCATCAGATACGACCTTTTGGTATTAGTTTGGTTCTTATTCCATTGAAGGTACGGAACCCTCCTATGCGTGGTCCGACACGCACTTGGCCGGTTTTTTTATTTAATGTATACTGTTATGAGTACTATCACCGTGTTTCACCAATACATTTTTTAGATGTTTTGAAGGCATCTCTGTAAACGTTGGTAGGGACGATTTGTTGGTGGGGTAGAGTTGGTAGGGACACAACAGGTTGGGCCCTACAAATTGCCATGTCTAATAGCCGTTTAAGGATACAACCGATATTAGACATTGCAATTTGTAGGGCCCAATCTGTAAGCTTGGGAGGTGTAATAAGAGTCAGGGCTGATAGGGTGCTAAAGGAGGGGCGGGAGAGGCAGGGTACACAACAGGTTCTTTGATTATTAAACCAACCGGATGCGAGACGCGCACTAATTTCTATCAGAAAAAGTCTGCCAATTTCGGCGCGGGGGACGAGGAAACGCACACAAATACTGTTAACACTAATGCATTTTCCATTCACGTCGCTACACACGCACACGATAAAATTATCAAACACAAGCATAAAATATACTCACACAAGTATAAACACAGCAACAGACAACCTGTCCGTGAACGAGATAATGTCATCTTTAAGTAAACGTACACAGTGCGAGGAACGCGTCGATAATAATATACTTAAGTATCGATATTTGTGACGTTTTCAAGTCAAAGGTACATCATTGTCGGTTGTTAATAGAGTTAATTTCTAAATGATTTTTTTATGGTAACGCCTTATTGACAACCGATAATGATGTACCTTTGACTTGAAAATGTCACATTTTATCGTAGATTTATTTATCGTATGCCTACATGTCACTGGATATAGATAGGCATTTCTTCCCTAGGGTAGTGGGAAAGCAGATGATGAAGAAAATCCAGTGAGTGCTGCGAGGTGCAGGTAGGACAGTAGAGCTGCCAAGTTTGTAACTCTTTTAGCACCACCCAGGGATTACGTGTAGGGATGTCTAAGGTGTTTCCTACGGACGCAGAGAAACATTGATCGTAGGTTAGTTATATATTTTTGTTTCTTTACCAAGTATAAGGTTTAGCTATTGATAAAATTATAATGTTAAGTTGTGATTAAATATCAAGTTTTTCTACCACGATATAACTTACAATGTTAGTATTCTACGTGAGTTAGTTTGTCTATTTGTTCAGGACAAATCTTGCAAGCTGATTTAGAATAACTTTTATATTATCAATTTAATATTTTGATGTGTATTTTCTTCTAAATTTAGTGGAAAATACCACAAATTGGAAACAAATAACTATTACAATGAAACATTGAACTGCAAAGAACTCTGAAACATCACAGGATTCGAACCCACGTGTTTAGATTACCGTTCCAATGTGCTTCCAATTACACTAGACGTTCCTCTATCCACCTCAGTGAATTTTTCACTGTAATGAACAATGATGAATCAGTCACTAGCGACATCGTGATGTTCCAGAGTCCTTCGCAGTTGATATTTTGATTGTAATGGGCATCTGTTTCCAATTTGTTTCTATTTCTATTATCTCTTCTTCATTTTCTATTATAAATAAGAAGTATAACATACTGCTAATGTTAATATCGACATTTATTTTTGTGCTGTCCCATCACTAAAACTTACCCGTTAGATACAGTGATACCAGAGTCAGAAATTAAAAGTGCCTATTTAAGGGGATAAGTGTGTATACCGTACCTTATAATAAATAAAGTATAATCCATACAAAATTAAAATGCTACATAAAATGTATGGTGAAAATAAAGGAACGAATTAATTTCTAAACAGGAATATCGTTATTTCAAGCATCTACAAGTATATTTCACTTAAGGGGCGCCACACATTAGAGCGGAATTCAGTGCGGAATTCAGCACACTAGCTGAAATTTGTCAATTAAAACGGAAATTTGTTTATGGTAGCTGTATTTTTGAGACCATAGACAAATTTCAGCTATTGTGCCGTACTACAAACACACATACGCTGAGTTTCTTACGCTGGTTCTTCTCAGTTGGGGCTCCTTTCCGAACCAGTAGTAGTTTATTGCCCTTCCCATAATACGGTTTTAAAAAGATTTGATTTCAATACAGTTATTAAACCAGTGTTTATGTTTTATTTCATTACCGTGCGTAATGTGCTATAGGCTAGTTTATCCTGATAGTGTCAGTTTTTTGAGTTCCCTGCCATCGGCGGTCCTCGACGACATATATAATTTAAAAAGCTATGCGTGTGAATGAGTTTTACCTTTAAGGTACTGACGTTAATCTTTTCATTTTTGTTAATGATTAAAAATGATATGTAATTTGAATAATTTAAAAGTCGATTAAAATATGTTTAGAAACAATTTAATAACAACACACACAGAGAGACACACTGCTTTTTTAACAGAGCAATGCTTTACAATTATGGCTGTATGCCGAATGGGTCTCTGCCTAACCCACGGAGTATCTTTTAAGTGTATTGCCTAACCTGTCATAACAATGACAATGAACGACATAATGGCGGACGTATTTCTGCCGCACTGGAGTCGATTACTCTTGTTTGCAATATTTCACTTACCTCCCTCGATGTAATCGTGTTCATAATTGCATACCCAATTTATGAATGAATTCATTGATAAATTGGGTATGCAATTATGAACCCGATGGTACAATGTACTATGAAGAGTCAAGTTTAAAAATTACCCTAAAGCAGATGTAGTACCATTAAGTGGCAATACTTTTTGATTGACAATATTTTTTAGTTTTTTGCTAATTTCGTGCACTATTTGATGATATTTAGACGTAATTATACCTACAGATGAAAAGAAACGTTATCCTTATGTAAACTAGATAATTCAGATCTTTTCTTACATGAAAACACGCAGCAATTCGGCATTTTTACCTCAGATCGTTCCGGGCTGACAGACATTCATTTAATGTCGTTTGACGCGCGACAACTAGTTTTATATAACCGCTACGACCAGTGGTCTTGTACTTTTGGCAGAGGGGGACGCCTGACAATTGACAACATTTCATTTTTTTTAGTGCTACTTTTTATTGTATGGCCCGAAAGAACTCACAATTTTAAGAGACCCGTATTTTTTTATTTTTGCGAAAATCCATGTTTTTTAGTGGAAAAATCCGTTTATATTATTACTTGGGCAGAAAGGGCGTATGTAACAGCCGTCGAAATATCGGCTAAATGACGTCACATGTTGTGTTTCATACACTGAAAAAAACGTTGAAATAGTTACATTGATTGACATTTACGTAAAAACCATAGCGTGACCATAGTGCGCTTAAACAGTTTGACATTTGAAGCACAAGATAAACGTCAAAACTTAAAATATCAAACCGCTAATTTCGAAACATATCTTAAGGATTGTTGAAAATGCCTTGCATTAAATATTACCTAATGAAAACTTACAATAGCAACACATCTTTATAGCCCAGTTATTTACTGTTCTACCATCAGCTTAGGGAAGTACTATCTGAGACTATATACAGATGGACCTGAGGACAGGCCCATCTTGTTGTTTTTCTTGCGCCGATGTGTGTCATTATGTTGGTTTGTTTATATTGTGTGAGAATGTATATCTTATATTAGGCCACGTTTCCACCACAGATGTGCTAGGTATATGAAGGTATCCGCCTAATGAATAACTGAACGAAATTAAAATAATTTTATTATAATACTTATACCTTTTATTTCTCCCCTGATTAACACATGGTGAATTTTACTTCTCCAGTAGTAACATTCTAAGTACAGGAAAGATAGTTAACTTATTATTGACAAGTCATCAGAAAGTACCTAAGGACCTACTTAATTAGGATACAGGTTTAAAAATGAGGTCGGCATAAAGCAAAGGGTCGGTTTTGGACTTAGAAAATTTTTTTTTATTGTGATGTCATATTAAGGCTATATTTTTATCATCTCATCTTACAGAACACATCAAAATAAGCACGTTTAGTACGGACAACTTTTTTGTAAAATTAATAATTTATAAGTTATAAGGCTCAGAAGTAATTTTCTAGGACTTAGAAAATTCTCAGGTCGGTTTTGGACTTAGAATTTTTTTTTTCATTGTGATGCCATATTAAGGCTATATTTTTATCATCTCATCTTACAGAACACATCAAAATAAGCACGTTTAGTATGGACAACTTTTTTGTAAAATTAATAATTTATGAGTTATAAGGCTCAAAAGTAATTTTCTAGGACTTAGAAAATTCTCAATTTTGCCGTACGGTTGTTTTGTGAATTTGCTAAGTCCCCAGCTGGGGAGAGAGAGAGGTGAGAATTTTCTAAGTCCTGGAAAATTTTAAAGTTATTAATCCGGAATTTCTAGTTTTACGATCCATTCATTAGAGGCTTAAAAACTGTGATTTTAAGGCTTAGTTCACAGGGGTTTTACGGAAATTTACTATCCCGGCATTCCGGAATGTCAAAATCTTGTAAACCGGATTTTCCGGGTTTTAGTCATTAGAGGGTTAAAAACTGTGATTTTAGGGCTTAGTTCACGGGGTTTCCGGAAATTTACTATCCCCGCATTCCGAAATGTCAATATCCTGTAAACCGGATTTTCCGGATTTTAGCCATTAGAGGGTTAAAAACTGTGATTTTAAGGCTTAGTACACGGGGTTTCTGGAAATTTACTATCCCGGCATTCCGGAATGTCAATATCTTTTAAACCGGATATTCCGGGTTTTAGTCATTAGAGGGTTAAAAACTGTGATTTTAGGGCTTAGTTCACGGGGTTTCCGGAAATTTACTATCCCCGCATTCCGAAATGTCAATATCCTGTAAACCGGATTTTCCGGATTTTAGCCATTAGAGGGTTAAAAACTGTGATTTTAAGGCTTAGTACACGGGGTTTCTGGAAATTTACTATCCCGGCATTCCGGAATGTCAATATCTTTTAAACCGGATTTTCCGGGTTTTAGTCATTAGAGGGTTAAAAACTGTGATTTTAGGGCTTAGTTCACGGGGTTTCCGGAAATTTACTATCCCCGCATTCCAGAATATCAATATCCTGTAAACCGGATTTTCCGGATTTTAGCCATTAGAGGGTTAAAAACTGTGATTTTAAGGCTTAGTACACGGGGTTTCTGGAAATTTACTATCCCGGCATTCCCGAATGTCAATTATAGTGGTTTTCTCTGTCAAACATAAGTCAAGTTTTCTGGCAACAGTTTGTTTCCGCGGGGGTCGCAGTTCTAACCTAACCTAACCCACTTTTCTGGCGACAGTCGTTTCCGCGGAGATCGCAACTCTAACCTAACCTAACCCATTTTTCTAGCAACTCAGCTTGTGCCTTAGTATAGCTTCTGCGTGACTCCGGCGCTGCGGGAAAAGCAGCCCTTCCGCCCTTGCGTGACGGAGCATGGTCACTTCACTCGCTCCGTCACGGCGGGCTAGGGCTGCTCTCCCTCCGCGCCTGCGCTCTCTTTTATAAACACTCTAGGGGTAGGACAGACAAGACCACGTGGATAGTGGGGTGCTCCGATTCGGTTTTGAGTTTTTTTTTAATTTCCGAGAACTAGAATTTTACAGCTATTCCCTATTACAATTTCGGCACATAATAACAATAAATTCTTAAAACTTCGGTCAAGCCATCGAAAGGACAAAGCGGACGCCGGTAACAACTTCTCTTTCTTCTTAAAAAAACACTAGATCGGTTATCGTTTTATCAATGAAAATGTAATTAATTTAATTTCATACTACATAGGTAATACTGTCATTTTTACAAGTCTTGTCTGTTCATAGATGCTCTTATAGGATCGGCCATTTTTGATTTTAGAGAAAAGTTTTTCAAATAGAACACGCTTATTTTAGCGTATTGTATTCGGCAAAATCATAAAAAGTATACGTTATAATGACATCACATCGCTGTTTTTTTTTTCAATGTCCAAATTATGTACAAATGCAGAGTCCATTATCTCGGCCATTTTTGATTTTTAGAGAAAAGTTTTTCAAATAAAACACGCTTATTTTAGCGTATTGTATTCGGCAAAATCATAAAAAGTATACGTTATAATGACATCACATCGCTGTTTTTTTTTTCAATGTCCAAATTATGTACAAATGCAGAGTCCATTATCTCGGCCATTTTTGATTTTTAGAGAAAAGTTTTTCAAATAAAACACGCTTATTTTAGCGTATTGTATTCGGCAAAATCATAAAAAGTATACGTTATAATGACATCACATCGCTGTTTTTTTTTTCAATGTCCAAATTATGTACAAATGCAGCGTCCATTATCTCGGCCATTTTTGATTTTAGAGAAAAGTTTTTCAAATAAAACACGCTTATTTTAGCGTATTGTATTCGCCAAAATCATAAAAAGTATACGTTATAATGACATCACATCGCTGTTTTTTTTTTCTATGTCCAAATTATGTACAAATGCAGAGTCCATTATCTCGGCCATTTTTGATTTAAGAGAAAAGTTTTTCAAATAAAACACGCTTATTTTAGCGTATTCTATAAAGAAAAATCATCAAAAGTATACGTTATAATGATATCCCATCGCCATTTTATTTTCTAAGTCCAAATTTTACTCCATGTAGTCAATCTTCTAAGTCCGGTAACTTCGAAATTTTTGAGTTTAAAAAAAAATATTTCAAATAAAACTTGCTTATTTTACCACATTCTACACAATAAGACAAAAAAAAGTATGTGTCATAATGATACCGTTTCAACAAAAATTATTCTAAGTCCAAATTGTATTCAACCTTCAGGGGCCCATAACTTAAAAAATATTGAATTTATAAAAAAATGTGTCGAATAAAAGTTGCTTATTTTGATGTGTTCTATACGATAAGATAATAAAAACATAGCCTTAATATGACATCACACTGATGAAAAATATTCTAAGTCCAGAAACCGACCCTTTGCTTCAGTCCAACCAAAAATGACAAGTGTTCATACTAATAAAATAAGTAATTTATTTCCTATAAAATGTAATTTATTTACCACAATCCAAAACAACTTTGGCCGTGACATTTTAATTGATATAATTTCTCAGTTTTATCTGTAAAGGGACATTTCAACTTGAAAGCCAAATCGTCACAGATTCCGTTTGGAGAAGCACAAACAGTCATCCATTTTATGATTGTTGGCTTCTTGGAGAAACTCTTGAAGATTTGGGACGTCAGCATCACTTCTATACTGTTTTCGTTTACAAATAGTAAAGGAACATGAGGCTGCACTTAATAAAGGCCTTTGCCAGTTTGTACATAAGAACTCCGCGAAGATAACGAAGCTTCGGTACCTCTTGTGCCAGGCAAATTATATTTATCCGAGCTTTGCAAAAACTCACACGCGGTAAGCTCTTGCTGTCAGCTTTGACAAATCTTTCTGAGTTTCTCGTGTCGGCTTCGTTATAGAGGTAATGGGTAATGGTCAATACCCAACTGGGGTATTTTCCGAGGATTCCCTGAATTCCATCGTCAGGTCGTCGTAGAAGAAAGCAGTCCGGGATCCGTGAAAAAGCGAAAATCGTAGTCGTCGTTGAAGAATGCAATCCGGGGTCTGTTAGAAAGCGAGTTGTTGTCGTCGTAGAAGAAAGCAGTCCAGAGTCCGTGACAAATCGCAACACGTAGATAATTAAATTAATCCAAGGAAACATAAATTACAAGCAAAAATTCTAATTGAAAGAATTAACTGTCAGCTGTCCTGTCACTGTCAGTAGTGTTGTAATTGTCAAAGTTGCCAAACGGAAACCCGGAAGATAACGTTTTTTCATAGTGGTAGTATTGAATCAGCCGAGTGACGTCATTTTCCGGTTTACATATTTTGGTGATTTTTTACAAAAATTACTGAAAAAAAATTTCAAAAAAAATGGTTTTTGTGTTCTACAAGTGTATTTCTCGAAATGGTTTTCGACTTATAAAATTTGGAAATTTTGAAATATTGTCAATTACCACTCCATTGGTTTATTTCTCTGAGAACAGATTAGATCAAATCAATGCAAAATAACGATGTCTGGATATCTATTGATACCTGCTCATCGTCTATAGAGACCTTTTTCCTTTGGGTTGCGTTTAGATATTGCTTTTGTTCTGAAAGCTGCTGTAAGGCATCAAGATTTGGTTATTTTTATGTTAAATTTGAATTCTAAAATGGAGGCAGTTTACTTAAAAATATGTGAGATATAGTTTGCCTAGGGTACCCTAGGGATTGTTTAACTTCAAGCTTAAACAGAAATCTCTCTCACTGCCTCTTTCTTACGATGGTACCCTCGCTACTAAAAAAGGGATGAGTATAGCTTATTACTTCCACTGTTTGGCCAGCGAGACTATAAATACTTATTATTTAGATTTGTTTATTTAAAATCTAATTTGTGACCAATTTGTGACAGTTCTTTAATTCTTTCATGTTGCAATAACAAAACGATCGAACGACTTGACAGATGATGTGGCTAAACATCTTGTGAATTTTATATGAAATAAAATAAAATAATTGAATTAAATATTCGTATAGTATGATGTCAAAATGATTTTATTACGAGTTATATTATTTATGTTATTTATTTCATTGCACCATTGTAGATATCCAGATAAAGTTTATTGTGTTAACAAGGAATGTAGCGGTAAGTCTTGTAGTATGAAAGTGCATAAAAAGCATAAAATGTGTTACTTTTTTCTTATTATTTGTTATATTTCAGAACCGATTTCAAAAGCCAAAACCCTTTTGGCTTACAGCACTCCAGATGAGGACATGATTCCTTTTCGAGCAAATTCTGACGCTGTCATTTACATGAAGTCAGCTGGCACGAACCCGGACTTATGGTACGCTCAGATAGATGGAAAACTTGGTTTTGTAAATAAGAAATTTTTAAGAGAAAATAAAGTAATTGTTAAGAACCCACCAGAAATTGTTCCTATGCAGAAAAAAGCTGATGTTCAGCCTGATAAAGTTCAACAAGCACATGAAGTTTTCGAGGGAACTACCATTTACACTACGGAATCCACAGCCAGTTCTGTTCAGCCTGATGTCACCACAGAGACACCTGCAGTAGTTTCCCAACAGGATTCCACCCATATATTAAATAATGATCAAAATATTCCTGACCCAAATAAAATAGGAATTGAAGGCACACCTGATCAAAGTAGTAATGATCTTTTGTCTGACCAAAATTTGAAGACTGAATCTTTACAAGAGAGTGGGCCTGGTGTTGATCTTCCAAGTAGTGTACCAATGCAAGAGCATGTTGAGATGGGTTTGTCTGCTGGTAATGAACAAAATCAAAATGTACAGCCCCCAGAAGGCAGTACTCAGCTCCCAGTTGACAATAGCATGCCAAATTCCCAAAATCCCGAGCTTCCACCAGCCCCAGAAATTATTCCCCAACCACAACAGCTGGTATCAAGTACAGCTAGCAACACAGCGAATTCTGATACCATTGTAGACATGAAAGACAAAGTTGATTACCTGCAGCAAGATCTAAGCCAGCCCGAGTCTATGGAAAATATTGAGCAAAATGTATCAACCCCAATTAGTGGCAATATTGAGAGCATTACACCACAACCTTATCAAACTACAACTGAACAAAGTATTGCAGCAGAAAGTATAAATACATATTCAACTACACAACAGCCCCCACAATCAGCTGATGGTTTGTCTGGGTCTGAATATACTGCAAACAATCAGCATCCTCAATATCCACCCCCACCACATGTACCTGTACCACCAGAATATAATAATGGTGCTTTTGGCAGCAACAACCAAAACTATGACTATACAAACCAACAGTATTATCAAGGCAATGAAGGCCAACAACAATATGGAAACCCTAATGGTAATCTAGAGGGGGCAGTTAATGCAGCTCCAAATCTAGGAGAGCAATATAATGTGGGGGATAGTGGAAGCACACCAGAAGCCACAACAGTGACACCGGTATACCAAGAAAGTTCCACTAATTATGCTTACAGCTACGCCAGCCCTGATCCGACACAGCTACCTCAGGCTGTTGGGACTGAATCTACTGCAAGCAGCAACTATTATGAAAATTCCCCTGAACAACATGTACAAGATAATACAGGCAGTACATATAGTTATCCTACTTCTACAGAGAGCATATATGTTCCACCAAACCCTGAATCATCGTCTCAGTATAACAACTATGCCAGTTCAGAAACAGCACCACAGCAAGAATTTACTACAGAATCTTACTCTAGCTCAGAAATAACTTACATGCCAGAAGCAACAACAGAATCTGCTTGGAGTAGTCCTGAAACCACTACTATGAGACCAGAAATATCCACTGAAAATTACTATCCTAGTACTGAAGACACTAGTCAAGAAACACTGCCTACAACAGAGGCTGAAAATGTTGTGACCACTACTGAAACTCCAATAGTGGACTATTTGAAATCGCCAGAGCCACCTGTAGAATCTAATACAGTATCACTACCAGATTCAGAAACGAGCCCAGGATTTTTCTCTGGGCTATACACAAGTATATTAGGCCTATTCCCATCTAAAGTTGAAACTTCAACGAAAGAAAGTATTTTTAGTACTGAATCCATTAATGAGGCAGAAGAAACATTCTCTTATTTCAATTACTTCTTGTCAACTTACAACTCTGTTATGGGACCCAAATCTCAATCAAATGCAATCTTTGCATCTTCTGGTAAGTAGAATAT
Source organism: Pammene aurita (assembly GCA_947086415.1). Classification (NCBI taxonomy): domain Eukaryota; kingdom Metazoa; phylum Arthropoda; class Insecta; order Lepidoptera; family Tortricidae; genus Pammene; species Pammene aurita. The sequence goes on from OX352290.1 coordinate 20,234,776, forward strand.
TTTAATTACTCTTACTTATCTTAAAAATAAGACAAACCACTTTATGAAGACACTGCTTAACCTTTTGACCGCCAAGCATTGAACAAAAATGACGCGCCACCGACGCCACGTAGTCGCGTTTTGTCAAGCGAAATTGAACGTTGCGGAAGCCCGCGTAGGTCCCTATTGCATTACAAAGCCTGTCGGTTGTAGCCGTCGTTGGCGTCCATGGCACAACTTTTTGATGTCGGCCACAGCCGACTGTGGCTGTGAAAGGGTTAAATCACTTCATAATTATAATCTTATCTTGTTATCTTATACACAAAACATTAAAAAAAAAGAAGTCATTATAATTTAAATCAATATAATTGAAGCATACCAAGTACTCTGCCTCTGAAGCATACCAAGTACTCTGCCTTGGAACCAGTGTACGACTTCGTGCCGGTTGCAGTCGAGACTGCTGGGCCTTGGGCTGTGTAGGCTAAGAAATTTGTGGGGGAGTTGGGTCGGCGGCTCAGGGATAGGGGGTATGATCCTCGTTCCGGGTCGTACCTGGTGCAACAGATCTCATTGGCCATTCAACGCGGTAACGCTGCCAGTGTGATGGGGACATTTGCGCCAGGTACGATCAACTAATTAATCACATCAATTTGTAATAATGACGAAGCCTTCTGCAGATTCCATCATTGGTTTGTGTGAGACGAAGCGTGTTGTGGATTTCCATTTGTCACCTGACGAAGCCTGCGCTGCGAATAATACTAAATGATAATATTAAATGTTAATATTAAATGTGGTATTCATAAAAAAAATATAATTGAATGTTTATATTAGGCTAAATAGATTATATGAGATTTGTACGCCAGTATATTGGCACAATGTGGATTAACTGTAATAGCTTTAAGATCTCTCTGTAAACCCACTATAGACAAATAAACATAGATATATATTTTACATGTCCTATTTTACAGGCAACACATGTTTCACTGATGAATATTGTGATGGTACATCTAAGGAGCAAAACAACCGCTTCTTGACTTTCCTCGTAACTACAGCTAGTTCGGTCCTGCTCTTTATATTGGGATTTTACTACATTGATGGCCGGAGACGGGATGGCAAACTTATTGGCACAATTAACACATTGCAGAGGGATTTACTTTTCTCAACCAAGGTAACACTAATATATTGTCCTACATACAAGCTGATGCTGTCTCTATGTGTGTCCCATGGCAGCACCAGTTCAGCTCATTCGGTAATTAAATGAAACATACCTTCAATTATCGAAAGATTTGTGTTAGCTTTGTGAATGCCTTCTCTAAGTGTCCGGAATACTTATGTATCATGTAGAGGAAGGGTGTATGTGTATTAAAGCAATAGAGAACATGCATGAAAAATATTTAATTGAATCTGTTGCATAAACATGTTCAACAACCCCAAACTAATATAAATAAGTGGAAATCCGTAATAATTTTTAACAGTTTTTTAAAGACATTGCGGTTTGAAAACGTAAAATTTTAGGCATTTTTTTTTATACATCAAATGTATTTTCGAAACTTCAGTTCGAATACTTATGTCCTAACAAGAAAAAAAATGTATGACAACTATATAGCTAAACGCATTTTTTCGTGCCTAAAATTACAAAAATCTTACAAAAACTTGTTCCTTCCAAACAGTTTTCTGCAACTTTGTGAACGGTGACGTCACAATCCACACACTTTTTGTATGGGGCGTTTTGACGCGCGGCGCAGACGCCTAACGTATTTTCACACTTTTGACGTTTCAGGGCTATCATAGATAGTAGGTTTATTAGAGACATTTGAATCTACAGAGAAATAGAATCGAATGACGTCTTCCAAAAAAATCATGCATATTCCTAATTGCGATACTATACCACACTTCATGGAATACCTAATGACGCTTTTACCTACTAAAGGATCGTTTTTGCACAATCAAGGAGGTTTGCGCGAGACGGAAAAATTTTAACTATATGAAAACTTTCATGGTTTTATACAGGATGATTTCTGGGTCGTAATCGGGAACCACTTTTCTGTAACTGATCAACAATATTGTATTATTTTCTCAAAACTTAATTCATTTAATTTTTCTTACTTTTCAGATAAAATTAATCAATAAATATAATGAATTAAGTAAATCATAGCCCACCTAGTACTTTTGACATACGACAAGACATCGTTTGTGTTTAATCCTTTCTCATTTTCTCATGGGTTGGCTGGAAGTGATCCCTATCAGGAATAAGCTCGCCTTTGTGCATATCTTTTATATATGTTACTGTTGTTTTTATGTTATACCTACTTGTTTATGTGCAATAAGTGATACATACATACGTCACATTGAGTAGGTTGACCAAGTCGTATGCAAAAATGTTATTTTTCTGCTTATCAATCCTATCATCCAAAAGACATAATTATGAAAATTGGCGACAAAAAAATAATGACCACCATTATTAGGTTCATCTTTAAGTTCTGTATCATGCCTTGTTCTCTTGCTCCACGACCCCAAAATCACCGTGTATAAACGCTCATGTACAGTCGCCGTCGGATATATGGGAGCGGTCAAGGTGGTCACAAATATCTGAACAACGCCTCTATTGTCAAGGCGATAAAGTGTACCTTGTACCCTAGTACCTTGGCCGCTCCGATATATTTAATGGCGACTGTACATTGCCACGTTGTACAGTCACGGACTTTAATTGTTCCAGCCATTTACTGTTCATGCTATTTTCTTTTGTTTAATACTTACTCTATGAAATGTGCAATGTAAAGTGAACCCTAACAAATAAACGGTTTTAATAATGAGTGAACATCGTGTAAGTTTAAATCAGTAAACGGTTTTAAGTCAGTGACTGTACACTAGAAATTTAGCACTTTATCTACACTCATATTGTAAGTTCTCTAAAACGTGTTCGAAAACGGTAGGCAATGGCTAGCATTACCACGACCGATTTTACTATGATAAGCTTTTTATCTGTGGCAGTAACGTAATTTTAACTTTACATGTTCAACTATTGATGTGCTAAGAGTTTTGATAACAGAATGTACACCCACCCTCCCGCGCATCCGCCGACAGCCCGACACGCGTCTCCCCGACCGCCGGCACAATCGAGTTGGCCATGGCAGTGCAATGGCGGCCATTCTATGGTTTCCGAATACGGCATTTTGGATAAATAATATGAGTGTAGATAAAGCAGTGTATGCAACTGTACGTAATTAGGCCTTAAAACACTCGTGTGATCTTATTATGAAACTCGCCTGCGGCTCGTTTCATAAAACCACGCTCAGTTTTAAGGACCCTTATTACGTAACAGTTACATAAACTACTATTTTGCAATACAACAGGACCTAAGGATGGACCTCAACCATTCATCATACAAGGTGTAACAAAAATGTTGTTTGATCCGCTTAAGGGCATAGTTGCTATCGTATCCTAATTACGAAAAACAAAGAAAAAAAATTTTTACGCAAAAAAAAAATGTTTTCTATGGATGGTTGACCGGCTGGGACTCTATCTATCTATCTATTCAGCCCGTATTCACCCACTACTGAGTATAGGCCTCTTCTTTATCACGCCACTCTCCTCGGTCCCGTGCCAGTCCCATCCACTGCACACCCACCGTTTTGGCAGATATCATCTGACCATCTGGTTGACGGTCTCCACGCTGAACTGGGACTACGGGTCCCAAACAAAAAAAAAACCTTTCCAAAATTTATTTTCCTTTTTTTTTTCTTAAGCGGTAATTACACTGAGTCGTTCGCCGCATGCTGCATGCGGCGAACGCAAAAGTGTAAAGGACACGGTAGTCGGCCGCATTCGGCGAGGGACAGCTGCGTCCGCCTCATTAGGTGACCGAAGTAGTGTAAATACGACGTCTGTCGGCCTACTTAGGTCACCGACTGCGGCGAACGCAGATCATTCGAAAAAAGTAAAAAAATAAACTCGCGAAATGGTGTGTCTTTCTTCTCAATTAATGGTGAAACTCGTCTTAATAAAAACTCAAAATGATGTTCATCCTATGGAAATTTTTAAACTTCTCGTCGCACAGTTCATTACACAAAATTGCTGTTGCTCCATAGACGTTACGCTGTGCATTTATATCTTCCGAACCCAGTATCTTCGTATCTTTCGTATTGATGTTAATAATATTTCCTGTATAATATCGCAAACTAATAAACTAGCTTTCCTAAGCACAAGACTACACATCGCGGCAGCTCTCATTACACTTGATGATTTGTAGACTTTATAGTTCGGCCACCGCAGTCGGCCACCGCATTAGGCGGACAGACTAATGTGAAGACGACGTTCGTTGGCCTAAGTAGTTTGACACAAGTTCGGCGACCGCATTAGGTGAACGACTTAGTGTAATTGCCGCTTAGTCGCAATACGATACCAGTACTTTTGTTACAACCTGTATATTTAGATAATCCATCTCGATCCATAATTTATATAATTTAACATTAATTGTCAGGAGTGTGAGATACTCAAGGAGGAGCTTACTGCCACAAAAACAAAGCTAACTGGCATTGAGGACAATTCTTTCGGCATGGATGACATGGTGCAATCATTAAAAGAGGAGATAGACGAATTAAAAGCCCAAAACGAACGACTTCGAAAGTCGTTGGATGACAATGAGAAATTATTGCGGGTCTCGGAGAACACGGCCATGGAACTGCAGAATACTCTCAGTGAAGTAGAGAATACTCTTAGTGAGCTCTTAGGGGAGAGAGCTCATTCTGAAGAGCACATAGCTGATTTGAATGGTATGTAATGTCAACCTTCTTTATTTTTACTTTTTTTTGTATTGAGAACATATCTATTTAAAAAGCAGGGAGGTGCTATTTACAAGATGTGAGATTTCTCTTTCTCTCTAAAATTGATTTCTGATTACGTTACCTAATTATATATTTATTTATAAGTTTATAACTTAATTGCGTACATCAATTAGTTACCAAATGTTAATATGCAGGAAAGTAACCTCAAATTTTGAGAAAACTTACTTTATTAAACCTTTGACCGCCAAGCATCGGACAGAAAAATCGAGAGCGCACTCGGATATATTTTGGACGTGATATCACGATTGTCCGTGCGCGTGATTTGACGTCCTTGGCGGTCATAATTAATAATCTTAAATCATAAATATATAGCACAACGCTGAGTCGGGACCATAAAAAAAAATCTTACATGCCAGTTGTTTATCTTTATATGTAACTTGTTTTTATGCCGGATTTAATTCAACACATGCATTTTAAGTTTAATAAATAAGGATGTAAGGTCGTTATTAAGGTGTCTTCAACTCTTATTTTCTTTTCCGTAGCTAAAATCCAAGCTTTTGAAGAAGAACTAATGACAATCAGTCGAGAAAGGGACAGTTTCCAGCTTAAGTATGTCTCCGCCGAAGCAGCTCTGGATGAGGCAAAGAAGCAAAAGAAGCAGCTAGAAGAACTAAACACATTAGTGGCCGAGGCCAGCAATACGATGCAACTGCAAGGTCACGAAATAACTGCCCTGAAAGTAAGTAATAGTTTTATCTTAAGTCTTGTCATTTCGCACTTACTTAATCATTAAATATTAGCAGTAAGTATACTTGTTTCTCACAGACATGGTATAAAAAAAAGATACTTACCCTTAATCATTGTTTTTGCTCAGTAATGTGTGAAATAAGCTTGCTTTATATCTGTATACTAGATACAGTATGTTTTTTCAACGATTAGCTATATTTTACGAGATGATTAGGTAGGTTTTATTGAACAAGTTTTTCTATGGAACAAACCCAGAAATCCCAAAAAAAATTTGGTCTCTAGAAACGTCGACACCTGTCAAAATGTATGAAACAGTGAAAAACTATTTTTGTGATTTCGGAGTTGATCCCATAGACAAAGTTGTTCAGCATGTCCTACCTAATAACCTCGTACAATAAGGCAAATTATTGAAAAAACGGCCTGTATACTAATCTAAATTTTGTTAGCGGTGCTAACTTAGCACTATAATATTGTAGGTATATTTCCATCTGTCCTTCCTCCGCACGCGCGCAGTATGGCAATGGCGGGGACTAATGGGAACGCACCGTATTGTATGATGTATAATTATATTTATACCATTTATAAACGATTTTGTAAATTATGATTCCAGGATGTAATCAAAGAACTGAAGAGTGGGTCCAAATCCAACGTTGATGCAGCATCTCTAATAGATCACACTGAAATAAAGGCCAAACTATCCAAAGCTTTAGAAGATAAACATACTTTCGAAAGCAAATATGAAGTAAGTTTCCTAAGTGTTGCTATCTACATATATGTCTATCTAAGTAAGGTCGTGGTCTCGTTTATTAGTTGATAATATAAACTACTCATCTCTTATCACTTAAACTACACCTAGTTTTAACGTGGACTTACATATTTCAAGTACTTACTAATGCTCAAATCATATTCATGTGATTTACAAGAAAGAATGCCTGTAATCCTATTGTAATGTTTGTTTAGTTATTCATAACAAAACAACTGTTTAAATATTATTTGTGATGAGGATTGAATTTGATACCAACGATAGATTGGTATGAGAATGATTCCTTGTTATTATGAAACAACCAACAAACATTGCATTGAAATTGATCCTCACGTAAAAAAAATTAAATTTCAAGATTATGAAGAAATACTTGTACAGTAAGATTCAAAATTGCATGGACACACATGAATGAATTCATTCATAAATCATCCATGCAATTTTGAATCTGGTTGTACAAATTACATTCATCTCCTTTATCAACCGACTTCAAGATTTTTTGTTTGAAAGATAATACTTCACAGTTGGTCCCATGGTAACCAGGTCAGGATCTGATGATGGAATCCTGGAGAAATCGAGGGAACTCTTCAACAATTATACCTATAGTGATTTGAGTATTTTTTACAGCAGTCTGACGTTCATAAGTGCATTGTAATGTGCCTAAATTGAAGAATAAATATCTTTTATTAAAAAAATATTATTTGACAGTAACTTATATTTGTCGCCGTTATGTTATAAATCGTGAATCAAAATGATAATGTTTGTTTAGATTGAACATAAGGAGCGGACGCGTCTGTCAGAAGAGTTGAAGAGCACGCAGGAATCGCTGACGACCACGAACCAGCAGGCCACTGAGGCCACCACGAGGCTCGATGTGCTAGGAAAATACTTCCAGGAGAGGGAAAGTGAATTGATGAAGTAAGTTATGTATTTAGTACCGTCTATATGATGTGATTGATGTGCATTTAAATGTAAAAAAAATTGGACTTAAGACAATGATGTATATAACTTCACTTATGGGTGATTTACAAAACCTTAATTTATAAAAAAAACATATGCCTTCTGGCCTTTTAAGGTTACAGGTTCTCAATCCCATTTTTAAAGAGTACAAGCGAAATTTATTCATACTGTCTAATCAATATACGATTTTAAGCTAACATGGTCATTAACATTACAAAAAACTATTTTAACCATAGTCTGGCCAGCCAACGAACGCAGTAGCAATGTACAGCGAACAAAAGTATGACAACACTAAGAATCAGTGAAAAAAGCAGCAATGGTCATCAAATTCTGTTTTTAATTTTAGTTGGTATTTCCGCCCCTTTCATTAGGTGACATTTACGGTGTGTAAAAAGGAGACGGATATATTTCGTCCGATCTGTCATCATTGATATAACAACAGATAATCTGATTGAGGCAATTGACATATGCCTTAAAAACGAATTTAAATTCAATGTAGAACGTTGAACGAGTACTATCTCACTCGCGCTGAATATGAGAGAGTGAAATGCACTAGAAACAAATTCAATCTAAAAGAAATGTGAATTGAAATGTTCGTCACGAAATACGGTGTCTCATCAGCATCACAAAGGGTTGCCACATGTACGCATTTTAAAGGGTCTAGCAGGCTAAGCTAACAAGAGTGGCCCCCGCAAGGGATTTGGTTGTAATTTGAGGTGCAGTAGTGGCAGGACCTAAGAACACTGTATGCGTAATATCAGCCTTCGATCTTCTTTTGTTTCAGACTTATTCACTAAAATGTCAAAACATCAAGGTAATTTTTAACTGCCATTTTAGCTAAACTAAGCAAGCGAGAGTCACCAAATAAATTTAGAATTAAGAAGCATAAAATGGGGTTCATAATGCATATTTTTACAGACATTCATATCCTTGAACTTGGATGAAAAACAATAAAAAAAATATTTCGCTTCATTTTTTTGCCACTTTTCGCGGAGACACAACTATCAAAAAAATTACTTGATAAGCCACGATTGTCAACTACGTATACATTTAAAAACATTTTGAAAAATCATGGTGCGTCATGTCAAAAAAGAACATTTACTAACGTATGTTTACTGTAGTGTAGTGGCAAATGTGTAGAGCCCTTCTAAGGTAAGTCTGTAGTTGTCACACCACAGAAAGAGAGTTGATGGACACATTAGGTTATGATTGACGTATGCAGACTTAGCTTAATCGAACTATATCTGTAGAAGAAATCGTAATGTCAGATTGTAAGTTTTTGATTTTGTCGTCAGCTGCAAATGAAATGGACATGCTATGCTACTTTGCTTTAGGTATTATTCTAAATGTGTTTTTTTTATTCTATGCAAATAAGGAAAAAAGTGGGTACATAATAAGAATAGGCTGTAGGCACATTGACAAAATCATTTTTTATTACCATTCCATGTCAACAAATAACTCAGTAGAGCAAACAGAACAGTATTTACGTCATTGATCAATATCAATTAATTATTTCATAAGGAACGAAAGAGGATGTTATACCTATATACTACAGACTGATTTGCCACTACTACTCTATTGATATGATATGAAATAGTAAACATACGTTCGTAAATGTTTTTTTTTGGCATGACGCACCATGATTTTTCAAAATGTTTTTAAATGTGTACGTAGTTGACAATTGTGGCTTATCAAGTATTTTTTTTGATAGTTGTGTCTCCGCGAAAAGTGGCAAAAAAATGAAGCGAAATTTTTTATTTTATTATTTTTCATCCAAGTTCATGGATATGAATGTCTGTAAAAATATGCATTATGTATGAATCCCATTTTATGCTCCTTAATTCTGAATTTATTTGGTGACTCTCGCTAGCTTGGTTTAGCTAAAATAACAGTTTAAAAATTACCTTGATTTTTTGACATTTTAGTGAATCTGAAACAAAAGAAGATCGAAGGTTGATATTACGCATACAGTGTTCTTAGGTCCTGCCACTACTGCACCTCAAATTACAACCAAATCCCTTGCGGGGGCCACTCTTGTTAGCTTAGCCTGCTAGACCCTTTGCCGCGCTTTTCTACTGACAGAAATGGTTTCACAGACTATATTTTAACTGTGCCGAAACTCGAAATAACAAACACACATGGTAAATACCCCGTTTTAAATAGTTTATGTCTAGTCAAGAATAAAATATTGCATACCTATGCGATTTTATTTGCGACTATATTCTTGTACACATTTTATTTCCGGACTTATGACTTAATTCTTCGGAACGTTTTTAATCAACCCAAACTTGAATTTGTTGCGTTTTCACTGAAGATCAGTTGGCTAGTTTCTGACTCGTTAGTTCAGTTCCGTGCAATTGAAAATTCTTACCGAAATTACGGTTAATTTGAGATTAATTAATAACTGTGTATGTTTGTTTTATTTCAGAGAGCTAAGTGCCAAAGAATCTCTGTATCTCAGCAAACAGGGCGAGTCGGCGAGCACGGTAGAAAAGATTGAACTTATGCAGCAGGAGGTTCAGAGATACAAGTATGTATTTGTTATTATAAAAAAAATGTAATTATTTTATTTTTTTACTTGCGACGAAGAAATCAATCAAAATCAAGTAACATCCGAGCTCGATCATAACCTGAAATTATTTTGTACATCCTTGGACGAAAAAAATTAAAGGACGGAGCATGGCTGTACAACAAACTGTGACGCAAGATGGCGGCTGGTTTGAATGTGTGTGTCCAGACGAGTGTTGCCATGTAATACAAATTTCCCCGATTAAGAATACAGTATTTTTGAATTAAAAAATATAGATTATTAATATATATGTTTAAATAGAATTAATAAGCACCTGTTTTAATAAATTTGATGAAATATATTTCTGAAGAGGCGGATAAAAGAAAAAATAATGATGTAAAAAATCTAAATTTATAAATTAATGAAAGGACACGACTTGAGTGTGTCCGGCCTCCCTTCTCGACCCAATATTATTATTTTAAGCATTTATTATACCTTTTTAATATGGCCAAGGTGAACCCAACTAAAAGCGTATTATTATAAACTTACCTTATCTCAAACCGTTTCACACTAGAGAACCAAAATTCAGTCAGGTTGACCTTCGTCGTCAGCCTTGTTGGCAACCATCTAGCAGACGCTAAAGCATTATGAGCTTGTGTTGTGAGTCTTGGCCGCTAATTTTACATGGCTTGCTTTTGGTAAGATTAGGCGCAACACACACTTAGCGGGATTCAGTTCAGCCAGGTCTATGGGTTCTGGCTTTTTTTATATGGGGCCCACTGATAATTTTCCATCGTGCAAAACCTACTTACGACAGCCTTCTAGCCACAGTCGTGGACAGTGGACTTTCTGGCATAATTATAAGATGTTATTAATTTAGTAGAAATAAAATGTACTAATATAATATGGAAACTTTCGAAATAAATGATCATTAAATTGAATTGAATTTATATTTATATCAGGCACGTGGGGTACAAGGGCAAGTACACCTATATTATTTGTATGTTGTCTATAACACTGTCATTCCTAAACTACAAAACCGATTTCGATAAGAAGGTGGCATTTGTCGCTCGACACAATTGATCTGAATTCATCAATTCATAGACAATTTGGTTGCGGAAATTTGTCTATGGCCTCCATAAAAAAAATCAGTTACAATCTTACAATAGACAAATTTCCGCAACCATAGACAATCGCCTCTGAATATGAATGATGACTATCGCGTACGAATTTCCGCTAGAGGCGTTAGTGTAGACGGAGGTCTCCGAACCGTTAAATTCCATAGTAATTCAATGGAATTCACAAAATTATTTTTAATTTGAACAAGGTTGCGATAGTTAGAATGAGATAAAAGTTGGACAGATCACTCATTGTGGCATAATTTTGCGCATTCAACCTACGACTTGATAATATATGAGCTTTATGTTTTACGCATTTTTTGTAATTATTTTAAGAAATGTATAATTTAGTTTATTAACAAATTTTATTCAAAAAATACTAAGGAATATAATTTGCTTTCAAAAACTTATAATTTATGAACTATTAGGTAATATGTTAATATTAGTTGAAAACGTGCGTGAAATAAAACATCAAGTTGTGTTTGGTTCATATCGTGTTGACACCATATCGCGGCGATTATAGACCCCTTTACATTCGGGAAGTTTCCCTATTCAACCACCTGGCAACACCGCTACCATGAAGTTAATAGTTTATGAAATTACTGATATTTAATGTGATTACGCAATTAATTGTTTACTTTACGGTGAAAAGTTATCCCATCCGTTTTTTTCTTTCGACCGGTGGCATTTCTGCAGCATTTGACAACGCACGACGGCATATTTTAATTATTTTTTAACTGCTCTTGACTGTATAGACGTTTGGACACGAATGACGGGGGAGCGGCTCATTATTGCTGTGCGTATGTGTGTGTAGTGCGTAACGACGAGGACACTGGCTCTTTATGGAATCACAAAATTTTGTTAGCCGCACTCTATCTGGGACTTATATAATCTATGTGTACATCATAGTAGATTGTTTGACAAGGGTCTAAAGTAGGCCATATTACCATGAGGTGGTTATTTTCCCGAACGAAGTGAGGGAAAATTGTTCGAGTGGTAATATGGCTTTTAGACCAGAGTAATGCATACTATTTTTTACTTCGATTGCGAGAAAATAAGATAAAAATACTTATTATTTACGCACAATAACTAAACTAAGGTTAAATTATGGTTTAACTTGACGGTCTTTTAATTTTTTTAACTTCTTTGACATGATACAAAATATAAACACCGCGAATAGATTCCACAGACGACGGTATAATTACCTCTTTAAAGTAGCTATTAGACATTGCAATTTGTAGGGTCCAACCTGTCGGGTTGGTAGGTGTAATGGTACTTAGGGAGTAAGAGTCCCGATCTAGGGCGATCGGCAGTGCCCCGATACCCGCAGCTGTTTATGGAGGTCGTTAGAGTTATTTTACCTTTTTTATTTATAATGTGAGCCATTTTCTACACATTCCGTCTGGTTTTTTATTTAAAATAAAAGTTAAATTGTGTAGATTCGCTGGTAATTAATATATTTATCTAGTTTTGTATTTAAATCATAGAAGGGTTGGGCAGATGAATTTAGATTCAGGCAGCTCGAGCGGTCATTTAAATATCTATAATAAAAAAAACAGTTTCAGATTTTATTTAATGTATACTGTTATGAGTACTATCACCGTGCTTCACCAAATACATGTTTTAGATGTTTTGAAGGCATCTCTGTAAACGTTGAGCTAGGGTCGGTAGGGACGATTTGTTGGTGAGGTAGGGTCGGTAGGGGCGATTTGTAGGGAAAGTGTAATAACGTGCGTTGGGGCCGACAGGAGTTGGACACAACCGATTGGGCCCTACAAATTGCCATGTCTAATAGCCGTTTAAACAGTTTAAACACGCTTTAAAGCGCTTCCAAAAAATTACTTATTTAATGATTATGAAGTAGGAACTAGAAAAACCTCACGTTTTGAGAAATAAATTGCGTTTCCTCATTGGTCGATTTTAACATTGCTGTATTCTGATTGGTTGATATTAAATACAATGTTTTTTTAAGGACTAATTATTTACACAGTATACGCACCAAAAAAGTATCTAGCGTTCCGATTAACTTCGATATGTGTGTTGTGATTGGTGGATTTAATATGATGAAGTGTTACGATTGGTCAATTTAAAATGTTTTGTAAATCATAAATATGTATACATACTAGCCCTAGAGGCTAAATGTACTACTTTAGTCCGCCTTGGTAAGCATAATATGACACACTTTTTGAGCATGAGAAGTGAAAAATATATTTAATATAGTCATAGAAAAAGTATTGTCATAGAGACGACAGTTTTACTAAATGATGCTGACCGGGCATTGTTCCTAGTGCTCCAAATATAACTTAGGAGGTGTAGAGTGGAATGGAATTTAGCCCCATCCGGTGGTTATTGCCTGGTATTACTTTTTATTTACCTAATGTCGCTCATAGTCCATTTTTGTGCTTACTGGCAAAAATATACAATTTTACGAAGACGACTACTTTAAAAGAATAGGAGCGTAAAGAGAACATTTAGAACTCTTCATTTTACTAATATTTGTGTACAATGTGATTGGTACTTAGGGAGAAGTGTGACGCGCTCACGCTGGAGCTAGCGGAGCAGGAGTCGGCTCGCCGCGCGGCCGTGGGCGCGCTGGAGGCGCGGGCGCACGAGGCGTGGCTGGAGGCGCGCGCGGCGCGGCGCGACGCCGACGCGGCGCGCGACGACGCGCAGGCGCTGCGCCGCAAGATGGCGTCGCTCACGCGCGCTGAGGGCGCCGCGTCGCCGCATAGACGTGAGTACTCACGTTTATGAATAGTACTATGCATTACTTTTTCTATACTCTATGTCTTTAGGTATTTAAATAAAAGTAAACAAACAATTTTCACATTTTCGGGTAGTTATAACTTTTATTGGTTAAGCGATCAAATAAAAAAACAGCCTGGATCTGTCACTTAACGACCTGACTTTAACCAATTTTATTTGATCGTGTAATGTTTTCATCTACCCTCAACTGGCTTAAGGAGCCATTTGAGGGTAGATCTTATTTACTTTTATATAAACACCTAAAGATACAGAGTATAGGTAGCATAATGCAGGACAGATGACACTATAAGAGCACATTTTACAGTACTTATGTAAATAATGGCTGTATTGTGTGTGTGGCCGTTCCCCAGTCGACGATTTTACGCAAAACTGATAAGTAAGAGCTAACTTGACCTCAAGCGTATCTACACGCTTGAAGCTAGAGGCGGCGCCGCGCGCTACGACGCGAAAGCGCTGTGTCGCAAGATGGCGTCGTTTACGCGCGCCGAGGGCACTTGATAGTGGTGCTCTAAAGACTATTCGTGAATTTAAAATATCAAATAGCACTAGACCCTACTCATAGTGTTGTGTTCCTGCTGGTGAGTAAGGTTGCCAAAGAGCTCAAAGAGGACCCAGTGTGTTAACGATGAGGCACCTTCTTGTTCCTTTAGTCGTCAACACAGTGAATGTGACTCCTTTGCAGTAGCAGGCGTCCATAGGTTACGGTAGCTGCTTACCATCAGGCGGGCCGTATGCTTGTTTGCCACCGTCGTGGTATAAAAAAAAAAAAAAAAAAATTTTTTTGGATTTTTTTGTACGGCCATAATCGACCTAGCGTTTGTCCCGACTATTGCCACGTCTCAATTGAGCTTGTAGTCCGCTTGGCACTAGTTTTTAAGAAAGCGACTGCCTTCTAATATTTCAACCCAGAAGGGAAACTAGGCCTTATTGGGATTAGGTAAGGTTTCCTCACAATGTTTTCCTTCACCTAAAAGCGACTGCATATCAAATGATATTTCGTCTTAAAGTTCCAAAAGAGTAAATGTTACGAGTCGGGGTTTGAACCCGAGACCTCCGAATTGAACGGCATTTCAACCGTCAATACAAGTCAAGAGCTGGTAACAGTATGAGCCCTTAAGGCCTATTATATACATATAATACATAAATAAGTAACGCAATTTTTGTAGTACCTCTGCGAAGGAGTCACGACGAATTTTCATCACTAACGCCTACTTTAGCTTAGAGCGAACCCAGCGGCAGTTAAGCCAAAGAGCTTTGCTTGCTGGTACGATTGTATTTTTTCTTATAAAAACATCTGTTTGGTAAAAAAATAAAATATATATATAATTTGGTCCATCTTTCCAGAGATGTCGTCGCCGCTGGACGGCATGAACGCGGAGCCCGGCGCGGGCGTGGTGCCGCCGCCGCTGCCGCCGCTGGCGTTCCTGCCGCCGCCGCTTCTGCCGCCGTTGCCGCGCCCGCCGCCGCTCGGCCGCCTGCCTTCCCCGCACCAGCCTAGGTGGGTGTAGACATGTGCACGGAACGTGGCCCCGCCGCTTTTGTTGCCGCAATAGGCATGATGACACAATAAAATTTTGTTGATAGGATGCAAAATGATCAATATATCCAACTAAAGTGAAAATTTATAAATTCTATTGAAATGGCTCAAAGATCAAGCTGCAAAATTTCTAAATTTTACGATTTTTTAAAGTGAGAAATTTAAAAAAAAACAATGATACCATTAGATTTCTAACATTTTACTGTAAAATAAATTGTATAGCAACCATATACATAAACGCAACATTTCACAGTAAAAATAGCAATTTCATATTTTTTCCATACTTTAAACAGGGCGACTCTGTGATCGTGACGTCACTTTTGCACGTCATTTTGTTAGGAGCGTTTTGAGAAATAAATGCAAATCTCGGACTTTAAGCCTCATTTCTGACTTTGGTGTTGCTTTAACGCAATTGGCCCCATATAGACATTTGATCCTCACAACAAAACGAATCGATTGATACTATACATGAAAAAAAATCACCATGCCTATTGAAACATTGCACTGAATATACATTAAGCGTACACTCATAATCCATCACTTCATAGTTGGCTAACTGTTTTTTCTTTAAAATAGATTCTTATCTCAGGTTAACAAATAAGTCGGGAAGAAATGGCTCAAAACGTTTTTTGTGTATGCTGGCCACCGTTCTTCTACCAACGGAGTGGCAGCACACGTTCACGGTGTGTCATCATGCACCGCTCTTTACCATTTCACGAGTGATAACCCAGAAAGCAATGACCAACGAACATTTTACCTGAACCTTTGATAATACGAAAAAAGTTTCCTTTAACAATCTTTTGCTTTATGCGTTTCGGCAAAAATAGAGAAGGTAAAAGATAAAAGATATTTATCTTCAATTTAGGCACATTACAATGCACTTATAAACGTCAGAGAGAAAAAAAAACTACCACCGGTTCTAACCCTACACCTCTGACCCGAGAAGTATTATGACCAGCAAGAAACTCGGTGAGACTTATTTTTTCAAAACAGTAATACAGTAATATTAAATCTTAAAGATACACAATAATGCGTAGTTCTATAAGAAGACATATCAAAACAGCTTGAGAGTGTATGTCTCTCGCGCACGTATTGTTTAATTAGGGCAAGATTAAGAACACGTTTCTAATGATATTATAACAAACCCACAGATACCAAGTGGCTAAACGGTGCCAAATTTTTTTTTTGCATCCTATAAGTACGTTTAGACTTTATCATAAAATAATTTTGCTTACAGATACGACCGGCGCTACTCGCCGGAGAGCCGGTACTCGCCAGAAAGCCGGTATTCGCCCGAGAGCCGGTATTCGCCCGGAAGGCGGTATTCGCCGGAGCGGATGAGACCCTCGGATAGGAAGTACTCGCCTAACGACCGCCGCAAGGTCTATTCGCCGCGGTCTAGGCGACGGTCTAGAGAAAGGTAAGGAATAACTCCTGCTAATCTGTTACAGATTACAGATGCAAACATTCATTGCAGAAATGTATGGTGCAATCTAAAATATGAAAAGTATCACTTCAAATTACTTACGTCATCATTAAAAAACAAAATTTGTAGTGCGCGGCGGATCTGATTCCCGCACTTTGAAGGGGTTAGTAGACAAGGTTTGTTCTCATGGCTAGGAGGATTGATCAGCTATTTAGATATAAGGACCAGTCATGCTAAGCGGCCGCAGTTAACGTCTATAGGAGATTAATAAGTTCACTTCCAGCACCATCTAATTATTTACTTTGAGCTCAACTTCACTGCCGATTTAGCCTCATTGCCGACTCGCTTGTACAGTTACCGGCAATAGTATCTTTCTACACGAAGGCCGCAAAAGTATGTGACACGCTCTTATGGCCCTACAAATAAGAGTGTGTCACATATTTTTGCGGTCTTTGTGTAGGAAGATACTATTGCCGGTGACTGTACCCAAGGCAATACTTGCCAGAATGAAGGAGATCTTTGGATAGGACATACTCACCCAATGAACTTCATACGACCTAGACCTAGAATACGTCTTGGTCTTGGTCACAAAATGTGATTGATTTAAATGCTTTTTAAACTTGATTTTCTACCTTATTACAATAATAATTAGAAATAAAGGATAAGCAGAAAAATCGCAGACTCGGACGCGCGACTCTGGAATACATGTCCATCGCTCCGACCAGCTGAGCCACTGAGACTTATTACAATGAATCATTAATAAACATCATAAAATTCGGCTTTTTTAAGGTTAAACGAGAGGCTTTGCTTTGTTAAGGTTAAACATCAAAATATACATAAAAAAATATGTCAATTACTGTAATATACCTGTACTAGGTCTACATATGTGACGTTTAAGGACTATATAGTTAATATTAGCAATAGTTGTACTTGGTACTGGTGGTGGTGGTTGCCCAAAATCAGAAACCCATAGTTAGAACGGATGACGCTTCTAAATAGGACATATTTGATGATCATCCCCGATTGTTTGCCTACCCTATTAGTAATAATAAATGTTTCTTCAAATTCTCCAATTATTCGCAGCAGTCATTTGTATAATGATATTTGTTCCGAATTTGATGTATTCTTAATGTCCCTTCAATCAAGCTTCAAAGCCGCTGTGACTCTTGTCATTAGTGACTAATTAGTATCGCAGTATAATAATGAATAATGTAACTTTTTTTTCTTCACTTTTTCTATGAATGTATCTTGTGCATCTTAACTGTTAATTAACAAATGTTGTGAACAGTTGTTGTTAAGTTACAAACTTAGACATAATTGTAAGAATGTTAACCTGTATTGTATTAGTTGGTAATTTGTTACTGTTCCTATTTCAATAAAATAAATAAATAGTACTTGACAATGAAGGGCGTAATACCTACTTACTTGAACCTACGTCGATACGACGATCTCATCAGTAGTCATCAGATAACATGTTATTGACAGCCGTCGTCTCAATGTGATGGAGGCAACTGTTATCTGAAAAGATAGACTAGTTCGTGACGTCAATACACTCGGGTTATCGCGTTCCAACGTGGTGCGCATATACTAATGGTCGATACTAACACGCTATAGATAATTTTAATGTTAAAGTATCTATTCAGTCACAGTTTCACTCATATTGTAATCGACCTTGATCTTTGTAGCCATACGAAAAAAAATTTAATCTTAAGTATATCAACATTCCCAATCCAATTTATGTATGTGCTCCTCGTTTAATACCTACGATTGAGTCTAACGCATCCATAAGTGTAGACCAGTAAAATGTCACTAATCATTACAACCATACTTTATGGGGCATAAAGAAAATTGTAAAGCAAAAATATCGTCTTCGTCGTACAACATCGGCTTTTTGCATTTTTTTTTATCCTAAATCATTAAGGGTGAAGCCACACGAGCGTAATTTTTGAGTTGTTAGCCGCGTAATTTCGGTCGCGTAATTTCTGCTACATAGAAATGACACAAGTCATTTTGAATCGCCGTGTGGCAAAATAGGGCTTTAGTATGAAACAGAATGTAGCAGAAATTACGCGACCGAAGTTACGCTCGTGTGGCCTCACCCTAAGAGAGCCCCGAGGAGGCTTAAACTCCCGACCTCATTGGTTTTTGGGTGTTATAGGGTTAGGATGTTTTAAATATGTAATAATATATTTTAATAATTATTTTATTTATTGCCGTTTTGTATGTACAGCCTCATGTCTGACAGTTCTAATTCTCCTTCAACTGCTCAAATGTTGACTGGAAGAGATCCCTTAAGGAATAAGTCCGCCTTTGTACAAATATTGTGTATTCTTTCTGTTGTATTTATCTTTGTTGTACAATAACGTATTATACTACTACTATAGTACATTGTTGTTGTAGAGGCTTGAAAGTAAGCTATAGGTGGATCGAGTTAGTTCGAAGATACGAGCCCACCTATAGCGCTTTCGGCCGAGATATTACATAGTGCTTTTCACGACTACTGTGAGGAAATAAAAAAAAAATTTGTCATAATAATATAAATGCTTTAATGGAATATCCAATTCAGTATTCCATTCCCGCCTTTTTACTTTTTTTTCACTTTCAAGAAGCGTTTTTCTGTTGTTTGCTTCAAACCGACTCATTACTTAGAGGCGTTTTTGATAGAAAACCACAAACGGCTAAAAAAGTAAAAACGCCTTAAGGGTGAATAAATGGTTTTGACGTTTCTTTTTTTTTAAACCGGTAGTTGGCCCGATAAACAACCTTATTTTATTTTTGAAACATAAAGTTGTGCCAAAATAGTAGTTTTCGATACAAGTGCGAGAAGTATGTCATTTTGCACGAGTACCGAGGTTACTTGGCCCGAGCCGATAGGCGAGGGTCAAGACTCGGGACGAGTGAAAATGACACTTCTGCACGTGTGTCGAACAACGTGTTTTAATACAATTGCGAAAAAACTACAATGAAATAATAGTAGATTGTTTGACAAGGGTCTAAAGTAGGCCATATTACCACCAGGTGGTCATTTTCCCGACCGAAGTGAGGGAAAATTGTTCGAGTGGTAATATGGCTTTTAGACCAGAGTAATGCATACAATGTTTCACTTCGATTGCGAGAAAATATCATAAAAATACTTATTATTTACGCACAATAACTAAACTAAGGTGAAATTATGGTATAACTTGACGGTCTTTTAATTTTTTTAACTTCTTTGACATAGATACAAAATATCAATACCGCGAATAAATGCCACAGACGACGGTATAATTAGCTCTTTTTAAAACGGCTATTACACATGGCAATTTGTAGGGCCCAACCTGTCGTGTCCAACTCCTGTCGGCGTTGGGCCCGTTATTACACTTTCCCTACAAATCGTCCCTACAAACCCTACCTCACCAACAAATCGTCCCTACCAACGTTTACAGAGATGCCTTCAAAACATCTAAAAAATGTATTGGTGAAGCACGGTGATAGTACTCATAACAGTATACATTGAATAAAAGAAGAAACTGTTTTTATTATTATAGATATTTAAATGACCGCTCGAGCTGCCTGAATCTAACTTCATCTGCCCAACCCGTCTATTATTTAAATACAAAACTAGATAAATATATTAATTACCAGCGCATCTACACATTTTAACTTTTATTTTAAATAAAAAACCAGACGGAATGTGTAGCAAATGCATTATAAATAAAAAAGGTAAAATAACTCTAACGACCTCCATAAACAGCTGCGGGTGTCGGGGCACTACCGATCGCCCTAGATCGGGACTCCTACTCCCTAGGTGCCATCACACCTACCAACCCGACAGGTTGGGCCCTACAAATTGCAATGTCTAATAGCCGTTTAAACAGTTTAAACACACTTTAAAGCGTTTCCCAAAAAATTAAATATTTTTTAATGATTGTGAAGTAGGAACTAAAAAACACCTCATGTTTTGAGAAATAAATTGTGTTTCCTGATTGGTCGATTTTAACATTGCTGTATTCTGATTGGTTGATATTAAATACAATGTTTTTTTGAAGGACTTAAATTATTTTACACAGTGTACGCACCAAAAAAGTATCTAGCGTTCCGATTAACTCCGTTATGTGTTGTGATTGGTGGATTTAATATAGTGAAGTGTTCTGATTGGTCAATTTAAAATGCAATATATCTGCAAATCGTGCGTAAAATCAAACTTTACGCACGATTTGCAGATCAGATTACTTTTTAGCACTAGTGCATAAAATCAAACTTTACGCACGATTTGCAGCTACATAAAGTCAACTTTTTGAGCAATTGTATTAAAAAAGACCTTTTAATGTTTTTATTGACTGCGATGACATAACTGGACAATTTACTTTCCAACTAATTTCATCGCTACAATAACATTGCTGTAGTGGTGGTTCAGGTGCTACAGCAAATGCTTACTTTCCAGCTTGGATTTTGACCATCTTTTGTCACATTTCCGAACATTAGCGTGAAAAATATATACTTGGTTAAAATTGCATATTACATGTATGTCCGTTTGACGCACACTGCACAGATATGAAGAAGCGGCAGGGCGCGGATCACGGGCACGGAACGGCCCCGGCGACACGGAGACCGAGTACAACTCGGACAGTCCGTCACGGGAGCGCGTCCGCCGCCGGAGATACTCGCATTCAGGTGCGTATGTTTGACGCACAGTATGAAGAAAACGGGTCACGGGCACGGAACGGCCCCGGCGACACGGAGACCGAGTACAACTCGGACAGTCCATCACGGGAGCGCGTCCGCCGCCGGAGATACTCGCATTCAGGTGCGTATGTTTGACGCACAGTATGAAGAACACGGGTCACGGGCACGGAACGGCCCCGGCGACACGGAGACCGAGTACAACTCGGACAGTCCGTCACGGGAGCGCGTCCGCCGCCGAAGATACTCGCATTCAGGTGCGTATGTTTGACGCACAGTATGAAGAACACGGGTCACGGGCACGGAACGGCCCCGGCCACACAAAGACCAAGTACAACTCGGACAGTCCGTCACGGGAGCGCGTCCGCCGCCGAAGATACTCGCATTCAGGTGCGTATGTTTGACGCACAGTATGAAGAACACGGGTCACGGGCACGGAACGGCCCGGCCACACAAAGACCAAGTACAACTCGGACAGCCCGTCCCGCGAGCGCGTCCGCCGCCGGAGATACTCGCATTCAGGTGCGTATGGTTGACGCACAGTATAAAGGATGCGAGTCACGGCACTGACGCACGGAAACAAAGTAGTACAACCCGGGAAGACCCGTGCCGCAAGGGCATTAACTCCAATGGGTCGTTTTAGACCCTGGTCTCTGAAGGTTACAGGCTCACTCCTAATCCTGTTTCAATAAGTAGGAGCGAGTTTTTTTCATAGGGTCGTAAATGACCTTGGAGGCATATGGGTTAGGGTGCACCATAATGCAGTATATATGCAGTATGCACAAGCACAAACGAATTAACATTTGTTTGTCCAAAAAACGGTATCGATATTTTAGACCTTAACAGTATATGTGCCTCGTATATCAATTAGCTACGACAGTTAAAAAAGAATCTGTTTTGAAAAATGAACAAATGTATTAACAGTAATATAGTAGTTTATGTAACTGTTACGTAATAAGGGTCCTTAAAACATGAGTGTGGTTTTATGAAATGAGCCGCAGGCGAATTTCATAATAAGATCATACGAGTGTTTTAAGGCCTAATTACGTACAGTTGCATACACTGCTTTATCTACACTCATATTATATATATTAAATTAAGTGTTCGGAAACCATAGAATGACCGCCATTGTACCGTCATGGCCAACTCGATTGTGCCGGCGCTCGCGCGGGACCAATCGAGTTGGCCATGGCGGTAACATTATGTTATCAAATTCGATGTTCCAAATTTGAAACTCATTGCTTAACAATATTTGAGCATGCAACGTTAAAATTACGTTACTGCCGCAGATAAGAAACTTATCATAGTTAAATCGTTTGTTGTAATGCTTGTCATTGTCTACGGTTTTT
Source organism: Pammene aurita (assembly GCA_947086415.1). Taxonomy (NCBI): domain Eukaryota; kingdom Metazoa; phylum Arthropoda; class Insecta; order Lepidoptera; family Tortricidae; genus Pammene; species Pammene aurita. The sequence continues at coordinate 20,257,373 of OX352290.1, forward strand.
GAACGCATTTTAGAGTACTTACAGTATGAGTGTAGATAAAGTAAGTTTCCTTTCCTTCCAGGGCCTAGCTCCGGGTCGGGGTGCTCATCGGAATCGGATAAATGAACAGGTATCTAATAAATTGTAAGGCGCATACGATCTTACTTTGCTGAGTATAAAATGCCAAACTGTACTTTAATCATAGAATTGCTCACATAATTCGAGACTGTTATGTGAACAATGTAGTTATTAATTTAAAATTTGTTCCGGCCACAGTTGAAATGCAAGGCCTTCTTTAGGTTTCTGGTCAAGTCTTAGTTTAGTTTGGTTTTATGTGAGCGTCTTCATTAAAACAATAATAAAATTAGATGAATACAAGAGGCTTAAAGGGAGGGATGGTAGCAATCATTTAATTCATTAGGTATTAATATTTTTGTTCACTTTGGCGCATGTTAATTCATTTAAATTATATTACCCAGCAATATCCTAAACTAATGTTATATTTGAATCAATTATTTTATATGATGCCCCATGCACAAAAGTGAATGAATATATATAATGTTGACTAATATAGGCAGTTAAAATATACACATTCTGTGACCTACATGCATACTTCATTAATTATTAAAATTGCCATTAAAATATTATTAAATATGTGAATTATGATGCTAGTAGGCCAGGAATTATACAAATCAATGCAAATTGTGTCTATTTGTGAGCCACTTTAAATAGGTTTATTTAAACGCAGGTAGCAAATCCACAAAAAGGGAACATTTAAAAAACATACCCTTTCAATTTCACTTAATTTTAATTGATTTTCTGTTACCTAATTTGTCACAAGAAGCAGTAGACCTTGAACGCCATATCTCTACCACTTCTAACTAGTTTATCAGGTCCTATTTGTTGGTTGTTATCCTACTTAATGGCGTAGTATTAAAATTCAAGGTACATAAAAAATTACCACAAGCTAACTGAAATACGCACTTGTGCATAAAACAAATCCAAAACGTCAAAACAGCACAGGAATGTCCGATTGTAAAGGGTCGGCAACGCGCATGTGACAGCTCTGGAGTTGCAAGCGTCCATAGCCTACGGTAGCTGCTTACCATCAGGCGGGCGGTATGCTTGTTTGCCACCGCCGTGGTATTAAAAAAAACATCACTTTGATGTGCATTTGTTTTTCAGGTCCGAAAGTCTTATAACTTTCTCTGTTAACTCAGACTTGAAACGGGTCGAGGTCTTCCTTTCCCCTTAGCGAGTAAAGTGGCCTTAACACCAATGTTACACATTTTATAGATTAAATTAAATATCCAAATAAGCACAGAAGTATTTTTATTGATTGATAACACTTAATTATTAGTATCATGCATATATTAAAGATTTTAATTAAAAAACAATGTATACCAAAATATATGAATAAATGCATTTAGCCGCGCTGTTGGCTGGTTTATTGAGGTATTTTTTTTTAAACATCCGTTGATCCGTTACTGTGACATGTCTCTATTATGTTATCAAAGTATTTCATACTCAAGCAATAACAATGTCCTCATAAATCAGTTTAGTCTGATTTTGTAATTTATTGTTTTGTTAGTCATTTAATTGTATTATAATAAATAATTTTATCTATTACTAGACTGAGTATTATTCTACAACACAACCTTTAGCTATTAGCTACATCGGAACAATCATCAGAAGTTGATGTTAGTATACTTAGTAATTTTATTTTCGTAGGACCTGTACGGGTTTAAAAAGTTTTTTATTTTTAAAACCTAAATTTTTATTCACAAATCCGAGGATTTATTGCGCTAAATTCTTGTTCTCATTCTCTATTTCTGTTCTATTAGTTCTGTTGTATTTCAGGGTACTACGTTCCATGGCACGAAGCTGCCTTTCTTAGGCTCATCCAGCTGGAAAAAAACGTTACATATAATACTTTGCTTATGTGACTGTTAGCTTTCAAAATATTTAGGCTGACTAAAGCGATTATCACACTGGCGCCGCAACCGGATGCGGTGACGGTGAGTAAGCGTGACAACGCTATACACACGGGGAGCGCTATCTCGCACGCGCACCGGCGCTGCATGCGGAAACCGCAGCAGTGTGAAAGCCGCATAAATATTTTCTTAACTCAAAGTCGCCGAGTTGCGGTCAAGTGTAGAGTATTGACAGTATCCTTATCCACTACACACAGTATCCCTATGGTTTCATATCAGTATCCTTCAGTATTTTTTAAATCAAATATTCTTGTAATAATATCTACCTTTCGAGTGATGTGATCTTCGCAAGCCATGCGAATTCGTGCCGAAGTCGCCGGTGCGTCCATGTAAAAGTCCACCGGGACGCCCGCGTCGGAGCGCGCCGCGCGGATCGCGTCCTTGATCGCAAAGAACACCGACGATGCCAAGAACAACGGAGGCTCGCCCACAGCCTGGAAATAGACAAATACTAGCACTACAAAGACTACAAAGACTAGCTTTTTCCCGCGGCTTCGCCCGCGTACTAAAAGTACTAAAAAAGGAGGTTCTCAGTTGGACTCGCATGTTTGTATGTAGGAATGTATGTTTGTCCGCGATCATCTTGCGTTTCGCTGAACTGATTTAGAAGCGGTTTTCGGAAAAGTATTCTTTACGTTCTGGAGGTTTCGGTATACCACGTTATGAAGACGGCGGTTCCCTCATTTTTTATTTTGAAGAAATTATTGCAATAATTGTTTAATTGTTACGCCATCAACGACTTACTACTGAGAGATTATGATTAATACAGATTTCTACTCTTGAATAGAAGCTTTTCCCCGCGACTTCATTTGCGTGGAATTAGTAATCCACCCTCCTTTTTACCCGCTTAAGGAATGACTTCTGGGATAACAACTATTATATATCCTTCCCCAGAACGCAAAATATCTCCATACCAAATCATCTAAATAGATTCAACGGTTATTAATTTCCCATACAAACTTTCAACCCCCGTTTCACCCCCTAGAGGGTTGATTTTCGAGATAAAAACTATCCTATATTGTTTACCGCGACTCAATCTATATAATATGTACCAAGTTTCATTTCAATCGTCTGTTCAGCGGTTAATAATTCGCCATACATACTACCAACATGTTTTCTACCCCTCTAAGATTAATTTTCGGCTTAAAAAATATTCTATATTGTTTCCTGGGACTCAAACTATATCCACAACAAAATTATCTAAATTGGTTCGCGGTAAAAAAATCTCCATACAAACCTCCAACCCCCATTTCAGCCCCTTAAAGATCGATTTTCGAGATAAAAACTGTCCCGTGTCGTTTCCCGGTACACAAACTATCTCTATACCAAGTTTCATCTAAATTGGTTCAACGTTAAAAAATTCCCTATACAAACTATCAACCCCCATTTCACCCCCTTAAGTGTTGATTTCGTAATCAGCGACCCGATAAACCATAGAAACAATACCCATGTTGATATTTAAATTTTGTCACCACATTTCCCCCTTATGGGTTGAATTCTCAAAAAAGCTGAAACACTTGTTTTCTCATTTATCGTTAGGAATACTCCTGTAAAGTTTCGAATAAAATAGTTGAACTAATCTCGTTTCCTATAAAAACTTTGAACCCCATTTCCCCCTTAGGAGGTAATTTTTTTAAAATAATTTCTAAGTGCATCCTTATAAGGAGCCTACGTACCACATTTGGAAACTCTAGAACCAGCGGTTTGGGCTATGGGTTGATATGTCAGTCAGTTTCTTCTTTTATATATTTAGAAGAAGATTGCAATTTGGCACAAATACTTTCAAGAATTTTTATGTCCACAATATTAAATTTCAAAACCGATGCCATTTTGTTAATTAACGTCCCAAAAAATCACAAAAACGACACCCATATGGATATTTAGACATTTCAACCCCATTGTACCCTAACAGGGGAGATGGTATTTCACGTCCGCCACGTCGGATTTTAAAATCGTTGTTGTTATCAACGACCCGATAAACCATAGAAACAATACCCATGTTGATTTTCAGACTTTTTGACCACATATCCCCCTTTTAGGGGTTGAATTCTCAAAAAACCTGCAACACGTATTTACTCATTTATTGTTAGGAATACTTCTGTGAAGTTTCGAATAAAATAGACTAACTAATCTTGTTTCCCCATACAAACTTTGGACCCCCATTTCACCCCTTAGGGGATGAATTTTGAAAAATCCTTTCTTAGCGCACCCCTAGACCTTATAAGGAACCTACGTGCCAAATTTGGAATCTCTAGAACCAGCGGTTTGGACTGTGCGTTGATAGATCACTATATCAGTCAGTCAGTCAGTCGGTCAGTCACCTTTGAGTTATATATATATATATATATAGATGTAGTGCTGGTAAGGTAGACCTGTGGAACTTCATTTCTTACAATGTTTCCGAACTAATCTGACTTACCTTTGAAGAATACACAGCTCGTGGGTTTGGAGCTCCTTTAAGTAACGAGACGTTGAACTCCAGCGGAATGTCTCCAAAACCAGGTATTTTGTATGCCCCAGGACCTCGGGAGAACATTGTCCCATTGGGTGAGTATATCAATTCTTCAATAGTAAACAAGCCCTGGCCTTGCACAAAACCGCCTTCAATCTGTCCGATATCTATAGCCGGGTTGAGACTTTCGCCCAAATCCATAACGATGTCTGATCTAAGCACTTGATGATCACCGCTGAGGCAGTCTATTTCAACTTCCGAGCAAGCCACTCCATAAGTGTAGTAGTTGAAAGGTACACCCTCGTTCTTTTGGAAATTGTATCCAATGCCGGGGGTAGCATGAAATCCAGTAGAAGATAAGCTGACACGATCTAAATACGCCGCTAAAACCCAGTCTTCCCATTTTCCTTCTGGTTTCTTTTCCTTGTATGGTTGAATACGTTTCATTATGGTTTCACAAGCTTCCAGAACAGCCATGCCGTTGAGGTCAGAGCCAGCGCTAGCTGCTGTGGCTGATGTATTTGGGACTTTGTCAGTGGCAGTCTCGCTTACATGTATTTTTGATACATCGATGCCGAGAGCTCGCGACGCCACTTGTATCATTTTGGTGTGCAAACCTTGACCCATCTCGGTACCACCGTGTGACAGAAGCACTGAACCATCGACATAAATTATAAGTAAAGCACCAGCTTGATTCAGTAATTTTTCCGTGAACGCAATTCCGAATTTAGTGGGAATGATGGATATACCACGTTTTCTCCAGCGATGCTGTCTGTAATGTAGAAAATATTTAAAATTATCAAACAATCGAAATGTAACCGACATCAAATTTCTTGCATCAAATTAATAGAGAGTAGGTAGTTGTACTTAGGGAATATACTCACTTGTTAAACTTTTGGATATTTTTCTTCCTTTCCGCTAAATTACTTTTTTCTACACACTCATCCCAACATTTTTGTAATGTGCAATGCTCTAACTTTTGCCCGTAGTGCGTGATCTGGTTTTCTGTATACAGATTCAGTCTACTAATCTCTTCTATGCTCTTTCCAAGCTTGATCGCCAAATCTTGAACCATGTTTTCAGCACCAAACATTCCCTGTGGTCCTCCGAACCCTCGGAACGCTGTGTTAGATGGTAAATTTGTTTTACATATATGTCCCGTAACCTCTACATTTGGAATATAATACGCATTCTCGTAATGAAACATGGCTCTTTCAACAACCTGAAAGGAAAAAAAATACATATAAGTACGAGTTGGTCATTGCTTATGTTGAGGGTGTAGAGTATGTAGACTGGATCACATCAATTAGTTTAGTTATCTATTGGGTTACTTAATACTTACGGGCCCCGACAGATCGATTGAGTATCCTCCATTGTTATAAATGTTGACAATAGCACCCATAATTTTTCCCTCCTTCGTAGCTGCCACTTTGTACTTGATCAAAAACGGATGTCTAGTGCCAGTCATCTGCATGTCTTCGTCTCGGTCGAGCATACAGCGGACTGGCTTCTGCAGTTTGTGGGCGGCCAGGGCCACGGGCAGTGCTGCCAGCATACCCCGTGACTCTTTACCACCGAAGCCACCGCCCATCCGCTTAACACGACATGCGATCCTGTTCATAGGCACGTGTAATACGTGACTAACTAATTTCTGAAATTACAATAGGGATTTAGAATTGTTTAAAGAGATAACTTGTATTTTATATAAAGTTTTTGACCCTAATTAAAATCGAAGTAGGAAGGTAATACATACGGCTATTTCTGAAGGGTGTTGGCTTGAGCAAAATATTTCCAGCTCATCGTCTTCTTTTTTTGGAATCGCAAAAGCTGCATGCGTTTCTAAGTAAAAGTGTTCTTGTCCTCCCATTCGACACTGGCCCTCTATAATAATGTTATTTGGATCGTCAAATACTCTTTTCACGTCTCCTCTGCGAATTGTTTTAGGGTATTGCGGGTAAAATGACTTTTTCTCAATAGCATCTTCGATTGTCACTATAACGGGTTGGATTTCCTCGTATTCTATTTTCACTTTTCTGGCAGCATCTTGAGCTGTTGCTTGATCTTTAGCAACAATGACTCCAATAGTTTGGCCCTGACTTATAACTTTTTCTGTAGCGAACAATTCTTCGTCGTGGAATATTGGTCCAATCTCATTCTGTTCAGGAGTTACGTCTTTAGCAGAGAAAAATGCCTCCACTCCCGGTTGTTTTAGTGCTTCTGTCGGATCTACTGATAATAACTTTGCATGTGCTTTTGTGCTGAGCACAAATGCTAAGTATAGTTCACCTTCCGCAAGAGGCATGTCATCGCAATAAATTGCTTCTCCCGCAGCTTGCTTATAAGCTGACATGTGAGTGATTGGTCTACCCACTGCATCACTTGGTAGTTGTTTGTCACCTACAAGCTCGAAGTATTGGGAGCTTTTGGGCATGATACCGTGAAATTGCTCAGCACCGCTACTGTGGTACGGGATTATGAGTTCTTCGTGTAAATAATCTTTTGTCATTTCCTTACTTATTGCCAAGTATGCTTTGAAGAACAAACTCATTGTTAGAGCTCGTCTGAATTGGATGTTTCCTCCGGGTGCTGAGGGAGCCAGTGGTAATTCTTCGATCATACGTGAGTAAGCTTTTTCAAGCATGTTATCATTCCATATTAGTCCATTTAAAGCTTTACTTGTCTTTGTAACGATCATAGTAACAGGTGCCATACCTCCGAACGCCATGTTCATGTTTTTTATAATGTTGGTGTTATCTTCAAATTCGACTTTTATCGAAGCCGTCACGATAGATATATCATCCTCGCGTCTTTTTGCTTGTTTGTATGCTTTTACGTATTGAAATCGGGAGGAAAATGGAATTTCAATCGACAATAATATCTCGTTTGGTTTCACTACGTTTCTTCTATAACCAGTGAAAAACGTTTCATCCATGAATACAGAACGATGGCCTTCTTTCTTACTTAAGAGATTAAGTTTTACCTTCAGTGACATCAATATTGGGTTAAGGTCAGAAATGGGACTTCCAGTCATTATATTACCTCCGATAGCAGCGACATTCCGAATTTGTTTGCCCGCAAACCAATTCAGCATATCCACGATAGTTTTCAGTGTTCTAGTTTTGTACTTAGGCAGCATATCGATTGCTTCTCTGAAGTTGTTCTCCATATCCATCAATGTTACAGCAGCCCCAACAGTGAATCCGTTTTCAGTTTCAATAATTTTGTTCAATTCAGGGACACAGTTGGGCATGATTATGACTGGATATACGAAATGTTTAAACTTAACTTCTACACCAACTTCTGTATTACCAACAACAATTTTAGCGTCAGGGAACTGTTCTTTTAGTTCCAATATTGAAGCTAATGTAGTTGGTCGATACCATTTTGCACGTTCACCACGGAAAATTAGGTGTTGATCGTCGTAAGCAGAAGATAATTTAAGTTCCGGTGGAAAGATTGGTTCTTGACTAGGATCATATGGCAAGAATGACGATTTCTCAAATATAAACTCGGTTTCTCCTTTGTATTCTTCTTTGTTTTTATTTTTGCAACAATCTTTACCCATGGCACATACACCATTAGAAGTACCGTTCAAAGTGCCACCAGTAGCAATTCTCTCCGATTCCCAATCTTCTAAGAATGTTTTGTATCCTTCTATAATTGCCCTGTAGCCCGTGCATCTGCACAAGTTGCCCTGAAATGCGACTTCCATGTCCGAGTATTTTATTTTGCTGACGCTTCTAAGAAGCGAGTACATGGACATGACGATGCCTGGTGTACAGAATCCGCATTGGGACCCGTGTGCTTTGGCTATTCGTTCTTGTACGGGGTGCAGCTTTGTCTTTGTTGAGCCTATTCCTTCGACTGTCGTCACTGCCAGTCCGTGCATTGCGCATAACGGTGCCAAGCATGCGTTTACTGCCAAGTGACTGAATCAGAATGAAGGATTTTATGTTACAGGTAGGTTTTTTATATAGAGGACGTTAATAGGTTTCGTAGGGAAGCTAAAGCTATTTTGGCCTGTTTTTCTCCATGTGGCGTAGTAAAAGTACCTACTCAAATGACTGAAAAACGGGCAAGCCGTCATAATCTAATTCTATCGACTCTCCGATCATCACTTTTTTATATAAAAAATGCCTATGTAAACAATTTCTTATATACGAGTAAATCTATAGGTACATATAAAGTTGATAACTGTATCTTTTATTTTTAGTAGGTGATGTTGACAAGTACGTAACAATAGGTAAGGTAGGTAAGGTGATTGTGCTAGTTTCCCGTCCAGGGTCAGTTTCCGTCCACCTGACGGTTCTGCTACAAATATATGGGGAAAACTTGAACGTAAATGAATTTTCCTGCGGAAGTTTGGTCTTGTTGCGATCCATAATATCTAAGAAACAATTCTACCATTATAAAAAAGTAATTTGACAAATAGTGCCTTTAAAAATAAAACATTAATAGCCGCCTCGAATTCGGCGCTAGCAAATATCATCGCAATGAAGAAAAAAGCTTGTGGCGGGAAAAGTTTATGATGAGTTTTATTAATGATTTAGGTAGTGCACTAAATATGTTTGGCACGAATTATCTATTTTAAAGTTAATTGTACAATATTTTAAGTGAAGATTAAAGTTTTAGCATATAATTAATATATAAACTTTGTGGACCAAAACTAGCAGAGCAATTTGGTATAAATTTCAGTTTTGCGACCACCTGATCCCGGAAACCCAGACAGGTAGGTAAATATTTGTAATGGTTATTTCACTTCAAAATACTTAATTAATACGTAATATTACAGTATATAGTAGTATGGTAATATTATATTGGATTAGGTACCTACACACTTTAGTTTCCGTCCATTCCTCATATAATGTTACGTAATTTTTTTTTCTGACTTTTAATCAAATTTTTAAAGGAACTAACATTACCATCGCCACAGGTTCACCCTTCCTTGGTAGTTACATAGGCAAGGGAAAAGAAGACTTTATAAGAAACAAAGTGAAGCAATTTATTTCAATAATCGAGAAACTAACACATGTCTGTAAGGACTCCCCCCAAGCAGCTTACACAGCACTTGCCAAAGCTGCCCAATTCAAATGGTCATTCCTACAACGTGTAATCGCTGATTCTAACGAATTTTTTGAACCACTGACACTTGCACTACGGGCTAATTTCATGCAAACTATGATGGGTAGCGACATCACTGCCGACGAAGCCGCTCTGTTTTCCCTACCCGTACATAAAGGTGGCTTGGCAATATCCAATCCATTCACCGAGAGTAATTTGAGCTACAAAACCTCTAAAAAAGGCTGTTCAATCCTCTCATCAGCTTTGATCGGGACACAACATGTAGACCTAGCCCAACACAATAAATCCCTGATTGACGCACGCAAAGAAAGCCGAACAATGAAAGAAGCTCGCGATAACGAACTTTTAGACACTATATTGGCCAAATTACCCCCTAACAAAAGAAGAGCTATAGAAAGATCAATCGCATTGAAAATGAAAACAAAGTCTTCCACCTGGCTATCTACTATACCAACGAAGAAAGATAACCTCGACTTGTCCCCTCAAGAATTCAGAGACGCCCTGGCAATACGCTATCACAGAACCCCAAACTCAATGCCACCCTCATGTGATGGATGTGGCAACAGCCAATTTAATATCGACCATGCTCTCTGCTGCAAGACTGGGGGGCTAATTTCAAGACGACACAACGAAGTTCGTGATCTATTTGCTGAACTATGTCACCAAGCATGGAGCAACGTCACAATAGAACCCATAATCACAGAAGGTGACCTTGGATTACGCGGCGACTTATCTTGCCGTGGCGTATGGAATGCTCAGAGAGAGGCTCTTTTTGATATCCGTGTCGTAGACACTGACGCTCCCTCTTACATTACACGCCATGTCACTTCTGTCTTAAATCTGCTGAGACTGAAAAACAAAGAAAATACTACGCTGCCTGCGAAGCGAAACACGCTACCTTCACCCCTCTCGTGACTTCCGTCGATGGCGTATTCGCACCACAGATGACCTCCTTTGTCAAACACATAGGCGAAGCCCTCGAGGACCGCTGGAATAAATCGCTGAGTACGATACTGGGTTGGCTTAGAACAAGGATATGCATTACTATAATTCGAGCCACCAGTATGTGCATACGATACGAGGCACACGTCACAAATTCAAACCTGCAGCGAAACTATTGGGGTTCGACGACGGAGCAGGCATTCCCAGCTCTAACTAAACTGTCACCTGCCTGACCGTGCATTGCAGAGATGTGAATTATTACTATTATTTTATATACATTATTATTAGCTATTTCTTTAATAAATAACTTCCTACCTATAATGTTACGTAAATAAATGTAATAAATAAAACATTTAAATGACTTGAGCAAAGACTAAAACTAGCTCTTCTGTTGCATTGTTATCGTTAATATACGAGTTATTTGTGAGTAGACAAAACTATAATTAACATTAGAATGACCAAATGGTAGTAGAATAACAATTATAACCTGCATACTATGGCGTGCTCTGCTTATTTCACTTCAAAAGAAAGGTTTGTGATCGTGCCATTGCCATCGTCCGTACACATACACACACACTCACACCCGTACATCTTTCACAATGAATATTATCCGTTATTTTCACTAAGCACTATCACATCACCTTTATCTATTTACCGGCAATTAAAACCACACGAAAACAAACAAACAAAAACATGCGCTGTTATATATTTGAACAAATACATCCGAAAAAAGGAAGTCTCGTGTTTTGAGCTGATTACTATGAAAAAAGCTACTTTTTTAAATAGTCGCATAACCTTCGGATCTGATCGGAACCAATCGGAAACCTTCGGCGGCACGATTCCGGGTAATGCACGACCCTTAGAGAATTCAACCAACCGGAGTCGCCATTGACAGGCGTTCCCCTCTGCCGAAAACATATGACCAGTGGTCATGCATACACCTATTTGTACGTTAAGTACGAATAGCCACAGAATACTCTTGACGTTCCCCTCCCCCGCAAAAATCGGCAGACTTGCTTTGTATAGAAAACGGCAGACATGGCTACTCCGGGTTGAATTCTCTAAGGAACGACCCAATAATGAACGATCCAATGCGCGGTTGACTACGCTAGTCGTGTCAATTACATTAAGCCTTGGCCAAACAGCAAGCGTGGCGCAGCGCCGCGTGACGCCGACGCGATGACTGTTCAAACAGGGCGCGCGCGGATCGCACCGGCCTCGCACTCTCAACACGCCCTCATCGCGCGCGCGAACGCGGCGCGGCCGCGCGCGATGCTGGCGTGACTCGCTCCCGATACAGGCGCGCGCGGAGGGTCGCTCATTCCTTCCGAAGCCAAGATTATTTTTTTCTATATCCATAATCACAATCACAGTATATTGCTACGCTCGCACGACGCACCGCGCTGCCTAACGTCCGACTGATGTGACCCAGCGCGGCGCAGCGTGCCGCCGCGTCCCGCCGCGCAGCGCTGCGCCCGCCCCGCGACGCCAGGGGCCGCGGGGCGCGGGGCGCGACAGAAGCGGGGCGCGGCGCCGGCGGGACGCTGTCTGTTTGACGTCGCTAACTTGTTAACATGTGCCGCGGTCGCGCCGCGCTGCGCCACGCTGGCAGTTTGGCCAAGGCTTTATAGTACAAGCAGTCACAGTGGTTAACATTAAAGGCCTACAATATCGTTGTTTGGTGATAAAATGCCTTAGTTATAATATTCGATTGTTTGGTTGAGTTAAATATAATACCGTGATCGATTTAACAATATATACATGTATGGAAAAAACAAATTTATAAAAACTAACTACGCCATTTCGTTTCCTTAATCGTACCTAACTGTATGCTAATATTAACGGAAATAAAGAAACACGGTGTTAATCCTTACTATCATCAGTTTTTAGGATTCCGTAGCCAAAATGGCAAAAACGGAAACCTTATAGTTTCGTCATGTCCGTAGTTCGTCCGTATGCCATGGCCATTTTTTATTTGGAGACTATAACTAATATTGATGAAATTCTAACAGAAGGTGTATTTTGTATACCCCTACTTAGTATTGTAGTAAAATTGCTGAAAAGTATTTTTTAGGGGGGAGCCACAAGGGGTTTTCCATACATATAACAATTTTTTTTACCAAAAATCATCATGTTGCACATCAATCGATAGGACTTTAAAAATAACATTGAGGTTTGTTTTATCATTTTTTGATTAAGTGAATATTTTTAGAAATAATCGCTCTACTCAGTGGACGAAAACTAGCAGAGCCCAGGACGGAAAACTGACATTTACGGACGAAAACTAACGAATACCCCACTTTTTCAAATAATATTTTTTATACAAAATCTCGCAAGTATGGATAATTATCGCGTAATGTTAACATTAACTAGACTATAATGTAAGCTATAAAATGAAATATAATACGTTTAAGTAAGGGTACTTTAAGATATTCTTTTTGCATCACAAAGCTGGCAAAATCGATAAGTGGACGAAAACTAGCACAATTACCCTACCTTCTCTTCAAATTATCAAAGGTTAACTAAACAACAGATAACTTTTAGATTACGCACATACCCCAGTGTATCATTTAAATGTATATATATAATTATTAACTGGAATCCTACTAAAAAAAATGCGTTTTTATGTAAGTTAGTTATAATTTTAAAACAAAAAAACCGGCCAAGAGCGTGTCGGGCCACGCTCAGTGTAGGGTTCCGTAGTTTTCCGTCCGTCACAGTAAGTGGGGACACTTAAGAGTTAAAATAACACCGCCATGTAGGATATGATATGAGCGTTCCACGTACAGCGACATCTATCGGCAAATTAAGTAAACTATTGCGCGCGAGCTTGAAGTATGGATGATGATTTTTATGGGATAATTCTTACGCAATAAATTGCGTGAACTGATTTTCACCGTTTTTACTTTATTTAAAAGCACGTCATTTCATAGTGATTTTGTAGAAATTACAGGTACAATAAACACCTGCTTATACGGTTAAATTACAAACTTAGTTCAGAAATAATTTTGATTTTTTTTCAAAAACTATTCAACCTATCAAGTTCAAAATAATTTTCCTAGAAAGTTTTTATAAAGTTCTACTTTTGAGATTTTTTTCATATTTTTAAAACTTATGGTTCCAAAGTGAGAGGGGGGGGGGGACACATTTTTTTTTACTTCTGGAGCGATTATTTCCGTAACTATTTACATTATCAAAAAATGATTTTAGTAAACCCCTATTCATTTTTAAATACCTATCCAACAAAATATCACACGTTAGGGTTGAAATGAAAAAAAAAATCACTCCCCACTTTAACGTATGGGGGAGGTAGGGGAGGTACCCTAATAAAACATTTTTTTCCACTTTTTATTTTACCACTTTGTTGGCGTGATTGATATACATATTAGTACCAAATATCAGCTTTCTAGTGCTAACGGTCACTGAGATTATCCGCGGACGGACGGACGGACGGACGGACGGGCAGACATGGCGAAACTATAAGGGTTCCTAGTTGACTACGGAACCCTAAAAAGAACCGACTTCACTTAGACTCCACCTTTCCAAAAGGAAATGCCCGAGAGCTACTGTAAAAAATATTTAAATCAATAGTGATTTAAATATTTTACCTATTAGTGTGCCTATAAATATTTGAAGAGTTCCCTCGATTTCTTCAAGATCCCATCATCAGATCCTGACCTGGTTACAATGGGAGATGGGACCGACTGTGAAATATACACAGTCAAACAAAAAAAGAATGTTCCAAATCGGTCCAGCCATCTCCGAATAATCGGTGAACATGCATAAAAAAAGGATCCCGACGAATAGAGAACCTCCTCCTTCGTAATCTTGCAGTCGGTTGAAAATAGGACCACAAGTTAGATATTTCTGAAAGCCTAAGTGTAAGGCCTGGTGAGCGTGAGATAGAGCGTTCAGGGTCTGGCCTCAGTGCATGCTCTGCTCACCGCTCGTGTGAATCGGACGCATCCATCATGACGTCGATGTCAGACGACTTTCTTGATTTCATTTTTAGAAGAGAATATATGGCTTAAAATGAGTTGTTTTTCTACATAAAAAGGTCCCAGTGTCGTAGTGAAGCAAAGAAGACTGTTTGGAGAGTTTTCCACTTTATACGAAACTTTAAGATGCAATGAAGGCAAATTCATTGCATCTTCAAATATTATAAGTATAGCTAATAAAATAAAATAAAATTGAAAATAAATACTTTTATTTACCTTCCATATCCAGTTTTGTTGCTAAATCTTTCCATATTTTGTTTTTATAGAGTCTATTTTTGTATAAAGTATGAGAAGAAAGCCAAAGACCTGGTTTATTTTGTATTTCAATAATTATTTGTTCGCACGACATGATAGCACGCTCTTATCACCGCTGCAAATCTCAAACAGGTTTGAACCTGTCCGCGACGCCCCGCTCGCCGCTGCATAGCCCGCAAACTTGCCCGCTCGACATTCACCATATGCAGCGTCGACTCAGGACACTAGTATGAGCTTCCTTTGTTTGACATGCACGCTGCACGCCCCGCCCCGCTGCACGCCCAACATGAGCGTCCACTCAGGCCTTACACTAATCCTATCGTAATCGCAATTCTTCTTTTAAAAACGTCAATAAAAATGATTGGACAAAATTAAGTAAGTATATAGTACCGTATAGGTATGTGTTTTTAGTTTTACGTAATACCTTCTTATAAGCAGGTTTATCTGGATAAAAATTATTTGATAATATATTTTCATCAACAACATTATGGTGGTAGTACGCCCTGCTATCTTAATCAGAACTACTTATCAGCAGGCGTATAATTAGCGCGCATGACATGACATGATAGAGGATACTGCATTTTCTGACACCGTGCTTTAGGCACTGGTCCCACCGCGAGCTAGGCTAGTAAGCTATGAGCTATCGGCTATTTTCTAGCCCAAGAAACGAACAAAAGATAATCGCTTCCGTGTAAATAAAGTAGTTCGCTGGTTGTTCACACTGCGATGAACTATAAATATACATCTCTCTCTTTTATTTACACGGGAACGATTATCTTGTGTTTGTTTCTTGGGCTAGAAAATAGCCGATAGCTCATAGTTACTCGCCCGCGGTGGGACCAGTGCCTTATTGAGTGATCACTTGATCAGCGCTATCGTATCGCTATATTATTAGCATTATAAGCATCCGCACTGCCATAACTCGCCTAAGATAAGAAACAAGTTAACCATGCACGGTATGGTAAGTGTAGTTTAGTAAAGTATCTACGATAAACTGCTTAAGCCGAGTCAGGCGCGGATACGGGGTGGGGGGGCGGGGGGGGGGCAACAGGGGCAATTGCCACCCCTCCCCTCAAACTCTCATAGTTGCGGACCGCGAGTTTTTTTGTGAAGGAAAGTGCCCCTCTGAACGAAATCCTGGATCCGCGCCTGAGCCGAGTAAAACCCTTAAACCCAGTCCACTTAAATTAGTACACTTGACAATCATAGAGTTAGCATGAGTAGTAATTGAATTCACAAAAGGATACATAATTCGTTTCTCGACGCGATTGTACTTGGAGACCATGACCGTACACGCGCCGCAGCCACCCTCGGCGCAGCCCAGCTTCGTGCCGGTCAAGCGCAATCGCTTGCGCAGGTACCATAACAGCGTCCATTCTGGGTCTGGGTTCGGTTCCACCACCTGGAAATGATTATAGGTTCATTATTTAGACATCTTACTCATAGATAGGGCATGCAATCCCGGTATTTTCTTGTATGCCCAATACTTACCAGAATTCGGGTATTGGCCATAAGAGAAAATACCGGTATTACATGCCCTACTCATAAGCTAAAAATACGATAGATAAACAGCATTTTAATTTCTGATTATCGGAATAACGCATTCATAAAACTGCACTATCTGATATTGTGCAATATGTAGGTCGGTACCTATCTGCCACGTGATTAAATATGTAGGTAAGATTAATTTAAACGGTCCTGCGTTGCAAGGTAATATGATAACTGCATTTACTTGCAAAATTCATCGCTTGTTATTGTGAAATTCGTTTTCGTTATGTACTTTGTTGTCAGCCGAATATGTTTATGTTAGACATATGTTAGGTAACATATACAGTTACAGTACCTACCAACCATCATCATCATCATCATCATCAGTCGTTCCCTTAGTGTTGAAGATTGTGACATCATGTCCTTCAATTGAAGACCAGGTTCCTCCATATGCTAATTCTATCCCTCTAAGCAGATGGTGGGCCCTTTAGTCTCCACACACACACACACACACACACACACACACACACACACACACACACGCACGCACGCACGCACACACACACACACACACACACACACACAAACACACTCACACCTATGAAACTCCTCTATACCTAACCTGTAGTAAAGCGATCAAGCTATTACTTTTACGACACCTAGGTATAATTATGTAACCTAGGATTTTGCGGTTGGTTCACTTACACGGTACACTAGACACGCTAACAGCTACGGTAGAGTAAGCAACAAGTTAAGTTCTGTGACAAATAGTGCTTAACTAAAATCTAGATACCTAGGTACCTTACAAGTAAATAGTAAATATGAAGTACCTATATAAAAGTTTTGACTAATTTTAACATTGTCAATCATCCAGAGATCTTACCTAACGAGATTAATTTAATTTGGTTTACTTATAGAATTTCGTGGTAAAATAATTTTAAACAAAAAATAATCGACTTCACTTTAAATAAATAAACAAGAGCGTGTCGGGCCACGCTCACTGTAGGGTTCCGTAGTTTTCCGTCCGTCACAGTAAGTGTCCCCACTTAAGAGTTAATAACACCGCCATGTAGGATATGATATGAGAGTTCCACGTACAGCGACATCTATCGGCAAATAAAGTAAACTATTGCGCGCGAGCATAAAGTATGGAAGATGATTTTTATGGGATAATTCTTTATTGCGTGAACCGATTTTCACCGTTTTTACTTTATTTGAAAGCACGTCATTTCATTGTAATTTTGTAGAAATTACAGGTACAATAAACACCTGCTTATACGGTTAAATTACAAACTTAGTTCAGAAATTATTTTGTATTTCTTTTTCAAAAACTATTCATCCTATCAAGTTCAAAATAATTTTCCTAGAAAGTTTTTATAAAGTTCTACTTTTGAGATTTTTTTCATATTTTTAAAACTTATGGTTCAAAAGTTAGAGGGGGGGGACGCATATTTTTTTACTTCTGGAGCGATTATTTCCGAAAATATTTACATTATCGAAAAATGATTTTAGGAAACACCTATTCATTTTTAAATACCTATCCAATAATATATCACACGTTAGGGTTGAAATGAAAAAAAAAATCACTCCCCACTTTACGTATAGGGGAGGTACCCTAATAAAAAAAAATTCCACTTTTTATTTTACCACTTTGTCGCCGTGATTGATATACATATTAGTACCAAATTTCAGCTTTCT
Organism: Pammene aurita; assembly: GCA_947086415.1. Classification (NCBI taxonomy): domain Eukaryota; kingdom Metazoa; phylum Arthropoda; class Insecta; order Lepidoptera; family Tortricidae; genus Pammene; species Pammene aurita. Next base: position 20,275,261 of record OX352290.1, read on the forward strand.
AGTGCTAACGGTCACTGAGATTATCCGCGGACGGACGGACGGACGGACGGGCAGACATGGCGAAACTATAAGGGTTCCTAGTTGACTACGGAACCCTAAAAAAACAAAGATCCCGAGGAATCTTGAAGTCGGTTGATAATCCTTACAGTTCGAACATTTCAGACAGACATCAGTAAATATATATCCATCCATACATCCTTATCTTACCTCAGAGATTATTATGGACTAAGACCCAGGTAGCAAACTGACGTCAGCGACGCACAAGCGACGTCATTTTTATGTCATATTAAGGTCTGTCATTTATTCGCTGAAAACGTACGTTATAGTGACGTCAATTTAAGGTCAGGTTAAAAAGTGGACGTCGTACTAACGTCAATTAAGGGTCATCATCTGGACGTACCATATTCACCGCAAAGTGGACGTCTTAATAACGTCAATTTTAGGTCAGCATCTGGACGTACCGTATTCGTCGCAAAGTTGACGTCTTAATAACGTCCATTTTGGGTCAGCATCTGGACGTACCGTATTCATCGCAAAGTGGACGTCTTAATAACGTCCATTTTAGGTCAGCATCTGGACGTGCCGTATTCGTCGCAAAGTGGACGTCTTAATAACGTCCATTTTAGGTCAGCATCTGGACGTACCGTATTCGTCGCAAAGTGGACGTCTTAATAACGTCCATTTTAGGTCAGCATCTGGACGTGCCGTATTCATCGCAAAGTGGACGTCTTAATAACGTCCATTTTAGGTCAGCATCTGGACGTACCGTATTCGTCGCAAAGTGGACGTCTTAATAACGTCCATTTTAGGTCAGCATCTGGACGTGCCGTATTTATCGCAAAGTGGACGTCTTAATAAGGTCAATTTTAGGTCAGCACCTGGACGTACCGTATTCGTCGCAACGTGGGCGTCTTAATAACGTCAATTGAGGGTCAGCATCTGGACGTACCATATTTACCGCAAAATGAACGTCTCAATAACGTCAGTTTAAGGTCATCACCTGTACTATGTACGATGTACAGTAAGACGGGATAGACTTTCCATTATGGACCCACGCTTTAGAAGTTCATATTTTTTTTATGAATAGTACTCTTAATTATTAAGCGTTATCTGAATTTTCAGCTTTCGGAAATTCGCGGTTCACGAGATATTTTTTTTTTAAGTTTCTATACAAATCTGAAAAGAACACGATTATGCATATTTTTAGGTTGGGTATTTTGTCATGCCAGGCGTCAAAGTTGACATTTCACGTTTCGTTTACCGTCAACGGTGTATTTTGATTTATTTTGTCATGTTTTTTAATAAAATATTTAAAACAAATATATATATTGATTTAGAATTCTAATCATCATGCAGTATTTTGTTGTCAATAATATATTTGGCGCTGTTTTAACAATTTAAATTCACTTTTTACACTTATAATGAATAAATTCGTGTTTCCTTTGTGTGGAACAAAACGCGGTGTGACGCCATTTTGTTTCATAGCGTTTTTGTCTGCTAGTGTCATTCACCGTTTGTCGCCGCTCCTAGAGTCGAGGTCGTTTTACGTACTCCTGTTAGTGAAAATACAACGTGTGAATACCATGGCGTCCCCGAAGCCCTTAGCTTCTGTGTCTGAACAGTCGAGTGATGTGCAAGTGTTGGACTCAGTTGAGCCGCTTGTCACGGCCTCCTCTTCTGTGCCGTCTTGTAGTGCGCGAGTTTTGGACTCAATAGAGCCGCTTGTGCCTACTGTGTCTGTGTTCGACCTCGAGGAACCAGTTGCTGGTCCCAGTGGGTTGGCTGTCCCTAGCGGGATAGCTGGTCCCAGTGGAGTAGCCGCTGGCCGTAGTAGCAGCCCTCCAGCTGCTACTAGTTCTTCGGAGGACGATGACGACCTGTATACTAATGGTACGATGATGACCAGACCTTGTGGGTCATCCGGCAGGCGTAAAAACCTTTACTCGGAGGAGTTTATGTAAGTATCCAAGTTTTAACATTTAGTTGGTATTGATTTTCTATGCAATTTTTGCAATGAATTAGTCGGTCAAAGTTAAGAGTATTATATTGATTAGGTTTTTTTTTCAATGTAGAGAAAGACTGGTACTTATAGTCTGCAGTGGTGAAATGAATACTTATAGTTCAACAAGTGACCAAAAAAACTTAATGACTGTAAAATGCAATTTTGATACATTTTAGGGTCATCTTATAGCTTGAAAAATAGCTAATTATGTTTATCCTCCCCGCCCCCCCCCCGAAAATCCTTGATTATTCATGTGTTTTGTTGTTGTTGCAGAGGCATGTGGACCTGGTTTAAGCTTTTCACATTACTGGGAACGCACGGACAGTGCGTGCAGTTTTCTGAAGAGAGGGGCCTTGTTCCACGCCAAAAAATTTGCACATATCACAAGAAGCCGATGACCCTGACATCGGAAGCGGGGCAATTCGACAAATTTAGATGCCGGAAAGGAAACTGCCGAAACAAATCATATTCAAGAGCCCTCGGGACCTGGTTTGAAAATGCTCGATTGTCACTTGTACATATTTTTCAAATAATGTACGCCTTCTGTGAGGGTCATTCGTATGATTACACAAAAAAACAATTAAACAATGGTCACGTAGTGTCAAGTCGAACGGTGGCCGACTGGTATAGTTATTGCAGGGAAACTATTGCAATTTTTGAATTAGAGTGTCAAAGGGCCCAAGGGAAGATAGGGGGCCCTAACAAAGTTGTCCAAATAGATGAGTCGAAATTCGGGAAAAGAAAATATAACAGGGGTAGGCACATTGAGGGACATTGGGTATTAGGGATGATAGAAGATTGCCACCCATTTAGATCTCACTTCTTTTGTCGTCAAAGTCAACAACGAAGGCATATATAATATGTATATTGAACTTGGCTCTCATTTCACATTTATGTTTTTGATGGGATTATTGTTATGGGGCTATTGGTTCCCACTGTCCTTTAATGCCTCTTTAAATATAGATTATACTACTTACATAGCGTTTTTTAGTTTCATCCATAAGTCCTAGAGTTTGTTCAGGGTACGTAGACAAAATGCCTGCTATGCTAAGCGCTAAACTCTTTTCTACTCTTACGCGTAAGAATTTGCGCGGGGAGAGGGAACAGGTATAGATTAGAACGCATTATAGCGTAGGCGTCTTGTCTAGGGCGCCTGGCCAATAAGTTATAACCGTCTTAGAACTTAAATCTAGCACGTTGTTAGTTCACTCAACAGCCAGGTCGGTTCTATTTTTGAACAGACTACCCACCCATCCTAGCTACGAGGAGCATATTGCCGTGCTTACGATATCAGCAGTGTGTTTTGAGAGATGTTATTTAAATTTATATAATACCCGCCTTAATAAAATTAAAAATCGCTAACTTCTACTGCTGATATCGTGAACACGGCAGCATAATGCAGCCCTCGTAGGTCCTGACCTGTGCCTATGCAGGAGTGATTGTGGCGTTACTATGTCCTAGTAACGCCACAATCAATCCTGTGTGTGACGTTATTCGAACATACTGGCTGCCCTAATATGTACGGCCCAGAAACGTCCGTATGAATTCAGCATATGACGTCTCTCCAACGTCAGTGGCTGCCCTAATATGTACGGCCCAGTAACGTCCCTATGGATTCAGTATATGACGTCACTCCAACGTCAGTGGCTGCCCTAATATGTACGGCCCAGTCACGTCCCTATGAATTCAGTATATGACGTCTCTCTAACGTCAGTGGCTGCCCTAATATGTACGGCCCAGTAACGTCCCTATGCATTCAGTATATGACGTCTCTGTAACGTCTGTAAACAGACGTCTTGAGGCTGTGACAAATTGACGTCATCTGCTGGGACCCCCCGACGTCGAGAAATGACGTCTCTTACGTCGAGCAGTACCGTAAACGGACGACATAATGACGTATAAATGCTACCTGGGGAGCTGGCCACGTCAGACATGATACAATACCAACGAAACCTAATTATTTATATAATTTCTCATAATAATGCATCAAAACCAGAACTCTAGGATTTGTATTCTTACAGTGGTTTGCATTTTTTGAACTTCACCACTTTACAGCTGCCAGATGTCCGGATCTAGAAATAAGCATAGTACTTATAGCAAACTAACGAGAGGGGTTTCTTCGGTCTCATTTGTGTCATATCTGACGTGGCTAGCTCTCCGTCTATTAGAAAGCAACAGAGAATAGAGTGATAAGAAATTGTGATCTTTATATTACACGAATGTTGCCTATAAACACAAATATAAGCCGTCGTACTTGTTTTGATTACATGCCGCGGAGAGCAGCGGGTCAGAATTATCAGGGTCAGCCACGAGGGAACATTCCTCTTTTATCGATTGATGCAATATACCTACAATGTTATGTATATGCTTAAAACGTAATCTTTGGCATCATATTACGAGCATAATAATAGTTGCGAATTATAGTTAATACTATTAATGTGTCAGTGCACATGGAAAAGTACCTTGTTGCAGGTATTGAGTTATGCATAGTTCCAAAAAGTAGATTAAATTTGGTATCAATACAAAAAAGAATAATGACTGTAGGTGGAACCACTATTTTTATATAAATATTTGAATTTTCGACTTCCGAAATGCACAAGTTGAGAAAATTGCATTTAAAGTTTATAGTGGCAAAAACACACTTCTACTTCGAAGTTACATAGTGAAGGGTATAATCATAATCTTTGGATGTTAAAGAATTATAATAAAGGTGAATTGTCTAAAAATACATGTTAATTATTCTGATTTCTTAGGTTGAACATGCCAGGGTGGAAGAAACACGAAAGTGTTCATTATACCCAATTCATAAAATAATGAGATTAAAACTGTTAGTTTCTCATCATAGTTACATATTCTATGGCGTTTTGGGACAATTGAATGAAAGAAAACTTCATAATCATAAAGAAATTTAATAATTACCGCATTTTTAACAATTACAAAAAAGATCACTTATAATATTAAAAATCAACAAAATAATTTGTATATTCATGCTATATCACAAAATCGAATAGTATTTAGCGTATATATATTATACAATGGTATAATAGAAATGGTGTTAAAGCAGTTTTTTTTAACAATAAAGTTTAGTGACTCGGTCGAAACTTTTGTATGGAAACGTAACTAGGGTACCTTGTCACGACATTTACTAAACTTTAGTAACTTAAACTCGAAGATCACTATTTTAGTACCTATAATGCAAGATATATCTGTAACAAAATGTTATTTAGGATAATTATAGCGGAAATCAATGTATTCTTATTTATAAAAACTTCTGTTTTAGTCGTGTAAAACATAAAGTTTAGCATTTTACTAAACTGGGTACCTTGTCACGCTAAGTCATTATCTTACATAAATGGAGTAAAACTAGAAAAATTAATAACTCAATTGTGTACATAACTGCACCTAATTTATGATTTATCAGTCTTTCAATCAATATTATAATACTAGTTATATACGTCAAACAACTAAAATCACAGCTCAATTTTTCATGGACTAAATTCGAGATCTACAAATTATTATTAATACAGAAACACCTCGTGACGCGACCTTGGTGTGGTTTTAGTAGGAGAAATATACCTAATCGGTATTTTCCCTCAATCTATCCTCAGATCCTCAGCATGGTCGCGTCATGAATTTTCTTATAAAAACATTAAGTATTTTTTTTTGGTTCAAAAAATCATTTTGCTATAGACCGATCCTATACCCTATTTTAGAAAGAGGTATTTGACTACCCGCGATGGGAATATTGACAAAATTATTCAAAATTTAAAGGCTTTTAAGACATGGCGTGACAAGGTACCCTGACTACTAAACTTTATAGTCGGAGAAATATACTAAAAAAAACATAATTTTACTGATATTCTTGTACACACGTGTTCCTTAGGATGTAAATAACCCAATTATAACACAAACCCATTTTGGCACTTTTTCACCAGCTTCCACAAAAACTCATGTAACTCGGTAACTAAATGTCGTGACTAGGTACCTTTCCAGATGCACTGGCACAAATATTAATGCAGATACAGGATGTAATCGTTGAGTGTAGCCAGGCTATTATTCCGTAAATATAACAGATATCACAAAACTTTAAAATGATATCGAAAGTACTTTACCCAATGAGCAAAATCACATTAAAAACTTTTTTATATAAAAGTTTAGTTTAAACGCTCCCATACATTTGAGATCACGGTCACTCTGCACCGAATTAGTTAGTAATTCATATGAAACTTCATTTTAAATTTTGCAGCTGCAAAGTCCATTCAGAGTAGCGTAGCATGGTCTGACTCTAGTGTCGTAGTTGTATGACTTGACTGTCTAATTTTATTTAAAAATAAAATATATTGCAAAAAAAACATTAAGAATCAATACATCGATAGTCCTTTTGGATTAGGCATTTACGAGTACCTTAAGGTAGGCCCTACATTTTTTATTAATTATAACTTACTACGTTGTTAATAAATATCAAGTACCTAGTAGTTTTACTTATGTTGTTAATAGTATCAAGATGTATTGATTATTTTTATTTTCTATTTATTTAATTCACATTTTAGTTATCTGACGATTCTGCAAGTACAAAATTATTTCATGTTAAATATTATTTAGATGTGTATGTAGTAGGTAAAAAAAAACGAAAACGAGTCGAACATAATTAATTACTATATGTATAGGTACATATAAGTAAGTTAGCCCTTATATAAAGGTTAATTATATGCTTATCTATGAAATTGAAGCGGGTGTATAATTAATATAATTATACATATAATTAAATATGGATTTTAATTCTAGGTGGTTTCACTTTTCAATTAAAAAATTGTATTAATATCCTCATATTTAAATAAACAAGGTTTTCCTCGTTTTCCTATACGTAGCCCGTGTTAGACGAATGAGAGTTACAGGTAGGTAGGTACGAGATTTTCCTTCATACAGCAAGGTACGTAGTCAACGCCAAAAATATGTTAACACTTTTGCACCTTACTCCATTGTAATAAAGGTATAAAAATGTATGTAAAGGTACTTTGATTCCTAAGCCACTCTAGAACCTTGTCACAATAGCCAGTTTTACCAATAGCGAATAGCGAATAGGTTACGTTTATACGTATCCACGGGCAACTGTCATTACTACAAGGTTCCACAGTGGCCTAGGAATCAAATTGGTTGACGGTACCTACATATTTTTGTCGTTGACTGTACGTACACCCAAAGCGAGACGCCTTTACTAAGGGCCAATAAGAATACCAAAGCTTAAAATCTTAAACTTACCTTCTTTCCATTCACGTAAAACACTAGCACCGTGCCGACCTCATCCACTTCTTCATCGGCATTCAATAAACCCATGTTTCAATCAATATTTACGTACTTATGCAATAAAAATATAGAAATATATCATACGTCTTAACCGGTTAGTGAGAAACTACTGACTGAAGTAACTGACGACAGTATCTACATGTCGGAGAATAAAGAATAATAAATTGCTAGCGGAAAATATTACATACAAAACTAGCTCTTATCGTAAGGTGTCGCTTAGGTTAACATTTTATTTATCATACTCATAAATTCAATGGCATTGTAAAAAATATGATACAATGGTTAAATACGTTAAGGTTCATTTTCGCTTAGCAACGTCGGTTGGAGATGCGCTTGAGTCGTGCCCCTCTGCAATCAAGCGCTGACATTACATATAGGTAGATTTGACAATTGTTATCGGCAGTATCGGCACAAACAAGACTACTTATCTTTCTTATGCCACATGTGGAGTAGATGTTACGTTTATGAGCTAAATAAATACAGTAGCGATGTTTAACATTTTAAGAGCTAATAACTATAGGTTTATTTTTTGGTACTTACCTAAAATATATGTATTTGTTACGGGTTATCGAAAAATGGGCTTCCATGGGCGGCGTTAATTGCTTACCATCAGGCGATTCGTCTGCTCGTTTGCCTCCTATTTCATAAAATAAAAAAAAATGCGGAGGTAAGAAACAATCTAACTAGATTTTGAGAAAAAAACTTTTCCCTGTGTTTACCAACCGTAGCGGCTCTGCTAAGCCTGGACACATTGGACTTTGGGACTATGCGCTGACACTTGACACAGTTGGTCTCCAGTTGGCCTTGAGTCGATCAAGACGAAGGCCCCGAAAAGCGAGATTTATTTGGTGGGGGTAAGGGGGGGAAGTTAGACTCCGCCGCGCTCCTATTGATACCATTTTTTTCTAAAACCATATATAATAAATAGATCATGTAATATATCATTTTCGGATAAACTGAGATCGAAGAATATAATTTTGGCACGAAAATAATGTCTTTAAAACAAGAAACCGAACAGAAATAACTAAAAAACAATAACATGTTATTTACATTTAGGTACTTACCTCATTATTTTTAAAATTCAACAATACCTCTAAACAAAAATTACTGCCATAAAGATAAATTTATGTAGTTTTTAAAGGTATATAAATTAATATAATATATGAATTTATGAATACTATGGAATAAAAAATAATAATAAGGGAATGTCAGGATGATCTTCATACTAGGTCGTCGATGAAGCTAGTTTACATACTGTGTAACACATTACACACGCCATTTATTATATAAAATAGAATATCTAGACTTGTATGTAGAATTTTCGGAAGAATAAAATAAGAACTTACAGCTTTTAGAACTTGCGAAGGCTTTAATATAATTCATATATGAGAACTAGCCAAGTCAAACCTTAGGCTTTAATATATTATCCTAAGTTTTAAGAAGAAATGAAGTTTTAAGAAAAAATTTTTTTATTATAAATAAATTTCAGGACTGACCATTGAAGTCTGCGCACCCATTTAGATCTCACTTCTTTTGGTGTTGAAGTCAACAACCAAGGCATGTATAATAAGTATATTAAACTTGGCTCACATTTCAAATGAGAGCGTTTGTTTAGTGAGAGGGTGTTTGGCACATGACCCGTTAAAATTTTACGGGGTGTAGGTAGTTAGAGTAATTTCCGTCCTTTCCGTCCTTGGAGCCACGGTTCTGGAGGTTTTCAAATCTGGAGCAGAGCCCGACTGGGAAAGTACCTCCACCTTACAGAAAACCACAGCCAAATAGCACTAGACCCCACTCATAGCGTTGTGATCCTGCTGGTGAGTAAGGTTGCCGAAGAGCTCAAAGAGGACCCAGTGTGTTGACGATGAGGGACCTTCTTGTTCCTTTAGCCGTCAACACAGTGAATCCTCCTTTTTGTAAAGGGTCGGTAAAGTGCATGTGACTCCTTTGGAGTTGCAAGCGTCCATAGGTTACGGTAGCTGCTTACCATCAGGCGGGCCGCATGCTTGTTTGCCACCGTCGTAGTATTAAAAAAACCCTGCCTTTGCCTATCCCTCCTTCAGCTCCCTACGGGCCCTAACTCTTACGGCTCCTAACCTCACAGATTGGGCCCTACAAATTGCAATGTTTAATACCGGTTATAGGGATACGAGGCTGGGGATCCGTTTTCACGCGGAATAGTGCTTTTCTCAAACATTAAATGAGATAAAAATAAAAATAAATATACATATAAAAAAAAACCGGCCAAGTGCGAGTCGGACTCGCGCACCGAGGGTTCCGTACAAACCTGTAGGTATATAAGTAAAAGTTCTGCCCATCGCATTGACATAGAAAATTGATTTTGTTACAGCTTAAAGATATTATAAACCTGGGTATTTGATATGAATTTCAATTTAATACCTCTACGCGTTTACGAGGAAAAAGGTAGTAAGTTTAATTACTAAATTAAAAAATCAATTAAAAAAAAAAAATTTGTATGATTTTACTAAAAATTTCTACTTTTCGTAATTTTTCCTTTGTATGTGCTATATGAAGTTTCTTCGTGCCAAGTTTCAAGTTTCTGAGTTTACGGGAAATACCCCTTAGGTTTTGAGTTTCTTGCGAGTACCTACTCAGTTTCAAATTATGCGACTTAAATTGCTATTTCTTTTGATTGCGTTGACATAAAAGTTTGGTTTTGCTACATCTGAAAGATCCTACAGCCCTGAGTATTTGACATGAATTTCAATTTAATACCTCCACGCGTTTACGAGGAAAAAGGTAGTAAGTTAAAAATTTTAAAAATATTTTTTTGTATGATTTTACTAAAAATTTCTACTTTTTGTAATTTTTCCAATGTCTATGCTATATGACGTTGCTTCGTGCCGAATTTCAAGTTTCTGAGTTTACGGGAAGTACCCCTTAGGTTTTGAGTTTCTTGCGAGTACTCTGTTTCAAAATATGCGACTTAAATTGCTATTTCTTTTGATTGCGTTGACATAAAAGTTTGGTTTTGCTACATCTGAAAGGTTCTATAGCCCTGAGTATTTGACATGAATTTCAATTTAATACCTCCACGCGTTTACGAGGAAAAAGGTAGTAAGTTAAAAATTTTAAAAATAATTTTATGTATGATTTTACTAAAAATTTCTACTGTTTGTAATTTTTCCATTACCTATGCTATATAACGTTGCTTCGTGCCGAATTTCAAGTTTCTGAGTTTACGGGAAGTACCCCTTAGGTTTTGCGAGTACCGAAAACTCTAAAATTTGCAGCATAAACGACTGTATCTTTTGATTGCGTTGGCTTACAAGTTTGATTTTTTCACAGCTCCAAGGGACATTAGACCTGAGTATTTGATATAAATTTCAGCTTAATACCTCCACGCGTTCCTGAGAAAAATGGTCTTGACAGACAGACAGACAGACAGACAGACAGACAGACAGACGGACAACAAAGTGATCCTATAAGGGTTCCGTTTTTTCCTTTCGAGGTACGGAACCCTAAAAACCGGCCAAGTGCGAGTCAGACTCGCGCTCCGAGGGTTCCGTACAAACCTATAACCTATAACAAGCAAAAGTTGTAGTATGTTTCCTATTACTAATTTCAATTTAATACCTCTACGCGTTTACGAGGAAAAAGGTAGTAAGTTTAAAATTTAAAAACATTTTTTTTGTATGATATTACTAAAAATGTCTAATTTTCGTAATTTTTCCTTTGTCTGTGCTATATGAAGTTTCTTCGTGCCAAGTTTCAAGTTTCTGAGTTTACGGGAAGTACCCTTTAGGTTTTGAGTTTCTTGCGAGTACTCAGTTTCATAATATGCGACTTAAATTGTTATTTCTTTTGATCGCGTTGACATAAAAGTTTGGTTTTGCTACATCTGAAAGGTCCTATAACCCTGAGTATTTGAAATTATTTTCAATTTAATACCTCCACGCGTTTACGAGGAAAAAGGTAGCAAGTTTAAAATTTTAAAAAAATGTTTTTTGTATGATTTTACTAAAAATGTCTACTTTTTGTAATTTTTCCATTGTCTATGCTATATGACGTTGCTTCGTGCCAAATTTCAAGTTTCTGAGTTCACGGGAAGTACCCCGTAGGTTTTGCGAGTGCCGAAAAACTCTTTTTCATTTGCAGCATAAACGACCGTATCTTTTGATTGCGTTAGCTTTTAAGTTTGATTTTTTTACAGCTCCAAGGGACAATATACCTGAGTATTTGATATAAATTTCAGCTTGATACCTCCACGCGTTCCTGAGAAAAATGGTCTTGACAGACAGACAGACAGACGGACAACAAAGTGATCCTATAAGGGTTCCGTTTTTTCCTTTTGAGGTACGGAACCCTAAAAATTGTTTCGGACATAAGGCTACTACCTAATACTCTACCTAGTTACTCGTTAACTTGTATTGTTATTCCCACTTCAGACACCTGCGTACTTTGGTTTTTTAGAATTTTTAATAAATATTTCACTACGCTCAGTAAATACGTAGGTATCATTTTTCGGACAAAACAACACAATTTGCATTGATAGCTAGAAATCATATAAAACAAAACGTTCCACTTTTACGACTTTTAGGTATGTAACCTATATTTATTTATATTATTATATTATTACATCAAATCAAATATATTTTACTTACCACGTAAACAAAAAGCATGCGTAAAAACATCTTTGGGTTCTGAAAACTCGACTCCTAAATCCTGTCTTTACATTTTATTGTCACTGAACGGCTTTTCTATTAGTATGTTTTTCGACCAGTTATAATGTTCATCACTGGCATTTGAACAAAATTTACCTTTTTCACTTTTATTATAGCCAAATTATTATAGAATTAACACAACTGGACATTATAAATGCCGCGATTCGAAAAATAAACACACACACTGGACAGACACTGGAGTGTCTGTGTCTGTCCAGTCAGTGTGTGTTTATTTTTCGAATCGCGGCCCTTAATTAAATATTGAGTACATAGGTTTTTTCCATTCTCCCACTAAAATGTTTTTTTTTTCACAGACAGGAAAGTATTTTATCGTTACCTACTGTTCGAAATATTTATTTTAGGTCCATGCTACATGAGCTGAAATTAGTGAAATTACTTAAGAAGGAAAATGTATATGTATATACTTAGTGACTGAATAAATGGGGAAGGCAACTGTCCTTCGAGCAACACGGGCTTCCGACACAATGCAACTACAACGACACAATAACATTTCTAACAATGGTCCTTAGAAAAGCTAAATTTGTATGGCGGGAAGTAGTTATTATTTATTTTAGCGAAAATGACTCACTGTTTCGACTCGAATTGTTCCCCAAGGGAATTTCTTAGGTTTCCGAAATACACTAACATTCAAATGCTGTAGAATAAAGCGATAGGGAAGAATTTTCCTGACTGACTGACTGTATATAATTTCAGTACATTGTTAATGAGCCATTAGTCATTAATTTGCAGAAAACTTTTTACAAAAAAAAGATAAACCGACTTCAAAAAGGATAAAATAAATGATTATATTATTTATATGCGTTACAAACTGATATGTTTGAAGTCGGTGCCAAGCCAAATTTGGAAGAGTTAATAAGAACGAGGCTCTGTGTTCAGTGAATTGTTCTTGATACTATTATATATATATAGGTATTCATTCAAGTACAAAAAGAAAGTATAATCATGCGTTTTATGAATTATGATGTTTGTTAATAAACTTTTTTTACTAGTTTTCGGACTAACCATATCTCGAACGAATATCCGTGCTACGGTTTGAATCATTTATCCTACTTCATCAAAGGTTTAATATCGAAGTGTAAAGGAATTCAATGGCTAGATTGATCTTTCTATACTCAGACACACTGGGTGTTTGGGACCCACTTTGTCAGTAGAAAAAGGCGCGATATTTAAATTTTCTATTGAAGGTCAACCCTACGCGATTAGGTACATTCTTTTTGTTATTATTGAAAAAAGAGACGTGTATCAGAGTATATATACATACATAGGTACCACATTTCATCAAAATTGGATTAGTAGTATAGATGTGAAAATGTAACAGATAGAATCACATTCACCTTTGCAATATAAGTAGAGGTATAGATGTTTTTTGATTTTTATACTTGAAGCTGATTTGACCGGTATAGTAAGTTTTTGGCTTGGCACCGACTTCAAACATATCAGTTTGTAACGCATATAAATAATATAATCATTTATTTTATCCTTTTTGAAGTCGGTTTATCTTTTTTTTGTAAAAAGTTTTTATTTTTCCATTTTTAGTGGTTATATAATTAGTTTTTCCATTTTTAGTGGTTATATACTATGATTACATAGTCGGAATAATCGGTGAGATATATAAGAAAAAGGTCATAATACGTACTCAATTAGGTCCACTCCATTAAATTGGTGGTTTTCGAGAGGAAATGCTTGAGTTGCTTAAAAAAACAACAAAATCAATATACATGTGCCTTTAAAAATTGAATAGTTCTCTCAATTCGTCGTGGATCCCATCATCAGAACAGCACCAGATTGATGTGTGATCATCTTCGAGGTAGTTTCTTTCAAACAAAAAAAATATGGCTCAAACCAAACCATGGGTCTCGGAGTAATCACTGAACACCCTACAATAAAAAAAATCATCAAAACAATTATCATCATTAGGTCTACTCCATCAAATTGTTGGTTTTCGGGAGAAAATGCTTGAGTTGCTTAAGAAAACACCCAAATCACCATACATGTGCCTTTAAAATTTGAAGAGTTCCCTCAATTCCTCATGGATCCCATCATCAGAGCAACACCAGATTAATATGGGACCACCTTGGAAGTAGATCCTTTCAAACAATAAAAGAATTGCTCATTTCGGACCACGGGTCTCGGGATCCTACATTAAAAAAATCATCATCATTATCATCAAACCAACCATCATCATCAGGTCCACTTCATCAAATTGGTGGTTTTTGAGAGAAAATCCTCGAGCAGCTTAAGAAAACACCCAAATCACCGTACACGTGCCTTTAAAAATTGAGACGTTCCCTCAATTCCTCATGGATCCCATCATCAGAACAGCACCAAATTAATGTGGAATCATCTTATAGGTAGTTCCTTTCAAACAAAAAAGAATTCCTCAAATCGAACCACGGGTCTCGGAGTAATCGCTGAACATACTACATTTAAAAAAAATCATCATTATCATCAAAACAACTATCATCATCACACTTCATCAAATTGGTGGTTTTCGAGAGAAAATCCTCGAGTTGCTTAAGAAAACACCAGAATCACCGTACATGTGCCTTTAAAAATTGAGGAGTTCCCTCAATTCCTCATAGATCCCATCATCAGAACAGCACCAGATTAATTTGGGACCACCTTGGAAGTACATCCTTTCAAACATAAAAATAATTATTCAAATCGGACCACGGGTCTCGGAGTAATCGCTGAACATACTACATTTTAAAAAATCATCATCATTATCATCAAAACAATCATCATAATCAGGTCCACTTCATCAAATTGGTGGTTTTCGAGAGAAAATCCTTGAGTTGCTTAAGAAAACACCAAAATCACCGTACATGTGCCTTTAAAAATTGAGGAGTTCCCTCAATTCCTCATAGATCCCATCATCAGAACAGCACCAGATTAATTTGGGACCACCTTGGAAGTATATCCTTTCAAACAAAAAAATAATTATTCAAATCGGACCACGCGTCTCGGAGTAATCGGTGAACATACATAAAAAAAAAACCGGCCAAGAGCGTGTCGGGCCACGCTCAGTGTAGGGTTCCGTAGTTTTCCGTCCGTCACAGAAAGAGTCCCCACTTAAGAGTTAAAATAACACCGCCATGTAGGATATGATATGAGCGTTCCACCTACAGCGACATCTATCGGCAAATTAAGTAAACTATTGCGCGCGAGCTTAAAGTATGGAAGATGATTTTTATGGGATAATTCTTTATTGCGTGAACCGATTTTCACCGTTTTTACTTTATTTGAAAGCACGTCATTTCATTGTGATTTTTTAGAAATTACAAGTACAATAAACACCTGCTTATACGGTTAAATTACAAACTTGGTTCAGAAATTATTTTGTAATTTTTTTTTCAAAAACTATTAAACCTATCAAGTTCAAAATAATTTTCCTAGAAAGTTTTTATAAAGTTCTACTTTTGAGATTTTTTTCATATTTTTAAAACTTATGGTTCAAAAGTTAGAGGGGGGGGGACACATTTTTTTTTACTTCTGGAGCGATTATTTCCGAAAATATTTACATTATCAAAAAATGATTTTAGTAAACCCCTATTCATTTTTAAATACCTATCCAACAATATATCACACGTTAGGGTTGAAATGAAAAAAAAAATCACTCCCCACTTTACGTATAGGGGAGGTACCCCAATAAAACATTTTTTTCCACTTTTTATTTTACCACTTTGTCGGCGTGATTGATATACATATTAGTACCAAATTTCAGCTTTCTAGTGCTAACGGTCACTGAGATTATCCGCGGACGGACGGACGGACGGACGGACGGGCAGACATGGCGAAACTATAAGGGTTCCTAGTTGACTACGGAACCCTAAAAAAAAGCCCAAACCGAATACAGAACCTCCTCCTTCTATGAAATTGAAGTCGGTTAAAAATAGTGTACATTGAAGATGGTAAATACGGTAGATTAGATCAATTATTTTACTACAATGTAGCATGCAAATAATTATAATAAGTCTTAACTAATCTAGATAAACATCTCAAGTAATTACATTAATAAAACGAAAATAGAGTCAATAATTAGAATTAGCAATTACATTATTATATGTCAGAAAAGCGGTTACAGTGTAAAACCGTTTTGTAGCCTTCGTATAAACATATTGCAATGAGCATTCATCTTTTGTCTCTTTCTCTCGATATATACAGTTGTATGGAATCTGGAACAGCGCCCTCTACAAAAAGTTGTCACCGGACTTCTCCATTCAGAGCGTTGGATACTGTCTATGGTTTATCGTTATATATATATTTTTAAATATTAATAAGAATTTAGAATTTATTTCGTGACTACAGAGAGTCCGGTTCCTTATTTCAGCTCGTGTCGTGCTCGTGTCCTTACCGCGGACCTAGACTGATAAGGTGATAAGTAACCAACCTTTGAAGAGAAGGTAATAAAAAAATCTAAATCAGCTGTTCGTAAAACCTGCTGCCATTTTTGATCTGCTGTATGAATGTCGTTGGGCGTTGCAACAATTAAAAATTTACTTTGCAGGCCTATGCCTGAAAAGTTGTATTGAATCCCATTACAGTCCCCTCGAGTTATCGCACCTAAGAAAGGATACTTCCGAGTCTATTTTACCTATTAAAAGGATTGCAACTACAAAATTTAATTGCTTGTTTGAGTTTTTTTTTTTTAATTATCTATAAAATTAATAGTTCCTATATAATAGAATAAACCGGTAAGTGGGTCTAACTTTGATTACATCATGGGTAAAAACTTGCGAAGTTGGACTATTAAGTAGCAAATAACACAACAATTCATTTTAAGCAGTTGATAAACATTATGTATGATAGACACATCGATCTAAGAACTTTGTTTCCAGTTACATCTCATTTCTTTTATGAGCGAAATAGCTTCAAGTGATAATGTGGACACGCTGGACAAAAGCACCAATTTTTTTTAGGTACTTGTTAGGTCCATAGCTAGTTAGTTAGTAGTTTTTGATAGGAACCAGCTCCTCCATCGGCCATCATTAATTTTATGACGGCCATTTTGAATTATACGTATATCATTAATATCTTGAGTTCTAAATACCGTAATAGAATCACGAACTTAGTGTCTAACATATAAATATTTGGGGTCAAGGAATTCAACAAGATATTTTTTAGAGTCGAGTTCCCAAAGGGCATCAAACAGAACCCTGCTTCCGCTGTTCATCCGGTTTTCTGCGTATCAGCAATAGCTAGACTATTCAAATTTTCACAGAAGTTGATTTTCTATTGCTGCTTTAACATACATTCATAAAAATAAACAAAAAATTAAACAGTGCTCTCATACATGATCCCTTAAAGGGATGTCGCGAACAACGCGATCCGATTCCGATTTAAGCCGGATCGTATCGTGTCGCGAAGGTTTAAGTATATCGAGTCTGGCAATACATTCATTCATCCATTCATTTCTTCCTGAACAATGGAGGTAGAATCATTTAAATATCATTTTCGCTAACCGCGCGCCCTTTTGCCCGACAATCGTTCTCGAGTGTAGACGAGTGTTATCGAAGAAGAGGAAGGGGATGGCGCGTGGAGCCGGTGACCACACAGCTGGTTTACCAGAAAGCGAAGTGTTTATGGCTTTGTATTTTAATGTTCTCAATGTCTTGATGTGTCCCAATCTTATATACATATTCGTACACCCTAATTATGGTTTCCAATGACTATTCGTTAACTTGCCATGATTATGTATTGCTTGATTTTCATGGATAAGTAGCTGCCAAAGCTGATACTGGAATTGGGCCACGTTATTTATGTCGTGGAATTCGCATCCGAGCCCATTTTACTTAAGGTAGCAAGAGTTCACCTTCTAGAGGTGCACGACTGTTGCTACTGTTGCTTCCCGCTCAGAGCTTTGAGCTGTGCGGGGGAGATCAGTGGTGAGCGTCGGGTACTTTAGGAGTGCGGTGGCTATGGCTGCCGGGTACTCCGAATTGAAGCTCAGGAGCCCCCCTGAGTAATAGAGGTGTGGTGGCTGCGGTTGCTGTGTCTGCTTGTGCTCGGTGCCCGCCGTGCTAGGAGGTACAGTGACTTCAGACGCTACGACTTCGCACTGGAGCGCAGGACCCCCCTGTGCATAGAGATGCGGTGGCTTCGGCTGCCGGGTATCTCGAACTGGAGCGCCGGACCCCCAGGTGCAAGAGGTACGGTGGCTGATGCTGCTGTTACGTCTTAAGGAGGTAAAGTAGCTTCGGACGCCGGTACTTCAGGAGTGCGGTGGCTTCGGCTGCCGGGTACTCCGAACTGGAGCGCCGGACCCCCCGGTGCATAAGAACGCCGTAGAGACGACTGCAAGATATTCTGACTAGTGTGCAGGGCATTGCGCTGCCCTGCACATAGAGATGCGGTGGCGATGGCTGCCGGGTATCTCGAACTGGAGCGCCGGACCCCCCGGTGTAAGGTGCCTTCCTGACCTTATAAGATGAGCTCACCTAAACCAATAGTAAGTAATGGAAACTTGATGTTGTTGTTGGTCCACAAGGACATAACGAACCATTCCTCAAGGAATTGTGATCCCCGTAACGTGGTGATATTGGTCCACAAGGACATATGCACAGATGCAATGGTGCTGAGCATTGCGTCAGGGCATAACATATTTGGAAGACGCTTATTGTACACTAGCTGTACCCGCGGCTTCGCCCGCGTGTGTGGGAGATTTTGTCATTTTCATTTACTATCCAGGCCATTAGTGTAGAATTTACGCGTTCTACATATAACTATCTATCTAAGTTTATTAGTTCATCCGTCATAAAATAACTGACTAAAAGGCGAGCGTCGAGACCTGCGAATGCTAATGGCCGAGTTCCTGCAGGAGAATATGCTTCGAACAGAGGGTCAAACGCTAAAGGTACTGGCGCGAGGTAGCGTGTGAGCGCAACGTCCCAGCGAAAACTGCTTTTGCAGCAGCAGGCCAAAATCTAATAAGGCCAAAGGCAGCAAGAATTGTTTCAGCAGGAGTATGATAGGGTCCCCACAAAACTCAATGGTCAAGTTTTTTGGTGAACCCGAACGCCGAAGCCGTGACACGGTGAGCGGCAATATCGCGAAAGCCATAGGGCGAGTACCGCGCAGGACCCAGGCCGGGAGGATCGCAGCGAGAATTGTTTCAGCAGAAGCAGCATGTCAGGGAGTGAAAATACAATGCGTCCAATGGCGAAGTGTCTTAGCAAACTCGAGGGCTGCGGATACGTGGGTGAGCGGAAATATATGTGAAAGTCAAAGGCTGAGTACCGCGTAAGGTTCAGGCTCGGAACATCGCAGCGAGAACTTATTCAACATCATCATGACAGGGACCGGACATAACTTAATGGCGAAATGTCTTAGCGAACCCGAGGGCCATCGCTCGAGGGTGAGCGGCAACGTCTGCGAAAGCCAAAGGCCGAGTACCGTGTAGGGCCCAGGTCAGAAGCAGTACCATGACAGGGACCGGACATATCTCAATGGTGAAGTGTCATAAGGCCCGAGGGTGAGCGGCAATGTCTGCGAAAGCCATAGGCCGAGTACCGAGTAGGCGAGAATTTATTCAGCAGCAGCAGGCAGCATGACAGAATCCGGACAAAACTCAATGGTGAAGAGTCTTAGGAAATCTGAGGGCCGGAGGCCCGATGCTGAGCGGCAATATCTGCGAAAGCCATAGGCCGAGTACCGCATAGGCTCAGGCCTAGAGCGTCGTAGCGAGAATTGCTTCAGCAGCAGCAGCATGACAGGGACCGGACATATCTCAATGGTGAAGTGTCATAAGGCCCAAGGGTGAGCGGCATTGTCTGCGAAAGCCATAGGCCGAGTACCGAGTAGGCCCAAGCCCGGAGCGTCGTAGCGAGAATTTATTCAGCAGCAGCAGGCAGCATGACAGAATCCGGACAAACTCCGTGGCGAAGAGTCTTAGGAAATCTGAGGGCCGGCGGCCCGATGGTGAGCGGCAATATCTGCGAAAGCAATAGGCCGAGTACCGCGTAGGCCCAGGCCCGGAGCGTCGCAGCGAGAATTTCTTCAGCAGCAGCGTGACAGCTAGCAGCTAGAAATTTTAGGGCCCCTTTTTAGGGTTCCGTAGCCAAAATAGCAAAGACGGAACCCTTATAGTTTTGGTCATATCTGTCTGTCCGTCTGTCCGTATATCACAGCCATTTTACTCGGAAACTATAAGACGCATATTAATAAAATTAGACATGAGGTTTAGTTTGTATGCCGCTATTTAGTTATGTAGTGAAATTGCAGAAAAAAATATTTTCAGGGGCGCCCATGCTCCATACATGGAACTAAATTAAAAAAAAAATTTTTTGCCAAATATCAACATGTTGCACATCAATCGATAGGTTTTTAAAAATAACATTGAGGTTTCCCTGAACATTTTGTGATTAAGTAAATAGTTTCAGAAATAATCGCTTCGAAAGTCGAAAAAATATGAAAAAATTTGAGAAGATGCGCGTTATCATATACTTTATACGAAAATTGTTTTGAACATTATCGGTTTAGCAATTTTTGAGTTATTTCCAAAAAACTTCTTCTATAGGCATTAGATACGACCTTTTGGCATTAGTCTGGTTCTTATTCCATTGAAGCTACGGAACCCTCCATTATGCGTGGTCCGACACGCACTTGGCCGGTTTTTATTGCAATCAGCTGTTAAAGCGAGATAAAACATATTGATCTCACAAACGGTACAATTTTTTCTGTCGGGTAAATCGAAATGGATAAATCTTAACTACCTGTTTTATTTGTTTTTACGTATATTGTAAGTAGGTTTCAGTACCTTCTGTAACTTTAAAGTACCTCCAGGTATTAATGGATCACAATATATGTCCGGATACTTACAATTTCCAAAACGAAGTAACACGTTTTAAAAATATTTAACCCGCAATCCTTAAATTGGGAAAGCATTTAAAAATCCATGGTTTAAACCTCGGCGGAACGCAACAGACCGAATCGCTTAATTTAATCTAAAGACGTCCTTAAATAACGTTTGTATACAGCATACAGGGTACCTATACAGCGTCATCTGTGACCACTTTTGAGAACTATTTTTTTATGAAAATCATGTATTAAATAAGCAGAATAAAAACTACCCTATATGTTGCTCCAGGGTATAAACTGTTACTATACAAAATTTCGCAAAATTCTGTGCAGTAGTTTTTACGTAGTGCGCGGACAAATTCACAGACAGACAGACAAGAATTCCAAAAATCGCTGAAATGTATTCAGTCAAAGTTTCTAAGACCCCCGAATAAGTTTTTCTAGAATATCTATCTTCAATGTACATTTTTTTTCTCCTTACGCGTTTATTAATAAATGTATAGATGAATGACTAACGTACCCGTTATACGAGTATCTGACGATTCATATCACTTGTTCCATACTTAGCTGTAGGCACTTAGTGACTGTTGTTATCATAAATCCATTTTACCCTTAGATGGTGCATACGAGGCATTCCGCGAAGCAGATAGAAGTGAGTAGTGACCACGACATTCAAGAGTTAGGTAAGGAACAATCAATCTTACCTAACACACCTAATACCTATTCTATCGTCGCGTCGTCCTCTACTTAATTTTGTTTTCGTGGTCATATATGTATTTGACCATTTATATCTAGTTGGTTAACTATATAGTATGGTAACTATACACATAAAGAGGAAGTCGCGACGACAAGGGATAAGTTCGCCTTTGTACACACTCACTATATTTTTGTTGGTCATGTATTTGTTTTGTGCAATAAAGTGTTTTACTACTACTACTACTAGGGTCAGGGAGGGAACAGTCGATCGGTGGGAACAGTGGCTCGAATATGCTGTGCGAGAAACGGAAAGAGCTTTATGTCTGTCCTCTACATCAATCGGAAGCGTTCCGTACCCGACCATGTACGAACTAGTTAGTGAGGCGCTCCGGCGCCATGCGAATGTGTTATTGTGCGTTTTTGTGTTTAATGCTATCAAAATTACTTTTCCAGATAAGTTTCACTCCTCTTTTTTCTTAACTCATACGAGATTTTTAATTACTTACTTATGGTATTATCGAAGAGTGTGTCTAATCTACTTAGTATTGACCGATTAATTCAAGGCCTTAGGTGTTTGTATTTGTTTTCAATTTGAACTAAAATACAAAATGACGCCAAGATCAACAGTCGTTCGTTTTGGAAAAGTACACGGTGGCTCGCGAACCACTGTGCACCTTACAGAGTTGGGCTAAAATTTACTTGAATATGAATAAGAATAAAAATTCTGTGATTATTAAAAATAATTCTTGCACTCTTTTTTTTTTAATAAAATGATAGTAAATAAACATTTAGGTAGGTAACTATTTTAAATGAAGAATGAAACAGGAACGATTATTCCGGAATTGGACTTACCTATTCTAATTACCGTTTTATTCAACAAAAATGTTATTTGTTATATAATTTAGGTTCGATTCCTACGTACCTAGCCACTGTGTACCGTTAGAACCACTGTGTACTAGCAGGTCCTAGTCACTGTGTACAGTAACCGGTACACAGTGGCTCGATTCCCAATTTCTAAAAAAGAATGGATATATCTTTTTTGGTGAAAGTAACAGCAAATATATTTGCTACATATGAAAGTTTAATAATGCACTGTGCTCTGTGCTTGCAACAATTAGTTCAGGGATTTATATTTTTCATGCAACAGCCTGTTGAAAAAATCCTAGCGACTGTTCCCTCCCTGACCATACTACATGAATCGTAATTTTATGGCGTTTTTTGGCCCGTCCATAACAATCGGCATATCTCTAGAACCGTAATATGTAGACACTTGAAATTTCCGCAGATTATGTATTACTATACCAAGCCTCTATAATAACAAGTAATAATAATTTTTAAGAAAAAGAAACCGACTTCCATGGGGGTAGCCGGTGAAGCATTACTGTAGATAGTGCACTTAGATTCCATACAATGAAATAACTTGCTTAACAAACGCACTGGAGAGGACAAATCGCCAAACGTGAACTATGCGTCGTTGAAGAGTTCCATTCAGATCATCATCAGCAGTTCCACTTCATCAAATGTCACTCTTTTGAATGAAAATGCTTGATTTGTTGATAAAAATACAAAAGTCACTTTACGTATGCCTTTAAGATTTGAGGGATTCCCTCGATTCCTCATGGAACTCATCATCATCAACGTTTTGGTGTTGACTAAGACACCTGTTACCTTTGCTTTCGGGCGACTTTTCGTCGTTTGCTTCGGACGTGTCTCATT
The DNA here is from genome assembly GCA_947086415.1 of Pammene aurita. Lineage (NCBI taxonomy): Eukaryota > Metazoa > Arthropoda > Insecta > Lepidoptera > Tortricidae > Pammene > Pammene aurita. The sequence continues at coordinate 20,298,481 of OX352290.1, forward strand.
AGATTCGGACAACGTTTACTGTGACCAGTTTCGACGCTCGAGCCAAGTTTTTTTTATTTTTTTTACGAAATCCGCTTCCGAGAAGCTCTGCCGAAGTTTTCTCTTCATGATTGCCCCTCACGTCCTCGATGGGACGTACCTAAGGGTAATTTGGCGGATGCATATTCTTAGCAGCATGACGCACGTTGTGGGTTTCCATCCATTCCCTGATGCAGGGGGCACAGTGGCAACTAGCCAAATCGGGCCAAAATAAAGTAGAGCCCCTGTGCCGTCTAATCAGTGACAGAATTCATTTTGTCCACACTTATTTATGTAAAGATTGGTAGTCATCGTGGAAGTAGTGACGAACGCCGTAGATTTCATACTGCATTCGCATATTACCTACCACACATTGTCTTAGATCCAAATTTTTCGGCAAAAATTTACGTTTTGGTCTCATTCAGGTGTTTTCCTTTGCGAATAGTAGAGTACTACGGGCCCGGTAGAAAAAAAAAATCCAGTTGGAAGTGGTTTTCGTCGCTTAGAATTATGCACTGTTAATTTTTAAGTAAAACTGTGTCATATAAATTTCGAAGACAGTGTTTAACTTTTGCAGCCTATTTTGGAGTTGGTTTGGCTTCCGTTGCTTCCGAGGACTACCCAGTCGTTGCGATTCTTGACCCTTTGAACCATTCCCACAGAAGTTCTCTCCTTTTTGCCACATATCTTATTAAAGCACTGAGTGAGTCTTTGATTTTTCGATGTATCTTTGAGTCGATATTGCGATTATTCGAGCTAGTTTTTCGACGATTTTTCGAGTTGTCATTAAAAGAGAAGTCTTACCCAAACTTTTTAATGCCATTTAAATCGCAGAAACACACACCCTCATGATTTTAGCGATCTTTCTCATGGACATACCGTTTTCTCGTATGTATTTGTCCAAGAGTATTTTTCGTTGCTCCTGTGTATGCCCTCTCAGTTTATGAAATCAAAAGTGATCCGAAAAAATAATTCTAGTAATTGATTTAACATCATATCATCTACAACATAATAAATAATTTATGTTTTTAAAGCAAATAAAACAAGAATGACGGCTTGTTGCAGTTGTCCTTATATATCTCAATACAGTCTTTACTTATATATTTAATTTTATCTCGCCAAGAAAAGCACTTTGGAGAAGATACAGAAATTTTATTTTGAGCTACCAGCAAAGAAAGCTCGCACAGACCTTTTAAAAACGTAGCTCGACGGAGCTTTCCTAATTTCAGTGGGAAGACCATTCCAAAGACGAGCCACCTGAATAGAAAACGAATTAGAGATGAAACCTGTACGATGAAGCGGGATAGAGAGGGTTAAGTTACTCGCGGAGCGCAATTGATGGTCACGGGAAGTATAAAGAAAGTGAAAGAAGGATTTGAGATATTCAGGAGCCTGCGGATTATTAAGTATGGAGAATAACGTACAAAGCATGCGGACATCACGCCGTTGACGTATGGGGAACCAGCCAAGCTGCTTACGAAAAGAAGACACATGGTCATATTTCCGGAGACAGAAGATGAAACGTATGCAGTTATTAAGTAGTCGGTCCAACTTGCCAAGCAGCTCTTCGCTTAAGTCGGGGTAGCACACATCACCATAATCGAGAATGGGTAATATAAGGGTATTAATCAATAAAATCTTGGTTTTAACTGGTAAAAAATGCTTCAGCTTGTTTAATGAGTGAAGGGTACCCGTTACTTTCCGACTTATTTCAGCAACTTAAGGTCTCCAACTTAGAGTGCTGTCCAAATGTACACCTAGGTCCTTAACACTTTGGCTAAATGGAATAGGAATATTGTCAAAATTCACTGGTGTGATGGCGTTAAGGTCTAGTTTTGCAAGCTGCCGAGAGCTACCGATCACGATAGCCTGACACTTTGAGGGATTTACGAACAGCCCGAACCTCTCCGACCACTGTTTAATATGCAAGAGGTCCTGGTTTAACCTTTTGATAGTAGCCAAGATGTCCGGTACTTTGCAGTGGTCGTAAAGCTGCAAATCATCGGCATATAGGTGGTAAGCGCAGCGAAGATCAGGGGTGACGAAATTAATAAATGTAGAAAAAAGAAGTGGAGAGAGAATACCACCTTGAGGTACGCCAGTAGCAAGGTCACACCAGTCTGACAAGGACCGGTCAACACGGACCGCTTGCTGGCGCCCCCCAAGGTAGGCAGAAAACCAATTAAGTGCCAAAGGAGAGATATTAAGATGCTTAAGTAGGGCAAGGAGAATGTCGTGGTCAACAGTGTTAAAGGCGTTTGAGAAGTCAATCAGAATTAGTACTGTGACCATTTGATTCTCCATGCCGCTTCTTATGTCCTCAGTCACCTTTAGTAGCGCCGTGCATGTGCTATGGCTTGGTCGAAAACCAGACTGGAAGGGGCTAAGCAATTTATGGGAGTAAATGTAATGAGAAAGCTGCTTATGCGCCACCGCTTCAGCGATTTTCGACATAAAGGGGAGGATAGAGATGGGTCGGAAATTGCTAGGCGAAGTGGGATTATTAATTTTGGGAAGAGGGATAACAAAAGCTTTCCGCCAAAGTGAAGGAAATTCGCCAGAGACCAAAGAGAAGTTGATGATGTGAGTAATTACAGGAAGCACACAGTCCAAAACTGAGACAATCATGTAACGACTTACATCATCACAACCCGCGGCTTTAGATTTGATGGCTCGAACAATCTTTTCTACTTCGGTTTGAGAGGTTGGGTGGAATGAAAAAAAATCTGTCAAAGAAGAGGGTAAGGACAAAATACCTGAAATAGTAACGGCCTTTATACGGTTGTTGACACCAAGGGCAGACGAAAAGTGTGTATTGAGGTCATTAAGCGAGAAAGACGTGGTATCGCATCCTTTAATTTGCCTCCCGACGCCAAGTGATCTTAGAAACTTCCAAACATCGGCCATAGAGGAAGAGGAGACATTGACGTGAATAAACCGACGCTTCGCTGCGCGCACCATTTGGTTACATCGGTTACGTGCTATTTTAAAAAGTTTCCAGCTGTCGTCGGAGCGGTCTCGTTTAGAAATTCTGAAGGCCCGGTCTCTCTTTTTCATGGCCATACGAACGCCCTCGGTAATCCAAGGTGCGGGTGGCCGTCTCACGCGAACAGTACGTACCGGTGCGTGCTTATCAAAAAGTCGTAACACGGCAGCATTAAAAAGTGACACTTTGGCATCGACCGATGAAGCAGAAAGCACTGGGGACCAATCGATAGCCGCTGCATCCCTTGCAAGAGATTTAGGGTCTACCCGGGCCAAGCTTCGCATGGTTACAAGAGCTGGTTTGCATTTTGGCGGTTTGATTTTATAGCACGCGTAGGTAAATAAGATCGTGATGGGAGAAGCCCGGGGCCAGAAGTTGTCCATGTCCTTTACAACAAGATACGGCGATGACGCAATAATGACATCTAGCCAGGTATCTGCAGTAGCAGTATGATGCGTTGGAGCTAGGGGAAGCAAAGAAAAGTTAACAGAGTGGAGCAACGCCTTTAGTTTTTTACTATGGGGCGTATCTTTACAAATGTCGGTATTTAAATCACCCATTACCAGGTGATGTGTGTAATCCGTGCTCAGTGACTCGAGAGTGTGTTCCAAGTCAGAGAAATAGTCTACAGTGGGAGGACAGTAAACAACCCCCAGAACAGCCTTGACTCCTTTGATATTTATTTCAAGAAAGACCCATTCCGCAGACGCAGAGTATTGAGATTATGTAGAATGCAAGATTTTATACGAAATGGAGCTCCTGAGATAAATGGCCACGCCACCGCCACCCTTCCCCAAATCGCCAAAACGAATCGCCAAACGTGAACTATGCGTCGTTGAAGAGTTCCGTTCTGATCATCATCAGCAGTTCCACTTCATCAAATGTCACTCTTTTGAATGAAAATGCTTGACTTGTTGATAAAAATACAAAAATCACTATGTGTAAGCCCTTAAGATTTGAGGAGTTCCCTCGATTCTTCATGGATCCCATCATCAGAACTTGAGCTTGACGAAAATTTGTCCTGACAATTAAACTTGCTAAACAAACACAGCAAAGAGGACAAATCGCCAAACGTGAACTATGTGTCGTTGAAGAGTTCCGTTCTGATCATCATCAGCAGTTCTACTTCATCAAATGTCACTGTTTTGAATGAAAATGATGGATTTGTTGATAAAAATTTAAAAATCACTATATGTATGCCTTTAAGATTTGAGCAGTTCCCTCGATTCCTCATGGGATCCATCATCAGAACTGCGTTTTGACAAAAACGGGACCAATCTGTATATATATATACTCACAATCAAAAAAAGAATTTTCAAAATCGGACATGACAGAGTTATCGAGTAACAAACATAAAAAATAAAATACAAAAAAAAAAACATACACGCCGAATTCAGAACCTCCTCTTTTGAAATCTTGAAGTCGGTTAAAAATATAATTACGTTAATAAATATTTTTTCACCTCACTGGCTCGGAAAGCTCTTTTTTATTCTTTAAAAACAGATAGCAAAACTGCATTTTATTCACAAGAGTGCAAAGAATATTTGAAATTCGATCGTGATATTAGTAACTTTTTAAACATAATAACAATAACATGTAAAGGCCACTCCAGACAGGACCATCTTCGCCCATCTGATTAAATTATCTGATCAAATCAGGTACTGTGGACGCAAAAAATATTTTATATTTAATTGTGTTCAATTAAAAACATTTAGTGTAAACAATTTTGCTTCATGATTTTACTATAATGATGAACTATTTTAATTGATGAACTACCTGTCTCAGAATAATTCGAAAATTGTGCATTGTTTTGGTTTTATCTGTGACATGTATCTTTTTAATTTTTAAAAGTTAGTTTTGTTTACTTATATTTTTAAGTTTCAGATTGCGTTTTTATTTTTTATTAATGTAATACATATATCTGCCATCACCTTTCAATAAATGTATTAAATCAACGCAAAGACCAGCTGAGATATTTATGTAGGTACTTACGACAGGTGTAATACATTTTTCGTGATATATGTGACTTTGAGGTTATGTAGAGTTTTGTATCGAATTATCATTTCAAGTTCTTTCTTTCAGTGTAAAACCGAATAATTGCAGCGAAAACTAGTGCTAAATGAAGTCCAAGATCGTTTATCTACACTCATACTGTAAGTACTCTAAAATGCGTTCAAAAACCGTAGACAATGACAAGCATTACAACAAACGATTTAACTATGATAAGTTTCTTATCTGCGGCAGTAACGTAATTTTAACTTTGCATGCTCAAATATTGTTAAGCAATGAGTTTCAAATTTGGAACATCGAATTTGATAACATAATGTTACCGCCATGGCCAACTCCATTGGTCCCGCGCGAGCCCCGACACAATCGAGTTGGCCACGCCGACACAATCGAGATGGCCGCGGCGGTGCAATGGCGGCCATTCTATGATTTCCGAATACGGCATTTATAATAAATAATATGAGTGTAGATAAAGCAGTGTATGCAACTGTACGTAATTAGGCCTTAAAACACTCGTGTGATCTTATTATGAAATTCGCCTGCGGCTCATTTCATAAAACCACACTCATGTTTTAAGGACCCTTATTACGTAACAGTTACATAAACTACTATTTTTGCATAGGAGCAAGTGCTGCATATTGTCACAAAGCAAGAAAACACTACAATTTAACAGGTTTAAGCACCAAGCATCCCGCTACCTACAACAGACTTTTATCAAGCCTTTGAAATGTTTTCCTTCAGGTACCTACCTAAGCTATGTATACAATAAATAAACACCAAAACCTCACGTGCGTTTTTCGTGGAATGGAGGCGTGGAATTGTTATCCCCAAGTGACACATGCCTTTACCTACATGGCACTTCATCCATATACAGAACTGATTTTGAAAATGTACATTTTAAACTAATAGAACGGTTCACCGCGTAATCATGGATGAGGACTGTGAATTAGACGACGACGGGAATGAAGCCCGAAAATAGCAGTTTTGTAAAAAAAAGGCAATGGAGAATCTTCCCCCAACAAAAGACGCACTAGTCCAACACTCCAAGCGTGCTACATATCAGGCAGAAGTATGGTGTACCAGCGAGCTTAGCCAACATCATACCCCTAGTTCAGAAGGCTGGGACAGGACTAGAAGATGTTTCATGGGTTCCGATTTGGACAACCATACCTATTGCTTCAAATTTGTATATTTAGACACCAAGTTTGTGATTCCAAGTGACTTAGAATTAGAACTCGAGATATTACTAATGAACTATAATTCAAAATGGCCGCTATAAAATTAAATATGGCCGACGGAGAAGTTGGTTCCCACCAAAAACTTAAAGCTATGGACCTAACAAGTGCCTGAAACAAAATTGGTGGTTCTATCCAGCGTGTCCATATTTACGACAGTTTGTTCGAGCACTCTGCCCCACTAAAACCATTTACGAACTTGGCAATCATTCACTGGTTTTAATGGGACATCATTAGTTTTTTGTCAAGTAATAAAAAATATTAAGCCATATGTATTTACACATTTTAACCTTTTAACCTTATCCACATTTTACCCTTTTAACCTTTTCACTTTTTCTTCAATTTACCTTTTCACTTTACATTACAATTAGAAAAAAAACTAAGTTCAAAAGGCGACGCCAGCTGTCTAAGCTTATCAGTGAATTTTCCTATTTCAAAGAAAATATGAAAAATATAAAAAAATCCTATACACACGATTTTCAAGCTGGATGCCAAATTTCAACTTTCTAGGTCACCTGCATACCTAGCATAACTTGACGTGTGACGCGACAGTTCATACTTCAAGCGCGACTCGAAGTATGGAGTGCGACAACGTAATATATGCTAGCCGGCCTGGAAATAGTCAAAGGTTTTGATGAGTGAGTCAGTAGTAAGTATAGCGATTTTCCGAGGTCAATATCTTTTAGCTAAAATTCAGGATTCTTTAAAAAGTAGATAGTCTTATTAGAGTCATAAAATTGGAAGTGTGAAGGTCAAAAGGTTTCAGGTTACTGGGGGTCTAATATGGCTCCAAATGGTTCGTGTATTTCCCCATTGCTGGTGTGTTGCCTCTTTGCACTGCGAACTTGGCTGACACACTGCCGTGTACGAGGCTTGCACTGAAAGTGTCGGGTATCGAATACTTGTTAATTTATTTTTAACATGTATTATACTTTTTTATAATCTCTGAAGTTTCCTTATCTCAACACACTGGCCACTTAGAAAAAAAAATCTATGGTTCGGTTTCAATATAAGTACTGGGTGTCTCTTTCAAATCGGTCAGTATGGGAAAGTCTGAAACTATAAGACATACGAAGATCTGTTCTGAGGAACCATGTCATCGATTTTAATAACAAGAAAAACTGCATTCATACATTTTAAAAAACATCTGTACTCCGTTCGGGAATCGAACCCGGTTGTTATGAAAAAAAAAACCTACACTATTTCTATTTAGATATCGATTGTGTAGGTCTTAAGCAGTAAATGTCTGTATGAAACATGATGTCTAAAATGAATAAAATGTATTTTATTATATGAAGATACAAAATGCAATTGTAAGATCGTTACCTAAACGTGTTGAATATTGTATTGAAAATGGCGGTGGTCACTTCGAGCACCTACTAAAATAAATTAAAGTATGTGTAAACAATGCATTTTATTCATTTTAGACATCATGTTTCATACAGACATTTACTGCTTAAGACCTACACAATCGATATCTAAATAGAAATAGTGTAGGTTTTTTTTTTTCAAAACAACTGGGTTCGATTCCCGAACGGAGTACAGATGTTTTTTAAAATGTATGAATGCAGTTTTTCTTGTTATTAAAATCGATGACATGGTTCCTCAGAACAGATCTTCGTATGTCTTATAGTTTCAGACTTTCCCATACTGACCGATTTGAATGAGACACCCAGTACCTATACATATTCATCAGATATTCATCTATGGTTTCAATTGTTTATTGAAGTCGTCGAATTGCCATTAAAAAAAAAGTTGTCGAGTCGCTGCTTAAAATGGAAATGTGCCGTGAAAATTTTAGAGCTATGATTTATTATGACTTTAAAAGTGGACTAACACAAAAACAATGTGAAGAGCGGATGGTTGCTGCTATTAATGATGAAGCACCTTCAAATACTACAATATACAGGTGGTATTCAGAATTTCAACGTAGCCGTGTATCCCTCACCGACGAAGTGCGTGAAGGTCGATCAAAATCGGCAGTCACGCAAGAAAACGTCGATGTTGTGCGTCGCCTAATAAATGAAGACCGAAGTGTGACATTGGGAAATTCAAGAGTGCCTGGGTATTGGAATGAGTCAAATACAAATTATTTTAAAAGAAGAATTAGGCGTGAGGAAGTTATTTTCCCGTTGGATACCTCACCTATTGTCTGACGAGCAGAAAATAGTCCGTGACAATTGGTGCCGCAAAACTTTGAAAAAATTTAACAAGGGACGGTCAAATGCAGTTTTTAGCATAGTGTCAGGTGACGAGTCGTGGATGCTTATGAGCCTGAAACTAAAAACCAATCCCGAGTATGGGTCTTCGAAGACGAGCTCAAACCGACAAAAGTTGTTCGTTCTCGCAGCACGGCTAAGAAGATGGCGGCTACGTTTATCTCTAAATCTGGTCACGTAGCTACTGTTGCTCTTGAGGATCGTAGAACAGTCAATGCTGATTGGTACACCACTATTTGTTTGCCGAACGTCTTTGCTGAACTCCGAAAAACAAACCCTAGTCGTCGCATCATCCTTCACCACGACAACGCCAGTCCACACACCGCTCGGATAACAACTGAGTACCTGGACGGTGAAAAAGTCAAAATATTGGACCACCCTCCATATAGCTCTGACTTAAGTCCCAACGACTCTTTTACATTCCCCAGAATCAAGGACAAACTGCGTGGTCAGCGGTTTCAGACACCAGAAGAAGCAGTGAAGGCCTATAAAATAGCTATTTTGTCGACCCCTACTTCAGAGTTCAAAAAGTGCTTAACGACTGGTTTGAACGCATGCATAAGTGCATGAAATACAAAGGAGAATATTTTGAAAAACAATAAAAATAAATAAACTCAAAGTATACTGCATATTTTTTTCTATTCCCGAAACTTTCAGTTTTACCCTCGTATCTAGTTGTGTTGTATATCACTTTTTCCTGAACACGGGGTGAAACGACTTCTAGGCTGACAAACGAAAATTTGATCAAATGCATTAAGCTGTTAAAACATAAAAAGTTTATTAAAAAAATTGTTTAATTTGTACAATAGGGAGATGAAACACTAAGTTAAAATATGTTACATCTATTAGTTCTATGCGAGTTCTATTTATGCGACCACGTTCCAAGGTTTGCCGTTCTTCGTTATCGTGGGTTTTACCTGTAAACAGTATAAAATTTTAAAAAAATGTTTACAACATACACGCACACACACGTGTGTTATATTTGTTTGCAATGTATAATGGATCTGAGTGAGTGAATGTATAATTAGATAGCATGCCTTTGCAAATATAAGTAATGTAAACAATTTCGAAATGCTTGATTCATTCTAAATGCGTATTTGCTGTAAGAAATGTAAGAGAATGTTTCACCCTCCTTTAATCGAGAACGATTGTTTATGTCTTGAACCAGCTTTAAAGTAGAGCTTTAAAGCAACTTTGAAGTAGACTATGGAATCCATACTAATATTATAAAAGTGAAAGTGTGTTTGTCTGCCTGTCTGTCTGTCTGTTACCTCGTCACGTTTAAACAGCTGAACTGATTTAGATGAAATTTGGTATGAATATAGTTTAAATCCCTGGGAAGGACATAGGATAGTTTGTATCCCAGAAACCATCCCTTAAGGGGGTGAAAAGGGGGTGGAAGTTTGTATGGAATTGTTACTGACTGTTGACTTGAAATAGAATACTAAATTTATATTTGCGCTTAGGTTTTACAAAGGCGTTTTATTAATTCCATATGACGAAAGCTAGTAGAGAATAATTTGAAAATGTTAGTTTGTACATCCGTTCAGTAGAAGAGCGGGAACCCGTATTAACAATGGTTTAAATATAGGTACGTACAGTCTTTTTTATCCTTTAGCCATTTTGTACAAGTCATAGGTTGGAAATATTTATTACAATGGGACGAACCCACAAATCGCGAAAAATATTGATTAGATAGTTATCCCGTAAAAATCATAATTATAATATGGTATGGAACAGCTAAATTTGTTTTCCCGGTTACAAACTTAGTCTTATGGATAAGTTATCTTCAATGGGATTAACTCTGAAGTTTATTCCCATAAGTAAGCGAAACTAGATGTGCCGCCACTCGAATAGACTGGTCATTTTTTTAGCAACAGTAGTTTTTAATCTTTCAAGGCTACGCTTATATACCTAATTAGTAACTATTTTCCCAACTCAAATAGCTGCTTTAGCTACTTCCCTTCATATCGCTCTATGGGAGTAGGTATTCCGAGTAATTTATTTGAATCCATATTGTTAAATAAGTTTCTGTCAAAAAATATATTTTTGTTCGAGTTTTTAATGCTGACTGTACTTTTCTTGCAAAAGGTATCTACTGCTTAACGAGACGATTCTAAAAACCCAACAACAATGAGCTTCCATTATTTTATCACACAATTCTTATCACCACCTTCGGTCTCCATCAGCAGACTAGCTCCATATCATGGCGAATCATTAATCTATAAACCCACCTGTTTTGTTATTTCATCTTCACACGCCATCCTTATTCGCGCGCAAGTTGCCGGCGTCTCAAGCACAAACTCGGGAGATGCGCCGGCGTCAACTCGAGCCGACCGAATGGCCTCCTTAATCGCGAAGAATACTGATGCTGCGAGGAATAGCGGAGGCTCGCCTACAGCCTGGAAAATTCAGTAAAACCGCTCTTCTATATCAAACTCGTGGAGCTTGTCTTTTAACATAAATGTTTTTATTTTTTTGCTTTCTAATGAATCACCATTAGTTTATACAATATTATCCGTCATTAACACCTCATCTAAAAATAAGCACAGCAACTCCAGGCAGCAATCGAATATACAGACTTGGACAAAGCAGCGTCCAGTATACCCTTGGCATACCTCACTTCGTAACCTAATTCGGCAAACCCATGAATCTTGTGAATTTACTAGGTATCTCACATATCGAGGACGGAGGTTCATAATGTGCCGGCCAGTGTTGGCCGTTAATTTCAATTAGAATTGAAAATTGATCAATAAGATTGAAGATTAATTCCGTAACTAATCAATTACACTAACATCAATTTTTACTAACGTTAGTTCGCATTGATTTTGTGACGTCTTTAATTACACTAACCGTCAATAAGAACTAACCTATTAGTTACACTAACGTCTCGAAAATTTAATAAGATTAACAGTTAATTAGATTAACGTTAGTGTAACTAAATTAATCCTGTCTTACACTAATAATTAATGTTAAAACTGCATCTCGGGTTTGGAAGTTGGGACCAATATCACAAGATGGAGCTCATGCTGGACCCTAGGGCTACCTACTGGATCTCGGGTTTGGCGCATCATAGACTCATGCTGTTTGGGCTCATTCAACTTGTACTGATGGTATGGTATGGTATGGTATGGTATGGTATGGTATGGTATGGTATGGTATGGTATGGTATGGTAGGGTAGGGTATGGTATGGTATGGTATGGTATGTTATGTTATGTTATCGTTACCATCTGCTCATCAGTACAAGTCGAAGAGCCCAAACAGCATGTGTCTATGATGCGCCAAACCAGGGGTCCAGTAGGGATCCCCAGGGTCCAGCATGAGCTCCAGCTCCATACCATACCATACCATACCATACCATACCATACCATAACATACCATAACATACCATACCATACCATACCATACCATAACATACCATAACATACCATCAGTACAAGTCGAATGAGCCCAAACAGCATGAGTCTATGATGCGCCAAACCCGAGATCCAGTAGGGATCCCCAGGCTCAAGCATGAGCTCCAGATTTTGATACCGGTACCATCTGCTCATCAGTACAAGTCGATTGAGCCCAAACAGCATGAGTCTATGATGCGCCAAACCCGAGATCCAGTAGGGATCCCCAGGGTCCAGCATGACGTCCATCTTAGGATTCCGGTCCCATTGCTTATCAATACAAGCCCCCGAGTCCGGAGTCAAAATCGAAACAAAAATCAAAACCACGTAGCTTTACCTAAATCCGCGTTTAGTTACGTAAATTATTAATGTCAATTATCTATTCAATCTACACTAAAAATTATATTAATGCGTTTAATTTTTGAGAAAGATTAAAAATTAAATATCTTCAATTATTAGTTATTCGCAAAGGATTAACACATTAGTTACAATTAATTTTAATTCTAATTGAAATCAATTTGCATTAAACTATTAGTGTTCAATTTTTACTAACGTGTTTCAATCTTTAATTTTTAATTTTCAATTACACTAACGTTCGGCCAACACTGGTGCCGGCTATGTTACAGTATTATTTTTCTGATTGTTGTTTTACTCACCTTTGATGAATAGACTGCTCGGGGATTAGGTGCTCCTTTTAACAGTGAAACATTAAATGTTTTCGGTATATCGGAAAATCCAGGTATCTTATATGCACCTGGACCACGAGATAGCAATTCACCATTAGGGGAGAATACCATTTCCTCTATAGTGTAATAACCATAACCTTGTGTGAATGCCCCCTCAATTTGACCTATATCAATCGCAGGGTTTAAACTTTCGCCTAAATCCATGACAATGTCAGTTCTGAGCACCTTGTGATCACCGGTCAAGCAATCGATTAGAACTTCTGAACATGCCACTCCATAAGTGAAGTATTCAAAAAGATTTCCTGTATTTGTTTCAGGATTGTATTCGATCTTTGGCACTACGTAAAAACCTGTAGCTGACAAATTGACCCTGTCAAAATAGGCCGACATGACCCAGTCTTCCCAAGTACCAGTGGGATTTTTAGTTCTGTATGGCTCCAGCCTCTTTGCAAGAGTGGAACACGCATCGACAACTGCCATTCCGTATATATCGGAACTCATACTCGCCGCTGTTGGTGAACTGTTTGGAATTGTGTTGGTAGCCATTTCGCTAATGTGAATTTTGCTGATATCAACTTCCAAGACTCTAGATGCAACTTGAATCATTTTTGTAAATAAACCTTGCCCCATTTCGATACCGCCTATAGATATAAGAACTGATCCATCTGTGTATATTAGAACCAATGCGCCTCCTTGCATGAGGAGGTCTCCCTGAAATGATATTCCGTATTTTGTAGGTAATATCGACATCCCCTTCTTCTTCCATCGGTTACATCTGTAATTAATTTAATAAATTATAAATAATGATAAAAAAACGTTGAATAATTATAAGGCATATACAAAATAGGAATACATTTAACAGTATTTGATCGGTACGTACTTATTAAATTCTTCAACACTCTTTTTTCTTTCCCAATAGTTTGAACTTTCAATGCATTCTTTCCAACATCTGGAGATAGTGCAATATGTTAGGCACTGATTGAAATATGTTAAATGACCTTCTCTGTATAGATTAAGGTCTGCAATTTCTTCGTAGTCCTTGCCGATAGATGCAGCTATGTCTCTTATCAAATTCTCCGCAGCAAACATCGCTTGAGGAGCTCCAAATCCCCTAAAAGCTGTGTTCGAGGGCATATTGGTTTTGCAAAGGTATCCTTCAATGTCTATGTTTGGTATAAAATAACAGTTGTCTAAGTGCATGACTATTCTCTCCATCAACTGTAAACAAGAAAGATAATTACGTGAGTAATCCTTTTCAAACTAAAAGTGACTTTGTTTATTAAAATATCATTAAAATTACTTACAGAACACGATATGTCCATTGAGTTTCCTGCGTTTACATAAATCTCATATTTAGCAGCTGTAATTTTTCCATCATTATCGAATGTTGCCTGATATTTGATTAAACATGGGTGTCTGTAGCCTGTAGCTTGCATATCTTCATCTCTATCCAGAACAGCTCTGACTGGTTTCTTCATTTTATAAGCGGCCACTGCCACGGGAATAGCTAGTATAGTTCCTCGAGTTTCCTTACCACCAAAACCACCTCCTAATCTCTTTACTTTCGATACTACTTTATTATTGTGTATACCAAGAGCTTGTGAGGCGATGTGCTATAAAGAGAATTAAAAAAAATATTATGTCGCCTACGTGATGGGATAGGAAGCTTGCCGATGGCGATTGGGTGAATTTTATAATTTCATTTTAAGTAAATTGTTTTTGTTTATAGACATTATATAGTTTAATGTTACGCTTTTTTTTATTAGTAATTTATATAGTAGTGTGTAGTGTAGACTCACTACTATATAAAATAAACAAATCAAAATATCTATGAAAAATAATTTTGTTTGTACTTCAGTAGATATTATTTAATATTAGTAGTATTTTGTAAAATTTCAACCTTCGAAATAAAAGCGTGATGATTTGATGTTATTTCTTTTAATAACTAACTGCTTAATACTTACTCCAATTTCAGCGGGATTTTGAGTAGAAGATACAATTTCTAACTCATCTTCTTTTCTAATGGCAAATGCAGACATGGTTTCTAGATAGAAATGTTCTTGTGCGCCACTTCTTACATGATTCTCTATTTTTCTATTCGATTTTGCGTTTTTAAAAACATCAACTACGTTTCCTTTTTTGAGAACTCGTGGACTTGAAAAGTACGACTTATGAGCAATGGCATCCTCAATAGTAACTATGACGGGTTCAAGAACTTTGTAAGTAATATTAACTAAGTCTTTTCCCATCCTTGCTGCACTCTCAGATTCTGCAATCACAGCGCCAACAACACAGGACCGGCTTGTCACTATCTTTGAGGCAAATATCTCTTCGTCTTTAAATATGGGGCCCAATTTGTTTCGATTGTCTTCTAAATCCTTTGCTGACAAAAAAGCCCTTACCCCAGCAACTGACATTGCTTTACTTGCATCTATCGATACAATTTCTGCGTGAGTTTCCTTACTGAAAACTAACGTCAAATAAAGTTCATCTTCGAAATGTGGTATATCATCACAGTATAAAGCTTCACCGCATGCTTGCTTAAAAGCAGACATATGTGGCACAGGTTGGCCTACACTATCGGATATCTTTCTATTATTGTCATTTATTTCAAAATACTGCGAACTTTTCCATTGTAATGTCGGTTCTTCAATGGCAGCACTTAAATAATTGGGGGGCACAGTGGTGCCATTATATTCTTGCATTTTACTTAATACATCAATGTAAAACCTAAAAAACAAACTTAAACAAAGCGATTTTCGGTATTCAGCCATACCACCAGGCACGGAAATATCTAATTGGAACTCTTGCAACAGATTTTCGCAAACAAGATTTAACATATTTTGATTCCAAGTCAGGGTTTTCATTGCATTGGATGTTTTAGTCCCACATTTAGTTATCGGTCCCATTCCACCATAACATACAGTGGCTTCTTCAACTACATTACTGTTTTCTTTAAATATAATGTTAAAAGCAGCTGTGACTATAGAGATATCATCTTCTTTTCTTTTAGCTTGTTTATATGCTTTAAAGAATTGTGATTCTTTTGTGAATGGAATTTCAATGGATATAACTATTTCATCATCTTCTATAACAGTCTTTCGATACTCTTTGAAAAATGATTCGTCCATTACTACTTTTCTGAGTCCTTTCTCTTTACTGTACACATTCAAGACAGCGTTGGATGCCATCAGTATAGGGTTTAAATCCGAAATAGGACTCGCAGTTATGATATTCCCCGCAAGTGTTGCGACATTGCGTACTTGGTTGCCGGCGAACCAATGAAGCATGTCTTTAATAGCTTCTAAAACTTTACATTTCCCTGCATTTTTTGCAACAACATCTTGAAGAAAATTCGATGATTCCGTCAATGAAATAGATGAACCGATTTCAACTCCATTTTTTGTTACAGAGCAAAAATTCATTTCTGCTATCGAAGAGGGAGAAAGTAAAATTGGATAAATCATTTTCTTAAATTTCATTTCGATTCCAAGCTCCGTGTTCCCTCCTACGATTTTACTGTGTGGAAAATACTTCTTCACAGTCAATGCATCTTGCAAATGTTGTGGCCGAATCCACATTACTCTTTCACCTTTAAAGCAAAGATATTCTTTTTGATACGTCGTATTCACTTTAAGTTCTGGCGGAAATATGGGCTCTTGTGTGGGGTCGTAAGGCTGAAAAGATGATTGATCGTATAACATTGGTTTATTTTCATTGCGTTTCTTATTCTTACAGCACTCTTCTCCCATCATGCAGCCTTTGCCAATATCGTAATTCAAATACTGTGTTTCCCAAGCTTCGACAAAGGTTTTGAATCCTTCAATGATTGGCCTGTACCCAGTGCATCTACAGAGGTTCCCTTGAAATGCGGTTTCAATATCTTTTTCATGTATTTTGTTTTTGCTTCTTAATAAAGCGTACATGGACATGACTATACCCGGGGTGCAGAATCCGCATTGTGACCCATGAGTCTTAGCTATTCTTTCCTGTACGGCGTGGAGTTTTTCTTGGCTGGATCCAATTCCTTCAACAGTAGTCACAGCTAAGCCATGCATTGCACACACCGGTGTCAAGCACGCGTTTAATGCAATATGTCTGTTAAGTTTTGTTAAGGAACAAGTGAGTTACATTTACTATTAAAGTGGTCACGGTCACTTAGTAATTGGTAACCTAAATACTAAGAGTAGCGGATGAGCTAAATTGATTGTAGTTGGTCTGGTGCAGTGTCTTCATCAGTAGGTATTGAAAAAGGATACTTGATTTTGTCTTCCCGTGCGGAGTATTGGGAGACCATAACAGTGCAGGCGCCACAGCCGCCTTCCCCGCAGCCGTACTTGGTCCCTGTCAGCCGGAGTTTTCGCCGCAGATACCATAGAAGCGTCCATTCCGGATCTGGAGCGGGTTCCGTTACCTGCGTCGATAGAAGTCGATAATATAGAAAGGTGTCTAAAATGATCTTTCATGCAAGTTTATGTCTCAGTACGGCCAGTAGGTACTAATTTGTTTATTATAGTCTGGCTGGCCAAAACGTTCAGTTACAGTGGGAGTAAAAAGCTAAACTTACTCATCCCTTTTTTAGTAGCGAGGGTACTAGTGTAATACAGATACACTCTCTGTATATACTTGAAGTAAAATGGTCCCTGGCCAGACAAGCTAAGTATATTAGTAGGTAAAATGTCGCTACACGTCTCCCTCTGACGTAAGCAATGAAGGAGCTGATGGAAAGATTCACCAAGGTTGAGTAAGCATCGATAGCTCAGTTGGTCAGAGCGATCGGACCGGTATTCCTAAAGGTCGCAAGTTCAAATATTGCTCGACGCGGTGAATTTCTCAATTTTTCTTACAATTATAAAAAACTTTTTAACAAAAAAATTGAACCGCCGAAAAGAAAAAAAAAGCCAATAAAAAACCGTTAAAACGAAACGAATCGACCAACAAAAAAAAACAATAGCGCACTGAAAAGAAAAAAATAATAATTTGGTCTTCAATAACGCAAGTGCATACCTACCCTACAATTACAATTATAATCTATTTCTATACACTTTCTATATACCTAAAACAATCGCTAGGCTTATATCAATTTAATTAAATCTAGAAAGTATGAACTATATACATACTTCTGAAATCAATCACACAAATCTGCGTATTTATATATTTACAATCAGTTATTTTTGGAGTCGGTGCCAGCCTCAAACAATCTTGAGCACCTTAGTGAAGAGTTGAACGCAACACATTATGTGGTTAAAGGTGCTCAAGTTTGTTTGAGGCTGGCACCGACTCCAAAAATAACTGATTGTAAATATATAAATACGCAGATTTGTGTGATTGATTTCAGAAGTATGTATATAGTTCATACTTTCTAGATGTAATTAAATTGATATAAGCCTAGCGATTGTTTTAGGTATATAGAAAGTGTATAGAAATAGATTATAATTGTAATTGTAGGGTAGGTATGCACTTGCGTTATTGAAGACCAAATTATTATTTTTTTCTTTTCAGTGCGCTATTGTTTTTTTTTGTTGGTCGATTCGTTTCGTTTTAACGGTTTTTTATTGGCTTTTTTTTTCTTTTCGGCGGTTCAATTTTTTTGTTAAAAAGTTTTTATTTCATAATTTTCTGTGGCTATAATTTATAAAAATTATTACATGCTTAATTTTTTATTACTTTTAAAATAGCTACCTACCTTGCTTTAGCTATTAACTGTTATATTAATAAGCTTCTTTAACTATTATTTTGTTCTGTAATATAAATACTTAAAAAAGAACAGGCTTTATATACCAACATGGGTAGGCCTACAAAAAATTCTGCTCGAATGAGAAAAAGATATTTAGAAGAATCTAATAATGAGAAAAAAAAAGGATGGAAGCAAATAGAAAGAAGAGACTGGCAGGTCTAAAACTCATTGTCAAAACTCGTGAGGTTTTTTTTGTAAAAACTCTGCTTTAAAATCTGCGAGTGAACAATAAATTACCCCTATTTGCCCACCCTTAGGGTAAGATTTTTATCCAAAAAATCGGACTACTCTGTAAAAAGTTATGCGTGGCCATACGTTACAATCGGTGAGTGAAAAATCAATCATCCCCTTTTTTCCTACCCTTAAGGTTAGAATTTCCTTTTTCAAATTTATATGGGACCTATTTCGGGATATACCCTTTCCAATAAAAAAATTATTATCAAAATCGAACTACTCTGTAAAAAGTTATGCGTGGTCATACGTTACAATCGGTGAGTGAAAAATCAATCATCCCCTATTTTCCTACCCTAAAGGTTGGAATTTTCGTTTCAAATTTATATGGGACCAATTTCGGGGTATACCCTTTCCAATAAAAAAATAATTATCAAAATCGAACCACTCTGTAAAAAGTTATGCGTGATCATACATAAAAAAAAAAAAAAAAATATACGCGTCGACTTGAGAACCTCCTCCGTTTTTTTCGTCGGTTAAAAATTGAAACTTCTCTTGCAGACGTTTCTGCTTATAGCACAAAATTAATGTAAAAATTGTCTTTTTCATACACTAATCTTACACAATTTTAATTTTGAATATTGAAGATGTCCTTGTTTAATTAATTGCATTACGTATAATGTGAAAAACTAAATTCACTAAAATATTTCAGTGCGCGCACATGTGTTCGCCAGCCGAAAAACACGCAAATTTGGATTCCAGTATCGCGGACAGTCGATAATTAATAATTTCAGTTAGTATAACACGAAAATCATATGAAATATCATTTAATAGTTGATAACTAACTAAACTAAAGATCTACCATAAATAATATGAAATTACTATCGTTTAACCGCCGAGCGGTGTGTTAAATTTTTCGTTAGATTATCGCTCAAGCTCTCACCCACGTGTAAGCTTGACCTGACCAGCTTATGTCTGGAGAAGGGTACTACCCTTTGTTTTAATTTCAGTGCTTTTAAGGAATAAACTACCTGAGAACCGCATACCAGGTTCAGTTTGTCAATATATATTATGGAATTCATATTTTTTTGATATTAAAATACATTGTCGGCCATTTGTCCGGCTAGCACTACTGTCCTCGCTACCGGCCCAATTTTTTTTATATGGAACTCGGCTGTATTCTCTAATATCTACAATGCAGATAAGCAAGACAAGATTAGCATACATACATTACAATAGTACATTATGATACAAGTGTGCTAAGTTGATCATAACATCCGAAGCGATATTGTGCGCACGAACGTACGATGAGTGCGCTAAGGAAGCTGAGCTATGTAATGAGCAAGCACACGCGTTTCATACGACGTTTTTCAACACACTTGCGAGGAAATGACAGAATAGTGTAATTAATAACTTTTGATAAATACATTAATTGTCAGAATGTTTACAGGATATAGGTACTTACGAACCTAAGATAATGTAAAGATAATTAAATTAAACTAAGTAACCTTTTTTGTGATGTTATTGACTATCTGGAACTCTTTTTCAAATCATTTCATAAAATTAAAGACTTGACATTTATTGTGCAATAAATTATAGTATTTTTTTTTTCTTACGTATTGCCAGAGCCGGATCAGCCTTTAGGCAGAGTAGGCAACTGCCTAGGGGCCCCGCATCGGGTAGCCCCGCGTGTGCACAGAGGAAAATGAAAATGTTTCAAAGAGTGAAATATTAATTGGAAAATTAGTAATTATCGGCTAGGGGCCTCGCGTGGGCAAAGAAGATATTGAAAATGTTTCATAGAATTAAATATACCTTACTGACTGACTTAATCTATCGACACAATTTTTTTGTCATACGTTTGCTAAAAAGGGGCCCCAACAATTGTATTGCCTAGGGGCCCCAAAGTGCTTAATCTGGCCCTGCGTATTGCTCACTAGATTTTTATGATAACATTTTACTAGTATGTATCACAATTTTGAAATATATCCAGAGGTTAAATTAACGCTAAAGTTGTGTTCTTATACACTAAAATATAATTTGTTTCAGTTAATAAAACACGAGGAGAAAAACCTAACAAATAAACAATGATTTGAGGTTAACTTATAAATGGCGCGCAATTTTCTTTTTTTGGTAGTGCGTCAGCTTGGGGGGCGTCCATTAATCGCGTCATATTGTATAAGGGGGGGAGGGGGTCCAGAAAAAATCACCAATGATCACCACAGGGGGGAGGGGGGTCTGGACACATATGACGTGTAATTTTTTTGTTCCTTGTGCTAAACTGTATTATGGTCAATAAAATAAAAGTTAACAACTTTTAAATGAATCAATCTGTCAAAAGCAGAGTAAAATTGCACTAGCAGTGTAGCACTATGATTGAAAATATTTTTTAATGTCATTTGACATATTATTTTGTGAAGTAGGTTTTTAGGGTTCCGTAGCCAAAGTGGCAAAAACGTAACCCTTATAGTTTCGTTATGTCCGTCTGTCCGTCCGTCCATCCATATGTCACAGCTATTTTACTCGGAAACTATAAAACGTATCTTTATAAATATTTAAATATAAGGTGTGTTTTTGTACCGCCGCTACTTAGTTTTGTAGTAAAATTGCTGAAAAAGATATTTTAAGGAGGGGCACTAGTCCATACATGTAATTATTTGTCAAAAAATTTTTGTACTAAATATCGTCATGTCTCAATAGGTCTTTCAAAATAACATTAAGGTATGTTTGTTTTTTTTTATTTAGTGAATATTTTAAGAAAAAATCACCCCGTAAGTCTAAAAAACTTGTGTCCCCCCTGTCACTTTTGAACCGGAGATCCAAAAAAATATGAAAAAAATTGAGAAGATTATCGGTTTAGGAATTATTGAGTTATCTCCTAAAAACTAATTTCATACGCAGATACGACCTTTTGATATTACTTTTTCGATAGTAGGTACGAAACCGCGTGGTCCGACACGCACTTGGCCGGTTTTTTTTCTATTAAAGATAATTTCTTTTTATATGTTGTAACGTAACGTAAATCGTTACATAACCTAGGTTATATTTTTAAAAGCAATAATACAAATAATATAAATAAATCATAAACTAGATCAAGTCTCATCTTGTTCCATATTTCTGTGACGCACAGTACTTCGCGCACATTCCTTTGTTCGAAATAACCGGCCGGCCGGCGATTCTCCCGCCCCGCGCGCCTTCTCCGCGTTGGTCCGAGCGCCGCGCCCGCGCTTCGCCAGAGGAGATCATACCATCGCCGCCGGCGCACGCTCGCTTGCCCTGCGCAGCGACTCTGTGTAGCCGGCGGGCGTTAAATATTTATATAGTCTAATTCTTATTAAGCGGTCCTCGCTTGTAATTGTACTCTTTCAGTGCTAGTTTTAAAATCCCCTTTGGGGTGCCTAGTTACGGCTAGACCTTGAAGACCAGACTCAGGCAGTTGTTCCTGAGCGGCCCGCGCTGACGTCCCTCAGCTCGCCCGTCTCCTGACCCGCACCAGTTCCTGCTTCTCCAGAGGAGTACTTGCGTGGTGGGAACAACTCAACGCCTCGGAGCAATAATCAGATCGGCTTTTTTACGAATCCAACCCTACGACATACTCGTGTGCTTGCGGCGGATACGGTGGAAATAAATACAGTTTCTTTAAACCTTGTTTTTTTATTCTATTCCACCGCCATACGTAGCAATGTATAGATACATGTAGTTTCATTTTTTTACCCTTTACGTGTACGTACGTTACGTAAGTAGGTTCACGTGTTGGAAAACTGTACTTACTCTAGTTAGCAAAAAATTACACGTCATATTGGACAGGGGGGGAGGGGTCCCGAAAATATCACCAAAGATCACCATGGGGGAGGGGGGGTCTAAAACAAGCCAAAAACGTATGACGCGATTAATGGACGCCCCCTTGAGGCAAAGGTGCGGACGTATTATGCCAAACAGCCAATATTGAAATAGACAATTCGTGTTTAAAACATAATTTATTGTGTATTACGAGTAATATAATAAGTTGAAATGATTTTTTTTCACAATCAGGATTGTATAATTTGTATCCTATCGTAAATGTGTATATTTTTAATATATTTACTTTATTTTACTTTTGTAGAATGCAAACTCCTAAAGAGTTAAAAAAAGTAAAGGTAATACCCGACTAAATTACAACGCGTCATCTGCGTATATACAACTTGGTACTAGAGTAGGTACAAACGCCACTTGATCGGATTATTAAATTATTGCACTAGTTCGATAATTATTGTGAAATGCACGCGTGTTTAATATCTAGGATTATGAGCATAAAAGCGGTGGAATAAGAACCTCGTTACGAGCAGGTGTGTTGAAAAATGTATTATTTTATCGTTTCAAGAAAGACAAGTAAAATGCGTGGAAGATTATAAATAAATGGTGCTAGGCTAGAACACAGATCTAAAATTATTTCAATAAAATCAAGATACCTAAGGTGAAGAAAATGACATTCATTTTGTAATGATAGTTTAATAGCAGCAATTAATTAGTAACAAATTTGGTTGCATTGCATATGTAGGTCTATTTAATACCAATTACGAGAGTAATTTTCTATACCTAAATACTTACTTACCTGATCAATATATTTTTAAAGATTTTCTAAAGTTTTACCAAAAGTTTTTAAGTTTTTTAGTTTTACCTATAACCCTATTAAGGTATTATGCAATTTTTTCGTTGTTTTTTATTTTATCGTTGGCATAGTGCTGGTGGACCTTTCTGCCCATGGTGCAGGTTATTGAGTTTATGATATCATTAGGTATACATAGTGTTTAATCAAACACTGATTTTCGTCACGATTTTCGTTTCGGCATATTTTTTAAAGTTTTTGAACTTTTGATCTGAAAAGTTCAAAAACTTTCAAAAATATGCCTGACCTTTGCATTATCTTCTTGTCCCGACTGCTGAAGGAAGACTATGGGTTTTGAGATACTCGCATGAAAAATGCGAAAGTTTAACGTAAGTACGTAAATGTAATATAGGTACCTATTTTTAAAACTTAGTCCATTTTGATCTAAAATACACTGGCGGCCTGGCGGTAAGACGTCAGACTTTCAATCCGGAGGTCTCGGGTGACTACTGAGTTTTTCGGAACTTAAAATATACCTACGAAATGTCATTTGATATTTACCAGTCGCTTTTCGGTGAAGGAAAACATCGTGAAGAAACCAGATCTAATCCCAACAAGGCCTAGTTCCCCATTGGGTTGAAAGGTCAGATTGCAGTCGCTTTCGTAAAAACTAGTGCCTACGTTAATTTGTGGGATTAGGTTGCCGAACGGACCCCATATGGCTCTATAGAGCCGAGGCAAAAAGCCGGGACAAACGCTAGTAGGATGAGTCCATTTTGATCTATAGGTACCTATTTATTTATGACAATACTATAAGGTCCAACAGTTCAACCAGTCAGTACCTATAGGTATGATTCCAATATGCGCATTGAGTATATAACTAAGTAAATATATACTAGATACGTTACCCGCTCACAAAAACCTTCAAAAGAAAACAGTGATAACTTAGAAGGCAATTAAGTTAGCTATATTATTGAATTATAAAAGAGAAAGAATGAAAGTAAGTTGGTACCTAAAGTCACTACCTTGAGGTCTTCTACCCTAACATAGCTTAGGTATTTACTTGCATTACATTGTTCTCAGATAACGCCTTTCGAATCAACCGTATGAGCCGTATCGCTTTACATGTAGCCAGCAGAATGCTTGAACTACAGGTAAAATAAGAATACATATGAGAGTTTGACAGCAAATTATGTACCTACTACATCAATGAAACTTTGTTTATAACTTTATCTAACTTTATTTAATGAAACGTTTTTCATGTTTCAGAATATACTGTCTTCTCTCTCTTAGGTCGTTCCCTCATGTCTGAGGCCCGTGGTCAGCATCAGGGTTGCATCTGGAGCGGATGATCTGCCTCCACCAGTTTCTGTCCAGCGCGTCTCTTACGACCGTGTAGAATTGCGCAGACGACGAATCCTTCACTTGATCGGCCCATCTGGTTGGTGAACGACCGCGCGATCTTTTGCCCTCAGTGTTCCCCACCACAATCAGTTTTTCGAGATTTTCGTCGCTTCTACGCATTGTATGACCGAAATACGAAAGAATGCGTTGCTGGCATATGGCGGACAAGCGAATTTTTATTCCCAGCTGGGTCAAGATCGATGCATTGGTGCGTCTCGCAGTCCAAGGTATCCTCAACATTCGCCTCCAGCACCACGTCTCGAATGCATCAATCCTTTGCCTTTCCCGGGCCAAGATTGTCCACGTTTCTACTCCATACAGGAAGATTGGGAATACTAGGGCTCGTATCAATCTGATTTTGGTTTTGATACCAATTCCCCTTTTCTTCCAGATGTTATTTAAACGGGTCATAGCATCTTTCCCCATCCCAATCCGTCTTTTTATCTCGGGAACGCAACTGCCGTCATTGCAGATTTGGGAGCCCAAGTACATGTAGTGATCGACGACATGAATGCCAGGAATGCTGCAGGCGGCATTTGTTAGCCTTCCGGCTCGGTCCACCATCATCACTTTGCTTTTAGCTCTGTTTGCTGCGAGACCGATATTTCCACAGAGTCTTTGGAACAACTCCTTCATGTCTTCCATGGATGTTGCTAGAAGGACGGTGTCGTCAGCGTATCGGAGATTAGATAGTCTCTTCCCGCCTAAAGGAAAACCCTTCTCCCAATTTTCGGTGGTCTTCCGGATGATGTACTCTCCATATATGTTAAAAAGTTCAGGCGACAGGATGCAGCCCTGTCGCACCCCTTTTTTAATGTAAAACATATTTGAGCATTCGGTGCCTATCCTGATGAAGGAACGATTTTCGGTGTAGAGACTCTTGATTAGAGCCACGAGGTGTTCAGGAGCTCCCATTTCGAGTAACACACTCCACAGTTTATCCCATTGTACGCAGTCAAAGGCTTTTGTGTAGTCTACAAAGCATAGAATGACGGGGCTATTGAATTCTCTGCTCTTTTCGATGATTTGCCGGACATTTAGTATTTGTTCCCGCGTCCTTCTGTCTTGTTTCATTGTAAATCATGTGTCAAATAGCTTAGATGCTTTAGTAATTTCTCTTTGTGAAAACATATTTTCAATGATAATACCCTTTTTTCTCATATGCCGCCTTTGTTTTACATAAATTTGTCAACTTACTGTAACATTGTTTCGAAGTCGATAATAAGTTGATTTTTGGTAAACAATGAAACGGAATTATAAAAGTTTGGGTGTTTCACTATAGTACATTATGATACAAGTGTGCTAAGTTGATCATAACATACGAAGCTATATTGTGCGCACGAACGCACGCGAGTGCGCTAAGGAAGCTGAGCTATGTAATGAGCAAGCACACGCGTTTCATACGACGTTTTTCAACACACTTGCGAGGAAATAACAGAATAGTGTAATTAATAACTTTTGATAAATACATTAATTGTCAGAATGTTTACAGGATTGTTAAATTTTAGGTTCGTAAGTACCTCTAACTTACGAACCTAAGATAATTAAATTTAACTAACGTTTTTGTGATGTTATTGACTAGCTGGAACTCTTTTTCAAATCATTTCATAAAATCAAAAACTTCACATTTAATGTGCAATAAATATAGTATTTTTTTCTTACGTATTGTTCACTAGATTTTTATGATAACATTTTACTACTATGTATTACAATTCTGAAATATATCCAGAGGGTTAATTAACGCTAAAGTTGTCTTCTTATTCACTTAAAATATAATTTGTTTAAATTAATAAAATACAACGAGAAAAATCTAACAAATAAACAAAGGTTTGAGGTTAACTTATAAATGGCGTTGCATGTGCGTGCAGCTTGAGGCAAAGGTGCGGACCTATCATGCCAAACAGCTAATATTAAAACAGACAATTCGTGTTTAAAACATAATTTATTGTGTATTACGAGTAATATAAAAAGTTTGATTTTTTTTCACAATCAGGATTGTATAATTTGTATTCTATCGTAAATGTGTATATTTTTAATATATTAACTTTTTTTTCTAAAGAGTTAAAAAAAAGTAAAGGTAATACCCGACTAAATTACAACGCGTCGTCTGCGTACATACAACTTGGTACTAGAGTACAAACGTCACTTGATCGGATTATTAAATTTTTGCACCAGTTCGATAATTATTGTGAAATGCACGCGTGTTTGATATCTAGGATTATGAGCATAAAAGCGGTGGAATAAGAACCTCGTTACGAGCAGGTGTGTTGAAAAATACATTATACGTTGACACAATATTTGAGTACCTATAATAAACCATCAAAGCTTTCGCCTAATCTCCCACTGTTACCAATGTTTGCATAATAATCGAGTCAACTGCCAATGTAGAGCTATAGACAAATATTAGACTGTGTAACGTATCTAGGAGTTAAGATAGATTCTAGTTTTTCTTGGTCTCATCACATAGAATATATTTGTAATAAATTAAGAATGTTATTAGGTAAATTTTACCACCTGAGTTATAAAGTTCCTATGAGTACCTTAAAATGTTTGTACTTTGCGTTGGTAGACTCAATACTAGGTTATGCTCTTGATTCGTATGGTCTTACATTTAAATACATATATAGATAAATTAGAATCACTACAGATTAGGTTTTTAAAATTCTTAGTTCCCAAAAAAATTAAAAATACATACAAATATGACTACCGCAAACTATTTAAAATTTGTAAAATTCTTCCTATATCATTAAAACATAAGTACCTTTTAGCCATTAACAACCATGGGAATCAGGAGCATGACCTGTATAGAGCTACACACAAGTATGGTACAATATCGGTGTCCTCAGGTAAATTTGAAGTACCTAGGATTCAGAACTATTATGGCGACAGAACTTTAAAAAAACGAGTACCATACACACTGAATAGTTTGCCTGAAGACATCCGACTAGAACATAATAAACGTATATTTAAGAGAAAATTAAAGAAATATTTGTTAGATTCACTGCCATAGAATAAGCTTTTAATTTTAAAGTATTAATTGTAATATGTTTAAGTTTATTTTTTTAGAAATTATGTATTTAATTTTTCCTGCAGACAAACTGTCAAGCAGTTTTGCGGGACTTTTGTTTAAAATGTAATGTTTGTTGTTTGATTAATAATAAATAATAATAATAATAATAAATAATGAAACAGAGCCTTTTTTTTAAATAATTTTCCCTTTTTTTTTACAAAAAATGTGGCAGCAAAGTTGATATTTTAAGTACTTATGCGTTAGTTGACTAAATGTCTATCTTGGTACAAAATTTGTTCTCTTACCATTCGAAATCGCTCAGATAGGATGGTTTGAAATTTTCGGTGTTTCATCGATGAACAGGTTAAACGTCAATTGTTCAACATTGAAACAATCGTACACTATAAAACTTTACCATTTATTACGTTGCCAAAAATGCAGTCTATTAATAATGGGGACGCTCAGGGCCCTACATTGCCTACAGAGTTTTCGATTATGCTACGGGGAAAGCACATGCTTTTAACGTAAAATGCGGTGCATACCCGCCAGGCAGTCGGCTCACAGTGAAACGCATACGAGTATATTATCGACAATGTAACACCGTTTTACATTTATATAATTTAGCCATTTTTTAAGGCTTCCCATACGACGTAAACATTTTTTACGAAACCAAATTGATGCCACCATTGTTGTCTGAATCCTTGACACCCTTATTTATTTAAAGCTTAGTTCTTAATGTCACTTGTCCACAACACTGTTTTAATGTAGATGAAACCTGATGTCATTATTATCTCTGTTTCATTGTAACAATTCACGAGTTTCATTGAATACGTATACTAGGACACAATAAAATAAATCAATTTTTTCGAATAAATGTCTCTAATACAGAAACTGAACATGTTACAAGGAACCTTTAGGGTGCCATGTAGTAGCCAACGAAATTGTTTATCTTTGTACCAAATATCACACTCGTAACGTTGAAAACGACATAGACAGGAAGGTTTGAAATTTGAGTGTTTCATTGTCCAACAACTTACCCTGCATATTTTGCCTCCAAAATATGCAATTTTTTCCTACACTACTTATGTGCGTAAATGAAAGAAAAGCGCTGCTATACCGGAGTCCCCGGACATATCTAGTAGTTGACTGGCACTTAGTTGGCTGGCACTATGCAGGCACGTGGGATGATGTACGGAGGTCCGCGGAACTTGGACTAGCCAAAATTGCCCGCTGGTTTCAGGCGAATCTGCTCACTTTGAACACGGATAAAACAAACTATATCTGCTTCTCAAAATATAACAGGACACAACCAGACAACACGTACCAAATTAGGATTCATCGTTGTGATTATTTAAATCAGTTAAATTGTTCTTGTTCACCAATCACAAAAGTTGACTGTGTTAAATACTTAGGCATTATGATAGACCAACGACTAACCTGGCATATGCACATAGAGCTGTTAATGTCGCGTACTCGCAAACTCATATGGACCTTTAAAAATTTAAGACACATTGCTACCAGAAATCTTCTTAACCAAATTTACACTGCTTTAGCACAGTCGGTTCTTGTCTATTGCATTTCGATCTGGGGTGGAGCCACTAAACTAAAATTCCTCCAATTAGAGAGAGCTCAGAGAGCTTTACTCAAGGTCATGTACTGTAATCCGTACAGGCTCCCAACTGAAAAGCTGTATGAAGATAGTGACCTCCTATCGGTAAGAAAACTATATGTTTTGAATGTGATTCTTCGGAGGTAAGAAAACTATATGTTTTGAATGTGATACATAAAAGCACTACGTATTGTCGAGAGGACACATCAAAAAGATCTACAAGGAAAAGGAAACCTGATGTTATCCCTATTCCGAACACAAAGTCTGCATATGCTAAAAGACAGTATATTACCTTATCGGTAAAATTATATAACCTTATAGATAATGACATTAGTATATACCCCTCTACCTATAATGAATGTAAAAATATATTATCAAATTGGCTCAAAACAAAAAACTACACGGAATTAGAAGATATATTAGTCATATTACTAGCAATAAAGTAACCTCTCACACACAGAGACAGACAGATACACACACACACACACACACACACACACACACACACACACACACACACACACACACACACACACACACACACACACACACACACACACATAAGTGGTTCATAGATATTTAGTAATTTTTCTTTTTGTATAACTTTTGTAATATACATAGATACTGTAGTGTAGTGTTAATTTTAAGGTTTTTAACTTAAATTTGTTGTTGTTTATTCTAACCAATGGTTGTTATTAGCATAAGCAAACCAATAAGGAAGAGCGGTGTCTCTTGACACAGGTATCTTGCATACTTAAAAAGAGACACCAACCTGAATTATGTAAAGGTTTTAAGTTAACGAATAAATCATTTTTATTATTTGTTTTATTTATAACTAGAGTTACTTAATAAATCACGGAAGATTCGGTTTAAGTAGGTAGTTGAAATTTCTCGCGGTCAAGATTGTCTCGCTCCCGCTATAGGTAGGGTCACATTAGGTAAGTACCTCCGAGTAACATAAACATACCTACCTAACTGATAGGTGCCGGTATAAACATACGACATCAATATTAAGTATCCTGCTTTTTTATTTTTAGCCTTATTGTTAATTAACTAAAGTGTAAAATAGAAAACATAACTACGACTGGCTTTATCATTATAATAACAAAACAAAGCTCACCTTTTTACCATTGACGAAAAACACAAGAACAGTTTGTGCGTCCTTAGGAATTAACTTTTGTATGTCTTCCATATTGAGAACTAAAATGAACGGCCATCAAACTGGTACATATCAGGATACTGGTTAATACAGTTATGCAATGATTATTATATAGAATGTACGTGGCCGACCGTCTTGAACGACCTTCCTCGATTGACTGGCTCGGCTTGACTTGGGACTGACTCTCTGTCTTTTGATTTAATGAAACAGCTCTTTAGCTCTTTTACCCAATACGACATAAGTACCTAAGTTTGTAGGTAAGCATCTGCTATCTATTCGTTTTTCTATATATTCATTAAATATTTGTTTATTTATTAGTAGGCATCGGAGTTTTTATCGCACGGTAAAACTAATAGAAAGCTATGGAGTCGCCATTTGCCATAAATTTTAACTCTTATTCATACTCATACTTACTTATTTATTTAAATTGTATTATCTTATAACTACAATGGATTTGAGAAGTGGAGCCACCAAGATTTTTGATGTAAATTATTAGGGGGTGGGGGGGGGGGGGGGGAGGCTCTCAACTATATCTTGATATCTACATCAGTTAAGCTACTAGGCTAAGTTTGGTATCGTTTTCGTATAAATCGGGGTCGCCCAATTGCGACAGAATGAAGTATCGCCTACCTATTCGCAGGTGTATCGTTTTACAGTACATATGGCCCATGAAAGTTTCGACAGAGGCACGTCAAGTGATAATTACCACACTAATGTGGTAAAGTAGCGCCATATGTACAGTCAAGTGTAAAAATATGGGTGTACTCATCTTACTCAAAAATATGTCCCAAAGTATCCTATTCCGTTGTAATAAGTGCGTAGTACCATATTTACGAGACGATTATTTCGATACGTATTTTTGCACTTGACTGTACTGTAAAAGATAATTATGAAATTGTCCAATCTTAATCGGTATCGGTAAGGCGTATCGATGCCAGGTTCAAGTCCGGCTGGGTTGATTATTTTTTCAATGTTTTCAGTGTTTGTATTTGATTGAATAACATACTATTGTATGAGTGGAATGCCCCACTTTAAAAAAATCATGTAAAATAATTATGTGTCCAATCTTAGTTGAAATGAGAGCCAAGACAAATTTTCCGCAATTGAATGTTGGATCTATTGACCAGTTAAAATTTCCATAGAACATGAAACATCGGGAATAAGAGTTTCAAAGTCCTGATATAACATGGTATATGCATCATCGTTTTCATCATTACAGTTATAGAACGAGTAAACAACTGCGACTTTTTCTATATTTTGTAGGGTAAATTGGATTCTATGATGATGAAATATGTCCTTGATTATAAAATTTACATAACTAATTAAATGAATATGAGTATGAATAAGAGTTAAAACTTATGTCAAATATCGACTCCATAGCTTGCTATTAGTCTTACAGTGCGATAAAAATTCTGATACCTATTTATTAGTAAAGACGTAAACGCTATGTTTAAATAGCGAGTCAGACTTTTAGGTATACACTTATACGGAGTGAAATATAATATTAACTACCGTTCATATTGAGCGGGGTGATTAGGTAGGCCATACTGAACAACCTTTACTATGGGACCAACTCCGAAGATTTTTTTGCTTTCCCCGCCGATATGTAATAAAGAACGGGATGTTCAATCAGCCCAAAAATTTGTACCACAATAGTGCTGTAAGGACGACTCGTACAGCAGTTTCTCTGACAGTCTTATTATGGTATTATTATATGTATAGATAACACTAACCGGTTACAAATTTTCACTAGCCATGTTTTCGGTGAATCTTATTTGAGATTGTACCTCTACT
Source organism: Pammene aurita (assembly GCA_947086415.1). Lineage (NCBI taxonomy): Eukaryota > Metazoa > Arthropoda > Insecta > Lepidoptera > Tortricidae > Pammene > Pammene aurita. Next base: position 20,330,497 of record OX352290.1, read on the forward strand.
ATATGAAGACGGAAAGAACATGTCTAGTCACTTTTTTTGTAAAATGAGATTTTTATATCAAAAAACTATTAGTAACAACTTCTGTTACAGATGTAAATTTTAACGTATATCCACTTCTTAACTCATAAAAAACATCTAGTTACGAAAATATTATGGTTAATTGAATCGTTCCAAATTTTAAAAACGCTCAAAAAATACTCAAAATGTGACTAGACATGTTCTTTCCGTGTACCCTTCATATATCCTATGGCTTCCCCATAGAAAACGACAACATGTAAAAGTTTCGCGACCCATAGTAAAAGTAAAAGTTGTTCAGTATGGCTTAATATATAATCACGTCGCTCAATATTCTGAACGGTGATTAATACTTCATCCTGTATAGATATAATATATGTATCATGTCAGAAGTTGACAAGTTATGATACTTTAGCTGGCTTTCTTAGCCACAGCCACCTTAGTTTTCCTCTCAAGACCCTTATCCTGGCAACACAATTAATCTTGTATATCAACTTCAAAGGTCAACAACACGCGTGTCACTCCATTTGGAGATTCGCGCGGTATTAAAATAAACTTATAAAAAAAATCAATAGATTTGCATAGTCACGGTAGACAGATGGATTGACAAATATCAAAAGTGCGACAAAAACTGAAATGCTAGAGTGTGGGTAAATTGTCTATGTGAGCGTAAAAAATAGTGGTGCAAAGTACAACAGGTCAATTATCTATCGATATTTGACTTTATTATCGATAAGTTGCAACGTTAAATTTATATTCATGTTTTATACTAAACGGCATATTAAAATTCTAGAAAACTAAAATATATTTATTCAGAATTATTTTATATTTCACACGATTAAATATGATCTGTTAAAAAGCGGGTTCATGTTATTTTACAGAAATTAAGATGTTGGCACGCCTTTAGATTTGTCATTTTTTTCTCTCGCACTTGTGGAGTGTTTATATACGTGATAGTTTGTTTTTTACATACTTCTTTATTATAGCGTTATTAATTGTGACGCTTATAAAATCGCATGCAAATGTATGTAGTCTTGTATCAATGCAATCTTGGTGGAGTGTAAGTTGGGTGGAAGTCGAAGTGGTAGGCGCGGCACACACTTAAGAGTGGAATTTAGCTTTCATAGATAAAAGTAAGCGGAAGTCGGAAATTTCTCTATGGGGGCTGAATTTTTGTATGGAGCACATAGACAACATCTAGCCTGATTTCCGTTTTTCGCCTACTTTTTGATGGTAGCTGAATTCCGGTAAGTGTGTTTAGCGCCGTATTTAAATGAAATAAAGTTTAATATAAATCAGTCTTTAATAACAATTACAACATTTTTTAAATGTTTAATATTAATCAATAATCAGTCTAGTCATAATTATAACATTTTTTTAAATGTTTAATATTAATCAGTCTAGTAATAATTATAACATTTTTTAAATGTTTAATATTAATCAGTCTAGTAATAAATATAACATTTTTTTAATGTTTAATATTAATCAGTCTAGTAATAATTACAACATTTTTTTAATGTTTAATATAAATCAGTCTTTAATAATAATTATAACATTTTTTTAATGTTTTATATAATCAGTCTTTGATAATTATTATAACATTTTTTTACAATCACGCCACGCGTCTTTTAAAGCCGAATAATAATTGAGTAGTGATTCGCAAATGAGTTTTAAAAGTAGGTACCTAAATAATATAATGGAGAGAAACACAAATCCTATAAAACAGATTTTCATATTTACATTGGCTTTTGGTACCCGTTTTATCGTAGCTCAATACCGTTAATGTCTAAAAAAATATTGTTGACATGATAAGTTTACGGCCTCCTAGCCTAGTCGGTAGTGACCCTGCCTATGAAGCAGGAGGTCCCGGGTTCGAATCCTGGTCAGGGCATTTATTTGTGTGTTTATCACGGATATTTGTTCCTGAGTTATGGATGTTTTCTATGTATTTAAGTATTTATCTATATCTATCTATTATATATATCGTCGCCTAGTACCCTCAACACAAGCCTTATTGAGCTTACTGTGGGACTAGGTTGATTTGTGTAAGATTGTCCCATAATATATATCTATATATATACATTTAATAAGACAAGTAAGGATGAATTCACTGCCCTTTCAATTTATTGCCCTCGGAATATGACAGTTTTATTTAAATGTGTGCGAAGTGTTGGCCTGTCGAATTTTAACAATTTGATCTCGTACTTCAGGCGTATATTAAAATAAATTTCTATCACGCTTTTTATAATTAAATACCTGTGGCTATCTAAAGGGTCTTGATCTAAAATGTGTTGCTTCAAATTGTCGAATAAAACCTGATTGTTACGTATAACCTGCAACACGTTTTCAGCCAAAAGGGCATCATTAATAATTTTTCCTTTGAAAAGCTTTTCAGATTTTTTGTCCCATACAAGCTTTTGATCCTGGATTGGAATGGGATAGATTGGTATTTAAAAAAAGTTTGTCAAAAATGACCTTTTTCTCGCAACCTGTATGTTTTTTCCACACTATCCGCCAATCTTCATTAATTAAAAATTGAGGGAAGATTTCTCAGACTATTTTCGCGTAGCATCACGGGATGTCTCCCCCCCCCCCTCTAAAAATATTTTTTTAGCTAAAAAAACTGGGTAGCGGCCATTAGCGGCACATAAAAAACGTTATAATTTCATCAATATACGCCTTTATTTATATATGGCTGTGATATAGGGACAGACACATGACAAAGCTATAAGGATTCCATTTTTGCCATTTTGACTACGGAACCCAAAAAAGAGATAAGAGGATATAGATCGTGTCTTACAAATAGGTAAATGTAATAAATAAGCCCCTAAATAGGGTATTACAGTTAAAATTTACTATTTATCGTTTGTCCGAAAAGAAAAGTGTCGCGGTTTATATGAGAGCTCCTACATTCTACGATACTTCTCTTTCCGAATAGGCTCTATCAAGCAAGATTCAAAACGGGTACAAAAATACAATAAGAACACAATTTAACATTTATACGTAACTAGCTTTTTCCCGCGGCTTCGCCCGCGTACTATAAGTACTCAAAAAGGAGGTTCTCAGTTAGACTGGTATGTTTGTATGTACCACATTTTGCCCTTTTAGGGGTTGAATTTTCAATATTATAATTATACTTCTTTCGAAGCTATAATTATAATTTTCATATCGAACAATTATCGATATTATGTCCCTACGATATTTTGTCAAACCCTAGCGTAAAATGACAATTTTGATTTTTACACAAAATAATCTTTGTGTAAAAATTGCATGCCTTTATACAATGCAGCCCAATGTAGTATATAAATTATTGAATCAATAAAAGCATAAAAGACAGCATTATTATATCATTAAAAAATCGTTTCTATGGCACGTCAGCTAGGAGGCTCAGGGAATCCCAACTGTTTAGAGTCCGTTCATTTACTTCCATATATCTTGGTGATGTCAAAAATAGGTAAGATAAAGTAGGCATGTACACAAAAATTGTAATAGGTGGCATTCAAGTAAAATATTAATGATTTGTTAACTGCATTATGTTATATTAATGATAATAAAATCAATAAGATGAGCAGGGAACTTATCTTATTGAGCAAAATTTTTGCCGTATAATTATTAAAGGTTTATAGACACTAGGTTTATAGACAATTAGACACCAAGTGCATCAATTTTGTGATAACCTTACTCATATAAAAGTTTGTGTTGAGTACACACAGAGTATATCAGGATCGAGCATTAATTTACGCTAGGTATATAAACAAGAAACATATTTTTCTCACAACGGTATGCACTGCTTTTTACATTTCAAATAAGCATTTGACACATCAGTGTCTTTTGCAATTTACTAGAACAAAGGAAATCTTTTACCTAAAGAAAAGGTTTTTATCTTTAACAGTCTACATATACTTAAACCTTTAAAAGCGGGCCTAGTCCGCCTAGTGGTTACGATTAGGTATAATATTTATTTCAGTTAAAGAGTGTAATTGACAAATAGTTTAATAATCGGCAAGCGTAATTTCCACTGAGTATCATAATCCGTCAAAGATGTGCCACAACTGCTACAAGTGCATAGGCATATTAAACAAAACAAAAAATATGTCATTGTAATCGGGTATATAATGTTTCAAATTAAGCATGGCAATATTTTATTTTTCCCCCTTAGCTGATATGGAGTTCTGTTACATATCAAAATGTTTGCATACAATACCAAGGGTAACAAAAAACCATAAGCAGATTTAACAGAGAGTAACCATATGGTTACCTAATGATCATAGAGGGATTAAGTAACAGCTGCTTTTATCAAGCAGTTGTTATGGCTTGTGCCAATAGGCAATTGTTTGTCTTTATAAGACAAAATAAAAACTTTTTACAAAAAAAAGATAAACCGACTTCAAAAAGTATAAAATAAATTATTTTATTATATTATTTATATGCGTTACAAACTGATATGTTTGAAGTCGGTGCCAAGCCAAAAAGTTACAATACCGGTCAAATCAGCTTCAAGTCTGAAAATCACAAAACAGTTAATATGAACGAGGCGTATTTGGTCAGTGAATTGTTCTTCATACTATAGAACTGTTCTAATACGGTATTGACTGCACGTAGGTTCTCATTCAAGTACAGAAACATCATAAGACGCATGCTTATACTTTCTAGTATAATCATGCGTCTTATGATGTTTCTTAATAAACTTTTTTACTAGTTTCGGACTAACCATATCTCGAACGGAGCCCGTGCTTCGGTTTGAATTATTTATCCTACTTCATTTAAGGTGTAATATCGAAGTGTAAAGGAATTCAATGGCTAGATTGATCTTTCTATACTCAGACACACCGGGTGAGTAGGACCCACCTTTTCAGTAGAAAAAGGCGCGATATTTCAAATTTTGGATGGAAGGTCAACCATACATGATTATTTTTTTATTTGCCGTCTTTTTCTGATTATTGACTAAGTAGACGTGTATCAGAATATATAGACATGGGTACCACATTTCATCAAAATTGGATTAGTGATTTAGACGTGAAAATGTAACAGATAGATTCACATTCACCTTTGCAATGTAAGTAGGTATCGATATGTTTTGTGATTTTCAGACTTGAAGCTGATTTGACCGGTATTGTAACTTTTTGGCTTGGCACCGACTTCAAACATATCAGTTTGTAACGCATATAAATAATATAATAAAATAATTTATTTTATACTTTTTGAAGTCGGTTTATCTTTTTTTTGTAAAAAGTTTTTATTTTTCCATTTTTAGTGGTTATATAATTATCATAATCGGACAACGGATCTCGCAATAATCGGTTAAGATATATAACAAAAAGTTCATAATACCTACTCAATGTAAGGAAAGTTCCACATATCATATGTGGTCTTCATCATAAGGTCCACTCCATCAAATTAGTGGTTTTCGAGAGGAAATGCTCGAGTTGCTTAAAAAAACAACCAAATCACCATACATGTGCCTTTAAAAATTGAGGAGATCCCTCAATTCCTCATGGATCCCATCATCAGAACAGCACCAGATTAATGTGGAACTATCTTAGAGGTAGTTCCTTTCAAACAAAAAAGAATTCCTCAAATCGGACCACGGGTGTCGGAGTAATCGCTGAACATCCTACATAAAAAAAAATCATCATCATTATCATCAAAACAACCATCATCATGAGGTCCACATCATCAAATTGGTGGTTGCTTAAGAAAACACCCAAATCACCATACATATGCCGTTATAAATTGAGGAGTTCCCTCAATTCCTCATAGATCCCATCATCAGAACAGCACCAGATTAATAATAGGACCACCTTGGAAGTAGACCCTTTCAAACAAAAAAGAATTATTAAAATCGGACTACGCGTCTCGGAGTAATCGGTGAACATACATAAAAAAAAGCCCAAACCGAATACAGACCTCCTCCTTCTATGAAATTGAAGTCGGTTAATAATGTACAGTCAAATACAAAGAGATGTATCCACTTTTTCACCTTATTGCGTTGTAATATGGTCCAAAAGTGGATACATCTCTTTGTAGTCGACTGTACCACCCCCCGCGTTTAGGACGCATATAAAATAAAATAGTCGTAATAGGTATCACTAGTCTGATTGAGGTGGAAATCAAAACCCGAGGGTGCGCGGTGCAGTCGGTCAGCGATGCAGATGTAGTCGGTGTGAAGGCTGAGGTGAAGAGTTATATGTGCCACACGAGATTGACATTATTAACTTTGCACCTCGTGCCTTAAACGCCCTCGCTACGCTCAGGCTTATAAATTATTAGAATCTTTTGCTACGCTTTCTCGGGATCTCAATCAGCTCTTTCGACATAAACTAAATTTGCTTCCTTCTTTCACACAATGTTAACCCAAATCAAATAGCTATTTATGGAAGGGACTCCACATGTCATCTGCGGTTTTCATTATCGGGTCCTCTCCATCTAATTGGTAGTTCTCGAGAGGAAACACTCGAGTTGCTTAAAAATACACTCAAATCACCATACATGAGCCTTTTAAAATTGAAGAGTTCCCTCAATCCCTCATGGATTCCCATCATCAGGTCCAACCAAATTAGTCCGCTACTTTCGAGGTAACTCTTTATAAACAATAAAAATATTACTCAAATCGGACAACGGGTCTCGGAATAATCGGAATAATAGACGTATAAGAAAAAGTTCATAATACACCCGCTTAAACTAAGGAAAGTTCCACATGTCCATATGTGGTCTTTATCATTAGGTCCGTTCCATCAAATTGGTGGTTTTCGAGAGGAAATGCTTGAGTTGCTTAAGAAAACACTCAAATCGCCATACATGTGCCTTTAAAGATTGAGGAGTTCCCTCAATTCCTCGTGGATTCCATCATCAGAACAGCACCAGATTAATTTGGGACCACCTTGGAAGTACATCCTTTCAAACATAAAAAGAATTATTCAAATCGGACCACGGGTCTCGGAGTAATCGCTGAACATCCTACATTAAAAAAAAGCATCATCATTATCATCAAAACAATCATCATTATCAGGTCCACTTCATCAAATTGGTGGTTTTTGAGAGAAAACTCTCGAGTTGCTTAAGAAAACACCCAAATCACCATTCATGTGCCTTTAAAAATTGAGGAGTTCCCTCAATTCCTCATAGATCCCATCATCAGAACAGCACCAGATTAATATGGGACCACCTTGGAAGTATATCCTTTCAAACAAAAAAATAATTATTCAAATCGGACCACGCGTCTCGGAGTAATCGGTGAACATACATAAAAAAAAGCCCAAACCGAATACAGAACCTCCTCCTTCTATGAAATTGAAGTCGGTTAAAAATCGTTTTAAATGACTTTACGAATTGACAAATTTGATCCAATGTAAAATTATATTAAGTAGCTACGACCCACAAATACAGTGGTGTGGGCTCCATTACATATCAGCATGGTAAGGGAACCAAATAGTTATGCAATATACTTGCTAATATATGCAGCGCAGAATACTTTTATATTAGATCCATTTAATTTAAGTATTGTTGTAGACTTTCTTAACACTGGTAGTTGTGTCTATATCGAGTCCGAAACACCAAACATTAATCGGGCTTTCTGCTGTAGTTGATAGGTACTGAAAATGATACTATTATGATAAAATATTCACATGCAGTAAAAGAGACATTAATATTTAATGGTATCAAACGGTTATTTACATGATTTATTTGGCTAATTTGATAAAATATGGTTTCAAAAACATCGATCGGAATATCATATTTACCGTGAAACGAGTGATTGCCTGGGTTTTTTATTGTGTGTAATTGTGCAATCCGGGACGCATCACGACACCATTCTTATTTTGTTTCATTCCAGGTAAATGAACAGCGGATAATATTATATTTTTCAAGATTAAATATGAGCACTCACGACGCAGAGAGACGTCAAAAGTCGTCCTGCTAGGAGACTGATCATGCATCTCTTTCGCACTCGCAGAATGTTCATATACGTGTTGGTTTCTCTTTTGCGCACTTCGTTTGTCTTTTAGCAAAGCGCCATTTTAGGTCTGTGGGCACGGTGGAGATATTTCAAAAAGAATATAGGTCTCCTAAAACAATACCCCCTCTAACGGTTCAAAAACCGTGGGTCCAAATTATATTTTTGAGTTTTCGCAAAAAGCTAGAATTGGTGTCTTCTGACGGCCCGGCAACTACGGAACCCTACACTGAGCGTGGCCCGACATACTCTTGGCCGGTTTTCTGTCAGTTTGGCCATAGAATAATTAAGACACGAAGTGAGCATACTTTGTTATTTTATTATTAAGTACTTACTTTATAATATAATTAGTATAATTGTTATTCAATTTAAATTCCTCTGTCATCCTTTGGCGTTGTATTTGGAATTAGACAGGTAGGGTGATTGTGCTCGTTTCCCGTCCATGGTCAGTTTCCGTCCACCTGACGGTTCTGCTACAAATATATGGGGAAAACTTGAACATAAATGAATTTTCCTGCGGAAGTTTGGTCTTGTTGCGATCCATAATATCTAAGAAACAATTCTACTATCATAAAAAAGTAATTTGACAAATAGTGCCTTTAAAAATAAAACATTAATAGCCGCCTCGAATTCGGCCCTAGCAAATGTCATCGCAATGAAGAAAAAAACTTGTGGCGGGAAAAGTTTATGATGAGTTTTATTAATGATTTAGGCAGTGCACTAAATATGTTTGGCACGAATTATCTATTTTAAAGTTAATTGTACGAGATTTTACGTGGAGATTAAAGTTTTAGCATATAATTTATATATAATCTTTGTGGACGAAAACGGGCAGAGCAATTTGGCATATATTTCAGTTTTGCGACCACCTGATCCCGGAAACCCAAACAGCTAGGTAAATATTTCTAATGGTTATTTTACTTCAAAAGACGTAATTAATACGTAATATTGTAGTATAGTAATATTATATTAGATTATACACTTTCGTTTCTGTCCATTCCTCGTATAATGTTACGTAAATAAATGTAATAAATAAAACATTTAAATGACTTGAGCAAAGACTAAAACTAGCTCTTCTGTTGCATTGTTATCGTTAATATACGAGTTATTTGTGAGTAGACAAAACTATAATTAACATTAGAATGACCAAATGGTAGTAGAATAACAATTATAACCTCCATACTATGGCGTGCTCTGCTTATTTCACTTCAAAAGAAAGCTTTGTGATCGTGCCATTGCCATCGTCCGTATACACACACACACCCGTACATCTTTCACAATGAATATTATCCGTTATTTTCACTAAGCACTATCAGTATCACATCACCTTTATCTATTTACCGGCAATTAAAACCACACGAAAACACAAACAAAAACATGCGCTGTTAAATATTTGAACAAATACATCCGAAAAAAGGAAGTCTCGTGTTTTGAGCTGATTACTATGAAAAAAGCTACTTTTTTAAATAGTCGCATAACATTCGGATCTGATCGGAACCAATCGGAAACCTTCGGCGGCACGATTCCGGGTAAGGCACGACGACCCTTAGAGAATTCAACCAACCGGAGTCGCCATTGACAGGCGTTCCCCTCTGCCGAAAACATATGTATGACCAGTAACTGCAGTATGCTAAAATTAACGGAAATAAAGAAACACGGTGTTAATCCTTACTATCATTAGTTTTTAGGATTCCGTAGCCAAAATGGCTAAAACGGAAACCTTATAGTTTCGTCATGTCCGTAGTTCGTCCGTATGCGATGGCCATTTTTTATTTGAAGACTATAACTAATATTGATGAAATTCTAACAGAAGGTGTATTTTGTAAACCCCTACTTAGTATTGTAGTAAAATTGCTGAAAAAAATATTTTTAGGGGTGAACCACAAGGGTTTTCCATACATGTAACAATTTTTTTTTACCAAATATCATCATGTTGCACATCAATCGATAGGACTTTAAAAATAACATTGAGGTTTGTTTTATCATTTTTTGATTAAGTGGATATTTTCAGAAATAATCTCCCTACTCAGTGGACGAAAACTAGCAGAGCCCAGGACGGAAAACTGACATTTATGGACGAAAACTAACGAATACCCCACTTTTTCAAATAATATTTTTTATACAAAATCTCGCAAGTATGGATAATTCTCGCGTAATATTAACATAAACTAGACTATATAAGCTACAAAATGAAATATAATACATTTAAGTAAGGGTACTTTAAGATATTCTTTTTGCATCACAAAGCTGGCAAAATCGATAAGTGGACGAAAAGGAGCACAATTACCCTACCTACTCATTAAAATACACTTAGAAACAAATTGGACGAGACGTATAAGACGTAGGTAATTAAAAGCAACGTTCTACTTGGCGATAGTTATCATCAATATCAGAAATCAGAATAGACAATGGCTTAATCTCTTCTTTAACTATGCTAATCTTTTACTTTGAGATCAAGAAGTGTCGTGAATGTTTTGGAAATCATCTGGACCGTGAAAGATAAAATAGTGTCGAGACTCTAATGGACAACGTTAAGTACCTATTATTATTTATTACCGCAAAACTTTTAGGCAAACATGTGTCTGAAATTAAGTGATGTAGACTTGGCTTACGTAGGACTGTGTTTTCTTTATTCGAGATCAATAAATAAATCATAATACTTACAGTAAATGTGAGGTTCTTCAAAAACGGAGTGTAAATAAGTTCTTAAAGGGTAGGCAACGCGCATGAATCTCCTGGAGTTTCAGGCGTCCATAGGCTATAGTTACTGCAGCTTACCATCATGTCTTACCTACCAATACCTACGAGTAGGTATTTAAGACATCGATATCCTATTCGATTAGTGTCAACTCAATTTTAAAGCACTATACGAGAACCAATATAGTTAGGTGATTTAGTCTTATAACATGTAAAGTGGGACGCGGGACACAAGATCCGCGAGTTGCTAATCAATATTTTTAACGGTCAGACGTCCACGAACAGCACTGTTTAAAAAACTTAAATTAAACTTTATTTATTAATGGATAGGTTACGGGCCTAGCATAGCCAATGAAATATTTATTTTACAGAGTATCTGGCTAAAGCGCGTTACTGAAGTACGTAAGACCGTATCGGGAGAAGACTGGATATTTCAATCATCTACAAAACTGACCGTTAGTTTCAAATGTAGACCACATATCATTCAACACCATTTTATTACCTTCCAAGCAGTGTTGGCCGTTAATACAATTAGAATTGAAAATTGATTAATTCGGTAACTAATCAATTACATCCATCAATTTTTACTAACGTTAGTCCGCATTGATTTCGTGACGTCGTTAATTACACTAACCGTCAATAAGAATTAACCTGTTAGTTACACTAACGTCTTGAAAATTTAATATGATTAACAGTTAATTAGATTAACTGTATTGTAACTAAATTAATCCTGTCAACAGTTAATTAGATTAACTGTATTGTAACTAAATTAATCCTGTCTTGTACTAATAATTAATGTTAAAACTGCATCTCGGGTATGGAAGTTCGGACCAATATCACAAGATGGAGCTCATGCTGGACCCTGGGGACCTAGCCCTCTATGATTAGCCTCTATCCAGTAGGCTGGATCTCGGGTTTGGCGCAACATAGACCGGTATATCTGCTCATCAGTACAAGTCGAATGAGCCCAAACAGCATGAGTCTATGATGCGCCAAACCCGAGATCCAGTGGGGATCCCCAGGGTCCAGCATTAGCTCCAGATTTTGATACCGGTACCATCTGCTCATCAGTACAAGTCGAATGAGCCCAAACAGCATGAGTCTATGATGCGCCAAACCCGAGATCCAGTAGGGATCCACAGGGTCCAGCATGAGCTCCAGATTTTGATACCAGTACCATCTGCTCATCAGTACAAGTCGAATGAGCCCAAAAAGCATGAGTCTATGATGCGCCAAACCCGAGATCCAGTAGGGATCCTCAGATCCAGCATGAGCTCCAGATTTTGATACCGGTACCATCTGCTCATCAGTACAAGTCGAATGAGCCCAAACAGCATGAGTCTATGATGCGCCAAACCCGAGATCGAGTAGGGATCCCCAGGGTCCAGCATGACCTCCATCTTAGGATAAGTACCGGTCCCATTGTTTATTAATACAAGCCCCCGAGTCCGGAGTCAAAATCGAAACAAAAATCAAAACCACGTAGCTTTACCTAAATCCGCGTTTAGTTAGGTTAATTATTAATGTCAATTATGTATTCAATCTACTCTAAACATTATATTAATGGGTTGAATTTTTGAGAAAGATTAAAAGTTTATATATCTTCAATTATTAGTTATTCGCAAAGGATTAACACGTTAGTTACAATTAATTTTAATTCTAATTGAAATCAATTTGCATTAAACTATTAGTGTTCAATTTTAACTAACGTGTTTCAATCTTTAATTTTCAATTACACTAATGTTCGGCCAACACTGCTTCCAAGGCACTTAGTCGTATTAATATCAGTCGCATACATTGCTTTTTTAACCGACTTCAAAATTTCAAAAGAGGAGGTTCTCAATTCGGCGGGTATGTTTTTTTTAATTTTTTTTTATGATTGTTACTCCATAACCCCGTCATGTCTGAACCGATTATGAAAATTCTTTTTTTGACTGTATGTATATATATACAGATTGATTCCGTATTTGTCAAAACGCATTTCTGATGATGGGATCCATGAGGAATCGAGGGAACTCCTCAAATCTTCAGGGATACACATTTTGTATTTTTATCAACATATCAGTCATTTTCATTCAAAAGAGTGACATTTTATGAAGTGGAGCTGCTGATGATGATCAGAGCGAAACTCTTTAACGACGCATAGTTCACGTTTGGCGATTTGTTAAGCTCAAGTTCTGATGATGGGATCCATGAGGAATCGAGTGAATTCCTCAAATTCTAAAGGCATACAAAAAGTGATTTTTGTATTTTTACCAACAAATCAAGCATTTTCATTAAAAAGAGTGACATTTGATCAAGTGGAACTGCTGATGGTGATCAGAACGTAACTCTTCAACGACGCATACTTCACGTTTGATTTTATTTATCGTATGGCTATATGTCACTGGATATAGATAGGCATTTCTTCCCTGGGGTGGTAGTAGTGGGAAAGCAGATGATAAAGACAATCCAGTGAGTGCACTCTGCCAAGTTTGTTACTCTTTTAGCACCACCCAGGGATCACTTGTAGGGTTGTCTAAGGTGTTTCCTACGGACGCAGAGTAACATTGATCCCCATTCACGTTTGATGATTTGTCCTCTTCGCTGTGATTGTTAAGCAAGTTCTTTCATTGTATGGAGTCTAAGAGTGCACCATCTACAATAATCCTTCACCGGCTTCCCACATTGAGATCGGTTTTTTATTCTTAAAAATTATCAAGGGAAAACCTCAGATCCGGTATTTTCCGTGTTTGTACATTTCCCAAACTAAACATTCCATTTCCATCCCTTTTTTTGTTTTTATTGAAGTACTTAATATTGGTATCTATAATACTTATGTTATTTCATGTATGTTAACTTACGAGCGATACGACAGCTAAATTTGGCTGTACATTATAATCCGGTCTTTCCCGTACGGGGTAAGTTATTTACAGATCCGTACCGGTAGTGACAAAGTAAGATAATAATTAAACATCGGTATCAACGTTCAAATTTCGTGGCACTTGGTAAGGGTCGCAAAAAAAGAAATACATAGGTATCATTGTTTTATTTATTAGTAATAAATAACATTTAATTTATTTTTATTCTTAATCGTACTTTGGTAAACTGTACATATATTTAAAGAGGTTTATATTCTTAATACGTCATAGAACCTCAATACTCATTTCATTATCCATTTGTAAAAAAAATTCTAAATGCCAAATAGGCAACAAATGTCAATTTAATTGTCATGCAAAATAATATGTGGTAAAATCTTCAACGATAATAGTTCTTAAAAACACTTACAACTACAATTTAGCATTGATAAATCTTTACCCAACTCCCTATCAGACTTGAGAAAATGGATTTGACGCAGTATACTGATTTTATATTCACTAACGAAGGTGCTTGCTGTACTATTTGCGAAATGAATATAAAAAAGAAAAGGTACAATATAGAGAAACATTTGAAATCAAAATCTCATCAAGATAAATTATCTGATTCACGCTGCCATTTACAGGATATAATACGAGATAATGCTGATTTCGAAATTAAAGACGATATCGTATATTGCAAATTGTGTAATTCGAAATTATTTCCCTCTAAATCTAGTATCGACCGCCATTTAAAAACAGATTTACACAACAAAATTCATAAAAATAATGCACAAGAAAAATTTAATAAAGATTTAACAGAGTTTATGATTTGTTCGAATATACCGTGGTCAAAATTAGACAATCCTAAATTTAGAAATTTTGTAGAAAACCTTTTAAATCATAAATATGGAAACGATATTACTGTGCCGAGTGAAACAAAAATACGAGTAAAATGCTTACCTGAATTGTATGAAAAGAAAAAAAATGAATTGAAAGAGAAATTACAAAATAAAATGATTTACCTCAGTGTTGATGAAACATCAGATTTCGTGGGAAAAAAAGTGGCAAATATTTTGATCGGAGCTCTAGATGGAACTAGTACCCAGCCACATTTATTTGCTTCTAAGGTATTGGAGGCGACTAACCATTCGACAATAACCAAACTCGTTGAGGAAACCCTTGAAGATCTTTGGGGCGATGAATACAAAAAAAAACATGGATAAATTATTATTTTTTATAACGGATGCCGGTTCCTACATGGTAAAAGCAGCTAAAAACCTTGTTCAGAAATATAAAAATATGACTCATGTAACATGCATAGCACATGGATGTAATCGAGTCGCAGAGATAATTAGAAGTCTTTACCCGACCATAAACAGTTTGATTGACTGTATCAAAAAAATATTTCGTAACGCTCCTTCAAGGACAAATTTATTTCATCAAATGTGTGTAAATATTCCTCTACCACCCCGACCCGTGATAACAAGATGGGGAACATGGTTAAATGCTGCCTCATATTATCACATGCATTATGATAAAATCAAATCTGTCATCGATGCCTTAAATCCGCGTGAAGCGAGTGCAATTTCTAAAGCAAAAAAAATTTTCCGTAACCGGAATTTAAAGACTGAGTTACTATTCGTCGATACACACTTTAGTATAATTGCTAAGTCAATAAAATTATTGGAGGATCCAAAACTGAGTCTAGCAGAATCATTAAACATTGTTCATGGTTTGCAAAAAAAAATATCAACGTTAAGGTTACATCAAAATGCCAGAAAAGTTTATTTTAAATTAAAAAGTGTATTAAAGAAAAATCCTGGTTATAAGACTGTACAAATAATTAACCAACTATCTAAAAACAACGAGGCTGAAATACCAGAAAGTGTAAATAAAAACTGTGTGCAAAATTTTCAATGCTTGACATACCTTCCTATTACCTCAGTCAGCGTGGAAAGATCTTTTAGTCATTTAAAATGGATATATTCTTACAGACGTCAAAGATTGACAGCAAAATCTATGGAACAAATTTTAGTGATCTATTCTAACTCGTAAAATATTGTATGCCACACCTGGACATAAAGTGGCTTTTTCCGCACGCTACGCGTACGGATAGAGCCGCTTTCTGGCCAAATGTGCACATATTTTTCCAACACGGGAGGTAATAAAGAAAGCCCTCGATCGCATAATTACGTCCCTCGCTTGCAGCTTGGGCCGCAACAATTGCGATTGCGCGGCCTTTCTTTGTTTTACCACCCTAATTAGGAAATGTACTATTTAGGGGCTTTTTTATTTACATATACAAAATAAAGGTTAAAAATACTAAGTGATTTGTTTGTATTTATTTTTCTGCCAACCGTACATTGCCACGAAATTTGAACGTTGATACCGATGTTTAATAATAATAACAGTAATATTTCAGAACCAATGTGACAGTTATATGATAGTGTTCTCTCCTAAGATTTAACTTGGAAGCTTGTGTGGTGTGTAGTGAAGTAGATTGTACTTTCAGCTGCCAAAATATGTAAACAGAAGGGAGGGTCATGTTTGCCTATTGGATAGGAAAGAACGAACTCACGAAATAAATAAGAAAATTTAACAATAAAACAATGATTAAATTTAAGCTTTCGTGAGACATACTAATCTATTTTCTCTATCTTCTATCTAAATATATAAAAGAAGAAACTGACTGACTGATTGACTGAATGACTGACTGACTGACTGACATATCAACGCACAGCCCAAACCGCTGGTTCTAGAGATTACAAATTTGGCACGTAGGTTACTTATAAGGTCTAGGGGTGCACTAAGAAAGGATTTTTCAAAATTCACCCCCTAAGGGGGTAAAATGGGGGTCCAAAGTTTGTATGGCGAAACAAGATTTGTTAGTCTATTTTATTCGAAACTTCACAGGAGTATTCCTAACGATAAATTAGTCAAAACGTCTTTCAGGTTTTTTGAAAATTCAACCCCTAAAATGGGAAAATGTGGTACATACAAACATACCAGTCTAACTGAGCACCATCTTTTTGAGTACTTATAGTACGCGAGCGAAGCCGCGGGAAAAAGCTAGTACTAAAATATAACGGTTACACTCACGTCACTTTAGTCACTTCGCGCGACATGTTTCGGAGAGCTTAGGTCTCCATCTTCAGAGTGCTATTTGATTTAAACCGGCCCGTAGGCCACTGTTGCACATCGCGTTGCCGACTGCCGGGCCGGCCTGTGTCCGGCGCGGCGTGCCGCGCGTGTCACGCGCTCTGACAGAGCTTGTTGAGGGTGATCTTGCGCCAGCGCTACTAACGTGTTTTGCAGCGTATTGCGTGACTAAAGTGACGTGAGTGTAACCTTTATATTTTATAATGTTTATAGTTTTATAATAAAACAATGATTCATACTATTATATTTATTTACAATTAGTTAAGTAAATAAATTTTACTTTGTTTTTTTATTATATTTACATGTTCTCGACAAATTATAAAAACTATACTTAACATTCATGACTAATCTAAATTAATAAATTTACACTTGATATTTACTGACATGCTATGCTGATTTTAAAACACCTTTCTGCTCCAACTCTCTTTCAACTGCAGTACCCTCATACATAATTTTGTCTTTCAGTGCATCCTGCAAGAGCTGAGCATCAAACCTCTGTTTGGACCAATTATATCTACAATATGACCAGTATACTAATGTTGAAATAGCAAAGGTTCCTACTCCAACATGTTGTGATAACATAGGTTTAGAAGTTTTTATAAATGATGCCAGCCCCACACCCACTCCTGATGCAATGCCGTAAAGGAAGCTCTCTCGGAAGCAAGGGATTTTTGAGACATCTCGACCCATTATCATGAGGCCCTGTAAAAGTAAAATTATTGTTATAGTTACACATTCCTTGCAACACATCCTCACTCGTCTCTGGTGGAAACGCAGCTTTACAGTGCAAGTAATATGCTAGACCTACTCATCTCTTTTTTAGTGGTGAGAGTACTTGCATAAGAAAAAAACAGTATGATTCTCTCTGTATATGCTTGAAGTGAGACAGTCCCTGGCCAAACTATATATAAGTATTGGTATTTATACTACTAACTTAAAAATTTGGATAGTGCAGAAAAATAACTTCACTAGATGTTCTTAGTGTAATTATCTTTAGTGTTTTTTTGTAAAATTGTGGTAAAATCATGGTAAAATAGATGAACAAACGATATTTGAAACTTTGATAACTATGACATACATAAATGTTCAATTCAAATGTTTTGTTTTATAAAGTGGTGAACTTTGGAACAGGCAATATCAATATATTGTCAAATATTATAGTGATATTGGAAAATGTCTGTTTAAATGTAGGATTTATAAAAAAAAAAAAATACTAAGGTTATTAGGACTGTTGCATTTTCATGTTGATGATATAAATAATCTAAATGAATGAAATATGCACCAAATAATTAGCAGACAACCCTATATATAACGGGTGATAACAAAAAAATGAGAATCATTTTCTTTAGACTTAAAAATGAAACTATTTACGTAAAGAAAATAGTATGTTCATGAAGTTGTGGCGATGTCTTAGAGGTTCTTTAATTTTGCTTATTTTATTTTTCCAAGCCTTTGTATTTGTAAAAATGGTGCCGAAACAAGAAGCTATGCGAAAATGTCTTGTACTTTTTTATATTTCAAACTTAAACATGGACAAAAACTATACAGTGGGTCATTTTAGTAAAGAAAAACGTACCCCTATCTACTATTTGTAGAATACTTACATCCCAGCCTGTAGTTTACAGAAGTGGTAGCGGGAGATAAGCAAACATAATGACCAAGGGAAGACTGAACAAACAGAATTGCATCTTTAATGATGATGATTCCACCAGCCAACGATTTGCGACGAAAAAATTCAGGTTTTCCAACGGTACCTACATTTGTCGATGTTTAAAAAGATAGGTCTAGAATTTCGCTAGCAGATAAGATTACCAGAATACATAGATCAGCAAAAATAAATTTTACATCACAGTGTCGCTGGACGATTCGAAATCACAGACGAAAATCATTCATTTTAGACGACGAGTGAAAATCCGAAACCCCAAATTTTTTCACAATGTGGCTGGATGCAAAATATTTTTAGTCATAATAGTAATTTAGTATTTAAACAATCGGAGAGCTGAAAATTTTACCCAGTTGATAAAAATGATCAAGGTCATATGTGCACAAAAGGAAAAAACATGCCGTCCAAAGATCTTGTTGGGACATAGTGTCTAAACTTTGACGAACAGCTGACCACGGGCCCTATTCTTATGTGCATTGATGGTTTTGTAAATAACTATTATGTGTAAATTGCCTAAGAACATCCAAAACTGAAAAAAACTTATAGAAGATTTTTTTTTTCGCCTCTGAAAGAATTATCATTTTTTTGTTATCACCCGTTACAACACAATACCGTATAGATAATAAAATTCAATATAAAAACACCACTATCAATCTAAATTGTAAATTGATAATAATTTATGTATTATAATATAATATAATAATAATAATAATAATAAGCCCGCAGGGCAGCTTGTGGCGAGCTGTCGGGGAGTGACGACCCCGCGGACCCGAATGCTCCAGAGAGTCGGTCAGGGTCCCCGTCTCCGGCGTGTCTTCGTCGGTCGGAGTGTACTCCAAGGGGACCCGCAGGACTCTTGGCTCTGGCTTGCCTTAATTGGCCGTCCAGAGAGGAGCCGTCAGAGCTATATGCTCGCAGGGTGGAAGTGAAATATGCATAAGTCGCGAGTTGGTACAGTGGCTGGGCTTCCTACAGTCACTGGCAGAAAGCGGTGTACACCTCTCCACACCCTGAGCCGCTCACACCGATGTTGCTCCTGGTCGTTTTTGCAACGGCAGTTTCAGGGGCCCATCTAGTTGGCGGCGAGTCAACGCCTGCCTCGATAACATGTTATAAAATTGTTATGGCAGGTGTCCGGACCTCTGTACAATAGCCTAATCTTTGACCAGCCAAACTTCAATACCATAGCCCTTTACTCTGTCCATTTTATTTACAATATCTACAACGCCTGCTGGAACCGGTTCACGGGTATCTATTAATGTACCCGTGAATGGGTTCTAGCAGTTGTACAACATAGCAAATTTCTCCAAGGGGCCTCTGCGTGTTGGATCCGTATCCCCACGCAAGCCTATCAAAAGACCGGGATATAAAGGCCCGTGATTCTCAAAGGAGATACAAATAATAATAATAAATACTCTTTATTGCACACCTCATACAGTTACAAGCACAAATTTTACAATTAGATAAATTTAGGTAGAGGTAACAACAGGCGGTCTTATCGCTAATAAGCGATTTCTTCCAGACAACCTTTGGGTAGTGGAGACTAGAGAAAAACAATAAGCAGTAGGTGGTGCATAGAAACAAAAGAGACGAAATAGATAACACAGCACATTCATATGAATATACATACTTAAATAAATACAAAATAAACATACATATACGAACATATATACATATATAATACACACAATAAGAAACAACAGTGTCAACTTAAAAACCTAATGAAGAGATAAATAGTATTCCTTAAGTTGCGATTTAATTTAAAGCTACCAATAGATTGCGCGCGTTTTATGTTGAGAGGGAGAGAATTCCACAAACGAACGGCCTGGAACGTAAATGAGCAATTATAAAATTTGGAAGATGAAGATGGCACTTTTAGGAGCAATTTTTGAGAGGATCTAATAGAATTAAGATAAGAGAAACGCTCTTTGAGGTAGCGGGGAGTTGCAGGGTTAAAAAGTATAGAAAAGAGTAAAGAAAGTATGTGAGAGTTACGGCGGTGACGGATAGGGAGCCATTAGAGTTGAGAACGAAAACTAGAAACATGGTCGAATTTACGTAATCCGAAAATGAACCGAATGCAGGCATTTTGAATACGCTCAAGCTTATTAAGTTGCTCCTCGGTTAGGTCTAAATAGGAGATATCTGCATAATCAAGAATGGGGAGAAGTAACGACTGAGCAAGCGCAATTTTAGTAGCAATTGGCAGGAAATTCCGGAGCCGTCTGAGAGACCCTATGGCAGCAAACATCTTCCTGCTCACTTCACTCACCTGAGGCACCCATGATAGACAACGATCCATGATTACACCAAGATTTTTCACTTGGTTGGAAAAAGGAATTTGGATACCATCGAAGACTATCGGAGGGAGCCTGAGAAAGTCAATTTTGGAGATTTGTTTAGCGCTACCCATCACAATTACCTGTGACTTTAGGGGGTTTACTTTTAAACCGTAATTTTGACTCCAATTTGATATGCGGAGCAGATCAAGATTCGTGGCTTCTATAACTGAATTGAGATCGCTATGCATACCCTGCGAATATATTTAAAGGTCGTCGGCATAGAGGTGATACGAAGAGAAGAGATCAAGAGTTATGGAATTAATGAAGATAGAAAATAAAAGAGGAGACAGCACACCACCCTGTGGAACACCAGCTGATGTGCTGCACCAGGAAGAACACGAAGAATCTAGTTTTATTCTTTGCCGACGACCAACCAAATAGCTGCGGAACCAGTCAATCGCTGCAGCCGATATGTTAAGAGACTGTAAGAACGCGAGCAAAATGTCAAAATCGACCGTGTTAAAGGCATTACTGAAATCTAGAAGTGCAAGAACTGTAAGCTTCTGGTCATTCATACCCAAACGGATGTCATCGGTAACCTTGACAAGAGCCGAGGTAGTACTATGGCCCGGACGAAAACCAGATTGAAATGGGTTTAGGAGTACATTTCTATTCAGGAAGGAAGTTAGTTGCTGATGCACTAGCCGTTCGAGGACTATGGATAGGAAAGGATATATTATATTATACTTTTAAGACAAACAAAGAGAGGTAGGCAAAGACATATGTAATACTTACCGGCTTTTCTTCGGGTTCATCCTCTAGCATTCCTTTTACAACAGTGTCCATATTGATGGCCAAATTTATTAAGAAATAAATAAATCAAATCAATTTATTAAATTGCGCTGTCAATAGTGACATGTCAATGTCAGGCAAAGCATATTGACAAAGAGAAGCGTTCAAAAGTCCATGATTTCCTGACTATATCGATTTTAAAAAATGGTGCTGCTTATACCAAAATCTTTGTCAAAATGAACTATGGCGTAAGAGACTAGCTAGAGACATGCAGTGGTCAACTAAAGGTTCTTGTTTTAGTTGTTTTGTGCTTTTATCAGTAGGTATTCTGATTTTACAGATCCACTAATCTCAGAACGGTTCTCGCTTCATTATTTGATCTTGTTTTTTTTAATAATAGAGTAGGCAAAAGCAACAGGCATGTAGCCGATAAAGCTATAAGCTAGTTATACACCATATAATCTAAAGCAGAATAATTACAATTTTTTATTGTTTCCATTAAAATGTATTTTTTTATATTTATGACTATTAGAACTTATGAAACAAAATAAACAAAAGTGTTGAATATGAATAAAACGGGGCTAATAAAATGTAGACTAATAGCTCGACAGGCTGTGTAGAATTTTTGTATATTTGACTACAATTGGGACCGTAGTATACTAGCTTTTGAACAAACGTAAGGTAAGTTAATAAATACGACTTAAAATGAAATGAAAGATGGATGGTCGCTAAGGTCGCTTGCTGTTTATTAAATAATCGTTTCTTACTGTGTGTGTTTCTTACGATACATTTAACATAAAGTTCTCACTCAGTGGTACTTTTTATTTAAAAAGCGCTTAATGAATTTGTTTTTCTCTAGTATTTAAGAATCCTAAACGCGGTATTCTTGACAGTGATCCGGTAATTTTAAGTCATGACTATTGTATCAGTGTTTACAACTGGAGTGTTAGTTTTCCATACGGCGGTCAAAGTAATATGGCTTATTATAATGCTGAGAGCGAATTAAATGCGAATAGCACAACCGATATCGTAGACGAGGACGAAATCGTTGATGATCTTTCCATAGTTCCCTTAGATAAAGATAGCTTTGGTAAGTTCAGTTTGCGGCTTGCGAAAATATTACAAATTATTTTACAAAGATGGTTGTCACGATCTTATGGCCACAAGTAGAGATTTCTAGCAAAGATTCTCACATAATATCTTAAGAATCTATTTCAGGTTAGGTACCTTTCCCTTTGCATAGCTACTCCTGTTTAAAGTACTTGTTGAGTCTCATTATTTTTAATCATATTATAATATAATGAATGCCTTTAGATGGTTGTTTACTTACATATATTAATTTAGTTTACTATTTACTTTGACTCATAATAAATTTTTAGCTGACTTTAAAGTGGCATCCCTATTTCTAGCAATATGTGAGTTGTGTGGTCGCGTAGGCCGTCGCAGACATTTTTATCCGCGCAACAACAAGTTCTGTTCCCTGCGATGCCACGCAAGTAGGACGAGACGGAGGCATTGTAGCTGGAGATTTAAACTCATGGAGGGTGCTGAGCACATGGCGGGGCTCATTCCCCTGGAGCCTTTACCTCAACTGCAGCAATGGCATGCTACACTTAATGATATTCAGGTATATTTTAATCTGAATTTATATTTCTGTAAAACATGTTGCTGTCAACATCACACTAACACTAGATTTTTATCGTAAAACACACAAATTAATCTGGTCATGTTATATGAGTGTTCTTCATAATCTCTTTTAGTGCCCAAAATGTATAAAGTATAAAGCTTGTGTTATGGATAATAGACTGATGTATATAATGTATAGCTTAATAGATAAATCATAAATTTTCTCACCTCAAAAATAAGTTTCCTCACTCAAACTCAGATATCATCACTGCAGCTTCACATGCAGAATCACTAACAGAGTGACTGTTAAATGTTATCCTTGTGTGGTCTGCTGTACTTAGCAAGTATTATATATTACATATTTAATTGCAATGGAAGAGAAACCCATTTGTATTGTAAGTCCTATAAAGTGTATTTTCCTTTGTTTCCTAAAATAGTCAAAATGAATAAAAATTGGCAATAATTTAAAACTTAAAGAGACCTATTTATTACCATATGTTTTGCTTATTTTGCCAATAATTTTTAACATCATAAAATATAATATTTAATATCTGTTCTGCCTAGGCCATTTATCAAGGATTAAACAACTATATGTCATCTGATCAAACCCAACTTTTAATGTATGCCAGACTTAAAGTATGCCAGACTTGCATACAACAACCAATGAGAAAAAAAATTGTTTTCAGTTTAGTTTTTCTTTATTGCACTAAGATTGTCTTACTTTCAGGCTGGTCCCATTAAGCAGCCCGCAGCTCAGGTTGCCAACAGCTACGAGTGGAAGGATGAGCTCTTCGGCTGTGACTTCCTGGCAGCTCCAGTCAGCCTGTTCAAACATGCTCCCCTGCATGAAATGTGGGATAACACTTTTGAAGGGATGAAGGTGGAAGTCAAGAACACAGATTGTGATAATTATTCTGAGAAATTGCATGACTTTTTCTGGGTTGCTACTGTATTAAAAGTAAGTGTTGATGTAATTTTTATCTCCAATTATGAAGACATAACATAGCGAAATTAGAGAGGGTAGCGTTTATTCGTTTATGAATGTTTAAGGTTAATTGAGATTGTAACCCTTCATACTATTGAGCCTAAGGTACCATACTAAATTGCCAAAATCATCTATGTAAATCAACAGTTCTTAAGCTTGTGGTTCTCGGACCACTTGTGGGCCTCCATTAGTAGGTATGTTTTTACTTCCAAACAGTTGGTTGTCCCTGCCACCAGCACAACCACTGACGTAAATGACGGATGCATCTTATTAAGTTATATTTCTTCTCGTAACTATCTTTAAAATTTTAAGGTCAAAGGGTACATGGGTCTCCTGCGGTACGAAGGATTTGGTAGTGATGATTCAAAAGACTTTTGGGTGAACCTGTGCTGCTCAGAAGTGCATCCTGTTGGGTGGTGCGCCACTCGCGGCAAGCCACTTATACCACCAAGAAGCATAGAGGATAAATATACAGATTGGAAGAAGTGAGTGATTTTATTTATTTAAAATATATGCAGCCATTGTTCTAGTAGCATGTGTGAGTCAAAACTTTTTTTAGGCATACTCAAATAATGCTCATATTTTTAGTATTAAATCTTGTAAATTTTAAGGGTATGTGAATACTTTTGTTGTCAACAATATAACCACAGAGAATGATAAGCAAAATTGTTAGCATTTTGAATTCAATTTTCCTACAAAATGCCAACATAATGACTCCTTATAGAAAGTTTCTTAAGAGAGATTTTAGTATATTGAAATTAAGACCTGTCCTATCACCAACAAGAAAGTGGCTAACAATTTTCCTGCCAAAGATATATGCATTGATCGTATTTGTTTTTTTAGATTCCTGGTAAAGCAGTTAACTGGTGCCCGTACATTACCAGCTAACTTCTACACCAAACTAAATGACAGTCTCAAGTCTCGGTTCTGTATTGGCTCCATAATGGAGGTTGTGGACAAAAATAGGATATCACAAGTTAAGGTAAGATGGAAACATCTTCCAGGGAATATTCCCATACTAAATTGCGGTTGCTCAAAAATTTCTCAACATTGCTCCACTCCATGCGCAGGTTGTTAGCGATTATTTTACTAATGGTTTGCAAATTATATACTAACTACTCCTCGAAAAGTTTGTCGTACAGGTTGTTTCGTATAAGAGAACATTATCGTATAAGTCGTAGGTATTTTAGGCATAATGATGCCGTAAGACATATAACATCTACTACATCTAGAAATGTTTAGTTCCGAACAGGCAGTACTGTTTACTTATATATTAGCCACGAGGACTTAATCTTATTATAAATTAATCTAATACTTAAATTATGTAGGTACTGAAATTTTAGCCAACGTGGATTTGAGGAGCAATTTCAACTGGAATAATTTAAATAACTACTATTTATGTTGCAGGTTGCTAGTGTAGTTGAAATTATAGGTAAAAGGTTACATGTTAAATACTATGACAGTTCGCCAGAAGACAACGGTTTTTGGTGTCATGAGGACTCGCCGTTAATACATCCGGTAGGCTGGGCCTTCCGAGTCGGGCATCCCTTGGACGCCCCCCAGAGTTACTGTCAGAGGGTCGCTACAGGGCGATTCTTGCCGAATGATACGACCACGGAAATGTTTTACAAGTACCCTGCGAATGAACCTCCGTTATTCGCTGAGGGAATGAAGCTTGAAGCCATTGATCCTTTGAATCTGTCGGCTGTTTGTGCTGCTACGGTTATGCAAATTTTGAATGAAGGGTAAGGCTAAAACTTAATTAGTTAAACCGGCAAAGAGCGTGTCGGGCCACGCTCAGTGTAGGGTTCCGTAGTTTTCCGTCCGTCACAGTAAGTGTCCCCACTTAAGAGTTAAAATAACACCGCCATGTAGGATATGATATGAGCGTTCCACGTACAGCGACATCTATCGGCAAATTAAGTAAACTATTGCTCGCGAGCTTAAAGTATGGAAGATGATTTTTATGGGATAATTCTTTATTGCGTGAACCGATTTTCACCGTTTTTACTTTATTTGAAAGCACGTCATTTCATTGTGATTTTGTAGAAATTACAGGTACAATAAACACCTGCTTATACGGTTAAATTACAAACTTAGTTCAGAAATTATTTTGTAATTTTTTTTCAAAAACTATTCAACCTATCAAGTTAAAAATAATTTTCCTAGAAAGTTTTTATAAAGTTCTACTTTTGAGATTTTTTTCATATTTTTAAAACTTATGGTTCAAAAGTCAGGGGGGGGGGGGGGAACATCACACGTTAGGGTTGAAACGAAAAAAAAATCACTTTTTTTTTTACTTCTGGAGCGATTATTTCCGAAAATATTTACATTATCAAAAAATGATATTAGTAAACCCCTATTCATTTTTAAATACCTAGCCAACAATATATCACACGATAGGGTTGAAATGAAAAAAAAAAATCTCTCCCCACTTTACGCATAGGGGAGGTACCCTAATAAAACATTTTTTTCCACTTTTTATTTTACCACTTTGTCGGCGTGATTGACATACATATTAGTACCAAATTTCAGCTTTCTAGTGCTAACGGTCACTGAGATTATCCGCGGACGGACGGACGGACGGGCAGACATGGCGAAACTATAAGGGTTCCTAGTTGACTACGGAACCCTAAAAATTACAATTCAGAATTGTCCTTGCTGTAATATAATTTTTTCTTCTTGGAGTTATGTTGAGGATTGACATTGATTTTGATTTCAAATTGACACTGTATGTGTAGGTATATGTGTTAGTCACAAAACTTGTCAAATTACCTGGTGGCTTAGCCAAGATGACAATCGTTTGTAGAAAACGAATCGAAACGCTATAATCTCTCTATCGCGCTAATATGGAAGAGTGAGCGAGAGCGCGTAGCATTTCGTTTCGTTTTCTACAAACGATTGTCATCTTGGCTACAGGGCCTGTTAATTAATCCATTTATAACGTTTTGTTTCCAGATACATGATGATCCGAATAGACTGTTATCCAGCTGATGCATCAGGTGCGGACTGGTTTTGCTATCATCAAAGGTCACCCTGTATATTCCCTGTGGGATTTGCTCTAGCCAACAATATACCACTGGTGCCACCTGCTGGGTATGTACTACTCCATAGGAATATTCGAACTAGGTCCTGGAATAGACACTTTCTGTTACATTCATATTTTCAGTGATTTCAAGAATAACTTATCCCATAATTTAGAACAAATGTAGCAAGTGGATGCTACTATGAACCCAGACAGATACAAATGTCATAAGGCAGAGCTACACCTGACGCACCGCCTCGCGAGGAAATTGACGCGCGTGGCAGCTCGGCTAGTGTGACGTGCCTCGGCCGAGGAAAACGCACGCGCGGCCGCAATACCTGCCTAGAGTATACTAGACCTACTTATTACACAACTCTTTCGCGTTTGTTGCCTTTCGCCTGTGATTGTGCAAACCGATTTCTTCTAGTATTAATGAATTTGTGATGGAAGATGTAACAGCTCTTAACATTCAACAGTTACACGGCGGAAGAGTTCAGTTGGGAGCAGTATCTGTGCGCGTGCGGCGGGCGCGCTGCCACACGCGCTCTGTTCGCCGCACGCGGCCACCTTGTGTCGCACGGCTTCGTGTGCGGCATGCGGCTCGAGTGTGCCGACCTCATGGACCCGCGGCTCGTGTGCGTGGCCACCGTGGCGCGCGTCGTCGCCGACCTGCTTAAGGTACTTATCGCGGCTAGTGTCGTACACGTCGTTTGTAACATGCAGCTCGAAAATATGTACCTATTCAACGGACTTCTTTCTAGTCTGCGTCACCACAGGGTGCGTGCCGTCTCCTACCAGCTCAACTCGACGGCCATTGCGGTTTTCAGAATCGGATTTAAACATAATCTGCTTCCAACAAAATGATTCTAGCTAATCGTTATACACGGTGCTCGTGAGGATTGCGAGAGATTTTAACCATGTAGATCATAATTAGAGACTAAAATGTCCTATAAACTTTTCTGGCATTCGCCTAGTTTCAGAGTTACTACCAATTAAATAAAAAAACATTTTTTATTGTGACTCAGTTCAAAACGCTTTTTTGATGGCGATTTCACCCTTTATGAGGTCTAGTCTAGACATTCTATATTGACAGATATCAAAGTGCCAAGGAATACTTTACGCAAACTATTTTTTACGAAAAAAAATGTACTAATTTATTTTAATCGACAGTTTTACCAATAACATTTATGTTTTCATGTTCAAAAGCATTTAAAAAATCGAAAAAAAAAACAAAAAAAAAAAATTTTTTTGGCGAAATTGACCTAAATTCATATAACATATCATTATGACCTCAGGAATTCGTGGTTAAAATCTCTCGCAATGCTCACGAGCACCGTGTATATTAGATGACGGTAGCTTTTATATACTTCGCCGCAGCATGGATGGCAAGATTTTTGTCTCGATATAATGGTGCGCTTACATGTACGGTCAGGTCCAGTGGGCTGCAAACATCTTGTCTCATAGGATGAGACCATACATGTGAACGCACCATTATTACGTTACGATATCGTAACGTTGACGTCAACGGTAAAGCATAAAAGCGACCATTGATGTCAAATGAAAAGTATGAATTTGCAGGTCCACTTCGACGGCTGGGGCTCCGAGTACGACCAGTGGCTGTGGGCGCACAGCACGGACATGTACCCGGTGGGCTGGTGCCGCGCCGTGGCGCACCGGCTGGAGGGGCCCATGCCGCCGCCGCCGCGCGCCGCGCGCAAGCCGCCCAAGACCCACCGCCGCCGCCGCCGGCAGCAGGGTACGTCCGGTTACAGTAGGCTGCTAAACGCATACGCACATTATGAATTCATCTATAAATTGGGTATGCAATTAGGAACATGCATGATTTTTTTGGAAGACGTCATTCGATTCTATTTCCCTGTAGATTAAAATGTGTCTAATAAACCTACTATCTATGATAGCCCTGAAACGTCAAAAATGTGAAAATACGTTAGGCGACTGCGCCGCGCGTCAAAACGCCCCATACAAAAAGTGTGAGGTTTGTGACGTCACCGACCACAATGTTGCAGAAAACTGCTTGGAAGGAACATGTTTTTGGAAGATATTTGTAATTTTAGGCACGAAAAAATGCGTTTAGCTATATAGTTGTCATACATTTTTTTTCTTGTTAGAATATAAGTAATCGAACTGAAGTTTCGAAAATACATTTGAGGTATATTAATAAAATGCCTAAAATTGTACGTTTTTAAACCGCAATATCTTTAAAAAACTGTTAAAAATTATTACGGATTTCCACTTATTTATATTAATTTGGGGTTGTTGAACGTGTTTATGGAACAAATTCAATTAAATATTTTTCACGCATGTTCTCTATTCTGCAGCTGATTAAGCCTTTTGGTTAACAACTTTAGTTTAAAACACTATATTTTCTCAAACATAATACGATTATGTTTGAATTTCACTTGAATAAAAGTCAAAGGTTGCTAAGCCAACAGTAGTACATAGAAGTAGTAAAAATAATAATTCTAAAGGCAACATTCGCATTTATTGCATTTTTACATTACAGCGCCAAAAGCCCAGCCGCAACCGCCAAACATAACCGAAGACAGTTCTCAAAATTCCGATATGGGCGACACGAAAAGTTTGTCACCTCCCACTAGCGTGTCCGAGATCTCGGCCGACGTGGAGTCGAGACACGACGACACCGAATCTAGACCCGATGACACAGAATCTAGACCCGATGACACAGAATCAAGACCCGACGACACAGAATCTAGACCCGACGACACAGAATCCAGACACGACGACACAGAATCGAGGCCCGACGACATGGATTCAAGACCTGACGAGTCGGAGCAAAGAACTGACGAGTCGGAGTCGAGACCTGAGGATATGGAGACGAGGCCGGAAGAATCAGAGTCGAGAGTTGACGACGCCAAGTTGAGACCCGACGATAAAATGGATGTGGAGGAAGCGACTACTGAGACGTCGCAAGAACACCTGAGCGATGAGATGAATCATGAGTCTATGGTAAGATTGGATCTTGCTTATCTAGTTGCTGAAAGTGGATTAATTATTCCGTCATCCCTATTTTATGAGTAACACCTCATAGTTTATACATATAATAACTTGCAAAGAGGCCTTAGTCCCATGAACGTTCCTCAATTTCACGAAATCTTACTCGATAGATGGCGTTAGCGCTCAGTCCACGACCGCTGGCAATGATCGACGATCGAACGGTCTTGATCGTTTTCAATTTCAATTACAAGTAACATTTTTTTTAGGCATAAGTTACACACAAGACTATTTATTTTCTTTTATATGGAAGATACTACTAATTAAAGTATGTTTAAAGGAATTATACGCATCTAACACCAAAGACGGGTAATCACTTAATCAGTAGGGACTGTTGGAGATACTTTTCGGATTAAAAGTATAATAAATTTTGAATTTCGAAAATTAGGTTTGTTTTAAATTCCAATATGGCTGAAATATTTTTTTTTGTAAAAAATATCATGGTAGCCAATTGCGACTACTTCAGGTGTGTAGATATGTTTTAAATCCAAGATGGCGGTATATACTTTATTCAGAAAAATCGTCATGCTAGTCCTTTTCGGCTAAGGGGTGTAGATTTCGAAAATGATGTCCGTTTTTAAATCCAAGATGGCGGTTATACACTTTATTCTGAAAAATCGTCATGGTAGTCATTTTCGGCTAATTAAGGGGTGTAGATTAAGAAAATTATGTCTTTTAAAATCCAAGATGGCGGAAATATACTTTTTTGTTAAATCGTCATTGTAGTCAATTTCGGCTAATTAGGGGATGTAAATTTCGAAAATTATGTCTGTTTTAAAATCCAAGATGGAGCTTTTAATTTTTTTTCTGAAAATTCGTCATGGGAGTGATTTTCGGCGAATTACGAGGTGTCGATTTTGAAAATTATGTCTGTTTTAAAATCCAAGATCAATCCCAAATCTGTGGACATTGTCGTTGGTCTCACACTTTGTAATTTTTGTATTGTTACTATTAGCCATAATCTCACGTGTTACTGTTTTTTGTCCCAAATAAATTGAAAAAAAAAAGATGACGGTTATAGGTATATACACTTTATTCTGAAAAATCGGCACGGTAGTCATTTTCTGCTAATTCGTTGGGTGTAAATTTCGAAAATTATGTCTGTTTTAAAATACAAGATGGGGGATATACTCTTTTTCGGAGAAATCGTCATGGTAGTCGTTTTCGATTAATTCAGGGGTGTAGATTTCGAAAATAATATCTGTTTTAAAATCCAAGATGGCGGAAATGGATAATTTTGTCAAAATCGTCATGGTAGTCATTTTCGACTAATTAGGGTGTGCAGATTTCGAAAATGATGTCTATTTTGAAATCCAAGACCGCAGTCATAGACTTTTTTGGTAAAAATCATCATGTTAGTCGTCATCGATTAATTCAGGGGTGTAGATTTCGAAAATAAGCCGTTTTAAAATTAAAGATGGCGGAAACGGAAAGTTTTGTCAAAATCGTCATGATAGTCATTGCCGACTAATTCGGGTGTGCAGATTTCGAAAATAATGTCTGTTTTTAAATCTAAGATGGCGGTCATACACATTTTTAGAAAAAATTGTTATGGTAGTCATTTTCCATTAATTCAGGGATGTAGATTTCGAAAATAAAGACAATTTTAAAATCCAAAATGGCGGAAATGGATAATTTTGTCAAAATTTTAATGGTAGTAATTTTCGACTAATTAGTGTGTGCAGATTTCGAAAATGATGTCTATTTTGAAATCCAAGACTGCGGTCAAACACTTTTTTGGTAAAAATCATCATTTTCGTCGTTTTCGATTAAATCAGGGATGTAGATTTCGAAACCGTTTTAAAACCAAAGATGGCGGAAACGGAAAATTTTGTCAAAATCGTCATGGTAGTCATTTCCGACTAATTCAGGTAAGCAGATATCGAAAATAATGTCTATTTTGAAATCCAAGATGGCGATCATACACCTTTTTGGTAAAAATCGTTATGGTAGTCATTTTCGATTAATTCAGGGAAGTAATATCGAAAATAAAGACCGTTTTAAAATCCAAGATGGCGGAAATGGATAATTTTGTTAAAATCATCATGGTAGTCGTTTTCGATTAATTGGGTGTGCAGATTTAGAAAATAATGTCTATTTTTAAATCGAAGATCTCTCACACTTATTTGGTGAAAATCAAATGAGTGTCGTTTTAGATTAATTTGGGGATTTAAATTTCGAAAATAAATACCGTTATAAAATTCAAGATGGCTGAAATGGACAATTTTATTAAAAACTTCATGATAGTCTTTTTTGTCTCATTTGGGTGTGTACTGTGTAGATTTCGAAAATAATGTATGTTTTAAAATCCAAGATGGCGGCCATACACTTTTTTCTAAAAAAAATTTATGGTAGTCGCTTGTGATTAATTGAGGGGTGTAGATTTCGATATAAGGACCGATTTGAGATCCAAGATGGGTGTTAAAGGACAATTATTGTAAAAATCGTCATGGTAGTCATTTTTACTTATTCACGTGTGTAGATTTAGAAAATAATGTCTGTTTTAAAATCCAAGACGGCAGTCATACAATTTTAGTAAAAATCGTTATAATAGTCGCTGTTGATTAATTCGGCAATGTAAATTCCGATAATAAACACTGTTTTAAAATATAAGATAGCAGTGACCTTTTTGTGAAAATCTTCATGGTAATCTTGTTCGACTGACTCAGGTGTTTAGATTTCGAGAAAAGGGTCTGTTTTAAAATGTACACCCCCGAATTAGTCGAAGACGACTACCATGACGATTTTGACAAAATTTTCCATTTCCACCATCTTGTATTTTAAAACTGTCTTTATTTTCGATTTAACGATTTTTACCAAAAAAGTGTATGACCGCCATCTTGGATTTCAAAATAGACATTATTTACGAAATCCGCACACCCAAATTAGTTGGAAATTACTACCATGACCATTTTGACAAAATTTTCCATTTCCGCCATCTTCTTTGATTTTAAAACCGTCCTTATTTCCGGAATCTACACCCATGAATGAATCTGAGATGAGTGCCGTTACGATTTTTAAGTATAAAGCGTATGGCCGCCATCGTGGATTTTAAAACACCCATCATTTTCGAAATCTACATCCCCGAATTATTCAAAGACGACTACCATGACGACCTTCACAAAATTTTCCATTTCCGCCATGTTGGATTTTAAAACGGTCTTTATTTTCGATTTAACGATTTTTACCAAAAAAATTTATGTCCGCCATCTTGGATTTCAAAATAGACATATTTTTCGAAATCTGCGCACCCAAATTAGTCAATAATGAATACCATGACCATTTTGACAAAATTTCCCATATCCACCATCTTTGATTTTCAAACCGTCCTTATTTTCGAAATCTACGCCCCTGAATTAATCGGAAATTACTACCATAACGATTTTACCAAAAAAGTGCATGACCGCCATCTTGGATTTCTAAATAGACATTATTATCAAAATCTGCATACCCGAATTAGTCGAAAATTACTACCATGACGATTTTGACAAAAATTTCTATTCCCGCCATCTTGGATTTTAAAACGGTCTTTATTTTCAATTCGACGATTTGTACCAAAAAAGTGTATTACAAAATAGACATTATTTTCGAAATCTGCACACCCAAATTAGGGGGCGTCCATTAATCGCGTCATATTGTATAGGGGGGGGAGGGGGTCAAGAAAAAGTCACCAATGATCACCACAAGGGGGAGGGGGGTCTGGACACATATCACGTGTAATTTTTTTGTTCCTTGTGCTATACTGTATTATGGTCAATAAAATAAAAATTATCAACTTTTAAATGACTCAAACTGTCAAAAGCAGAGTAAAATTGCACTAGCACTATGATTGAAAATAATATTTAATGGCATTTGACATATTATTTTGTGAAGTAGGTTGTTAGGGTTCCGTAGCGAAAGTGGCAAAAACGTAACCCGTAGTTTATAGTTTCGTTATGTCCGTCTGTCCGTCCGTATGTAACAGCCATTTTACTCGGAAACTATAAAACGTATCTTAATAAATATTTAAATATAAGGTGTGTTTTTGTATGCCGCTACTTATTAGGGTTCCGTACCTCGAAAGGAAAAAACGGAACCCTTATAGGATCACTTTGTTGTCCGTCTGTCTGTCTGTCTGTCTGTCTGTCTGTCTGTCTGTCTGTCTGTCTGTCTGTCTGTCTGTCTGTCTGTCTGTCTGTCTGTCTGTCTGTCAAGACCATTTTTCTCAAGAACGCGTGGAGGTATCAAGCTGAAATTTATATCAAATAGTCAGGTCTATTGTCCCTTGTAGCTGTGAAAAAATCAAACTTAAAACCCAACGCAATCAAAAGATACAGTCGTTTATGCTGCAAATTTTAGAGTTTCGGCACTCGCAAAACCTACGGGGTACTTCCCGTGAACTCAGAAACTTGAAATTTGGCACGAAGCAACGTTATATAGCATAGACAATGGAAAAATTACAAAAAGTAGACATTTTTAGTAAAATCATACAAATAAATATTTTTTTAAATTTTAAACTTACTACCTTTTTTCTCATAAACGCGTGGAGGTATTAAATTGAAATTCTTGTCAAATACTCAGGGCTATAAGACCTTTCAGATGTAGCAAAACCAAACTTTTATGTCAACGCAATCAAAATAAATAGCAATTTACGTCGCATATTTTGAAACTGAGTACTCACAAGAAACTCAAAACCTAAAGGGTACTTCCCGTAAACTCAGAAACTTGAAACTTGGCACGAAGAAACTTCATATAGCACAGACAAGGGAAAAATTACGAAAAGTTGACATTTTTAGTAAAATCATACAAAAAAATTTTTTTTTTAAATTTTAAACTTACTACCTTTTTTCCCATAAACGCGTGGAGGTATTAAATTGAAATTCATGTCAAATACTCAAGGCTATAGGACCTCTCAGATGTAGCAAAACCAAACTTTTATGTCAACGCAATCAAAAGAAATAGCAATTTAAGTCGCATATTTTGAAACTGAGTACTCGCAAGAAACGCATAACCTAAAGGGTACTTCCCGTAAACTCAGAAACTTGAAACTTGGCACGAAGAAACTTCATATAGCATAGACAAAGGAAAAATTACGAAAAGTAGACATTTTTACTAAAATCATACAAAACATATATTTTTAAATTTTAAACTTACTACGTTTTTCCTCGGAAACGCGTAGAGGTATTAAATTGAAATTAG
Organism: Pammene aurita; assembly: GCA_947086415.1. Lineage (NCBI taxonomy): Eukaryota > Metazoa > Arthropoda > Insecta > Lepidoptera > Tortricidae > Pammene > Pammene aurita. The sequence goes on from OX352290.1 coordinate 20,365,740, forward strand.
TATAAACATACTACAACTTTTGCTTGTTATAGGATTGTACGGAACCCTCGGTTCGCGAGTTCGCCTCGCACTTGGCCGGTTTTTTTACCCTTTACGTGTACGTACGTTACGTAAGTAGGTTCACGTGTTGGAAAACTGTACTTACTTTAGCAAAAAATTACACGTCATATTGGACAGGGGGGGGGAGGGGTCCTGAAAATATCACCAAAGATCACCATGGGGGAGGGGGGGGGGGGGTCTAAAACAAGCCAAAAACGTATGACGCGATTAATGGACGCCCCCTTAGTTGAAAATGACTACTATGACAATTATGAGTGACAAAATTTTCCGTTTCCGCCATCTTTGATTTTAAAACGGTCCTAATTTTCAAAGTCTTCATCCCTGAATTAATCAAAAATGACGTCCATTACGATTTTTAAGTAAAAAGCGTATGGCCGCCATCTTGGATTTTGAAACACATTATTTTCGAAATCTTGGATTTTAAAACGGTCTTCATTTTCGATTAAACGATTTTTACCTAAAAAGTGTATGACCGCCATCTTGGATTTCAAAATAGACATTATTTTCGAAATCTGCACACCCAAATTAGTCGATAATGACTACCATGACGATTTTGACAAAATTGTCCATTTCCGCCATCTTTGATTTTAAAACGGCTATTATTTTCGAAATCTTGGATTTTAAAACGGTCTTTATTTTCGATTAAACGATTTTTATCAAAAAAGTGTTTGACCGCCATCTTGGATTTCTAAATAGACATTATTTTCGAAATCTGCACACCCGAATTAGTCGGAAATGACTACCATGACGATTTTGACAAAAATTTCCGTTTCCGCCATCTTTGATTTTAAAACCGTCCTTGTTTCCGAAATCTACGCCCCTGAATGAATCGGAAATTACTACCATAACGATTTTTACCAAAAAAGTGCATCACCGCCATCTTGGATTTCTAAATAGACATTATTTTCAAAATCTGCATACCCGAATTAGTCGAAAATGACTACCATGACGAAATTGACAAAATTTTCCATTCCCGCCATCTTGGATTTTAAAACGGTCTTTATTTTCAATTCAATGATTTTACCAAAAAAGTGTATGACCGCCATCTTGGATTACAAAATAGACATTATTTTCGAAATATGCACACCCAAATTAGTCGAAAATGACTACTATGGCGATTTTGACAAAATTTTCTATTTCCGCCGTCTTTTATTTTAAAACCGTCCTTATTTCCGAAATCTACAGCCCTGAATTAATCTGGAATGACTCCCATAACGATTTTTACCAAAAAATGTATGACCGCCATCTTGGATTTCAAAATAGACATTATTTTCAAAATCTGCACACGCAAATTAGTCGAAGACGAACCGAAGACGAATTAGGCGAACCATGACAATTTTGACAAAATTTTCCGTTTCCGCCATCTTTGATTTTAAAACGGTCCTTATTTTCAAAGTATTCATCCCTGAATTAGTTTTTAAGTAAAAAGTGTATGGCCGCCATCTTGGATTTTGAAACACACATTATTTTCGAAATCTTGGATTTTAAAACGGTCTTCATTTTCGATTAAACGATTTTTACCAAAAAAGTGTATGACCCGCCATCTTGGATTTCAAAATAGAGATTTTTTTCGAAATCTACACCCCTGAATTAATCGAAAATGACTACCATAACGATTTTTACCATAAAGTGTTTGACCGCCATCTTGAATTTCTAAATAGACATTATTTTCGAAATCTGCACACCCGAATTAGTCGGAAATTACTACCATGACGATTTTGACAAAATTTTCCGTTTCCGCCATCTTTGATTTTAAAACAGTCTTTTTTTCGAAATCTACACCCCTGAATTAATCGGAAATGACTACCATAACGATTTTTACCAGGGGAATAACCGCCATCTTTGATTTTAAAATAAAGATTATTTTTAAATTCTGCACACCCGAGTTAGTCGAAAATGACTACCGTGACGATATTGACAAAATTTTCTAGTTTTCAAATAAAAAATCATTTAATAATATTAAGTAAAGTAAATATTCCAATTTTTTATTTCAAGGAGCTTTATAATTCAATCGCATTTCTCGCAACTATAGGGCAATGGAAACAGGTCACTACGTGTTGGGGATTTCATACAAGGTTACCCGTTTTAGTGGCCTCTTAGTGTATCTAGCGTAAGTTTTTACGTAATGCGCGCAGGACGATTTAGCACAGGTCCGTCGTCTGTGAGCTCTCGTTCCATACTGAGCCAGAGGCGACGGCGCGATGTGTTTTGTCAAGTTTAGAACCGATTTAGAGTCATCTTCAAATAATTACACTTTATTTAAATTTTGCGTTACAGTAATGATTTTTTTTTTCGTGGTAGGTCTATAGCTGAACTTTGAGGTATTTATATTTTTAGGGCAGAATATTTATAGGACTTCCGTGAAAAAAATTAAATGTAAACCTGTTTTCATCAAAAATAAATAATAAATAATAATAAATAAATAAATATTATAGGACAATCGTACACAAATCGACCTAGGCCCACAGTAAGCTCAATAAGGCTTGTGTTATGGGTACTAGACGACGATATATATAATAGATAAATATGGATAAATACTTAAATACATAGAAAACATCCATAACTCAGGAACAAATATCTGTGATAAACACACAAACAAATGCCCTGACCAGGATTCGAACCCGGGACCTCCTGCTTCGTAGGCAGGGTCACTACCGACTGGGCTAGGAGGCCGTTAAAAAATTTGCAATATTCAGAAGGTATTTTGTCTATTATCCAAGATGAATCTTCAATTTTTCTTACCATGGCCGTCTTGAACATGATATACTGAATTGAATTGTATTCAAATTTTATAAGAAAGATTCCCTTTATTTGAGTAATCTAAAAAAAAACAGACGTCTAACTGCAAACTCTGAAGAGGCCTGTCAAGAGAAGCCATGTTTTTCAGGTTTTTTTCTCAAAAATGTAATTTTTTTCCCATGGCCGTCTAGATAAATGAACGGACTATTATATGCATTAAAAGTTAATTTAAAAACACAAAGCATTTTCGCTACAACCTCCGAAGAAAATGATGCATTTCGCAAAATACGCGCATTTTGCGACTAAGGCCTCAAACATTTATAACAAATTAATGTCATTGTATGCTATTGAGTCGACTTGGTCTTCACATTATCAATTTATCATCGTTTCCAGAGCATACCCACGGACTCGTCGCAAGAGTCGAGCGTGCCCACGGGCGAGGGTGTTGGCGAGGGCGGGGTGTCGCCCGACAAGCTGACCCCGCACCTAGTGGACGCGGCCGACAAGCTGACCCCGCGCCTGGTAGACGCGGCCGACAAGCTGACCCCGCGCCTGGTGGACGCGGCCGACAAGCTGATCCCGCGCCTGGTGGACGCGCCCGTGCCGCGCGACCAGCTGGCCGCCGTGGCGCCCGACCACTGGACGCCCGCCGACGTGGCGCGCTTCCTCGCCGTCAACGACTGCCAGCCCTACACCGACAACTTCACCAACGTCACCGGCCCCATGCTCCTCCAGCTCTCCAAGGACGAGATCATAGAACTCCTCGAGATGAAGGTGGGCCCCTCCCTGAAGATATTCGATCTCATCCAGCAGCTCAAATGCAAAATCAAACAACCGCAGTGTAGATTGAACTTCAAGTGAGGCGCAACTTTGAAAGCATTCGAATGTGACGGTAAACAGTGGCCTTTAATGCACTCCCGGGATGCACTTACAAATAACGGTGTCTTTAAAATTGTGTGGTGAACCGGGGGGCCCTTTTTGACGCCTTTTAGTGAGCTGTACGCTTACTTTATTTAGTCACGTCATCTCGCCTGTATATTACTAAAAAGTCTAAATAGGGTCCCTGCTTAGTTTTCCTTGTCATAGGCAATGCAGAAACAGTTGCAAAATGGGATTATGGCCAGAGAACATTCATTCGCCACGGCGGGCCTTACTATACTGTACGGTTTGCCGCCGAACAATGTAGATTCCTTGTAATCGAATAAGCTGTCGCAAGTTTTATTGCATTATTTATAGACCGGTCGGTACTGACCCATATTGTAGTTATTTTAATTGTCTTTTTTCCATTGATTTTGAAAAGTTTCGATGTTGCTGTTCAGACATATTTTAACATGTCAACATTTAAATTGTATTGAATTAAATGATAGCTTTAAGCAATAAATTTGTCAATGTCGGCCTCTTTATACTTTTCAACTGTATTTATTTAAAACTAATCGTTTATTTTAGTGATTTTGTATTCAATGAGGGTTTCCGCGATCGAGTTTTTCACTAGAATGCAGCACCGTGGCGACAGATCTTTTTGATAGCAGCTTTCAAAATTGACCAATCATGTTTAGTCACTTTTTTTTTATTGGTAGATTATGACAGCTGCTGTCAAAAAGACCTCTCGCCATGGTGCTGCCATCTTTTTAGGGTTCCGTAGTCAACTAGGAACCCTTATAGTTTCGCCATGTCTGCCCGTCCGTCCGTCCGCGGATAATCTCAGTGAACGTTAGCACTAGAAAGCTGAAATTTGGTACTAATATGTAGATCAATCACGCCGACAAAGTGGTAAAATAAAAAGTGGAAAAAAATGTTTTTTAGGGTACCTCTCCTATACGTAAAGTGGGGAGTGATACCCTTATAGTTTCGCCATGTCTGCCCGTCCGTCCGTCCGTCCGCGGATAATCTCAGTGACCGTTAGCACTAGAAAGCTGAAATTTGGTACTAATATGTAGATCAATCACGCCGACAAAGTGGTAAAATAAAAAGTGGAAAAAAATGTTTTTTAGGGTACCTCCCCTATACGTAAAGTGGGGAGTGATTTTTTTTTTCATTTCAACCCTGACGTGTGATATATTGTTGGATAGGTATTTAAAAATGAATAGGGGTTTACTAAAATCATTTTTTGATAATGTAAATATTTTCGGAAATAATCGCTCCAGAAGTAAAAATAAATGTGTCCCCCGCCTCTAACTTTTGAACCATAAGTTTTAAAAATATGAAAAAAATCTCAAAAGTAGAACTTTATAAAAACTTTCTAGGAAAATTATATTGAACTTGATAGGTTGAATAGTTTTTTGAAAAAAAAATTACAAAATAATTTCTGATTTAAGTACCGTATAAGCAGGTTTTTATTGTACCTGTAATTTCTACAAAATCACAATGAAATGACGTGCTTTCAAAAACTCTTAAGTGGGGACACTTACTGTGACGGACAGAAAACTGCGGAACCCTACACTGAGCGTGGCCCGACACGCTCTTGGCCGATTTTTTTTTATGGAGAACAGGCAGACGTTTGACCGCGATCTCACCTGATGGTAAGTGATGATGCGGTCTACGGTGGAGCACCTATGAGATACCTATTTACTCTCGCTTTGAAGAGACCCAAATTGTACTCAAGTGGAAACACAGACTCGGGCAGGCCGTTCCACTCCTTGGCAGTTTGCATAAAGAATGTTGAAGCAAAACGCTTCGTGCGTATATTTATGTGGAATACTTACCATGAAGCGATGCCGGAGTGCCGATTGTCTGGGAGTCCGATGGTAAAATGGAGACGGAGAAATAAGGTTGTGCAGTTCCTCGGCACACTCCGAAATGTATCCTATAAAAGATGGATAGGCTGGCAACCTTGCGACGATGCTCCAGACTTTGAAGTCGAGCATTCGTCAGCTTGTCATCATTGATGATTCTCTTGGCCCTCCTCTCGACTGACTCGAGTGCCTCAAGCTGGTATTTTGCTGAACCATCCCACAGATGTGAGCATTATTCTACACACGACCGGACTTGTGTTTGGTAAAGGTCGAGCAGCTGCCTAGGTGTAAAACACTGCCTCACCTTGTTGAAGATGTCCAGCTTTTTTGCTGCTAACTGCGCTTTCGACTCAATGTGTGGGCCGAAATTGAGTTTTGAACTCGGCGAGATTCCGAGAAGCTCGAGATGGTCGGTTAACGGAAGGGATACATTTCGGAAAGTAGGAGTCAGATGGAATGGACTCCGTTTAACGGAGATAAGACACGCTTGAGTCTTACTAGCATTGAACGAAACCAAATTGGCTTCACCCCAATCGGAGACTGCCTTCAGTGACACGTTCATGCGTTCGACCATTGCCTCCCTTAAGGACTGTATTTGTGTTCCACTAGCTCGTGGACTGGGCATGTAGCTTTCAACAACCGTTGTGTCATCTGCATATCCAAACATACCTGGCTTCAGCAGGTGGTTTATGTGGAGCAGGAAAAGCGTCGCTGAAAGCACGGACCCCACAACAACTAGTCTAGTGAACAACTCGATCGTGGAAACCCCTTATTGATAAGTGTTTAAGGGGACAGCTATGATTTTTCTCTGTCAGCCGAGATCCCAAAAAGGAAATAGCCATTAAAACATCAGTGTCCTTGTACAGTCGCCATGAAATATATCGGAGCGGCCAAGGTAGTCAAAAATATCTGGACACGCACTTTATCGTCTTGACAATAGAGGCGTTGTTCAGGTATTTGTGACCACCTTGGCCGCTCCGATATATCTGATGGCGACTGTAGTCACATATTTTAAAATATGTTTTATGGTAAAGTACAGTTTGTTGGCTTCCAAACATTTTTTTTGTTGTCAGTTTTAGCGAAAAAGCCTTCTAATGTGGTTGTATAACTAATAGCGTTTCACCAATAAATCCGTTAACCATGAATATATACAATACAGCGTTCAGAATCATGATAAAAAATATAAAGAGAAGTTTTACTTACTTCCCCTTAGATGGATAGCTGCAGTCATCTTTAGCATGTTAACTTGCATGGCTAATTAGTTACTAAATCAGATATATACATTACGAATAGTCTTATTTAAATGTGATAAATCCCATTTTGCTTAGAAGCAATAATAGTTACGGTGCTTAGTGTTAATTCTTACTAGCTTTGCTATTTGAAAGGTAGATGCTTACCTGCTAGCGTAAGCCGTTTTAGGTGGTGTCTTTATTTGAAACGTTATTTCAATAATTGTGTACTATAGTCATATTTTTGTATGTAGAATATGTCCGCCATATATAGTGTACCGTTCTCCGTTTTGTATGAGAAACGTTCTCGCTCGAGAATATTTTACATAGTGAATGGAGAACATTCTCAAGAACGGCACAACTCTAGCCATATCAAGATACTGCCAATCATCGCAAGAAATGTATTATATTTTGTGTGTGTGTGGAAAATTACTACAAAGTTGCATGTCAGACCTAAATCAGTTTTATTCAAATAAATATTTACCCAATATCACATTTGAATTTATATGTATGTATGTATAGTCACGTCTGAAAATATGGATACATTTAATGTGACAAAAACATGTATCCACGTCTTTACTCCTTGGTAATAGAGTCGTGGATACATATATTTGTCACATTAAATGTATCCATATTTTCAGACGTGACTGTACAAGAACATTTTGTATTAAACACCTCAGTGCCACAGGAGTTTTTGCCTTGTATTGGGGAATTGTATCAAATATTAGAAATTGTAACTGATGATAATTATTTGTTAAATATAGCTGCGAAGTAGGGTAAATGACCAATCAAATTACGACGAAAGTTGTGGCTAGTAACTAAATAAACAGGGCCAGTTACTGACGATTTACCCTATATCTTATCAAAGAAATTCTTAGAAAAATACTTCCAATTGCATTAATTACTTTAGCATATTTTGTAATAAATTCGATTGTACAGTCGCCATCAAATATATCGGCGGCCAAGGTGGTCACAAAAATCTGAACAAAGCCTCTATTGCCAAAGCGATAAAGTGCATGTTCAGATGTTTTTGAGTACCTTGGCCGCTCCGATATATTTGATGGCGACTGTACCTTAAAATTTGGACAGCATATAAAATATCTCGCTCTAATCTGTGGCCGCCGCCGGGCGAAGTTGTGGCCGAGCCCTTAGACCCTATAAGGTTATTTACGTCACACCTGGCCATAATGTGAGTATTACCGCACACTACGCGTACGGCCCAGGTGGAGACTTAAAATTGTGTACTCACCACGGGCAGTAACAAAGAAAGCCCTCTATCGGATATTTACAACCCTCGCCCGCGGCTCGGGTCACAATTACCTGCGATTTCGGCCTTTCTTTCTTTTACAGTCCTTGGTAAGTAATGTACTATTATCATTGTACATACTTTGTCCTTTTAATTCGCCTTAACATCACCACAAACTCAAGAATAATACAGGTATTCAGGTCATAACTCCTGGTCATCTCTTGCCAAAGTTTTGTTTAAATCAACATTGAATACATGTGTTTCATGGTATTTTATACATTGTTTACCACATTATATTTTGTGTGACTTAAAAAGGGTTTGAACGATTTTAATTATAAATAAAAGCATTTAATAAACATGGGACTTTTATTTATCTAGACGGAATGTTCATGTTTTTTCCTTCAAATTATTACCAGCTCTTACCTCTAAATAATTACCAATGAATGTCCTTATTTGTAGAAAATTCTTGTAGCATTTGATTTGTTATTAATCTGAAACAAGTATTTTTATGATTATGAAAAAATACAGAATTTCTTTGAAAAAGAATAGAAATTTTAAAACGCTCGTCAACGATTAGGTAACATCCGTATTAACAAAAATAAAAAGTATATTTATTAAAAGTTACCTCATTGTATGGCTGGGAACAGAAGATGAGTAAAGTGCGCAACAGAGTAGGTTCCCAGACCTCTGAGCGTGGCATTTGTGGTATTCGGACACCCAAGTAACTTCGCACATTCCATCTAATTCTGACAATTCCTCTGCAATATTAGTACCAACTTCAAAAATACGTACATTTAGACTAGTATAGATTGTGCGGCTATATAACATAAACGTTCCATAAGAACATGGCTAACGTTCACCCCGCACAATCCACATGGAGATTGAGGTTACTAAATTTTATAGAAACAGCAGGTTGTAAGTAGGTAATGCAAGCGGCTTTTATTTTTGTATGAGAAAACCGGTATTTAACCGGTTAACCGGTTTTTTTCATACAAAATAAAAAACAGCTGCATTCCCTAGTTGTAAGGCATTCGTCGAACTCAATTCTTATTGGCTTGAGTATTTTGAGCACTGGTAGAAAAAGTATTGTATACAATAGTGGCATAATTAACCTTTATTTAGCAGGGTAAAAACACAGTACTCGACTGAAAAGCTATTAGGCGTGTCCATACCTGACGCACTGCCTCGCGAGGAAATTGCCGCGCGAGGCAGCTCGGCTAGTGTAAATGTGCCTCGGCCGAGGCAAACGCTCGCGCGGCCGCAATGCCTCGGACGAAGCAGGTCCACACTGCCTCGCGCGGCTATTTCCCCCCGAGGCGGTGCGTCAGGTGTCGTTCGCCTATTCATTATGTCACGATTGTTTAAAATATATACTATTATGCAAGTCAGTAAAGATAGATTAATTGCTGGTGATATTAACTACCTCTGTTTTCCCCTCGCGACTTGTCCTCTCGGGCTAAGTCCCTCGCCGTTGTAACGAAAAAAGTTCTCAATATGTCCACCTTGTGAGCGCCAGGCATTCCTCGGCTCTTCTGATTGGTGGCGTGAAGGTGGCGAGAGAATACGCATCTCTGTTTGCTCGTGTTGACCAGTAACACTCTAGAAAGAAAAACGAAGTCCTTTTAACCTTTTGAACGCCAAGCATTGAACAAAAATGACGCGCCACCGACGCCACGTAATCGCGTTTTGTCAAGCGAAATTGAACTTTGCGGAAGCCCGCGTAGGTCCCTATTGCATTACAAAACCTGTCGGCTGTAGCCGTCGTTGGCGTCCATGGCACAACTTTTTGATGTCGGCCACAGCCGACTGTGGCGGTCAATAGGTTAACGAGCGTGCAAAAGAATACATAGGAACAGTCGCCAACTGCTATATCAGAGCGGCCGAGGTGGTCACAAATATCTGAACAACGCCTCTATTGTCAAGGCGATAAAATGCACGTTCAGATATTTTTGAGTACCTTAGTCGCTCCGATATTTGATGGCGATTGTACTAATTTAAATGTTTAGGAAATGTGCTTTAGGTTAAGCTTATAAGGCAGAGGGAATATATTTCCCATCATTATTTGAACTTTATTTCAAAGTGCGATACATTGGCTTTCTAAATAGAGCATACATACTTTCTCTATTGCAATACTGTAAGTATTTCACACCATAAGCGGTTTTGGTAACGCCACCTTACTCATAAGTAGTTCCTTGAATGTTACACAAGCCTCGTAACAGTCGTTAAACAGCTATTAGACATGGCAATTTGTAGGGCCCAACCTGTTGTGTACCCTGCCTCTCCCTCACCCTCCTTCAGTGCCCTACGGGCCCAACCTCCTATTACACCTCCCAACACAACAGGTTGGGTCCTACAAATTGCCATGTCTAATAGCCGCATAAGACCCAATCTGCATTACGACGATGTACACTCCATTTACAATACAATACTGTTCATAAAACAAAGAAGTATTTGTTTAATTTTTGTTAAAAATAAATGACTTGACTGAATATATTTCGAATTTCCATAGAAAACACTTTGTTTTAATGGTGAGCGTTATGAGAGAGTATATTGTGGTGCCGCCCACCATACATAATCTAGCCCGCGACGCGATTTGAACCAAATTAATGGTAGAGTTGATTTTTCTTTGTTTAGTTTTTAAGGAAACAACGGATAATGCACTGTTAGGACAAAAAAGGTTTAAATTCTATTGCAACAAAATGTACCACCGCCAACACGGGCCATTTGTAAACCCTATTACAATGGCATAAGGTCTACCGATGACCGGTTAAGGGGGTTGCTGTTTGTACATGCTATTATACATTTGGCGGCACGAGGATAGAAATAGGTATAGCAAACATACCCCAAAACACAAGGTTCGAAATTAATGGTCATCGGAAAATTCCTCGGATAAGCAACCTTGGCGTCCTTGATAACCTGCGCAAATCCCTCCCAGCACTGCAGAACAATCTCGTCGATCTGGGAGAGCGCCGGCGTCGCCCCACACACCACTAGTATGTAGACGTCTGCTAGCAGTTTGCAGGTGACAGCTCTGAATGCTACCTAGAATGATACCTGGCTGTAGAGGCAATGAATTTGCACGATCACGGACTTTCATTGTTAAGGGGTTTACTTTATGTGGGACATTTGACACAATGGTAAAGGCCGGTGAAAACTTTGTAGAGGGCGCTGTTCCAGATTGCATACAATAAGAGAAAGAGACAAGATGGTCCTTTACCAGTATGCAGTCAAAAAGCTTTTCTTAGATTTAAAACCTTCCCTATGGCATTAATTTACAACATTTTAATTTTAGTGTATTTCAGGAGACCGGTGGATTTCAATTCGAGACAAATCATTGAGTCATTTTCGCGAGAGATACGCTAGATTCAGTGGTAAAAAAAGCTTAAAAGCCGCACGGTCTATAGATATAGAGCTAATTTCCCATACTGTTGTACGTCCCATACGTACCTAAGTAGCGCGGCATGGCGGTTTAAACAATTATGGAGGATTATTATATATTACTTTTTTTAATACTTACATTAGGGCTAATCTGTGGCAAATATACCGGCGTCTCTCTCAGCGGGGCTCCATCTTGTGTGGCAGCCAACAACAGCAACAGTCTCGCCTCCCGCGGATCCAAGTCACCGAAGTCCGAACTTGTCGCTACCAAGTGTCCATGGATGCTCAGGCAGGCCCAGCGGCCAGTCACATTTACTGCATAGTTGTCTAATGCTTGCTGAAATAAAATAGATTTTGATGAGATAGAATAGTGAGTGGTACGTAATAACAGAACAGATTAATTTATTATTTAAATGTTCCGTGGAAGTTATTTATTATGGTTAACTATGATGCGGTTGAGGATTCAGAAGCGGAGTATTTTACATTATGCTAAATAAAATAAAAAAAAACTACTAAGCAACTACAAATGGATGTTATAATGGTTTTCCTTTTTATAACTGGGTTATTTTTATAAGAAATTTTATTTTAGTAGTTTTAATTTTTGTTTTAGCTTTATATTTAAGAAGTTTTAAGTTTTTAGTGTTAGTTTAATCTATTAAATTACTGTAATACTTTCTTGCGCTCCATACATGTAACTAAATTTAAAAAAAAATGTTTTTTCTCAAATATCAACATGTGACACATCAATCGATAGGTCTTCAAAAATAATATTGAGGTTTCTTTGATCATTTTGTGATTAAATTAATATTTTTTGAAATCGATCGATGAAATCGAATTTGAATCGCTTCGAAAGTCAGAAAAGTTGTGTAGCCCCCCCCGTAACTTTTGAACCGTAAGTTAAAAAAATATGAAAAAATTTGAAGAGATGCGCCTTATCATATACTTTCTACGAAAATTGTTTTGAACATTATCGGTTTAGCCATTTTTGAGTTATCTCCAAAAAACTTCTTCCATAGGCATCAGATACGACCTTTTGGTATTAGCAGGCCTATGAATCATGCCCGCGCGAGCGAGTTATATACCTACGTTTTGCGCCTTCGCCGAGGGAGCTAAAGAAAGTCAGTGGGCTACCAACGCGCTCAATGAACGCACGTCGTACCGCGCGCGACGCTACTCGGAACTCGGAACAATGTCATCACGAAAAAAATAATTAATTGCGATGTGGTTGGATGTAAAAATAGCAAAGCTAATAAAAAAATATCGTTTTTCGCTCTGCCGACGGATGGGGAAAGGTACAGGAAAGGTACAAATTTTTAGCTTTCTACCTTGAAAATTGCAGAATGCTCCATACAAACTTCCACCCCCCCATTTTAGGGAAGTGGGGAGTTAGAAAGAGACAAAAAGTAGCCTATGTCACTCTCCATCCCTTCAACTTTCTCCACTTAAAAAATCACGTCAATTCGTCGCCCCGTTTTGCCGTGAAAGACGGACAAACAAACAAACACACACATATACTTTCCCATTTATAATATTAGTATGGATAATAATTAATAATAGACATGTTATCTTTATTATGGCCTGTTTCACAATCTCCAGTTAAAGCAGATCTGTCAGATAAATGTTTGCTGTCCTTTTCTTTTATATGACTGGAGAAAAGGACAGCAATAATTTTAACTGGCAGATAAGTTTATCTGGAGATTGTTAAATAGGCCCTTAATCTCTCAAATAACTATGATGATATTGCTAAAAGGCGATTTGAATAAGATTGAGATAGCTGTCAATCCATATTAATTTTGACAGTGTGTGGCAAATCTGTCAAGATTAATCATACTCTCATCGCGGCAACGGCAACAAAATATCAATCAATATTACTCATGTAACTATAATTGTTATGCACCATGCGAACCACTTAAACACTGAATCAATGCAAAATACCTATTTCCTTAACTATAAAACATTTCCAAACATAGGCGACCCTAGCGATTGTGCGGGTACGCGGGAGGTGCGGGGTGCCGCGCGTTGAAGGCCGCTCCATTGTATTATTGCGTAGGTACGTAAACCGTAGGTAGGTATTTGCTTTTTCTATAAGTGATTCATATCTGTTCGTAAGAACTATTATATAATCTGTGGTATTAGTTTGGTTCTTATTCCATTGAAGGTACGGAACCCTCCTATGTGTGGGTCCGACACGCACTTGGCCGGTTTTTATATCCAACTTAAGGAGTACAAAAGCAGTTGTTTTGTGGATTATTATCTAAATGAAGGTTGCATACTAAAGTGATTGCACATGGTTCATGTACTTGGAGCAAGGGAGGGCTACTATGAGTGTTATGTTTTTTTTCTTGTTTTTGAGAGTAGAATGATCAAGGTTGATGTAGCAATTACTAACGCATTTTCATAGTACCATTGTTTTCACGATCCATATATACATTATCAAGTATGTCAACATGTGCAAGCTAAATGATCAGTGCGTAAGCACCATTATTTTCAAAATTAATGAATTTACCCATTTCAGCGAATATATGTAGGTAATAACTAATAAGAAAGAAATAAAGGCGTGAATAAAATTGAAAGCCCTTAAATTGTTAGTTGAACTACAAGCCAGTGGGAGAAACAAGTTTTAAGAAATGAATACTAAGTTGCTGAAATTATGTAGACAAAATCATACTAAAATAGTATTTCTAATTGAGGACATCTGACAGCTCCCGCCATACACTGTAAACCACTTCGCCATACATGGCAAGAGCTGTCAGATTACCGTTTTCAAATAAAAATACTACTTTAAAAGGGTGTCAATATCATGCACACAAATTTACATTAAATTGATTGCATCATTATTTTAGACCATGACTTTACAAGCTCAAAAGTCAAAGGTTTGTGATAGTTAAGAGGAGCATGCCTAATATGTATAAGAATTAATAGATCCCAGTCCTCCATCCTATAAACTAGTGCCACAACCACATTATGTAATTTCACCTGTAGTTGCTGAGCCTGAGGGCATAATATGCTCTGAATTAGATCCAATGCTAACGTCGGGTGGGGACTCACAACTGCTTCTGGGTCTAAAGACTCCAGCAAATAGTCCAGAATCAGGTAGCACTGGCGCAAGTCTCTCTTTATCTGATCAATGTTTTTTAAACTGTCTAGCTCTTTCTTACCAATGCTGAATATCATTAGATTGTGAACAGTGGACAGAAGAAGCTCCAAGTCACACTCTAAGCCGCCTGTTGCAATTCCAATCAATGTGACACTGTAATCAATGAATATTTTTGAAGAATAATTTTTGGGACAATATAAAAAAAATCCAGCGAAATTTATGAAGTTTTTTCTTGATACTTTTCTTTTCGTACGAAAAGGGACCATAGTGCAATGCAATGCCTTACATTTTTATGCACCAATACTGCAATAATAAACAATAGTAGTTTATGTAACTGTTACGTAATAAGGGTCCTTAAAACATGAGTGTGGTAATAAGATCACACGAGTGTTTTGAGGCCTAATTACGTACAGTTGCATACACTGCTTTATCTACACTCATATTATTTATTCTAAATGCCTTATTTGGAAACCATAGAATGGCCGTCATTGCACCGCCACCATGGCCAACTCTCGTGTGCCGGCGGTCGCGCGGGCGCGTGTCGGGCTGTCGGCGGATCCCCGGGAGGGTGCAGGTGTACATTATGTTATCAAAACTCATAGCACATCAATAATTGAGCATGAAAAGTTAAAATTACGTTACTGCTACGGATAAAAAGCTTATCATAGTAAAATCGGTCGTGGTAATGCTAGCCATTGCCTACCGTTTTCGAACACGTTTTAGAGAACTTACAATATGAGTGTAGATAAAATAAAATAGATGACCTAATAAGGTAAGGTAATACAAACATAGTTTATTTGCCCAGGCAAAGACAAACAGTATTGGCATATCATACAACTGTTTGACTTATACTGGTATTTGTGTTAACTCAGCATACCTTATCTAAGAATGATCATTAGCTGGAAATATAGATATCACAATATGAAAAAAATACCTTATACAATACTCCCTCCATAAAATGTTGCCATTGTCTACTTGGGTCTCAACCATTGACAAGTTGTGGCATTTGCTGAACATGTTGATTCCATGTAGAGATGCAATTGTTGAGAATTGAATCTTTAAATAATCATAGGAAAATGTGATTATGACAACATTGAGTTTATTCATGCAAAATTACAATTATGGGTTATATGTAGTAAGTATGGTTAGTTTTATTCCACATAAATAAAGTGCTGATATGATATTTCCCGTTTCAACATGTACATTTTGAATCAGTCTCTGAAAATTATACCTAATGTAAGTACATTGAAAACGACAAATATTCTTACTTTAGTTTCGAGCGAGCCCAGCGGCAGTTAAGCCAAAGAGCTTTGCTTGCTAGTACGATTGTATTTTTTTCTTAGGGGTTCTGTTTGATAATTAAATAATAAAAAAAAAAGAATGATAATTAGTCAAAATATTTAAGTAAACACATACAGAATTTAATCGTCATCAAATGTATACAATTTAAACAACGTTTTTCAACAAAGCAATGATTTTGGACAACTCACGTTTTCGCTGTTGCCTCGTCTCCTGGAAAATATAGGCACGCCACTTTCTGTTGCAACGGCTATAACAAAGACAGACATTGTTCAATAATTATTTACTTATTTTAATCCCAAAATGCATACAACTTTATTTTACTACTTCGAAAACATGTACCACAAGATTTACTCAAGATTTACTTGTGGTTTGTTTATGTTTCAAGTTTGCAAAAGTTGCATGAACTCGTGAAGTTGAGTTGAAAAACAAAAAGACAGACGTCAAAATCAGTGTTGCCAGAGCACTATCAGCTAAAAGTACGGTCGTGTGTCAAAAAAGGTACGATTTTGACCCAAAAGGTACGATTTTTATATAGTTCTACAAAATCGCCACATATAAGATCAGGGTGGTATTTTATTGATGTACGGGTTATAATTTAGCTATTTGTCTCTCATTCTAACAAGCATATGCGTTAGAATTAGCTTTACATTGAAATTGTAAAGGTAACTTCTGAGAACCACGATCAGCGGGCTACCGCGAAAGTCGTATATCGAAATTTTCGTTTTCTCCGTCTATCGCACTTGCTTATACGAGCAAAAGAGATGCAAATAGCGAGGTTTCGAAGTTGGCAGTAGGCCTCAGGTAACGATATTAGTCGAGTGCTGATGCCTAGAATAGATACTCTCATGAGAATCTCGGGCCAATGTGAATGGAGGTAAGTAACGGCCAACCCGCACGAGGACACAGATTAGTGACTACACATTTTGGTGACGATTTCTGCTACTTTCATCCTATATTTCTGTGACACAGTCTAGTGGCAGTTGATTTGACACTACGTGACGTTATAGTGGTATAAAATAATTATGATTGAATACAGTGACCATATTTAGGTAGATAGACCATGATGACAGTGTTAACTAGATAACACGCTCGATATTCACTACGATGCACATTCTAGATCGTTAATTTTAGGATTTACGGTTCATGAACTAGGATCAATACGTCTGATTGGCGCTGCAAAGTATAATTTTAGTATGCTTTTGCCGGGTACGCTATAAAGTACGATTTTTAGTACGGTTTTCGCCGGGTAGGCCAAATAGTACGGTTTTAGTACGGTTTTCCGCAGGGTACGTTAAAGGTACGCAGAGGTCCAAAATAGTACGTAAAATCGTACCAAAAGGTACGGTCTGGCAACACTGCTCAAAATGACAACACGTCAATGTCAATGCCGAGTCAATGCTCTCAAACTGTTTGAGGTGCTGTTTTAGACGACTAATCGAACGAGCGGAGCGTAAGCCAAGTGAAGTTCTTACAAACAACTTCGGCTACTGGGACGTCTCGGCATTTCGATTGCTTTTTGATTTTGAGGGTTTGTTCCGCGATAACTTTAATAACGTTTTTCGGATCTTTATGAAATTTGTTCGGGTTGTACAAGAGATACATATAATTTGAGAGTTCGTATATGAGGGGGATGGAAGAAGATTGTTTAATGGGTTGTGGAGCTAGAAGGCGAAAAATATCTTTATAAGGGTCTTGTTATATTGGTCATCACGTTTGCAAGTAAATCAAGAGTAAATCGCGAGTTCTTAGCTCGAGGCGGACTAATAGTGATAGACAATTTTTAATAATTAAAACAAATCTATATTTTTTGTCTCGCAAATACACAGAATTAGGATCCCAAAGAATGCTTGCCAACGGTCAAAAGATGAAATGCAATTGAAAACGGTGTTGCCTCAAAACTAGCCTACATAATTTAGTCGGTTTCTTTGTTCCTCTCATGAAGTCAAAAACATATACAGGTCATTTAAATTTTTGACACCTCGTGACGTCAATGACCACACTGACGTCATCAGGGAATGAAACTGTTCTCAAACTCTAAAAATAGGGAAATTATTTTATAGAGGTAATTATTGGACATTATACTATTAAGTAATTACTGGGTATATCTAAACGACACCGTAAAGAAAAAACAAACATAAACGGTACCATAGATAAAACTAGACGAGGGTTCCAAAACGGAAGCTTTATTAATTAATAAAGCCCGCCAGCTTGAACATGTCATGCTCGCTTAAAAGGCTCTGTTTATGGTGGCGTCGTTGATCGGGTCGCCACTTTCCCGAAGAAAAGTTGAGGGAGGCGAGGGCTGATGGCGTCATACTCGTGAACGGGTGCTGTTTGTGGAGACTGGTCTGTTTAGGCTAACTGGGGCCACACAAATACGTAACTTTTTATTAATCATATTTAATTTTAGTTTAATTGGCTTTAGACACAACATTCGGTGCTTGATTTTCCATATTTTTTTATTATATAGAATATATAGATCAAGACACT
Source organism: Pammene aurita (assembly GCA_947086415.1). Taxonomy (NCBI): domain Eukaryota; kingdom Metazoa; phylum Arthropoda; class Insecta; order Lepidoptera; family Tortricidae; genus Pammene; species Pammene aurita. The sequence continues at coordinate 20,384,013 of OX352290.1, forward strand.
TGGAGACCTTATACATCTCTAAGGATAATTGGAAATAGTATGTTTATTGTATACTAGAATCACTTACTTTTTTTTTATTTAAATTCAAAATTTGTTTCTAACTGTTGATGATGGATTATTATAATTTGGAAATTTATGTAGAAGACACAGTTCAGGTAAGAAAGTATATCAAACTTGTATGTAATTCATTTTCAAATAGTCAGATTTGGATTCATCTTTTTTCTTTGGTATTTTTCTTAAACTATAACCTATTGTTGGTTAATCTAACTTGGTTTGATATGTTTTCTTATAGAACAACGCACTTATATGTATTGTTTAGTTTTGATGTACTGTTGTTTTGAAAAAATAAGTTCCGCCGAGTTTCTTGCCGGACATAATTCTTCTCGGGTCAGAGGTGTAGGGTTAGAACCGGTGTAGTTTGATTTTTTTTCTCTCTTTTACTTTGACGTGTAAAAGTGCCCTTGTGGCGTACTTACTGAATAAATGTTTGAGTTTGAGTTTGAAGATAGTTGTAACCAAGTAAATATAGTACATTGAGTAACAAGAGTTGGAATCACAAAAAGCCTAAGCTACTCTTTGACACGCCGGCGTCTGAGGTTACTTTTGGCCACGTCACGTTTCGCATTAAAAATATGTTAAATATCAAAAACTTTTTAGGAACACGGAACATAAAACAATATTTAATGCTGTTTGCTTATTAAAGGATGTTTTTCTAGTACACTTCAGTCTTGCCTATTTTTCGGAAATCGCATTTATGTTGATGTTTCTCATAATTGTGATAAATTAAGATCCTTTTTTCGCAAACCTCGCAGTAGGTCCAAACATACCGTTCAATATTATGGATCAATCCTGCCACCGAAAACACTCCTTTTCTCAGGCTAATTTAGTTGGTGATACAATTTTGGTGGCAGATTTATTATTTTCGTTACCTAGTTCTTATCTTATTAATTAGTTCATCGACTTCATATTTATTTGGTGAGCGGTTAAATCATACTCATTTATTAATCTCCCGAAAGAGTAGTATGGTTGAGTACCATACTACTAAAAGTGCACAATTTCTTTCACTTTTATATTCAGTATAAAAGTGAAAAAAATTGTGCGCGTCGAGAAAAAGTTGTGAATTTTTGAACATAGATAGAGTGCCCCACGATGAATATTTTTAGTTTTGGAGGTCCGTAAAATTTTTGGACCTTCACGTCTAAATCAGGGGTCCCGTGCTATATGTTAGTTAGTAGTACTCTCTGGTTAAGATTGGTAGGAGTTGTGTGTTATCATTTCAGACTAAATCAGACATACAGGATTCATTTATGATATTAAAAATGTAAAATTCCAGGTTTAAAAAAAAAGTTCTGTGGTGAAATTCTGAATTCCGCTCTAATGTGTGGTGCGCCTATGGGATATTCTTCATTAATGGGTCAATCCAAGAAAAAAAATATTTATCATTATTCTATGTAAGTACAATTACCAACGTTTGATTTATTCCTATTACTTATAGTTTTCCCGTTATAAAAAGTTAACTACATGCCGTTATACTGTTAAATTTGCGTATTGATTTCTACTAAACGGCTTAGTAGATTGAAAAAAAAATTAAACTCATAAATATGTTACTAAAGATTACAATGTAATTCCATTACAATTACAACGTAACTTATAAAATATTTTAGCGCAATTCCACATTTAGTGCGTTGGTATGAAGTTTTACACGCAGTTGCACTATACCAATATTTATTACGAGAAACTAATATTATATACATTATATATTTATCAAATATTTCGGAACCTCAGACAAAAATGAAACGGCGTGATAAGTTTAAAAGAAACAGAGATAATACAACATGACCGTCTGTCAGTGTAATACTCGCCAAACACTCGCCAAATAGTTGTATTGCCACAGTGTTAAAAAAAGTCCTCATTAAATTACATCATCATCATCATCATCAGCCTATTTTAGTCCACTGCTGGACATAGGCCTCCCCCAATGAGCGCCATAGCGCCCTGTCTTCAGCTTGCCGCATCCAGCATCTGCCTGCAGTCTTTCGCAGATCGTCATCCCACCTTGCCAGAGGGCGTGCTACACTACGTTTGCCGAGTCGTGGTCTCCACTCAAGAACACGTTTACCCCAGCGGTTGTCGGTTCTTCGCGAGATATGGCCGGCCCACTGCCACTTCAGCTTGCTAATTCTTTGAGCTATGTCGATAACTTTGGTTCTCTGTCGGATGTATTCGTTACGAATCTTATCCTTCATTAAATTACATGTCGTAAATGAATTGCTAACTAAAAGTATTATATTAAATTACCTAAAATTATATGAAGCTTATTTTAGGTATAAAATAATTAAAAAACACAAAATAAACTTAGTAACGGCACGCTAACATTTTTGAACATGAATAGTGTGTATTAATAAAACTCCCTGACTGAATTGAAGATGTCAACGAATGGCATCATTATGTGACGTAGTTGAGGTCTTTTCGGACGAGCTGTCAAAAATTTAAATGACCTGTATAATTTTAATTAGGCTATGGTTAAATACAATCTGGAGGTCATACTTCGACCACAAAGTGAGGCCGAAAGAGAGGGTAATGTGGGGGGCTGCATCTCATTCTAAGTAGAGTGACCATATGTACTATGATGTATGTGGGATTGGGATAGTATAATAATATAAAATAAAATATGCTTGTCGTCTAGTAAGTATTGTCCAGAAAGAGAAGTCTCATAGTTCATATGGGAACTTAATTCTACTGACTTAAGGCGCTGGCCACTTCAGATACATTGGCGCAGTAGTGAGAGCAGAGAACCCCTCTAATTAGTTTACTACTTTAAACTTATTGCTAGATCCGGGCATCTGGCAGCTATTTATCGGAGGACGTCAGAGTGACATACCAGCAAAATATTTCAGTTAATAGGTAAAAACTGTCGAAGCCTATCGCTAATATAATAACAAAAATACCGGCCAAGAGTGTGTCGGGCCACGCTCAGTGTAGGGTTCAGTAGTTTTCCGTCCGTCACAGTAAGTGTCCCGCGCGCGCGGGAGCTTAAAGTATAGAAGATGATTTTTATGGGATAATTCTTTATTGCGTGAACCGATTTTCACTGTTTTTACTTTATTTGAAAGCACGTCATTTCATTGTGATTTTGTAGAAATTACAGATACAATAAACACCTGCTTATACGGTTAAATTACAAACATAGTTCAGAAATTATTTTGTAATTTTTTTTCAAAAACTATTCAACCTATCAAGTTCAAAATAATTTTCCTAAATTTTTTTAATAAAGTTCTACTTTCGAGATTGTTTTCATATTTTTAAAACTTATGGTTCAAAAGTCGGGGGGGGGGGGGGGGGGACATCATACGTTAGGGTTGAAACGAAAAAGGTACCCTAATAAAACATTTTCTTTCACTTTATATTTTACCACTTTGTCGGCGTGATTGATATACATATTAGTACCGAATTTCAGCTTTCTAGTGCTAACGATCACTGAGATTGTCCGCGGACGGACGGACGGACGGACATACATGGCGAAACTATAAGGGTTCCTAGTTGACTACGGAGCCCTAAAAAGTAAAAACATTGCGTATCGCTACGGAAAAAAAAACAGTAGGTAGACGACAAACAATACATAAACGTAACGTCATTTTGCACTATTTTCCCCCAACAGAAACTCCTGAAAATGATATAATCTTATTAATTACATGATACTGCACTGCATCAAACCTAGAACTGTAAGATATTTATTTCTTACAACTCGTTTGCATAACACCGATAAACAATTTCCAGATGTCCGCGTCTTAAAATAGGGGATAGTTAGTGTAGCAAACTAAAACTAAGTAAGTAAAGGGGTTCGTGGCTCTCACTATTGCGTCATGTCTGATGCGGACAGTTCTCCGACTTTAATATACTTAAAGGTAAATGAAGAAAACATCAATACATCAAACTGCTCAATGGTTGACTGGAAGAGATCTCTTCCATGTACAAATATTGTATATTCTTCCTGTTGTATTTTTCTTTGTTGTACAAATGTTGTACAATAAAGTATATTTTAACGGCTTCTTACCCTAGTCGGTAGTGACCCTGCCTATGAAGCAGGAGGTCCCGGGTTCGAATCCTGGTCAGGGCCTTTATTTTTTGTGTTTATCACGGATATTTGTTCCTGAGTTATGGATGTTTTTTTTATATGTATTTAAGTATGTATATATCTATTACATATATCGTCGTCTAGTACCCACAACACAAGCCTTATTGAGCTTACTGTGGGACTAGGTTGTTGTGTAAGATTGTCCCATAATATTTATTTATTTATTTATTATACTGCCTCTACTACATTTTTTTGTATGGCCTTGTACCATTTTAGGACCCTTTCGAAAGGGCCTAAAAAGACTCGCGGGCCACTGCTGTCCTGTGTCAGTAATACTTAGGAACAGACCATGTACTTATGTACATTTCTGTAAAAACAACAAAACCGACCCGCAGCTTGCCGACATCATAGTTACCCTACTGTTTGACAATCTTAAATCGTAAAATTGAATGATTGTGGATTACCGGTGAAAGGAAAGTCTACTTTATTGTAAAGTCTCACCCCTGCACCCTTTTACGCAACATATCTTGACCATTTTTACTTAAAAATGTTGTTACGAAATGTTGTTGAGCTGAGCGGCGTCATTTGAAATAATATCAGTGACATATTATGTCAGTGATGGGACTGATGGGATGGGGATACCAGACCGTATTTTAAATATTACAAAACTTACTACTGTCTGCAATTTTAATTGCAATTCTTTAATTTAATGAATGAATAATATTTACGTCGTAAAAAAATTCAAAGCAGCTAAAAGGGAACAAAGTATTAATTCAAATCTTGCAATAAATTATTATAAGTAGGAAGTAACTTCTAGTGTGTTATTAAAATAAATGTATATAAATAAAACCACATTGGTAAGTTTCGTTGGCAGCATTGTGCGAGTGAGACACCGCCCCCTACATTATGCTCTCTATCGGACCGTTTTTATTACTTTTTACTAGTGACCTATGAACGACTGTTTTGCTCAGTAATAAGGTTCAACTGTGGTTAGGGAAATATAGTAAAAGTACTATCCGGATTGTCTTCTGATCCGTGGTTCCTCTTCAAAAAGCGGTGGAGGGTAACAAATGTTTATATTGTACTTAGGGCCTTTTGGAAGTAAACAATTATCACAATGTGATACTATGACAAGGACTAACGATAATAGCGCCTTCTCTGTCATACCTATTGAAAGTTTAATAAGACCATCCCGTTCAATCTTGGTATTATTATTATCATGTCAGATCTATGGCTAGTATGTCTATGTTATATAGCTAATATTCGTTTTGACGTTTTTGACATACGCTGTATGGAAAACGACAAGACGTCACATTCAGTAGGGTGACCAAATGGCACACGAAAATTTATTTTTCCACTTATCATCTGAAAAATTAGTATCAATATTGGTGACCAAAAAAATATAATTAACATGATGAGGTCCATCTATGGATTCTGTATCATGCCTTGATCGCTTGCTGCACGAACTCGATTTCACCCTGTATATTTATATTCATACACTAAACGTCATGTTAAAACTTTGCAAGGTAAGAATATAAAGATGTTTCTTTTTTACAGAAATCCGGAATCATTCATTTTATTCAAATCATTTCATTCAATACGTTATTATATAAGTACTATTAAGTACATACGAGTACCTACTAAATATTAATCACCGTTCATATTGAGCGAGATGATTAGGTACGAGCAAGCCATACTGAAAAACTTCTACTATTACTATGGGACCAACTCCGAACTCGCGAAAAAATGTTTGGCTGTTTCATACATTTCGGCCGATCACATGTTGTCATTTTCTATGGGGAACCCAACATTTTTTTCGCGATTTCGGAGTTGGTCCCATAGTAAAATTTGTTCAGTGTGGCCTAACTAATCACCTCACTCAATATGAACGGTAATAATATTTTTTCGTAATAATATTATATACAACGTGTTACACCCAAGACTAAAAACCTGAAAAGTGTTTGTTCAGAATCGAGAGTGGAATCTATTGCAGTGTATCTTAATATGGGTATGCTTTTTCTTAAATTTTCCAATTTTTTGCATGTCGAGTCTAAAGTTTGGAATACTACAGTTCACCATTCTATCGAGAGGTTAGGAAATAGAGTTTTATTATTTAACTAGCCTTTTCCCGCGGCTTCGCCCGCGTACTATAAGTATATACTCAAAAAGGATACGATACCCATGTTGGTTTTCAGACTTTGTGACCGCATTTGCCCCTTTTAGGGGTTGAATTTTCAAAGAACCTGAAATACGTGTTTACTCATTACTCATTTATCGTTAGGAATACTCCTGTGTTTCGAATAAAATAGTCTAACTAATCTTGATTCGCCATACAAACTTTAGACCCCCATTTTACCCCCTGAGGGGGTGAATATTGAAAAATCCTTTCTTATTGCATTTCTAGACCTTATAAGGAACCTACGTGCCAAATTTGCAATCTCTAGAACCAGCGGTTTGGGCTGTGCGTTGATATGTTAGTCAGTCAGTCAGTCAGTTTCTTCTTTAGATAAAGGCTGGCAGCTTTGACAAATTAGTTTTTTCACTGTAAATAGTGTCATGCAGGTAGGTTGTCATGGTCAAACTATCATCTTATGTCATGTCATACAAATTGATAAAGTAGATTGATAGGTTGACATGACATGATGATGTGACAACGTCGAGTGTAGAGTTAACAATTGAATAGAATTGCAAGGAAAACTAAACATACGAATATCTTTAGAAATAATTAACTGATTGAAAAATAAATACTCAAGATTAAACAGAAATAATAAAAATCGTTTGGGGTGTCTAAGGTTTTTAGTGGCTCAAGTAACACGTTGTATAACTTATTAAATTAAGATAAAGGCTGCTACTTCATGGTCATATCATAAACGAGCGTGCCGACCTACCGACCAAGGGAACGTCCATCACAAAAAAACGTAAATTGTCAAACTTTACAAAATTAATTTAATAAACTGCTTATGAAAGTACATTTTTAGCATAGACATAAACAAAAACCGGCCAAGAGCGTGTCCGGCCACGCTCAGTGTAGGGTTCTGTAGTTTTCCGTTCGTCACAGTAAGTGTCCCCACTTAAGAGTTAAAATAACACCGCCATGTAGGATATGACATGAGCGTTCCACGTACAGAGACATCTATCGGCAAATTAAGTAAACTATTGCGCGCGAGCTTAAAGTATGGAAGATGATTTTTATGGGATAATTCTTTATTGCGTGAACCGATTTTCACCGTTTTTACTTTATTTGAAAGCACGGCATTCCATTGTGATTTTGTAGAAATTACAGGTACAATAAACACCTGCTTATACGGTTAAATTACAAACTTAGTTCTGAAATTATTATGTAATTTTTTTTCAAAAACTATTCAACCTATCAAGTTCAAAATAATTTTCCTAGAAAGTTTTTATAAAGTTCTACTTTTGAGATTTTTTTCATATTTTTAAAACTTATGGCTCAAAAGTTAGAGGGGGGGGGGGGGCACATTTTTTTTACTTCTGGAGCGATTATTTCCGAAAATATTTACATTATCAAAAATGATTTTAGTAAACCCCTATTCATTTTTAAATACGTATCCAACAATATATCGCACGTTAGGGTTGAAATGAAAAAAAAAATCACTCCCCACTTTACGTATAGGGGAGGTACCCTAATAAAACATTTTTTTCCACTTTTTATTTTACCACTTTGTCGGCGTGATTGATATATATATTAGTACCAAATTTCAGCTTTCTAGTGCTAACGGTCACTGAGATTATCCGAGGACGGACGGGCAGACATGGCGAAACTATAAGGGTCCCTAGTTGACTACGGAACCCTAAAAAGGAAGATGAGTGACGTTCATAGTAAACAAAACTGAAATATGGTCCAACACCTAGACAATTGTAAAATGCTACACACCGCTAAAATGGATGTGCATCATGTGCAAAACAGATAAACATATATAGTTAACACGGGTATGCAAGGGAGCCCTCCATATTTTGCGCATTGCACAAAGTGTGACTGAGAGACTCTGCCACACGACTAATTCAATATAGGTGGCGGAGCCTATATTTGATGGCACAGAATCGAGCGCCTGGTACCATATCTCCCTTTTTGCATAAATCAATGATTTTTAGGAGGTATTTTTTATACTTAACCTAATACAGATCTTTGAGCACCAACAAGTGTTATAATTAAGTACCTACTTAACAACAGTAGAACCCACTTAATAGGATCACGTTTAATACGATTTCTCGCATAATAGGTAGGGAAGCCCATGATGCTAAATTTGCAGTCACTCGAGCGTCGTCAGGACCTAGACCATTTTGAAGACTTACATCGTAAAAATAAAAAAAAGTTGATGTAATGTATACAGGGTGATTCATGAGACGTGAGCAGGCTTAACACTACGGATTCAGTTAAAAATAAGCTATTGTTTGATATCAGTATTAGTGTGATAAGCGCAAAAAATTTTTTTTTAATAAAAATAAAACGTTTGAAATTATTTACGACACGCATGGTCACTCTACAATTAGAATACTCCGTCGAGTACTGATATTCTCTTGTTTTTCTGTGATGTGTCAAATTGATGTCTGGTTACTTTTGAAACATCGTATCTCGCTTATTTTTTTTTTTTAATTTTTCATAATCAAAGTGCTGTCATGATTCTCGAAGAGGTTTTATCTTTATTGATTTGTTTATGTGAGGTGACCATGATTACAGAGAATAAAATTTCTACGAAACGAAAAGGTAAAAAAAAAATTGAAAGGCGTTATTGTTTCACTTAAACATGATGGCGGTCGATTCATTATCGTTAACTAAGTGTGTAGGGTTGTTCCTGCTCACGTCTCATGAATCATCCTGTATACCTACTTGCATCGGTGGGGGTAGCTTCTAATAGGCTTTCAAATATTTTAAACACACAAAAGGTCACATTTACTTACTCGAGCGCGTGAGATATTGAAACTAGAGGCTTCTGACGTGTCACTGATGATGCAGTAGGTATGATTAAATGGCAAAATGGATGATGGGATTCAGGATTTACGATTTAAATATTAAAATTAATTCCGTCAGATTAAGAAAATTCCTAAGGATAAATGTCAGATTATGTAGGTATTAGCACAAACAAAGCATCATCAACTCGGAACAACATCCACAATCCATCAATCAATTCTTTAACTGCCTACCAACCCCCCACCAACCAGGCTAAAAGTAGTTGAGGGAGATTTCCACGGGTTGTAACTTGTAAGATATCACCGTATCTTAATATGACGCGCTCGTATTCGAGCAAAAACCTCTTGGGCTGCCCTACCATAATAAGCCATATTATATCAGTCCTTGCAACATTAAATCCCGCAAAACGCTTCCGCATACTTAATACGTTTTCCCGCTTAATACGCGTTTCTGGCTGGATCCCTTCAAAATCGTCTTAAGCTAGTTTTACAGTGTATAAGTTATGGGATGGAATTACTTCATTGAGGTAGATTTTATAGATGTATTGACGATAGCTCCGTTTGACGATTATTTTCTTCATCCGATGTTGGCGATGTTCTTGTTATTTCTGTAACAACGTTTAAGCCATTGGAAATAAAATTAACATCATCAATGAACCTTCATCTAATAGTTTAACCACGTTATTTCTTTTCCTTGTAACATTGTGGTACGACGTTCTGCTTAATAGACAAATTAATTGTAAATATCACAGACTGAATATATTTCAAATAATCACGATAACGCTTCACCTAAGGTTAGTTCGTTTTGTTCTATCATAAGGAAACAAAATTAAGACTTACCATTTTTACTTAATAACCTGGGACCGGTCAGTGCGATAAAGATAGCTCCCAAAGGAGCTGATATGATGACACTCAGGACGCTAACAGTCAAAAGTGCTTTAGCAAAGACTAGCTCCTGAGGATCTCCAGAACTGTGTCCACTGTTTATTAGGTCTAATGCTGCTGGGCCAAGTGCTGCCTAAAATAAAATATGTAGTATGTATGTACCGTACAAAAGTTGAAAACCACTTTTTTTGTATTATTAAAATAAAAGCTACGAATTGTTTGCGGCGACGCAAAAAATTGTACCTAAGTATAGGTATTGCGATTGGTCAATTGCGAGGAAACAACTTCCCCGAGGGGGTAAAAATGAGGAAAGTAATTTACTATGGACTCTATATGTACCTAATCTCTATATCTTTGGTCCACTGCACTGCAACCCTTATTGAACCTTACGAAAACATTATTAAATCTCCATAAGTATACCCATGTTATATACAAAATATGCAAATAATTTGGTCTTTCTTAATTTACAAAGGAAATATCTTAGTGCGACATACTCAATATGCAGTGTCAGTATGATTTTCTATTCTAGATTTTTACCAAATTGTTTGTGTGTTGATATCAATTTTTTGCAAATCAACTTGTTTGTTGTTAACATAAATGAAATTTAACAGCCCATTTTATGCTATGACTGTGCTGGCTACCATTTGGCACCCATCACAGTACTTTTTGTTTATAACGGCTATCCAGTGATCACATTGAAGTTTTAAAACTTGCCTGTACAGTAGCCTTAGCCAACCATGCTAAACCGATAAATAGTTTCTCTTTTATATTCAGCCCACAATTGAAGCTGACCAGAAGAGTGCAAATCATTCGCAGCACTAGGCACACTATCAAACAGACGGCACCCATGGCTACTACTTGTGGATCTAGAGCACTTATCTGAAAGTAAGTATTTATTATATTAAAAATATAAATAAGTTCTTAAACCAAGAGTGTGTTCACTTTAGCTCATAGTTGGTCTCCATTGCTCAAACATTACTTCCGTAAGCTGTTTCAAATCTGACACAAATTTGTTTATGGTAACTACAAAAAGTACCGTATGTACGAGTATAGTGCTGGATTGTACAAGGTAATTGCTGATTAAATTGTCTTTTATTGAACTGTTGTGGTATATTCTTGAACACGTGGACTTAGACCGAGTGATGGAAGGTATTCAGATAATTCGATTTTTTATTTGTTCGCAAAATTAATATTATAATTTCCTGCTATTATCATCTTTTCGTCCTGTTGCAATCGACAGCAATTCTCGGAAAACATTTTGGTGATTTATATACGGTTAATAATTGTACACCAAATGCTTTGAACGTGAAGCATTCGCAATGCCCACCCACAGACCTAGAGCATTGACGAATTGACTATTTATCCATCCTGGGTTGTATTGTATTCGATACACTAGGACCGTCTATTTTGCATACTTGCTCGAAACAGTAAAAACCTTTCAACACAAAATTGTCGCTTCAGGAACCCCAAATTTCTACAAATAAGAGATGACTTTATTATACAATCAGATTTTATATCTATAATGGATTGCTCCGGGCGGTTCCACAACACATCGGGACCTGAAATACCGAGAGCCATCCTCCGGTTACCTCTCGGACACTGTAACTACGCGCCATGCGCCATTGCTTTAACTATACGAGTAAGTAGGTATGAAAGATTACTTGTATTTAGTCTCTTATCGAGTTTGTAACAAAAATTTACTCAATTATTATAAGTGTAATAAACGTATATTTGAAGCAAATAAGAATTGAAATTAAAATATTAGTGTAACAAACTGCGAATAAAGTTAACGTATAACAAATTTGTATGGGCACTGTCCCCACCCACCAACAGAAACGAAACATGTCTCATTTAATAGATCTTGGCAACCTGATGATTTGTTATTATGACGAGGATTGCCCTTTGTATGGGGTTTCTTGGAAAACCGTATTTTGTTTATATATATATACGTCACATACATATATTTAGGACAGACATCTTCAATTTTCTTTAAGAGTTTTGGCTAAAAATATTAATAATTTTAAGTTAACACTGATAATATGTATCATATGTTAAGTAGTATTGTAGATCTAATAATATATAGCTCTATAAGCGAATTTTTGTTTTCCTTTTTTTTAACCAACTTCAAAAATAAGAGGAGGTTCTCAAATCGTCTGTATTTTTTTTAAAGAAATGTTGTTGTTTATTATTGCTAGTAATATAATGTTTCTGTAACCTTCTACTTGTAACTTTCAAAGATTTTAACAAAATATATATGCATAATTATTTTACATGTTTTTTAAAGTGGGGCATTTCACTCATACAATAGTATATTATTTTTTGAATGTTTTCAGTGTTTGTATTTGATTGAATAACAAAATATATATGAAAACAAAATACGGTTTTCCAAGAAAACCCCATACATATGGTGATCCTCGTCATAGTAAAAAATCATCCGGTTGACACGATCTACTAAATGAGACATGTTTCGTTTCTGTTGGTGGGTGGGGACATTTTGCCCATGGTCCTTTCTTTGAAATTTGTAAAAAAACATTTTTTGTACATATATATAAAACAAAAAATTTTTTTGATAATTGTATGTATGTAAACTGGTAGTCAACAAAGTTTATCTTCGTACCAAATATCACACCCGAACTTTGAAATCATCAGAGAGGAATGTTTGAAATTTGAGTGTTCTATTGTCCAACAACATATCCTAAAGATATCACACTGATGCGGTCATGACAAAGATAAGCGAAAGATAAAATCGCTGACACTGACTTCGGTTAAGAGAAAGGTAAATCTGCGCTTTCCAAAATTTTTTTACTGGACCGCGAATGAGAATAACGGTTGAGATAGCTGTCAACCCATACTAATTTTAACGTAAGTTTAAGGCAGATGTGGTAACTAATCCTATTCTTAATCTTAATCACATGCCATGTGCTTGCGAGGTTTAGTTGATTTAATGACAAAACTGGCAAAAGTGGCATGATATGATTCGACATGACAGATTGTAATTACTGTGGCATATTTGTGCTAATGTAACTTTACGGCGCTAATAAAGTAGGTGTCTGTGCTAATGTTGTAATTTTACCGTAAGTTATGCAGGTTAGTATTATAGCATTTATAGCATACCACACTCGGCAAAACTAGCGAGATATTAAAAAAATTCAAAATTCATGTTCAAATATTATTTACGATAGCGGATTTTAGTAGGAATTAGTTTGAAGATTTTTTATAGTAACTTATATATAGTATACATTATAGTAAAAGTGATCCATCTAAATATTTTTGGTAGAAGTTTTTGATTCTACCAAAAATATTTAGTTGATTAAGTAGGCGCTATTACGAAAAACCTAAAAAAAAGTTTTCGATGACACTTGCCGTTATTTGGGCTCCCGTGAACGCGAAGAGTATTGGCTCGAAGAAGATCCATAATATTCTGAATATATTGCTCACTGGATTTTTGTTCACGGGCCACCCTTGCTTTTCCCAGGAATATGCTGCGATAAATCCTGAAGAAACTATGGCTAGCGGACCTGGAATGCGTAATAGTCTTATGTGATTAAATTAACAATAGTATCAGATGCCTACCAATTATGAAACAATCTAAATAATTTAAGAAGCCAGTTAGTGTATTGAGAAGTGTAAACAAAAATAATTAAGTTCATTACCTGAGCCGCTCCATCCAATCAGATTTGATATAAACAATGAGAATAGACCGCCTAAAAACAAGGCCAGAAATCTTAAAGGAACCACGTAACTGTCACCTTTTTCTGGAATAACAGAGGCCATGGCTCCCCAGAGAGATCCAAGTAGTACGCCAGCGACTATAGATAATGGGCCCTGAAAAAATGCACAGGTTTGAGACGTGGGGTTTGTGAGGTAGGAAAGAGGAACGATCTGTAGTCTAGTTATAGGAAAATAGGTTGAAATGTCGTTGGTTACGGTGGCAATCGAGATTATCAAACAACAAATCATACCTTTATAATATTCCAAGTAGCAGAACCCTTGGAAAACATAGCATTTAGTATAATGGAGAATACAGCAACGCTGACCGAGTCGTCAATAGCCGCAGCGGCGAGCAGCAGGGTCGGTATACCTTTGGCTACACCGTATCCTTCGTCTTTTAGTCGGAATAGGCACGGAACTACAACTGCAGGCGATACTGAAGCTATCATAGAGCCTAGAAGAAAGCCTGAAAATTTTTTTTAATAGATATGTGGTCAACATAGCTAAATCGGTGTATTTCGATGTGGCGTCCTAAAATATAGTAAACTATATTTGATTTCACCTATAAGTTCTGATGTCCTGGAAGCTATGGGGAGGTAGCAAAATCTTCATAAGGGTATTGAATTAAATATAAGACGATGAACACTACAACACAACTATCTACAATCCGTCATGTATTATTTTTTAGGTATCTCATCTAATTGGTCAGCAATCTTGATGACCACTTAAACTAGATAGAACTTTCATTAACGAGGATTGTTTCCTGTTAATTGCTACTTCGCAACTCTGAGCTACGGCAAGAAAAGGAATTGATTACCCCAAATCCACGGCAAAGCCAGAAGGTAGTGTGTTGTAATGGCGATGCTTACACACTCGCACAGCCAAGGCAAGAGCCCTAGTTGGAGGACTGCTGCATAATGCTTTCGTAGTACTTTAGCATCTAAACCGAGCCCAGCACGCAATAGTATGATAACCAGAGCGACTTTTCTAAAATGAAGAAAATGTACAAAAATAAATGTTATGACCTGAAAGCCTTTTTATATATATATACACCGTGGGCTGGAATAACCCGACAGATCTTAACCACGAATTGCTAAGACCAAAAGAAGCAAAAAATATTATGTGACTTTAGGTCCATTCCGCCAAAAAAAAAAAATATATTTTTCGTTTTTTTTTTCCATTTTTGAATGTTTATTGCACATGAAAAGCACATGTTATTAATAAAATTATCGCCTAAAACAAATTGGTACATATTTTTTAAAAATATTGGTACATATTTGTAAAAATGTAGTTTCTGCAAAGTTTTCCATGTCACTTTGATATCTGTCAATAAGGACGTGTAAACTATGTCCAATAGTGGCAACTACGCCATTAGAAAGGCGTTTTGTGATGAGTTATAATAAAAAGTGTATTTTTTTAAAATTGGTATTAACTCTGAAACTAGGCGTATTCCAGAAAAATGATCAGGAATACACTGTTAAAATCTGTCTAGTTATATGGGCCCAAGGTGTATATATATATACCACGACGGTGGCAAACAAGCATACGGCTCGCCTGATGGTAAGCCATTACCGTAGCCTATGGACGCCTGCAACCCCAGAGGATTCACATGAGCTTGCCTTATATTATATCCTTTAAGAACTTATACACTCCTTTTTTGAAGAACATCATAGTATAGCCCGCTGGGAAAACCTCGGCAAGGAGGTCATTCTACAGCCGCAGCGTTCGTGGGAGGAAATTCCTCTTAAACCGTACACGACCCAGTTTACAGTGCACGACCCTTTAGACTCCAGGGTGTATGGATAAACACCCTGCCGACGGCGAGCGGGGCGGTGATGAAAAGCTGCCGTGGGCATCATATCAAACAGTTCTTCAGAGCACAACCCATTGTACAAGCGATAGAACATTTATAAGGACACACATAAAGAAATTTTAAACCAAATTAAATGAAATGTGAAACTTAACTAACCGCAAATCCTGGTTAAGTTTTCTGTAATTATCAGTCATATGTACAAGCCCGGTGTTTTGGAAAATAATCCCTGTCAGCAACATTCCTATAAGTGCCGGTAGCGTGGTAATTTTGAGCCACAACCACCCAATTAAGTACGCCGCGATGACTAGCAGAGTCATGCTGACAATTTCTCCGTTTAAACTTACCGGTTCCCCTATTTCTGCGTATAATATTCCCCATGACAGGAGAACTGCAAAAATAATATTTGTTCGTAAAGTTTACACAGCATTACAGTGTATAATCAGAATCCTTTCAAATGTTTGTTTTAAGGTGACGGGATACGCAAACATGTAAAATTGAAGTGTTTTTCTGCAAGTTTAATAATGAAATCAAAGCACTTGGGAGCGTGGATGTGTAATGATCTGAAAGGACACATATAGTCAGGTTTTATGTTAGCTTTCTCCTCAACTGTGTCATAATGAGGGATATAAAGTGAGGGGATATTTTTCACCAGTTTGTAGAGCAGCTACTAGATCCTGTGTCGCTACGCGCAAAATTCCTAAAAGTCTTAGAAAACCTTTCCTAAGTAATTTATTTTTTTATTATTGCCTTTTTTTGAAAATTATACAGTCAGCAAGAAAATCGCACTTTGAAAAAAAATTGCCAATCGATCCGGTTTCAGAGATTAGGTAAAAGTCTCTTTGGAACTAACCTGGTGAGGGCACTAGGAAAGACACAAATCAACGAAAACATTTTACATATATTTAACATCTAAATTAAGTTGACTGTACAATTTGCTAAAAAAATAACAAATGTAATAATAATAAATTAAAAAGTTAGGTAAGGTTCTAAGACCGTTTTCGCATAGCGGCACGGGATCTAGTAGCTACCCTACAAACTGGTTAAAAATATCCCCTCACTTTATACTCCTGTAGAAAACCATTGTCTTCACATCAAACCTGATCATAATCTGAAGAGACATATAGTCAGGTTTGATGTGAAGATGCCACATCCACGCTCCCAAGTGCTTTGTGTACAAAGCTTGCTCAAAAACACCTAAATTTTACGTGTTTGCGTATCCCGTCACCTTAAGCAAAAGTGTTACCGCTCCTGATAGACTGTGTAATAAATTTGAAGTAGGTCTAAAAGTAATACTTAAATATGCCAGTAAATTTGAGCTCTTCTGCAGCGCGAAACTAACCCTCTAACTTTACGCAGAAGATTAATCTCCACCCTTTTCTGACGAATTTAAATATTCATCACGTCGTTAATAAAATAAGTTTCAAAGTCGCAATCATATAATTGGTAAATAAAAAAAAGTTACTTACAGAACATTATGATTAAAAGTTGCTGTACACATTGTCTATAAGTGGAAAAAATAGGGAATGGGAAGATCCTTTTCCACCACACTGGTTCCCATGATGGTGTTTCATCTTCTTGATGACATCGAAGGCAAAATTTTTGCCACCACCTGGCAACATATAAATGTATACTTATAATGAGGCTGCGTTTCCACCAGAGATGAGCGAAGATGCATTGCGAACCAATAGAATCACTTCATTTACCTATCCTGGCACAGCACAGTTCCAGGATTGATCTTATCAAACAAAATCCTCGCAACACATCCTCGTTCATCTCTGGTGGAAACGCAGCCTTAACCATCTGTCTCTACTAGGATGTCGGAAACTTCTTCTTAGTTAATATAAGTGGACTCTGCAAAAATTCAAACTTACTTGTCATAGGATTTTCGATGAGGTTGATGGTCTGCACCTGCAAAATAAACAATATTTTCTAGTAAACTATTTCATACAGGCAAGGTGTAAACTGATGGAAGTTTAGCTAGCTTAACAAGTACGTGAAAGATTGGCTTACTGAGGATCTGTAGCCATACATGACACAATTTCTCGTAATATGTATTTGCTGCTCAATTAGCACAAATCAGCCAAGGCTTGCATAATGCGTGCGTACTACGTTCTTAAATAGTACCTACTAGTTTAAAAGAGTATGTGCTTATCGATAGTTTGGCTTGATGTAATGAAAAGTGATAGGTCTGTGCATCTATCTAGACACGCGGCAGCGTGTCAAGCCAAGTTCAAGCAAAGGAACTGGCTAAACAGCGCCGAGTGTATATTTACACGAACCACTTGGTGCCACTTTTGACCCTTCTATAACGACTATAACTCAAAACCTCTTTAACGTAAACATATAAAACTAAGTGTGTTTAATTATATCCATAAGGACATCTAGAAGCCCAAATTTCATGAAGCTAGCTCAAACGATTATAAAGATATGAATGTCAAAAAGCCGTAAATTTTACTGCACTGACTGACTGACTGACATATAGTACCTAAATCTAACCTACTTCCAGATGACCTAGAAGGATGACATTTGGAATCCAGCTCGGTAATTGTGTGTAAGCGTAGGAAAAAATCTAAAAATAAAAAAAGTTAAAAAATAGGGGGAGTCCCCATACAAAATATTTTTTTTAAATTGTATCGTTGGAATACAAGCAGATATTTGAAACTATCCCAATATATGTATTATTATATTTGCTATATAACAGAAATATAAAAATAAAGTTAAGTCAAAAAATAAGTGGTGTCCCCATACAAAAAACTTGTAATCCGCGCTAAACGACCGGCCAACGGTGTGTCGTCGGCGGCGCGCGGCACCAATAGCATATAGACAATAGCATAAAAAAGAAAACAATGCAGCAGAAACGCAAGAAAAAACATTAAATCTCAATACCTGCCTAGTTTTCTTTACAAAAAGTAATGATATCCCACCAAAAACATAAATGTAAAAAAGGAGAGCCAAGTTCAATACAAAAATTATGCTTGGCTGTGGGCTTCGCCGCAAAAAGAGTGGAGATCTAAATGAGTGCCAAGTTCTATGCAAAATCCAAATATGTATTTATAGGAACAAAATAACATTATGAACAAGTATTAAACTCTATTTCTTTGCTTTATTGGATACCTATAACAATTGCTGTTATTTAAAAATGTGAGATCTTAAATCTCAACGGTAATGTCCGCATATACAGTGTATAATGAGTGTACTCTGGCGAGTTTTAACTGTAAAAACGTTAAACGATCGGTGGACGGCATTCGCCAATTATGTCAAGCATCGGACATTATTGGTTTACAAGAGACGTGGCTATATCCCGACGAGATATCTTATTTGAACAGCATTGGTGTCAATTTTTCGGCTACTGGGACGTCGGCAATCGACACTACGGCGGGTATGGTGCGCGGGCGTCCGTATGGCGGTGTAGGCATACTATGGCGGAGCGCGATGTTTGCCGACGTGTGTGTAGTGAAGTGCGGGAATCCTCGCGTTTGTGCAATTAAAGGACCAGTAATAGGACCTTTTTAGTGATTAACGTCTATATGCCAACGGAGTGTGCAGTAAACCTTCCAGAATTTACGGATTGTCTCAGCGCAGTAAGTGCTATCATTAGTGATTATGACTTAGAATCTGTTTACTTGATGGGTGACTTTAACGCACACCCACGTGAACTTTTTTATATCGAACTTATGAGTTATTGTGAAGAGCAGGACTGGTGCTGTGTCGACGTTAAGATGCTAGGTGTTCTATCGGATACCTATACCTATATTAGCGAGGCGCACGGTTGTAGGCGCTGGTTGGATCACTTTATTGTGACTCAATCTGCATTACAGACTGTGCGACTTGTTTACGTTGATTACAATGTCACGTGGTCTGACCACTACCCTATTGTACTCACGTTTGATTTAAATTTAATTACGCCAAGATTAAATACGAAAATTGGTGCTTTGAATCAGTCGGTACTATGGGGTGAAAGAACGGGAAAACAAGTTTTGGATTACACTGACGAATGTAACAAACGTTTGAAATTTGTTGATTTTCCTTTAGAATTTAGAATTTGTGCCGGTAGCTATTGTAACATAACTAGCCATAAAGATACTGTTAAATCAATGTACAATGACGTCAATGACGTAGTGTCTGTTCTCAAAGGAGCTGCATCGGTTACTAGGCAAGCTAGAAAGCCCAAAAGCAGAAACAGGGTAGTGGGATGGAACAGGCATGTCGGTGAAGCGCATAGGGTGGCAAGAGCGAAATTGTGTAAACGAGTGGATTTTACATGGAAAGCCTAATAACGGAATTTTCTTTGATGAGATGTGCGAGAGCCGAAAAATATTTAAATCAAGGTTGAAATGGTGCCAAGATCACCAGCATCAGATCAAAATGGATATAATTGCCTCCTGTCACTCAAAGAAAGATTTCCGAACTTTCTGGAAGGCTACGAACAGTTTGAAAGCTCCCAGTCAGTGTTAACGGTGTAAGCAACGCGAGGGACAATGCTAATCTTTTTAAAGACCATTTTGTTGTTAAGCCGCATTTGCACTTACAGGCGGGGGAGAGGAGCAATGCTGAGACTAATATAACGTGCCCGGTGTTCACGGCCAGGGAGGTGGATAAGGCTATCAAGTCCATGTCGCGCGGTAAATCACCGGGGCACGACGGTCTCAGCATTGAACATCTTCAGCACGCCGGCCCCCACTTAGCTAGAGTGTTAGCAATGTTCTTCAACCTTTGTGTGACGCATTCTTATCTACCTGATGATTTGATGCGAACGATTGTTGTGACCATAGCTAAGAATAAGACGGGGGACCTATCCGATGTAAACAACTATAGGCCGATATCACTCGCTACAATAATAGCCAAAGTATTTGACAGTGTGCTTAATACGCGATTAAGCAACTATGTGCGTTTAAGTCATAATCAATTCGGATTTAGACCAGGACTATCCACAGAAAGTGCGATATTGTGTCTTAAGCACACGGTCAAATATTATGTGGACAGGAATTCGCCGATTTACGCCTGCTTTCTCGATCTATCTAGGGCTTTTGACTTGGTTTCCTACGAGATTTTATGGAAGAAGCTTGAAAGCATTAAACTTCCCTCAGGGCTGATCAACATCTTAAGGTACTGGTATGGAAGCCAGGTCAATAGTGTTAGATGGGCGGATGCCTTCTCAGATTCGTATAGGCTGGAATGTGGCGTAAGACAGGGGGGTCTTAGCTCACCTACGCTATTCAACCTTTACATAAATGAGCTCTTGGATGGGCTTGGAAGAATGCATGTCGGCTGTCATATTGACGATGTATGTCTTAATAATATCAGTTATGCGGACGATATGGTTCTTCTGAGTGCATCCGTGGGCGGCTTACGCAAATTATTAAAGATATGCGAGTCTTATGCCGAAACCCATGGTTTGAAGTACAATGCGACTAAAAGCCAGTATATGGTGTTTGAGGTTGGACGTGGCAGAACAGCTGAAGTGACACCCATTAAACTTAATGGAGCAATCCTTGAAAGGGTGGAGTCTTTTAAATATTTAGGGCACGTCGTCACGTCTGACCTCAAAGACGATAAAGATATAGAACGGGAGCGGAGGGCCCTGTCGGTCCGGGCCAATATGATAGCTCGCAAGTTTGCACGCTCTACTAGGGAGGTGAAACTTACGTTATTTCGAGCTTACTGTACATCCCTGTACTCGTGCAGCTTGTGGCGTGATTACACGAAACGGGCCTACGGGGCCCTCCGCGTCCAGTTCAATAACGCGTTCCGGGTGATGATGGGTCTGCCGCGCTTCTGCAGCGCATCAGGGATGTTTGCAGAAGCTAGAGTAAATTGCTTTTATGCAACCATGCGCAAGAGGACTGCATCCCTGGTGCGTCGGGTGCGTGCCAGCCCCAACACCATCCTGAGGATGATAGGGGACAGGTTGGACTGCCCCTACTTGCTTCACTGCAGGCGGTTACATGCACCGTACTCAGTGAACGGAAAGTAAAAAAAATAATAAAATAAAATGAATAAATAATAATATTAATAATCATAAATTGTGCAATTGTGTTAGTTCATAATTGGTATAATTACTAACATCTTAGTTCATAGGTAAACTAACAAAAAATGGATCTCTTGTTATCTGATAAATAAATAAATTAAATTAAAATTAATTATTACTAAAGTAGGTTAGATTTGACTTGGCCAGTTTTTATCAGAATTAAAAAATATATATATGTTGAATAACTTTATAAAATGACTGATGTAATGAAAACTGGCCAAGTCAAATCTAACCTACTTTAAGGTCTCACATTTTTAAATAACAGCAATTGTTATATTATAGGTATCCAATAAAGCAAAGAAATAGAGTTTAATACTTGTTCATAATGTTATTTTGTTCTTATAAATACATATTTGGATTTTGCATAGAACTTGGCACTCATTTAGATCTCCACTCTTTTTGCGGCGAAGCCCACAGCCAAGCATAATTTTTGTATTGAACTTGGCTCTCCTTTTTTACATTTATGTTTTTGGTGGGATCTAATCTACACACAATTTTTGACATACAAATAAGGAAATGAACATGGGACATCTCAGCGCGAAGGTAAATGAAATAGTAATATGTACCTGAATTATTGTAAGTCATAGTGAAATAGATAAGATCACTAATATAGTGTAGCAAATCACAATCAATATTCAATAGCTTGCAGTGCTAGGATAAAATGTGCCTGCGTCTGAATACTCTAGTTTGCCCGATGATAATCTTAATACTACTAAGCACAACATTCCACTAGATGAGAATGCGAGGAACTAAAGTAAATTTGTTTTCACGCTGCATCCAGCATACTATTAGCACTACTTACTAGAAGCTTGCCGCGAGCCAGCTAAGTCAAAAGTCAACAAGATAAATTTATTGATATCACCGCCAAGTAAACCGCGTGACGGTCATTCTTGTGAATGTTTTAGTTGAATACGCGTATGACGGTATGAAAATATTTATTGTGGAATGTGATTCAGCCTAAATTTGATATACTATTCGGTCTTCGATACCTTAGGCACCTCCGTAGAGCCTAATCGGTAGTGATCTAGTTAGGTACGCGTATGTATATTTGTTCCCATGTAGCCATTAAGCCTGGGGTCCACACTGGTTTTTACTAAAGCGATTGCCATCCGACCCAGAGGGGAAAGTAGGCGTTGTAGGGATTAAATCCGGTGTCCTCAGGATGTTTTCCTTCACCGAAAAGCGATTGGTAGGTAAATATCAAATTATATTTTGTACATAAACATAAGTTACGAAAAATTCAGTTACTATCGACGAGCTGGGATATGAACCCGAGGCCTCCTCTTCCTGAAGATTTATTACTTATTATAACTTATTTAATATACTCCAAAATCATACGATTAATAGATTTAATCTAACTAGTCTAGTGTTTTACGGCGACTGTAATTTTATGGTTAATCAATGGTTGAATCCTAAAGAAAAAAATAAATAAAATAGTGTTAGGTACAATATTACCTATCTATCTATACATATAATAAAGCTGAAGAGGGTCGAAAGTCTGTACATGGAAGATAATCGAAAAAAAGTTGTCTGGGGATACTTAGAATCGATAACAGAACACGTTCCAACAATTTTTAGAAATTTTGTCTGTTTATCTGTTTGTCTGTTTATCTGTTTATCTGTTTGTCTGTTTATTTGACCGCGCATCACGTGAAAACGGCTGAACGGATTTTGATGAAATTTTGGATAGGTATAGTTTGAGTCCTAGGAAAGGATAATATATAGTTTTAATCCCGAAAATCAACCCTGGTGGGGGTGAAAATGGGGTTGAAAGTTTGTATGGAGAATTTTTAACCGCTGAAACAATTTAGATAGAAATGAGTATGGAGATAATTTGAGTCTCGAGAAACGTCATAGGATAGTTTTCAAACCCTTGTGGGGGTGAAAAGGGGGTTGGAAGGTGGTATGAGGATTTTTTTACTGCTGAACTGATTTAGATGAAAATTGGTATAGAGATAGTATGGGTCTCGAGAAATGACAAAGGATAGTTTCTTCTTCAAACCCCCCCCCCCCCATCTTACTTTAGAACCGTAGGTCCAAAAAATTTGAAAAAAATAATGGAAGTGACGCCTGAAAGGTACTTTCAATAAAAACTATCTATACATATAATAAAGCTGAAGAGGGTCGAAAGTCTGTTCATGGAATATATTCGAACAAAAGTTGGCTGGAGATACTTAGAATCGATAACAGAACACGTTCCAAGTATTTTTAATTAGTTAACGGCTGAACGGATAATGATGAAATTTTGTGTAGAGATAGTTTGAGTCCCGGGAAAGGATAATGAACAGTTTTCATCCCGAAAATCAACCCTGGAAGGGGTGAAAAGGGGGTTGTAAGTTTGTATGTTGAAAGTTGGTATTGAAATAATTTGTAATTTCTTGGTCAAGGTGTTCATATTTATAACATGTTACCCGTCGATGCTTTAAATTTACCTTTACCCGCTCTTAAGAAATATTTGAAAATGTCATGAATGTCAAAGGGTTATTGCAGCAAACCATCTACTACTACAAAATCATCTAACATTTATAGGACACCGTTTAGGTAGGAAAACTTATCAAACGTTTTGTGAAGCAGTCAGATTAGGATTTATTTTTCTTTATAATTAAACAATAGGTACATTATCTGTCTCTCAAGCAGTTTTGATATATCTTCTTGAAGAACTACGCATTATTTTGTATCTTTATGATCTAATAATGTATTACTGTTTTGAAAAAAATAAGTCCCGTAGAATTTCTTTACGGTCATAATACTTCTTGGGCCAGAGGTACACCTACAGGGTTAGAACCGGTGGAGTTTTGGAACGAAGTTCCTTATCGGACGGTTCGCGGATGGGGGCCTAGGCGAAACAAAGTCACGTGACCGTTACGAAAAAGCGTCACGTCACGAAAACGCGACACCCATATGATTGAGAAACATGTAAAATGGAATGAAATAAAAAATATATAAAATAGAATAAAGTGAAGTGAAGTGTAGTGAAACTGAGAAGTGGCAAAGTGATAAAAGTGAAAAAAGTCGAGAACCTCAAAAGTCGAGAATTTTAAAAATGTCGAAAATGTCAAAAATTTCGAAAATGTCATAATTTAAAATTTCTAAATTTCCAATATTTCCAAAATCTCCAAAGTTTCCAAAATTTCCAAAATTTCCAATATTTTCAAAATTTCCAAAATTTCCAAATTTTCCAAAATTTCCAAAATTTCCAAAATTTCCAAAATTTCAACATTTTCCAAAATTTCCAAAATTTCCAAAATTTCACAAAATTTCCAAAACTTTCAAAATTTCCAAAATTTCCAAATTTTTTTACTATTTCCAAAATTTCCAAAATTTAAAAAAAATGCAAAAAAAATTAAAACCACAAAATTTACGAAAAAGTAAAAAATAAAATAAAATTAAGTAACATAACTTCGTTCCAATCGCACTTGATTCACACACTTTCCACGACACTCGCGTATTTTATTTTTCTCTGACGTTCATTAGTGCATTGTAATGTGCTTACATTGACGAATAAATATCTTGATCTACACCAATATCATAAATCCTCTATTCCGCGTTCGGAACCGTATGTAATTAATTACCAACATTATTGCAACCAATAACGTAACATCAGTGTATTATCTGTGACAGTGTGGTAAAAACGTATCAAAATTCATTACCTACGGTAACGTAATGAAAATCCGCCCCCCCGACCGCTGGCGCAATAATATTGGTCATGGCGGTGTAATGGTGGTCATTCTAATGGTGTCAATGGATTTTTAATGGATTTGTGTGTAGGTAAAGCAGTGTATGCTTCTGTACATAATTAGGCCTTATTACGTAACAGTTACATCGCCATGTCCGTCCGTCTGTCCGCGGTCTAGCTCAGTTACCGTTCGCACTAGAAAGCTGAAATTTGGTGAGGCCTGATAAGAACTTTCAATAAAAACTATATTGAATAAAATCGGTTCAGCCGTTTTTGAATTATTAGTCAAAAACGCATAGTGAAAGGAAGTGCCGAATAGTAAACTGACGTAAGCGCCGCCAAATAAACGACCTTTAGAACGGATGTTTTGTAACAGGGCAGCATCTACGAAACTCTACACTGAGCATCGCCCGACATGCTCTTGGCCGGTTTTTTTTTTCATTGTTATCCCGGAAATCACCCAATTAAGGATTACTAATTCTAATTCTAGAAAATCCCCAGCCAGGTTATACGTAGCCTATAAAAATTCAACGTCTAAAAGGAAGGGGGGGGTAGCCACTACACTCGATGAGTTAAATTTGCATGGGTCATGGACCCCCCCCTCCAAGTGCACCTAAAATAGAAAAAAATCATTTCTGTATTTGTGACACCCCCCCCCCCAACTGATTTGACGGGAGGATCGATCTGGATGATATTTGCCGTGGACATGAATGTATAAATACAAAAGTGGTCCTGTATCGTCCGATATACACCTACTACTCTCTATGTCGGTTAAATCATGCCAAAAACAAATATAATAAAAAAAAGTATACATTTATGAGTGTAGTTCATTTAGTGGTAATTGTAAAATATTTTATTAGGACTACTGTCCTCTAGCGTATCCATCTGTCAACTTTACTTCAAGGATACTTTACTCCAGGGTAGCGGGAGAGAAATTAGGGGTGAATTAGCCGCTTACTGACACAGACCGAATTCCACGCGGGCGGAGCCGCGGGCACAGCTAGTTGATAATAATTTAGGTAGGTATATCTATTTTAAATGAAATATTTTTTTATTTACCATAGGTATACCGTTAGCATATAGTTTGTCGGGAAAGAAAAGTGTAGTGATTTTTATGGGAGCTCCAGGGAGCTTATACCTACCTTCTATGAAACTTCTCTTTCCGTACGGACTCTACCGTGTGCAAAGAATATAATACTTTACTCACTAACCGTGAGTGTGTTCATGACAATCAACAAAAGTCAAAAAATCGAATCGATATTTTAGCCCATGAGTTGAGCTTTAGTGTACAGTCAACGCCAAAAAAATATACAATTTTGAACCTTATTACAATGGAGTAAGGTGCAAAAGTGTATAAATATTGTTTGTTAAACATAAAAGATGTTTGTTAAACATAACCTAAAAAGACATTGACAATAATAAAGTTTATGTTTTTTAATTACTTAAGTACCTACCTGTATCTTTTCCAGCAACAAATGGGCTTGTGGCACTCATCGTTTTGAAATAAAATCGTAATTTAATGAACACTAATACTAATATATGCGAGGCTAAAACATATTGGCCAATTTTGTTTGTTTGTTTGTTCCATTTGTTCAAGCCATGACGTAAACTGTCACCAATCAAAATTCTAGGAAACACCACAGAATAATTTCAGATTTTAGTTATTGTGCGTAATAATTAAGTAATCTAATTATGATTTTGTATTATTATTTGTTTTACATGAAGACTAATCACATTGACATGATGAAACGTGCAGAATAACAGAGGTTACACTGTTTTAGTTGGGCTACAACACCAGCATTGTCATGTTTGCGGAAATAATGCCTGTTAATAAAGTGTTGGCAAAGTTGCGTAACTTGCGCATTTGAGAAAAGAAAAGTGTTTTTTCCAGCGTTTTTATGGTTCCGTAACCAAATGGCAAAAAACGGAACCCTTATGGATTCGTCATGTCAGTCTGTCTGTCTGTCCGTCTGTATGTCACAGCCATTTTACTCGGAGACTATACGACGTATCTGAATAAAATTTACACATAAGGTGTATTTTGTATGCCGCTACTAGTTATGTAGTTAAATTTGAAAAAAAATAATTTAGGGGGGCGCTAAATACATGTACCTAACTAAATTTTTTTATTTTTTATTTAACCAAATATCAACATGTGGCACATTAATCGATAGGTCTTTAAAAATAACATTGAGGTTTATTTGACCATTTTGTGATTAAGTGAATATTATCTGAAATAATCGCTTCGAAAGTTAGAAAATTTGTGTTCCAAAATATATTTTTATTTTTTTATTTATTGTTCAGAACACAAACAGTCATACACAAAAATATAGATATGATTTACCAAATTATGTAAAAACAGACCTGGAGGTTCATAAATGTTATACAATAAAAAAATTTACAAAAGCGAATGCGAGAAGGAAAACAAATAAAAATACTACCTACATATTTTTTATCCTTAACAATTTGGATCTTGTATGTTCTTTTAAAGTGTCAAGAGAGTATATAAATGGATCTATCTCACTAAAAAAAAAACTCAAAAAATCTATATATGAAAAAAATTGAGGAGATGCGCCTTATCATATAATTTCTACGAAAATTATATGTATTTTTGAGCTATCTCCAAAAAACTTCTTCCATAGGCATCAGATGCGACCTTTCGGTATTAGTTTGGTTCTTATTGCATTGAAGGTACGGAACCCTCCTATGCGTGGTTCGACACGCACTGGGCCGGTTTTTTTTTTCAAGCTATGTAGTGACGATTTATATTTTTTTAAGATTCCTGTATGATAGGAAGAGCCGTTCAGTAACAATGTCGATTTAATGGTTTATTTACATTAGCGTAATTATTGGAAATTTTAATTAAAAATAATTAAAAAAAAAACCGGCCAAGTGCGAGTCGGACTCGCGCACCGAGGGTTCCGTACAAACCTATAACAAGCAAAAGTTGTAGTATGTTTATTACTTATTTCAATTTAATACCTCTACGCGTTTACGAGGAAAAAGGTAGTAAGTTTAAAATTTCAAAAAATATTTTTTGTATGATTTTACTAATAATACCTACTTTTCGTAATTTTTCCTTTGTCTGTGCTATATGAAGTTTCTTCGTGCCAAGTTTCAAGTTTCTGAGTTTACGGGAAATACCCTTTAGGTTTTGAGTTTCTTGCGAGTACTCAGTTTCAAAATATGCGACTTAAATTGCTATTTCTTTTGATTGCTTTCACATAAAAGTTTGGTTTTGCTACATCGGAAAGGTCCTATAGCCCTGAGTATTTAACATGAATTTCAATTTAATACCTCCACGCGTTTACGAGGAAAAAGGTAGTAAGTTTAAAATTTCAAAATATATTTTTCGTATGATTTTACTAAAAATGTCTACTTTACGTAATTTTTCCTTTGTCTGTGATATATGAAGGTTTTTCGTGCCAAGTTTCAAGTTTCTGAGTTTACGGGAAGTACCCTTTAGGTTTTGAGTTTCTTGCGAGTACTCAGTTTCAAAATAAGAGACTTAAATTGCAATTTCTTTTGGTTGCGTTGACATAAAAGTTTGGTTTTGCTACATTTGAAAGGTCTTATAGCGCTGAGTATTTGATATGAATTTCAATTTAATACCTCCACGCGTTTACGAGGAAAAAGGTAGTAAGTTTAAAATAAACAAAAATATTTTTTTTGTATGATTTTACTAAAAATGTCTACTTTTTGTAATTTTTCCATTGTCTATGCTATATGACGTTGCTTCGTGCCAAATTTCAAGTTTCTGAGTTCACGGGAAGTACCCCGTAGGTTTTGCAAGTGCCGAAAAACTCTAAAATTTGCAGCATAAACGTCTGTATCTTTTGATTGCGTTGGCTTTTAAGTTTGATTTTTTCACAGCTTCAAGGGACAATAGACCTGAGTATTTGGTATAAATTTAAGCTTGATACCTACACGCGTTCCTGAGAAAAATGGTCTTGACAGACAGACAGACAGACAGACAGACAGACAGACAGACAGACAGACAGACAGACAGACAGACAGACAGACAGACAGACAGACAGACGGACAACAAAGTGATCCTATAAGGGTTCCGTTTTTTCCTTTCGAGGTACGGAACCCTAAAAAGAACCGACTTCACTTAGCATCCACCTTTCCAACATTCAATGCTCGAGCTGCTGTAAAAAATACTCAAATCACTATAGGTGTGCCTATAATAGTTAAAAGAGTTCCCTCGATTTCTCCATGATCCCATCATCATATCCTGACCTGGTTACAATGGGACCAACTGTGAAGTATACTCATTCAAACAAAAAAATAATTTTCCAAATCGGTTCAGCCGTCTTCGAATAATCGGTGAACATACATAAAAAAATAAAAATAAAATGGCAAAAAAAAAACAGAGATCCCGACGAATTGATAAGTTTGATAACCTTCTCCTTCGAAATTTTGAAGTCGGTTGAAAATAATACATCCGGTCCACACCCACACCACATGAATTGAGTGATTTGGTAATCGAAATTAAAAACCCCCCCGACACAAAAAATTTACTCTAAACAGTAACAAATAATATTTTAAACCTATTATAATTATTATCGTCACATATATTATGTAAGTTCCAATATTTTTATTTTCCAAGCGTCGTCGCGTTGGCGGACCGCTAAGTGAGAAAAATCAGGTAGCTGTTGTTGGAAAAATACTACACCTGTTTTTCTCACTTAGCGGTCCCTCGACGCGACGACGCTTGGAAAATAAAAATATTTGAACTCACATAATATATGTGACGATAATAATTGTAATAGGCTTAAAATATTATTTGTTAGTTTTTAGAGTTAATTTTTTGTGTAGGGGGTTTTTTAATGTTTAATTTTACTTTTATTTTGTCCTTTTTAAAGTAGGTAGGTATTACCTACATCTTGAGACAGAGTTGACCTTACCTTTTTTTTAACTTTCAATAACATTGAAGTAACACGGTACCAAATTTCGAATCAATTGGACAAAAGGAAGTTAGTCAGATCCTCTCATCAACTAGAAAAGAGCTGATGATCTTTAAACGGCTGAACAGATTTTCATGAAACATGGCTAAGAACACTCGGGATAAAATTATCTATGACACAAAAAAAACTAAACGAAAATCGGTTCATCCGTTTGGGAGCTACGATACCACAGACAGACACGTTAAACTTATAACACCCCTCTCTTTTTGCATCGGGGGTTAAAAATAATTAGACATCTAAAATAATTTTAAACAAAAAATAAGACTTCACTTAGCCTCCACCTTTCCAAAAGCAAATGCTCGAGCTGCTGTAAAAAATACTCAAATCACTATAGGTGTGCCTATAATAGTTGAAGAGTTCCCTCGATTTCTCCAGGATCCCATCATCAGATCCTGACCTGGTTACAATGGGACGAACTATGAAGAATTTTCGAAATCGGTCCAGCCGTCTTCGAATAATCGGTGAAAATACATAAAAAAAAATAGCAAAAAAAAACAAAAATCTCGACGGATTGATTGATTGAACCTTCTCCTTCGAAATCTTGAAGTTGGTCGATAATCTTACCAGTCCACATGGTACATATACAGTATTTAAAGTTGTAGTATGTTTCAAACATCAAGATAAACCGACGAGATATGTGTGGTCTCTAGATCTCCAGTTATCTATACGAGTATGTATATGTAGTAGTTACGGCATGCAATACTGGTATTCTTTTAATGGGAAATTTCAGAATTCCGGTATTGGTCCGGTATAGTTGTCACGAATACCTGGATCGCGATATACTGGTTTTTGTTGCACTAAACAAGCACCCACGGCGATGACTCGGAAGGCGACGGCAATACCTGCAATGTCCCTAATCTAGATACGTGCAAAGTCAATGTCGAGCGGCAAAAACTAAAAACGTGCCAAAGATTAGCCGAGACCATCAAATGAAGCGACCGTTAACTGGTTCCATTGAGGAATCCAGTTAATTTGCTTACCATTTTCATGTGCGGACTTGCGAAGTGCCACTGTTTTATATATTTGCAAAGGAAAATGTAGAGACATGAATTACCAACGAGACTTGTACGAGTATAAATATGATATTGAAAAAAATATTAACATTTACTGTTTAGCAAGTACGAGTATCTGTATGTTTTTGCTAAGTTTAGATGTATTAAATATTTTTATAACGGAGTACTCACGTAATTTAAGTCGTTTTTTGCTCTACATGTTTCATATGTTATGTGTTGTGTGTATGTTTGTATTATTATATGTTAAAGTCTCACGAAAGTTTTAATGTTAAAGTTAAGATGTGGTTTTTGGCTTGCTTAGAATAATTGTTTCCAGAGTAAAGGTCGTATTACATCGAACAGCCCAGAATGGCCTGATAACCGTAAGTATTATGTGCAAAGTTTAAGTAATTGCCTCCAGGAATAAAATGTTTACATACATCAATTCCTAAGTTGGCCTGGCCCTTGGAAATTGCCTTAACTTTTATTTTACAATTTTAAAGTATTCGAAATGATTATGCCCCACTGCTAGATCAGTGTCTCTTGTTGCACTAAAGGGATTTGACTTTTACGATTACATTGGAGTCAGCACGGTGCGGATCGATTGTATACCAACTTCCGCGAGTTTATCTGCAAATGCAAATGGTTACCTTTGATATGTAATTCTATTCTTCGAAAAATAGCTGACATAATATTAAATAACATCTACTCATCTACGAACCTTACCAATTAAAACTAGACCGGTAGCGGTAGTTAGTTGGATCTCGCTTCCAGTTCCAGTGTTCTGCAGTACGTTGTATAAGATCTACCGGTTAGTGGGAAGGTGGAGCATGGTCACGGTTGCGTTGAGCATTTCTCTCCAGTGGCTGTCGTCGTCGTCGCACGCGCCATTTCTGTCGCGTCGCGAGTCACAAAACTTTTTAACTGTCGTTCACGTTATCATGTGTCACGCGCTCTGGATTCAAAACCGGAACATGCTTACGAATTATTATAAATAAAAATATGTCTACAACTTTCAGCAAGTTTATAAAAGGATTGACAGTGAAGTTATGAGTGTTAGAAACATGTGCGTGTTTAGGTGTATTTTAGTGTTACTAAGCTTGACTATCGATATAGGTGAGTGATATTTTTTCGATATTTTAGGTAGGTATACTAGGTATGTATGTTTAAATGATAAACCGTACCCTTTTGAATGATAAATAACTAGCTATTCATAAGTCAATGGGAATAATTAAAAAAAAACAATAAAATATTAAAATAGATTCTAAATGATTTGTTAGAAATGTAAAAAGCGTTCAAATTATGACAATTGACACATTTCTTTGTAATTTGCATAATTCGAGATAAAAACTAAAAGTATGTATAATTATCTATTTGTCCGAGTGAAATTGTTGCCGTCTTTCCGCTCCAACGATATTCCTGACGTTTATCTCATGCTTGGCCATTTTCTATTAAACACGCATAGGCAAGTATTTCTGCTGTTGCAAACTATGCCACTCGTCACAGATCGATTAGCACTTTCCCTATCTTTGTTTTATTTTTAACCGACTTCAAAATTTCAAAAGGAGGACGTTCTCAATTCGGTTGTATGTATTTTTCTGTTTGTTACTCCATATCTCCGTCATGTCTGAACCGATTTAGAAAAATATTTCTTTTGATTGTAAGTATATACATACGGATTGGTCCCGTTGTTATCAAAACGTAGTATTGATGATGGGATCCATGTGGAATGAGGGAACTCCTCAAATGTTAAAGGTATACATATAGTGATTTTAGTATTTTCATCAACAAATCAAGCATTTACATTTAAAGAAGTGATATTTGATAAACTAATATACTACCATTGGAATCATACCTAGCACAACTTAGATTTAAGACTATTGCTGTACCCTATCAGGGTCCATGTGAAACTACTACTATGTAACACTCAGTGGCGTAGTGAGTAGTGGGGCAGCCAGGGCACGTGCCCTGGGCGCAATCAAGAGGGGGGCGCAAAAAACTAAGTTTGGTAGTTAGCAAATTGAAAAATAATTCCATCCAAATCGGCAAACAAGGCGAAAAAAAAGTTTTTTAAAATAATTTCATTCTTATCGTACATTTCTTTCTGAATATACTGCGAATTAATGTATAATACCCACTATACCTAGGTACTTACATACAATATAATTAGCATTTGTAATCCTAAATATTTAAACGTAAAATTTTGATTCTTATTATTTAGTGAACTTATGCGATTAATTTCGTGAGTAATGACGAAATTAATCGCATAAGTACCACCACCAACCACCAACTACCATTGTAGTTGAGCTTAAAAAGACACATCTAACAAACAATTAACAACATG
The DNA here is from genome assembly GCA_947086415.1 of Pammene aurita. Taxonomy (NCBI): domain Eukaryota; kingdom Metazoa; phylum Arthropoda; class Insecta; order Lepidoptera; family Tortricidae; genus Pammene; species Pammene aurita. The sequence goes on from OX352290.1 coordinate 20,417,436, forward strand.
TAGATTTACATAAGTACATACATTTTCTTAAACATCAATCAATTCTATGTCCCGTGACATTTAAATTTCAAATATCGTCAAAATCGAAAAATTAAATAATTGCCCAAATCTGAAAAAAATCTGATTATTCGTTTTTTGACAAAGTTGCGTTCGGCGCTCGAGGTCACAAATTTGGATCATTTATTGGGCCAACATCACAAACGAGTCTGCAGATCTACTAGATTTGACGCACACAATGATTTTATAAAGTTACTAGATCAATACCCAATTTATGAATGAATGCTTTGATAAATTGGGTATGCAATTATGAACCCGATTGTACCTGACGTAACTTTATAGAAGAAATAGGTATGTTTTTAGAGAATTTATGATATTTGAGGCATGAAAAAACGCGGTATTAATAAACTTTTCTGTGTTGTTAGAACACATTTTGTTTATAAAATTATGCATGTTTAACTCCAATATATTTATATACGCAACAAATTTTAGCGAATTATTGTAGATTTCGACTTTTTTGCATTAATTTAGTAATTGTTGAACGTAACCTATTCGTGAAAGAAACACAGTGAAATATTTTTCAACAATGATTTCCATATTCTTAATTAAAATCCATCCGCGATAGTCGTGATGTCGGTGTCATGAAGTGAGTGCCGCACCGCATCGTGAAATTCATGAACACTGTGCTAGGTAGTGTGTTTTGTTATAAGTACACATTTTTACCTAATTATCTGATATTATCAATTATTAACCGACTTTGAAAAAAGAGTACAGTTCGGGTGTATAATAACTATTTTCACCTTTTTCTGTTCTGACCCCCCTCGACCCTCGGGACTCATACAGTTTTGGCTATGATTTTATGATGGGTTCCATGTCGAATTGCGAAAGCTCCTAAATGTTTAAATGCTCATTGCGTAGTGATATCGGTGCTATCTCTACGTACCAAATTGGTGGTTGCTTCCGGAAACCGAAGAGTTCCGTTCCGTACATCACTCAATTTGAATATTGTTTTTTTCGGTGTACTGCCATTTCGCCGAAAATTCTTTCGTCCAATTTCATTTTCCAAACAACTTATCGCATAACGTTTAGTTAGCATACCAACTTTTTGCAAATTGTTTCGCATAGTTTTATTTGGCCGAGTTTTTTATTTGGGTTAGGTTAGTATGCCAAATAAAAAAATGCAAAAAATAGGTATGCGAAACGATATTTTGCCGTCTGGTGCTTCTGCCAAATGAAACAATGGAAAATAGTTTGGGAAGTGATAATTTGCCATACAATACAATTTTCGGCCACATATAAGTAGTTACTAATTTTCCGCATGCGGTAGTGACCTCTAAAACTTGTTTAATAATTCTGAAAAAAATACGTCCATCATCTTTCATATGAAATAACACAATGGAAGTGCCTCGAAAAATATAATAAAATTGATAAATATGAAAAAAACTATTTATGTCACTACCACTTGCGGAAAATAAGTAATTCTTCAATGAAGAGTTAAAAAAAACTTTTGTTTTTGTATAGGCTAGTAAACAAATTAGCGTCTGCTTTTGCAAACAACAGTTTTTTTTTCGGTTTTACGTGGCACCAAGTGGCACCTTTTTTAAGGGAAATTAATTTCAGAAATACCTTTGGATTTCCATATGTACGTATACAACATTTTAGCTAAATCGGTCCAGTAGCTTATGAGCAAATTGAATCTGTGACAGACGGACAGGAACCCTAAAAATCATCAGCCGACTCTATTGTGGTGGAAATAGATAGGTGCTATTTAACATTATGGCAAAATAGCATGAACGCCGTATGTTCATATGACCAGCGATGATATTTTCACCACGATACAGTCGGTTGACAATTTTTAAATTTTATAAAAGCATCTAAATTATCATCTGATAAATTTTCTATTGGGATGCGAGGACAATTGTCGAGTGATTAAATGGCTACCGTTCCTCAACCCACCAACAGAGCGGCAGCTAACCTTCACGAGGCTTCATTATACATCGCCCTTAAGCACTTCACAAGTTCTCGCTTAGGTCGGGGACGTTATTGGTCGTGAAATTTATTCCTGGCTTATTAGTTACTAGCTTACCGCCTATTATTGGCTTATTAGTTTTAGCTTTTCTTTTAGCGTTATCTAGACACACGGCAGTGTGTCCGCCAAGTTCGAGCAAAAAAAAGCGACACACCGGCCGTGGGTTATATTACACGAACCATTTTGGGCCAATTTCGACCACCCTATAACTCAAAACATATTTTATCTACGCATATGAAATTTCGAGTGTCTGTTGACATCCCCTTAATTGTCTAGAATACAAAATTTCATTATTCTACATATAGCACTTCTTGAGATATTGACGTCAGAAAATCGCTATTTTTACTATACACTCACTGACTCACTGACTCATCAAAAACCTAGACCACTTCCAATGGTCGTACTAACTTGAAATTTGGCATGGAGATAGGTCTTAAGGTCAAAGTAAAGGGAAAAATCTGAAAACGGCCAAGTGTGAGTCAGTTTTAAAAATAGCGAAGGTGTAACTTTGTTCTACTATGAAGTCATAATGAACTAAGTGGGTCTATCTTCCAATGGTCGTACCGACCTGAAATTTGGCTCGAAGATTTATCTTTAGGTCGAAATAAAGTAAAAATCTGAAAACGGCCAAGTGTGAGTCAGTTTCGAAAACAACGAATGTGTAATTTTGTTCTACTATAAGTAGGTATGGAGTGGAAATGAGATAAGATACTTATTTAAATTTAGATACATACCAATTTAAGACAATACATGTTTGTCTTAAAGACAAGAACAATAAAATTGTTCACCACTCTGTGTGTGTCTGTTGCGGGAACCGAACCCACGATTTACGAAGTACAAAGCAGGTCACTAGGTACACTAGGTGCGCTATATCAGTCAAACAAAAATGAAAAGACTATTTTTTCTCGCATAGTCTAAATAATTTCTAATTTTACAACTAATAAAATCGCAGATTCAAGAACATGGAAATCATATATACTCTAAGATGGAATTATATATACTACTGCCCATCTCACCCTCCGATACGCCACGGGATGAGATGGGATGGTGCACTTCTAGGGCTACATAATAGGCCACCAATTATAATACCTACTGGTAGGTAGGTATTACCAAGTTATTAATTATCTATGTAGGTAGCGTACTTACAAACAGAATAAAGTACGTTATTGATGTATGTAATTATATGTAAGTAGGTACATTTTATAGGTGTAGGGAGCCAGTTTATTTGTAAAAATCACCTATAAATAAATAGTAAAATAGAATTAGACGCTTAGTATAAAGGGTATAGTATAAAGTACATACCTAAGTGGAATGAGACATTTCCTAAAGCAAAAGTGATAAAAAAATAATAAAGAACCTACACCTAACAAAAAAAAATGAAATCCCATCAAAAACATAAATGTGAAAGGCTGCCAAGTTCGATACTATGGGAATGCTTCGCCTATAAAAGAAGTGAGATCTAAATAAGTACCAAGTTCCATAAAAATACCTCAAATCATAAATAGTTATAGGAATGCACACTTGATTTCCAGCAGTTTTTAAGGTACATTTTGAATAAGTATCACGTTACATAGAAATACCTAAAATTATAATAGTCAGAGAAATGCACACCGGTTTTTTTTAGCAGTTTCCTGATAACATTTATTATTTTCAGTACTTTTTAATGATGTAACTTGGCAAGTTTTAATAGAAAATTATATACTTGACACATTGCAGTCCAAAGGTGTCGATTCATTGCATTGAAAAGGTGTGTGGTGTGTGAAAACTTGCCAAGTAACATCATTAAAAAGTACTGAAAATAATAAATGTTATCAGGAAACTGCTAAAAAAACCGGTGTGCGTTTCTCTGACTATTATAATTTTAGGTTTTTCTATGTAACGTGATACTTATTCAAAATGTACCTTAAAAACTGCTGGAAATCAAGTGTGCATTCTTATAACTATTTATGATTTGAGGTATTTTTATGGAACTTGGTACTTATTTAGATCTCACTTCTTTTATAGGCGAAGCATTCCCATAGTATCGAACTTGGCAGCCTTTCACATTTATGTTTTTGATGGGATTGTTATTACGGTCCATTACATACAGTCAATTAGTAGAATTTTCAAAAAAAAAAATAACAAGGGGGCGACGTTTGGATGCGTGCCCTGGGCGCCGTTTTACCTCCCTACGCCCCTGGTAACACTAACACCTATGATGCACTAACCATGGATGCAATAAATGAAATGACATGATTGACAAACCAACTTTATGACTGTCTTTTTCATTACATTTATGGAATCTAAGAGTGCACAATCTACAATAATCTTTTAGCGGCCTTCTCACTAAAGTCGGTTTTTTTCTTAAAAAATATGTTGTACACAGTTGTTCATAACCGGTGGTCCGCGTATTTATGAAAAGATCACCCGTTTTGTGACTTTATTCGCTTGTAAATTGTTGTGGTTCCTGCCAAAATATACGTTTTCTCGAGTGGTGCTTTAGCACTGAAAGGTTATGAACCCTGTACTAGTGCTATAGTTGTCATAAATAAGGGTAGATACTTAATATCTAAATGTAGTAAGTTGTTTTTAATCATCCATCGGCTCAGCTAAATATATGATCGGAGAACCTTTAATATCTTTACGGGTGCCTTTAAATGACGAGGGTTCGACTTATATTTTCTATCCAGACGCGTACCTAGGTATTAGTAAACGCCTAAACGGTATTAATATGTGATGGCCCAATAAAATAACTACCTTTGTACTTGGTATCAAAGTAGCGCGCTAGAACACAGTTATTTTGTAGTACTCTATCGTCAGTAGTTTAGGAACCAAACTTAGTCTAAGTTTATTATTACTTACTTGACATACCTATTATATTTCAAATCAGCTTCATACAGCCGAGCCTTCATCCAGTCCGTAGTTGGCCATAGCAAGTATTTAATTGTATGAGTTAAGGTTATGCGTCTTCTCTTTGCACATTGTAAAGTAAATAAACTTTAAATACTCATTTTCTTGTTTTGTACGTGCGAATCCTGTTCTTCTTTAAATCTGTAAAGTGAAAGCATGACTATATGTACCCAAATCGTTAGCTTTTATACTTTTATATAACCCACAGAAAAATCGGCCGTTTTTCTGAACGTTTTTGACATTACCGTTTTAACTGTAGATCAATAGTAAAATTGATAATCATGATCAATTTATTATTAAGTGTTCATCAAAACCATTCATAACATTTACTACGACCGCTTACGTGAAAGCTCTGCGATTTTTAATTTAACACAGATTTAGGCTATTTTTAACCTTTCCCACGCCATGACAGATGTCAAGAAAATGCACTCATTCATACGCCAAACTTAGAGTAAAACGGTTGGTATCTTATGACGGATATACCTACCCATCATAGAGCTTTAGATGGCGTCGAAACATTGCTGCTGTCGAAAGGCCACGTCATATACAGGATGATTCATGAGACGTGAGCAGGCTTAACACTACGGATTCAGTTAATAATAAGCTATTGTTCGATATCAGTATTAGTGTGATAAGAGCAAAAAAAAATTTTTAAGTAAAAATAAAAAGTTTAAAATTAGTTACGACACGCATGGTCACTCTTCAATTAGAATACTCCGTCGCGTACTGATGTTACACATATCACAGAAAAACAAGATAATATTCTGTCAAATTGATGTCTGGTTACTTTGGAAACATCGTATCTCACTTAATTTGACAATTATTTTTCATAGTCAAAGTGCTGTCATGATTGTTAAAGAGGTTTTGATCTTTATGGATTTGTTTATGTAGGGTGACCATGATTACAGGGAACAAAATTTCTTCGACACAAAAAGGTAAAAAAAAATTGAAAGGCGTTATTGTTTCATTTAAACATGATGGCGGCCGAATCATTATCGTTAACTAAGTGTGTAGGGTTGTTCCTGCTCACGTCTCATGAATCACCCTGTATATGACACAATAATGAGAGCAACAAAACCCGTCTGGTTAGATTGCTATACTATGTTTATTGCTAGATCCGGGCATCTGGCAGCTTTTAATGGGTGGAGGTCAGAGTGACAGACTAGCAAATTTTTTGAATTGTAAAATAGTAATACTAATATAGGTAAACACTGCCGAAGTTGTCTCAGTTATAAAGGACAGGGCAGTAACATTAGAACAAAAAACATTTCGTATTATAACGGAAACGAAAACAGTAGGCGACAAACTATAGATTACATTGTACGTTGTTTGGCACTACTTTCCCCTAACATAAACTTTTGGCAATGATATAATCTAATCATTTATATAATTTCTCATAATATTGCATTATAGCCAGAACTCTAGAATTTGTTATCTTGAAGTGGTTTGCATTCTTGGACCTCCCCCACTCCACAGCTGTCAGATGTCCAGATCTAGAAATAAGCATAGTATAGCAAACTGACTAGAGGTGTTTCGTTGCTCTCATTATTATGTCATATCTGACGTGGCCTAGCTCTCCGTCTATATAATAAAACTAGCTTTTTCCCGCGGCTTCGCCCGCGTACTAAAAGTACTAAAAAAGGAGGTTCTCAGTTAGACTCGTATGTTTGTATGTAGGAATGTATGTTTGTCCGCGATCATCTTGCGTTTCGCTGAACTGATTTAGAAGCGGTTTTCGGAAAAGTATTCGTTACATTCTGGAGGTTTCGGTATACCACGTTTTGAAGACGGCGGTTCCCTCATTTTTTATTTTAAAGAAATTATTGCAATAATTGTTTAATTGTTACGCCATCAACGACTTACTACCGAGAGATTATGATTAATACAGATTTCTACTCTTGAATAGAAGCTTTTCCCCGCGACTTCATCATTTGCGTGGAATTAGTAATCCACCCTCCTTTTTACCCGCTTAAGGAATGACTTCTGGGATAACAACTATTATATATCCTTCTCCAGAACGCAACATATCTCCATACCAAATCATCTAAATAGGTTCAACGGTTATTAATTTCCCATACAAACTTTCAACCCCCGTTTCACCCCCTAGAGGGTTGATTTTCGAGATATAAACTATCCTATATTGTTTACCGAGACTCAATCTATATAATATGTACCAAGTTTCATTTCAATCGTCTGTTCAGCGGTTAATAATTCGCCATACATAGGTTGCTACTTATATATCCGGAAACAAAAAAACAAACAAACGTACACGGCTGAAAATGGTTTTATTGTTTTTCAAAGTATTCCCCTTGATGATCTATGCACTTTTTCATTCGCGTGAACCAATTTTTAAAGCACTTCTGCCACTCCGCCTGAGGTACCTCCATAACGTGTTGTTTGAATGCGTCGACAGCATCTTCAGCGGTCGAAAATCGTTGACCGCGTAATTTATTCTTTATATTTGGAAATAAATAAAAATCGTTGGGTGCCAAGTCAGGGCTGTACGGCGGATGACCCGTTAATTCCACATTTTGACCCTCCAAAAATAGAGTTGTTTCGCGTGACGTATGACAGCTGGCATTGTCATGATGAAGAATGATTCTTCGTCGCTGGTTAGTTTTACGAATTTGTTCAAATACTTCCGGTAAGCAAATGGTCGTGTACCACTCTGAATTAACCGTTCTACGGTTTTCTAGTGGCACTGTAGCTACATGGCCATTAATACCGAAGAAGCAGGCCACCATTTGTTTCAATGTACTTTTTGCACGAGTAACTTTCGTAGGGTTCGGCTCATTTTGAAACACCCATACCGTTGATTGTTGCTTCGTTTCGGGATCGTATGCATAGATCCAGGATTCGTCACCTGAATAGATGTTATAAACGGCTTTTGAGTCACCACGGTTATATTTTTTTAACATTTTATTGCACCATTCGACGCGAGCATCTTTTTGCTCTTTTGTTAAGTTGTGGTGTATCCAACGCGAACAAATTTTTTTTACAGCCAAATAATTATGTAATATGCTATTAATGCTGGTCATAGAAATACCCAGAGTCGCCTCTATCTCGCAGTACGTAACATGTCGGTCGTCCATTATAAGTTTTCGCACAGCCTCGATATTTTGTTGTACAACGACCGATTTCGGGCGACCTGCCTTAACTTCGTCCGTAAGCATACTACGTCCACGATTGAACTCACTAAACCAGTGATACACAGTAGTTTTAGATGAGGCTTCATCACCAAAAGTTGAAGTTAGTTGATCTATGCACTGTTGTTGCGTTAAACCACGCCGAAAATCATAATAAATCATAGCACGAATATTTTCACGAGTGAGTTCCATTCTTGCTGCGAGATGACATTTAAAACCCGTCAAAAACAAAACACGAGCGTTAATAAGAAAGAAAAAATATACCGGCCAGTACTTAAAAAAGTTCAAATTTTACCATGGAGGTCAAATATGCTATTTAAGAAGATTGTAATCCCGGTTTCCGGATATATAAATAGCAGCCCTCGTACAAACTAACAACATGTTTTCTACCCCTCTAAGATTGATTTTCGGCTTAAATAATTAAAGGCACAAATATTCTATATTGTTTCCTGGGACTCTAACTATATCCACAACAAAATTATCTAAATCGGTTCGCGGTAAAAAAATCTTCATACAAACCTCCAACCCCCATTTCACCCCCTTAAAGATGATGATGATTTTCGAGATAAAAACTGTCCCATGTCGTTTCCCGGTACACAAACTATCTCTATACCAAGTTTCATCTAAATTGGTTCAACGTTTAAAAATTCCCCATACAAACTATCAACCCCCATTTCACCCCCTTAAGTGTTGATTTCGTAATCAGCGACCCGCTAAACCATAGAAACAATACCCATGTTGATATTTAAATTTTGTCACCACATTTCCCCCTTATGGGTTGAATTCTCAAAAAAGCTGAAACACTTGTTTTCTCATTTATCGTTAGGAATACTCCTGTAAAGTTTCGAATAAAATAGTTGAACTAATCTCGTTTCCCATACAAACTTTGAACCCCATTTCCCCCCTTAGGAGGTCAATTTTTAAAAATGATTTCTAAGTGCATCCTTATGCCTTATAAGGAGCCTACGTACCACATTTGGAATCTCTAGAACCAGCGGTTTGGGCTGTGCGTTGATATGTCAGTCAGTTTCTTCTTTTATATATTTAGAAGATTGCAATTTGGCACAAATACTTTCAAGAATTTTCATGTCCACAATATTAAATTTCAAAATCGATGCCATTTTCTTAATTAACGTCCCAAAAAATCACAAAAACGACACCCATATGGATATTTAGATATTTCAACCCCATTGTACCCTAACAGGGGAGATGGTATTTCACGTCCGCCAGGTCGGATTTTAAAATCGTTGTTGTTCAACGACCCGATAAACCATAGAAACAATACCCATGTTGATTTTCAGACTTTTTGACCACATTTCCCCCTTTTAGGGGTTGAATTCTCAAAAAACCTGCAACACGTATTTACTCATTTATTGTTAGGAATACTTCTGTGAAGTTTCGAATAAAATAGACTAACTAATAAAAATAACTTTGGACCCCCATTTCACCCCCTTAGGGGATGAATTTTGAAAAATCCATTCTTAGCGCACCTCTAGACCTTATAAGGAACCTACGTGCCAAATTTGGAATCTCTAGAACCAGCGGTTTGGACTGTGCGTTGATAGATCACTATGTCAGTAAGTCAGTCAGTCAGTCAGTCACCTTTGAGTTATATATATATATAGATAGAAAACAATAATACAACTTTAAGAACATCTTATGAAGGCATTATACTCGGATAGAATTAGCGTAAAAATCATAAAAGGTACAGACAATACCTATTGGACGGGATTTTTTTTGTATAGATCAAAGTATCAGGAATTGATTCCAATAAAATTTATAAGTGAATATTGGGCGCTAAGGTGCCAAAAAAAATAGTAAAAATGGTAAAAACCAGTTTTTTGCTTCTAGAGGAAAAAGTACAGCTCCGACAAAAAAAGTTAAATGTAAGAAATGTGCGCAATAAAGAAACAAAGAGAATGAGCCCCGGTAGAGCAAAATCGGTTCAGAGGATCGTCCGCAATTCGCAAAAAAATACGTTTTTTTTGCAAATATTGTAAATTCAATAACTCGCGTTTCGGAAGTGACGGAGAGCTGAAATTTGAATATGATGTCAGTTTTGTGGTCTTCTAACTACAGTTAAATTTTCAGATGAAAATGTTGTAAACTTTTTGCAAACCGTCGACTTTTGCAAAAAGTGACCTTTTTTTAAATCGACTGGGAGGTTATTTTAATTTTCGAAAAACGTTATATATTTGGTTCCTATGCATTAAGGAGGAGTTGAACTACAAATTTCCAAATTTACAGATCATTTGACAAAGAATAAAGTTGTTTAAATAATCTATGAAGGTCAGGCACTTTTTGCGCGTGCGGCACTGCTGCGCACTGTGGCCCAAACGCCCGATCTAGCTGGACAAAATTATTTTACACACTTAATCAATTCTAAGAGATGCGTTTATTTATGGTATGCGTTTATTTATAGACTAAAATTGACTATTTTTATTAATGTGAAAAAAGATAAACCAGTGTAAGTTGACCTTTTTATAAGAAGAATTACTAGGGCAGAAGAGGTCAGCTAAACTTGGTATATAATTTTAAGAGAAATGAAGCATTATTGTAATTGATTGATTGATTGATTTAGGTACCTACTTCAATTTTTACGAGTATGTTAACGCAACTATAAAGAAATCATATGTTATGTTCATTAAAATAATCCCATCTTCGGTGTCCTCGAGTATATGCTAAGTACATATGTAGGTACATATTATCAATGGTAATTTATCAATTTTATCATATTTATTTTGATTTTCAGTTTGCTGCATGTAATATTATGACGGAGAGTAAATTTTACTTATTTATCGGATAATACCTTAGGTACCTAACTAATTACGACTATAATGGACTAATTGCAGGACAGGTGGAGAAAGTAGTTAGGTAGCTTGGCCCTTCACCCGTTTGATCCCGAAGAAGTATGTACATAGTTGGTACATAGGTACCGTATTACAAAATTATGGCAATTATTATTTACCTATAGGTACGTATGATAATCAGAAATAAAACACCATATTTATCGATTATATATCTATATAATAACAAAGTCGTGTCGGTTACGCCATTTATAACTGAAGAACCATTTTAATGATGTTTGATTTTTTGGATTTATTTCGGCCCCGAATAGCAGAATACTATTAAAATATTGAAAATAAAAAAATAAGTTGGCGTTACGAAGTTCACCGGGTTAGCTAGTAGGTAATAAAAATATTGTATTATTTAGGCAAGTAAATTATTATACCCTTAGGCGTTTGCGAAAACAAAGCATAACTTAAACCTATCCTAATAGCACCTTAAACATGCATTCTTTTGTTTCGAAAACAATTAGGTACCACCAGGACCATAGACATTTTATCACCACGAGATTATTTTAAAAATAAACATGGAAATATAAATTAAATAATGTAAATAAGCTCATTTCTATGCTGGTAAACTCGTCATACTTTCACCTTCGTACTACGCATGTCGAAGCCAAACCTTAAATTCGACTGAACTTGATTTCCTTTTTTAACCGATTTTATTGAACGGTAACATAAACTGGACATTCCAGTTTTCATTCGCCGTTTATCGTTCACGCAAATAAGATAAATTACCCGCGCGGAACTGTTAATAAACTATCATAAAATAGAAGTGAGATCAAATGCGGATCCATGATAAAAGTTGTATTGAACCTTATTGAACTGTTCGGTTCAGCGATATTTATCGTGTAAGTATTCATGTAACAAAACCGAGTGCGATAATAAAATGATTGTAAACTTTTTTAAACCACATACGCTATACTCTATATCTAGCTATGCGAGAATTATTAGTGGGTACCACCATATTCTGAAACTAGTTGCAGTGCGGACGGTTTGTTTTATTTCTCACCTGCTATCAATCTTACCTGATACCTAATTAACATAATTGTGAGTTTGGTTTGGCGAAAATTTCCTACCTACCATATACCTATTCATATTCTAGTTGAATGATGTTAAAGAAAAAAAAACCGAGTTCACTTAGGCTACTCCTTTCCAAGAGCAAATGCCCAAGCTTCTGTAATAATACCGTCAACTGCTACAACTTTGCCTACGATGCTCAACTTTGCCTGACTTGAAAAACATAATATTTATTTCACCAAACAGCTATTTATATTTTACTAGCTTTTGCCCGCGGCTTCGCTCGCGTTAAATTCGGGGTAACACGGTTCCCCTTTGCCCCCCGTAATGCTCCATACAAACATCCACCCCCCCTTTTAGGGAAGTGGGGAGTTAGAAAGAGACAAAAAGTAGCCTATGTCACTCTCCATCCCTTCAACGATCTCCACTTAAAAAATTACGTCAATTCGTCGCCCCGTTTTGCCGTGAAAGACGGACAAACAAACAAACACACACACTTTCCCATTTATAATATTAGTATGGGTTCCTGAGATGGCCGCCTTTCTTGCATCTCATATAAATAGCTGTTTGGTGAAGAAAACCATGTTGAGCATCGTAGGCAAAATTTACGGCACTCGAATCACTATAGGCGTGCCTATAATACTTGAACATTTCCCTCGATTTCTCCATGGTCCCATCATCAGGTGTTTGTCACATTGTCATCCTGACCAGATAGCAATGGGACCAAATGTCGACCAAAACTAAAAAAAAAGAATTTTCCGCCTCGGTCCGGACCGGATGGCTGTCCTTGACTAAGTAATTATGGTATACATATTTAATCTTCCTGTGGATTGTGCCGGCGGTTGGGGAGGAGGACGTTGTCCTCCTCCATGACCGTGCTATAATATTGAATGAAAATCCATTTCAATATCGTCGACGATGCTAAAATATGCGACCATAAAAGCTCCATCTAAAACTATGCGCTAGTAGTTCGGTCTAAAAAGTTTCATTTCAAGCATTATAGTAAAATAATAGAAAAAAGAAGATAACAGCACTAGTGCTAGCAGCAGCCACATGCTAGTTGAAAAATCATTGACGGATGTATTGTGAATTGTGAAAGGATAGGATAAGACATCAAGCCGCATTCACATTTATCTGATGTACTGTGACGTGACGCTTAGACAAATGAGAATGCGGCTTCTTTTCTCTATCACGCTATTTATCTGTCGAATAAATACCTAAATTCAGTGTCAATGGAAAAGTAAAATAAGGTAAAGCCTGACCAGAAATATATGATATTGTCAAGAGGGCGCTATTATTCTCATTTATATGGCAACAGTCATAGAGCGTATAATTGTCTATGGTATAGTGACATCTTGATTTGTTTACCTGTCAGCTCTGATGTTAATTTGAAAATGTTTCACAGCGAAATAGTTTAATTTACCGAGTGTATTATTTACAGGAGTTTATTATATACACTATTTACAATGTTTCGCTCTTGAATATGGATAATTTTGGGATTTTTTTGTCGTTTATTATTTCATATTAAGCAATTTTATTATTATTGAAGTAAACCGTTTCAATGACACTTGACAACAGTGACAGCCTATCACATGCACTCACACATGCGTATCATTCTTTCATTAAAATTATTGCCAATGTAAGAAATTTGTTCCAATGAAATTCTGCAACATGGCGCATGATCACATATTTCTGGTCAGGCTTTACCAAATATGTGTAGATGGTATATGGAGGATGTCAATCTCTATGTCACAAAAGTGTCCGTCAAAAGGCGTTAAACTGATGGCGCCACAATAACATGAGCATAAATTTCTAGTCCGGTCGGTAGTGTAGTGACCCTGCCTACGAAGGCGTCATTAAAAAAAATCGGATTTTGTTATTATCAGGGCCCGTAATTTTCATGCCGATGACATCAATTTGACGTCACGCTCCATATAGGGTGATCCCATATAGTTTTATTATAAATTATTAATCATTAGTCGTCAATCATTTTAATCATGTACAAATGACTTTATAAGTACTCTATTTACACATGGAATAAATAATACCTACTTGATACGTGAAACGTAAATAAAACTATTTGATTTGTTTTTATACATACATTTTATTAAATGGTATTGTTAACAACACATTACAATTGTTACGTAGAAAACAGAATTCCTCTCTAACGTAAAGCACGCCATCCTTCTTGCATTAATTCCCATGCAAAGAAAATCTAAGTCATCTTCGCGTTCATACGTAATGCAATATTCATAAAAATCATTTTGTTTTGTAATCGTATTTTTGTTTGTTGTGTCACACATTTGGTTAATTATTCCAAATTCTCTGCTAAAAAGAAAATGTATAATTGATGGACACATTTTTTCTGATTTTAATAACTAATACAATTAGGAAATCAGTATTTTTATTTCTCAGTGGCACTTGTAACATTTTTGACAGAACGTTTTTTTAATGAGAACGAATAAAAAAGGTTACATTTAAAAAGGTTTTATTACATATTGATTTATAAACAGCCAAGGAAATTGATTTGTGTAACATTACGTACTTTGTCATAGTGACAATCAACATCTAGACGCTAGAGCTTTCATATTATTGTCACTGTGACCAGGTTCTAAATGGTATGCAAATCAAAGTCCTGGCCCATACCTACACGAATAACTAGATACTTAATGATATTATCTACAAACGAGGTTTTGTACATTATTATATACAGCCTTGGCCAGAAGTGTTGAGCACCCTTGTGATTTTCATATAAAACTCGAAAGTTTAGACCGGCGTTTCTTTTTAAACTGAACAGGCATGTTTTGTTGAAATGAGTAGTAACTGCATCGAATATTTGCAATTTTTCGCACCGACCTAAATTCGCATTTTTGGGACCTCCACTTTTCATATTTTATAGGTACCTTGAAAGTATTATTAAGTGAAGTTTTCTAGATATATCAATAAAATATAACATTTTACGTCATTGTACATTGTTATGATAGGGAATTAATACTTAACATCAAAATTGCAAGCAAAAAAGAGCTATGCTCAACACTTCTGGCTAAGGCTGTACAAGTTAGTTTTGTACATACTCGTAATTATTTACAAATTGATTTAAAACATATTTACATTTCTACTTTTTTTGCCCCTTATGTTTTGATTCGAAATTGATAATTAGAATTTGCTCAAGGTTTTTAGGGGTCATACTGCATCGCCGGTTTGTAAAAATCCATTTTAATATTGAAAAGGACCTTTCAACTTCTACAGATGTAATAGGGGCATACTTAAAATCTAAATATATAAAAGAAGAAACTGACTGACTGACTGACTGACTGACTGACTGACTGACTGATTGACTGACTGACTGACTGACATATCAACGCACAGCCCAAACCGCTGGTTCTAGAGATTCCAAATTTGGCATGTAGGTTCCTTATAAAGTTTAGGGATGCACTAAGAAAGGATTTTTCAAAATTCATCCCCTAAAATGGGGGTCCAAAGTTTGTATGGCGAATCAAGATTTGTTAGACTATTTTATTCGAAACTTCACAGGAGTATTCCTAACGATAAATGAGTAAACACGTGTTTCAGGTTTTCAAAAGGGGCAAAGTGGTCACAAAGTCTGAAAATCAACATGGGTATCGTATCCTTTTTGAGTACTTATAGTACGCGGGCGAAGCCGCGGGAAAAGGCTAGTAAGACCATAAATCTATTTTCCTATTGCTATGCTTCCATCAAGACGAACTTCCTTATTGTCGTTTAAGTCAGCCATTATTTGCATGGTTGGTAATTCCTTGTTTTTGTGTAAGACTATTTTATGCTTTTTATAAATAAATTTTCCTTTTTCATGCAGACTAACCCTTGATAATTTGCCTGTCACAGTTTTAACTACTTGTAGCGACTCACTCAATGTCAGCGTAGAACTCTCCATTTGCTTGGTAGCTTTTACTAAAACTCTGCAGCTTTCAGTTATGAATATTAAATGATTTTTCAGATGATGTTTCCCAATTGCTACATAGAGTCACGCTGCATAGAGTATGATTCCGATTAAATTCGTCATAATTAATCATTTAACAAAATTGATTTATACAAAAAGAGAGATACGGTACCAGGCGCTCGATTGTGTGCAATCAAATATAGGTTCCGGGACCTATATTGAATTAGTCGTGTGGCAGAGTCTCTCAGTCACACTTTGTGCAATACTTAAAATATGGAGGTCTCGCTTGCATAGCCGTGTTAACTATATAGGTTTATCTCTTTTCCCCATGATACACATGTATTAACTGGGGCCACACAATTACGTAACTTTTTATTAATCATATTTAATTTTAGTTTAATTGGCTTTAGACACAACATTCGGTGCTTGATTATCCATATTTATTTTATTATTATATAGAATATATAGATCAAGACACTTGGAGACCTTATACATCTCTAAGGATAATTTTGAAATAGTATGTTTATTGTATACTAGAATCACATACTTTTTTTTTATTTAAATTCAAAATTTGTTTCTAACTGTTGATGATGGATTATTATAATTTGGAAATTTATGTAGAAGACACAGTTCAGGTAAGAAACTATATCAAACTTGTATGTAATTTATTTTCAAATAGTCAGATTTGGACTCATCTCTTTTCTTTGGTATTTTTCTTAAACTATAACCTATTGTTGGTTAATCTAACCTTGGTTTGATATGTTTTCTTATAGAAACACGCACTTATGTATTGTTTAGTTTTGATGTACTGTTGTTTTGAAAAAATAAGTCCCGCCGAGTTTCTCGCCGGACATAATTCTTCTCGGGTCAGAAGTGTAGGGTTAGAACCGGTGTAGTTTGATTTTTTTTTCTCTCTTTGAGTTTGAGTACAGCGGTGTGTAGCATTTTACAAGTGTGTAGGTGCTGGACCACATTTCAGTTTTGTTTACTATGAACGTCACTCATCTTCCTTTTTGTTTATGTCTATGTTGAACAACCTCTGCAGGTAACCGATATCGATACTTGAAATAATCAGTACCATGTCTAATTGACTTATATAGCTGTCAGCTTAAAATAATACATATTGTTGTGTTTTAATTATTGTTAATTTATTTGTTAGGTATTGTTGGATAAATATAAATAGGCACAATGTCATCTTTACACCAGTTTTGCTACAGATATCCGTTTTAATCGTATACGACGAAAACGTTTATTGTTCCTGTTGTGATCAATATATAACATCAAAAGTCAGCAATGTCACAGCACATTTGCAAACAACTAAACATATTGAAAGAGAAGAAGGAAAATTAACACAAAATGAGTTTAACCTGGATCTTACGAATTTTATGGTAGCGTCAAACATACCATGGTTTCAATTAGAAAATGAGAATTCCCGTAACTTCCTTCAAAAATGCATTGATGGCAAGTATGCAAAAACAACAAAAGTTCCATCGGAGTCAAACTTAAGAGTACAGTATTTACCTAAAATGTTCAAAAAGGTTTTCGATTCTATCAGGAATGATATCGCGGAATCGTATATTTACGTAAGTGTTGACGAGACGAAAGATTGATTGGACCAAAATGTGGCTAATGTCATCGTTGGAGCACTCAGAAAGACTAACGCAAGTAAACCACACATAATAGCTTCCAAGGTCCTTGACAGGACTAATCATGCCACTGTAAACAATTTAGTAATCGAATCGTTGAAAAATCTTTATGGAAATGACAATTACAATGAAAGGGTGGTGTTATTTTTGACTGACGGGGCTCCCTATATGGTAAAAGCAGGAAAAACTCTACGGAATTCATTTCCAAATATGATACACGTGACATGCTTGGCCCATGGCTTCAACCGTGTTGCTGACACAGTTCGAGGTTTGTATGAGGATGTAAACGAGTTGATTTGTAGTATGAAAACGACATTTTTAAAAACCCCATCACGAACAAAAAACAGTTATATCCTAATATGCCACAACCTCCCCGTCCAGTTATAACAAGATGGAATACGTGGATTGAGGCCTGTATTTACTACACGACTTACTTCGATGAAATCAAAAACGTTCTTAATAATCTGGATGACCAGAATACCGCAAAAGTAAGACGGGCTAAATTAGCAATTGGAAAACCTCATCTGAAAAAAAATTTAAAATTCATAACTGAAAGCTGCACAGTTTTAGTAAAAGCTACCAAGCAAATGGAGAGTTCTACGCTGACATTGAGTGAGTCGCTACAAGTAGTTAAAACTGTGACAGGCATATTATCAAGGGCTAGTTTGCATGAAAAAGGAAAATTTATTTATAAAAAGCATAAAACAGTCTTACACAAAAACAAGGAATTACCAACCATGCAAATAATGGCTGACTTAAGCGACAATAAGGAAGTTCGTCTTGATGGAAGCAATGAGGAAATAGATTTATGGCCTTATTTTAAGTATGCCCCTATTACATCTGTAGAAGTTGAAAGGTCCTTTTCAATATTAAAATGGATTTTTACAAACCGGCGATGCAGTATGACCCCTAAAAACCTTGAGCAAATTCTAATTATTAATTTCGAATCAAAATATAAGGGGCAAAAAAAGTAAAAATGTAAATATGTTTCAAATTAATTTGTAAATAATTATGTACAAAACTAACTTGTATATAATACTGTACAAAACCTCGTTTGTAAATAATATCATTAAGTATCTGGTTATTCGTGTAGGTATGGCCCAGGAGTCCCAGGACTTTGATTTGCATACCATTTAGAACCTGGTCACAGTGACAATAATATGAAATCTCTAGCGTCTAGATGTTGATTGTCACTATGACAAAGTACGTAATGTTACACAAATCAATTTCCTTGGCTGTTTATAAATCAATATGTAATAAAACCTTTTTAAATGTAACCTTTTTTATTCGTTCTCATTAAAAAAACGTTCTGTCAAAAATGTTACAAGTGCCACTGAGAAATAAAAATACTGATTTCTTAATTGTATTAGTTGTTAAAATCAGAAAAAATGTGTCCATCAATTATACATTTTCTTTTTAGCAGAGAATTTGGAATAATTAACCAAATGTGTGACACAACAAACAAAAATACGATTACAAAACAAAATGATTTTTATGAATATTGCATTACGTATGAACGCGAAGATTTTCTTTGCATGGGAGTTAATGCAAGAAGGATGGCGTGCTTTACGTTAGAGAGGAATTCTGCTTTCTAATGAATTTTAATGTGTTGTTAACAACAAATCAAATAGATTTTTACGCCTCCCGTATCGAGTAGTTATTATTTATTTCATGTGTAAATAGAGTACTTGAAGTCATTTGTACATGATTAAAATGATTGACGACTAATGATTAATAATTTACAATAAAACTATTTGGGATCATCCTATATGGAGCGTGACGTCAAATTGATGTCATCGGCATGAAAATTACGGGCCCTGGTTATTATGTATATTATGATTTTTGATATTAAAAAATTAAAACTCCAAACAATTGCAAAATAATTATTTGCGTAGAAGAAAAACACTTATTATTTTTCATTAATTTTAGTCAATTATTAGTCAGTCTTAAGAGTTCTGGTTTTTGTTTGGACTTTTCTTAATCTGCTTATTTTCTGACTTGAAAGCTTGAGTGTTGCTCTTACTGCTTTGTAGTCACAGGGGAATCTAATGTTGCTTAGCACTTCCATATTACTTATTTTGTGTGGTTTGATGGACAGGATGTATAGTCTATTTCGTTTTAGCTTTTAGAGTCCGGAGATCCCATGTCCACCTGCGGCTATTTTAGTTAATTTTATATTAATTTTATTTAGAACGTATCATATAAGTATTAAACATCGACAGTATGAAACAAACGAATAATTAAATTTACTAAGTATACAAAGTTCATTTCATACGCTCAACTATACTTAGCGCCACCTGGAGAAATTTGGAACTATTATTTACTGCTTACAGCTAGACACTTTTTCGACCGTTCCCCTATATGAGTGACCAATCAAACCCCTATTATATCCGTGCAAATATGGCTGAATTTCTAGACAAAAAGCATTTGAAATATGTCAAAAAAATATGTTTTTTTTACACTGAAATATACTTAAGCAATCACTTATCTTATATCCGTTAATCTAAATAAATATATAAAAGAAGAAACTGACTGACTGACTGACTGACTGACTGACTGACTGACTGATTGACTGACTGACTGACTGACTGACTGACTGACTGACTGACTGACTGACTGACATATCAACGCACAGCCCAAACCGCTGGTTCTAGAGATTCCAAATTTGGCACGTAGGTTCCTTATAATATAAGGTCTAGGGATGCACTAAGAAAGGATTTTTCAAAATTCACCCCCTAAGGGGGTAAAATGGGGGTTGAAAGTTTGTATGGCGAATCAAGATTAGTTAGACTATTTTATTCGAAACACAGGAGTATTCCTAACGATAAATGAGTAAACACGTATTTCAGGTTCTTTGAAAATTCAACCCCTAAAAGGGGCAAATGTGGTCACAAAGTCTGGAAATCAACATGGGTATCGTATCCTTTTTGAGTACTTATAGTACGCGGGCGAAGCCGCGGGAAAAGGCTAGTTTACTTATATTTCAGTAAATATTTTTTACCAAAAATAAATGTAAATAATAATAATGTCGCTTTTTACGGGGGCCCTTGCGGCGGGCGAGTCACCGTCTGCCGGAAATAAAATTGGATACCGTTTTATTAGGCAGGCGTCCGGTTCTTCATCCAATAACCCAGTAGTTAGTCCATACTTTTCACCCAATAGCCTAGTACATTTTAGACTTCATTAACTCTGAGTGTGTCCCATGACACGAGTAGGGGCAGCTTCCGCTTAGTGTACCCCTCACTTTTCATTAAATTGTCGAAAGGGCCCTGCGCGTTAGCTTCGGCTCCGCATATGCCTCTCAAAGGTCCGGAACACAATTGTTCCGTGGTCGGGAAATACATATAAATAATAAAAATAAATATTGATAATGAAACCATGGTTGTTCTTTAAAAGTGCGTGATTGTGAAGCAAAGAAGGTAAATGCGTTTGTTTACATCATTTTACTTTTCTATTGACCCTGACCTCAGTTCATAATAAATATTACGTCTATCAATACATAGAGATAAGTACAACATAATTTTAAACAAAAAAGGACCGACTTCACTTAGCCTGCACCTTTCTAAAAGCACATAATTCCAGAATGCTCGAGCTGCTGTAAAAAATACTCAAATCACTATGTGCCTATAATAGTTGAAGTGTTCCCTCTCCAGAATCCGATCATCAGATCCTGACCTGATTACAATGGGACCAACTGTGAAGTATACTCCTTCAAACAAAAAAATAATTTTCCAAATCGGTCTAGCCGTCTTCGAATAATCGGTGAATATACATAAAAAAAGCAAAAACATTTTTTAATAATCAGGAGTTTTTATGCATTTGATTAACAATTATTTTTTGTGGTTTTTTTAAACCCAGGGCCTCGATTCGACATGCCAAACTGTGAGACGTGGATGTCACACTTGTATCGCTAGTGGATAGAGTGATATCCATCACATCGTCCACACGTGTCCACACCTAACTGTCAATCTGTCAGTAGGTCTCGCTAGAGCGTTTTGTCTATGGCTATGGCGGCTATTTTAGATATCACTCTTGAGTGATTCCACCCCAAATTTCAACTGTCACAAAAGTGTGATATAGTTGTCTCGCAAGCGACTGTCAGTTATGCCATGTCGAATCGTGGCCCAGTCCTTAAGTATAGAAATGGCATTCGACACACTGCTCTTGTTGCCACCATGTTGCCACCTTACCATACATTTTGTCAACAGTGCCACACGCCGAAGGAGACTTAATGTCGATGATCGACTTTCGCTACTGGCGCTGTGTCATGAAACGAGAGTGGAAGTGTCCGGATTCGGAAATCAATTTCTTCTTGTATACGCCGTAAGTACAACAAGTGAGTTGCAGAGGCCCTGAGTATGGTTGGTATGAATTGTACTATAGAACATATATAGAACACTGGACCTATTCCCAAATTCGAACTCTTACAGCAATTAGCCTTATTCTTTTTAAACTACTCCAAGAAAAGAAGAGTCAGGAAACTTTGTCATTATTCAACCTGTTTCGCAATTATATTTTTAAATCGAAATTGATGAGGTATTCGTGTTAACCGTTATCACGCAACTTAAATACGTTCTACATAGGAGATGAAAGTGCCCGTCTGTGTTAATCGTTATAATAATAATATAATACTTTCTTAAGTATCAAGCTATGTACTTAATCATGAATATACATTTTAATCGGACATGTTTTGCGATCGTAACAATGAAAAGAAAGAGCTTAGCTTAGCTAGAGCATTAATAAATAATATAATAGTAAATATATTATAGGACAATCTTACACAAATCGACCTAGACCCACAGTAAGCTCAATAAGGCTTGTGTCATGGGTACTAGTCGACGGTATATATAATAGATAAATACTGATAAATACATAGAAAACATCCATAACTCAGGAACAAATATCTGTGATAAACACACAAACAAATACCTTGACCAGGATTCGAACCCGGGACCTCCTGCTTCGTAGGCGACCGGCACTACCGACTGAGGCCGTTAAATTAATATTATATTAATTATATTAATTCCACATGCCAAGTATTCTGTAGAGAGCGGGCGAACGATCCTTGTTATTTTATTACTAACCGGAACAGACTTATACAAGATGTAACAAAAATGCTGGTGATCTGTTTAAGGGAATAATTAGTATCGTAATCTAATTATAAAAAGGTAAGAAAAAAAATTTCACGCGAAAACTACAATTGGTTTTGTATGGAGGGTTGGCCGGCTGGGAAGACTCACGTGAAATTTTCAAAAGAACTGGCGCGAGATTTATACCGAATACATGCTGACGCCAACAAGCTTAATTATTATAGCAGCGTACTACAGCGGGATAGGTATAAAAAAACCGGCCAAGTGCGTGTCGGACCACGAATAATGGAGGGTTCCGTAGCTTCAATGGAATAAGAACCAAACTAATGCCAAAAGGTCGTATAGATGATGCCAATTGAAGAAGTTTTTTAGAAATAACTCGAAAATGGCTTAACCGATAATGTTACAATTTTCGAATAAAGTATGTGATAACGCGCATTTTCTCAATTTTTTTCATATTTTTTCGACTTACAGTTTCTAAAGTTACAGGGGGTACAACGCTATTTTTTTGACTTTCGAAGCGATTATTTCTGAAAATATTCACTAAATCACAAAATGTTAAAAGAAACCTCAATGTTATTTTTTAAGACCTGTCGATTGATGTGCAACATATTGATATTTGGTAATTTTTAAAATTTTTACTTAGTTAATTACATGTATGGAGCCCCCCCTGAAAATATTTTTTCAGCAATTTTACTACATAACTAAATAGCGGCATATAAAATACAACTCATGTCAAAATTTCATTAAGATACGTGTTACAGTTTCCGAGTAAAATGGCTGTGACATACGGACGGACGGATGGACGGACAGACGGACATGACGAAACTATAAGGGTTCCGTTTTTGCCTTTTTGGCTATGGAACCCCAATGACAGTTTGGCGGTTATATATATAACCCGCTGCCATAATAGTCCTGCGCTGTTATGAATGTGCTATATTTTCAGTAGATATGAGCGAGTACTTAATATCGTATAGTAAGTCAGTGTTTTATGAACAGGGAACGGCCGTTCAAACAATGGATCGACGTGCGTCACAACGGCCTTCTGGACGTGTACGGCTGGAAGCGAGGCAGGAAGAACGTGCTCATCATACATGGGTTCAACGGGACGCACTCCAAGAATCCTATGTCGTTTTTACGTGACGGTAAGAATAACTTACTTAGCACGATACGATACGTTAAACAAGAAGAGAAGGATAGTCCAAGAGATGACTGGAACTGCGCCATTGCGCTAATCCTTATATATACGTTAGACTCAGATTCAGAATTTAGTAGCTACAGGATACGTACAGTCGCCTTCAGATATATCGGAACGGCCAAGGTTAGGTATCTGAACGTCTGTATTTGTCAAGGCAATAAAGAACATATTTTTGAGTACCTTGGCCGTTCCGATATATTTGATGGCGATTGTACAGGCCCATGCGAATTACTTATATGTTAATACAAAGCAACCGGCAAATGTGTAAAATAGTATTTTATACACCCGTAATAACATAATGAAGAGCTTTTCAGTCTAGTACCGTGTTTAATTAGGCCACGAAGCTTGCTGATGCTGAGTGGCCTACTCGTAAGGTACGAGGTTGAAAAACTTAATTATGTCAGTATAGTATACAATACTTTTTCTACGAGTGCTCAAAATAGGCAAGCCGGTAAGAATTAAGTTCGACGAATGCCTTACAACCTGCTCCCTCTATACAATTTAGTAACTTTAATCTCCCGATTGATTCTGCCGGCGACCGTGGTATAATATTGTATGAAAATCCATTTCAGTATCATCGACGACACTAAACTATGCGATCATAAAAGCTCAATCGAAAAGTATGTGCTAGTAGTTCGGTCTACAAAGTCTAAATTCAAAGCATTACAGTCGACGAGTCGAAAAATATATTGGAGTGAGAGATCCGAACGATAAGTTACGTGGTCTTCCCCATACATTTTTTACTTTTAGCATAGTTCTATTATAATCACTTTCACTGCGCTGAATGGTAACGACCATTCAGCGTACCTATATCTAGATTCTCCATCTAGATTCTCTATCTATCCAGATACTCGTATATCTAGATTCGGCGATGGAAGTTTTCATATGTTATTATTGCACATGGAACGATAAAATGTAGGTTTTATGTTATATTCCCAAGTTTCAGAGTTAATACCAATTTATAAAAAATCTTTTTTTTTTTGTTATTGTATTTCAGTGCAAAACGCCTTTTTGATGGCAATGTCACCACTATGAGGCCTAGTCTACACGTTTTTATTGACAAATATCAAAGTGACTAGGAACACTTTGAATAAGTAGACTAAGTTTTTATGAAAAATAAATTACCAATTCATATTAATAGATAATTTTTCCAAAATGTATAAAAACATTAAAAATCGACAAACATTTATTTTAGCGCAATTGACCTAGACTTGTATGAGTTTTTCCTTTTCCTTTATGACCTCAGGAATGCGTGGTTAATTTTTTTCCGTTTCCTTGCGCCCCTTGCGGGCATCTTGTATACAGCTCAGTGGAAACAGGAGTTTTCTGACTTGGAACTACTAGCCAAGCCTCGGCAGGCCTCGGCAGGCCTCGCGTTGGCAGTTAAATACCTCGTCAGAAATTTCCTTTCTTCCCGTACCTCGGTAATAATGTATACAAGGTGTAAAAAAAACCGGCCAAGAGCGTGTCGGGCCACGCTCAGTGTAGGGTTCCGTAGTTTTCCGTCCGTCACAGTAAGTGTCCCCACTTAAGAGTTAATAACACCGTCATGTAGGATATGATATGAGAGTTCCAAGTACAGCGACATCTATCGGCAAATTAAGTAAACTATTGCGCGCGAGCTTAAAGTATGGAAGATGATTTTTATGGAATAATTCTTTATTGCGTGAACCGATTTTCACCGTTTTTACTTTATTTGAAAGCACGTCATTTCATTGTAATTTTGTAGAAATTACAGGTACAATAAACACCTGCTTATACGGTTAAATTACAAACTTAATTCAGAAATTATTTTATAATTTTTTTTTCAAAAACTATTCATCCTATCAAGTTCAAAATAATTTTCCTAGAAAGTTTTTATAAAGTTCTACTTTTGAGATTTTTTTCATATTTTTAAAACTTATGGTTCAAAAGTTAGAGGGGGGGGGGGGCGCATATTTTTTTACTTCTGGAGCGATTATTTCCGAAAATATTTACATTATCGAAAAATGATTTTAGTAAACCCCTATTCATTTTTAAATACCTATCCAACAATATATCACACGTTAGGGTTGAAATGAAAAAAAAAATCACTCCCCACTTTACGTATAGGGGAGGTACCCTAATAAAAAAAAAATTCCACTTTTTATTTTACCACTTTGTCGGCGTGATTGATATACATATTAGTACCAAATTTCAGCTTTCTAGTGCTAACGGTCACTGAGATTATCCGCGGACGGACGGACGGACGGGCAGACATGGCGAAACTATAAGGGTTCCTAGTTGACTACGGAACCCTAAAAAAATGCTGGTGATGCCGTTTAAGTTAAGGGTATTATATTCTAATTATGAAAAAAAGGAAAAAATATTCACGTGAAAAAAAAAATGGTTTTTATGTAGGGTTGACTGGCTGGGACGTCGGGTCCCATACGAAAAAAATCCTTTCGCGTCCAATTTTTTTTCTCAGCCGCAATACGGTACCAATTACGCCCTTAAACGGAACCCACGTATATTTGTTACATCTGGTCTAAGAGCTGGCCACGTCAGATATGACACAATAATGAGAGCAATGAAACCTGTCTAGTTAGACTGCTTTACCATCCTTATTGCTAGATCCGGGCATCTGGCAGCTTTTGCTGGGTGGGCAGCTGGGTGGATGTCAGAGTGACAGGCCAACAAAGTTTTAAGTTGGAAAAAAGTAATACCAAAATAGGTAAAAACTGCCATAGTTGTGTTATTTATAGAGGATAGGGCCTATATTTTAACATTAGATTAAAAATCATTGTATACTATTGCGGATACAAAAACAGCGGGGGACTAACTAAAAATTGTATCATACATCATTTGGCACTACTCCCCCAACAGAAACTTCTGGATATGATAAAATCTAATTAATTACATAATTTACCATAATATTGCATCAAACCCAGAACTCAAGGATTTGTTTTCTTCAAGTTATTTGTATTCTTTGACCTTCACCACTTTACAGCTGCCAGATGTCTTAGAAGCATAGTATAGCAAACTAACTAGAGGGGTTTCGTTGCTCTCATTATTGTTACATATCTGACGTGGCCAGCTCTCCGTCTAATCCTTTATACTATTCTTGTTTTCTATACACATACTCGTATTTGTGTATGTAAGTATTACAATATTTTTATTATGTAATCGTGCATTAGTTTAGTACAGTCGAGAACTTTAATTTTTGAGCCACTTACAGTTCAAGCAATTTTCTTTTGTTTCACACTTACTCTATTATATGTCTAATTTAAAGTGAACCCTAAATGGTTTAATTAAAGTCCGTGACCGTAAATCGTCTCTTAGTAGGTAGGTATGTAATTTTGCTCAGATTGAAACTATTAGTTAAACTAAACTATTTAGCTATGTATATTTAACGGCCTAGCCCAGTCGGTAGTGACACTGCTTACGAAGCAGGAGGTCCCGGGTTCGAATCCTGGTCAGGGCATTTATTTGTGTGGTTATCACAGATATTTGTACCTGAGTTATGGATGTTCCTATGTATTTAAGTATTTATCTATATCTATCTATTATATATATCGTCGTCTAGTACCCACAACACAAGCCTTATTGAGCTTACTGTGGGACTAGGTCGGTTTGTGTAAATTGTCATGTAATATTTATTTATATTTTATTTATTTATATTTTTATTTATAATCATGTATGTGTTTCACAGCATACCTGTCACGAAAAGACTACAATGTGTTTATGGTGGACTGGTCCCCGCTGAGCAGATTTCCATGTTACCTTTCGGCGCTGTCCAATCTCAGGTACATTCACTAACATAACAACTATTTTTAGAAAACTGCTGTGTGCTTGCGTAAATTTTTTGCTAACAGTCTTTTTTTCATACATTTGATACAGCTGATAGTTAAGGTGTTTTGCTCCACATGAAATGAAATACATTCCACACCTCAATATTTCTTGTGACATTTTATTTATTACTTGCTGAAAGTGGGTTTTGGTGTCCCGTTCGGCGTAATGACTTAGAAAATGTCGACGTCGGGGACCCAACATATTAAAAAGACGTGCATCATTGGACGCTGTTTGTTTGAAGGCTGTATGCCTTGCCGTTACTTATGTACACGAATAATATATGGCTGTATTTTTCCAGATTAACAGCCCAATGCACAGCACAGCTGTATTCATACATTACGAAAGCTGGCGCGCTAGCTAAGATGATCACCTGCGTCGGCCACTCGCTGGGCGCGCACGTCTGCGGCATGGCGTCTGAACATCTCACCAAGAAGCAGTACAAGATCATTGGTAAGTGGAACCTAATAACTATGACTTCCTAGTGGTCCACATATATTATGGAATGTTGGTACAGTCGAGGACAAAGAGATGAGACTTTTGGACCTTATTGCGTTGTAATAAGGTCCAAAAGTGTATACATCTCTTTGTCCTCGACTGTACATTCCTTCGGGCGGCGGTGGGAGGCGAGTAGCGGGTCGTTTTGCCGATCAAATGAAACAATTGTATTCGGTATAAAAAAATATCTTTGTATAGTTTATAACAATTCAAGTATTTGTAGAATCTTTACATTTCATTTTTCACATAGCTGCTTAGGTAAGTTTTTTTTGGGTAATACATCTTATAGTTGTGGGATTTTAGGTAAAGCCATGGTGACAGTTTTTGATTCTAAATATTGGTTGATACCGTCTTCGCCCCTGAAAATAATAAATAAATATTTGTTACAATACAACACACACGCCGTAAAGATTAAGAAATTAATTATCTCTGAAACGGACCCACGGTAAAAATCGTATTTAATTACAAACGTATTAGGAAGTTATCTCGTCCAAGAAATTATTGTAGATGGGTTTTCACGAGATTTGCGAGAAAATTTCTTCGTTCGTTGTATTGCAGACGAAGGGTTAGATTGCTGTTTGTCTGGTCGATAGTGTGTAAAGTCGTTTTATCGTGCATATAATTCATTAGTAGTATATTTCCAATACATAGGTAGATGATAAATAAAAAAGTAAGATAGCAAATTCACTTACAATTCTCGCCCAAGCCCAGAGTCCTTGAAACCACCAAACGGAGTTTGACTCGTAACATGATCGTAGATGTTGATCCTGAAAGTAAAAAACAACATATTGTCCAGGAATGGGTCATAAAAATGGTTAAACAAGTTGCACTTTCAGTACCTGGTGGGGCTGGTGGTAATGTAATGGAAACGAATACGGTACGTACCATACTGAACCTGCCCTCGCATATTTAGCAAACGTCATTGCAGTGGTGATGTCATTCGTAATGACCCCGGCTCCTAGACCGTAGTTGGAGTCGTTAGCTCTGTCCACCACTTCGTCGAACGTTTCAAACTTAAAGATGCTCTGCACTGGGCCGAAGATCTAAAATTATTTGTGAAAGTAGATTTTTCAATGAGAAATGTTTGAAATTAGTTGAGTGTTTACCATGAGCGCAGACTATTATGATCAGCAATGGATAGACTAGATATATCTAAAAGTTCTGGAAAGCGTACTACTCGAGTGAAAGTTTTATTTGTCAGAAGTTATGATTAGGTAACCGACTCGGTATGTTGTGAATATTTTGAAAACAGGTTTTTATCATTTCATAATTGCGTAATCTATATATATAAACGTAAAAGTCCTGACTGACTGACTGACTCACTTAAATCTTGGATTGGACCTAGAGAGCTGCATTTTTCACAATAGGTTGTTTTTATAACGTTAGTATCCACTAAGAAGGGGTTTTTCTAAATTCATCCCCTAAGGGGGTAAAAAGGGGGTTGAAAGTTTGTATAGCTATAAGTATAAATAGATTAAGAAGATGGTTCGGGGATTAACAAAAGTTAGTTAAGAAGATAAAATTTAATATGAAACTTTGTATGAGGAACCGTATTATATGCCAACGAAGTCACGGGCGGAAAGCTAGTTTGTATATATACCTGCTGGAAATCGAAGTCATGTTCTTTAAATATACTTACTTTATATCTATTTTGTATTTGTAGTAACGGGACTTAACCGCGTATTTATTTTTAATATACCGTGATTATATAATAAACCGTGAAAGTGTAAATCAGTACTTACTTCTTCTCTAGCGATCTTCATGTCATCTTTCACATCTGCAAAAACAGTGGGTTGGATGTAGTAACCCTTTCCTCCTAACTTGTCGCCGCCGGCCACGCATTTTGCTCCTCCTTTCTTGCCTTCTTCGATAAATCCAAGTACTTTACTGTACATTTCTTCATCAATCTGAAAATAAGATTTAAGTTGTTTCACCAATTGAACTTTTTCTGACCTAAGGCCAGATTTCTAATTTCAAGTTTTGCTTACGTAAGTCGGGATGAAGATACTGGCTACAGTGAGATAGTGATTCTCATCTCTCATTCTAAACTATAGCTGCGTTGCGTCCCTACTTACGTAAGTAAAACAGTGTATTCAAAAATAATGCAATTGTACTGTATATTGATGTGACATCGATTTGTTGCGCTGCAAAAGTCGTTTCTAATTACAGTGTATTATGTTTCTAATTATGTGTACAAATATGATTTGAATTAGTTCAACAGTTAAATAAAAACAAAGGCATTTATTTAAATTATTTTGTAATTGAAAAACTGACATAGACACGGCGGAGTAAGGGCTGCAGGGTGGATATTTATCCGACTGTAGCCAGCGTGACATTACGCGGAACTTTAACGGGCTATATCCTCTCCTCTTGGACACGTATTTTTTTTCTTGATCAACAACAACAAGATCTTTCTTGTAATAATCTAACTGATGGACTAGTTATATTCTTTGGACACAGTCTCATAGTAATAGTACACGATTGCACACGATAAAAATAAATGTTACCAACCTGAGGTCCTTGTTGAACATCATCAAAGGGGTTGCCAACTGATCTACGCTTGGCGATCTCAGCGGCCTTCTGGACGAACTGATCATAGACGCCAGACTGGACGTAGGTCCTGGTGCCGGCGCAGCAGCACTGTCCGCCGTTGGCAAAGGCAGCCGCGTGGGCAATTTGCGCGGCTTTCTCCACTGGAATTAATATAATTAAACGTTTTGAACGGCACCTTGCATGTGTTAGGTAACAATTTATGAACGAAAATTCTATTTACTGCAATGTCTAGTCTTGTAGTTATCAAGTTCTGAAATATTCCTGATCTTTATTCAAGTTTTAAGAAGCATTTATCTTCTTATCATCATTCCAGTGGTATTCGGCGATGATTGGTGCGGTGAATAGAGAGATCGAGAGTATCAAGACCAAATGAGACAAATAATAATGGTCAATCAAATGAAGCGATTTCGACCAGAAATTTGTTGCAAATAATACGTACCGTCGGCATCATTGAAGACTACCAGAGGGCTCTTTCCGCCCAATTCGAGCGTAACTCGCTTCAAATTTGCGACTGTCGCGGCTCCTAGAATGAGACGGCCAACCTAAAATAAAAAATTAAATCGTTTAAATGACAAAGGTATGACCGAAAAACAATGACACTTATTTGTTTAGTAAATACAAATAATTTAAAGCTATCGTTAATAACATAGGTCTAACTAAAGGACGGTATATAAATAATATAGCTACATAACCGCTGGAGATATAAATAGGTACCTATAATATAGTTAATTCAAACCATATATCTAATTAATATTTAACACAATTAACACATTACACTTGGTTGGATTATGCAGAATACTCACTTACACGTGATAAACAAACTCATGTTTGTTTGGATCCAGTACTAGTTAGCTATATTAGAGTAACGTCATGTATTGCAACGCAAGGAAGATGCCAAGGACAACAGATCAGGCAGGACAGAAGTTCTTAGATTTTAATTCAGACGACAATTAAATTTTGCATTAGGTAAGTATAATATGTATTGTATCTCTTCGTTTAAACTAAACATAGTTTGTTGACAATAAAACTCGGATACTTCACGGCTAACCATGTTCACGATTCGCGAAGGGAAACCAGCCTTGAATATTAAAAAGTACATTATTGCAAAGGCCAGGAAAAACGAATTCACGAATGAACGATTTTTTCGCAAATGTAAGACGAATCCACGAATTGGTTTTTGCGCCGAGGTATAGATATATGATTATCTTTAGGTTAGCATTTAACATCACAAATTGTCTTCCCTGCTGAAGGGGAACCCGCCTCCTTGAACATATATAAAATAATTTTAAACAAAAAAGATCAACTTACTATGAAAAAATCCTGATCTGTTGACAATGGGACCAACTATCCAGTATTCAAACAAAAAAAAAACGAATCGGTCCAGCCGACTTCGAATAATCAGTGAACATACATATAAAAAAATTGCAAAAACAAAGATTCCGACGAATTGAGAACCTTAAAGTAGGTTTATAAAGTTAGTTCAGTACACCTCGTGAAGGCAACTTTATCGACGTCCGGGTGATTAGTGAACGCGCAACCGGCTGTCGGGCCGTACCCGGGGACCACTTTGACGACTCCCAGATGGGAACCCGCCTCTTTGGAAATTTTCTGGTAAAATTGAGTTACCTCTGTAGACCCAGTGAAGGCGACTTTATCGACTTCCGGGTGATGAGTGAGCGCGCCGCCGGTTGTCGGGCCGTACCCGGGAACCACGTTGACGACTCCCGGGGGGAATCCGGCCTCCTTGATGAGAGCAGCCACGGCCAGAGCCGTTAGCGGGGTCTGCTCGGCGGGCTTGACGATTATTGTGCAACCTGCAAACGATGGAAAAATGCATAAGAAATAATTACCATTATTTTGAGGTATCTCGTACAAAATGTACTCCCCCGCCGTACCCTAACAAGCTACGCATCGCATGATGGTTGACTTGGATGAAAGTTATCTTTTGTTTTAGATTATGCAATCTGATTTTATACATACAATATAATTACTAATTAGATTTTATACTAAGTGCATATTGTAAAATACGTCACAAAAACAATCTAGAACAGTCACAGTGTAAGGGTATAAGCTCGTACGGGTGGTCGAACGCTGTAATATTATAGACGTTTTCAGTTTCTATAGCCGTTAAGGTGATGGATACACAAACATGTAAAATCGTAGTTATCGTAAAAGTATTTTTGTGCAAGTTTTGTAATGAAATCAAATGTGGCATGATTTCAAGGGACCAATAGTCAGCTTTCATGTTAGCTAATGGTTTTCTCCTGTCATAATTAGTTATATATAGGGGTATAAAGTGAGGGGCTTTTTTTTAACCAGTTTGTAGGGCACTTGCACAAAAACCCCTCAATTTTACGAGTTTGCGTATCCCTTAACACATTGCTACTCGCATCCAAACGTAAATAGGATAAATCAGTAGCATAAACAGAACCAAATGACAGGGGCCCCAATCTGACTGACAGGCTGTGAGCTCAGAGCTCCCGTAGCCCCCATTCGATGAATTTGCCATGGACCTCCGTTGGTATAGTTACGCCACTGGATAAAAGTCCATAAATAATTACAATTTACCTGCAGCCAATGCCGGCGCGATTTTCCACGTCAGCATCGGTATCGGATAGTTCCAAGGAATAATCTGTGCGCATACGCCCACAGGCTCTTTGAGCGTGAACGATAACACTTCACCGTCTGAAACGTAAACAGACTCATTAAATTTAATACAGTTAAGCAATGACTTGACCTATTTTTCTCATTAAGCATCGATCACGCATTGTAGTGTAGGAATATCATGATCATGACAGTACACGTCAATTATCTCATTGAGCGATAAGAAAAACACTGCCACGGGATAATAATGGTAGACATGTGTGAATTACACAGAGATTAAGATGCATAACACAATTAAACTCGACAGTTGAAAACGATTAGGTACTTACTTAGGATTAGGTACATTTGATAATTCTAAGAACACTGGTATCTTTGTTTACAATGTAGTTACTTATGATAATTACGAGTATCCCTCAAACATTGAATCGCCACTTCGCGGCATAGTTCTTAGATTTTACAAATTATCGGAAAGCCAATATAGACATCGAGGCTAAGAGATGTAGTTACAAAAATCTGTATTTATAGAAAGTTTGTAACTTTACCTGCTGGTATGGTATTGCCCAGTATTTTATCGGCCTTTCCGGCATAATATCTGAGAACACTTGAAGAAAAGTATACTTCTTCTTCGGATTGCTTAACGGGCTTGCCGCAGTCCAGGGTCTCCAGCTCCGCCAGGTACCTGGCCTGGGATTCGAGGAGGTCAGCCAGCTTCAGGAGCAGCAGCCCGCGCTGCGAAGCGTCCATAGTACGCCATGCCGAGTATCGGTGGAATGCCTTCTTTGCTGCTGCCACAGCCAGATCTATGTCAGCCTATTAAAAAAAACTGCCTTTAACAAAAATCGTATAGTTTTGTGGGATGGAGTAGATATACCAGGGTTCAGCTATCCGTGTCCTATACTCAATTCTGAGAGTGTCCACGACCGTGTGAATTCACCATAGACCGTTTAGGCTGTAGATGGAGTCATTTATTCTTGTCAGTCGGGTAAATAAAGTAGCATTCAATTCATTTCTCGTTTCATAAACAATAAGCTTTTACCAACTGAATTACCAAAACGATAAATAAGTATTTCCAAACAAATTATCCAACGGTCATTATCGAAAACAGATCAGCTATCTGTATCCATACTCAATTCTGAAAGTGTCCACGACTGAATGAATTCAAAGATGCCTCATAGGTTAACCTCTTATCTGTGTATGATAACTTGATAAGGATGCTGCCCACATTTTCGGTCACCTTTTTGTATTTTTTTCTAAACCTTTTTTGTTTGTATGATATGATTGATATGGCACAACCGAGGCTTGAACACACGACTTTTTGACCCACCCATATACGAGAGGTTAAGTTATGTCATACCGTTTAGGAGGCTGTAGATGGAGTCATGTATTTTTGTCAGTCGGGTAAATAAAATAGCATTCAATAAATTTTTCGTTTCATAAACAATAAGCTTTTACCAACTGAATTACCTAAACGACGAATAAGTATTCCCAAACTAATTATCAAACGGTCAATATCGAAAACAGATCAGCTATCATATTATTATTTAAAGCTACAAAAATGTTGTTATGAACTTTGCTTGCTTTTTATCGCATGAAATTTTAATTGGAATTACAACATGATTTTCTAGAAAAGGCTTACCTTATCAGCTTCGGCGACCTGTGTGATGACCGATGCATCCTGAGGGTTGATGGTGGGGAAGGTTTTTTTGCTGACTGCGTCTACCCACTCATTGTTAATGAACAACTGTACATAAAAAATTACAAATTAGTAGTAGCTTAAAATTTTAAATATATATAACCCCTTGACAATAAAGTCAATAAACCTCCTTTCAAAGTCGGGTTAAGGATACACTTTGCTTAAATCGGTTTATCTTTTTGAGAGCTAAAATGCCACCCCAGACACACGGATTATACACACGTTAAACTTAAAGACACTTCTCATTTTCTGTCGGGGGTTAATATATACTACTTATTTACCTATTTCCAATAAAAAGGTTTTTATTATTGCCGGTATTCAGACAACCATCATTGACAAGCAAAGCGAGATTACTTATCGTCAGTAAAAATTTCTTATTTCTTAATAATCATTTTAGAACGAAATTCTCTTACCTTGGTGTATTTGACGTCTACTCTCACCATCTTGTTGTTTGTTTTAGCAAGAGACCGGCTGTTATCGGCACAGGCGTATCGTCCAGTGGCCGGGGCAACACTGTATCCGAGTTAACTATATTAGACAACCGCTCTCTGTTCCATTTAAATTCAACCGTGAGACATGCACATTAAGTCTCATATTTGATACGGCAATATTCAATCAAACATGATCACGTGGTCACTGGTCTACGAGCAAACCAATTTATGTATGCTTGCGTCTGTTCTGTTTTGCTGATGTGTTCTATTGTGTTGGAATAAGGTTTATGTGGATGGCAACACTATTTTTGCTTGGTAGTAGACGATGACTATGTATATATACGATACGACCGTTGTTTAATATGAATGTGTGGTGTGATGTACCTACGCATGCGCAGAACTTTATTAGTTCCATGTGAATAGCATTCGTATTCTGCCTAATGGACTAAGTGCCACGAGATCCGGACATCTAGCAGCTTTTAATAGATGGAGGTCAGAGTGACAGACCAACAATGTTCTTATTTTGAAAAAAGTAATACCAAAATAGGTAAAAACTGCCGAATTTGTGTAATTTATAGAGGACATTGTTTATTATTGCGGAAACAACTATAAATTGCACTATACATCATTTGGCACTACTTTCCCCCAACAGAAACTTCTGGCTATGATATAATTAATTACATAATTTCTCATAATCTTGCATCAAACCAAGAACTCTAGGATTTGTTTTCTTCAAATTATTTGTATTATTTGACCTCCACCACTTTACAGCTGCCAGATGTCCGGATCTAGAAATAAGCATAGTATAGCAAACTAACTAGAGGGGTATCGTTGCTCTCATCTCATTATTGTGTCATACATATCTGACGTGGTCAGCTGTCCGTCTATAAAGCTTGGAAGTATTTTTAGTCGTATGGCAATCGCAAAAGAAATAATTTTTATGAGTTCATACTCATGTACGAGGGGCGTTTAATTAATGGTAGGTATAATTTAGCCGTATAATGATAACTAGGGCCCGGAATTTTGCGTGCGGTTTGTGAAACGTCATAGGGAGAGAACACCAATGTTTATCGATATATCGATAAATCGGGAGTTTTTTAATTAGTCTCTTTCAAAAAGAATACCTCAAACTTTCAAATGATACATAAAGTAAAAGTACCAGTGATCGACACGCTAATGCCCAATAGATGACACCCTTCTGTCACCTTTGACAGTGACTTAAGAATAAAGGTGGCATCCATTGGGACAGTGTCGAGCACTCGTACGTTTACCGTATATCATGCTTTATAAAACTATTATTTATTATATTTTAATTATTTATTATAAATTTATTTTATATGTTAAGTTTCGCATCCATAAGTCAGACAAGGAAGAATGCAGGTATTGAAAGTCTTCTTTTTAATGTGGATGCTTAAATCCTTACTTTCCATAATTTCCTTGAGTGACCAATATGTTTTCCACCCGCTAGGCTATTCTTTTATTTATTTCTTTGGACATCATATTTTCGGCCGAGATGATTTGTCCCAAATAGACATATTCATTTACATATTCTAAACAAGTTCCATCAATCGTTATATCAACCTGTCTCATGTTCGTCATCATTTTTGTCTTATTTGCTGCTTGCTTGCTATTATTATGTTAGGAATTAAGTTATCGGATAAGGTCTTAAACACAACAATAAGAAAGAAAACTAAGATTACTGACATACTAGCTCGCATCGACCATATAAAATGAGGATGGGCAGGCCACATGTTACGCTGCCCATTAGACAAATGGAGCAAACAGGTTACTCTATGGTAACCCAGAGGCTGCACAAGACGACAATCCATTAACAAAAGATGGAAAGATGACATTAGTCTGACCCTGGGACCATACTGGATGAGGGTTGCAGCAGACAGTGTACAATGGAGATAGTTGGAGGGATTTGTTAGCAGTTCGTCTGGCTCGCATTTGGTCCAGGTCGCTGTTTGTCCAGTTCGCGTTTGGTCCAATACGCAATTTGTCCTAAAATCCGGACCAAAAGCGAATTGACTTAGTAGCAGTTGGTCCCAATCGGAGTTCGCCATATACGCGTTTTGACACACTCGCTGCTTTGCAAATAACCCTTTTTCGTCTTTCTTTGACTAATTGGACGTTTAAATATTGTATTAGCCTTTGTTTTACAAGGCCTACAATAAGAAAATATACGAATGGTAACCACTCTCCCCTGCCTACTCGTATCTAGCAAGAAGTTATTGCACGGTTTGAGATGTTAAAATCAGATAATATACCTACAATCCTAAGGCAGCGTTATTGTAAGAAAACTCTCATTTGGGCAAAATAGTTTATTTATTAAAAAAAACCGGTCAAGTGCGAGTCGGACTCGCGCACCGAGGGTTCCGTACAAACCTTTATAACTTAAAGGTATTATAGACCTGAGTATTAGATATGAATTTCAATTTAATCCCTCTACGCGTTTACGAGGAAAAAGGTAGTAAGTTTAAAATAAAAAAAAAATTTTTTGTATGATTTTACTAAAATTGACTACTTTTCGTAATTTTTCCTTTGTCTATGCTATACGACGTTGCTTCGTGCCAAATTTCAAGTTTCTGAGTTTACGGGAAGTACCCCGTAGGTTTTGCGAGTGCCGAAAAACTCTAAAATTTGCAGCATAAACGACTGTATCTTTTGATTGCGTTGGCTTTTAAGTTTGATTTTTTCACAGCTTCAAGGAACAATAGACTTGAGTATTTGATATAAATTTCAGCTTGATACCTGCACGCGTTCCTAATAAAAATGGTCTTGACAGACAGACAGACAGACAGACAGCCGGACAACAAAGTGATCCTATAAGGGTTCCGTTTTTTCCTTTCGAGGTACGGAACCCTAAAAACTACAGACTTATTTAAGTACAGTCGAGTTCTACAGTATGTACTTATACAATTTATTGATCAAGTATGTGTCATAGCGATACGGTCGTGTACTTTTGGTCGATAGATTGTATTAGTAGATATTTTAGAACTGGAATGTAGCTAAAACACATTGTTGACTGTTTGACGATGTCGTTAATATTACGTTATATAACGTCCAATTAGTCAAATAAAGGCGAAAAAGGTTTATTTGCGTATAGGACGAACCACATTTGGGGCGAGCAGCGAGTGTGCCAAAACGCGTATATGGCGAACTCCGATTGGGACCAACTGCTACTAAGTCAATTCGCTTTTGATCCGGATTTTAGGACAAATTGCGTATTGGACCAAACGCGAACTGGACAAACAGCGACCTGGACCAAATGCGAGCCAGACGAACGGCTAACAAATCGTTGGAGGAGGCCTATGCCTTACGGCACACCGAACTTAGAGACATAATATAGTACAAGTAACTAGAAATGT
This sequence comes from Pammene aurita, assembly GCA_947086415.1. NCBI lineage: Eukaryota > Metazoa > Arthropoda > Insecta > Lepidoptera > Tortricidae > Pammene > Pammene aurita. The sequence continues at coordinate 20,456,173 of OX352290.1, forward strand.
AATGGTTATATGTTCGGAATAAACGGCTTTATTATTATTATACTATTATTATTATATGTTAAGCTTTTTTCGTGAATGCCCGTTAAAAAGAGTATGTATCATTTGAAAGTTAATAATAGCTCAGTATTATTTTTTAAAGACACTAATAAAAAATCTCCCGATTTATCGATATATCGATAAACATTGGTGTTCTCTCCCTATGACGTTTCACAAACCGCACGCAAAATTCCGGGCCCTAATAATAACTAAGCTTTTATATTGCTTACGTGTCTATATGAGATGTACAGTGTGTCCCGTATAACAGTGCACAAACAAATTGGGATTGGAAATTGGGAAACTTAGATGTAATTTTATTGATGAAAAAGACAAAAGAATAGTACATTACTGCAGAGGCCGTGAAGTAAGGGATTTAAGGACGAGATTGCGGTAGAGAATAGATAGATTTTGTTTTATAATTTTAATGTCTTAAATTATTCTTTTTTCATTTTAATGTCGCAACTCGCAAGTATGCTTACATAGAGAGTGGTCGTTGGTTGTATGTAATATTTCCTTGGTCAGTCTAATCTTAGTGAGCAAATTTTAAAAGTTAGAGCTGCGGACAGGACAATATGTACGTTTCATACTAACTCCCGACATTACTTCTTGGCCTAGGTCAAGAAGTAATGTAAGGAGCCATAAATGAGCAACTTCATGTCTTCATTTCGTGACATTAACGCATACATTTCGAAGTCTGTTTGAGAAAAATCTTTTACTTTGTAGTTTTTTTTATAAATATACCTATTTTTGTTTTAGAACAATCGTCCCCGTTAAAATCAAACGCAAGAGGTCGATTGTTTTGAAAGCAACGTATTTATAATCACAAAAGACTGATCTTAAAAAAACCGGCGAAGAGCGTGTCGGGCCACGCTCAGTGTAGGGTTCCGTAGTTTTCCGTCCGTCACAGTAAGTGTCCCCACTTAAGAGTTAAAATAACACCGCCATGTAGGATGATATGAGCGTTCCACGTACAGCGACATCTATCGGCAAATTAAGTAAAGTATTGCACGCGAGCTTAAAGTATGGAAGATGATTTTTATGGGATAATTCTTCATTGCGTGAACCGATTTTCACCGTTTTTACTTTATTTGAAAGCACGTCATTTAATTGTGATTTTGTAGTAATTACAGGTACAAACACCTGCTTATACGGTTAAATTACAAACTTAGTTAAGAAATTATTTTGTAATTTTTTTTCAAAAACTATTCAACCTATCAAGTTCAAAATAATTTTCCTAGAAAGTTTTTATAAAGTTCTACTTTTGAGATTTTTTTCATATTTTTAAAACTTATGGTTCAAAAGTTAGAGGGCGGGGGGGGGGGGGGGGGGCACATTTTTTGTTACTTCTGGAGCGACTATTTCCGAAAATATTTACATTATCAAAAAATGATTTTAGTAAACCCGTATTCATTTTTAAATACCTATCCAACAATATATCACACGTTAGGGTATATAACATTTCAAAATGAAAAAATAATCACTCCCCACTTTACGTATAGGGGAGGTACCCTAATAAAACATTTTTTTCCACTTTTTATTTTACCACTTTGTCGGCGTGATTGATATACATATGTGTACCAAATTTCAGCTTTCTAGTGCTAACGGTCACTGAGATTATCCGCGGACGGAAGGACGGACGGGCAGACATGGCGAAACTATAAGGGTTCCTAGTTGACTACGGAACCCTAAAAATAAAAGAAAAAATACTAGATATTAACAAAAAACTAAAAATACAAAGATGTCTGTCATGAAATTTGTAATATATTCCCTTAAATCAATTTTCTTAAAATAAACCCTATCAAACCTCATATTTTTATTACTTTTAATAGTTTATCGACTTACTGTCTTTATAATATCTAAAACAAAAGTTACACGTGTATCATGAATGCAACGTTATTCATTAGCAACTATTACAAACGCGTTCACGCTGGTTTCCTACAATGTCCTCTCATAGCGACTAGGTATACAACTATGTATACACTATAAAACAGAAATTTAGAAAAAAAAAATTGACATTTTTATCTATGAAATGACATCTAGTTTTATCCCTTTTAATTATTGCACTTTTATACGGGACACAATGTATTACTATTACTATTTATCAACAAATCGTATTAAAGTACCTACTTGGTTTTTTGTGGGGTAAATCGCCAGTCCAGTAACTGGCCACCTTTTAATAACTGACCCTAACTAAAAATGAACTCTATTCACTTACAAACAGAATTGATTTTAGTATAACGTGGCCAGTTATTAAAGGAAAACCTTATACTTAAAATGAATTCTGTTTATAGGTGAACATGAATTCATTATTAGTATGAGGTGGTCAAGTATTGAACGGTGGTGGTAGTTACTGGTGATTTACCCTACTGTTTGTCTGGTGTCCTGTTGTTTACGATGGTTACTTGGTTAGGAAAGATTTGGTCAAAATTGTGGTATAGTCATTAACATTGATACATGGGTACCTATTGGGTAGATACTTACGTGCCCTACGTACAGGGGCCATTTTATTTAAATTTGTACCCTCCCCTTTTTTTATGTGGAAAGTTTTAAATAATTTCGACTCAGAATCACGAGCTCTTTCTATCTTAGTATGACATAAAAAGTGTTCCAAAAATTTTCATATATTTTTTGTTACTGCCATTCCGTTACTGCCATAAGAAGTCAATGGGAAAATGGTAACAGAATGGAAAAAAAACTTGGGACACATTTTTTGTCTTTATAAAATCAAAAGAGCTCGTTATTCTGAGTCGAAATCACCTAAAATTTCCCAAAAAATAGTTAAATGTACTACTTTAAATAAAATGGCCCACATACGTTACATTGTGTCGGACGACGTATACGAGTAGCATATGTGTAGGGTTAAACATATTTTTGTAGAAAGTAGGCATCTAATTAGCTCTATTATCTTGGTTCAAAAGATCAAGAGGGGCGACAACGACAACAGTTTTATATCACGTCGGTGAAAAATAAGAACTCATTCCACCTGATAGTGTATGTACGCCTACAACTTCGGGGTTGTAACATGCGCGTTCCCGACCTTGTAAAGAAATTTACACAGCTTATTGAATAACATACTGTTATGTAGTCCTCAGCACATTCCACAGCAGACGAAGTGTTTCCAGTATGAAACTCCTCTGAAACGGCATTGGCGTATTGTGTGCGACTATTTACATTATTATTTATCAGACGCGATCGACTGGCTGTGCGACCTGGATATCGATTTATAATAGTATAGACTAATAAGAACATACCTACAATGTAAAATACGCCATACGATTAAATAAATAAATAAATTATTTATTACACATATCACACGAATATTACTAGTGCTACTCGTATTAAATAATTATCGAATGAGATTGTACACATTTATGTTTTGATGTTAATTTTAATTCTCATCTGAAATCTGTCAGGATTTTAGGTAAGCTTGAACTAGTAACTTTTCTATCGCGCAAAAAATATATAACTATAAATATCTTCGGGTTTTCAAAATCATTACTACTATTCATATAACGCGAACTTTGTTTGCCCCAACCCAAGCTATAGTGAAATGCAGTTTTCCTTTCATGATAAAAACCACTTTCAGAATACCAATTCTTTGAAGTTATTCTCATCTTCTAAATCGATACTGTTACTTACATTAATTGCCGACTTGGACACGCATAGATCAAGTTTCAGAACCATTTTACTAACCCTTACTACCCATCTCTGCAATTGTGGCATATTGGTAACATGGTTTTACGTTTCAGAAACACAATCGGTCTCTATGAGAATTGGATACCTACTTTACATTTTTTTTTGCAGGCATTTAATAAACCTAGCTAAAAAGTGTTTAAGGCATGTGTGATTCTTGTTAGTATTAGTATCTACTGGCTAGTTATAGTATTAACTTTTTATTATATTATCAAGTAGGTAAATACTCACTTTATACAAATGCCTTTAGTTCCGAACTGTAAACTAGGGGTATTTATAAGCATACGTACAGCCATTTCTAAAAATGTATTTACTAATTTTATAACATTGAAAACCGAATGAAGAGGTAATATAACAGTTAGATATAATGTTAATAGAATATATAACTGTTCCAAAACCCTTCCTAAGATAGTAGATTGAAACTAGTGAAGTGACACTGACAAATTAAATAGGGTGGTCAGGCCTGTTTACTTATTAAGCCGTTGGGTTGCTATCATATTAGATACATACCTATGAAGGTTGTTTTTGTAATGCAATGATTTTTATATATCAAGTGGATCTAATTCTTACACTTTTTCCCTAACCACAGTTGAAACTTATTACCGAGTAAAACAGTCTTTCATAGGTAACTCGTAAAAAATAGTAAAAACGGTCCGATAGAGAGCATAATAGTAGGGGGCGGTGTCACATTTGACACATATTGACATTTTGATTGTCTGATGACGTTATTACCTCCTTAGTCAAAACAAGACACAGTCCCCTAGATAACCTTCTATTTCGGCCTCACTTTGTGACCGAAGTATTCGATCCACTTCATATAAATCCATAATTTTTATCTGCAAAAAATATGTCGAGATTTACGAACATTTTTAGGGTTCCGTATATAGTTTGAGTAGCCAAATGGCAAAAAACGGAACCCTTATGGATTCGTCATGTCTGTCTGTCGGTCTGTCCGTCCGTATGTCACAGGCATTTTACGCGGAAACTATACGACGTATCTGAATAAAATTAACACATAAGGTGTATTTTGTATGCATCTACTTAGTTATGTAGTTAAATTTGAAAAAAAAAAAATTTAAGGGGGCGCACCATACAGGTAACTAAATAAAAAAAAAAAACAAATATCAACATGTGACACATTTATCGATAGGTCTTTCAAAATAACATTGAGGTTTCTTTGACTATTTTGTGATTGAGTGAATATTTTCTGAAATAATCGCTTCGAAAGTCAGAAAAGTTGTGTAACTTTTGAACCGTAAGTTCAAAAAATATGAAAAAAATTGAAGAGATGCGCCTTATTATATAATTTCTATAAAAATTGTTTTGAACAATGTCGGTTCAGCCATTTTTGAGTTATCTCCAAAAAACTTCTTCCATAGGCATCAGATACGACCTTTTGGTATTAGTTTGGTTCTTATTCCATTGAAGGTACGGAACCCTCCTATGCGTGGTCCGACACGCACTTGGTCGGTTTTTCTTTTATACATTCAGATTTTCACTTTTACAGCATAATATCGTATAACTAGCGCTTGTTACTCGGGACGAAACAACTTAGATACCATAATGGAACCATTGTAAAAAAATGAATTCAAATAAGCTCGTGCGAGAACTTTAAAAACTGCAGCGATTTCATTTCTGACGAGAGAAACAACTTAGCAGCAGAAGTCAGTCAATATGAAAATAATATATTTAAATTACCTGTTAAAATATAATAATATCTGCCGCATCGATATTATTTCCTTCAATACAATTCTTCCTTCGTACGAATAGCCATACATTTGACGTTCCCCTCCCCCACAAAAAGGGCAGACTTTTTTTGTATAGAAAATGACAGACATGACTACTCCGGGTAGTCCGGGTTGAATGCTCTAAGTAGACCGTGCAATGAACCAGCATTGATGATTTAGTTGATTACATACTGGTATGTATTTATTTGTGCCAATTGTTGATAAAGGTATAATAAATATGAATATTTTTAATTTATCATTTTTATTATGAATATTACTTAAATCAGAAATATGGTAGACATGAGATATAATTTTGCGATTTCTTTAAACAATAGGATTCATTCAGGATAAAATGTATTTTTTTAGTCTTAAAAAAGCGGCTTTTTCGGCAGGCTCAAAGTAACAGTCTTGCTTTCGAGGTATTGTAAAATACCGTCCTCTCCCCTGGAACAAAAATAATTTTATATAGTACTTGTTTGTGCAGGAAATGAGCAAAATCGATTTTTGCTGCAAGGGCTTATTTTGAGTCCCGAGGAAGTGAGAGATATTTAGGGCACGATGTACTTGGAACCAATTATGTGACTCATACACACTTTTACCTTAGCAGCGAAAGTTGAAATCTTAAAAAAGGACTTCCTTTATTTTAAAATCCCATTTTTTAGCCCGTTTTAAGTCTACAGTTTAGGCGGCTGTCGCGATCTCCTCTAGGCCACCACCCGGTCCCGGGAGAAAGTCAATTATATATGCAATGATTCCATTCCTTTAACGTAAGTACAGTCAGCATCAAAAGTTGCTAAGCGGTTAAGGTGTTCAAAATGAACTTCACACGCTCTTATCTGGGGGCACGGCAGTGCCTCCGCCAAGTCGAGCAAAACAAACAGAAAGGCAAGGCCGTAACATCCTTTTCCCGAAGCCATTCAGGCCATTTTCGACTCCCCTCTAACTCTCTTGTGGATAAAGCTAGAAGTTTGAAATTTCAGTGAACAAGAGGCACAAGAATGATATATTTCCAATATCATTTCATTCCAACTTAAATTTGCCTTAACTTATGGCCAGGTCATTCTATTTATTATAAAAATATGGACATCTAATATTCAAAGGCTCACATTCACATGTTGTTAGTAGACTCCACGAGCGAGACATCTACGAGCGATGCTGCAAGGAAGCTGAGAGCTGAAGGATTTCAGCTAGACCAAGCGTGGAAGAAAGAGTGGGTGGAAGCGGCTGGCGATTAGTGTTGCCTACGTATTGGAAACCCAACTCAGAAGCCGAAGGGCTTCTCGCTTCAGAGGAAATACTGGTGCCGCCTAAACAGAATCCGTACGGGTCACGGCAGTTGCAAGTACACGCTTCACAAATGGGGATGGAGCAAAAGCCCGATGTGTGACTGCGGCCTTGAAAACCAAACTACTCAGCACATCGTGAAGCGCTGCCCAAAGCGACGTTATCAGGGCGACCCAGAGGACCTCTATACTAACTTAACATCAGACGCGATCGACTGGCTGTGCGACCTGGATGTCGATTTATAATAGTATAGACTAATAAGAACATCCCTCCCTACAATGTAAAATACGCCATACGATTAAATAAAATAAGTAGACTCCAGTGCGGATTGAGTTCTATGGACAACGGCTTGGTTTTACATAGATCTCAATACTTTTTGCTGTAGGAGAACTGCGTTGCGAGACTTGCGAGACTGGCATTTTTGTACATGTAATGTTTTTGATGAGTTCTCTTGACAATAAAGACGTGTCAAGCACATTTTGAACACCTCACCCGCTTGGCTACATCTGCTGCCGACTGTACGTAGTAAAAATAAATTATTTTATAAAAAATGTTGCAAACTAATATATCAGGAAACAAAGCCCAAAATAGTTTTTTAAATCCATGTTTGTTGTCTCTACTCAAGGGAAATAAATATTACAGATTTATTAATTGAACCGATTTATATAACACATTTCTAAGAACAATAGCTAGAAAACCTGCTTTGAAATAAATAAAATCGGTTCACCCGTTTAAGAGCTATTTACGATGCCAAAGACAGACAGAATACACACACGCATAGCGGTCAAATTTCTAACACCTCTCTTTTGCGACGGGGTTAATAGGCTTGTTTTAAAATCTTAATTTGTGACTCACAACTCGCGTCCGATGCCGGATTCCTTGAATCCACCAAACGGTGTTTGAGTAGTCACGTGTTCGTAAGTGTTGACCCTGCAATAAAAAAATAAGGTATCAGTAACATAAAAAATGTCAGTGACGGCGGGTGCAAAATGTCGATATCTCGGAGCAAAAATGCAATTTGTATTGCGTGAAAACTTATCAACCGACTTCAAGATTTCGAAGGAGGAGGATATGAATTCGTCGGGATCTTTGTTTTTGCTATTTTTTTATGTATGTTTACCGATTATTCGAAGACGGCTGGACCGATTTGGAAAATTCTTTTTTTTGTTTGAAAGAGTATACTTCACAGTTGGTCCCATTGTAATCAGGTCAAGATCTGATGATGGGAACCTGGAGAAATCGAGGGAACTCTTCATCTATTATAGCCACCTATAGTGATTTGAGTATTTTGACAGCAGCTCGAGCATTTGCTTTTGGAAAGGTGGATGCTAAGTGAAGTCGGTTCTTTTTTGTTTAAAATTATTCTTCTTCAACTTTCGTTTCATCACATTTCTTCGGTAAAGAAGTGCTTCCGGGTAAGTGTACACCTATATAGGGTACCCGACAGTCGTAACCGATTTCAGATTTATTTATTTCTTTAAATTATGTAATATACAACTTACAGCTAGCGTCATTATTGTCTTCCGATTATGACTACCTTGGCTTTTTATTTTCGTAATGGTGATAGCTGTAAAATGTCCGTTAAAGATCTCGTTTATATAATTTCATAAAAAAGTACCGATTTACGCGCTTCTAGAATATGGACATTAACATTGGAAAGATCACTTATTATTTCAGTTATTATTATTATGAGGTTTATTCAATGTTTTAACCAAGAATCAAATAAAATTAAAGTCATTTAGAACGAAGTAATAATGTAATAGAGATGGTTGGTAATTAAATAAGTATTTCACAAAAAAACGCCATTGAACCGGTTTTGCTGAAAAATCTACGATTACGATCACTTCTTATTATTTAAGTACTTACTAAACGAATGACTTGCATAATTTACTTTACGAGATAAAGATGATAAGAATGCCTAGCCTCGCTATAATCGTATTCTACCTACATGGATTCAGGAACAGATTACATTTTCGAAGCATACTCATCAAATAAAAAAGAAAACTTATTAGAGGAAACAGAAGAAAACAATCGGGTTATCTAACACAACTTCGAAATTTCGACAACAGTTGTTATGGTTGTAGTGTGTATGTTAAGTAAGTTAAGTAGAGATCCTGTTTTCATGTCTAGATTATGCACTCGGAAGAGTCGGAAGGACCGCTGCAATGTTGGAACAAGTGTTTCATTTTGAAGAAATTCATCATGTAGGTTAGTCACCACACCAGCCTTATTGAGTTTATTGTATGACGAGGTCGATTTGTGTAAGATAGTCCCATATTTATTTATTTTAAGTATATATTATGTTACCACATAGAGCCGGCTCGCACGTGGCGCACGAATGCCAGGGCAATGTTGACATCGTTGGTGATAACGCCGGCTCCCAGACCGTAGTTGGAGTTGTTGGCGCGGTCCACCACCTCCTCGAAAGTCTCGAATTTGTGGATGCTCTGAACTGGTCCAAATATCTGCAAATAAAAAATGTCAAAAAAGGCTGTGGACTTTGGTTATTACATGTAATCACTGAGAAATGAATAAGCATATAATGTCAACTACTCGTTGTATGGTATCTACATCGTTAAATTAAAAACTTATGAACAATAAGTTCTAAGCAACCCCTGTAAAAACGGTAAAACTTATTAATACTAATATTTTTTCATCACACTTGCTCGTCAATAGTGATATTACACGCAGGCTTACAGATCAGTTATGGCCGATTTACCTCCCATGGGCGGAAAAGTTTAGTTTTAAAATATACATAGAAACTTCACGTCAGTTGCGACTAAGGAGGTTTCATTCCCGCCAAGATTTATTTCCTATCTGGAAAATATTGCTACAAACCATTTTTACTGGATATGAAACTTATACGGTAAGTACATTTAATTCCATTAAATTTAAAATGTTCTTTTTATTCAGTGAGTTTACAATTATTTTATCAAATTTAATTTAGAAAATCGATAGATAGTGTAGATTTGAAAACTAAACGCAGTTCTTGGCATTATCTGTAGAAGAGTTTGTTGCAAAATGTTGACAATCACTTTTAGCGCAAACTAGTCATTTTATTGTTGTTTTCAAAGTATATTTCGTTGTTTAGGCACAAATAATAACTAAACATGGCTTCCTCGTCAGAATCAGACTTAGATGGATGTGCATTAAAATCAACACCACCGGAATTGTTAAGTGCGGCTCAAGTGATCAACGACAATTTGCTTCCAGAAAAGTCAAAATAAAAGTAGGTATAATCAAGCTTACGAAAACTTATTGAAATAGAAAATCGAAAAAAAGGCCACTTCATTTTCGGAAAACGTTTTAATGGTTTACTTTTAATATTGAACAGTATTAATAAGTACTAATTGCACGATTACTTTGAACTTTAATAAATTATTAATTTTTTTGACATTTTTTATTTCCTCGCAAATGTGATGAAAAACATTGTGTGTATCTCGGGCAGGAAGGGAATAACAAACTCGAGTCATCAAAAGCCCTCCGCCTTCGGCGTTGGGCTTCTAATAGACTCTCGTTAGTAATTTCTTTCTTCCCACCCTTGGTGCACAATGTACTATACCATACCTCTCCTACAACTATATAAGGGTAGCTATGTATGGAGTAAGCACTCCAAGATTTAGATAAGACATGATTGCTTATCTCATATCTTATGCTTTCAGGGCCATTGACAGAGTTGTAATCCAGATAGGGCAGTGCTAAATTAAGATAAGGGCATGGCCAATTTTAAGATACTTACTTTATCTTCATAGTCGAGGGTAGTTTTAAAGGTAGGGCATTGCCCCATATTGCCGCCCCTAGCTACGGTCCTGTGTGCTATGGAATGCGATAACGTCAAGCAGTAGTTATTCCTTCAACTTTTATTTTGTTTACTTATAAAGTATAACTTCACCTCTTCCTTCGAAATCTTCATGTCATCAGTAACATCTGCGAACACAGTTGGCTCAATGAAGAAACCTTTATTGCCGCGACGGTTTCCACCGGCAACACAACGCGCCGACTTCTTGCCCGCTTCGATGTATCCCATCACTTTGCTAAACATCTCCGGGTCAATCTGCAATAATATGATTCTTAATAAGGAGAGAATGTGCATGGCCATTGCTATACATATTTGCCGACACCGTTTAATTATGGTCTATGATTTTGTTTTGGGTGGTGCATTAATATTAAAGAGCTTTTTACCTGAGGACCCTGTTCAACATCTTCGTAAGGGTTACCAACTTTGCGATTTTTCGCTATTTCGGCGGATTTAGCAACGAATTTATCGTAAATTCCCGACTGGACGTAAGTCCTGGTACCGGCAACGCAGCATTGACCAGCGTTGGCAAAAGCTGCTCTGTGGGCGATATCAGCTGCTTTCTCAACTGTGGAATAAACACAAATATTTAGCACTCCATTGTATATTTCACAACGGGGCTTCGTCAATTTGTTACCAGTTCTTAGATAGGTTTTCTATAAAATGTCTATGTCTTTACAATAACATTTGTCGGCTTGGCATTGCATACATCTCTTAATTGTATTCTCCAATTGGCTATAGGTATATATCCCAGTATACTTATTTGACTGTTTGACAAATATAAAATCGTGATCGTCGATTTATGTTTCGCCCTCTGCAGTCTCACACACTTATTTACAGCCATATCTCAAACATATATGTCGGTTGAATCTAAACGTCTCATAAATCATGTAATTATCTATTTAAAGGCTTAAAAATCGTCGTCCGTAGAGGGTCGTGTTTACACTTACCATCGGCATCATTGAAGACGACCAGGGGACTCTTGCCACCGAGCTCCAAAGTTATCCGCTTAAGATTCGTCGCCGCTGCCGCTTTCATGATGATACGGCCAACCTATAATTTTTAAAATCTTAATTTATTTGGAACTTTCTATTATTCCGTTTCGAAACTGTTGAAAACATACTTTTACTTAAAGAGAAGTTGTCAAACGCCAATAAGAAGGCTTTATAACTAACTAGCGACCCTCCCCGGATTCGCACGGCAATAATAATGGTTATTGTGGGTTATCCCTAAGAGATAACCCACAATACCCATTTGTATGCCATCGCGCACATTTTTGTAGATCTTTTTAAGGTGTATAATACTGTAGTATTATTTTGATCTAAATCTTATAAATATCTCACTTATCTCATAGGTTTCAGCCAGCGTTTGCAATGTAAGCGCAAAAAAATGTGTTTCTTTACGACATCACATTACAAACCTCTAAAATTATCAGTATTTCTCTACCATATTACATAAAAACCTTCCTCTTGAGTCACTCTATCTATTTAAAACCATATCAAAATCCGTTGCGTAGTTTTAAAAATCTAAGCATACACAGGGACAGACAGCGGAAAGCGACTTTGTTTTATAGTATGTAGTGATGATTTAATCTTCTAGAAAATGTGATTCCTTACTATAGCGATAACGGTCCACTAAATAAAGAAGGTAAATATGTAACGTAGGCAAAGTACGCACTTCAGTTTTTTTTATAAGCTTTTATTTTTGTCATTAGGAAATAAATAGTGTGCTTCGTTTGCTTGTTGTTATACCAATAAAATTTCCAATTCTATGTATATAGATAGGTTAGGCGGTTAAAATGTATAAATATAATGATATTGGCATCGGTGTTTTTATATTCATCAGACATACCTACCGACTCGTAATTTATGCCTTAGTCCGAATATTTAATACTCATAGTGTTGATATATAGATAGGATGTATTCGGTCAGACAGTAATTGTTTTGCCATCTTGCTGTTGTACTTTGTTAGCTGGTGTGTCACCTTTTGTGTTTTACAAACTTGGGCTAACACCCCGAAACTGCGTAGTCATTATGCTGTAACTTAGTTTTCGTACCTCCGTAGAGCCAGTGAAGGCAACTTTGTCGACATCAGGGTGGTGGGTGAGAGCACCGCCAGCGGTAGGCCCGTAACCTGGAACTACGTTCACGACTCCCGGTGGGAATCCGGCTTCCTTCACTAACGCTGCCATGGCCAACGCCGTGAGAGGAGTCTGCTCAGCAGGCTTAACTACGACGGTGCAACCTGGGAGGGCATAACCAAAATTAACGGAACAAAAATAATAGTAATCTAAATATATATAAAAGAAGAAACTGACTGACTGACTGACTGACTGACTGATTGACTGATTGACTGACTGACTGACATATCAACGCACAGCCCAAACCGCTGGTTCTAGAGATTCCAAATTTGGCACGTAGGTTCCTTGTAAGGTCTAGGGATGCACTAAGAAAGGATTTTTCAAAATTCACCCCCTAAGGGGGTAAAATGGGGGTCCAAAGTTTGTATGGCGAATCAAGATTTGTTAGACTATTTTATTCGAGACTTCACAGGAGTATTCCTAACGATAAATGAGTAAACACGTGTTTCAGGTTTTTTGAAAATTCAACCCCTAAAAGGGGCAAATGTGATCACAATGTCTGAAAATCAACACGGGTATCGTATCCTTTTTGAGTACTTATAGTACGCGGGCGAAGCCGCGGGAAAAGGCTAGTACCCATATATATGGAGACATTCAACCATTTTATCTTTTTATCAGACACACTTAGCCAGTTACCTAAGCCGCAGGTAAATATAGTGAAATAGAGGGTAAAAGGTAGGCTAAATATTCGTTTTAAAATCGTTTTTTTTTGTTGTACAGAGATAAATATTTGTTTTTTTTTTACATACCGGCAGCTAAAGCAGGCGCGATCTTCCAAATAAACATGGGAATCGGGTAGTTCCATGGTAATATTTGTCCGCATACGCCAACTGGCTCCTTCAGAGTGAATGTCAGGACCTCACCGTCTGTGGCCAAAACAGTGATTTTAGCAGGTATCGAAAAAAAGCTTTCGCAAAAATTAATAAAAAATCCTTTACGAAATGTTATTTAGCTAATGTGCGTTTAACGGTTTCTTACCTGCAGGTATAGTGTTCCCGAGGATCTTGTCAGCTTTGCCTGCGTAATACCTCACGATACCCGCAGCCCAAATAATTTCACCATAAGCCTGCTTCACTGGTTTACCGCAGTCCAAAGTCTCTAGTTCGCTCAAATATTTGGCGTCCCTATCCATTAGATCTGCCAGCTTAAGTAGGAGACGACCTCTCTGAGAGGCGTCAAGAGTGCGCCATTCTGAATAGCGATGGAACGCTTTCTTAGCGGCTTGGACAGCGACATCGATGTCGGCCTTAAAACAATGATTGTTAATTAATAAAAGGTTATATGTAGGTACGACACTTGCTATAAGGAGTTACGGTTTGGCGTTGACACTAAACGCTCGTGTCAAATACAGTGAAACTAGGTATAGGCGAAGAGTACACCGCAGCCGCGAAAAAAATATCTCGGCCGAAAATCTTGTTCTAGGTAAAGTTATGTATATACCTTATCTCCCTCAGCTACTTGGATGATGACAGACTCATCTTGAGGATTGATTGTGGGAAACGTTTTCTTGCTAACAGCATCCACCCAATCGTTGTTGATGAACAACTGTAAAAAATAATACGTAGTATTATATTTAATCAAAAAACTTCATAAAATACGTAACAAATTTACTTCATTAAATGTATTAAGGTAGTCAAGTACCAATTTAATGCGTCTTATCTTATTACGCAAATAGGTAACCTAACTAGTAGCCCACCCAATGAAGGAAAACTTAGAGGAAATAATTCGTGTATAGCCAAATTTTGGTGTAGTTGTAGGCAAAGGTATCTTACACAACATACTAAAAGTACCGATGGATGGGGGCGCCGCTAACGGGGAGGGAGGGGTGTGAAGGTCCCTTATTTTGGGTTTTCGTAAATAACTCGGTAACGGTGGCTCATACTAAAAAATGTTTTATTGCTTAATTTATCTACATATAATTTTCTATAAAAAAGATTCTTTGCACTTTTTTGCTGGGATCAATGTTTAATGAGATATCGCGGAAATACGATAAACACTTTTTTTTAATTTTCGGAGCTAATATTTACGAAAGTATTAGTTTCAACCAAAAATTGTTTTAGAATACCCTTATTTTTTTTAAAAGACCTATCCAACGATATCCCACACATTAGGGTTGGAGTAAAAAAAAGTTTACCCCCCCACTCCATGTGTACGGGAGGTACCCGAAAAAAATATTATTTTTTCACATTTTGTTTTAAAACTTTGTCTGCGTAATAAAAACACATACTCATACGGAATTTCACTTGTCTAGTACTAGCCATCACTGAGCAGGGTGAGCAGGGTGCCTACCCTTATAGTTTCGGCATGTCCGTCTGTCCTCGTCTGTCCGTCCACGGCTTTGCTCAGTGATCGTTAGTACTAGACGTCTAGACGGACAGATGGGGTCAGACGGACATGGCGTAACTCTAAGGGTAGGAAGTGAGGTAGCAGGGTGAGCAGCCTGCTCAGTGATGGTTAGTACTAGAAAATAAAAAAATCGTATGAGTATGTGTTTTCTTCACGCCGGCAAAGTTTTAAAACAAAATCTGGACAAATATTATTTTTTGGAGTACCTCCCATACACATGAGGTGGGGGGTAAGTTTTTTTTTTACTCCAACCCTAATGTGTGGAGTATCGTTGGATAGGTCTTTTAAAAAACATAAGGGTAATGTAAAACAATTTTTGGTTGAAACTAATACTTTCGTAAATATTAGCTCCGAAAGTTTAAAAAAGTGTTTATCGTATTTCCGCGATATCTCATTAAACATTGATCCCAGCAAAAAAGTGCAAAGAATCTTTTTTATAGAAAATTATATGTGGATAAATTAAGCAATATAACATTTTTTAGTATGAGCCACCGTTACCGAGTTATTTACGAAAACCTAAAATAAGGGTCCTTTACACCCCTCCCACCCCGCTAGCGGCGCCCCCATCCACCGGTACTTTTAGTATGTTGTGTAAGATACCTCTATCTACAACTACACCAAAATTCAGCTATACACGAATTATTTCCCCTATCAGGCAGTTAAGTGTCTTCGTTTGGTGAGCTATAGGTATACATAAATGCAATGTCATCGTGTTAGTGTAAATAGCGATAATTATGTCTATAAGATAAATATATTTTTCAATAAGTAATTATCTAAGTAAACACTTAATGAAGTAATTTAAGATATGGGTATGTTGACTGTTGTGTATTATAATTGTATGGTAACTTTGTTTGGGTCGTTTAAAGTTTCGCAAAAAAGGCTATAATAACAACACGTTGTCGTTACGCCTCTACGAATAAATTTTGTTATGTAGATACCTGCGCGGAAAAGTATACAACTATGAAGTAGCGCTACGTAGGCTGGTTGTACCAATAACGGTATGAATTGTATGGAATGTTTAACATGATCTGTGAGATGGTAATTGCGCTTACGTATATATATTTAGTTCGTCAGGTATGCGCCAGTCAGGAAAGTTCCACAAAATTATCCACGGTAACCTGAAAAGGGTTCGAGATCTAGACTGGACACCCTCGTACCAAGAGACTGCAAAATAGACGTGAAAACAGGCGGTTCTACTGAATTCTGAATTTGATTTGAATTTGTAGCAGTACGTAATATTTTAGCATCTTAGGTACTATATACCTATGCATTTATGTGAAGACGAACTTTTAAAGTGTTATATCAGATAACGCGATCCAAACTTTGTACATAAAATATCAAGCCAATCAATACATCATTTTCATAATGATTCCGAATTAAAAAAAAACATTACGTAAAACATATATTGAAGTAAGTACCTACGTACGTTATTTTTAACTAATTGAATAAAAAAATGTCTGAACTGCTAACTTTTAAAATAAAAGGTTTATATTTTAGTATTAATAAAAAAAGATGCTAACTAATACATCGACAGTCACGTCTGAAAATATGAATAAATTTAATGTATCAAAAACATGTATCCGAGACTTTACGCCTTAATAATTGAGTCGTGGCTGCATATTTTTGTCACATTAAATGTATCCTATTATTATGTTATGTATATATTATTTTTAGACGTGATTGTACCTATCTGTTGTAATTCGGCCGTTAGCAACCGATGAACTAACAAGACATTTTATTGACACAAGCTACGATATTCTCAACATCCTTTGTTTGTAGACTGTAGGCATGATGACACATGTTGAATTATGCAATAAAATTTAGTTGATAGGATGCAAAATGATCAATATATCCAACTAAAGTGAAAATTTATAAATTCTATTGAAATGGCTCAAAGATATCAATTTAAATAAATTGTATAGCAACCATATACATAAACGCAACATTTCACTGTATAAATAGCAATTTCATATTTATTCCATAGTTTAAACAGGGCGACTATGTGATCGTGACGTCACTTTTGCACGTCATTTTGTTAGGAGCGTATTGAGAAACAAATGCAAATCTCGGACTTTAAGTCTCATTTCTGACTTTTGTGTTGCTTAAACACAATTGGCCCCATATAAACATTTGATCCTCACAACAAAACGAATCGATTGATACCATACATGAAAAAAATCACCATGCCTATTGCACTGTAAGTCTTAAGCAATTTTAAAACATGAGATAAACGGCTAGAGATGGGTAGGGGTGAGTAAATACTGAGTATTTACTCAGTATTTATCCAAAACACCCCGTAAATACTCGTATTTACTCATTTCGGTGGGTAAAAACTATTACTAATAAAATATATAAAAAAGTGAAATTAAAGCACTAAATTGTTTTGTATTGAATATTTCTAGCGTGTATAAATAATATATTTGTTATAAGAAGCATATTAGATGAAAAAAAGGTAATTAGCAGTGAGAAGAAATTTGGAATTTAGGGAATGTAGGAATGTAGACTTGATAAAAACATAGTCAACTATTTTGTTTCTAATACGAAGGTATTTACTTCGAAAACATGGGACTTAAGTCGTTTCTGTATTCTAGATAAGTGCATTTCGCAAGCCGATTTGAATATTATACAGATGTTAACAAGTGGTATACAAAAAAAACTGCCACGAAAATACATTACAATATTATAGGCATTATAGCTCTTATCAGATAGCGCGGCGATTGTTAGCTAATGCCAATGAACAAAGAATATAGAAATAATAACCATAAAGGGTCAAATTGTGAACAAAAGACCACCTAGTTTGCGGCGTGGACATAAACTGCATTCTCTACTATATGTGTCTACTTCTTATCTCAAAAGTATGCACAGTTTTAACATTAATAAACATCGTTTTCATAAGGGATATATAGTGTCGCAGAGTGAACAATAAGTGGCTCGGCTCGCTGAATGTGCTTTAAATCCTTATCTTGCAAAATGTACGTTTCGCTTCCCTTATTTTGATTGGGTGATTAGCGGACACTAACAAGTGTAGTACGACTAGTATCCAATGAAAATACAGTCAAGCACGCTGGCGCACCTGGCGCGTTTGGCACGCTCAGTTGCTGTTTGTCAGTCAACCTGTTCGGAGGACTACCTACTTGCTCATTTTACGTAAAGTGCCTCGTGTGATTTTCCTTGCACCCTTGCTTTGTACGGACTTTGATGGTGTTTTCTTTTTGATTAAAGTTAACGTTTCTGGACTTTTGATTTTTGTTATGAATATCTTTGGATAATGAATATTTTTGGTAGCGTTCCAGTCTCACGCTAAAATGTGTGGCTCTGAGGACCGCGACAGAAATCACATGCTTGCTATTGGATTACAGCACGGTTAGCACAAGGGTGAAGCGATAGTATCTCGCGTATAGTACTACCCGTCTCTTTTTAAATGATACAGTCAGAAAAAGATGGATAGACTATCTCGCGCGCGAGATACTGTCGCGTCACACTTGTGCTAACCGTGCTGGGATATCCAAGTTGTCGGTACATCGATCTTGAGGAGCTAGGTATCGCCATTAGCAAACCTGACCCCGTTCAAAGCAAAGGTGAGTGTTTACGTGGCACTTACGTCATTTTATTAACAGTTTTTTTTAAAGAAAACTCAAAAACGGCTCAACCGATCATGTTGAAAGTAGTTTTATTTTAAAGTATTTTCTAGTCCCTATTCATCCGATATTTTTTATATTTTTGTACTTTGGTTTAAATGTTATAGAGCGGTAAACATAATTTTAGTCTTCAGAAATTTTTTTTTTCTTCAAATATATGTTCAATTTATGAAAAAATATATTTAGAATCATCCAAGTTATTTTAATGCCTTATTTAATCATGTAGACACGTTGATGGTTACTGATTTTTGGTGTGACAATTAGTTACATGTATGGAGTGCCCCTCTTAAAAAAATGTTTTTTGCGACTTTGACTAGTTAATTTAGTAGCGGGTTACAAAATACACCTAAATTTCAAAATGTTATATCCCTTGCAGCACTCTAAATAGTTTATACCCACCAATTTGGGTATAAACGAGTAAATACGGGTATTTTGAGTAAATACTGAGTATTTACTGAGTATTTACTCGGTATTTACCCTTGAGTATTTACTCACTACCCATCTCTATCAACGGCTAATACTTAATCTGTTTTTAGATAGAGCGTGGTATATGTATTTTAAATTGTTGATGTAAATATGCCCATGCGTTGCGTCGCATCAATCAGTCGTTGTGCCGTATTCTAATTTTAAAATATATAAACTATACATTAAAAACACAATTTATCCCAAACATAACTCCAACACACAACAAATAATCAACCAATATTGAAGTAGTATTGGAGTTGCATCGGAATAATTTTCAAGAAAATTCTGATATTTCTGATTCCGACGTTTAAGCGCTAGCTGTATTGCGTTGTTCATGCATTTAAGTTGTATTGAAGTTCTAACTTAACACGGTCTATCGTGTCTAAACGTGTTTTAAAGTTAGAATACGGCCCCTTGCCAACAACAACGGAAGCGGCAATGGTCTCTCAATGGGTATTAGGTATCTACTACGTCCAATCAAATCCTCAACTATCTAATCGATCATCTGATCGACTTAGTTTATTACAAACTTCCAGTGGCGCCAACCACAATCGACGGTCACAAATTAACGTCGCTGAGCAAAAACTATGAAAATTTCGATACAAAATTATTTGTGGAAAAATAAAATATAAAATATTCCAGAATTCCGTGTAAAACTTAATTTACCCCCACAAATGGCAGCGGTTTAAAAACCATTTTTAAATTACATGTCTTGTGCGATTGCCGTTATACATATTTTGAAAATATAGACATCTAATATTGAAACAGTCACAATAAAATGTTGTTAGTAAACTCCAGTGGGAGTAGAGTTCTATGGACACCAGCTTAGTTTTTCATTAGATCTCAATACTTTTTGCGGTAGAAAAACAGCATTGCGAGACTTGCATTTTTGATGGGATCTCATTACTTTTTATAAGTAGGGCACTAGAAGTACCTTATAATTATGATGATCAGCTAGTCAGTGATTTAACCAGTCAGTCAGTAAGTGACAAAACTGAGGAACTTTGACTTGCAATAATTATTAAAATATAAGTTAAAATTAAATGATTTTGGGACTATATCTATATTGTCTTAAGGCCTTCTTGTTCACCTTCATATTCTTGATTTAATTTAGATTTTATTTTAAGAAACGAGCGCGCCCACGGGTCTAGGAGCCTCGATGGCGACTTAATTTTAATTTATGATTCATTATTTACATTGCCTTTTAAGTTGAATATATAATATTTGATATAAAACGACCAGTAATGTAGAGGTTTCTATCCAACCTCTACAGTACTGAGAAGTTGTAAACAAGTTTAAATATCTGGGTGGGGATCTAAGTCCACAGTGGCACAGTTGTTAACAACAATGACGCGTTATTATTCTGGTTACCACAATGCCGGAATCACGCTGTCTGTAATTTCATCTGTCATACAATACAATCCCTGATGCCATATTGTGAATCGAGTTTTGATTGCAGTATGTGGTTTCCAAGTATGCTCCTTAAATAGATATTATGTATATACTCTAGATTTCAAACAAACAATTTTTTTTATCGAACAAGCGAGAAAGGCTAAGCGGAGTCTACTCCTATGCACTCTTGTTACATAGGTCAATTCGTTTGCATGAAAGTACTTATATGAATATCGTGTTGGTGGTATGCAGGAAACTGTGCGTTTTGGGGGTTATATCAAAGTTTTTATTAAGATTACTGTGTGACAAGGTCGATGTTTGTAAAGTGTTCCCATAATATTTATTACTTAATAATGTATCGCCAAATTAACAGAAACTGCTCTTGACACTTTCCTCAGAACTTGGAAACATGCCTATACCATGTTCGTACAATCATAACAAAATTAAATTGGCAACAGTTTATAGTTTTGTAGTTATAGACAATACTATATAATTAAGCTACTATATATATAATTGGGAAGTCCGCTGGATGCGGGTGGCGCAGGACCGGTCATTGTGGCACTCTTTGGGGGAGGCCTATGTCCAGCAGTGGACGTCTTTCGGCTGATATGATGATGATGATGATGATATAATTATCCTCACTGTCAACCGAATTGCCCTACGTAAAACTATTCATTCACACTTGTATTAATCGTAGTGAGGCAGAGGTTGAAAGATAAAGCAATTTGCAAATATGTCTAATAACGGCAATAATACACGAAAAAGTACTACATATATAAGACTGATAGGTAAGTTTACGGCGAGTAAAGTAAATAAAAAATAAATAAATAAAACAATAAATAAATATATTGTGGGACAATCTTACACAAATCAACCTAGTACCACAGTAAGCTCAATAAGGCTTGTGTTGTGGGTACTAGGGTAAAGTAAAAATATGAAAACTTTTTTGTTACACAAACTTGGACGAGCATTCGAACTTTACAAAAATATTCCTGATTGATCTTATTTTGACAACACTGGCGACGTATTTCGCCTGCACCATTGTATGATACGCTCGTGCGATGTACTACGACTAATAAACATTCCATCAATTAGTTCATTTGTAATGGTGCATTTGTATTCGAATATTTCGTATCGTATGATTCGTATGTATCTAATGGAGGAAGGAGGTGTATACCGGATTATTGATTTTACACTTACACGACGTGACGGTATCAATTATTTAAATTTTATTTTAATATATGTAAAACATGTAAATATTCATTAAATTTAATACGGTGACTAGGGCTAGGGAACCAGACGAGACAGGATGAGTGGGCAAGCAATAATTAAAATTCATAAATCATAACCTTTCACTCAGTTATGTATTTATTTAAATTTATGTAATTACATTTGTAGTTATACAAATATTTTAGTTCGGTTTAGCCGGTGATCGTGAAACCGGTTAGTACACATATGTATTTCCATTAGAAAAAATAAAACGTACCTATTCATGTTTACGGATAAACATATAAATACATGCTTGGTGGAATTGCTTCAACGATATTTTTTTTTGTGAAATTAAGGATAAGTGTATTTGTTTATTTATTTAAACTTTATTGCACAATAATACAAAGTACAAAGGGTGGACTTAATGCCAGAGGGCATTCTCTACCGGTCAACAATCAGCTTATTGAAAAACATACAATAGAAAAAACACTTTTACAAATCCAACCTAGTAGTTAAATAAACAGTAGCTAACTACTGTTACAGGTTACCTAAGTAACCAATTTAAAATACTGTAAATCTAATAAAGATTATTTTGAGTTTATACTATAAGTACTACAATTTCCTAATAGGTATAAAACATGAAAATCATACTATCAGAGTAGAATGGTTAAATATTCATAGTAAATGTGACTATTTATACAATTAAATAAACTGAATTCTTACCTTAGTATATTTGATCTCGACGTTAGCCATACTGAGTATAGTTCAGCACACGTGCGCCGCCGGCTCCGGTCTCCCGCAGAGTGATCGCGTATACAGTGTATTAGCTACGACTATTTATGAATACAGGCATTGTATAGCTGTTGATAACAACACAGGACAGGAGTTTGTGTACTGATAAGGACCTGGTGCGGCCTACGTGGCTCCGGCTACGTGGTGTTCGTTAGGTGGTTAAACAAACAGCAATGCTCATTATTGTGCTGTTTGCGAAAACTTTACGAATCTTGTTGTATTGTGTCTCGATTATAAAGGCATAGGTATTTAGGTATTGTGTAAGTTGTAGCACGCTGCATGACTATCAAAAATATCATTTAAAATTTGTAATTTTGGCTGCCTCCTTATTTATTATTCATGGAGGTACGAAATATTATGTTACTTACCTCTCGCCTATTCAAATATCATATGTAATTTTTAAGATTATAACTACTATCTTATCTTTATCGATTTGCACTAAGCTAGAAATCAATATAATCTTTTAAAGACATACTCCGGTGTTGACAGGGTGATTGACAGAACTATACATTGTTGAGATTTTTTTAACAAAGTACCTACAGGTTATTAGGAGTACAGGAAATAAGATGAGGTGATTAATTTCGCTGATTCCTAGTATATAATTAGGGTTTCTTACCAAAAAGGGATAAAAGTTCGGTCTAGCAACTAGGTCGTAAATGGGTAGGTACAGAAAAATAGTAGATTGTTAACCGAGGGCTGAAAGGCACCCATTTCTGTCGAGGTATTTACACTCTACTTTTCATTCCGAATATGAGGAAAGTAAACACAAGCCAGGTATAATAAAAGTATTTAATAAAAAATGTGCAATGAAGTTGCCTTCTTAAAATTAATAGTAACGTTCGTACAATTATTGAATGTTAGTGAAAGATTCTTTCCCGGGATATTAATATTCGATACTTGTTGTGATATTTGAGTATAATTTATGGGCACGGCTGTAAATGTCGGAGAAGGCATACTTTCGTTCGTAGACGTATGGAGTGCATTATTTCGCTTTTCATGTTTCTCGCAATTATTTTTTGAAGAGCCCGGCCGAGGTGAAGTTGAGCGCAAATTTATAGTCTCTGTTATTTTATTCGATATCTTGGACTTGTTTGCTACGGAGTCTTCGATATAGCCCTCAGCCACTGTACTCGACTTCCATCCTCCGTGTCGTTTGAGCATAGTCAAGTCGGCGCCAGAATCTGCTAAAAGCGTAGCGGATGTTCGCCGAAAGCAATGGCCAGTATATAGATCCGGATTTGTCAAGTTTAGATACGCTGCAATTTCCTTAGGCATGCTTGAAATTTTGTTTCTCCCGATAACTTGTTTCAAACATCTGCCTCGTTGGTATTTGATAAAGAAACGGTCAGTTGGAAAATTACCGGGACGAAGGTCTTGATATTTTTGCACAATTTGACCGAATTCATCCCGCACCACAAATGTCCTCTAATTTTTGTTTTGGTATTTGGCAATTTTACTAAGTGTAATTGGCCGTGTTTTTCTATGTTTTCCATAGTGAGATTCGTGAGTTCAATGCTCCTACATGCGCCGCTTATGCCCAAAATTAGTGCCACCTGCAATATAATAATCTTATTAACACACATTGTTACCGTTGCAGACTTTTTTAAACAACACCTATAACTATTAAGAAATTTCTGCCTAAATTTAAATTGTGGATACCTACAAGTTTTTTCACAGACTGTGTCGTTCATTAAATATACCTACACCAAGACGATTATAACGAGCCTAAACTCTATGAGATTATGTCGAGTGTACGTTAAGTTAAATAATAGTTATAATGATTTTCCATACCTTTGTTGCCAAATATATTTCATCAGGGGCTTGATTCAAGAAGGTTTCTACTTCTTGCGAAGTAAAAACCTTCGACTTTTTGCATTTAAAACCATCTTACTGCCTCTTCAAAAATGATATCAGCCTGGTGTAGTTCTTTATATTGATGTCGTGTTTTGTACTTATGACCGTTCTTAACATTGAAAATATGCTCCATAGAGTTGAAGGCTGAAGGTTCTTTGATAATTCGTTGAAATAAGTAAGGAACACACTTTCCGATAAGGATTTCACTCGCTTTTCACCCCGCCACTTCATGAAATTGTTATACGATTTCATATATCGTTCCTTTGACACTGTCGGTAAAAGGTTCTCCACGACAGCTTGAGCCTTTTCTTTTATAAAATCAGGTGTTAAATCCATTTCAGAACCGCTAGAACTCATCTTATTAAAATTAATTTCGAAATTTAACACAGCTAATAGAACTTCCAAAGAAAGATTTGCACTTATTTATTTTAGGTTTCCCGCCAGTTTACTTTTTTTACGCCATAATGTCAGCCATTTTTTTTTCACGAATTTCTGGTAGTTTAATCTGTGTCTTAAACAACATTTTTACTTTTTTCTCAAAGTTTTACCTCTTGTCTTGAAAGCGAGTCATAAATATATTATGTTTATTATATTAAACATTATTTGTAATAATATCAAAAACAATTATCAAATATTTTCGTCTATAAAAAAGTAATAAATTTAAAAATTAATCGTACTATGGCTGTATAGCTTAAGGCCGTTGCCCAATATAACTTCGATTAACCATACAATTTTTTTTTAATACTTTTCTGCTCTAAAGCAGAAATGTGCCACTTTCAGCAGGCCATTTAGATGAACAATGACCCACTTTCAGAGTATGAGAAATGAAAAAGATTATTTAAAAAAAACCTATGAAAGGATAACACTTATTGATGACATGACATAAATGACATACTTCTCGCACTTGTATCGAAAAGTACTATTTTCTGGGAACAGGGCAATAACTAAAAAAGAACTACCTTGGGATTATTACGTATTATTTTCAAACTCTACTTATTACTATTTTAACTTTATCTGTCTTAAAAATTACCGTATTTTGCAGGTTTAGATCCAGCACGTCCGCTAGCATCCGCCTACGGCTCTCATCGCTACCGTTTGACGCAGCACGACGCACACGTGGTGCAGGTGATCCACACGAACGCCGGCTTCTTGGGCGAGTCAGGCCTGATCGGCCACGCTGACTTCTGCATCAACGGCGGTACGACGCAGCCTGGCTGCCAGGGACACTTTATGCGTAAGTGAACTTTCCTCGGTCTGAATAGTTCTAGCCGCACTAACTGACTACGAGTTATCAGCACCTTCCAAAACAAGATGTCACAACATGGTGCGTGCAGACAATCTACACCATCATTCGTGGCTGTCCATTTGTCAAAGGTATACTAGGTAAGGGTACTTTTATTTTATGTGATTTTATGCTTGTGAATTCAAAGCATGTATCTCTAGAGTTGAAACACGCCTTCGCACTAGAAGGACGGAATACACGCAACGCAACTAATTTTAAAACACGTTTCAGGATGGCTGATAGCTAACTGGCCTATATAATTTAGTCGGTTTCTTTATTGCCTTTCAAAAAGCGGTGGAGGGTAGAGCTCATACATTCAACGACACTTCTCTTTCTGTACAGACCATAACATTGTACTCAACTACTCAGGGCTTTTTGGAAGTAAGCAATAATCACCATGTGAGATTATGACAAGGACCGACGATAATTCTCTGTCATACTTATTGAAATTTTAATAAGACCATTCCGATCACTCTTGGTATTATTATTACCATGACAGGTCTATAATAATAATAATAAATAATAATCCCGCGGGGGCAGCTTGTGGCGAGCTGACGGTGAGTGACGACACCGCGGACCCCTATTCCAGAGGGCCCTTTCCATTTGGCTCTCGCCTCTGTGCTTGCCTTAACTGGCCGGCCAGAGTGGAGTTGCAAGAGCGGGACCTATGCTCCAAGTTGGAAGTGTAAAATGTAATAACGCCGGCGGCCTGCTGAACAGATTACCGGGATCTGGCTACCGCAGACTCACATCTCGACAACCTCACAGCCCACGCACCGGTGTTGCCCTTGAGCCATCTTTGATGTCGCTTTTTACGGGGGCCCATCTTGCGACGGGCGAGTCACCGTCTGCCGGAAATAAAATTGGATACCGTTTTATTAGGCAGGCGTCCGGTTCTTCATCCAATGGCCCAGTAGTTAGTCCATACTTTTCACCCAATAGCCTAGTACATTTTAGACTCCATTAACTCTCAATAGTCTTTACACCACGGCGGGTGCTGTCTCTGCGTGCGTCCCATGATACGGGTAGGGGCAGCATCCGCTTAGTGTACCCCTCACTTTTCATTAAATTGTCGAAAGGGCCTCTGCGCATTGGCTTCGGCTCCGCATATGCCTTTCAAAGGTCCGGAACACAATTGTTCCGTGGTCGGGAAAGAAATAAATAATAATAAACAATCTTTAGGTAATATGTCTATGCTTGTAAGCGATAACCCACCACTATTCCATGCTTAGTTTATGTAGCTACAAATCGTGCGTAAAGTTTGATTTTATGCACTAGTGCTAAAAACTAATCTGATCTGCAAATCGTGCGTAAAGCAGTGTTGGCCGTTAATTTCAATTAGAATTGAATATTGATCAATAAGATTGAAGATTAATTCCGTAACTAATCAATTACACTAACATCAATTTTTACTAACGTTAGTTCGCATTGATTTTATGACGTCGTTAATTACACTAACCGTCAATTAGAATTAACCTATTAGTTACACTAACGTCTCGAAAATTTAATAAGACTAACAGTTAATTAGATTAACGTTAGTGTAACTAAATTAATCCTGTCTTACACTAATAATTAATGTTAAAACTGCATCTCGGGTTTGGAAGTTGGGACCAATATCACAAGATGGAGCTCATGCTGGACCCTAGGTCTACCTACTGAGCCTAATGTACTAATACCTAATGAGCCCAAACAGCATGAGTCTATGATGCGCCAAACCCGAGATCCAGTAGGGATCCCCAGGGTCCAGCATGACATCCATCTTAGGATACCGGTCCCATTGCTTATTAATACAGGCCCCCGAGGCCAGAGTCAAAATCGAAACAAAAATCAAAACCTCGTAGCTTAACCTAAATTAGCGTTTAGTTAGGTAAATTATTAATGTCAATTACCAATTCAATCTACACTAAAAATTATATTAATGGGTTCAATTTTTGAGAAAGACTAAAAATTAAATATCTTCAATTATTGAACCTGAACTACGCGCGATTGGGCATAAAGGAATATTATGCGAGACCCAATAGTATTACTTGAACAACGCGCGATTGAATGAAGCTGTCTTTCGTACACTGACAGAATATAAATGTAATTTTATTTCATTGTAGTTTTTTCGCAATTGTATTAAAAAACGTTGTTCGACACACGTGCGGAAGTGTCATTTTCACTCGTCCCGAGTCTTTCAAGTAACTCGTGCAAAATGACATACTTCTCGCACTTGTATCGAAAACTACTATTGCATGTTTTTAAAGTGGGGCATTCCACTCATACAATAGATTGTTATTCAATCAAATACAAACATTGAAAACATTGAACAAATAATCAACCCAGCAGGACTTGAACCTGCATCGATACGCCTTGCCGGGGCTCGATCGCTATACCAATTAAGCTATGGGTCAAGTTACTAAGTTGACGAAATTTTCAATGCCTTCAATAATCTTTTTGCATTTATTTATTTTATTTTGATCTACTTCGGCTTTACAGCAGCCGTAAGCGACATCTAGGTACTAGCTACTAGAGTTAGATACCCTTCCCGCCGACACTATCGCAAGTGTCACAACAGAAATATAGGGGGCGCTGCTATCAACTCATAATTATTTTTGCATGTTTTTAAAGTGGGGCATTCCACTCATATAATAGATTGTTATTAAATCAAATACAAACATTGAAAAAATAATCAACCCAGCAGTTTTTTCAAAGTTTTCAATGTTTGTATTTGATTTAATAACAATCTATAATTATTTCTGTCCTTTGAAGTGCGTCAAAAAACCGATGCGTTATGCGTGCGAATAAGGCAAATACAGACGAATAAGTCCTCCACACTTCGTTGTATTCGGACGAATAACGCGCATAACGAATAACACATGACACGCGTGGTGATCTATACTAACTATGGATGGTACAAGAAGGATATAAATCTCTATGTTACAAAAGTGTCCGTCAAAAGGCGATAAACTGATGGCGCCACAATGATATTAAATTTGATTAAATTAATTTTGAAAAAAAAAAATATTATATCCAAAATAATTATTTGCGGAGATGAAAAACACTCTGAATATTAATTTTATTTAGAAAGTCATATAAGTATTAAATATCGGTAATTTATTTCAAGTGCTGAACTATACCTAGCGCCACCCGGAGATATTTGGAACTATTGTTTAGTGCTTACCGCTGGACACTTTTTCGACCGTTTTCCTATAAGAGAGTTCCATCCTTCCTATACCATCTATATATACGAACACTGACAGTGACAGCTGTTTTCTGCATTCATTTGGCAGTACGATTTGATTAGGTTAATTCAAAGAGTAAAGTAAGTAAGTATTGTTAGGTACTAATTCATTAGAAACAGTAACTGACTAATACTCATACCTACTTTAAATAATTTTAACATTCACTATGTCCACTGTGTAGATGTTATGTATATTGTATACTTACTGAGAATTAAAATTGCATGGACAATTTGTCTATACAATTTTCATTCCAGAACTGTTCATTGATCTTAAATTGTGTTGTTTTCGCACACAGGTATTGCCCGCTGCAGTCACTTCATGAGTTCTTGCTACTTCGCTGCGAGTGTTCGACAAAACAGGAGCATCCGATTGGTGGGGGTGCCTTGCGACTCCAACTGCCCGAAGGATCGCGGCCGTTGGGGCATCCGCTTTGATAGGCGAGCCGTGCGAATTGGCGAAGCCACTCCTGACACGTGAGCATCAAATCATTATTATTTGCCATAGTAACTTACCAGACTTGTATAGTTTCTATACCCTGACTTAAACGCTACCGCTTCGAAAATTAGATAGGTAATCCAAGTTAATCAACTTTTGGTGCAGAAATAGGTTGATACGTTGCTCCTGGGATATCAGTTCCTTAACTAGGTAGGAACATAATATATTTTTCACCTCAGCAGCTCGAACAGGGGTTCTTTGGTGCTCAATAATAGTGAGCAAAATTCAATTTTGCTGCGAGCGTGAGACAAAATGATCTTGAGATGTCCTCAGTAAAAAGACAGAGAAGGTAATATTTTCAAACTTCATATTCACGCTTTTCTTTTTTATTTGAATACCAGACCCCCGATCACAAGTTTTCGCGCAGGCACTAGTTTTTAGTAAATGTGCTATTTGTAATAAGTGGCGAAATTGGATCGGAAGTCAGTAAAAGAGGCGAGAATTGAGTGGGGGTCAGTGAAAGTAGAGCGGAAGACAAGCGGAACTGGGTGGAAGTGGAGCGGAACTGGCGGAATTGGAGCGGAACTGGAGCGGAACTGGCGGAATTGGAGCGGAACTGGAGCAAGATTCAGTAAAAGTTGCGGGAATTGAGTGGAAGTAAGTGGAAGTAGAGTGGAAGTGAAGTGGAATTGGTCGGAAGTGAAGGAAAACTGGCGGAAATGGAGCGGAACTGGCGGATTTAGAGCGAAATTGGCGGAATTGGAGTGAGTCACTAAAGTGGCGGAAATAGACTGGAAGTCAGTGGAAGTGTAGCGGAATTGGGTGGAAGTGGAGCGGAATGGCGGAATAGAAGCGGAACTTGAGCGGAACTCATTAAAAGTGGCGGGAATTGAGTGGAAGTCATTGGAAGTAAATCGGTGTACTAGGTGGGGGTGGAGCGGAACTGGCGGAAATGGAGCGGAACTGGACCGAAACTTGAGCGGAACTCATTAAAAGTTGCGGGAATTCAGTGGAAGTTATTGGAAGTAAAGCGGTACTAGGTGGAGGTGGAGTGGAACCGGCGGAACTCGAGCGGAACGTAAGCGGAACTCATTCAAAGTGGCGGGGATTGTGTGGAAGTCAGTGGAAGGGGAGCGGAGCTGAGTGAAAGTGGAACGGAACTGGCGGAACTGAAGCGGAAGTTGAGCGGAACTCATTAAAAGTGGCGGGGATGGTGTGGTAGTTAGTGGACGTGGAGCGGAGCTGGGTGGAGGTGGAGCGGAACTGGCGGAACTCGAGCGGAACTTAAGCGGAACTCATTCAGAGTGGCGGGAATTGTGTGGAAGTCAGTGCAAGGGGAGCGGAGCTGGGTGAAAGTGGAACGGTACTGGCGGAATTGAAGTGGAACTTGAGCGGAACTCATTTAAAGTGGCGGGAATTGAGTGGAAGTCATTGGAAGTAAAGCGGTACTAGGTGGAGGTGGAGCGGAACTGGCGGAATTGGAGCGGAAGTGATTAGAAGTGTGGTAGGAGTGGCGGTCAGTGGGAGTGAACAATTATTTAAATTTTCTGCTATGTTCTCACTGCTGAGGCACAGATTATATAATAGTTCTTGCTGAGGTGAAAAGTTGTATGAGCAACATGAGACCAAAGTTATTTGCACCTCGTGCCTTTGAGTCCCGAGCAAGCGAAAGATTCTATAATAGAATCACGAGCGTAGCGAGTGATTCTAGGTTAGAATCTTGAGCGTGCTCGGGACTCAAAATTAACACTCGAAGCAAAAACTAACTTTGCTCTCTTGTTGCACAAATATCTAAAGTACCATTGTTTTACGGCAAGTGTACTATAAAATGGGATCTCTAGCTGCCTGATCAGTATATAAATTTAATTTCCAAGCTGGCACTGGCACATTGAGAAATAACTAACTAAACTTAATCAAAATAAACTTGCGAGTAACGATGACGTGATACTTTTGATTGGGGATTCTATAAAATGTCCCCGCTCCACTAACAGCGCGCATGTTTTGTTTTAAAAAATGATTTACTGATACTCATACTCATACTTATTTATTCATAATATTTTAAATATAACATATCAATAGGTTTTAAAGCATACCTACCTACATTTAAATTACAATTTAAACATTATTATTACATTATTTAAACAGTATTAAACATAAAAATAGAATTATTAATCAATTTGCTGTGTCAGCTTAGAATACTCAGTTCTTTGGTACATTTCCAAGATCGCGAAGGAGCTAAAATATCAAAAATTAAGCATAATATAATATACCTATTATATATTATAATATAATATACTACTCCGCAAGTTGTGACGTAAGTCATCCTTGAATCGTCATTAATGTTACCCTTTCATACATTTTGTGTATGTCATAATAGAGTTGTAACGACTCTCAGATATACGTATGAACTTGGGGTTAAGTACCTATTAAGTGGTTTCCTTTACAAGAGTTTAATTGTAAGTAGTATAGATTCCCCGTTTCTACCCCATCGTTTTCCCACCACTAAAACAATGTTTTTTCGGGATTATGGTGGTTTTTCGGGGCTATGAAACCTAAAAAAAAAAGTTTGGTATGTTTTAGTACGTTTAGACCCCCATTTAGATCGATTGCACTAGGTCTCAACAGTGCCCGGAGCTTCCTTCAGCACTTAGGTACTTCGCTAATTAAACAATGCACGCTCTTCGACACCACAATAGAACCCTTGCTCACCTTTTTATATTGTCTCTATTGTTAGCTCGACTCGGCGACATCGCATTGTTACCGAGCTCGGTAGAGGCATACTCCTACGTTGTAGTTTGTTCTTTACGTATTTGCAATAGGTTTTATAATTGCTTAATTGGTTACTCCTTATGAGAGACTAGGTATAGTACCTAAAGTTTCCATAGTTTAGGTATTTCAATAGGTATTTTTTATATGGGCTGTTACGTTCTATTAGCACTCACACGTCGCTGTCTCTTTCAAACCTGTAAACTCGTTTTGAAGAAGCCAATATCAATATTGTTTTTACGTTACATTTTGAGTAAGTATTATACCTAAACTATTTCAATCTCACATGGTGATATAATAATTATTATTAATATTTTACTACATATAACTTTACGAGATTTTTAATGATCTAACAAGCCCTGCGAACTGACACAATTACATTACCCTTTAATAGTCTGGACTGGATTAGGTATCAAATTTATACCTAAAGTAATTAATTCACATTTCGCGAATATATGTGCAAATTTCAACGTATCTATATGTGTTACAGCACAATGAAACTTCTGGTATATGTTTCAACCCCATCAATTTTAGTTATTTAGTATGTATTCGTTTTCAGTTTTTGCCTACAATTTATTTTTTTATGCAAATCCAATTTGTGAAATATTATTTTATTGATTCTAGATTATTTCCAGTCTAGATATTTGTGTTGTCTTAATTTTTTTTGGGTAAATTATTTTATGCAAATCCAATTTTTGAAATATTATTTTATTGATTTTAGATTATTTCTAGAATATATATTTGTGTTGTCTTAATTTTTTTTTTGAACTCGTAAATAACTTTGGTATATGTGACAACCGACTGCTATTTATTGGTGGACAATAATCATGACTGTGTTTTGAACAAGTTTCAACCTGTAAATATGCTGTACGTTTCCGTAAACGAAGTTCCCATTATTTATTATAATATATAGATCTTTTGTTAATGTAGGATTCGGTGTGTGATTTATTGCATTACTGTTTATACCAGTTAGATAGGTGGGGCGGTGCGATGTTTAAAGACTCCTTTTGTGCTCTAATTTAAAGTCGAAAATTCTATTATTAGATTTTTATTTATCCTGTCGGCTTGAGAACTTTACCTTTTTTGCTATATGTCCTTTGAAGAAGGTAATAATTTACTTTTTATTAGTTTCTGAGAAAGATATAAATCAATCGGGTTTGAAGTCTCACGCGATTTTCCTAGAAACTAAATGCACAAAAGATCTGTCGTTTAAATTCTTTAGAATTCTTTTGATAATTTAATCTTTTGTTAGAAAACATTCCGCTGCAAACAAAAATTTACCTGTCCCCGAAATCCTGTTTAAACTCGTCGCTACCTACCTAGGTGGTCCTCTGTCCCCACCAGCCGTGACCTTTTTTTCAACACAAATTCATATATAAAGGCTGAGGCGGGGGGGTAAATTTAAGAAACGAGGTGAGCTGCAAATTACGTGTTCAATTACGATTAAGTGAATAACTTTCTTAATTTTGACTAATCAGAGGAAGAATTTGAAGAAATACTTTAAATTTCAAAGTATAAAAAACTTATACTATCCTGATTTTTAATCTATATGTATAGCATGCATATTGGAAATGATAATTGTGATGTTAAACTTCTTTAATTATGTGAAGACGCGGAGGAGGAATATTTTGAAGACCAAGAAATATATAATTTGTGTGAATCTCTAAGTCAACAAAAATATGACATGTAAGTTAATCAATCTGTTTAAATATTTAATTCATTATACATTTTTTTTCTACTTTGCATCTTGTTGGGGTGGGTGATCTAAGTTAAAACCTGTTGTTACATGTTTCTTTACCTGACTTACGGATACGGAGGGGATAGTGGTATAAAAGTGGGTCCTCGGTTTTAAAATTATCTATAGCAAATTGAAGTTTCAGTGTTTTGTACCTTTGGTGTTGTGTGATTCAGTTTTGCAACATGGCATTTTATCTTGAGCCTAAATTAGAACGTAGCGAGATAGCAAGTTTTAGCAAAAAGTTAATTATGCAGAAATTTCATAGATATATCCGATTGTGGTTTATTGATGGCTTATTACTTGATTCCATTTTCGAAAATCAAGATATTAAACCATATTACACCCCATGTGAGGGTCATAGGAATCAAACACAGAATATTCATATATCAACTACTGATGTAGTAGACGGAGTCCTACCAATGAAAGCGTATTGTTTGCATTGTAAGAAATATACACGTTAGTATTTTGTAGTTATTATTAATCTTTGTTTCTGGTAATCATATTATAAGTAATGATGTAATTATATTATTTGTGATATTGTATTTTATTTCTTTAGATCCCAACAAGTTGGAGGTGGAATAGAAATGGCAACTACGGATCCTGTGTCTAAGGCATCAACAAAGAAGAGTCAACCTTCAACTAGCAGTGATTCAGCTTCAACTTCTACAACACAAGCTTGCTGTATTGACGTAAGCACCAAAAATAATGACAAAATTGAACGTTCTGTGTGCCATGTGTATGTGGTAAAAAGATATTTAGCAAACCATTTGAAAAGCAATAACCACAAAAACAATGTTCTTCAGCTAATTGAAAATGCATTCCGAAACAGGGTTGCTACGTACAGAATATCAAGTAATAAAAATGATTACCAACCCTTTGAAACCCCCGAATCGTTTTTAGAAAAAAATAAAGATACAATTTTTACTTTATTAAATCGATCAGTTGCAGATCATTGTGCTTTAAAAGTTAATTTTATTTTAAATGCAATTTTTTGTCAGGATACCAAAAAGTTAAGATATACATTTGATTTTCAATTAAACAATCAACTTTTTAATGTGAGCAGTGATAAAGATTTTTTTTCATATCTCTCGTAAATGAAATAACAGAGAGATTAACAAACTTTGAAAGAAAATATAGTGGATGGAGTTTGGTAAACATAAACCACTTAGACGTTATTGTTAATAAATATAAACCATTGCGTGGTTCTTCATATATTGAATTACCACGTGATATAACAAACAAAAGAGCAGTAATAAACATCAAAAACAATGGTCATGAATGTTTCCGTTGGGCATTGCTTTCGGGTTTATACCCACCTAAGAAAAACAATGACGCTAATATGGTGAACTGTTATGTCAAATTCGAGGAGAAATTGAAGTTTGGTGACATTCCTTTTCCTATCAAGTTTACTGATATTCAGATATTTGAAAAGTTAAATGATTTAAGTATTAACGTGTTTGGTTTGGAGTATAATTCACAAAATAAAAGTCATGATATTGTTGGTCCTTTACACATTAGAAAATGTAAAAAAACAAACATTTTAATTTGTTATATATAGCAAAGGGGAATAGAGGACATTATTATCTAATCAACAATTTATCTCGATTAGTATCCGCTCAAATAAATAAATCACAACATGCTGTTAATATATGTGATAGTTGTTTGTCAAATTTGTCATCTAATCAGAATTTAGTAGAGCATCAAAAGAACGATTGTTTTCATATATGTACCAATTTACCCTCTGAAGAGGATAAAAGGAAAGATTGGTTTGACAAAATGACTTCTTCAAGTCAACTTAATGTCAATAATTACGAGCGTAAATTATGAGCTCCTTTTGTTGTGTATGCAGATTTTGAGGCATTTTTAAGTCCTATTCAGTCAGAACAATCTAATGAACAAACCACTAAAGATAATAGTCACTCTCCAACACCTGACAGTGATAAAAATTATGAAGATGATGATGATTATGTGGATGATAAAATCAAACGTAAACGCAGACGTATAGGCAAGCGTTCCTCAACCATTAACATTCAGAAACATCAAGTTTATAGTTTTGGATACTATATTAAATGTGCATATGATGACAAGTTATCAATTTATGGAACATACAAAGGGGAGAACTGTGGTCAAACATTTATGAAACGTATTAAACGTGATTTGGAGAGTATTTGTAAAATAAATACATTTTCCAAACCCCCTTTACCCTTAATAACTTTAAATAAAGAACACATTGCAAACAGCAAAGTCTGTTTCATTTGTAGTACATGTTTAAACGAGGATTCCAGCGTTTCCTTTAATTGGCATACCGGTGTTTACGAAGGCGTTGCACATTCACTTTGCAATGAAAAGTACAGACCCCAAAAATTTGTACCTATATTTTTTATAACTTAAGCAACTATGACAGTCACTTTATAGTACATAGGCTGAATTTTGAAGATTGTGATATAGAACTAATCCCACAGAACAAAGAAAAATATATTTCCTTTTCCAAAATGTTAAAAGTGAATAACCGTACAGTGAAATTAAGATTCGTTGATTCCCTTAAATTCATGTCTAGTAGTCTTGAAAAATTAGCTAAAAACTTAACAACAAACCAATTCAATGAACTAAAATTAAATTTTCCAAGTGAAGAAGACTATAAGCGCTTGATACGTAAGGGTGTTTAACCATATGAATACATGACATCATTTGATTGTTTAAACCTTACCGCCCTTCCTCGTAAGGATTTATTTAATAGTTCACTGACTAATAGCCACATTTCAGATAAAGATTATGAACATGCTGTGGTTGTGTGGAATCATTTTAATTGTCAAAATATGGGGGAGCTTTATATCTGAAAACAGATGTTTTGCTACTAACTGATTTGAAAATTTGAAAATTCTAGAAATGTATGTGTTAAGACCTACGGTTTGGATCCAGCTCATTATTACACTGCCCAAGGATTGAGTTGGGATGCCATGTTAAAAGTTACAAAAATAAAACTTGAACTTTTGACGGATATTGATAAAATTGCTTTCATAGCAAAAAATATTCGAGGAGGTATATCCCAATGCAGTCACAGACATGCAAAAGCTAGCAATAAATATATGTCAAACTATGAATCAAACCAACCGTCTTCTTTTCTCGTATATTTAGATGCAAATGATTTGTATGGTTGGGCTATGTCTCAACCTTTTCCTACAGGTAAATTTGAATGGGTGAATGTAGAGACGAATTTTAATATTGCAGATGATGCTGATCATGGCTTTATCTTAGAAGTAGACATTGAGGACCCTAAAGAATTACATGATTATCATTCGGATCTACCATTCTGTCCCGAAAATGTATGTTTAGGTAATTCTAAAGCAAAAAAAATAATACCAAATCTAAACAAGAAAACAAACTATGTCATTCATTACAGAAATCTTAAACAAAGCTTACAAAACGGATTAAAATTGCTTAAAATCCATAGAATATTAAAATTTGAGCAATCCCTATGGTTAAAAAGTTACGTAGATTTAAATACCTACATGTGATTCCAAGCATCTTCTGAATTCGAAAAAGATTTTTTCAAACTCATGAACAATTCAGTGTTTGGTCAAACTATGGAGAATGTGATGAAACGAGTAAACATCAAATTATTAAATCACTGGGAAAATCGTGGGAAATCTCAAGGAGTTCAATCTCTAATTGCGAAACCTGAATTTCATAGTTTATCTGTTTTTTCACATGATTTAGTAGCTGTTCAATTAAAAAAAACTAAAGTTTTATACAACAAACCAATTTACCTAGGTTTTGCATTTTAGATCTTTCTAAAACTTTAATGTATCCATTTCATTACGACTATATGAAAACCGAATATCAAAATAATTTGAAATTGCTTTACACAGATACTGATAGTTTACTATATCAAATATTCACAGAGGACTTTTATGATGACATAAAATCAGATTTTAATTTATATTTTGATACTTCTGAATACCCAGAGGACAACGTGTATGGTTTCCCTCTGGTAAACAAAAAGCAACTTGGTGTATTCAACGATGAAAACAATGGGGAAATATTTAAGAAATTTGTTGGTTTGCGTTCAAAAATGTACGCCATAGATGTACAAAATAAAAAAATTAAAGCTAAAGCTAAAGGTGTCAATAAATGCGTTACGGAAACATATGATCTTGACAGTTAAAAAAAATTTTTATTTAAGAAAAACATTAAATATGATACAATGTTACGTGATATGTCTTTGAATACAAGTTATTTAATGTTTTTTAAGGATCCTAGAGATAAAACACAAATACGTTATTTATCTCGTCAAGTATACCCAGAAAACTCGAAGTTCGTTGACGAGGCTTACAAGGATGCTACTAAAAACGCTCACGGCTATCTTATGATTGATCTGAAACAAAACACAGATGACATGTGTCGTTTTAAAACTAAAATATTTCCATTTGATGGCCATTGCACAGTGTATATCCCAAAGAAAGGATTTAAATTTAACAAGCATCATCAAGTTTCAGTCAGTTCTAAATGATGCATTTTCGAGTAAGCACCTATAAACATTTACTGGAAGCCCTGCATTTACTTAAACCAAAATATCGCACTGCTTTGCTTAAATCGTGCAATGAAGATGAGATCAACATCATTTGTGAATGTATCTATAACGTTCTAAAGGGTAAAATTCCTTTAGATAACAAAGAAAAATCCAAATTAAAAAAATATAAGGAAACATTACGAAAACTAGTTTCAAAAGGCAAAAATAAGCTTAGAAAAACCATTATTATTCAGAAGGTAAAAATGCACCCCTTTCTACCGATAATTTTAGGTGCACCTTTGAGTGCATTGGTAGACTCCTTATCTTAGATACAATGGAGAATACAAAGAAAATGTTGTTAGTAGAACCTGAGTTTATTGAAAGACTTAAAAAAAGTGAAAATCAGGTGGAAAATTTATCATCCCGTCCTGATGGAGAAATGCAAACAATTCTTAGAAGAAAAATAAATGATCGTGAAAAGTGGGCATTATATTGTCAAGCACTAAACGATTTTTACATTTTGCTGAGGCAGATCGAAGACCATTTAAATTACCAATAGTGATGGATGAAGTGAACTACCTTACTAACGATAACTACAACGTTGCTTCGAAAGTTAACAAAAAGGAGGAAAATGTAAAAAAAGAGGAAAGTATCCGAAAGGAGGAATCATTTACTCAGAACTTAAGCGGAGACGCAAATTCACCTGTGCCGGAAGAAGATGTTTATGCCCCACCTGGTGTATCAATGGTTGAATTACCTAAACGATATTCTCCATCCTATATTATAGATGTTATACCTAAATCGTACAGGACAAAAAGTCAGATGCTACTTCAAAACATTGTTCTGAATAGACCTAAAATGTGGAGGAAGGAGAACGGTGAAGTAATTATAAACAGTCAGACAATACCAAATAGCAATATTCTCGATTTGGTAGGCGATGTGCTTAGACCGCTTAAACGCTCAAAACCAGTGGGATGGGAGGATTTCGTTAGTCTTTTAAATGATATCAAAGTTCCATCGTCATGTATTGGTAACCCTGAGACTTTAGAATTTATTAATAAAATTCAATCTAAACCTGAAGCTAACACTTCACAGGCTTCTATTAGCGCGCAAAACCTATCAATAAAAGAAAAAAACGCATCTACTCCTCGATCTACTAAGCCAAAAACGAGATCTCAAAAGAAAGTTGATTGGGAAAGATGGACTCCTTATTAGACATAAATAGAATATATAACGATATATCAAACCCGGCTGGATATAGTAGTTTAAATAATGTTATGAAGGAAATGAAAGGTCAAATAAATAGAGAGAGTGAAAAAATGGTTGCAGGCCCAAGAAGCGTACACTCTACATAAACCTGTTCATAAACGTTTCTCGCGTAACAAATACATCCTGTTAAACTACAATGAACTATGGCAAGCTGATCTAAGTGATATGCGTACCTATAGTCAATACAACGATGGGTATAAATACATTCTTTGTGTTATTGATGTATTTAGCAAATATGCATATGCGAGACTTATGAAAAAGAAGGATGCTGGAAAGAAGGATGAAGGATGGTTAAAACGTGTTTTGAAAGCATATTCACGGAAGCAAATGCAACCCCTAGACATATTCAATCTGATAAGGGTACAGAATTTGTTTCAAAGATGGTGAGAGATTATTTTAAAAGTAAGAACATAAATTATTATACAACTAACAACCCAGACATTAAAGCTAGCATAGTTGAAAGGTTTCAAAGAACACTCAAAACTAAAATGTGGCGTTATTTCACTCATAAGAATACTTACAATTACACTAATATATTACAAGATCTCCTTTATTCATATAACCATAGCTATCATTCCAGTATAAAAATGCGTCCAGTTGATGTTAACCCTAGTAATATAAGGACTGTTTGGTGTAACTTATATGAAAGAAAAAATGATAAACAACCTTCTTTAGAAAATGCAAGGCTAAATGTAGGTGACCATGTTAGGATAACTAAATATAAACATATATTCCAAAAGGGTTATGAAACTAATTGGAGTGGTGAAATATTTGTGATTGAATCAGTTATCAATAGGTCTCCGTGGGTTGTTTATACTTTAAAAGATTTGGAAGGTGAACCAATAATTGGTACATTTTATTCTAAAGAATTACAAAAAGTAACTCACCACCCCTCCATCAAATATAAAATTGATAAAATAATACGCTCGCGCCGTATTGGTGGCAGAAAGGAAGTGTTCGTGAAGTGGCGAGGTTATCCTAATAAATTGAATTCCTGGATACCGTCATCAAATTTAGAAACAATATGAGTGAAAACAGTTTTTACTTAACTTTGTTGAGCAATAGCTCATCGGAATATTACAATGATAATACAACTGCGCACTTTTTACAAAATTACCTAAAACCATTAAATTGGAAGGAGAATGGGTCGTGTGTTTAGTAGAATTTCAATACCAATGCTCCATGTACAATGTTCAAGAACATGAAAATACCATTTATATTAAAAAGAAAGTTCGAGGACCTGCAGACAAGACAGATAAAATCGTTGATTCAAAAACTCACATACCAGCTACTTCGTATGATAGTCTTGATCATTTTCTTGATGCATTAAATGAATACCCACAGCTATAAAGCACAGTTAAGTTTAGATATGATAAAATTACAAAAATGGTGGGGATATCAACAGATAAATAAATAGTCTCAGTCACAACAACACCAATATTAAGTCTACAATTAGGATTTCGACCAAGATCAAATTTAAAAGAAAATCAATTAGAAAACATCCTGCAAATTTATACTTAGGTTTACCCTCACAAATATTTGTTTATACTGATATCATTCATCCACAAGTGGTGGGAGATGTAATTACATCATTACTGAGAATAATACCGCTAGACCCAACTAAATTTATCTATGGTGCTTACAAAACACATATTTTCTCACCTGCTCACTATGTACCCGTATTACGAAGAGAATTCGATACTATAGAAATATATATAAGTACAACTACTGGAGCTAGAATACCATTCCAATTTGGATCTTCTTGCGTGAAGCTACACATTCAACGGGTAAAATGAATTATATAAGATCATCTACGTCTTGCCCATATGAACATTACTATTCACACCAAGCTGGTACGGGTATAGGAATAGTTTATAAAGGGGTACCATATCAACGAGGACATGGGATCGGGAGTTTCTTGGGTGGTCTTTTTAGGTCTGTGCTACCATTATTATCTAGTGGTCCTAAAACAGTGGGAAAAGAAACTTTAGATGCAGGAATCGGTCTTTTATCCGATATGGTAAATTCACGACCAATGGATAGTTCTATTAGATCTCGGTTCAATGAAGCAAGCGCCAACTTAAAAAGAAAAGCAGATGAAAAAATTGATTCTTTGATGTCGGGGTCTGGGTATAAAACGTCCACAAAAAGGCAACTTGTTTTATTTCCGGGAGGGCGACCAACAGTCCCAGGGAGGTGTCGGGTTCATCGTCCATCGTCCAAGTCCCTCGTGAACAACGTGGTGAAGATCGAGAGTGTGTCGACTAGGGTGGCGTACCTTATACTCAGAGTATCCAAGAGGTACTCGTTGAAGGTCATACAGGTGTATGCGCCGACTTCGGCACACTCCG
Source organism: Pammene aurita (assembly GCA_947086415.1). Lineage (NCBI taxonomy): Eukaryota > Metazoa > Arthropoda > Insecta > Lepidoptera > Tortricidae > Pammene > Pammene aurita. The sequence goes on from OX352290.1 coordinate 20,498,120, forward strand.
ATGACGAGGTGGAGGCTATGTATGAGGATATATCGAAGGCCATGCATAGCTCCAAAACCTACTTCACCGTTGTTATGGGGGACTTCAACGCGAAACTGGGCAAGAGAGATGGTGAAGAGCTGAGAGTGGGGCAATTTGGATTTGGAAGTCGGAACCACCGGGGCCAACTACTGACTGGCTTCTTAGAGAAGGAGGGACTCTACATGATGAACTCCTTCTTCTAGAAACGTGCGCACAGGAAGTGGACCTGGATGAGTCTCGACGGTGCAACTAAAAACGAGATTGACTTCATCATGTCGACAAAGAAGAATATATTCAATGATGTCTCTGTGATCAATACGGTTAAAACCAGAAGTGATCACCGTCTGGTGAGAGGCACATTGAATATATGTGTTAAGCTAGAGCGCTCTCGACTGATGAAGTCTACGCTCCGTCCAGAGCACTTCAAATCCAAAACCCTGAGAGCTTCCAGCTGGAACTCCAAAACCGTTTCGATTGTCTAGGCGGCGATGTGGACGAATTCAACGACGGGTTTGTGGAAGCTGTACATAGTACTGGGTCTAAATTTTTTAAGGCCCAGCGGAGCAACAGAACGAAAAGGCTCTCTGACTCCACTCAGAAACTCATCGAGGAAAGGAGAGAAATGGTTCTGCAATCCTCAGCAGATGCGTCATTATACCGGCAGCTCAATAAACGGATCTCTAAGTCCCTTACCCGTGATTTGCGCCAATTCAATACAAATCGTATTGAAGAGGCCATTGAGCAGAATAAGGGCTCTAAAGTTTTCGCAAGAGATTTGTCTATTGGGCAGAGCCAGCTCGCCAAATTAAAAACTGAGGATGGTAGAATCTTTTCATCCAGACCCGAGCTTCTGGGGGAGATAGAGGACTTTTATGGACAGCTATACACATCAACTAGCAGACCTGAAGTTGATCTGGCAGAAGACCCTAGAGCTAGACTGACCCGACATTATACCGAAGACATCCCGGACATCAGCCTGTACGAGATTAGAATGGCTCTTAAACAGCTCAAAAACAATAAGGCACCTGGTGAAGACGGAATTACAGCCGAACTTCTGAAGGCGTGTGGTAAACCGGTCCTTATGGCCCTTCAGATGTTGTTCGACTCCGTTTTACTAGAAGGGAGAACGCCTAAGGCATGGAACAGAGGTGTGGTGGTATTGTTCTTCAAAAAGGGTGATAACGCGTTACTGAGGAACTACCGACCCATTTCACTTCTGAGCCATGTCTATAAGCTGTTTTCAAGAGTCATTACGAACCATCTCGCACGCAGGCTAGATGACTTCCAGCCTCCCGAACAAGCCGGTTTCCGAAGAAGCTTTAGTACCGTAGACCACAACCATACGCTCCGTCAGGTTATACAGAAGACTGAGGATTATAACCTGCCCCTCTGCTTAGCGTTCGTGGACTACGAGAAAGCCTTTGACTCGATCGAAACCTGGGCTGTACTACAATCTCAGAGATGCCAAGTGGACTATCGCTATATCGAAGTGCTGAAGTGTTTGTACGAGAACGCCACTATGTCAGTCCGACTCCAGGACCAGAACTCGAAGCCTATTCCGTTGCAGCGGGGAGTCAGGCAAGGAGATATTATTTCTCCTAAACTGTTTACCGCTGCACTGGAGGATGTTTTCAAGACTCTGGACTGGAGAAGGCTAGGCATCAACATAAACGGCGAGTACATCACTCACCTTCGGTTTGCTGACGACATAGTAGTCTTGGCTGAGACCATGGAGGATTTGAGTACGATGCTCGACCTCAGTAAAGCCTCCGAGCGAGTTGGTCTAAAGATGAACATGGATAAGACGAAGATCATGTCAAATACCCATGTAGCACCAACTCCCGTTACAATCGGAGACTTTACACTTGAAGTTGTGGACGATTATATATACTTAGGACATACTGTCCAGTTAGGTAGATCCAACTTCGAGAAAGAGGTCAATCGACGAATTCGACTCGGTTGGGCAGCGTTCGGGAAGCTACGGCACATCTTTTTGTCCAATATTCCGCAGTGTCTCAAGACGAAAGTCTTTGACCAGTGTGTGTTGCCAGTGATGACATATGGTACTGAAACGTGGTCGCTTACAATGGGTCTCATAAGAAAGCTCAAAGTCACCCAAAGGGAATGGAGAGGGCTATGGTTGGAGTCTCTCTGCGTGATCGCATCAGAAATGAGGCCATCCGCAGCAGAACCAAAGTAACCGATATAGCCCTCCGAATCGCTAAACTAAAGTGGCAGTGGGCGGTGCACATTGCTCGTAGAACCGATGGCCGTTGGGGCGGAAAGGTTCTCGAGTGGCGACCACGAACCGGAAGGCGCAGCGTGGGCTGCCCCCCCAAGGTGGACCGATGACCTGGTGAAGGTCGCGGGAGTCCGCTGGATGCGGGTGGCGCAGGACCGGTCATTGTGGCACTCTTTGGGGGAGGCCTATGTCCAGCAGTGGACGTCTTTCGGCTGATATGATGATGATGATGATGATGATTTATTAACTTAAAAGCATTGCACCGAAGAGGAGGTAAAAAATATAGGAAAAACAATATATTTTCAAACTAAAAAATGTCATTCTTACATAGTCATTCTTGTGAGTGTGCCAAATTTGAGTTAGACTTATTTGCTTTACCATCAACTCAAACAAGCATTGAAAGTGGTCAGTGGATTCATTACAAACCAATTTCATCTCTAAGTGACGATGGTCCTGTTGAGTTTCAAGTTCCTGGGTCAGGTGATGACTACATTGATCTATCACACACTTTGTTGCATATAAATGCCAATATATTGAATCAAGATGGTACAAAAATAAAACTTGATGCAAATGTTGCCCCGGTAAACAATTGGTTACATTCCCTGTTTAGCCAACTAGACATTTATTTAAATCAGAAGCTTATATCACCTCCAAACAACACTTATGCTTACCGAGCCTACATGGAAAATCTGCTTAATTATGGTTCATCAGCCAAAAAATCTCATCTGACTTGTGGATTGTGGTATGAAGATACCCCCAACTATATGGACGCCGTTGAGTCGACTAATAAAGGGTTTCACGAAATAATGGACTTTGTTAAGGAAAGCAAGGAAGTTGAAATGATTGGTCATTTACATGGTGATATGTTTAACCAGGAGAAATTTCTAATTAATTGTGTAGAAATGAGAGTTAAATTAGTCCGTTCGAAAGAAACATTTAATTTAATTTGTCATAAGGATGGTAAATTTAAAGTACAAATAACAGATGCCAGTCTCATTATTAGAAGAGCAAGAATAAATCCTAGTGTATTGTTAGCTCATCAAAAAGTATTAGCATCAACAACTGCGAAATATCCGATAACAAGGGCAGAAGTTAAGGTTCTGACATTACCCGCAGGTATACAAGGTAAAACTAATAATATATTTCTCGGGCAAGTCCCTAAAAGATGTATTATTGGATTCGTTTCAAACTCTGGGTGTAATGGTAATTTAGCTATAAATCCCTTAAATTTTCAACATTTTCATATGAATTCATTTAGTTTGTACGTAGTTGGTCATGAAATTCCTTCTAAAACTTTGCAACCCTCATTTAACTATCCGGGTTTAATAGCAACTGCATATCATACTTTGTTTTCTGGAACTGGTATTCATTTCCATAACGAAGGTAATGCTATAAGCAGATCAAACTATGTAGGTGGTTATTCTTTATTATGTTTCGATTTGACTCCTGATTTATCTGCAAGTTCAACTTCACACTGGAATCTTGTAAGACACGGAAGTGTTCGAATCGAAGTTCGTTTTGATTCAGCTTTAAGTACTACTATCAACTGTATTGTGTATGCTAAATTTGATAACATAATTGAAATAAATAAAAATCGTGATATCACTGTAGATTATAATAGTTAGTAATTAAATAAATACAATGCATTCACTCAATTTTATCATTACCACTTGAACATTGTCTGTTAAACCACCAGTGTTTACTTTTTTAGATTAATTATTAGATGGATTCGAATGAAATGCAATTTTGTATGAATAAAATAAACCCGAGGTTTAAGTCAAATGTTTTTGCTGCAAACCGGATTCCTGTTTGGGTTAATCTACCTACTTTTATTATAAGCAATCTGGATCCTGATTCAAAGCCCGGTTCTCATTGGATTGCAATGCAATTTGATGTGAATGGATATGGCGAATACTTTGACTCTTTTGGTCGAAAACCTACCGGTTATCACAGGTTATTTTTAAATAGAATCTCTAAGAGGTGGTTTTATAACCATCAATCACTTCAAAATTATTTGACTTCAGTTTGTGGAGAATACTGTTTAGTTTATCTTTATTTTAAGCTTCAAGGGAAAAAATGTCTGAGTTTTAACGACTGTTTTCTGATAATTCTTTGTGTAATGATTTAGTTTTAAGGAATATGTTTAAATCAGTTTTTGTGAATTAAAACAATGTGTTATGAAAATAAATTGGGTTTTATTTTATTTCTTACAACTATAATTACAAAATATTCCTACTACCAAAGACAAATGCAGTGACGGAGAAAGAAACACAAAATAAGCAATTAAAACTACATCTTATATTAAACATGTTCAATAAATGAGTAATAACATTAATATACAATAAAACAAGAAAGAAAGTAAACATTTTTTATAAGTGAAAAAATAAAGTAAGTTATTCTAGTTATAAATAAAACTATTTTTTGTCACCCTTATCAGTCTCTATAAAATATTTTACACATTTTGTTTTAGATGATAGTTCCTTTGTTATATTAAATATAACATCCCAAGCACTTTGTTCATATGAGTCACCTTCGTTAGAATAATATAGTCACAGTGTTTCCAATGGTCCAGAGGTCCAACGTATTTAGTTCATTTCGTATACTTCGATTTTGATGAGGTGTGATGCGTATGCCCCATCGTCCTGATCTGGTCCCGTCTTCTTCTTTTTTGGAGATCGTTGAAGATTTCTTGTACACTTTTGTCTTCTTCTTAGGCCTTTCAAAAAAGCCATCAATATTATTTGATTAACGCTTCTTCGCAATAGCTTGCTTCACTTTGAAAGCCAGCGTCCCCTCTTCATCACTTGCTTCGTCTTCATTTTCATCAACGTAAAAGTTTTTGAAAGTGTTGTCGGAAAACTGAAACAAAATTCATAATTAATATTACAGACTTAAAACGTACACACAACAGAATTTTTTAATGCAATAATTATAGAGTAATACTATTTAAATACTTACGTCCATTATGAATAGTCTTCGTTAAAACTTCAAAGCGTAGAAACTGAGAGCTCCTAACTGAACTGGAGATCCGAAGGTACTATATAAAGTTACCCACAGCCTCAGCCTTTTTATATGAATTTGTGTTGAAAAAAAGGTCACGGCTGGTGGGGACATAGGACCACCTAGGTAGGTAGCGACGAGTTTAAACAGGATTTCGGGGACAGGTAAATTTTTGTTTGCAGCGGAATGTTTTCTAAAGATTAAATTATCAAAAGAATTCTAAAGAATTTAAACGACAGATTTTTTGTGCATTTACTTTCTAGGAAAATCGCGTGTGACTTCAAACCCGATTGATTTATATCTTTCTCAGAAACGAATAAAAAGTAAATTATTACCTTCTTCAAAGGACATCTAACAAAAAAAGGTAAAGTTCTCAAGCCGACAGTATAAAGAAAAATCTAATAATATAAATTGCGACTTTAAATTAGGGCACAAAAGGAGTCTTTAAACATCGCACTGCCCCACCTATCTAACTGGTATAAACAGGAATGCAATAAATCACACACCGAATCCTACATTAACCAAGTATCTATATAGTATAATAAATAATGGGACTTCGTTTACGGAAACGTACAGCATACTTACAGGTTGAAACTTGTTCAAAACACAGTCATGATTATTGTCCAACAATAAATAGCAGTCGGTTGTCACATATACCAATGTTATTTACGAGTTCAAAAAAAAATTAAGACAACACAAATATCTAGACTAGAAATAATCTAAAATAATAAAATAATATTTCAAAAATGGGATTTGCATAAAAAAAATTACCAAAAAAAAAATCAAGACAACACAAATATCTAGACTGGAAATAATCTAGAATCAATAAAATAATATTCCAAAAATTGGATTTGCATAAAATAATTTACCCAAAAAAAATTAAGACAACACAAATATCTAGACTAGAAATAATCTAGAATCAATAAAATAATATTTCAAAAATTGGATTTGCATAAAATAATAAATTTTAGGCAAAAACTGAAAACGAATACATACTAAATAACTAAAATTGATGGGGTTGAAACATATACCAGAAGTTTCATATTGTGTAACACATATAGATACGTTGAAATTTGCACATATATTCGCGAAATGTGAATTAATTACTTTAGGTATAAATTTGATACCTAATCCAGTCCAGACTATTAAAGGGTAATGTAATTGTGTCAGTTCGCAGGGCTTGTTAGATCATTAAAAATCTCGTAAAGTTATATGTAGTAAAATATTAATAATAATTATTATATCACCATGTGAGATTGAAATAGTTTAGGTATAATACCTACTCAAAATGTTACGTAAAAACAATATTGATATTGGCTTGGATTATTTCTTCAGTTTACGAGTTTACAGGTTTGAAAGAGACAGCGACGTGTGAGTGCTAATAGAACGTAACAGCCCATATAAAAAATACCTATTGAAATACCTAAACTATGGAAACTTTAGGTACTATACCTAGTCTTTCATAAGGAGTAACCAATTAAGCAATTATAAAACCTATTGCAAATACGTAAAGAACAAACTACAACGTAGGAGTATGCCTCTACCGAGCTCGGTAACAATGCGATGTCGCCGAGTCGAGCTAACAATAGAGACAATAGAAAAAGGTGAGCAAGGGTTCTATTGTGGTGTCGAAGAGCGTGTATTGTTTAATTAGCGAAGTACCTAAGTGCTGAAGGAAGCTCCGGGCACTGTTGAGACCTAGTGCAATCGATCTAAATGGGGGGCTAAACGTACTAAAACATACCAAACTTGTTTTGGTGGTGGGAAAACGATGGGGTAGAAACGGGGAATCTATACTACTATTGTAACTACAACTAACAAGCACGTTTTGAGTCCTTGTGGATATGTAATAAATAATAATAATAATATAAACGTTTCTTTTTCAGGTGTCGAGGCATGTACTGCGTAAGTTTAGACCACGAAGAAGCATGTCCATTCGACTAATGTAATGAATTAGTAAATACGTTATTTATTTTTGTTTTTTAATTGTATATAATAAATTATTAAATAATTTAGTTTTAGGTATACATATTGCTATAAAAATAAATGTGTTAAATCGATTGATACTTGTTTTTTTAACTTAAGACAGCCTTAAGGATTTTTCTGTGGATGGTACTAGGAGGATATAAATCTCTATGTTACAAAAGTGTCCGTCAGAAATTAATTTTGATAGTAAAAAATTAAATCCATACATATTTACAAAATAATTATTTGCGGAGAAGAAAGACACTCTGAATATTAATTTTATTTAGAATGTCATATAAGTATTAAATATCGGTAATTCATTTCAAATGCTGAACTATACCTAGCGCCACCCGGAGATATTTGGAACTATTGTTTAGTGCTTACCGCTGGACACTTTTTCGACCGTTTTCCTATAAGAGAGACCGATCCTCCTCATACCATCCATAGATTTTTGTCCATAGAACTGTGAGACGTGGATGTCACACTTGTATCGCTAGTGGATAGAGTGATATCCATCTGTCCACACGTTTCCACACCTAACTGTCAATCTGTCAGTAGGTCTCGCTAGAGCGTTTTGTCTATGGCTATGGCCACCATTTTAGATATCACTCTTGAGTGATTCCACCCCAAATTTCAACTGTCACAAAAGTGTGATATCATAGTTGTCTCGCAAGCGACTGTCAGTTATGCCATGTCGAATCGAGGCCCTGGCCAGTCCCTGCATTGCACGTGACGTAGCTATTGATAGGTACGGGACACTACTCTCCGTGCCTGATACGATCCAAGAACGGTCATGATATATACCGAATGGTGGCTATGTCGCAGTACGATAGATAAAGCCGTTATATAGTTATAACCCTAGGGATATAATTATATGTCGTAACAAAGTTTATGAAAGCGATTCATTACTATCTTACTAGGAATATAACTATAATACGTCTTTAGTTTAGTGATATAGTTATATTACTGGATTGAGTTTAGTGAAATAATTGTAGGTAGGAGTGCGGCGATGCCTAGGGATATAACTATACCTCCGCCGCAAGAGAAGCGGGGATGAGTTGAGCGTGGGGCAATTTGGGTATGGGCAACGGAACCCTAGGGGAGGCTGGCCAACTTTCTGGAGAGAGAGGAACTCTTCATGATGAACTCTTTCTTCCAGAAGCCGCCTCACAGGAAATGGACCTGGATGAGTCCTGACGGGTCCACGAGAAACGAGACAGACTTCATCATCATCATGACCTCAACCGAGTTTCACAACGAGTGGGCTTGAAAATGAACATGGACAAGACGAAACTTATGTCAAATGCCAAAGTTGTGCCCATCCCAGTCTCTGTTGGGAACTCGGTACTCGAAGTTGTTGACTCGTACATCTACCTAGGACAAGTAGTCCAATTAGGTAGGTCCAACTTCGAGAAAGAGGTCAACCGCCGAATCCAACTCGGTTGGGCAGCGTTCGGTAAACTACGTAATGTCTTTTCGTCCGACATACCTCAGTACCTCAAGACAAAAGTCTTTAATCAAAAGTGTGTGTTACCAGTGATGACTTACGGCTCCGAAACGTAGTCTTTCACTGTCGGCCTCATCTCAAAACTCAAAGTCGCTCAACGAGCTATGGAGAGGGCTATGCTCGGGGTTTCTCTACGTGATCGAATCAGAAATGAGGAGATTCGTAGACGAACTAAAGTCACCGACATATCCCACCGGATTAGCAAGCTGAAGTGGCAATGGGCAGGCCACATTGCACGTAGAGAAGATGGCCGATGGGGCCGAAAAGTGCTCGAGTGGAGACCACGAACCAGCAAGCGCAGCGTAGGACGTCCACCCACAAGATGGACAGACGATCTTGTTAAGGTCGCCGGAAGACGCTGGATGCGGGTCGCTTCCAACCGGTACGTGTGGAGGTCCAAGGGGGAGGCCTATGTTCAGCAGTGGACGTCTTATGGCTGAGATGATGATGATGAGACATAAAGTAAGGAGACGTAATCCCACGAAGATAAAACTGTGATTCCATAATAAGCCGCGGTGTCGTGCACGCACACTCACTTTTGACGTTTTAACCAATCACCGCTCGTCCACGAGTTGGTATATGTGTGCGTGTTGCGCGTAAACAAGAGGAAATCGGCTTATTATGGAATCACAGTTTTGTCTTCACGGCATTACGCCTCCTTATTGTATGTCTATGATTAATATGATTATAACTCGATTTTTCTGGTCACCGTTGGTCGTGTTTACACTGTTTAAAGACCACGTTATGATCGAATAGCAAAGTTTTTCTCTTAATTTATAGGAGACGATTACCTACGTTTCACAAATCAAAAACTTATAGGTCTTAATACTTTCAAATGAAAATAAACAGTTTTGTTTTTATTAATTTATTCAGAGTTCCATATTATTAATATTCAAATATTACAATATACATAGAACTCATTACATTCTACGAAAAAACAGATACAATTTTGGCATATAAATACCTATGATAAAAATACCTACGGTAAGTTTCTATCCCTTGTACTTTTAGGCGTCAATGAAACTTTTAAAATAGTACACGAGAAGTTGCATTCATCATTGTAAAACTGCGCTTTAAATGTGAGGTTTCTGTAAAAAAAACTGCCGGAAAAGTAATAGTCGCTTGCTATACGCCCAACATCGATTTTCATTGAGTAATTGTCCTGAAATAAATAAATTTAAACAAAAAAGAACCAACTACACTTAGCATCCACGTTTCCAAAAGCAAATGCTCGATCTGTAACGAAAACTCAAATCACTATAGGTGTGCCTATAATAGTTGAAGAGTTCCCTCGATTTCTCCAGGATCCCATCATCAGATCCTGACCTGGTTACAATGGGACAAACTGTGAAGTATACTCTTAGAAACAAAAAAATAATTTTCCAAATCGGTCCAGCCGTCTTCGAATAATCGGTGAACATACATAAAAAAATAAACAGCAAAAACAAAGATCCCGACGAATTGATAACCTCCTCCTTCGAAATCTTGAAGTCGGCTGATAAATAAAAGTTACTAATACCTTAATGGCGAACAGTGGTACAAAAAGACCCCCCTCTGCCTACAAACTTTGTATGCAGCGTGGGCCTTTTTCTCTGCAGCTGACCGTACCTACCTACTATTATTTTACATTTGAAGTATACATAGGTACCTCGATAAAAATTCAACACTTTAACTATATGTTTATACTTTACAGGACTATCTTATGCATAATAAGTAACTTGAATGTAAAACAAAAATAAACTTACTCTTAATATTTGGCAATTTTTTGTTGCATTGAACAACTCGGTTAACATAGGGCGTAGAAACAGATGTTCGCAGGGGTTACTCATTTGAAATCTAAATAATTCTTGATCGTTTGGCCCCAAAGATACAATTTTTCCCTAGAAAAAAATAATTCAATACCCTTACGGTGCCATTTATTTATTTTCAAAAACTAAAAAATATGCTAGTGCATTTTGAAGTATTTTAGCGACAATTCTTGAGACTGTTTACTTATGAACCATTTTGTTTTTACAAAATATTGTGAAATCATGAATCACTGTGCATATTTACCTTAGTAGGAGAGCACGTTTTTAGAACTTGAAAGTTTATGTAAATTGTTGTATCTCCTGTTACATTTGCTTCCAATTTTGTACAATTTTTATGTTTTGGTCCAGAGCATACGCTGAAGGCATTTATTCGCATATTGTATGGACCCTGAAATACGCCGTCATTTGTCACAAAATATATTATATATATATATAAATATAGGTAACTAACATTCACCAATTTGCCTATACTCACAAAATTTGCGTTAGGGTTACATAATAAAAGTGAAACTAAAATATTAAGAGCTATTGTGACTCGCTTCAACATGCTTACTTCTGCTACATTTAAATCCCAAAATTAAAGTATGAACCATGTAAACAAGGTTCTTCTGTAGTACTAAATGGTAATTGGATAGCATTGGTTATCAAGCGGTAGGTCAAAGTAATTATCATAAATAATAACAATAAAAAACATTTAAATGATCAATTGTCAGTAAACACTACCATTATGTACATTATGTATTTAAAGTTCTGAGTATTGACTTCCTATTTGTATCTACAAACCACATAATCGGCTTTCTGAGCTGCATAAAAAATATTAGTAACAAAAGTAATTAAAAACTGCCAAAGTGTTTTTAATACAATGAAAATACGACAAAACTCGTTGATCGTTGATTAGAGGTCCCGTTTTATTGGTCACACCATTTGAATTTCAGGACCCCGAGGAACCGCCAGCACCTTGGAAAATGTTCTTCATCCTGAAGAAATTTGCATTTTTCTCCGAATCTACGCACTCTATGAAAATATGATTTACGATAATATTAAAGCTCATTAAATTCTACATAGAAACATGCGAACACTATTGCAGAAAAAAAGTGCACCTCCTTAGAGATAGCACTTAAGGAAATGAAGTGTATCATCAATGCCTTTCCAGGGGATATTCTCATGATATAAAACTTGAGAAATCAAAGTTAACATTTATTTACGGCCTCCTATCCCAGTCGGTAGTGACCCTGTCTACGAAGCAGGAGGTCCCGGGTTCGAATTCTGGTTAGGGCATTCATTTGTGTGTTTATCACAGATATTTGTACCTGATTTATTGATGTTTCCTATGTATTTAAGTATTTATCTATATCTATCTTTCCTATGTATATACCGTCGCCTAGTACACACAACACAAGCCTTATTGAGCGTACTGTGGGACTAGGTCGGTTTGTGTAAAATTGTCCTATAATATTTATTTATTTACAGTTTTGTATGCCAGCTACACCAATATTAACATTTTAACCGATTGCGACAAAAACAGTAATGGGAAACTGAAAACTGAATACAACCTGTAGCCTAGGATGCTAAGCGGATTTCTACACTTGATCTGAAAAATGAGTCCACACTTATAGTACATCTAAAAAAAAAACATTATTGCGGCCGACCAAACATGAAATCATGTTTTTACCTTGGTGCCTAAACTATTGCGCGGATATCAATGAAAGATACACCAGCAGGCCTATGATGGCAGATTTTATCAGCGGATAAGTTGATATAAATCTGATAAAATGACAAACAAAGGCGGCAAATGCACATTTTATCAGGTTTATATCAACTTATCCGCTGATAAAATCTGCCATCATAGGCCTGCAGGAGGTTTGTAATCAACACACCAGTGCCATTCAATGCACATTTTCTAAAATGTATGAGGGATAAATCACCAAGACTAAATAATTTGATGATAAAAAAAGCCCTATTCTTGGTCTTAATTAGAGGTCAATTAATAGTGGCAGCAATGAAACTCGACACATATGTATGTTCTCTGCGATCCTAGTATGCATGTCTGAAAACAAGAGCTTCCAGGACCACCAGAGTCGGTTGCCATCATGCAAAGTATATCAATTTTTAGTTTTTTTGCACGCTTACAAAAAATGTAATCGTTATGCAATGGCATGGCAAATAAAACTTCATTAAATTCCACACAAAAAGTGTACAACCTTTAAATTTACCTTTAAATTTGTCTATGGTGGCTAAACTTTTGGATGGAGGCCATTGACGAATTTCTGCCGGACGTTGGATTTTTCCTTTTTTTTGTCTATTAATAGCTGAATTCCGCTCGAATGTGTTTATACCTTATGGGATCTTACAGAAATGCAAAAGTTTTCACGTTTTTTGGCACTCCGCACACATAGCGAAATTAACGCAAAAATGGCGGAATTAACGCATAGGTAGCGGACCGAATAAAGATATGCTTAAGTGATTTAAATTAAATGCAAAAGCCGGCCGTGAGGAAATATTTTTACCGACTATCGGAAGGCATAGCAAGCACCTAGCAAAGAACGACAATTCACGACAATGGTCTTGGAATGATTAGATTTGCCGCATCCAAATCTATGTTGATTGCAAGTACCATGTGCCCACATAAATACACAAAGGAACGTGGAAATCACCAGATGGTCGAACAGTCAAACAGATCGACTACGTCCTCGTCGATAGTAGACATAAGAGCACGATAGAAGACGTCAGGACTTTCAGAGGTGCAGATTGCGATAGTGACCATTATCTCCTAGGTGTCAAAATGAAATTTAGAATCAAAAACCTCAGAAAACCCACACAACCGAACAACCGAAATATACTGCAACAGTTCAGACTGGAACTCAGGAACAGGCCCTTCGAAGCCCTTGGATATCTTGTAGGATATGCCGTATGGGACCACACGAGAGATATCGTAAAAGAGGTTAGCCTGAAAGTCCTGGGAAGGCGCAAAGTCAGGAAACGACGAAGTGGTGGACCAAAGCATGCGATCTAGCCATAGAAGAAAGGCGTATAAATACAATACAGAAAAAATACAGAAAAACATATTTTTTACTACCTTCTTGACATTTAGGCTATTATGCATACATGATTTCTTAAGGTACGCACCGTTCCCAGAGCACTACACTTACAAGTAACGTTACTAAGGTACTAGCTGTACCCGCGGCTCCGCCCGCGTGGAATTCGGTCTGTGTCAGTAAGCGGCTAATTCACCCCTAATTTCTCTCCCTCTCCCTTGGAGGCGGAACTTGAAGTAAAAGTTGACAGATAGATACGCTAGAGGATAGTAGACCAGATAAAATATTTTTCAACACACCTGCTCGTAACGTGGTTCTTATTCCACCGCTTTTATGCTCATAATCCTAAATATTAAACACACGTGCATTTCACAATAATTATCCAACTAGTGGAATAATTTAATAATCCGATCAAGTGACGTTTGTACTCTAGTACCAAGTTGTACGTACGCAGACGAATCGTTGTGATTTAGTCGGGTATTACCTTTACTTTTTTTTAACTCTTTATGAGTTTACATTCTAAAAAAGTAACTAAAAAGGAAATATATTAAAAATATACACATTTACGATATAATACAAATTATACAATCCTGATTGTGAATAAGAATCATTTCACTTATTATTATATTACTCGTAATACACAATAAATTACGTTTTAAACACGAATTGTCTGTTTCAATATTGGCTGTTTGGCATTATACGTCCGCGCCTTTGCCTCAAGCTGCACGCACATCCAAAAAAGAAAATTGCGCGCCATTTATAAGTTAACCTCAAATCATTGTTTATTTGTTAGATTTTTCTTGTCGTGTTTTATTAATGTAAACAAATTATATTTTCAATGAATAAGAAGACAACTTTAGCGTTAATTTAACCTCTGGATATATTTCAAAATTGTGATACATACTAGTAAAATGTCATCATAAAAATCTTGTGAGCAATACGTAAGAAAAAAATACTATAATTTATTGCACAATAAATGTAAAATCTTTAATTTTATGATATGATTTGAAAAAGAGTTCCAGATACTCAATAACGTCACAAAAAAGGTTAGTTAACTTTAATTATCTTAGGTTCGTAAGTACCTCTATCCTGTAAACATTCTGACAATTAATGTATTTATCAAAAGTTATTAATTACGAGTATACTATTCTGTTATTTCCTCGCAAGTGTGTTGAAAAACGTCGTATGAAACGCGTGTGCTTGATCATTACATAAGCTCAGCTTCCTTATGCGCACTCACATGCGTTCGTGCGCACAATATCGCTTCGTATGTAATGATCAACTTAGCACACTTGTATCATAATGTACTATTACAATTACCAATAAATAAAACTAGTGGCTCTGTGAGCTGTAGACCTCGCGAGTATAGCTAAAACTGAGTAAATTCGGGGTCAATAGAAATTTCAAATAATATAAGCAAACTCATTTATCTTCATCGATTCGCATTCACGCACTTTTAAAGAATAAGAACCATGGTTTCATTCTTACGATGTATACATTTATTTATACATAAACTTGTTATTTATGTAAAATAAACGTCAATTACTTCTGTATATTTCAGACAAAACGAGGTTCTTCAAAAATATTTCGCCATTTGTCAAATCCTGTTTTTGGCTAGAAAATAGAAATGCAGCCATATCTGTTTAACTTATTTTATTTTTCTATTGACCACGAATATATGTATAGCTGCTGCTAGGACTAAAGCCCACGACACTGAACCCAGTTCGATAATAAGTCTCCTAGATGAGATATGTATAATTAGTCACGTCTTTAATGGGGGAGCACGAAATGCCGATACTGCAATCCAAAAAAAGTGGCGGCGTATTTTGTTTTTTTTTAGAATAAAAAAATCCGGTCTCTAGTATGTGATAAGTCTCCTAGATTTCCTTTGTTCCTCGAAGCAGGAGAGGGGTAGGGCTATACGATAGATAATGCGATGCTGCAAGCCCCCTTGCGTGGCCTTGTCAGTGGCAGCAGCATCAAAAGATTGTAGATGTACATATGCCAAAACAAAGCGCCTGACCTTTTTATAACAAAAACAAGATGTTATGTAACCTAAACCTAGCGCCTGAACTGCAACAAGATGTTACGTTATTAAAATGATGTTATATTTTAAAAGATCAGGCGCTTTGTTTTGGCATGCAAACTTTTTTTGCATTGCAGAATTTGCATTTCGTATTCCCCCATTCAAAACGTGACTAATTATATATATCTCATCTAGGAGACTTATCGAACTAGGTTCAGTGTCGTGGGCTCTTATACTATGCCAATTTGATAAATTTCCAAAAACGAATTGACAAAAAGCAGACAATAGGTAATAATGAAATTAATTTGTAAAGCAGATAACCAATCATTTCATATAAAAAATTATTACTGTGAAACAGTTAAATTGTAAATTACACTCTGCCTGACTGAGTAACAATCACACAATAATTTTTAAGAAAAAAAAACCGACTTCATAGGGGGTAGCCGGTGAAGGATTATTGTAGATGGTGCACTTAGATTCCATACAATGAAATAACTTGCTTAACAAACGCAGCGGAGAGGACAATTCGCCAAATGTGAACTATGCGTCGTTGAAGAGTTCCGTTCTGATCATCATTAGAATAGAATAGAATAGAATAAAATTTATTCAGACAACACATTTACAGAAATATTAAAAAAGTATATAACTGAAACGATGTGAGGCTGAAATGGTCTCCACTCAGCAATGCAGTTGGCGACTTAGAGTTGTCAACGGCGCTGGTTTTCTGCGGAGCCAGTGGGGTGTGCGGGATAGCATACTGCGCGGCTTATATATTACAAAAATGTAGTGTGTTAATCAATATATATATATTATACAAAAATATAATATGTTATCAATATGAGGTATAAATACTTATATATTACTTACAAAAATAAAAGTACCCATGTTATAATAATAAGTCATTTATATAAATAATTATTTTATTATTTGGCGGTCAGCTTGAAATCAACTTCGGGGCTGAAAATATTAGGAACTCGAGCTGATACTGGCATTTTGGAAGAAACGATGCCCTTAGGCAGCAACACCTTGTTGAGCCATTAGGTATTTTTTCAGTTTAGACTTAAACCCATTAACAGTGAAGCTCTGCCAAATTGGTGGTGGAAGGTTATTCCAGCACTTCGTAGCAGCATAACGAAAGCTGCCACGAAATGCAGCGGTATTGTGCCTTGGGCGAATCAGTCGGGGAGTACGCCTGATACGACGCCGGTAGAAGATCAGCTTATCATGCAAATATGCGGGTTTCTTACTGTTGCAGATACCGAATAATAGCGTTGCAAAGTGTAGGGTACGTCGACCATCCATATTTAAAAGTTTGTTGAGATTGAGATACGGAGTAATATAGGATCGTGGGGGTATTGGGAAACAAAAACGTGCACAGGCATTTTGTAGCCGTTGTATGACTTTCTTAGTACGAGAAAGTAGGCAGTTGCCATATACCGTATCCGCATAATTAAGTTTGGACAGGATGAGTGTATCGCACAATTTCACGCGCACATCTACACTGAGATAGTTACGCACCTTGTAAAGAACTTTTAATCTATAGAAACAGTTTCTAATAACAGTTTCGAAGATGTGGATTAGCAGTTCCACTTCATCAAATGTCACTCTTTTGAATGAAAATGCTTGATTTGTTGATAAAAATACAAAAGTCACTTTATGTACGGCTTTAAAATTTGAGGAATTCCCTCGATTCCACATGGAACTCATCATCAGAACTTGAGCTTGACGAAAATTGGTCCTGACAATCTAACTTGTTTAACAAACACAGCAAAGAGGACGAATCGTCAAACGTGAACTATGCGTCGTTGAAGAGTTCCGTTCTGTTCATCATCAGCAGTTCCACTTCATCAAATGTCACTCTTTTGAATGAAAATGCTTGATTTGATGATAAAAATACAAAAGTCACTTTATGTACGGCTTTAAAATTTGAGGAATTCCCTCGATTCCACATGGAACTCATCATCAGAACTTGAGCTTGACGAAAATTGGTCCTGACAATCTAACTTGTTTAACAAACACAGCAAAGAGGACGAATCGTCAAACGTGAACTATGCGTCGTTGAAGAGTTCCGTTCTGTTCATCATCAGCAGTTCCACTTCATCAAATGTCACTCTTTTGAATGAAAATGCTTGATTTGATGATAAAAAGACGAAAATCACTATGTGTAAGCCCTTAAGATTTGAGGAGTTCCCTCGATTCTTCATGGATCCCATCATCAGAACTTGAGCTTGACGAAAATTTGTCCTGACAATTAAACTTGCTAAACAAACACAGCGAAGAGGACAAATCGCCAAATGAGAACTATGCGTCGTTGAAGAGTTCCGTTCTGATCATCATCCGCAGTTCTACTTTATCAAATGTCACTGTTTTGAATGAAAATGATGGATTTGTTGATGAAAATATGAAAATCACTATATGTATGCCTTTAAGATTTGAGGAGTTCCTTCTATTCCTCATGGATCCCATCATCCGAACTGCATTTTGACAAAAACGGGACCAATCTGTATTTTGTAACGTTATATGTGTGAATGCTAATGTGTATGATTATTGGTATCACAAAGTTATGTCTGAATAAAGTTTTTACTAAAAAAAGGAAAGTTTTATTTATAAGATACTTACTGGAATCACCAAAGCTGACCCTAAACTCAGTAAAGTTTTGCTAAAGAAAGTTTCCCGGGCTAGAGGAAGGGACCCATAAAGATATAATTAGATTGGCTTTCCGGGCAGAGATAAATAAGATAAAAAAATAAGCTGTCCGGAGCCTAAAACAAAACAAGAAAAGAGAGAGTCACTTCTTGTAGCCTGAGACCAAAACAAGAAATAGAAGATGTGTCCGGACTGGGGTTCAAATTTACAAAATTAAATCTAAGAAATCGGGCGCCAGAACCTTCAGTCACACATCAGTTAAGACCGGATGCTAAGTCTAAAGAACAAAATGGAAGCTTTTAATCATAAGGGAGGGGAAGTTAATTGAAAATATCTGGTTACCTTTTACAAGTTTATTCCATTATTTATTTTCCCCGAAGGGGGTTAGATTGACCACATATCTTATTCCTACAGTCTGAACAGCGGATACTAGAGGCTTATTTAATATTACACATTAATTTTCTTTTTAAAACCTGGACATGTCAAAGCGAGAATTTTGTTATTTTAACGTTACCTAACTAATTATTAAAATTTCGAGACCTTTTAAAACAGGGCAATATGTCACCGACCTGAACCGGGAGTCGTGCGTGGTGGTTACCGAGGGAAGTCCATGCCACGTTGATCCTCCCTATCTCGGCGAAGCTCGGGAGTACTGTGAGCCTGCGGCTCCTCGGGACGGCCGGAGTGGTAGGTGCGGCTAGGCGCCAACTTACATCAACGGGGGGAGCTCATCGCTCCGGGAGAGTTTCATGACCCTCATCTTAGGTCATCCCAATAAAAAATTGGCGGGAGGAAAAAGAGAAAAGGGAGAGAAAAGGAAGAGAAAAAGGGCAAACACGCTTCCGTCTGTAAAGGAAAATGGCGCGCGTTAGCATCCGATTATTTCGACCTATTTTCTTAAAGATGGCGATCCTACACTATTAACAACGAGGAAATACTTACATTTGCCCCTTGAAAATAACAGTAAACGGCCATCTCAACCGCCGGGTTACAAGGATCACATCTTGGAGCAACTAGAACAATCACGTAGGCGGTAAGAACTCGGTCGGGAAAAGAAATTAAATCGGATTAAATTTTCTTGAAATATTCATACCTGCTGATCCGGAAGACTCTCCAAAAAGAAGCAACTGCTTAAAACTTTAAAAGATCACACTATCACTTGTGATATAAATAGATTTCCTCGAGCACTTGTTCGTATGCCAGGCTTCGGAAAAAGTGAGAGAGCGGAAGCTCTTAAGTGTAGACACACTTAAAAAAGAAATGTTGCCAGGAATCTAAATGATTTCTGTTTAAGTCAAGGATTAAACTGATAGAGGAATCAAATTATCCGTGACATTCTGCGACGTTTGACGTTTGTCAATGTCAGGTGTCAATTCTGACGCATGACAGAACGAGGTTATTTTATAAAGTACGGCGATGACGTAGGGAAGAAGCAAAACAACATGAAATTAATGGAATTTGTATGATAAATCACCAATGGTTAACTCTGAACGGCACCATTGGAATAAAACATTAACTAAGAAAGGTTTGAATTTTGAAGCAAATCAAATTATTTTGTTCAATATTTTTTGATTTGCAATTTTTAAGTAGTTACACTACTATATATAAACTGAAAACAGATGTCATATACTTCAGAAAAAGTGACCAAACCCTCCGGTGTCCGAGGCCAGATCTGGCCTCGGACACCGGAGGGTTTGGTCACTTTTTCTGAAGTATATGACATCTGTTTTCAGTAAGAAAGGTTTGTTGTGGGTTTTTACAAACAGATAAACGGGATTTTAAGTAATCTATGTGACAGTGCGTACGAGCACTGTTACAATACCCCCTTTCTTAGGAAAATAAAAAATAGGAACTATTTTTTATGAATCAAAGCAGTCCAATAAAAAGAACAACCAAGTCGTGAGAACCACGAAAGAAAAAAACTGGAGAAACCAAGCATAAAGAGTTTAAAGAGACCATGCGTACTTTATGTGGTAACATGCCTTTACAAAATACCAAACTAGAAATTGGTGCGGTTGGGCACACGGGCCACCGACCGGAGATAAACTACACTTTACAACTAGAAAGTGGGATTGGTGCGGTTGGGCACACGGGCCACCGACCGGAAATAAAACTACTTACAAATTAAAGCTACTAATGGATGCGGTTGGGCACCATCGCCACCGACCAAAATAACAACCTTACAAACTATTAGTGTTGTTTACCTTCAGCAAACCTCGAGTTTATGGATGCGGTTGGGCACCATCGCCACCGACCAATTCTCTAAGTTAAACAATCCTCCAACAAACAACAAAAGACGACAAGATAGATCAGTTAGGCACCCTCGCCACTGACTATAGTCGTTAAGAAAACTCTTCGATGAGCAAACAGCAAGAGCTTTCCAACCTCCATTACAAACTTCGAAAATAATTCCCCAATGTGACTGGCTCCACTCCACCAATCTTCCAAACACAAAGGGAAAAAGAAAAAGGTGTGTGCTATGACACAAAATCTAATTCACCAATGTGACTGGCTCCACTCCACCAATCTTCCAAACACAAAGGGAAAAAGAAAAAGGTGTGTGCAAAGACACAAAAAAGCTAATTCACCAATGTGACCGGCTCCACTCCACCAATCTTCCAAACACAAAGGGAAAAAGAAAAAGGTGTGTGCAAAGACACAAAAAAGCTAATTCACCAATGTGACTGGCTCCACTCCACCAATCTTCCAAACACAAAGGGAAAAAGAAAATGGTGTGTGCAAAGACACAAAAAAGCTAATTCACCAATGTGACTGGCTCCACTCCACCAATCTTCCAAACACAAAGGGAAAAAGAAAAAATAATAGAGTGTACTGAGACAACTCTAAGAAGCCTATGTGTACCGGCGCAACACCACCGGCTTTCCCTACACCAGGGAATAAATTTTCGACATACACCCATATGAGCAGTCTAAAGCTACCGCCTCCACAAAGAGGGGTTGAAAAATCCAATTCCTTCCTCAAGGGCCAGTTGAGGTAAGGAGTAAAAGTCACAAGCCGAGAGATCGGTACCAATTGGTCAAAACCGAGAAAGTTAAGATTAAATTATAAGGCTACTTTTAAAGACTAAATTTAAAAGCTAAATTAGTAGCTAAATTGGGAAGCTAAATTTAAAGGTTAAGCTAATACTACTTTAAGTTAAACTAATTCCCTCCTGACAGACCCTATTCTACGATAGTTCCTCATAAGGACTTAGGAACTACCGCTCAGTTAGACGGCTTTTACGTCACGCTACTGGCGGCGGTAGGGAAATGTATTCTACGAACCCGTCCCTACACGGGGACTTGCACAGTTAGACGCCTCTTACGTCACGCTTCTGGCTGCGGTGGAGAAATGTATTCTATAACCCGTCCCCACACGGGTGTTAAAGAAGAGAGAAATCACGAATGTTAGAAGTAACTAAAAACCATCTAAACAAAATAAAAGCGTGCGTGGAGAATATTAAAAAATAAAAAGACTAGGGTAATTTCCCTAGGAAAAACAAATTCCAGAACAAGGCTGGACGAAAAAGATCTCCACGCAATACCGCAACAAAGTACAATAAATAATAGAAATAAGTCTTAGAACTTATGAAATAAAAATAAAGTTTAGTCTATTATATATCAGAAAGAGAACCAAACAAAAACAAATAGATCCATAAGAAAAAGTTAGTGAGTTTAGATACAAACTATAGTCTCAAAAATACTTCCAAGAAAAATTTAATTGATGTCAGCCGTCGGGACGAAAAAAGCGTAGCTAGGAACAAGAAATATCAATTCGAAACATCAACACGACTAGTCGAAGCACGACACACTTCTAAGCGAAATGGTGTTCGACCACCGTCCACCCGTTCTTGAATCAGTAACTTTTGGTATATATGCGATCTCGAGTCGAGTCTTAACAAGTCAGTGGTGACATTTATCTTAATGTATTTAAACGTTTCAGGCCTCTTTTGGTTTTACTATCCGTTCTTAATATATGTCCAGATTTTATTACACTTTAAACAAGTTTAACTTATAATAGCTATGATATTATACCTAGGAAACTTCTCAAGATTCGAGTTAGACACACTAGGTTGATAACATACCCTAAATTTTACAAAATTTTAAAATTAAAAGTTTAATCTCATATAAAACATAGTTTCCATACCTAGTTTTTTCAGTACAAAGTCAGATTAACAAGAAAATTCAAATAAAAAAATAATGAAGTTAAAATTGTTCACCCTGTATGAGGGTTTGACACTACTGCTTCCCCTGTATATGGCTGATGGTACCTTCAATACACTCTGTATGTTGCTATAATTATTTATCAAACAGTTACTAAACAAAAAAAATTTAAGTCGAGAAAAATTATTGTCTCCGCTAAGGGACACCCTGTATATTGTCAAAAACAAATGAAAATGATAACTATTTCCAGATTAGGTTCAAAACAAGCAAGCACTATTCAAAGTAAAGTATTCTAGAAACACTACAAAAAAATTTTAATTAATTAAAATTAATTAAATTGAAGTATCTGTTTTAGGTAGTCTGTGACAAAAATTTAACTAACTAGTTTTACAGTATAAATTCTATGCTTTTTTAAAAATATTTTAATGTAAACCGTAAAAACAATCTATTATGTACCTAAATTTCAAAAGCACAATAAATATCTCACCCAAAAACAGTAGATATAATGCTAAAACAAATGTTTACCAAAACAGATCAACAGCTGTTTGGGTAAACAACACACAGGTTTAAAAGTACAATGCCAGAAATCAGAATACAATACAAGTATTAAAAGGTCTCAAATTCATGTCCAGGTGCAAATACACAATATTAACCGCTTATTAAATATTTAAGGTAACCAGTTTTATAAAGGTAAACGTTTAAAGTCAAGTCAGATCATGTCATGTCCCTGTTCGGGCGCCAATTGTAACGTTATATGTGTGAATGCTAATGTGTATGATTATTGGTATCACAAAGTTATGTCTGAATAAAGTTTTTACTAAAAAAAGGAAAGTTTTATTTATAAGATACTTACTGGAATCACCAAAGCTGACCCTAAACTCAGTAAAGTTTTGCTAAAGAAAGTTTCCCGGGCTAGAGGAAGGGACCCATAAAGATATAATTAGATTGGCTTTCCGGGCAGAGATAAATAAGATAAAAAAATAAGCTGTCCGGAGCCTAAAACAAAACAAGAAAAGAGAGAGTCACTTCTTGTAGCCTGAGACCAAAACAAGAAATAGAAGATGTGTCCGGACTGGGGTTCAAATTTACAAAATTAAATCTAAGAAATCGGGCGCCAGAACCTTCAGTCACACATCAGTTAAGACCGGATGCTAAGTCTAAAGAACAAAATGGAAGCTTTTAATCATAAGGGAGGGGAAGTTAATTGAAAATATCTGGTTACCTTTTACAAGTTTATTCCATTATTTATTTTCCCCGAAGGGGGTTAGATTGACCACATATCTTATTCCTACAGTCTGAACAGCGGATACTAGAGGCTTATTTAATATTACACATTAATTTTCTTTTTAAAACCTGGACATGTCAAAGCGAGAATTTGTTATTTTAACGTTACCTAACTAATTATTAAAATTTCGAGACCTTTTAAAACAGGGCAATATGTCACCGACCTGAACCGGGAGTCGTGCGTGGTGGTTACCGAGGGAAGTCCATGCCACGTTGATCCTCCCTATCTCGGCGAAGCTCGGGAGTACTGTGAGCCTGCGGCTCCTCGGGACGGCCGGAGTGGTAGGTGCGGCTAGGCGCCAACTTACATCAACGGGGGGAGCTCATCGCTCCGGGAGAGTTTCATGACCCTCATCTTAGGTCATCCCAATAAAAAATTGGCGGGAGGAAAAAGAGAAAAGGGAGAGAAAAGGAAGAGAAAAAGGGCAAACACGCTTCCGTCTGTAAAGGAAAATGGCGCGCGTTAGCATCCGATTATTTCGACCTATTTTCTTAAAGATGGCGATCCTACACTATTAACAACGAGGAAATACTTACATTTGCCCCTTGAAAATAACAGTAAACGGCCATCTCAACCGCCGGGTTACAAGGATCACATCTTGGAGCAACTAGAACAATCACGTAGGCGGTAAGAACTCGGTCGGGAAAAGAAATTAAATCGGATTAAATTTTCTTGAAATATTCATACCTGCTGATCCGGAAGACTCTCCAAAAAGAAGCAACTGCTTAAAACTTTAAAAGATCACACTATCACTTGTGATATAAATAGATTTCCTCGAGCACTTGTTCGTATGCCAGGCTTCGGAAAAAGTGAGAGAGCGGAAGCTCTTAAGTGTAGACACACTTAAAAAAGAAATGTTGCCAGGAATCTAAATGATTTCTGTTTAAGTCAAGGATTAAACTGATAGAGGAATCAAATTATCCGTGACATTCTGCGACGTTTGACGTTTGTCAATGTCAGGTGTCAATTCTGACGCATGACAGAACGAGGTTATTTTATAAAGTACGGCGATGACGTAGGGAAGAAGCAAAACAACATGAAATTAATGGAATTTGTATGATAAATCACCAATGGTTAACTCTGAACGGCACCATTGGAATAAAACATTAACTAAGAAAGGTTTGTTGTGGGTTTTTACAAACAGATAAACGGGATTTTAAGTAATCTATGTGACAGTGCGTACGAGCACTGTTACAATATATAATAATAAATAATAATAAATACTCTTTATTGCACACCTCATACAGTTACAAGCACAAATTTTACAATTAGATAAATTTAGGTAGAGGTAACAACAGGCGGTATTATCGCTAATGAGCGATTTCTTCCAGACAACCTTTGGGTTTGGGTATATATACATACAATCAAAAAAATAATTTTCAGAATCGGTTCATACATGACGGAGTTATGGAGTAACAAACATAAAAAAAACACGCCGAATTGAGAACCTCCTCTTTTGAAATCTTGAAGTCGGTTAAAATTTGCTGTTGCCGGCTGACCGGGTTTGAATGAAAATAAATTACCGTTTCATACATATATGGAGGCCCGGTCTGACCAGAAGGTCGTTTTTTAAGCAAGAGACTCCTAACTCCTAATCCTAGTTCTGTGGGTGGTATCATCATCCTTCTTAGTTTTGAGAGCGAATAATTTCGACGAATAAGATCTGCCGAGCTGAAGGCAAAGCTCGCTGTAGAGCCGAACGTCCGAAGCGCATTAGTTGAAAATGCCTCTGCGGTAGTAGAAGGACCGAGATCGAACACGAATTAACGTTATAGAGTTAACCGGAAGGCCGAAAGCCCGATAAGGCAGCATTCTCATATCCGCATGAGAGGAAACGTGCGAAAACCAACCAATAGCTTTGTCCTTTAACGGCTTTAACTAAGAAACTGTGACTTTTTTGCTCCCGTCTTAAACATTCTACCTGGCCATTTTTGGTATGAATAGATATCGTCAAGTGTGTTCTTTCTTGATATGGGGGGCTCCGGGCCCCCTTTCCACGCATATCACGTGATTAACTTTATAAATACTCGTTTTTCTCCCGTCTTAAATATTCAAACTAATCATTAAATTTTGGTATGGAAAATAAATCGGTTAGTGTAATTTTTCTTAGCGCGGGTGGCAACACCTCCCGAGCCCCCTTTAACCCTTATTACGTCGGTAACTTTATAAATACTCTTTTTCTCCCGTCTTAAATATTCAACATTATAATTTTTGGTTTGCAAAGAAGATAGTTCAGTGTGTGTTTTCTTGTCTTAAATAATTCAACCTCATTCCGCTCACGCCCCGCGAACCGTGAACACACATACGCCGTTGTACTGAGTGTTGTTACATATCTACCCTCATTATGATTAAGTGTACGGTTTGCCAAAAATCGGTTAATAAAAAGAGTCCAGCTCTAACTTGCAGTAGGTGTGACAGTATTGTCCACGAAAAGACGGATTGCAGTGGGCTGACCAACAAGCAACGAACCGCGCTCCATGCGGCGGATGCGCTGGAATGGGTATGCCAAAATTGTCATCTATCCTCAACCAGGCGCACGTCGTTCTTGTCGGCTGTGGAGGACGAAGATGAAGACGATGAAGGTGGTGCTGGTCGTGCCGATGCACCCCCCCTCAACCTGAAGAAGCTCCTGGACAACATCAGCAAAGAGGTGCATAAGATTGTGATGCATGAGCTCGCGGAGTTAACAAAGTCGGCGCGATATGCTAGTGATAAGATTGTTGAGTTCGTGGAAGCTACCATAGCTGTTAAAGAGAAGATAAAACACCTTGAAAAGCAAAACTCTGCTCTCAAAAATCAAAATACCCAGCTAGAAACTAGAATCGCTGCGCTCGAACAGCGAGTTGATGCTACCGAACAAGCCGCTATGGATGATTGTGTCGAGGTAGTGGATGTCCCCGTGAAAGTGGATGAGAATGTGTTGGAAATTGCCCAAAAGATAGGATTGTCCTTAAAAACCCTAGATGAAAGCAATATACATAGCGTACGTTCAGCTCGTCGGCTACCCTCCCGTGATGGCAAGTCAGGAGCGATATTAGTACAGCTAAGCAACTCCGAGACCAAGCAACGTTGGATCTCAGCTGGTCGTAACGCGGATATCTTGGCTTCCAGTTTACTGCCTGACCTGGAAGGCGCGGAGGCCGTTGCTTAAATATCACTGCGGGAAGCACTCACTGGTCGAACTAAATATCTGCTATTCCAAGCGAAGTCTAAACTCAAGGATACGCAACATTTCAAGTATGTCTGGTGTAAGCATGGTAAAGTTCTTGCTAGGAAAGGTGATAAGGATAAAATCTACTGGATTCGCACTGAAAAAGACATTGAGACCTTAGTTGCCTAAAGTTGAACCACAGTGTAAACTAATTTACTTATATATAAGTATTAGTCATTAATATGTTTATGTCAGATATTGGGGAAAACGTATCAGAATTATACGATTGTATTGATCTAAACCACTACATATGTCAACTTCCTAAAAATATATACAATAAGTTAATCTGTGTGCATGTCAACTTGAAATCACTCTTTAAGTACTTTATCAACCTACAACAAATTATTTACTCATGTAATCGGTCTATCATTGACATAGTGGTAGTCACAGAAGCTAATATTTCGTCAGAAGTAAGCAACTTGTTTAGCCTGGCAGAATATACATTGCACACACAGCTAAGGAACAGAAAGGGCGGTGGTATCATTGTTTACGTACACAAAAAACACAAATTTATACATTCAAAACAAACCCACAATAGTTTTGAGTGTCTTGCCGGCACCTCGATAACCCCGTCAAAATGTAACTTAGCCCTGTGTGCAGTGTACAGACCTCCAAACAAAAACAAACACTTATTTGTAGCTGAACTAGAACGTACGTTACACTTTGCACTGGGATATGATTTAATTGTTTTAGGCGATATGAATATTAACCTCGCCGCAAATGGGATTGATGCTGTAACAGAATCATACAAAAATATGATGAGCAGCCACGGTCTTGTAAGCAGGATTGCGAGTTACACAAGGGTAGAAACCCGAAAAAATGAAGTAACAAAATCGTGTATCGATCACATATTCGCACGATCCCGATTGCAAGATGTGTACTGCGGAGCGCTCTGCACTAATCAGGCCCTCGAGCTCTGCTTGGAGTGCACCTATTTGGATAGTCCCAAAGAAAATGGATGCGTCCGGAAAACAAAAATGGAGACTTGTAGTTGATTTTAGAAAACTTAACGAGAAAACTATTGCTGACAAATACCCCATACCTAATATTTCAGACATATTAGACAAATTAGGCAAATGCCAATATTTTACCACACTTGATTTAGCAAGCGGTTTTTACCAAGTTGAAATGGACCCTGCGGACATTCATAAAAGTGGATTCAACGTAGAATAGGGCAAATTTGAGTTTTTACGCATGCCCATGGGTTTAAAAAACTCCCCTTCCACATTCCAAAGAGTCATGGATAACGTACTTCAAGGATTGCAAAATTCCATTTGTGTAGTGTACCTAGATGATATTCTGGTATTTTCAACATCATTACAGGAACACATAATAAATCTTAAAAAAATCTTTCAAAGACTTAAAGAATCAAACTTTAAAATTCAAATGGACAAATCTGAGTTTTTAAAACAAGAAACCCCGTACCTAGGACATATCATAACGCCCGATGGCATAAAACCCAATCCTGACAAAATAAAAGCTATAGAAAAGTACCCCTTACCGAAAACCAATCGGCAGATTAAGCAATTTCTAGGCCTCTTAGGCTACTACAGAAAATTCATTCCCGACTTTGCCAGAGTTACAAAACCATTCACCGAATGTCTCAAAAAAGGAAAAAAAATAAACATTGACACAAAATACCTAGAATGTTTTGAAAAATGCAAGACCCTATTAACTAACGATCCAATTCTACAGTATCCTGATTTCAATAAAGAATTTTTACTTACCACCGACGCATCTAACGTAGCAATATCCGGAATTTTATCTCAGGGCCCCATAGGATCCGACAAGCCCATTGCATACGCATCACGTACGTTAAACGACGCTGAACTAAATTACAGTACAATAGAAAAAGAGTTACTTGCAATAGTGTTTGCTACTAAATACTTTCGCCCATATTTGTTCGGAAGAAAATTTAAAATAGTTACGGATCATAGACCCCTCCAATGGATGTTTAACCTCAAAGAACCCAATTCACGACTCACGCGCTGGAGTCTAAAACTTTCGGAATACGACTTTACTGTAATATACAAAAAAGGTAAATGTAACACAAACGCGGACGCATTATCACGTATCGAAATTCACAACGAAGTTAGTTCAATAATAGCAAACCCTTCTGAAACCCCCGACATTCGCGAACTAGATGACAGACAAACTGACTCAGACCATACAAGTTTAGAAAATCCTATTTTAGAAATACCCATTTCAGAAGATCCCCTTAACACATTTCCTAGACAGATCGTCTTAAATATATTAAATCGTAAATCACGCATCTCAGACACGACCACAAAACCTTTCGATTCACGTATAAAAACTATTGTAGAAATATTTGGAGAAAACCTGGAACAAGAAGTTATAAACGCAATAATAAAGCATGTCGATCCTAAACAACGAACGGCAATCCTAGTTAAACCAGCGGACAAAATATACGAAATAGTCCTTATTATTCAAAACAAGTTTAAAAACTCGTCAATGAAACTTTTCCTGGTAAAAACCGAATTAGAAAATGTCACCAGTATTGAGCAACAGCAAACGATTCTCCGAAACTACCACGAAGGTAAGACAAATCATCGTGGGATAAATGAAACATACCTTTCATTGTCTCATAAGTATTATTGGCCGAAAATGCGCGATAGCATTTCTCAATACGTAAACAATTGTCATGTATGCGGTTGCGCAAAGTATGACCGCAACCCAATCAATCAGCAGTTCCAGGTAGTCCCACCTGCAACAAAGCCTTTTGAAATCATGCATGCCGATACCTTTACAGTTGAGCAAGAAAAATACCTAACACTTATCGATTCATTCACTAAATACGCACAAGCTTATATCTTACCTGATGGTACGGCACCTAGCATAGTAAAAGCATTATTAAATCATAGCACACACCATAACTTCCCCTATACACTTGTTACGGATCAAGGAACGGAATTTAATAACCAAATTGTAGGAGAATTTCTAAAACTACATAAAATCAACCACCACAAAATAGCAGCACACGCACCTAACGAAAACGGCCTGATAGAAAGATTCCATAACACTATACTTGAACACCTGCGACTATTAAAGATTCAATACAAAAATGATCACTCTAAAGATTTATTACCCTATGCCTTACTGGCATACAACAGTTCCATTCACAGTTTAACCAAATGTCGACCGTATGACCTTCTAAATGGGCACTTCGACCCTAGAGACCCGATACACGTAGAAACGGAAGAAACCCTATTGCAGAAATACATAGACAATCACAGAAATAAAATGAAAATTGTATACAACTTAGTTAACGACCACTGCCAAAATGAAAGATCAAACATTATGTCACGAGTGAATAGAAACAGGGAGCCGGTTGTTGACTATTCCCCCAATCAAGAAGTTTACATAAAAAATCCGTTAGCCGCACGACAGAAACTAGCCCCGCGATACACGCAGGATAAAATAGAAAGTAACTTGCCTGTTCATATTTATACATCTAAAAAACGCAAACTCGTACCCAAATCACTTTTAAAAAAGATACCTCAATCTCGATTGTTACAGGTTCCTACTGTGGACCTGGATCAACCTGGGCCTAGCTCAGGAGATCCAACTGGAGAAAATTGACGATGGACCTGGACTTTTACCCTTCAAACTTGGACAGACGAAAGTAGTTTCCCACTACCATACCTTCTTACAATACATTGACCTTGACGACATACAGAGAAACCTTGACTTGATCGTAGCACAATTGACTGAAGCGACTAACTCCTTGAACAATAGTACCTTTAATATTTTCAAGTATCAAATTAAATACCTGTATTCTAAAATTGACAAGATTTCGGCACAGCTCAATACTTTTTCTAATAAAAGAGTAAAGAGAGGCCTTATTGACCCTTTAGGCTCGCTAATTAAAAGTATCAGTGGGAACCTAGACTATACAGACGCAATAAAATATGACAATGCTATAAAAATATTACAGGGTAATAACGAGATCCTGTCTAAAAAATTCAATCAGCACATTAGCTTACTTAAAAAGTGGATTGTCGAACAAAACCAAACCTTATCGACATTAGCTATAAATCAACGAAAACTAAATAAAGCATTGCTGGTATTGAGTAACAGTACCTTGACGAATAATGACAAGTTGATTCAATACGCACATCTTAATCAGCTTTTTAATATCATAGCGGACAACGCTAATGATTTGTATTCTGAGATGTTAGGCCTAGAAAACATCTTAGCGTACAGTAAAATAAGTAACGTGCACCATTCTATTTTAAGTATCACCTCAATAAGAGACATAATTATAAATTTGCACAAAATATACGATAGCAAACAAATTCTTAGTCTAGACATAAGGGATTATTATGCTTGCATTAGGATAGGCTCATATTTCTCAGGAAATAAATTAGTAATTGTATTAAGAGTACCCATTATCTATGAAAGCACCTTTGAACTATATAAGTTGTGTCCTTTACCTAATAAATACCACGAAATCCTAATTCCCCCTTATCCGTTAATTGCAACCAATACTCTAGAACATGTGTACATGGAGGCAGAATGCCCGAAATCCGGAGATTGGTACATTTGCGAGCAAAAACTGAGTCATCAGATACGCACGGATCAAGACTGTATACATAAACTCATACATACACAGGAGGTAGATGAAACGTGTAAATCCACGCCTATCTCACTGTCCAAGGAAGCTCTATTAGAGCTGGATGATCAACACTATGCCGTCAGTTTCCCGAAACCAACGAAAGTACAATTAAATTGTCAACAAGAACAACACGTCATGTTAACAGGAAGCTACGTCGCTCTTATACCCCAGCATTGCTCTATCAAGACATCGCAATTTACCATAATTAATACCAACAATAAAGTCCGAGGTCAACCCCTGAAGATTATGTACGTACCCCAGAAAACGCCTAATTACATTAGAGAAGATCGAACTAGCATACTGAAAATGAACTCTATTAATTTGGACAACCTCGAGAAAATTGAACAACAATTGGCCATAGAAAAGCCTGTGGAAATTGACCGAATTCAAGCAACAAATTTTTATCATACATCGATACCGTTTTACATACTTACGCTATCCGGTGCAAGCGCACTCGCATTCATACTATACCGCAGACATAAGGTCGCCGCCGCCGCCGTAAAAATTACCACGACGCAAGGAACTCAAACTGAAGAGCAGAACGTCGCAACATTTTCTGTAGACCCAGAAAATAGTTGCTCAGCTTAGGGGGTTGGTGTCAGGTATGACGTCACGCCATACGTCAGGTCTCCGTGCTACGTCATCACATCGGCCACGTCACACCACGTCATCGCCACCGGCTTACGTAGTTCGATGCACCGCCGCGTATTAGTGATTGTGAAATCATTTGTAATCGATAAAAGCAGATCGCTGCCTCCCGCGCGGTCAATCATTAATCCTAAATCGCTTAGGACACTTACTTAAGTTTAATTATATTGTATTTTTGCACCAATATACTCTAATTCTGTAGTACAGACTTCTTATCATTTTCCTCCGCTGCTGCCACTCCCTATATCTATATAATTAGTGTCCTAAGCGATTTAGGATTAATGATTGACCGCGCGGGAGGCAGCGATCTGCTTTTATCGATTACAAATGATTTCACAATCACTAATACGCGGCGGTGCATCGAACTACGTAAGCCGGTGGCGATGACGTGGTGTGACGTGGCCGATGTGATGACGTAGCACGGAGACCTGACGTATGGCGTGACGTCATACCTGACACACTTACTTAAGTTTAATTATATTGTATTTTTGCACCAATATACTCTAATTCTGTAGTACAGAGTTCTTATCATTTTCCTCCGCTGCTGCCACTCCCTATATCTATATAATTGGCGCAGTCGGTAGGATTGATTCGGTCTAGTCGCGAATAGATCACCGTGATCTCGTTCCGGCGTCGATCAACAAAAGGACCCTGGCAGACAGACGAGGCGATCAAGAAGTATAAACAGCGGAATAGAGTCGGCGCACACAAGGGAATCTACGATGAAATTGGCTTGGTGAGTACACATATGAGATTGGTTGTAATTTACTATCCCAGTGTTCCCAGGCAACTTACACAAATTACAGGCCTATTACACCATAGACAAAATTGTAGAAAAATATATCAGTAGCCAGATACATACATTTTACAATACTCATAATGTCCTCTCTGAAAATCAGTTTAGTTTTCAGCCAACATGTGGTCACATGAAGCCAACCGAGAACGGTACGCGATGTCCGCATTATAGGACATAGTCATGACTGTCTGCACTCCACAGGATTCGGCCTAGATACTTGCAGATTTAGAACAAGTGTCGAGTCAAAAGTATTTAGGGAGGATTATTGACAATCGTTTTAACTGGGATGAACATATTAACCTGGTATGTACTAAACTGAGAGCAGTTATGGCAAAAATGTATATCTTGCGAAATAGAATACCGTTTAATTTCCGACTAGATATTTACAATGCGCTTGTCGAAAGTATCATCTCCTACGGCCTTAGTAGTTACGGTCGTACCTTTAAGTCTTATCTCGACAAAATATACAACTTACAGGTGCGACTACTTAAGCTTGTAGTACCTTACAATATTAAAATCAGCCGAAAATCGGATAGGGATCTCTTTAGTATGTGTAAAGTGTTACCAATACACACTAAGTTTAGTTATCAAATGTTAAAAGAACAGTACTTTAGAACCGAAATACAGCATTTAATCGACCATCCCAAAACAACTAGACAAGTGAAAAATCGCATGCTAAGGAAACCCCAATTCGATAACTTTTACGGACGACAAACATCGCAATATATCCTGCCAGATTTAATAAATAAACTCCCTACTGAATGGAAGGCTAACATTACACCCCACAATATTTCCATGTACCTTAAAAGAGAAATTCTGAAGCAGTTGGAAGAGGTGTAATGTTGGGTATGCATATATATATATATATATATATGGGTGTTTATGTGTGTGTGTGTGTGTGTGTGTGTGTGTGTGTGTGTGTGTGTGTGTGTGTGTGTGTGTGTGTGTGTGTGTGTGTGTGTGTGTGTGTTTGTGTATGTAAAAATAATATATGTATAAATCAAAAGTTGTTCTCGTACATAGTTGGAGCAGCCTGTACTAGGCGAGCGCAGACCGGTCCCGATAGCGCGACCGGCTCACTAAACAAAAGAACAAGGAAAACGTTATCAGCGCCCGATGCAATGGTTTTTACTGTGTACTTTCAATTTTAAATAGATTATAAGTAGTTATGTAGTATGTAACAAAAAAATGCAAAAATTGATTTATATAAATTACTGCGGAATCGGTATCGAGACAAACCACACCGGTTTACCGATACTCTTGTATCAAAGTGTTATTGTTATTGTTAATTACCTTAATAAATAAATAAAAATAAATAAAAACCTTATCATGAAATTTTTGGTAAAAAAAAAAATCGTTCAGTGTGTTTTTTCTTAGTGCAGGGTAAAAAGGGTTAAAGGGGGCTCGGGAGGTGGAGCTCCCTCCCAAACCCCCTTTTACCCTTTTTACGCTTTTAACTTTATAAATAATATTTTTCTCCCGTCTTAAATATTCAACCTTAGCCCCCCTTTAACCCTTAGTAAATTGTTAACTTTTTAAATACAATTTTTTCTCCCGTCCTTAACATTCAACCTAACCATTTTTGGTATGAAAAAAGAAAGTTCAGCGTGGTTTTTCTCAGAGCCACGCATTCACGTGGTTAATTTTATAAATAACCTTTTTGATATAATTGCTCAAAAAGTTTAGTTTATGTAGCTGCAAATCGTGCGTTAAGTTTGATTTTATGCACTAGTGCTAAAAAGTAATCTGATCTACAAATAGTGTGTAAAGTTTGATTTTACGCACGATTTGTAGATCAGAATTTTAAATAAATGTGTATTATGCGAGACCCGCTTATAAATGACACACCTGAACTACGCGCGATTGGGCATAAAGGAGTATTATGCGAAACCCCATAGTATTACTTGAACAGCGCGCGATTGAATGAAGCTGTTGTATCGAAAACTACAATTTTTTCCCCCTACAAATTTTTGGTATGAATAAAAATCGTTCAGTGTGTTTTTTCTCTGTCCACCGAGCCCCCTTTTCACGCTTGTTATGTCGTTAACTTGTTAAAAAGTATTTTTTCTCCTGTCTTAAATATTCAACTTTATCATTTTTGGTTTGCAAAAAAATCGTTCAGTGTGTGCTTTCTTTGTGCGGGGGGCTCCTTTCCCCGAGCCCCCTTCCACGCATTCCACGTGGTTAACTTTATAAATACCCTTTTTTCTCTTGCCTTAAATATTCAAACCTTATCATTTTTGGTTTGAAAAAAAAAATCTTTCAGTGTGTTTTTTCTTAGTGCGGGGGGCTCCAACTCCCGAGCCCCTCCTTTAAACCTTATTACGTCGTTAACTTTATAAGTACTCTTTTTTCTCCCGTTTTAAATATTCAACCTTATAATTTTTGGTATGAATAATAAAAGTTCAGTGTGCTTTTGCTTTGTGCCACGAGCCCCCCTTTAACCCTTAGTACTTCGTTAACTTTATAAATACTGTTTTTTTTCCCGTCTTAAACATTCAACCTAACAATTTTTTGGATGAAAAAAAGTCGTTCAATGTGCACTCTTTTTTCTTCCTTCTTAAATATTCAACCTTAGAATTTGTCACTTGAACTCAGTATATATAAATACTGCTTTGATTATTAAACCAACCGGATGCGAGACGCGCACTAATTTCTATCAGAAAAAGGCTGCCAATTTCGGCGCGGGGGACGAGGAAACGCACACAAATACTGTTAACACTAATGCATTTTCCATTGACGTCGCTACACACGCACACGATAAAATTATCAAACACTAGCATAAAATATACTCACACAAGTATAAACACAGACACAGACAACCTGTCCGTGAACGAGATAATGTCATCTTTAAGTAAACGTACACAGTGCGAGGAACGCGTCGATAATAATATACTTAAGTATCGATATTTGTGACGTTGAAAAC
Source organism: Pammene aurita (assembly GCA_947086415.1). Lineage (NCBI taxonomy): Eukaryota > Metazoa > Arthropoda > Insecta > Lepidoptera > Tortricidae > Pammene > Pammene aurita. The sequence continues at coordinate 20,534,035 of OX352290.1, forward strand.
GTACATCATTGGTACATCATTGTCGGTTGTTAATAGAGTTAATTTCTAAATGATTTTTTTATGGTAACGCCTTATTGACAACCGATAATGATGTACCTTTGACTTGAAAATGTCACATTTTATCGTAGATTCATTTATCGTATGCCTACATGTCACTGGATATAGATAGGCATTTCTTCCCTAGGGTAGTGGGAAAGCAGATGATGAAGAAAATCCAGTGAGTGCTGCGAGGTCCAGGTAGGACAGTAGAGCTGCCAAGTTTGTAACTCTTTTAGCACCACCCAGGGATTACGTGTAGGGTTGTCTAAGGTGTTTCCTACGGACGCAGAGAAACATTGATCGTAGGTTAGTTATATATTTTTGTTTATTTACCAAGTATAAGGTTTAGCTATTGATATAATTATAATGTTAAGTTGTGATTAAATATCAAGTTTTCTACCAGCATATTACTTACAATGTTAGTATTCTATGTAAGTTAGTTTGTCTATTTGTTCAGGACAAATCTTGCAAGCTGATTTAGAATAACTTTTATATTATCAATTTAATATTTTGATGTGTATTTGCTTTTAAAGTTAGTGGAAAATACTACAAATTGGAAACAAATAACTATTACAATGAAACATTGAACTGCAAAGAACTTTGGAACATCACGGGATTTGAACCCACGTGTTTAGGTTACCGTTCCAATGTGCTTCCAATTACACTAGACGTTCCTCTATCCACCTCAGTGAATTTTTCACTGTAATGAACAATGATGAATCAGTCACTAGCGATATCGTGATGTTCCAGAGTCCTTCGCAGTTGATATTTTGATTGTAATGGGCATCTGTTTCCAATTTGTGTTTTTATTTCTATTATCTCTTCTTCATTTTCTATTATAAATAAAAAGTATAACATACTGCTAATGTTAATATCGATATTTATTTTTGTGCTGTACCATCACTAAAACTTACCCGTTAGGTACAGTGATACCAGAGTCAGAAATTAAAAGCGCCTATTTACTCGTAAGGGGATAAGTGTGTATACCGTACCTTATAATAAATAAAGTATAATCCATACAAAATTAAAATGCTACATTAAATGTATGGTGAAAATAAAGGAACGAATTAATTTCTAAACAGGAATATCGTTATTTCAAGAATCTACAAGTATATTTCACTTAAGGGGCGCCACACATTAGAGCGGATTTCAGTGCGGAATTCAGCACACTAGCTGAAATTTGTCTATTAAAACGGAAATTTGTTTATGGTAGCTGTATTTTTGAGACCATAGACAAATTTCAGCTATTGTGCCGTACTACAAGCACACATACGCTGATTTTCTTACGCTAATTATTCTCAGTTGGGGCTCCTTTCCGAACCAGTAGTAGTTTATTGCCCTTCCCATAATACGGTTTTAATAAGATTTGATTTCAATACAGTTGTTAAACCGGTGTTTATGTTTTATTTCATTACCGTGCTTAATGTGCTATAGGCTAGTTTATCCTGATAGTGTCAGTTTTTTGAGTTCCAAATCACCTTACAGCCCTGCCCTCGGCGGTCCTCGACGACATATATAATTTAAAAAGCTATGCGTGTGAATGTGTTTTACCTTTGAAGTACTGACGTTAATCTTTTCATTTTTGTTAATGATTGAAAATAATATGTAATTTGAATAATTTAAAAGTCGATTATAATACGTTTAGAAATAATTTAATAACAACACACACACAGACACACTGCTTTTTTAACAGAGCAATGCTTTACAATTATGGCTGTATGCCGAATGGGTCTCTGCCTAACCCACGGAGTATCTTTTAAGTGTAAGTAGTCTAACCTGTCATAACAATGACAATGAATGACATAATGGAGGACGTATTTCTGCCGCACTGGAGTCGATTACTCTTGTTTGCAATATTTCACTTACCTCCCTCGATGTAATCGTGTTCATAATTGCATACCCAATTTATGAATGAATTCATTCATAAATTGGGTATGCAATTATGAACCCGATGGTACAATGTACTATGAAGAGTCAAGTTTAAAAATTACCCTAAAGCAGATGTAGTACCATTAAGTGGCAACACTTTTAGATTGACAATATTTTTTAGTTTTTTGCTAATTTCGTGCACTATTTGATGATATTTAGACGTAATTATACTTACAGATGAAAAGAAACGTTATCCTTATGTAAACCAGATAACTCAGATCTTTTCTTACATGAAAACACGCAGCAATTCGGCATTTTTACCTCAGATCGTTCCGGGCTGACTGACATTCATTGAATGGCGTTTGACGCGCGACAACTAGTTTTATATAACCGCTACGACCAGTGGTCTTGTACTTTTGGCAGAGGGGGACGCCTGACAATTACCACTCCATTGGTTTATTTCTCTGAGATAAATACTGTCAACTGCTACAACTTGGCCTACGATGCACAAGTTTTCCTAGCTTGAAAAACATGGTTTTCTTCACCATACAGCTATTTATATCTTATTCCTGAGATGGCTGATGAGCAAATTAGGTAGCAAATCTAAATTGTGGTGGCAGAAAATATAGTTGCCTTTTATTTAATGTGTTTCCTTCACTTTATTTGGGAAATTTTTGATGATATCGTCTCAAAATCACGAACTCTTTCGATTCCAGTAGGATACAAAATGTCTCCCTTTTTTCTTATATTTTTCATTAGTTCCATTCTCTTATGGTCATAATAAGTTTAGTCATTAAGAAGCTCGTGATTCTGAGTCAAAATCACCTAAAAAGTACCCAAATTAAAAAAAGTGTAATATACAACTTTAAATAAAATATTATATCTCCTTGGCCCATAAATTTTATTTCTTCTTGGCTCAAAAATTGGCATCTCCTTTAGCAGACGGATTGTTAGAAAAATAGAAATTGTTTAGGATACTTTAAATAAAACGGAGAAAATAAAATTAGGAATTACAAAAAACACTGTTAGAATTATTTTGACTATAGCGCCCTCTATTAGCTGCATTCGAGATTAACAGGAACACCCTGCGCCATTAAGATTTTGAGTCAACTAATGTAGATAATAATTACGAAATTTAAATTAAAAAAATACAAAAAGAATGTCATAAGTGAGGGATCAAACCTGAGACGTCTTATGTAGATAGCTACCTTTAATCAACTGCACCACGTAAGGCATTAATTGTTAGGTCAAATTAGGCTACGCATTCAACATACGTTTTTTGCGATTTGACATACGATTTTTGCGAACTCACATGTCATTATATCTCAGCGAACTCACAACGGTCTTAAGCGCTATAGATCATCATGGCGCTTAAGTTATTTGTATCGTAGCGAATTGAAAATGGTCTTACGCGTCATGGATCTTAATGGCGCTTAAGGCCTTTATGCCGTTTCCACCATTTTGAGAAATTTCCAAAAAACGCCACGTCTGAAAAATTTTACATAACTAAAGAATCCGCTCACAAAATCTCACGGGAAAAATTGTTAAGAAATGCGACCTGTAGAGGAGAACATCCGGACATGTGAAAGCATTTCGGCCCAAGCTGAAACGGAGACCTTCGCTAACGCTCGGTCAACTACACTCCAAAATCAAAAGCTTTTTTCGTCCTTATTATAAAAAATTAAGTGATTTAAGCGACATGACATGAGAATAGTAGGTGTATATCGGGCGATACAGTAGCACTTTTGTATTTATACGTCTTTGACTGTACCTACCTATTCATATCATGTCCTTGGCAAATATCATCCAAATCGATCCTCCAGTCAAATCAGTCTAAGCATGAAAAAGTAAGAACAGGCGCGGTTACAGCCTACAATTGGGGGGGGGGTCACTATGAAATAGGGGAGGGGTTACTATTTTTTTATAAATTGGTGGGGGGTTTATAAATTGGTGGGGGGGCATGCACTAATGCAGAAATGTTTTTTTGAGGGGGGTCAGTAATGAATTTTTCAGATTTGGGGGGGGGTCATGTCCCATGTGAACCCCGCCCCTCGAATCGCGCCTGGCTAATAAATATACACATAGAAATCCATACTTCATAACCTAACAACTTATTAACGAATTTAGGTCTAATATTAGTTAGAAGACATATAAGTAGGTAAGATTAGAGAAAAGTAGAATAAATATCAAAAACGTGAGGCCGAGTATTTACATGCACTGTACAATGTGCGGCAATTAATTTATTGTCGTTTAATTTTGTTCTACTATTACATCAATAATTCAATTAAAGCTTAAATTATATGTCATTTCCATTGATCTTTGGATAAAATTAGGTATGTATGTAAACTCTTTATTGTACATAAAAAGGTAACAATACAAAGATGATAAAAGAAAAAACAAAGGAGAACTTATCCCTGTGAGGGATCTCTTCCAGTTAATCTTTGGGCAATAATATTGTTTAATATTATTGCCCAAAGATTAATAAGTTGACAAGTTTATCTTTTAGCGTTGATAATTTAGTGTTTTGGACTTATTGTCAAATACAGATTCGTGCAGGAAAAGTTGCAATCGTTTCCATAGAACACGGCTTTAAAGTTTACATTTCCGTAAAAAAACTTTCCGCCGAAGTAAGATGCCATCATTTCTTCCATGTTAAGCTTTAGTCCGTATTCACCCTGGGAAGAAAACAATTTTTTTACTTTTATTTAAGGCAGGCACCTGGTTTCTGCCCATCACACAAACGATGTTATTTTATTTTAAGTCGGACTCACGCTTGACAGTAGATTTCTAATTATTTTTCCAGTAATCTATAGCTAAAGAACTATTTTCTGCATTAAAAAAAATTAGGCTCAGCAGTTTCCAAAATAAGGAGGGGCCAAGGATCAATTTTCGCCATTTCAACAGAGTTCAAAAAAGTAGTCTACAAAAACTAAGTACTGGATATTAATTATACATTTTCTCATTTTTAGGGTTCCGTAGCCAAATGGCAAAAAACGGAACCCTTATGGATTCGTCATGTCTGTCTGTCTGTCTGTCTGTCTTTTTTTAACCCCCTTAAAATTGGCTGGCACAAATAGACAGATGAACAGCTGGACAACCGGACAGGCGGACAGACTGACAAATGTATACATACGAGGTATCCTGTAAGGGCTTGTAGTTACGTGCGTTAGTTTACTAAGAAATAACGTTATAAAAAATAAAATAGTTTTCTACCTTCAAAATCACGCAGTGTTTTGAAATCTTAAACATACTCTCGAACAATTGTCTGAGGAACAGATGATCACACGGTTTATTCATCTGAAATCTGATCAGCTCTTTTCCGTTTGAGGAAGCCACAATTTTTCCCTGAAACACACCATTCCCACCAATGATGTCACACGTACTTTTGGCGAGACTTTTTGAGATATTTTATCAACTAAATGCGATATAGTTAGGTAACAAATTCTAGGTTTTCCAGAGTCACAAGTAAGTTTAACTGATGTACAATTGACTTTTATTAGATGATTTTATTTGAATGATACGGAATTAGTATTTTAAAAGGGGGCTTTTCAAAAAAATCGTGTTGGGGGCAACACGATTTTTTTTTCACGACGGTGGCAAACAAGCAATTTGCCCACATGATGGTAAGCAGCTCCTATAGCTTATGGACGCTTGCAACTCCCGAGGTGTAACATGCGCATTAACGACCATTTATAAAAGTGGAGGATTCACTGTGTGACGGCTAAAGGCCCTATAATATAGACTTTTATTGCTTGATTTTATTTGATTTGAATGACCCGAAACTAATACTTTAAAAGTCCCCGACACAATTATTAATAATCGCAGGGTTTATCACAATACCAGTTCTGACCAGAAAATCACTCTCACGTCTCAATAAATCTTAGGGCTTACCTTAGACGGGGTAAAATTATCCAAAACTTTAAAATTTGCAATTAATATTCCACCGTTGATGACGGCGGCTGTTGGGTCAAAAAACGTGCAGTTTTTGTTTCTGGGTCCCGCACAGACATCCAACTTCGTAATTTGCAATTTGAATGGGCCCTGAAACATACAAGTTGAACATGATGGAGGCAGAATTTAAACCATAGGCTTACCACCAACTACAAAAACAATAATTTCGTTATATCCCTCTCTAATAGCAGTATGTTAGAGCAAGGCCGACGCAGACAAGGAAATTTCTATTTTAATTTAGTTTCTTCAGCTCGCACGGTACTGCCACGGCTGAAGCAACAACGCACAATACGAGCACCACCCGGTACCAATAGAAATCGTTCGAATATATCGAATTACCTAGGACCTAAGTATACGTCCAGCAAATACGAGTATTAACAAACCTTTCTGTCTTTTCTTAGCCTTTTCCCAATACAATTTTACTTAGGAGGGGTCAGCTCTCCTCATCATTTTCCGCCAAGCGTATCTATTCTAGGTCGACGAGACATCTAGTTATGCTTTCTTATAAATTATAATACAATATAACATTAAAGTTCCTTTAAAATAAAGGTACTTACTTACCTATTTATAACTAATAGGTAAAAAATCTTAAACTCACGTAATCCGGAGAAGAGCTACACTCAATCGTAAATAAAAAATAAAGCATCATCTTTAAATGCTCCATGATCCGATCGGATCCAGTAAAATTTGACATATTAGTTATTTAAATAATATTCACATAATACTGTTCATTCATATAGACAAGTTTACTTATCTGATGGACACACGGTTCGCTGATTATGTTAACTATACGAGTATCTGGATTTAAACGTTTCGTACCTACTGAATCGCAAACTTTCATGCCAAAATAGTTAGAAACTTATTATGCCTTGATCACACCTACCGAGTACAGTGGGGAGACATCAGTATGCCACTCGACCGAGCTCAAAGAGGACCCAGTGTGTTGACGATGAGGGAGCTTCTTGTTCCTTTAGCCGTCAACACAGTGAATCCTCCTTTTTGTAAAGGGTCGGCAACGCGCATGTGACTCCTTTGGAGTTACAGGCGTCCATAGGTTACGGTAGCTGCTTACCATCAGGCGGGCCGTATGCTTGTTTGCCACCGTCGTGGTATATAAAAAAAAAAGACAGTAAAGTGGCCGAGTGACTGTCCACAAACGTTTTAAAATTTTTAGGCGAGTCAGTCAGTTTGTTTATTAACGACGTGTGTCAAAGCTTGATATGAAGTTTTTTTTCCTAAAATAGTAATTTGTGGAATCGTTGGAGTAGAAAAAGTATCGTTCATGGAAGGGATGTCCTGAGAAATCGGAAAGGATCTTGATCTTTGTGCTACGAGTACTGTTTTAAAGTAATTGCAATCAAGGAATCATAGCAGTGAATTTAGAGCATTTTGTGTGTCATGAATAATTATCATGAACATAAAATCAAATGATGAGTAGTAAGTAGCAAGTACCGAAGCACACGTCGGTTAGCAGCGAGTGGCGAGTGCGGCGGGCGAGCGCGCGGTTTACACCCCGCGAGTGAGTCGGCGAATCAGTGCGGGGAGCACGGGGGTGGGCACTCGGCCTAGTAAAAAGATTGGGGAGCGAGCGACTGTTTCGGTCATTTTCTTGGCCGAGTATATATCGGTGATTTTTGTCACGTATTGTAAGCATTATTATTTATAAATACTTTAACTTTTAAGGATAACTACTTTTTATTTAGCATCATCTTAAAAGAGTGTCAATTGACTATTCCTTATTGTTCGTTCCCGCCATTTTGAAATGTTATTAATTACTGGTATACATATTGTTTAGTTAAACAAAAATTATAATAAAATCCAAATTTGACTGCTTTACAAAACGTTTGAAATGTTTTCCTACCTGTATTGTGTCCTCTAAATGTTAGATGATTTTGTAGCAGTCTCGGATTTGGGCCATGATTATTTGTCCGTCATATAGTCCTCGACCCTGTAATAACTCTTTGACATTAAAGTTTTTTTCAAATATTTCTTAAGAGCGGGAAATGATAAATTTAAAGCATCGACGGGTAAGTTGTTATAAATGTGAATACATTGACCAAAAAATGACATACGTATGCTTTGCGGATACGACAACTTTTGATAGCAAGCTAGTTTTTATTTCTAGTATTATAGCTGTGGATGTGGATCAGATTTTTTTTATGTGTGTATATTCTTTACAACAAAAATAATATTGCCATCTAGACACGCGGTAGCGTGTCAAGCCAAGTTCAAGAATAACAGAAATGGCGAACAACTTTTGACCCCCGCATAACTCAAAAACTACGTTTACACTATAATTGTCTTTTTTGTGTTCTTTTCTATATTTTCTTGTACCTTTGAAATGTTCGAGTGAATTGCCCATTTATAATTATAAGTAATGATCTACTATTGATGTGCACTAAATATTGAAATATAGATTAATACTAAATCCCAGTTAATAACGAAATAAATACGAAAGTCGACTATACTCTTAGTTAATCATAAGTACTAAAACTGATATGTTTGGACTAAAAAAAATTAAGGGTGGTATTCTACTCGTTAAATATTTAAGTACCTACATGAAGACCTTAAAATCCACATAAAGATAGGCAGTCACCAATTTTGTTGCTAATTCTTACATTACAGGCACTACAAGTAAGTTTTCCTTATACAATAAATTAATCTAAAAATTATAATAAAATGATAAAAATTTACCAATTTCTGATTTATTTCTTTGTATTCACCCAACGACCTATCTGGATGCCAAATTTGAACTTTCTAGTTCATCTGAAACTGGTCTATAGCTCAATACGTGATAAAAATGACGATTTTTGGACGTTAATATCTAAATAACCGTTTAAGGTGTGTTTTGGAGAACATATGTATCTCGCAAGTTTCAATTTAAGAGCCAAAGACATGTTTATGTGAAATAGTTTTTGAGTCATGTGGGGGTCAAAAGTGGCTCCAAATAGTTCGTTCTGTTTTATTTGAACTTGGCCTGACACGCTACCGCGTGTCTAGATTTATAAAAATGTTGCGTTTATATTTTGGTTATAAAATTGGCGTTCAACAAATGATGGTGGTGCCACGAAAATATGAACAAAAGGTAGCGGTGCACTACCTACCTTTTATCAAACTGTTTCGTCTTTTTTTCAAACCCATATAGCTTCGTCCCACATAACATCAGAAAGCCAAAATTCCCAGGATAAGATGTAGGTAGGGAACATATGAACTACATTTTTTTTCTATTACTCACTCTCCCATCCCCTGTAAAAGAGGGTGCAGGTGTATACAGAAAGTGGTAAAAGTTGTATACTTTCCTGTGTCCTAGAAAACTGAATTTTGGTATTGAGCCTAGGATTTGCATACTTACAAAGGATAGATAAATTACTTAGAAGTCTACAACTTTCGCCCTCCCAGTCCCAGCCCTAAAAGGGAGATGTAAGTCTATGTAGGTACGGAACTAGTAAAACTGGGCTACTTTCCGATGTCCTAACTAGAATGGTGAAATTTGGTATGCAGTCTAGGATTTATTATACAAATAACAGGAAATCTGTAACTACGATCTCCCACCCCATAAAGTGGGACAGTTGCTTTTTGAGATTCGAGCACTTGGATCTGACATTTAATATTCTCTCGATGGTATGGTGTTTTAAAAATAACAGCGATCAATTTAAAATCATAATTATTCAAACTTACCTACCAATTCCATGCGAAAATAATGGCGACACACTTTTGTGTGCGATTATTTTCCGCGTCCAACCATGAGAAAATTCCTTTTTTCTGGCTAGGTTCGTTAGTTTTCTTTTGTTCCTCATACCAGAAATAATATTTCAATAGTTCAACATTTTTTTATTTATCCAATTATTGATTAACATAATTATTATGAAAATTAATTACTAATCTATACATATAATAAACGCGTAAGGAGAAAAAAAAATGTACATTGAAGGCATAGATTTAATAATTCTTCAGATGGAGTACTGCTAACAACAGTTTGTGATTCCATAATGAGCCAGTGTCCTCGTGGTTACGCACTACACACACTTACGCACAGCAATAATGAGCCGCTCTCCCGACAGTCGTGTCCAAACGGCTATGCAGTCAGTGCTGTTAAAAAATAATTAAAATATGCCGTCGTGCGTTTTCAAATGCTGCAGAAATGCCACCGGTCGAAAGGATAAAATGGATAGGGTAACTTTTCACCGTTAAGTAAACAATTCATTGCGTAATCATATTAAAAATAAGTAAATTCGTAAACTATTAACTTCACGGTAGCGGTGTTGCCAGGTGGTTGAATAAGGAAACTTCCCGAACGTAAGGGGGTCTATAATCGCCGCGATATATTGTCAATACGATCACTACCAACTAGACGTTTTATTTCACGCACGTTTTCAACGAATATTAACATGTTACCTATAGTTAATAACTTTTATGCTTTTGTAAGCAAATTATATTCTTTATTATTTGTGGAATAAAATTTGTAAATAAATAAAATTATATATTTCTTAAACTTATTCCAAAAACTTCGTAAAACAAAAAACCCATATCTAATCGTAGATTGAACGCGCGAAGTTATGTCACCACTACTGATCTGTCAAACTTTCGTCTCATTGTAACTATCGCTCCCTCTCACTCTGAGCGGCTGACTAGTCGCTTTAGTAATCGACTGGTCAAGCGCTTAGAACGAGATGGAACTATAGTTAGAATGAGAGGTCAGCTGTAAAGTCAAGCCGATTGTGTTGATCGATCGAGGAGCATTTTTAACCAACTTCAAAAAAAGGAGGTTCTCAGTTTGACCCGTATGTTTGTATATATGTATGTATGCATGTAAGTTTGTTCGGAATTATCTCGCGTTTGGCTGAACCGATTTTGATGTAGGTTTCAAAAAGTTTTTATTACATTATAAACAAGGTTTAGTATAAAATAAGGCTTCGTTCATTGATTCCGTAAGACATCTTTTGCCAGAGACCCCCTTCCGCCCTACGTAAGAAAAATAATAATAATCCTCCGATCTGCAGTAGAAGTAACATATGGTCAGTCCCCCCCCCTAAATCATGTTACGTAATAAATGAATACGTAATGACACTTTTAGTTGTATTGTGTTCGTCTTAGCGGGGGCACTGGCCTCCAGATTAAAAAGGTATAAAGTATGCTTAAAATAATAATATTGGGACGACAAGAGAGGACACCACACTCAAAGTAGTCGTGTGCTTTTAATAAATAGTAAATTTAGTTTTTTTTTTAATTTTACCTTTTAGTCGGGTCTTCAGAATATATTTCATCAAATTTATTAAAACAGGTGCTTATGAATTCTAATTAACCTTATATATTAATAATCTATTTTTTTTATTAAAAAATACTGTATTCTTAATCGGGAAAATTTGTATTACATGGCAACACTCGTCTGGACACACACATTCAAACCAGCCGCCATCTTGCGTCACAGTTGGTTATACAGGCATGCTCCATCCTTTTAATTTATTCATTCAAGATTGAAGGTATTTTAGAAAAACTTATTCGGGGGGTCTTAGAAACGTTGACTGAATACATTTCAGTGATTTTTGGAATTCTTGTCTGTCTGTCTGTGAATTTGTCCGCGCACTACGTAAAAACTGCTGCACAGAATTTTACGAAATTTTGTATAGTAACAGTTTATACCCCGGAGCAACATATAGGGTAGTTTTTATTCTGCTTATTAAAAACATAATTTTCATAAAAAAATTGTTCTCAAAAGTGGCCACAGATGGCGCTGCATACCTATACAGCACTAAATGTATGTTTGTAAGTACTTTAGATTAAATTAAGCGATTCGGTCTGTTGCGTTCCGCCGAGGTTTAAACCATGGATTTTTAAATGCTTTCCCAATTTAAGGATTGCGGGTTAAATATTTTAAAACGTGGTACTTCGTTTTGGAAATTGTAAGTATCCGGACATATATTGTGATCCATTAATACCTGGAGGTACTTTATTCTCAACGTAAAAAAATCTATTTATCAATACGTGAAAGCTACTTACAATATACGTAAAAACAAATAAAACAGGTAGTTAAGATTTATCCATTTCGATTTACCCGACAGCAAAAATTGTACGTTTGTGAGAGCAACATGTTTTATCTCGCTTTAACAGCTGATTGCAATAAAAAGGGTATAGTCATGTATCTAGCAATTACTAGCTGCTAACTGTCACGCTGCTCGGTACTCGGCCTATGGCTTTCGGAGACATTGCCGCTCACTCTCGGGCCTTATGACACTTCACCATTGAGATATGTCCGGTCCCTGTCATATTGCTGCTGCTGCTGCTGAAGCAATTCTCGCTGCGACGCTCCGGGCCTGGGCCTAAGCGGTACTCGGCCTATGGCTTTCGCAGACATTGCCGCTCACCTTCGGGCCTCCGGCCCTCAGATTAGCTAAGATTCTTCGCCATTGAATTTTGTCAGGATTATATCATGCTGCTGCTGGAGAAATTTTCGCTGCGACGCTCCGGGCTTGGGCCTACGTGGTACCTGGCCTATGGCTTTCGCAGATATTTCCACTCATCCTCGGGCCTTAAGACACTTCACCATTGAGATTTCTCCGGTCCCTGTCATGGTACTGTTGCTGACCTGGGCCCTATACGGTACTCGGCCTTTGGCTTTCTCAGACGTTACCGCTCACCCTCGAGCCACGGCCTTCGGGTTCGCTAAGACACTTCGCCATTGAGTTATGACCGGTCCCTGACATGCTGCTTCTGCTGAAGCAATTCTCGCTGCGATCTTCCGGGCCTGGGTACTGCGCGGTACTCGCCCTATGGGTTTCGCGATATTGCCGCTCACCGCGTCATGTCTTCGGCGTTCGGGTTCACCAAAAACTTGACCATTGAGTTTTGTAGGGATCCTTTCATGCTCCTACTGAAACAATTATTGCTGCCTTTGGCCTTATTAGATTTTGGGCTGCTGCTGCAAAAGTAGTTTTCGATGGGACGTTGCGCTCACACGCTACCTCGCGCTCATACCTTCAGCGTTTGACCGTCTGTTCGAAGCATGTTCTCCTGCAGGAACTCGGCCATTAGCATACGCAGGTCTCGACGCACGCCTTTTAGTCAGTTATCTTTATCACGGATGAACTAATAAATTTAGATAGATTTTTATACGTAGAACGCGTAAATTCTACACTAATGGCCTGGATAGTAAATGAAAATGACAAAACCTCCCACGCACGCGGGCGAAGCCGCGGGTACAGCTAGTACGTAATACAAATGAATAGAATGACTAAAAATAATAAAAATAAAAATGATGTGAGTCTGTGGAGATCCGAGTTAGGTTAGGTATAATACCTAATTATTTTTTTGGTGTCAATTCAACATTTAAAATGGAGCATACGAAATTGCATTCGTTATTATAGAGGAATGTTTTAAAGGAAACGTTCCCGTAGAAGAAACTTCCGCCGAAATAGTTGGTAACATATTGTCCAATATCCACTTCATTCTGATATTCACCCTGAAAAATCAAGTAGTACAAGCTGCAAAAAGTTATCTCATAAAGTATATATATAAATAACTTATGCGTGTTCGTGGGCTTCTTTTATAACCATTATTTTTAATAAAATCTACGACTTTGAAAGTCCAACCAGAAAAAATAGTTACAAAAATTTACCTTTAATATATCGCATTTTTTCGTGGCTTTATATAAAGACTCAAATATAGGTCTTAGAAATATGTGCTCACACGGCTTGTTCATTTGCAATCTAGCAAGCTCTTTGCCGTTTGCCGATGAAATTATTTTTCCCTGAAAACAAACAATTAGGTACTTTTGATTTCCTTTTACAGCACCTACTGTAGCATGCCGAAAGAACGCATGGATTTACTGGATGAGAGTCCCAAAAATTCTAATTGCCTCATTTGACGGGCGTACAAAGACCTGGCTCTTGAATTTAGGCTACTCTCATCCAGTAAATCATCATCAACCCATATCACTCGCCTCATTAAACCATTACTTTCCCCGCAGCCAAATTACCAGCCGAGTTTTTTTTATTTGTACTTACTAGTTTTGCTAGTACTCCCTCGTTTTATTTTCCTTTCGTGCGGAAAGTAGACGTCTACGATACTAAGGAAATTATTGAATGTGAAATATCTTTATATCGATATCGTCATCGTCATTTTTATGTGAAGTGCTTATTTTAAATAATCTGATTATTGTAATTTAATTACATTCTATCCGGGTCTACGATACTAAGGAAATTATTGAATGTGAAATATCTTTATATCGATATCGTTATCGTCATTTTTATGTGAAGTGCTAATTTTAAATAATCTGATTATTGTAATTTAATTACATTCTATCCACGAAGGAAATTATTGAATGTGAAATATCTTTATATCGATATCGTTATCGTCATTTTTATGTGAAGTGCTAATTTTAAATAATCTGATTATTGTAATTTAATTACATTCTATCCGGTTCGAAGGACCAAATTGCTAATTTTAATAATTTACTTAATCTGCAAAATTAAACGTGTTAATGCAAATTACGTGGTATTTTACTGCACTACCTACTCGGAAAAGTACTATTTCTTGCCTGACAAGAGGGATCATACTGGCACTTTTCTGTTCAAGGACTACATTGCGTTTCGGTTGCGCTCAAGTAAATGTTAGATGTTCAAAGAATGATGAGGATTATGGTTAGTGATGGAGGCTCAGTTAAATAACGTATATTTCTGGTATTCTCTTTATGAGATGAGAATGAGATTAGGATCTCTATTAAATATAAGTCCTAAGTAAAATTACCTATCATTTTCCGTACCACATTTCGCTACGCTCGTAGCGTATCCTAGCGTTTTACTCGTATGTAGCGGAAACTGCAGACGAACAGAGAGCCTGCGGGTTCCTAGTCGTGAAAAAAAATGTCACTTCAATTTTTCCGGGTTAGCCTCGTTATACAGTGTGTAAATTTTATACGGGCGTATATTGTAATGGCGATTAGTATTGGACCTAGGGAACCTAGGTATTTACATTTATTTCTTTATGAAAATAAGAATTTTTTTTTCATACATAATAATTCAGCCCGCAATGAATTGCATCCATGACAATTAACTTACCGATGCGTCATGTCAGTTATGTCACTTTTAAATCAGTTGGATAGCGTACATTGGTGCCCGGTAGGACTTTAAAAAATCATTACACATAATTAATAACACTATTTAACAAAATGATTATAGTATATGAGTCCTATTGCTGGATACTATAGGTGGATAAAGTATACGCCCGTATAAAATTTACAAGCTGTATATAAGTTTTCCAAGTTCCAATGGATAGCGTAGGTGCTTAAGGGGATGACAACAGCTAAATTCCATCCCTATCTATTTCAGCGCGAGTGAAAGAGAACCACTGTCTTTCGATTAGTATGGGAGCTAATTGCAAATTTTGCAAAATTATGAATTAAAAAAAAACAACGCATTAATTGTGAAATATAAAATAACGTTTTTTTTAGTATTAATGTGATGGAATTGTGTCCTTATTTACAGACGTATAAGTCAAGAAACTAAAGACATACAACTGTTTAAAGCTAATTTTAAGATGTGAATTTGGAATTATTTTTTATCGAGCCGATTTCGTCCAATCGTGTATCGGAATTAACGAAGTTTTCTAGATATACTGAATAAAAACATAAAAAAATTTTTTACTTGCCCAAAACAAGTCGTTATAGCTAAAAACTGTTTCAGTAAAGTCAATTTGAAGGTCATCGGGTGTTGTCAGCCTCTTAAGTAGTTCTCAACATTAAGATGAGGCACCATAAGGGCTTCTTTTTTCCCTTTTTTGGTACGGGACCTTAAACTCACTATTTATTCAAACAAAAAAAAAATCTTATAGTACTGGTTGGCGTCATCCCTAGCGTAGAAATGGCAATGTTTTCACGTCTAGTATACCTAAACAAGGGTTTTGTTACACAGAACACTTTCTACATATAGTACTGTCCCTTGTTCTGTGCTAGAATAATAATAATATTATTATGTTGAAGTTTATTTCAAATTAAAGTAAAAGTTATTTACCTTGGCAGGAGAGCAAGTTTTTGTAACGGTCACATTTAATAAAAGTTTTGTATGCCCCATTAAACGAGTATGCCATACAGCACAATCTTTAGTTTTTGGTCCATGGCACATTAAATACGAAGTGATTCGCAAATCAAAAGGACCCTAAAATAATTGAAATAAGTCTAAAACGAGGAACATAGGTAACGAAATTAAGGCGTTATACAAGGGGCCGTATTCTAACTTTAAAACACGTATAGACACGATCCAACTTCAATACAACTCCAATGCATCAACAACGCCATACAGCTACGGCATAAACATCTGAATCAGAAATATCAGAATATGCTTGAGAAATATTCCAACGCAACTCCAATACAACTCAATATGGGTTGAATGTTTGTTGTGTGTTGGAGTTATGTTTGAGATGGGTTGTATTTTTATTGTTTTGTTAATGTATTTTTAAATGGGAATTCGGCACAAGCTTAGCGGAATTCACCTTAGCGTGGTGGGACAGCGGCAGTAGGTACCTTAGCGTGGTGGGAGAGCGGCAGTAGGTACCTTAGCGTGGTGGGACAGCGGCAGTAGGTACCTTAGCGTGGTGGGACAGCGGCAGTAGGTACCTTAGCGTGGTGGGACAGCGGCAGTAGGTACCTTAGCGTGGTGGGACAGCGGCAGTAGGTACCTTAGCGTGGTGGGACAGCGGCAGTAGGTACTTTAGTATTTAATAAGAAGTAAAGTATAACTGGAAATTTTTTGGTCTAAGAGCTAGCCACGTCAGATATGACACAATAATGAGAGCAATCAAACCTGACTAGTTAGATTGCTTTACCATCCGGGCGTCTGGCAGCTTTTAATGGGCGGAGGTCTGAGTGACAGACCAACATTTTTTTTCAATTAGAACAATATAATACCAAAATAGATAAAACCTATCTAAGTTGTGTCATTTATAAAGAGCAGGGCCTATATATTTTAATATGAGAACATAAAACATTAAGGAATCAAAAACAGTAGGCGACAAACTATAAATTGCATTATACGTCATTTGGCACGACTTTCTCCCAAGAGAAACTTTTGGCTATGATATTTATAATCTAATCAATTACATAATTTCCCATAATATTGCATTAAACCCAGAACTCTGAGATTTGTTTTACACCACCACTTTACAGCTGCCACCTCCACCACTTTACAGCTGTCAGATGTCCAGATCTAGAAACAAGCAAAGTATAACAAACTAACTAGAGGAGTTTCGATGCTCTCATTATTGTGTCATATCTGAGGTGGCCAGTTCTCCATCTACATATATCTAACACAAAAATGCTCAATAATTGAAATAATATTATGAACTTACATAAAATGCGTTGGGTAAACATATGATAATTGGTACCCATGTAGTAAAATAAAGTGTTTTACACAGCATATTAAACATGTTATTCTATGTGACATGAAATTCAAACAAATCATTCAAAGCGATGGTTCGAAATCATTAATATCATAATAAAGTAAACGTTTACCTTATCTGATGACTACAAGCTTAGTTGAGCACGGATAATTGCTATCTACTTTACCCATCATATCATATCATACATTTATGATATGATATGATGCGTGCTTTATGTTTATGATACATCATTTACATTAGTATTTCATTTAGGTATACGTTTTTAGGGTTCCGTACCAAACTGGTAAAAAAGGAACCCTTATGGTGCGACTCTGTCTGTCTGTCCCAAAGCCAATTTTCTCCGAAACTTGACCGATTGAGATGAAATTTTGTGCATATATGTTGGTCAGCATCCCAAAGGCAGGCATGTAACGCCAATGTAAAAAATTTAAACATGGGGGCATTTGTGTGTGGGGGGGGGGGGGGATGAGGAAAAAAAATGCAAAATGTGTTAAAAATTACGTTCTTTACGTATAGATTACAGGAAAAATAATAAAAGTCTGCAGTCAAGCGTGAGTCGGACTTAATTGTTAAATTCGGGGCACCAGTCCGTCTCGCACTCGGCCACCCTATAAACTCTCATGAATTCATGCTAAAAGTGTCTTTTTTTAACTAATAAAAAAAACATCGAAAATAGGTGAACGTGATAAATAATCATCCCTGGACATAGTCCCTGAAATACCAACTTTCATACTAAGGTTAGTTAGCAAAACTTAGTGACACAATTTGCCCAAAGATAGCGCTGCAAGTAGGTTCGCTTTCTACATCGCGGTGTTAAGATTTTTCCTGGATTAATGGGGTCGGGTATTCTACGTATTAATCGTTTTTCTACCAGACCCTGCCCCCATATGAAGAGGCGAAGCGGACGACACTACCCCTGAATAGTTTTTTGTCTTTTGTTTCAAATTGTACATTTTGGTAGTTATATTTGTTATTGCATGAAGCTATAGTTGCAAGCGTTTATGAAATGTTCGTACGGAACCTTCGGTGCGCGATTCAGACTCGCACTTGCCCGATTTTTAAAATATTGTAGACAGACATAACCACGTGACCTAATTATTTGGCCAGTAGGTATTATTGCACCCACAGACCAGCAATGTGCAGGGACTAGACATGATGTTTAACATAAGAATCTTGTATCTTGCGCTTTGCACCCATTTGCACCCCGTTAGCGCCAGTGTCAATTTGAGATTTGCGGAGTTAACATTATCACAAAATGGCTTTGAAACACCATTTTGTGCTATAAATTGGTGCAATTATTAAAGACAATACGGAATAGTAACATATACGAGCGTATTATATCAAAACTAACTAACTAGAATAATATTAAGAATTATTTAAAAATGCTGTACTAAGGGGGCAATAGTGATGTGACACATTGATTGGCGGCAGCGCCGGATTAACAATTTTCTGGCCCCTAGGCAATGCAGTTTTTGGGGCCCCTTTTTAGCAAATCTACAATAATCCTTCACCGGCTTCCCCCTTTGAAGCCGGATTATTTTTCTTAAAAATTATCTTTGTCCACTGTGAACACGCGGGCAGGGGGGTTTCACTACGCAGTTTAGGTACATTTGGCCGGCGCGCCTCGATATATGCATGTACAACTTTTCCAATAAAATTTTCGCACTATTTAATTTCTTTTTCTATGCACGCGGGGCCCCTGGCCGATACAGAGCCCTTAGGCAGTTGCTACTCTGCCTACAGGCTAATCTGGCTCTGATTGGCGGCACGTCGAAATGAGATTGACGATTCAGAGACGAATTCTATGAAACTCGTGTCATGTTTCTAGGTCCCATTTTCGGTTTAAGCTAAGCGTGGTCTATCAGTTTCTAAGTATCAGAATAATTTATCATGACAAAATTTCCAAAAATACTCATTATTATACAAAACTTTGTTACAGATAGTTCCTGATTATAATGATTATTAATATTCTCTCATCAAAATATATATAATAAAATTGATAAAAGTATCGACCTGCACCCCAACGCTATTAGCACAGATATCTGACAGCTAAGACAATATTTTTTTCCAGTATATAAGGGCCAGAGACAAACTAAAACCTCTTTTGTCTATGATTGCACCGCTATAAGAACAGGATTCAGGATATAAGAGAGTTGTCAATCCATATTAGTTTTGACCGTTTTGACCTAAAGTGGGCACCAGTTCAAATCGAAAAAAATGTAAACAAATATAGCTGACCATCAATTGCATTAGTTGTCTATGAAACTAGTGATGCGAATAGTATTAACATTCATTGACTAAAAATATCCTTCGCGAAATACTTACGAACTTGGAAGGAACACAAAATAAATATGTAGGTATTATTAATAAATACTTCTATAAATTTTTACCCAATCATAGACAACATTTTGTTCAAGTAATTTGAGGTTCCTAATTTAAGTATATCTATAAAATGTGTTACTGCGGCCGTCTGTATTTTTCAAAGTTCATATTTAACAGACGTTGTTTACTATCCATCTATCCAAAGCTTGTTTAAACACAGATACATCAGTATTTTTAAAAATTAAAATTGATCAAGCATAAATTTGATTTTTATCTAATTTTAAAAGCCATATTTCTATGCACTTGTATCGGAAATATAATCTCGTTCTTAATAAGAGAATAAAAGTCAAAGGGCGATTAAATTTAAAATTATTTGAATAAAATACATTCTATTTTAAATTATCGAAGAGATAATATTGTCTTCGGTTGCCGCGATAGTTATTCATGAAATAAAACAACTAAAAACGGATTATATCGCGTGTACTGAGCTTAAATAACATCCCGACGTACATTAACGTAATACGACGTAATTTAAGCTCAGTACACGCGATATAATCCGTTTTTAGTTGTTTTATTTTATCGAATAGATATTTATTTTCATATACTTGACAATTTTAGCTTGTTTCGGTGGCTTTAATCCAGATGGTCCAGGTTCCGTCATTGTAATCTAAATTAAAGCGAGCTAATAAGACACACTAAACACATACACTTTTTGAGTTTAATTCAAAAGAAATCGAAAAGAACTTATTTACCTTTATAACGATTGAAGAGGAAATGAGGTCCGTTAATAGCAAAACCAAATCACAATTATCGAAGTTCAAATATAAAAGCCAAGTCGCAATAAAGTAAAAAATCAGAAAAACAGAACAATACACAATACCTGTAATAACACGAATGAGTTGCATTTTAATTTTTTTCTTAAATAGGTAACCGTTTTCAGTTTTTCTCAAATATAGTCTGGCCAGCCAACGAACGCAGTAGCAATGTACAGCGAACAAAAGTATGACAACACTAAGACTCAGTGAAAAAGCAACAATGATCATCAAATTTTATGTTTTTAATTTTAAAAAGCAACAATGATCATCAAATTTTATGTTTTTAATTTTAAAAAGCAACAATGATCATCAAATTTTATGTTTTTAATTTTAGGTGGTATTTCCGCCCCTTACATTACGGTGACATTTACGGTGTGTAAAAAGGAGACGGATATATTTCGTCTGATATGTCATCAACTGCAACAGATAATCTGGTTGAGGCAATTGACACATGGCTTAAAAATTGGGAACGTTGCAGGAGTTCTATCTCACTCGCGCTTAAGATGAGAGAGTGAAATGCACTATTAGAAACAAATTCAATCTGAATAGAAATGTTCGTCATGAAATACGGTGTCTCATTACAAAGGGTTCATAGCCTAATTATACAGGTCAGTTAAATTTTTGACACCTCGTGACGTCAGTGACCACACTGACGTCATCAGGGAACGATGCGGTTCTCAAACTTTTAAAATAGGGAAAATTATTTAATAGAGGATTAACCTCTATTATTAGTAATTATACTATTTAGACATTATAATAAGAATGCAAATTAAATGCCGTGCCATTAAAAAACAAATCATTGGGTATATCTAAACGACACCATACCAAGGGTGTGCAAGTGTGCATCTCTGTAAAAAAAATTGAGTTTGACATTTAGTATCCGATACGTTTCCCTAAGTGAGAAAGAGAACTTGTCATGCGTTAAGAAAGGACAACATAATTCGTAACGTCAAAGAAGGAGCTCTGTATCAGGGATATTACGGATACTGATTTTTTGACATCCGCGGATGCGGATATTAAAAGGCTCACATCCCTGGAATACGGATGCGGATGTAAGATAAGTACACAAAACAAACAAATATTAAAGTTTTGTACTACTCACAGCATACCTCCCTTCGCCCTACAATAGCATTTCAACACTAAAATCAAAACAAAACAAACTCGTCATTTCTTGTCGCTATCCGTCAAGGACATAGAGCTCGATCGACGAATCACGAAAATGTAACAATATTCCGATTGGGTAATGGTGAAGGGTAAGTAATAGAACGTATACGAATTTATGCTATATTGATAGTAATTTAACATATAAATTCAATTTATATAATTTCAATTTGTATAACGTGCATGAAGTATAATGTACAAATTGAATAATAACAAAATATATAATTGACTAATGTATAATGAACTTCACAAATAATATCGTTTACGATAATGCTAATGTAGTATAACGTTGAAATAATCTAATGTTCTAAGCAGATATCATACATAAATTATAAACGCCTACCACTTTTAATTGGCAATGACTCTTGTAACTGATATTGATTGCGAAATTATTTTATGCATAATGTGTGTGTGGGTAAGGTGACAAAGGAGAATGGGCATTTTTGTATGGGGAGTGTACCATGGATGTATACTGTTGAGACGTATCTCGTTTTAAAGCTCGTGATCACCGGATTATTTTATTATATGGCACCATTGTTGGATATCGTGCAGGGACCGAGATATTTAACAAAAAAGAGCGAACATATAAAGAGCATTTTTTTTAAGGATACGATATGTAATCCGTTATAGCATGGTTTATCTGAAAGCATATGAGAAATGGTTCAATTCTGTGTAATACACCCTATGTTTGAATACTTACAGGGCTAGAATTAATTAATTTAAATTAAGCTTGATATGAATATCGCTCGGTTTAGAGCCAAGGTAATGTGTATACGGGAGGCGTATATTACATGTCAAAGGTATTTTTATAAACTATTTTTCGTAATATATACTTTAGCTCCAATGCATGCAGGAACTAAAATATATCGACTTTGTATGTTAATTAATTGTGCTTAATGAAGTTCTAAGTTTTCTACTCGTCACTAGATGGAGCTAGCTTCCAAAATTCCAAATGACATTATGAAAAACGACGTGCCGTGCCGGCGCGTCGGTCTAACTCCATCATGACTCAGGACAACGTATATCTGCTTATATTATATATCTGCTTACCATCATATGGGCCGTATGCTTGTTTGCCACCGTCGTGATAAAAAAAACAGTATTATTTTTTGACAGCGCTAAGTCGAAAAAGGAAGCGGAGATAGCTTCATCGCTCGAATTTGCGAAAGGACAAGAGAAAGGCAAATAGACGAATCTTCAAATTCAAATTCTGTTGTTTGAGGTAACCCCCTAGAACAGCTAGTTTATAGTCAACGTTCAGAAACTAACTTATATATAATTACGCGACGTGAAGCCTTAGACCACAGATTTTAGAGCGTTAAAAAGCAATGATATGGAGCCAGCATTATTAATATTTATGTAGTTATATAGACTATATTATAAACTTAGTCGGTTCTTCTATTGCATACAAGATGTCGCCAGTAACTGATTTTAATTAACTGGTTTTAAGTAGTTAATTGCGGTCATTTAACATTAATTAGTCACAAAAAATTAATGACTTATTTTTACAATTAATTTCAGGCGAATAAACTATGTAAATGTGTATAAAAGTTAACCTTTTTTGTATAGGTTAGTTAGTTCCAGTTTTTGCCACAGCTAGGCCACAGCGCAGACACGAAATAATGAATACCGGCTTCCGTGCACCCTTACGGCCTTCGGTGCCATATAGCTAATTAATGCTATGATTAAGACCTTTCATTTGAGATAAGGTTCAATTGTATACGCCAGTGGCAAAAGTTGTCCATTTTGCTGCCAAAGCTCCATCTAGTGTTCAATAGAAGAATTAGGCTGTCGTTAATTACAGTTAATTAACGCATAAAACCGTTTTATTTTGGTCTCTGCATACGGTAGAGTGCAAGTATCATTTACGAAAAATAACTTATAAAAATACCTTTTAGCTGTTACATACGACTTTTGTATACAAGTTAGCTTCGCTATGCTACAGGTGTTTTTACATATTAGCAAATGTTTCATCTACTAATTCCAGCCCTGTACGTATTTTTCCGATGGTGGTGGTAAATAAGCGTGAAGCATTTCTTATATTCTTTCATATAAAATACGCTATCACTGGTTATAGACCGGATATTTTATAAATTAACCGTTTATATGCGCAACCTTTTTTTTTAAATAGCTCGGACCCTGCACTCTATCCAATGATGGCGTCATACAATTAAATAATGCACTAGTTAAGACCTTTCAAATGAGATATGTCTCAATCGTATACACTCATGGTACAAAATGCCCATTCTCCTTTAATGAGCATTTCTTGTCTGTTATACTTTCCTGGTAGCAGTTTTCTTTTTGTAGGGGGACGCAGTTCTAACCTAACCTAACCTACTTTCTGGGTAGTATTTTTTTTGTGGGGGGGTCACAGTTCCAACCTAACCTAACCCACTTTCCTGGTAGCAGTTTTCTTTTTGTGGGGGTCACATTGCTAACCTAACCTACTTTCCTGGTAGCAGTTTTCTTTTTGTGGGGGTCGCAGTTCTAACCTAACCTAACCTACTTTCCTGGTAGCAGTTTTCGTTTTGTGGGGGTCACAGTCCTAACCTAACCTAACCCACTTTCCTGGTAGCAGTTTTCTTTTTGTGGGGGGGTCACAGTTCTAACCTAACCTAACCCACTTTTCTGGTTGCAGTTTTCTTTTTGTGGGGGTCGCAGTTCTAACCTAACCTAACCCACTTTTCTGGTTGCAGTTTTCTTTTTGTGGGGGTCGCAGTTCTAACCTAACCTAACCTACTGTCCTGGTAGCAGTTTTCTTTTTGTGGGGGTCACAGTTCTAACCTAACCTAACCCACTTTTCTGGTAGCAGTTTTCTTTTTGTGGGGGTCGCAGTTCTAACCTAACCTAACCTAGATTGTTATTTCAGATGTTAGTCGATATTTTAACTATTATACGTAACTATTATTATGCAAAACGGAATTCGTCTATATGTACGTTAGACTAAACAACGGTATGTTTAACCTCGTCCTACCCATTGTCCTTTTTGAATCACATAATGTACTTCACACGTCCTGCCCAAGCTTAAAAAAATAAAGATTGTAATTCTGCCCAGTGTCAATTTAAAATCACATATTTGAAATCCGCGCCTAAAATTCGCAGTTGCCTCCAAATTGCAATTTTACTACTTACACCTGATTGGTCAGAAGGTTTTGAATGGTGGGGCCTCCATTTTGGATCACATAGATAAAATACCTTTCGCCAGTGTCAGCCCACGTGGTCAAGATGGCACGACGTCCGCGAAGAGGTAAGAGTAATCCGTTTTTAATTAAGTAATCACAGGTTTTTACGGACCAAATTGTTATAAAATCTTAAGTTTAATAGTTAGATATACTAAATATGGTGTTATTTTATTAAAAAAATCCTTTATTTATATTATTTACAAATGCGAAATCATATTGTCCTTCTTGATTCCCATCGGGCAGATTTGCTTAATGATTTTTGTTTTTGCTATAGGTTTGAGGGACATCGATATTGAGGATTTACTTCAAAATTCAGACATCGGGGACATTGTATCATCAGACGATGACTGTGGAGATCCATCGTATACTCCAGAACGAGAACGGCAGTTGGTAAGCGATAGTGATTCTTCGGAATCTGGACCAGAAAACAATATTTCGACTGGATCTGGAGAAAGCAACCTTGAGATAACAGTACGAGAAAATTCTTCAGGTCAGGCACGTAGGCGAGGTCGTGGACAATCCCGTGGACGATCCCGTGGACGATCACATGCAGGTACTCGCGGTCAATCTCTCTGAATTATTATTATAAATAATAAAGATGATTATACGTATCTACAAAGTTTTATTTAAATGTGCCCGATGTCCTTTAAAATTGACAAACAGACTACAGATGATTTAGGCAATACTGCCCAATGTCCTTTTAAATGAACAAAAGATATTGACATATTTCCCGTGAAAATCAGTAAAGTACAATGTATTAGAACCCGGAAAAATAAATAAAAAAATACATTTCGTGTATAAGTCGAAAAAGTAATCGTAAGTTGTTCTGGGCAGAAACGCTTCAAAATATATTGTCCATTAAGAAGGACATTGGGCATAATTGGCAAGTTAAGAATTATAGGTCTGGGCAGGACGAGGATAATGTACGTTATATTATTTTTGAATTATACTAATTGAAAATAGACATTTAATACATTATACCTAACGTTAGTATACTTTTTGAACGTTTGTAAACTGAAATTATACCAAAAGTGCGTATTCATTATGTTACGCACCCAATGGTGAAATTACCTATGTTATTTTACCTAGCACGTGCGCCGTCGCAGAGACGTTCCTGTACCGACTTGTTCCACATCTGCATTCGCATGAGCTCCGCATCGATTTGATGCGGAGGCGGATGCGCATTTTGAAAATGATGCGGAAGATCCGCGGTTTCCACAAACCACAATTTCCACAAACCATAAACAATTTTCCGCACAGTATTGAATATTTTCTACTTATGGTGTCCCTATGACGGAATTCATGGCCGGCCATAAACTGTTATAGTTTTTAAGGGGCACCACACATTAGAGCGGAATATTCGTAAACAAAAGCGGAAATTGGGCTATGGTAGCGGAAATTTGTCTATGGCCTCCATACAAAAATTCAGCCTACCGACAAATATCCGCTCATAAATATGTTACTAAAGATTACAATGTAATTCCATTACAATTACAACGTAACTTATAAAATATTTTAGCGTAATTTCACATTCAGTGCGTTGGTATGAAGTTTTACATGCAGTTACACTACACCAATATTTATTACGAGCAACTATTATTATTTGTTATATACATTATATATCTATCAAATATTTGGGAATCTCAGACAAAAATGAAACGGCGTGATAAGTTTAAAAGAAACAGAGATAATACAATATGGCCGTCTGTCAGTGTAATACTCGCCAAATAGTTGTATTAAACCACTATGTTAAAAAAAAGTCCTCATTAAATTACATGCCGTAAATGAATTGCCAGCTAAAAGTATTATATTAAATTACCTAAAATTATATGAAGCTTATTTTAGGTATAAAATAATTAAAAAACACAAAATAAACTTAGTAACGGCACGCTAACATTTTTGAACATGAATAGTGTATTAATTAAACTCCCTGACTGAATTGAAGATGTCAACGAATGGCATCATTATGTGACGTAGGTGAGGTCTTTTCGGACGAGCTGTCAAAAATTTAAATGACCTTTATAATTAGGCTATGGGTTGCCACATGTACGTATTTTGAATTTGCCGCGCGGTTCTACTGACAGAAATGGTTTGCCAGACTATACCTACTAATTCTGGCCGTCATGGTTAAGCTGCATACACACTCGAACAGTCATATAATTTCAAAAATTTTAATTTTTTTGTCATAGAGTCTGGCAAATCAAAGACGTCTTTTTACGTTTTAAGTTGGTGATAAGACCAAGATTGTGTTCTGAAAGTGCGTGATTGCGAAATAATGCAGGTTTGTAGGTTTGTTTACATTTTTTTACTACTTTAAGTATATGGTAAATCTGTCAACTCATCCTATGGGCGCCCTCAAATCTTATGACACTCTTTTTCCTGACAGACTTCTACAGGTACATTAATCTACGTAATATCATCATCATATCTCTTTCTTCTGAGATCTACATATGCCCTGATTACACCTACCGAGTATGCGATTCGACGACGGGTTGTTCGTCGACAGAACTTTTCATCTTTTTTTTTCGTCGACAGAACTTTTCTTCGACGCACGTTTCGCCGACGGTTCAGAAAAAATTATAGTAATTTTTATAAAAATTGTAATTGATTTATCCCGTAAGAAAAAAAAATTCAAGTATTATTGTTAAGTCGCCTTATATACGGGGTTGTCATACGATGTTTTTATTTAAATTTGTGGCGACAAAGAAGAAGGCGTTCTTCCAGGGTCTAGATAGAGCTTAGTTGTTGCTCGTTTAAGCTGAACACAAACGTTACGAAGACAAGCTGCCGGATACGTTTACTCAATCGGATGAACTCCGTTTACGATTGGTCAATTTGACGTATATGCCGGTGCCATACGTTAAGTTTTGAACACAGTTTTTTGTTGCTCCACACACTTCAGGATCCAGCTACCATAGAGAAAAATCAGCCAGAAGACGGGTATCCGGCTGCAAATTGTCTGTGGTTCCATACAAAAATTTCACTACCATACACAAATTTCCCACTTTTACTAAGATGTCTATGATATTCCGCGCATAATTCCTCTCAAATGTGTGATGCGCGTTAGTTGAAATTATCTGTCGGCGAAACGTTCGTCGTCGAAAAATCAAAAGATGAATAGTGCTGTCGACGAAACGTGCGTCGGAGAAAAGTTCTGTCGACGAAAAAAAAAAGATGAATAGTTCTGTCGGCGAAACGTGCGTCGGAGAAAAGTTCTGTCGACGAAAAAAAAAACATGAAAAGTTCTGTCGACGAACAGCCCGTCGTCGAATCGCCTGTCGGAGAACCGTTACAGATTCGTTCGAGTGGTATTATTGATGTTTCGCCACTGTACTCGGTAGGTGTAATCAAGGCAATAGTCTGTGATTGCTCATTTGTTGTCTTAACGTAGTGTTATATTCTCTTAGTTTGTTGTCACATAGTTGTCAGATTAAAAATGCCAGACAACTATATTATCAACATTACTATTAAACCATTAACTATGTTACTAGCAATAGCTGCTTGTGGTATTTGGATAGGCGCTGAAACATCGAGACTGAGACCCCGACACAGGGATGAACAGACACTGGTCGGGGGTACGATATGGAGTCAAATTATTATCACTCTGGGACTTATCATGTCAGAATTAACAAATGACAAGATTATGACATTGGTACATGGCTATTTTTTGGTATCCAGTACATTTATGTTTTTATTGACTGGAGCAATATTGGTAAGTAATCAAAGAGAGTATTTAATAGTAGGTAAGGTACGTCAGCTGCAGAGAAAAAGACCCCCTGCATACAAACTTTGTATGAAGCGTGGGCCTTTTTCTCTGCAGCTGACTGCTAAGTAGTTTTAACTCGACCCTCGATCAATAAGTCAACACAGGGGTCCTTAATACCCCTGGCCCCCATACCACTAGAAACCAAACCGTATGTAGTATACATACTTACAAAGTAGTAATATTGTTATGGTTGTTATCCTAGCAATATAATTTTTTGACAATTAATATAGAGAATTTGATGAAGTCTGTAGTAACTTCTACCGGTTTTATAAAAATGTGAAAGACTAGAAATTGGGATATAAAAGTAGGGGGAGGGTGGAAACACGTGTTTCTTCTTGTTCTTGTTACTTTTCGTACTGATAAAAGCTACACGATAGCAAAAATATCATGCTTTCTTCCCTGTGTAACCAGATTTAGACCCGTACCTACTATTAAATTATACGGGTGGATTCTATTATTTACATTATATTATATTCGATTTTGTAGATTATCTACGAGGTCAATATTTGGAGGCGCCACAGAGAAAGAAGATCTAGTGTGATCCTCGTGATGACAGTAGGATCTCAGCAGATCGGTATCGTCCGCAAGTTTAATTTAGCCTATTTTTGTATCGGGATTGTGTGTATTCTTGGCGGATTGACTTGTATTATCAATTTAGTACTAGTAGTTATTTAAGATTATAAAAACTTATTTAAAGTGAATTATATAAATAAAATCTTAACTCTTTAGATACATTTTTTAAATTATAAAATCAATGTATCTAATGTTACTTAACCGATTCCAAAGTTCATTTGTATGAATGTAGAACTTTAGAGATATCTATTAAACGCTGGTGACATATGAAAAGAAGGTAAACCATACACAGGCACATTTATTGATCCGGGGACTCTTCGAATTGCCATCGGTCTCCGAGTGGGGGCTGATGTTTGTGTTGACCACAGATGCGCCCCTTGTGGGACCACCGTAGATCGCCTAGGTCACCACGGTCTTGCCTGCTCGTCGGGCGCCGGCCGCCTATCCCGTCATGCGGCACTTAACGACATCTTGAGAAGGGCGCTCGTCAGCGCCAACATACCCGCAGCTCTGGAGCCCCAGATCGTGCGGGATGATGGCAAGCGCCCCGACGGGATGTCGTTGATCCCCTGGCGGATGGGCCGTGCGCTGGTATGGGACGCTACCTGCACCGATACGCTGGCAGCGTCCTATATATCGGCGACCAGCAGGAATGCCGGGGCGGCGGCCGACACCCGAGAGCGCTATAAAGTCTACAAATATAGCTGTCTCGGCACCAACTACGAATTTGTAGCTTTTGGTGTCGAGACACTAGGTCCGTGGGGCAGGGGTGCGCGTGGGCTCCACAAGGAGCTTAGCAAGCGGCTGCGGGAAGCAACGGGGGACCCTCGCGCGGGCAGCTTTCTCGCACAAAGGCTTGCCATCGCGATACAACGCGGGAATGCTGCCTGCGTGATGGGCACCCTGCCAAGAAGCCAAGGTTTGTTTTAGGTATCTTTATTTTTTCTAGTTAGGTTTAGTTTTAGTAGTTTTAATTTAGAAGGTAAACGGTTTACCAGGGAGTTAGCAACGGAAAAATGTATATAACTGTGACTTCATTCACGTGGACTTTTTCTGCGTTTTTGCAATCCACTCCAATCCACTTTTAACCCTGTCAATCCCTTTCCTCTTATTTCTAGTACAAATTATATCTTATCTGACTTAATTATCTAACCCCGTCATTCATAAGTCTGCAAACTTCTGGACATTTCACAAAGATTCGTACATTGGTAAGTGACCCGCTGTGCAAGATTTAACAAACTAGCTAGTTCGTATCTTTTTGATTTTTAATAAAAACGCAGTTTTCAGGCAAACATTTAAGTAGCACCTACGTTTGAAATTGTTCATCGCCTTCATACAAAATGTTTAATATCCTTTAGTTCCCCTTAGGGGTTGAATTTTTCAGAACTACCCCTATTATTTTGCACATGAACGTTACCAGTATAACTCAAAAACGAAATAGCACCTTGCATGCCTAACGTTTTTCCGATATTGTCAAATCTAATTTAGGTAAGTACAGTAAATTATCAGACAAAATTAAAAAATATACATTAACAACCGGATAACGTTTATTACCGGGAATTTTTTATGAACATTACATCGGTATCCTATCTCTAATGAAAAAATATCCTAAGTACAAAGAACATCCCCTTTTCAACCGACTTCAATTTCGAAGGAGGAGGTTATCAATTCATCCGGATGTTTTTTTTTTATGTATGTTCACCGATTATTCGAAGACGGCTGGACCGATTTGGAAAATACTTTTTTTGTTTGAAAGAGTGTACTTCACAGTTGGTCCCATTGTAACCAGGTCAGGATCTGATGATGGGATCCTGGAGAAATCGAGGGAACTCTTCAACTATTATAGGCACACCTATAGTGATTTGAGCATTTGCTTTTGGAAAGGTGGATGCTAAGTGAAGTCGGTTCTTTTTTGTTTAAAATTATAATTATTCCTGTTAAGGAATTTTATAAAACACTTAACGTTTTTTACTCTCAAACAGAAAATAACACAATATACATACAAAATGTCCACCCCTTTTTGTATCCTTTAGGGGCCAAATTAAAAAAGAAAATGGGAATCTTTCTTCTACTGTAACAATTAGCTTATGTACGATGATTCAAGTCTCTTATTCAATATCATTTCTATGTAAAAATTCAGTATTCTAGTTTAATTAGCTCTAGCTTTGCCTTGTAGTGTCAGATCATCGTAGCAAGGCCGGTTCTGGTATTGCCGTAGGTTCAAAGCTTATCAGAGTCCAGACTACAATTTGTTCACCCTTATTATTTTTATGGATTGACACGAAGGTAGGGTACCTACAAAAATCTAATCTTTAATATATCATTGAATCGGAATAGTTACGCCTCTGAAAAGATTTATCAAAATCAAAATCAAAATTAAGTCATCATTTATTCCAGGTCAAGCCCATAAAAGTGTTAGTACATACAAAAAATTGTAACTTACAGAACTATTGTTAATTAATAAAAGCAAAAGTCAGAATCACAAAATACGTAGGTAAGTAGGTACCCAAAACACAGCACAGAGACATAACCGGATGAGCAAAACAAACAATAATAATTAAAATATAAATAATAGTTCAATAATATCTTCTTCTTCTTCTTCTTTTACATTTAAGAGCTGTGCTCTTGTCGGTGGAGCAATCTCCAACTAGACATGGGGAAAAGCGTTACATTTTGATATCAGTGACAGACGATCCCGTACCTCTACCACGAGTCATACAAATAAGCCCAATTCGAGATTCGTTCACGAATTCGTACATTATTTGTATGGAGAATTTGTACAGAGCCTCTAGCGGTCACTTAAAACTAAAAATTACTGCCATACCATAAGTTAAATTATCCTTTACGCAATTCGCTGACGAAAGTTCGATTGTTTGTTTCGTTTGTGTAGATTTCAATACTTAACAAAGTGACGTGACGTGACAAACGTCACATCCTTTTTTTTTCGTCCAATTGGACATGCTAAAGCACTAAGCCATACTGCCTCGCCACATCCTTCACACCAACCGAAACAGATTGTATAGGTAAGCCAAAAAGGTTTTACTTCCTAAGTACGTTTTATCTGAAGGTAAACCTTCTGTAGACAATATGAGCAGTGAACAATAATAAGCATAGAAACCGTACTAGCTCTGAAAACTTACCCTACTTTTTGTGGGTATTTAATATGCTTGCTAGGCCGTAAACCAGGAATAATTTCCGTTGGACATCGTGTCCCAAGCGGTAAATTTTAAGTGGTTAAGGGCGGTAAATAATCAAGCTTCGTGATGGTCAGCTGCCGTTCCTTGAGTGGGTTAAGGAACGGCAGCCATTTTCTCACATAAAATATATATAAAATAAAATTACCATCGCGTCCCAGTTGAAACAAGTGATAGTTTATATGCTATTACAAATAAAATAAAAATCATCAGCCGGCTGTATAGCACTGAAAAGACCGTAAACTAGTCACATGAATATATGGTATTTAGGGTATCAGCAGACGGTCTTTCTACCTCAATACAGCCGGCTGACGATTTTCCTGATAATAAGAGCATCAAATACTGACGTTTCACAACCCACCAACAGAGCGACAGCTGACCTACGCGAGTCATCATTATACTTCGTCCTTAACCACTTCAAATATTATCATCGCCTGGGACGCCTTGCGATTGGTCATGAAATTTGTTCCTGGCTTACGGTTTATGCCATCGGAGCCGGGAAATACAAGCTATGACAGTAAGCCTTTTGTTTTACTTATTTAAACGTGCGTGACTTTCAACGCATAAAATGTTATCAACCGACTCCAAGATTTCGAAGGAGAAGGTTCTCAATTTGTCAGGATCTTTATTTTTACAATTTTTTCATAATGTTCACCGATTGCAGCTTTTTTTTAAACAGGGAAATTACGTATTTCGTCATACATATTCAAAGCTAGGAAAAGGGATGAAAATTGTCAGTACTTCATCCATCCATCCATATTCTTATTTCGTCGTAGGATATAGGATTACCTAAGAAAACCAAATTGATAAAATTTCAAATGTACAAATAACACTACTAGTTTAAAACGTCCTAGAACTACGTCCATATGTAAAGTGTTAGGAGATTCTTAATTTATTTGGTTATTTTGTCAACATGACAGTTCGACTTTTAGTGATCATAGTGGATCATAGGTTTATTTTTTATTTTTTAGGTATATTGTATTGTAATCACAAAAGGATAAATACCCTTTGGGGATGTTGTTGATTCTCTAACGTATAGGTAGTGCGCTACTGTTACACATCCCACCTGCGTCGACGCCGACACGTTGGCAAAGTCCTTTATTTACCAGCAAACAAGCCGGAGCGGCGCCCGACATCCGAAATCACTACAAGACTATTAAATATAGTTGTCGTTCGTCTAACTATTGTTGGTGTCGAGGCAAACGATCCGTGGAGCAAGGGGCACGGAGCCTCACGACCAAACAATCGCACAAGGGAAGCTAAAGATGCTCCAGCAAGCCGCCGGTTTTCATACATAACACAACACAGGATTGCGGCTTTGCCGCTTCTTGCATAATGATGGTTTTATTTCTATTTATAAGTTACACGTACGAGTAATTGTTAGTAGTACCTATAAGTTTCTAGTTTGTGACAATGTTACTTTAAAAGGCTATTTCGCAATAAATAAGTGCCCTGTATAAATCTGGATGTCTTTTAAGTAAGCACTATTTTATAGTACTTGGATGCAATAATTCTAAGATCCCGGCCTGTAACGCAGTTGTTACTTCTTGAATATAAAATAATACACCTTCCTGGGATAAATAGTTTGCCTTGCTGGTGATAAGTTAGCTGCTACAGGAATCAATCAGAAATGAATGATGCACAAGAACCTGTAAAGGATGTTTCAATATTATTTGTTATTTTTCACAGTTTCATTGTAATTATTATGATTGAAAATGAAAGTGTTTATAACTATCATTTCAAATTTCAACTACTTACCATTCATTTTAGGTTAGAGTTGGTATTTTTGTGTCGATTTAAAATCAGATTAATTGACTATTAATACATAATCTCACAAATATTCAGCAGTTCTTGGGTCTAGATTTCTTTTTTAAAATTATTCTTATTGAAGTGTTGATGTGGATATTTCTATTTCTCATATCGGCTTGAAATTTACCGTTTCGTTTTCCAGTTCCAGTTATCATACTATGCAGTCTTATTAACAAATTATGCTTAATATAAGGCTTTGTCGATATTATTTCGTCAACTAATAATATATAAATATAACACAATAAATACGAATGGTTTTCACTTTCACCATGTTTTGACATCTCACCTTATCATTTGATAGTGAAAGAGTTTTCTACAGTCGATACCATAGACATAAAATGGCGCTTGCCGCTAAAAGATAAACGAAGTGCACAAAAGAGAAACCAACACGTATATGAACATTCCACGAGTACAAAAGAGACACACGATCATTTTGAAGGAGTGACAGCTTTTGAATTTGGGTAGTTAGCTTACGTACCCACGTCGTGACAGCTCATATTTTAGCGTGGAAAATATAAAACAATCGTGAATAAAATAACTTGGGATGAAAAAGGAGAAACATGGTGTCGTGTTGTGTTCCAGAGACTATTACTCATAGGAAAGACCCAAGTAATTACTCATTTCACAGGTTTACATGATATTCCGATCGATGTCTTTGAAACAATATTTTATCAAAATAGCAAAATAAATCGTGTAAGTATTTACTAGATACAATTAATTATTAGTGTTTCTTATACTGTGTGCCAATATTTTATCATAATAGATAATATTCATGATTATTTTGTGTAAAAACCGAAACATTTATTCGACGCTAGGGATTGATAAAACGTTTTAGGGACTTATATCGATAACTGTTCAATATGAAAATTATAATTATAGCTTCAAAAAAATCCTATGAATAAATTAATCTTATATTCACATTACGTTATTACGTAAGTAGATAAAATTAGGTTCTTATTATATCCAGGGTTAAACGGGTTTTTTTTATTATTAAAGATTTTTTTACCTTGCAGTACTTGTATTATTTCATTAAAATATGGCGCTCAACACATTTAGTCGAATTCGCTACCGTAGTCAAACAGCAGCCGAAAACGGAAATCGGGCTGAATATTGTACATGGGCTCCATACAAAAATTCAGCTCCCGTAAAGAAATTTCCGACTTTTATGCTACGGCTGATTTTTATTTATGATAGTTGGGCTGGATTCGGATGCGCTCAAGTGTGTGCCGCGCCTACAAGCGACTAGTCAAACGATTAAAACGAGATAGAAATATAGTAGGAATGAGAGGTCAGCTGTCAAAATGGTCGTGCGATCAATCGAATGCGCATTCGACTGGCAACTTGAAATTCCGTTTTCCGTTTTATGAAATATTTGAAATTAGTTTAGGAAATAATTTTGTTTATTTAATATTTTTAATTTAATAATAAATAATTTTATTTATTTACATTTTTTTTATACTATAAAATATAATTTGCTTAGAACAAACATATTAGTTATTAACTATTAGGTAATGTAATAATATTAGTCGAAAATGTGCGTGAAATGAAACGTCAAGTTGGTAGTGGGGATGTCAATTGACGTCACAGTTGACTACTTTGACTAGTCGCTTACGTCTGTAGAGGCCTTTAGAACGTATCGATAAGAAAGTCAAATACCGATGGATAATTAACCTGTTGTATTTGGCATCACTATTTTACGCTCACATAGACAATTTAGACACATACATGGATTTCATTTTTTTGCCACACTTTTGATCGTTGACAAGCATTCTTTGTCATCCCATTTCTCTGGTCGATACGGTATTTTTCGGTGACGTAAGTCAAATTAGTGTCTTATGGTAACGTTTTAATAAAACCTATCGGTAACAAACTGTACTGACCTTCAGTGCGTTAACATGACAGATCACATTCGACGTGCCGCATATATCCGTCTCGTTCTACCTATGAGACGGATGTTTGCAGCGCACTAAACGTAATCCGACATGAAATGTCAGCATAGATCGTTTGTATGTGTTGCTGTCGAAACTGTACCTCTACCACGAGTCATGCAAATAAGCCCAATTCGAGATTCGTTCACGAATTCGTAAATTATTTGTATGGAGAATTTGTGCAGAGCCTCTAGCGGTCACTTATAGAACTAAAAATTACTGCCATACCATAAGTTAAATTATCGTTTATGCAATTCGCTCACGAAAGTTCGATTGCTTGTTTCGTTTGTGTAGATTTCAATACTTTACAAAGTGACGTGACGTAACAAACGTCACATACTTCACACCAACCGAAACAGATTGTAGGTAAGCCAAAAAGGTTTTACTTCCTAAGTACATTTTATCTGAAGGTTTAGAACTGTAGACAATTACCTATATATGAGCAGTGAACAATAATAAGCATAGAAACCGTACTAGCTCTGAAAAATTACCATACTTTTTGTGGGTGTTTAATATGCTTGCTATGCCGTAAACCAGGAATAATTTCCGTTGGTCATCGTGTCCCAAGCGGTAAATTTAAGTGGTTAAGGGCGGTAAATAATCAAGCTTCGTGATGGTCAGCTGCCGTTCCTTGAGTGGGTTGAGGAACAGCAGCCATTTTCTCACATAAAATATATATAAAATAAAATGACCATCACGTCTCAGTTGAAACAGGTGATAATTTATATGCTATTACAAATAAAATAAAAATCATCAGCCGGCTGTATAGCACTGAAAAAACCGTAAACTAGTCACATGAATATATGGTATTTAGGGTATCAGCGTACGGTTTTTCTACCTCAAATCAGCCGGCTGACGATTTTCCTGATAATAGGAGCATCAAATACTGACGTTCCGTAACCCACCAACGGAGCGACAGCTGACCTACGCGAGTCATCATTATACTTCGTCCTTAACCACTTCATAAATTATAATCGCTTGGGACGCCTTGCGATTGGTCATGAAATTTGTTTCTGGCTTACGGTTCATGCCAGCGGAGCCGGGAAATACAAGCTATGACAGTAAGCCTTTTTTTTACCTGATTTAAACGCGCGTGACTTTTAACGCATAAAATGTTATCAACCGACTTCAAGATTTCGAAGGAGGAGGTTCTCAATTCGTCAGGATCTTTATTTTTACTATTTTTTCATAATGTTCACCGATTGCAACTTTTTTTTAAACAGGGAAATTACGTATTTCGTCATACATATTCAAAGCTAGGAAAAGGGGTGAAAACTGTCAGTACTTCATCTATCCATCCATATATTTATTTCGTCGTAGGATTTAGGATTACCTAAGAAAACCAAATTGATGAAATGTCAAATGTACAAATAACACTACTAGTTTAAAACGTCCTAGAACTACGACCATATGTAGTGTTAGGTGATTCTTAATTTATTTGGTTATTATGTCAACATGACAGTTCGACTTTTAGTGCTCATAGTGGATCATAGGTTTATTTCTTATTATTTAGGTCTATTGTATAATCACAAAAGGATAAGTACCCTTTCAGGATGTTGTTGATTCTCTAAAGTATAGGCAGTGCGCTATTGTTACACATCCCACCTGCGTCGACGCCGACACGTTGGCCAAGTCCTTTAATTTATTTACCAGCGAACAAGCCGGAGCGGCGCCCGACATCCGAAATCACTACAAGACTATTAAATATAGTTATCGTTCGTCTAACTATTGTTGGTGTCGAGGCAATCGATCCGTGGAGCAAGGGACACGGAGCCTCACGACCTAACAAACGCACAAGGGAAGCTAAAGATGCTCCAGCAAGCCGCCGGTTTTCATACATAACACAACGCAGGATTGCGGCTTTGCCGCTTCTTGCATAATGATGGTTTTATTTCTATTTATAAGTTACACGTACGAGTAATTGTTAGTAGTACTCATAAGTTTCTAGTTTGTGACAATGTTACTTTAAAAGGCTATTTCGCAATAAATAAATATTTAATATAATTATGTACATTATAATTTCAAAGTGCCCTGTATAAATCTGGATGTCTTTTAAGTAAGCACTATTTTATGGTACTTGGATTCAATAATTCGAAGATCCCGGCATGTAACGCAGTTGTTACTTCTTGAATGTAAAATAATACACCTTCCTGGGATAAATAGTTTGCCTTGCCGGTGATAAGTTAGCTGCTACAGCAATCAATCAGAAATGAATGATGCACAAGAACCTGTAAAAGATGTTTCAATATTATTTGTTATTTTTCACAGTTTCATTGTAATTATTATGATTGAAAATGAAAGTGTTTATAACTATCATATTAAATGTCAACTACTTACCATTCATTTTAGGTTAGAGTTGGTATTTTTGTGTCGATTTAAAATAAGATTATTTGACTATTAATACATAAATCTCACAAATATTCAGCAGTTCAAGAACCAAGGGTATAGATTTCTTTTTTAAAATTATTCTTATTGAAGTGTTGATGTGGATATTTCTATTTCTCATATCGGCTTGAAATTTACCGTTTCGTTTTCCAGTTCGAGTTATCTTACTATGCAGTCTTATTAACAAATTATGCTTAATATAAGGCTTTGTCGATATTATTTCGTCAACTAATAATATATAAATATAACACAATAAATACGAATGGTTTTCACTTTCACCATGTTTTGACATCTCACCTTATAATTTGATAGTGAAAGAGTTTTCTACAGTCGATACGGTATTTTTCGGCGACGTAAGTCAAATTAGTGTCTTATGGTAACGTTTTAATAAAACCTATCGATAACAAACTGTACTGACCTTCAGTGCGTTAACATGACAGATCACATTCGACGTGCCGCATACATCCGTCTCGTTCTACCTATGAGACGGATGTATGCAGCGCACTAAACGTAATCCGACATGAAATGTCAGCATAGATCGTTTGTATGTGTTGCTGTCAAAACTGAAGGAAAACGATTCGAAGCCCGATTATTCGTTAACGCCTATAGAAAAATATTCAGAATTTTCTACATGACTCGTGGTAGAGGTACCGTTCCAAAAAAGTCACGGTGAAAAGTAATCGTGACTTTGTCACGTCTGTTACTCGTGACTTTGTTACGTCTGTTACTCGAAGGTTACTCGTGTCACTGCATGATATTTGTGACACGTCACGGTCCTGTAATGAACATTTTATTTTGTCACTGATATTTCGACGTGACTAATTCACGCCTTTCGCCTGTTACTCAATATCACTATATGATATTGTCGCGGTGCTATTATGACCATGTTTTTGTCACACCGTTATCACACAAGTCATTGATCCAAAATAACCTTCACACTTTTACAGGCTTAGGCGGTCGTCACACTGCTACGCATCTCGCAGCGACGTCCGTTGATGCGTTTTTTAACTTTGTATGTAGAATCTTGATTTTGTATAGAAAAATCGCATGGTACGACACACTGGCTCCGCCTCGACGCGCGGAGGAGCGAGACGCACGACGACTCGCGCTCTCGGACGGAGACGCGCTGCGTGCCGCAGGGTATGTCACACCGAGCTCCGCAGTGCCGTACGGATTTTAGTGCAAGAAAGGACGTAGGCGCAATGGATATCGACGTCTATAAGTTTATTTTTGAAATTGAAAGTCGTTCGTTTAATCATAATCTAGGAATTCTTATAAAAGTGTAATTGAAGATTGAAGTAGTAGCTTTTCTTCCGCTGTAATAGAACGTCGAAAATTTGTGTCCGCGTCAGTAATAAATAATCACTCCAATTTTTCTTAGCAAATAATCAAATGACGCGGTTGACATACGGGTGCAATTTAAAAAAAATTCTTCATGTTGCCTTAAATCTTGGTAATATCTAGCAAAAGATCCATTTAAAGGTCTGGTTTGTAAATAGGGAAGTACCCAGTATCTTCTGCGTTTTATGACTCGATTGTACAAAAACCAAACCGAAAGTATCACCGCAGCGTTCTGAATAAATACAGTGTCCATTTTATCGACAAATAGGAACTATTTTCACCTTAACGTTCGAATGTGAAATGAACGCGAGACGGAAGTAACGCGGGACGTCGCGCATCGCAACTCCGGACGGAGATGCGGAGAAAACTCGGACGTTGGTGCGTTGTCTCCGCATGCGAGTACGTTGCTCCGCATCTCGCAACGAGACGCGGCGGCAGTGTGACAACCGCCTTATAGTTTCGCCATGTCTGCCCGTCCGTCCGTCCGTCCGTCTGCGGATAATCTCAGTGACCGTTAGCACTAGAAAGCTGAATTTTGGTACTAATTGTAGATCAATCACGCCGACAAAGTGGTAAAATAAAAAGTGGAAAAAAATGTTTTATTAGTGTACCTCCCCTATACGTAAAGTGGGGAGTGATTTTTTTATTTATTTTAACCCTAACGTGTGATATATTGTTGGATAGGTATTTAAAAATGAGTAGGGGTTTACTAATATCAATTTTTGATAATGTAAATATTTTCGGAAATAATCGCTCCAGAAGTAAAAGAAATTGTGTCCGCCCTCTAACTTTTGAACCATAAGTTTTAAAAATATAAAAAAAATCTCTAAAGTAGAACATTACAAAATCTTTCTAGGAAAATTATTTTGAACTTCTTAGGTTGAATCGTTTTTGAAAAAAAATTACAAAATAATTTCTGAACTAAGTTTGTTTCAACCGTATAATAAAAAAAATAAAAAAAATCATTTCAAGCTTCAAGGCTCATAATCAGTATGTGAACAAGATATAAAATTAAGTCGCGACACAGTTAACTCCTTATAAAATATACTAACATTAACACAATAAATAAAATAAAATA
Organism: Pammene aurita; assembly: GCA_947086415.1. Classification (NCBI taxonomy): domain Eukaryota; kingdom Metazoa; phylum Arthropoda; class Insecta; order Lepidoptera; family Tortricidae; genus Pammene; species Pammene aurita. The sequence continues at coordinate 20,574,836 of OX352290.1, forward strand.
AATAATAAATAAAAATAAAACATGATTACAATGTCAAATATTGCTTTGATGTCAAACTATATTCTATAATCCTAACCTATCCCTGTTTTTACATGCCTTTCGCAGCAGTGCATGATATATGGACAGTCCAGTCTATCCGCGATCATCGTTAGAACGATGTTGGAGCTGTCTCGCACCCGCTGGACCAAAGACGTGGCGCGTAATCGCATCGTGGTATGAAAACACGCAGTGCGAGCCGCCGCGAACATACCCGAGGCGCTGCAATAGCGAGGCAGCCCCATCACCGCTCAAAACGCGTTATTGTACTGGACGCGGAGTGCATTGTACGCTTTCTGCGCGTGTAGTTAGCCCACAAGCTGCACGTGTACAGCGACGTGCAGTACGCTTTGAATAGCGTCAACTTCACGCTGGAACACCGCGCAAACCTTCGGGCAAACATGCTCGCCCTGACACACAATGCCCTCCGCTCCCGTTCTATGTCAATGTTATCTTTTAAGTCTGCAGTAACAATATGTCCTAAATATTTAAAATTGTCCACTCTTTCGAGTGGCACTCCATACAGAGTTACGGCAGGTACTATAGGGTTCGTAATTGCATACCTATTTCATTGCCATACGTAATTCATTGATAAACTGGGTATGCAATTATGAACCCGATGGTACATCCACTGGCCGATTACTGCCGGCTTCAAAGACCATATATTGACTCTCACAGATTTTTAACAGCCGTCTGAGACCACACACCGACGCGCTCAGCAGCACCATGTCGTCCGCATAGCTGAGGTTGTTTACACATACTCCATCAATGTGACAGCCAACATGCTGACTGCTGAGTTTGCCGATGAGATCGTCCATGTACAGGTTAAAGAGCGCGGGGGAAGGCAACCCCCCCTGCCTCACCCCGCACTCCAACCCGTACTCTTCAGACGTTGCTCCCGCCCACCTGACTCTATTGACCTGATGTCCATACCAGTATTTAAAGATATTAATTAAATCACTAGGTATATTTATTTTCTCCATCTTTTCCCATAATACTTGATAGAACACCAGGTCAAAGGCCTTGGAGAGGTCAAGGAAGCAAGCATAAACTGGGGTCTGACGATCAGTATAATATCTGACTGTATGCTTCATACACAGTATTGCACTATCTGTGGACAAGTGAGGCCGGAACCCAAACTGATTGTCATGCAATCCTAAATATTTTTCTAACTGTGTATTAAGCAGACAATCAAATACTTTCGCAATTATTGTTGCCAGAGATATGGGTCTATAGTTTGTTTTATCCGTTAAGTCCCCGGTTTTGTTTTTAACTATAGGTACGACTATCGTTTTTAACATATCAGTAGGCATATATGAGTGACTTATACAAAGGTTATAAAACATAGCAAGGACTCTTGCAATGTGTGGACTGGCATGCTGGAGATGCTCGATGCTTAGACCGTCATGACCTGGAGATTTACCCCTTGAAATAAATTTTATTGCCTGCGCTACACTTTTAGCTGTAAATCTTCTCCCCACTACCGTGCCGATCAAAGCATCGAGCGCCGTCCTCCCTAGACCCAGAGGGGATTGCACACGAAAATGATCCTTAAATGCATCCGCTATACTTTTAGGGTCATTCACCCCGTCGACACTCACAGGAAGACCTGGTCGAACGTTCATTTTTTTGGTATCACGCCAAAAACCCCGGAAGTTGCCTTTAGAGTGTTTTTCAGCGAGAGTATCCATTTTTAATTGCTCCTCGTGATTTTGGCACCACTTTAACCGAGATTTGAATACTTTTCGACTGACACACATATCCTCAAACATTATACCTGACCTAGGCTTTCCGCATGACACCCAATCGAGAAACCTCTCCCTGGCCATCCGATGAGCCCCGACGACGTGTTTATTCCACCCCATCACACGCTTGCCCCTTGCCCTCTTGGTCTTGCCCCGCCTGCCACACACCGCTGCCTCACATAAAGCGCTCACAATCCTTTCATACAAGCTGTCAAGAATACGCCTATGAGCCACTATATCACAATACCCGTCTGCACAGCTAATGAAGTTTTCATCAAAGTATCACCTCAATCTAGAATGAGCTCCCTTTCTATATAGATCAGTTTGCTGTGCCGTTCTTTCCCCCCAAACCACATTCTTATTTGTTATTATTATATCAGGCAGTTTAGGAGGCAGCAACTCTAGATTGCATTCAATAAAGTAGTATAAGCAGGTGTTTATTGTACCTGTAATTTATACAAAATCACAATGAAATAACGTGCTTGCAAAAACTCTTAAGTGGGGACACTTACTGTGACGGACGGAAAACTGCGGAACTCTACATTGAGCGTGGCCCGACACGCTCTTGGCCGGTTATTTAACATGGGCGCATCCCATCTGTCGGCAAAAGTCCTTAGAAGATTGTTAGGGCTTTCTCGCAACCTTTCCAATAATGGGGCGATTTTTGAGATCCGAGCGCTCGAATATGACATTTATGACAACTCTGAATAAAACGAAGAATAGTACATTATTGCAGAGGACGGAAAAGACAAATTCGTGGACGAGCAATTTTTTCGGACAGCAGCTGAGTCCGAAAATATAAGACGAGTCCACGAATTTCTATTCCCGCCGAGGCATATATAATGCTTTTCTCCAAATGTGCGAGAAATTAAAGTAAATTACATATTTAGGTTAGCATTAAATATCATGAATTTCTGAATTAGCTTCCCTTTACAACATTTATTTTTGAGTATAGAGATAGAGCACTACTTATACCTACTGCCAATCATCTGCCAAAGTTCATTCAAATAATATTTAAAAATCAATTTTCGCCAAAAACTATTTAAGACAGTATTAAATATGCTCCTTTCACACAACTGCAAAAGCTTAAAAATTTAAAAAAGTTGTTTTTTCTATGATTATATGAAGCCGTATTCACACGATCAGACGCGGTGGCCCTGCAAGCTATGACACAGAACGAGACAACCAAGGTTTTTGATCTCACTATCTCGCTCTATCCTATATTTTGAAGGGATTGCCGTTCAGACGGTGTAGATGTGGTTTTTTTTAAGGCGCTAGGCGCTGATTGTGGCCGAAAACTGTTACTTTTTAAGGGATATATCTCGATAACGGGTCATTCCAAAATTTTGAAAAAAATATATGTTAATTACCATTTCATGTACAACATTGTCAACGTTTGAATAACTCGTGTAAAGTATAGTTTCTCCGTTATTTAAATATAACGAAATGTCGTTTTACAGTTAATTTTGCTTATATCTACTGAACGGCTCATTCGATTTAAAATATTGTTGAACTAAAAAATGTGTACTACAGAACACTACAAACACAACGTAGGATATTTAAATTGATTAAATTTTCTTAAACAACTTGATCATAATTCCACATTTCGTGCGTTGGTAGCTCGAAAACGGCATTGCTGGCAGTCGTGAGCTAGCTTTGAGACGAGGAGGCTGTGTCGCTCGTCGCTCCGTGCTTCGCTTGTACTACATATACTTGTACTTGGCCCGTGAGCAATAATATCGGACTTACTGTGCCTAAAGACTAAATAACTGCCGAGGGTTCATGCGGTGCGGACATAACGTGTCTTCCCGGAATCAATAATGTATAGACGTTTTATCTTTTAAGATAATGTACTCGTATGCATGTTCATGTACGTTCGTATAAAAAGTGTATTTTATTTAGATTAGAATAAAAGTAAACTGCAAAGGATTGCATATAAACCGGCCAAGAGAATATCGGGCTATGCTCAGTGTAGGGATCCGTAGTTGTCGGCCTGTTACAATACATCCATTCAAAAGGTAGTTTATAAAGAGATATTTTGTGGCACTCACGTTATTTTACTATAGGCATAACTCAAAAACGGCTCAACCGATTTTATTCCATATAGTTTTTATTGAAAATACGTGATAAGTATTTCAATGGCCTCACTTCCAGGAATTTTCCCAAATTTTTTGGACCCACGGTTCAAAAATCAAAGAGCATTTTAAACTTTCGGAGCTATTATTTACGAAAGTATTCGTTTTATCCAAAAGTTGTTTAAGGCTTATTCTTCTTGAAATACCTATCCAACAATGTGTTTCAGATACTTTGTTTGTTTTACCACTTTGTAGGCGTAATTAAAACACATACTCATACCAAATTTCAGTGTACTACTAACTATCACTGAGCAAAGCCTAATTGAGATTCTAATAAAAAATTGCTGATATTGTTCAATGTATGTAAAAATAAAGGAAAAAAAGCTTTTTTTTATACCATGACGCTGCACATTTGTTCAGGGGCGGAATAAAGTCCGAGAATTACATATTACCTAAAGTCATTTATTTGACTTAAATCTAACAGTAGAATAGTTGTACAACCCTGTACTGAAAGGATTTTAATTTTGATGTATTATTTATTTGTAAATAAATCATAAGAAACACGTAATGCTGAACACTTACGAATTTTTCGTCAAAAAAGTTGTTTCTTTCAGGTAATATATTTCTAAAACGCTAGCTAAAATACCCAAAATATGATTTTTATTTGATGTGCCGTATATAAAGGTATTTTTATGATAGAAAATATCAGTGATTTCGTGTATTAGTTAGGGCATGGCTTGGATTAAAACAACATGGACATTATTTTGGCCACATTCAACATTCAATTAGATATTACTTTTAAGCTACTCCTTCCTTTTCACCAAAAACTAGCACAAATGATACCTTAATTATCCAAAATGATTATCTAATTGATTCTAGCTGCTACTACTTGCAAACTTTTGAGTAATGACCATTTAAGTAATGACGAGCTCATTGAGATATAGAAAAAATAATGACAGAGATAAACTAATTAATGAGGGTAGTTAATGAACAAATAACTTGATTTGGGTATAAAATGTGTACTGAGTTATCTTTTTCTTCATTTACTATTATCGTTTCGAGAAAGTAACATAGTTATTATTGATAGTCATGGCAAGTTTCAGCATTTCAAATGCAGAGTTAGTCGAAATTGCTATTTCAAGTCACCGGGATGTGCATAAGTGTATTGAAAGCCTGAAGATTAAATATCCAAATTTTTCAGAAGCTATACTTGGCCAAATCTATATTCAGGTTAAGTAAACAATTTTTACCTACTTTCACAAAAAAGTGGAAAGCTGCATCAAGGGTGAGAAAGTATTTTTTTGACAAAAATAAAGATTGGCTCAGTGGTATGTTTTCAATACATACAATGCTCTTGACATCTTCAGACCCTTTTATTAATAGCTTAAGGGCTAAACATAATAATAAAAAAAAAACAGAAATAGACCATGAGGAAATAAAACAATTTATTTTAAATAATAATTAATAAAGTGTGTTTTTATATTTTTTTATATTCTAGAAATAATAATATTATATTTATTACAACTACTTTGATAATATTATGAACCTATCAAATTTATTTATTAATTGTTTTGTATTCTATAGTATGTTTTATATGATTTTAATACAAATGATACATTTTTTTAAATGTTTGTTTCATTTTTTTTATTCCTTTTACCTATTTATATTGATAAAACCACATTCCATAAATGTTAAAACGCCCACCTTTCATAAAAATAATTAATTCCGCCCTCCCATACAACCTGAACCACTGTGCGCTGGCAAACAAGCATATGACCCGCCTGATGGAAAGCAGTTATAAAGCCTATGGACGCCATACCCCAGAAGATTCACATGCGCGTTGACTACCCTAAAAAAACTTTACTATGTCAGTGAAATGCAAATAAATACAAATTTTATATTAATTATCAACACAAGTAAATAAATAAATTACTACTAAGGGTTAATACTACCTATCAAATATCTTTAAAAGACCGGCCAAGTTTGTATCGGACCACGCATAATGTAGGGTTCCGTAGAAAGTAGTTTCTTGGAGATAACTCAAAAACGGATGAACCGATAATATGTGAAATAATTTTCGTAGAAATTAAGTACTTCTTGGTATTTTTTCATATTTTTTAGACTTACGGATTAAAAGTTAGATGGGGGGGGGGGTCTATTGTATTTAGACTTCCGAAGCAATTATTTCTGAAAATATTGACTTAATAAAAAAGTTTTAAATTTTTTTATATATATATATATATATATATTATTATTTTTTAAAGCCGTATCGTACAACATATTCATATTTACAAAAAAAATATTTTTGACATTTAGTTTGGCATACCTATGTATGTATAGAGTGCCTGCCCTAAAAGTTTTTTAGCAACTTAGCCAGAAAACTAAGTAGCGGTACAAACACACCTCTGCTGGATAAAATTTAAGTAATACATGTTTTATAATAAAAATGCCTGTGACATACGGACGGACAGACGGACATGTTTCAAAAAACTTTTAAGGGTTCCGTTTTTGACATTTCGGCTATGGAACCCTAAGAAGTGTTTGCGCTGTGTTATATTTTAAAGATCTAAATTTAATGGGCTTTCAGCTCTCATGACAATTGTATGACGATTTCGTGCACAGATGCCGCTTCTTACATGTGCATTTTTACTATTCGCAACTCGCAACAGGCTTATTTTTGTTAATTTATCGTAATTAAGTGATTTTTTACGGTTAATATTTAAAATTGCAACAAAAAAATGACCATCTATTAAGCTCACTTGCACAGCAAAAAATATCCAAATTCACATGAAAACACTGCTTTGATGTGCATTCAGTTTTTTTTGCTGTACTAGTCAGTATTTTTTTGTTTTATTTCTGATATGCAGAATATTTTTAACCATATTTCGTAAATTCATAAATATTTTGCCGCTCACTATACTTTAAATTCAAAATCTAGGTATTAATTTTTTGACATAAAAATCTACTAATCGAGATCGTTAAATATTACTTATCTTATTTAATAGGTAAGTAGCATTCCTAAAAATGTCACCGTAGTACTTAATCACAGTATTCAAATCACAAAACATCCGCAAAAGGATTATAATTATTATAAAGCCGCCCGCGCGCCTCTGAGTAAAGTCATATTCATTGAACATTATTGCGGTGCATCGCGAGGGATTTACGCACGATCGCAATGAGAGGGGTACGCGGGTGGCGCGAGTAGAGAGCGCCCAAACGCTCAAGGACACTCCGGCGACAATCGTCTTAATTTAGTCGAATGAAATGTTTAAAAGGTAAAATTCAATACATTAATGGATTTTAGTACAACTGTCGTCCGCTAAACAGGACAATAATGATTTTTATTTTTTTAAATGTGTATTAGTGCATAATGACGAACTTCACTTACTAATTTTACTACAGTAATGGCCTGTTTCACAATCTCCAGTTAAAGTATATCTGTCAGATAAATGTTTGCTGTCCTTTTCTTTTATATGACTGGAGAAAAGGATAGCAATAATTTTAACTGGCAGATACGTTTATCTGGAGATTGTGAAACAGGCCCTAAGGTAAACATTTCCGACCACATTGGAGAAAAAGATATTTTAAAAATAGCAGCGATAGTAATTTAAATCGCGATTATTTATACTATTGATTTCATGCGTAAATAAATGGCGACAAACTTTTGTAAGCGATTATATCCGAGGTTAAATTCTTTGAATTCGAGCGCTCGATTGTCAAAAATCGCCCCCCAGCGCTTCCTCATAAATTCATAATCGCATGAAACACGTTGACTCATACCTCCGTAAATATATCCGAAGCACCTCCAACGAAGCCCCAACAAGCGTTATTATATTGCACTCGGAGTGCGCTATGAGTCCTCTGTGTATTTATAAAATACAGTTGTACAAATTGAGGTATTGATCGAGAAAGAGTAGACGTTACTCATCAAATATTGTATTTCAATATATGTCATACTTGTTTTGAATACACGGTCAGTGTATAGTAAACATAGTAATACTTTGTATAAATTAAGGCAGTTATCCATTAGAAGACATTTCTCTTATGATTTTTCTAATTTTTATTTTTTTATTGAGCAGAAAAGTTTCGCTATCGATATCACAGTGTTTTGAAATAAAGGGAAAAGTCGCAGCGGGTAAATCTTGGTAGCTTAGTTGGTAGACCAGAGGGCTGGCATCCTGGAGTCGCTAATTCAAGTCTCGCTGAGGAAACAAGACCTACACCAGAACACTTGTGCGGTACCTAGGTACTTGGAGCTTAATTGTAAAATATATGGGCATACAACAAGCGATATTTATTTAAACAGAATACTTAGTTAGAAATGGTGGTTTACGAAGCCTTTCGAGCCAATATAGGCATTTATAAACAACTGGCTTTTGCCCGCGGCTTCGCTCGCGATAAATCGGGGTAACATGGTTTCCTGATTTAAAACACAGAAGAGAACTCGGAACAGAATATTATTTTAATACGCTACTGTAGACGATTATATTTGTCTTTATAGCTTATGCACGATTTTTTTGTTAGTCACAAATAGTCCGCATACCAATTTTAAGCTTTGTACCTTGAAAATTGCGGAATGCTCCATACAAACTTCCACCCCCCATTTTAGGGAAGTGGGGGGTTAGAAAGAGACAATAAGTAGCCTATGTCACTCTCCATCCCTTCAACTATCTCCACTTAAAAAAACACGTCAATTCGTCGCCCTGTTTTGCCGTGAAAGACGGACAAACAAACAAACACACACATACACTTTCCCATTTATAATATTAGTATGGATATGGATTTGAAATCAAATAACTAAAGTCGGACTTTGTGCAGATAAAATAGTGTAAGTATTACATTCTTTTGGTATTGACTGTCTGTTTGAACCGGAAAATAATAATAATCACGAAATTGGCTCATAAGTACCTACTTGAATATTATAATTGATGCTAATTTTTACACAATATTTAGGTGACAGGCTATTTCTTCCAAGTATGCGATTCATGCGACTAAACGCACAGTCGCACACGGCTCGCTGCACTCTAGATTACACCATAACATAATGACAAGGATATCTATGTCGCCGTAACTTCTCCTGACATTTCAAAAGGAACCTTAAGGCTTTATTTCCACCAGACATGAGCGAGGAATGTGTTTGTTACGCAACAATTGAATAACTTCATTTGTTTATCCTCGCACAACGCAGCTCTAAGATTGGTTCTAGAGAAACACATTCCTCGCAACGCATCTTCGCTCATCTCTGGAGGAAACGCAGCCTTACGGTTAAATTATTACGGGTAAACTTGGAGTTGGCGGATCGTCCAGTCACTGCCTTCTGCTGGAAATGGGATAATACCTTTAACTAATTTTACCACTACGTAATATTAAATCTGTCAGTGGTCAGTCGCCTTAAATACAAGCGTGTCTATATAATACAAAACGTTCGATGATTTTCGTTTTAGTTTTTATTCGGCGGAGAATAGTGGAAGGGGATCGCGACCATGACATTGGGATTGTAAGTGTCTAAGTGACAAAGTTTTTTTCATCTCTCCTGTTCGGAAAGTTTTATTTTCCTGGATAGATAGTCGGGTGGAAAATTGCTTTTCCATCCCTAGGGTGGAAAGTAATTAACTGTGTTGATTGTGGATTGCACCGGTGCCCACCCGGATGCCCTGCTCCCCGACCACCGGCAAAACATTGAATTTGTCTTTTTCAAACTGTTAAAATTTTACTTAACATTTTTATAGATTATTCTTTATATACCAGTTTTATAAAATGTGCGCGTGTTATTGTACGTTCCTCACAGTCGAAATGAAAAGCAGAGTGATTAACTCGGGTGAAATTACCCATTTCACCCTCGAACTATTAAGAACTGAAGAAAACAGTGGTTCCACAACACGTAGGGAGTTTAAATACCGCGAGTTATCCGGTTGCCTCGCGGACACTGAAACTACGGGCCATTGCTCTCAATATTAGGGGACGTACTCGAATACACGAGTCCACTTATTACTGCCAGGAAATAAATTTATATATATTTCCATAGCCATGTGTAGAATCAAATGTTAAGAGCCATACATAATGGAGAGCCATAATTATGTAGAGCGGAATATGTAGCCACATGCAGCATCGACCACGTAAAGTCAAAATTAACAGCTATGATATATCGTCGAATATAGCGAACTTTCTCTTTAAGGGATCTCTTCCAGATACTCTTCAAGCAACATAGATATCGGTCAGACATGGTTAACAAAGATTTGTACATTAAGTACTTGTATAGTCGCCATCAGATACATCGGAGCGGCCAAGGTGGTCACAAATATCTGAACAACGCCTCTATTAAGAGGCGATAGAGTGCATGTTCAGATATTTTTGACGACATAGGCCGCTCCGATATATTTGACGGCGACTGTACTAACAGCTGCAGAAATTTAATACATTCCCAATTTAAGAGTCCGGTAATGATTTGAAAACGAAAATCGCTAATAATTAATTTTAGTATTTGATAAGATAGTTTGAAGTATTGTTATTGCAAAAAAATACTTTTGGTACACATTTTGTATTATCTTATACCCGAAAACTCAATTCTTGCAGAGCTTGTTTAGTGAGGACGTTGATTCGTACAATTTTGTCGCTTGATTTTTTATTATTTTTTGTTTTGCCCTCCAATATGTTTTATATTATCTGAATAAAGCACGAAGCCAAGTTTATTTGTACATTTGAATTTTTATGAAATGCTTTAATACATTCCCATAAATACCACCTTAACTTCGGCAATTTTTCCTAAAATCGTTCTAGGTACTCTTGCTTAAAAAATATGTATGAAAATGAAGAAAACTGTTCCACTTATTCCTTAAACGACTCATTTTCCAACGTATTTATAGATTTTACATACTAGTTTAACATCATTTTAATCAATAAAAATCTATCTTTTCACATCTCCAAGCAAAAATCGTGAAACAGCTGTTAGATTAAGGAGAATAAATGAAACATAAAATCAAAAAAGTGTTCTACTTATACAGTTTAAAAAGGAACTATCTTTCAATATAAGTATGTTACTGTAAAATAGTATCGTAAAGTTGAGCGAAATCGAAAAAAAAACTTTACCGGACTCTTAAGAATGAGTTGTGGGGTACGATCACGGACTTTATGTTGAAGCATTTAGGGTTCACTTTGTATTGGACATTTCATAGAGTAAGTATTAAACAAAAGAAAAGAACTTGAACCGTGAATGGCGGTACAATTAAAGTCGGTGACTGTACATGCCGGCAAAACTACGGAGAAGTTGCTAAACCTAGTTACTACAGGTAGTAAAAATAAACACATTTTACATTTAACTCTATGTAGGATAACTTTTTAAAAATATTTTTGCGATAGCTCAACAGATTTGATTCAATATGGTTTTCATTGAAAGTTTTTGAATTAAAGATTCAGGCTGTTCCGTTCGATGTCCTTCACGACACGTATTCTATACAAAATGGAGTGTCGGAAGTATCATGTAGGACGCAGAACGGAGCAGCGTGAATCATCCTTTCAGACTCACTTTAAGGTTTTGTTCCATGTTTTGGAGCCACGACAGTTCGAAATTTAGTTGGCCAGTGGGACTGACAACATTTACACCGAAAACATTGACTTTATCAAAAACAGATTCTCAAGACCCCTATTCTTTTTAAAAGTCTTTCGATACTCCACAATATATAGTTCGTTTTTTTTGAGATTAGAAATTGAGTAAACATAGAAACAGTACTTGCCAACCTGTTCTAAATGTTCAATTTAAACACACTGCAAGCACACCAACACAGGATTAGTTAACATGATTAAGAGTTCACATTTGTGAATAAATAATAACAATTTGCAGATTAAATAATCCAACACAACAATAAATACACAATTTTGTTTTAGATTTTGTATGCCAACGTTAGAGACACGTGAAAAATGAAAAAATGACCTGACAGTGACGCACGTACGTTCTAAAACGAAAACTTAAGATCTAGTTTTTTTTATCAGTATTCACGAAAATTATTTAAATGACAATCATAATATGCACTTATTAACCAATTTTCGTAAATAAAAATGCATCTAAACGTTATTTAATAGTTTTATTATATAATACTAAATAATAAAGCAACTGTCTTAGGTGATGGTAAAAGATTTGGTGGACTACGAGGTGGCTTTTCTTGTTGTATGCCACTCGGGCCTGCCTCTGATTGCTCCATAACCCTCCAATCAAACGCACAATAATAGAGCAAGCAAATACCTTTACTTAAATAAGAATCACAATAAGCCTTAAACATTAAAAACTATCCAGGTATGGCTGAGAGATACTAATGACAGATGACGAGAGAAAATATCTCTATGTATTTTATCGTGCAACATTCACAAGAACATTAACAATGATAAAAAATGCATATAACAACTACCAAAATATTGTTAAATACTAAAAATAACATTTACAAATACGTAGGCATGGCTTTACTATAAATACAAATATATTTAAGTATGTTTAATGACGGCGTAGGCACTTTGACAGTTGTGACATTTATCGTGCCTAATAAAGAACCCTGTACATCGTTCCGTCAACGTTTTTCTAATCTCAAAAAAAACGAAGAGAGATGAAGCGAAAAAAAATACCACCTCCACTTGATGTATACTAGGGGTAGCCTGAAAAAGAACAGTCTTCCTTTTACAATTTTATCGAAGTATTTATTACCTATACTTACGCAGACCGATTTTTTTACGATTACTAGGTTTCTAGTACGATTACTGAGCTAGGACGCGGACAGACAGACGGACGGACATGGCGAAATTAATATTTAAATTACGTAATAGATTACCTAATTTATTACAATACATATAATTACAATAAGTAACTCCCTTATTCATAAATGCCTCACAGGCCTCAATTAGCTAATTTATGTTTTGTCTGTTTCTAACAAACACAACTGTCAAAGTGACAGATGAGGACCAAACATAAAATAGCTAATTGAGGCCTGGATACTCGTTTACGCTCATGATGGCTGTACCGTCTTTGGAATAGTTTTTGTTTTTTGGTCATTTACGTAGTTCAGAATATTGATAGCTTATTGTGCGGTGACCTAACGAACAAGTGTGCAGCTAATGAAAAATTTGTCTCAAAACGCGCGTAACCACCCTTTAGTTGAACAAACGGTTATCCGGAGTCTCGGCCACCCACGTGTTTGTAAGGAGGCTATCACTTTACAATCAACGAGGCCTTGACCGAATAATGTTGCTTTGAATAAAATCATAAGTACAACCTTGGCATTGACAGAATTCACCTCTGAGTAAAAGCCATTAAATAAAATAATAATAATAATAATAATAATAATAATTGTGCCCTGAGTGGCTTTTATGAATGAGGGGGTTACTCTCTACAGTTAGGCGGTTGTCACACTGCCGCCGCGTCTCGTTGCGAGACGCGGAGCAACGGACTCGCATGCGGAGACAACGCACCAACGTCCGAATTTTCTCCACATCTCCGTCCGGAGCTGCGATGCGCGACGTCCCGCGTTACTTCCGTCTCGCGTTCATTTCACATTCGAACGTTAAGGTGAAAATAGTTCCTATTTGTCGATAAAATGGACACGGTACTTATTCAGAGCGGTGCGGTGATACTTTCAGTTTGGTTTTTGTACAATCGAGTCATAAAACGCAGAAGACACTGGGTACTTCCCTATTTACAAACCAGACCTATAAATGGATCTTTTGCTAGATATTACCAAGATTTATGGCAACACGAATAATTTTTTTTAAATTGCACCCGTATGTCAACCGCGTCATTTGATTATTTGCTAAGCAAAATTGGAGTGATTATTACTGGCGCGGACACTAATTTTCGATGTTCTATTACAGCGGAAGAAAAGCTACTACTTCAATCTTCAATTATACATTTATAAGAATTCCTAGATTATGATTAAACGAACGACTTTCAATTTCAAAAATAAACTTATAGACGTCGATATCCATTGCGCCTACGTCCTTTCTTGCACTAAAATCCGTACGGCACTGCGAGGCTCGGTGTGACATACCCTGCGGCACGCACCGCGTTTCCGTCCGAGCGCGCGAGTCGTCGTGCGTCTCGCTCCTCCGCGCTTCGAGGCGGAGCCAGTGTGTCGTACCATGCGATTGTTCTATACAAAATCAAGATTCTACATACAAAGTTAAAAAACGCATCAACGGACGTCGCTGCGAGATGCGGAGCAGTGTGACGACCGCCTTACTGATTTTACTGGCATCCTACCTCTACGCTGTCTTGATGGCTATCTACTGAACTCGATTAGAGAAGCACGTCAAACACGAACTTATCCGAAATTACTACATTTGTACGGTCAGCTACAGAGAAAAAGGCCCACGCTGCGTACAAAGTATGTATGCAGGGGAGATATTTTTCTCTGCAGCTGGTTGTACAGTCAGCCGTAAAAATATGGGTGTACTCATCTTACTAAAAATATGTCCCATAGTATCTTATCCCGTTGTAATAAGTGCGGTGCGTAGTACCATATTTATGAAACGATTTTTTTCGATACGTATTTTTGCAGCTGACTGTACATTGCTATAAATTGCTTCGTCTTCCAGCCTGATTTTGGCTGGCTTGTTGGCTTTCGGCACGTATTGGACTACAAGATACTTTATTAATGCCGTCGACCAAGCTGCAGCCGCGAAGACGACTACTCTTGCGCCGATAGACAAAAGTATAATACACCTGATGACCACTGTCAAAACTATGAACACGTGAGTATTGTCAACTTTATTGTGATAATTTCCATACATTTTTTTTACATTACACTAATGCTTGTATTTTACAAAGGTAAGTATTTGCAAATTTAAGGGATGTTTGTCACTAAATGTGCACAAAAAATGTTCCTATTCTGCTCTGGAATGCACGCATTCTTTATATCGATAATTTAATAAAAAACACAGAGCTGATGTCAACCGTGCGACTGCAGCGCCCTACCTCCCCCCTCGGACGTTTACCTTAGGTTTAATCGAATTTGCAGGCGATAAAACTAATTAAAACACTTTTATTTTGCATAAAAACGAATTGCAAAAGTTTAAATTGTACGGGTAAAAGTGAACAACTTCATAAAAATAAAATGCATAAAAACGTTCTGCATCATCTTATAAGGCTTAATTATTAATTCATAACTTTAATTTCTACTCGACGGAGAGTTGGCCACGTCAGATATGACACAATAATGAGAGTAACAAAACCCGTTTATAGGCCGTTGCTAGGATAGTCTAGCGTTATTGCTAGATCCGGGTATCTGGCGGCTTTTAATATGTGGAGGTTAGGTGACAGACTAGCAAAAAGTACCAGTTGGAAAAAAGTAATACTAAAATCGGTAAAAACTGCCAAAGTTGTTTAATTAGGACTGGGCCAATTTTTATACATTAGAACAAAAACATTGCATATTATTAGGTACGGAAACAAAAACCGTAGGCTAAAAACTATGAATTATAATATTATATGTCGTTTGGTAATACTTTCCCCCAACAGAAACTTTTGACAATGATATAATCTAATTACTTATGTAATTTCTCATAATATTGCATCAAACCCGGAGAGATGCGCGTCGCACCGGCGACGCCGCGCCGACCACATTCGGCGCGCCGCCGCCGCCGCCGGCTAATGAGGGTTTCCGCGATTGAGATTTTCACTAGATGGCAGCACCGTGACGACAGGTCTTTTTGACAGTAGCGGTCAAAATCCACCAATCAAAAAATATATGATTAAACATGATTGGTGGATTGTGACAGCTAGACCTGTCGCCATGGTGCTGCCATCTAGTGAAAAACTCGATTGCGGAAACCCTCATTATTACCCGGCGTGATGCCACATGACCAGCGCCACCTAGTGAGCGTAAATTTTATAGCTTTTCGCAGTTTTCGTCTAAAGTCGATACCAATCTCGTCCCCAGCGCTCTGTTGTTTTTTTTTTTTTTTCAATAAAAGGCTTTTTCTTTAGCCTCTTTTTATTCAGTACGATATAAGACAAAAGTAGACTAGTCCTGTAGCGCTGGCAATATTTTGAGGGATAAGTTTCGAAAATTCTACAGTCAAATAATATTGAAGTTCTAAATCTAGACACGCAGTAGCGTGTCAAGCCAAGTTTAAGTATAACAGAACTGGCGAGCAGCACTGTGTGTAAAATATTACATTAACCATTTGGAGCCACTTTTTACCCCCTCATAACTCAAAAACTATTTTACATAAACATGTCAAATTTGGCTCATATATTGAAACTTGTGAGATACATATGTTCTCCAAATTTTATTAACATACCTCAACCGGTTATTTAGATATTAACGTCTAATTTAATTCTACATTTTTATCACGTATTACTTATTGACCTATAAACTAAAACTATAACCCTGTTCCAGGTGACCTAGAAAGTTCAAATTTGGCATCCAGATAGTTAGTTAGGTGAATACAAAGAAATAAATAAGAAACTAGTAAAATTTTATTATCGTACTAGCTGTACCTGCGGCTTCGCCCGCGTGTATGGGACGTTTTGTCATTTTAATTTACTATCCAGGCCATTAGTGTAGAATTTACGCGTTCTACATATAAATATCTATCTAAATTTATTAGTTCATCCGTGATAAAGATAACTGACTAAAAGGCGTGCGTCATGACCTGCGAATGCTAATGGACGAGTTCCTGCAGGAGAACATGCTTCGAACAGAGGGTCAAACGCTGAAGATTTGAGCGCGAGGTAGCGTGTGAACGCAACGTCCCAGCGAAAACTGCTTATGCAGCAGCAGGCCAAAATATAATAAGGCCGAAGGCAGCAAGAATTGTTTCAGCAGGAGCATGAAAGGGTACCCACAAAACTCAATGGTCAAGTTTTTTGATGAACCCGAACGCCGAAGCCGTGACGCGGTGAGCGGCAATATCGCGAAAGCCATATGGCGAGTACCGCGCAGGACCCATGCCCGGAGGATCGCAGGGAGAATTGCTTCAGCAGAAGCAGTATGTCAGGGACCGGACATATCTCAATGGCGGAGTGTCTTAGCGAACCCGATGACCGTGGCTTGAGCATGAGCGGCAACGTCTGAGAAAGTCAAAGGCCGAGTACCGTATAGGGCCCAGGTCAGCAGCAGTACCATGACAGGGACCGGATATATCTCAATGGTGAAGTGTATTAAGCCCGAGGATGAGTGGCAATATCTGCGAAAGCCATAGGCCGAGTACCGCGTAGGCACAACCCCGGAGCGTCGCAGCGAAAATTTCTCCAGCAGCAGCAACATGATATAATCCGGACAAAACTCAATGGCGAAGAATCTTAGCTAATCTGAGGGCCGGAGGCCCGAAGATACAAATGGGCAATTCACTTGAACATTTCAAAGGTGCAAGAAAATATAGAAATAACACAAAAATGACAATTATACCCCGTAAACGTAGGAAAACACAGTAGATTAACAAAAGCCATTTGGTATTAATTTTATAACGAATAAGAACCTGTTAAAAATTTCTGTACAAAAAGTAATGATATCCCATCAAAAGCATAAATGTGAAATAAGAGCCATATTCAATATATTATTAATGCCTCGGTTGTTGACTTCAACGGCAAAAGAAGTGAGATCTAAATGGGTTCCAAGTTCAATGGTCAGTCCTGAAATTTGTTTCTAATAAATAACATATTTTTTATATAACAACTCAAAATATCATTTCATCTTAAAACTTTGGATAATATATTGAAGCTTGGCTCTAATTTCACATTTATGATTTTGATGGGATACAGTTTGTACGTGAGAATCTTTTAGTGTGTATTGTGCCAAATTAAACTATTGATTTTTTGTTAATCAAAAATTTGAGGTCAACATTTTTAGCTCGCAACTATAAATGCTTAACTTCAAACTCAGGTAAATCCATTCGACCCTCTCAGCAAATATCTACCCTATTACCTTTTGTTAATACCAAAATCGCATAATCTGACAGATGGATTTACCCGAGTTTGAAGTTAAGCGACTCATAATATAAACTATATCGCAACGTTAAAATCTGTCAATAAAATTAATATGTGCCGAAATCAGCAAAGAAAGTATAAGTTTCTACAAGTAATATAAGTAGATAATATAGTGTGTTAATCAATATAATATAATATAATATAATGTATATATTGATTAACACACTATATTTTTGTAACATATAAGCCGCGCAGTATGCTATCCCGCACACCTCACTTGCTCCGCAGAAAACCAGCGCCGTTGACAACGCTAAGTCGTGCCAACTGCATTGCTGAGTGGAGACCATTTCAGCCTCACATCGTTTCTGTTATGTATACTTCTTATTTAATATTTCTGTAAATGTGCTGATGTGTTGTCTGAATAAATTTTATTCTATTCTATATAAGTTTAACGGCCTCCTAGTCTAGTTGGTAGTGAGGTAGTGACCCTGCCTATGGAGCAGGCGGTCCCGGGTTCGAATCCTGGTCAGGGCATTTATTTGTGTGTTTATCACAGATATTTGTTCCTGAGTTATGGATGTTTTCTATGTATTTAATTATTTATCTATATCTATATATTAAATATATCGTCGAATAGTACCCACAACACAAGCCTTATTGAGCTTACTCTGGGACTAGGTTGATTTGTGTAAGATTGTCCCATAATGTTTATTATTATTAAAAAGTTTCTTGAAAATTTAGTTTTTTTTAGGATGTTATCGTTTAAAAAAATATTAAAGTCATTTGAGTTCGCATTATGATAATCGTAAAGCTATTTTAAATTAGATATTTCAATTTGTGCGATTTTCATAAATTATATTTAGTCAAAAATTCAACAGAAAATATTCTCGTTCAGACGAAATAATGGCTGACGCTGGCGGTGTGGCGCGTAAGCGGCGTAAGATATAGGTACCTACCTATCTATCTATACCTTACTATTCATCCACATTATCCACGACATGCCAGCTAAACATTTCGTCATGCATTGTGTTGAACTAAAACATCTACGTATACATCTACATTGACGTGTGATATTGGGGTGTTGAAAGAAAACACCTGTTAGCTAATGAGTCCGAGTGTATGTACTTATATTGTGTTTCATGTTATATTACAAGCGTTTATATATAGTAAAGATTACCTAGGAGTGTGAGTGCACACTACACCTCCATTCGTAAAGAAAAACATACACTAATATATTATATCAAATTAATCTATTTTTTAATAAATATGCCTAAATATAGGATACATATTGACGCACAGTCAATGAAATATTTTGTTACATTATAGTCCGAAAACTCGTAAACAAATTAACAAATATCATAAGACGCATGATTATATTATACCTTCTTTCTGTACGTGAATGAATTGAATACGCTACGTGCAATCAATGCAGTACTTAATAGTATGAAGAACAATTCACTGAATACATAGCATCGTTCGTATCAACACTTCCAAACTTGGTTTGGCACCGACTTCAAACATAATATCAGTTTGTAACGCATATAATAAGATAAGATTTATTTTATCCTTTCTGAAGTAGGTTTATCTTTTTTTTTTGTAAAAATGATTTTATTCTTAAATTTTTAGTGGTTATATAATAATAATAATCGGACAACGGATCTTGGAAAAATCAGTGAAGATATATAAGAAAAAGTTCATAATACGTACTCAATGTAAGGAAAGTTCCACATATCATATGTATGTGGTTCATTAAATCCACTCCATCAAATTCGAGAGGAAATGCTTGAGTTGCTTAAAAATTTAACCATTCACCATTGATGTGTGTCATTAAAAATTTAGTTCTCTCAATTCCTCGTGCATCCCATTATTATTCCTTTCAACCAAAAAAAATATGGCTTCAATCGAACCACGGGTCTCGGAGTAATCGCTAAACAATCTACATTTAAAAAAATCAGCATCCTTATCATCAAAACAATACTCATCATTAAATCCGCTCCATCTAATTGGTGGTTTTCGCCAGAAAATGCTTGAGTTGCTTAAGAAAACACCCAAATCACCATACATGTGCCTTTAAAAACTTAGGGATCCCTTCAATTCCTCATGGATCCCATCATCAGAACAATACCAGACTAATATGGGACCATTTTCGAAGTAGTTCCTTTTAAACAAAAAAATTATTATTCAAATCGGATCACGTGTCTCGGAGTAATCGGTGAACATACATAAAATATTTTTGAACAAAAAAGAACCGACTTCGCTCACACACAACACAACCGACACAAAAAAATACTCAAATCACTATAGGTGTGCCTATAATAGTTGAAGAATTGCCTCGATTTCTCCAGGATCCCATCATCAGATCCTGACCTGGATACAACGGGACCACCTCTCTTTCAAACAAAAAAATAATTTTACAAATCGGACCAAGCAAAAACAAAGATCCCGACGAATTGATAACCTCCTCCTTCGAAATCTTGAAGTCTATTGAAAAGCCCAAACCGAATACAGAACTCCTCCTTCTATGAAATTGAAGTCGGTTAAAAAATCCGACTTCAGAGACTATTTTAGTTTTGAACACCAAATTTTTCCTAATGACGCTTGGCCATTTTACTAAAACTTACATTGTTTCAGGGAACCATTTAA
Organism: Pammene aurita; assembly: GCA_947086415.1. NCBI lineage: Eukaryota > Metazoa > Arthropoda > Insecta > Lepidoptera > Tortricidae > Pammene > Pammene aurita. The sequence continues at coordinate 20,595,241 of OX352290.1, forward strand.
AGGAAAACGGATTCACCGCGGGAGAAACCCATTTTATCCAATGGCAATTTTCGTGTAAATAAGAAGACAATAAGTGTATGCCATTCAGGACCTTAGGAAAAATATTAGGTGTTTAAAACGAAATGATGTTTAAAACTAAAATAGTCTCTGAACTCTTAAGTCGTATTTCTGCTCAGAATCATAAAAACGAAAGTCCTTTAATATTCCATAAATATATTTTTAGAGTTCCTGTCTTTTGGCGGGCAGTATAATATGTATGAAGCAGGTACGTGATTCATTTAAAACATAGGGGACACTTTTTCAATAGTGGGGTGATCCCAAAAGTAGTGTCATCCACAGGTTAAAGAGAAAAATACAGTATTTTCGATTTTTTTTTAATCACCATCAATCATTTATGTAAAAGGGAACGGTAGTTGTCTTTCAAATACTTTTAAGGCATAGGGGAAAGTTACATTAGACAGGTTAGAAGCTTGGCGTGTTTATGTATTTGTGAACACCTTGGTTATGTTGAGCTCGGTAAGACATTTATTCAAATTGAGTTTTTACGAGTACTTACTCATAAAAACTCAATTTGAATAAATGTCATCTTGAAATCCAAGTAATCCAACGCGTAAATTATTATAAAAATCTAAACCCCGCAATTTGTCTCAAAACGATCATCATGATGATGAAAAAGTGTAGTCACCATCTTCAATTTAAAAACGGACATTATTTAAAAAAACTACATTACTACACCCTCAAACTAGTCGATTTGGGTTTACAATTTTTAAACATTATTTTATTTTACAACAGACATTATTTTCGAAGTCTACACTCCGAACTCTCCAAAAACAAATACGATGATGATTCTAACATAAAAAAATGCATTTCCACTATCTTGAATTTTAAAACGGTGTTTTTTTCGTAGTTTACCTACAAAATGTATGACCGTCAACTTGTAATTCGAAAAATATATTTTTAGAAAATGCCCCGAAACCCAAAATTATCAAAAATGACTACAAAATGTATATGACCGTCACTTTTGATTTTAAAACAGACAATATTTTCAAATTTCACACCCCCGAATTAGTCGAAAATAACTGCCTAACATAACAATTAAAAAAAGTGTAAGACCGCCATTTCGGATATTACTCGTAAAACGGATATTATTTTCAAAACCTTTGAGTTTAAGGAGAGATTTTGCTTCCTTATGTGTATTCTATCGCTTGTAACATGGGTTGTGCTCTGAATAACTGATTGACATGATGCGCACGGCCGTTTAGGGACTACCACCGCACCGCTCACCGAAGGTAGGGCGTTCATCCTCATACCATGGAGCCTAAACTGTGCGGCTTAAGAAGAATTTCCTCCTATGAACGCTCCGGCTGTGAAATGAACTCCCTGCTGAGGTTTTGTACAATAAAGTGTTACGGCAACGTGCATGTGAATCCTCTGAAGTTACAGGCGTCCAAGGGCTACGGTAACTACTTACCATTAGGCGGGCTGTATCCTAGGTTGCCACCGACGTGGTATAGTAAATATCCAATGTAGGAACTTGATATCCTGCATTAGAGATAACATGTCGCTGGAGAATCAATACGAGGGCCCTGACAAAAAATTCGACCACGCCGTTAAGGGTACCGACCGTTTATTTCGTGGCGGCGCGGCGGCGCGTCGATGATTTCAACCCGGCGGCGGCGTGACCTTTCACGAAATAAACGGTCGACACCCATCTCTACCCAGAACTAAGGATTTGTAATTCTTGAAGTGGTTTGCATTATTTTACCTCCATCGATGCCATGATGCCAGATGTCTGTGTTCAAGTTAGATAAATTATTATTAATGTTTACGCCATCTACTATGTCGCTAAGATAGTTAAAACGTTCTCATTGTTCATGTTAACTTCATAATAGTATGTATAATTTACATAGTAGCGAACAGATGGCGTTACCGGTCCTAAAATCAATGCGAATCGGTTGTTATTATCAATACATGGTCTTGCACTACCTATCTGCATGAACGGTGCATTTTTATTTCTCCCACACCTCCCATCGCCCGGTACAAAAGTGGTCCTTACCGAACGGATATAAGAACTATATTAGTGTGACATCAAAATTTAACCTCAATTGTTGTTTACGTTTTACCAATTTAAATGGATTTAAGAAGAAATTAAAGTGAAAAGACGTTATAAAAAGTGTTAAATAGACCTAATAAGTGTATACAAACGTTGGTGTGTGTTTATCTTCAGTATGGACGAATATATAAAAGAACAAGAAAATGTGTACGCGTTGTTGGCAAAAACAATTACAAATTATAAGAAATCGCCAAAACAAAGACTGACCAGTGGTTATGTACAACTTCGAATGGAAATACTTACCGAATACTGGACGCAATTTCACAGCAACCACCTGGAAATGTTGAAGTTAGTACCTAAAAAAGATCGCACACAGTATGAATACTTCACAAAGGATTATTTTGCGGAAGTAGAAGAACAATACATCGAATTGCGGTCAGATATGATGGATTTGTTATTTAGTTTGAAGTCAAGAAGTGGAGAAAGTACATCGAGTTTACATAACCCTCCAACTGCCACTAGTGTATGTGATGAAGTCCGTTTGCCCAAAATAAATATTCCTCAGTACTCAGGCAGTTATCACGAGTGGACTTCTTTCCACGATATGTATACAACGCTAATACACAATAAAACCACACTCAATAAAGTGCAAAAAATGCATTATTTGAAAAGTTGTTTATCAGGCGACGCGGAACAATTACTTAAGCATATACCTATCAGCGAAGGTAACTACGACATGGCATGGAATATTTTATTGAAAAGATATAATAACAAACGAATAATAGTAAACACCATCTTGTCACGATTAGTAAATCAGCGAAAATTAACTACGGGAACGTCGAAAGGGTTAAGAGAATTATTGGACACCACAAGTGAATGTTTAAATAAATTGAAAAATCAAGATATTCAAGTGGACACGTGGGATACACTGGTAATTCATTTAACTGTCAATAAATTAGATTCAGAATCACACAAAGAATGGGAACTCGAGATTGGGTCCCTAGATATAAGTGAATTACCCACATTAGACATGTTAAACAAGTTCCTAGAAAAAAGATTTCGAGTCTTGGAAATAATTCAAACCCCGTTGTCGAGTGCACCTGTAAACAAAAGAAGTTTTCATTTGAATAAAAGCGAACAGAAATGCATTTTTTGCAACCAAGATCATTTATTATACACTTGTAAGGAATTTACGAAGCTCGCAGTAGATAAGAGAGTGGAATATGTGCAAGGCTGGCGGCTTTGTTTTAATTGCCTAATACCGGGACATTCAGTCAAGTTTTGTAAACATCGATCATCTTGCCGCCGTTGTGGGAGAAAGCATCACTCTCTGCTGCATAGCACGTGGAGCCCGCAGTCGCAGACCACTGCGCCGGTTCCTGAGACATCAGCGCCGCGTCTAGAAGATAAAGAAGATATCAAGGAAGAAAAAGAAGATACAAATAAAAAGAGTTTTGTTGCTCACCTTACTGTGGGGACTCACGCGGCGATGTTGCCAACTGCATTAGTTCAAGTATACGCTGTAGACGGAGAAAAACACTTGATGAGGGCGATGTTAGACCCTTGCTCAGAAGAATCTTTTCTGACTGAGGCCGCCGCACGTAAGCTTCGCGTACGTCGTACACCAATCAGTGGGCACATTACGGGAGTTGAAAAAATGAAGGCGACACTTCAGTATGAAGCTGAAATAGAGTTCTCATCAAGAATCGAGCCTAAAATGAAGATGAAGGCTACTGCTTATATTGTCCGTCACCTTACCGACATGATGCCGGAAAATGAAGTCAAGATTGAAGATTGGAGACATATCGAGAAGTTGTGCCTCGCAGATCCAACATGTCACACACCAGGTCACATCGACTTGCTTTTAGGAGTCGAAGTTTGGAGTGAAATTATAAAACCAGGAGTGATTAAAGGCCCCTCAGGAACACCTATAGCACAAGACACACACCTGGGGTGGATAGTTTCGGGAAAAGCGAGGACAGATCACACTGCCACTAAAAACATCGTCAGCATGTACCTTAATGTTGATCTTAACAACATGCTGAGGAAGTCCTGGGAGTTAGAAACCATAGAAGATGAGAGAGAGAGACCTACACTAACCTCAGACAAAGAGAAGGCAGAAAACATTTATGAGACACATAAAAAAAGAGAAGATGTTAGTCACGTGGTCGCGTTGCCATTTAGAGAAGAATCCCCTATGTTACCACGTGACTCGAGAGAGGTAGAAAAAGTAAAGAGATGGATGGATGGAGATAGGAGATTAGATACATCCTCAAAGTTGAAGAAAGATTACAACGAAGTGTTACAGGAGTATTCAGATCTGAAACATATGGAAAAGGTAGATAATGAAGAGATACCCGAGAATTGCGTGTACCTTCCGCAGCACACTGTGGACGATGTCTTGTTGTATCATGAAACAGAAGATGAAGCTAAAACGAGTCAGAAAGAAATCACAGCAATTCTCAAAAGGGGTGAATTTGAACTTCAAAACTGGAGTTCAAATAGGGAGACATTATTGCGAGATTTAGATCCTGTAAAACGATCACCAAATGCCCAACGAGAAGAAGATGGAAGAGACAGTATTAAGACATTGGGTATAATTTGGAACACTAAAGAAGATAAATTACAAATAACGAATAAAATGAAAGACTTACCTGAACAACCTGTCACCAAGACGAATGTTTTAGCAGAAATAGTTTTACTGTTTGATGCTATAGGTTGGATGGATCCTGTGGTTATCGCTAAAACTTTCATGCAGAAATTATGGACACTTGGAGGGGGTTGGAATAAAGAGCTTGCAGAAGATGTTAAGAAAGATTGGCTAAAATTTAGAAATGAGATCCCCGCGTTGACAGAAGTAAAGATAAATCCCTGGATACATACCCATGCTGACAGAGGTACGGTAGAAGTTCATGAGTCCTCTGACGCCTCGATGAGTGCTTATGCTGCTGTAATATACGTCAGAGCCACGGATAAAGATGGGAAAATACAAATATCATTACTCACCGCAAAAACGAAAGCAGCCCCCTTGAAGCAAGTATCCATGCCGAGGTTGGAGATGTGCGCTGTTGTTCTGCTGTGTAGACTTCTAAAGCATGTTGTTAACATATTAAAAGTACAAAACCATGAAGTATTTGCCAGGTCAGACAATAGAGGTATAGTTGTACTTTTCTGGATACAAAGAGACCCAGATCGGTGGACTCCATTTGTCAAGAAAAGAGTTACGGAGATAAAGAAAATTAACGAGATAAACGGGTGGTATAATGTCAATACTAAACACAATCCAGCGGACCCTGCATCGCGAGGAGTTATGCCGAGAAAGCTGTTGACAAATACACTTTGGTGGAATGGACCAGCATTTCTCAAAGAACCAGCCATAGAACTGCCTGAAACCGAAGTACCTGAAACAGACTTAGAATGCAGAAAAGTTATTAAAACGTTAGTTACTACAAGTAAAGAAACTGATAAGTATTTAGTACTTACCCTGATGTGTAACTCGTCGCTCGGGAAGCTGGTGAGGGTCATCGCATACTGTCGTAGATGGATGCTGCACCTGAAAAGGAAGAGAGAAAATAAAGAACACTTACCAACTTCTGAACATAAAGACGAAGCACTTACCATTTGCTTAAGACGCTCCCATGAAATCGAATTTCAAGAAGAAATAGAAGATTTAAAGAGTAAGAGACAGCTGAAAAGAAAAAGTCGTTTGTTGTCACTCACTCCCTTTTTAGATCCAAAGGGTGTGTTGAGAGTTGGCGGCAGACTACGCCATGCTGATATAGGAGACCAACAGAAACACATCATACTAATAATGAAGGACAATGCTCTGTTACCTCTTCTTTTAGCAGAAGCTTACAGCAGCACTCTTCATGGCGGTCCGCAGCTGATGGTGATGTATTTACGTTCAAAATACGAGCAGTTAACGCAAAAGAAGTTGCAAGATTTCTGGAGGCAGAAGCAAAAAGAATTCTTAGCCCGGCTTCAACAACATCCTGAGTGGAATCGTATTACCAAAGATCATGGACATATGCCATCTAGTATTGGTCAAAGACCAACGATCCCTATGGAAAATATTCAGGCCCTAGTGGCTTAACTCGGACTTATGAGATACGGACAATTTCTGGTGTTATACAAAGATCTGAAACTAAATGATGTGTTTTACCCTGTTTAAAGGACTACGTCCTTTCCGGGGGAGTATGTTCAAGTTAGATAAATTATTATTAATGTTTACGCCATCTACTATGTCGCTAAGATAGTTAAAACGTTCTCATTGTTCATGTTAACTTCATAATAGTATGTATAATTTACATAGTAGCGAACAGATGGCGTTACCGGTCCTAAAATCAATGCGAATCGGTTGTTATTATCAATACATGGTCTTGCACTACCTATCTGCATGAACGGTGCATTTTTATTTCTCCCACACCTCCCATCGCCCGGTACAGTCTGGATCTAGAAATAAGCGTAGTATAGCAATATATCTAGAAGGAGAAATCCCGCAAAGTTGCTCCCATTATTGTGTTATACCGACGTTGACGTGACCAGCTCCTCGTCTATAAGAATATATATTTGATACACCACAATCCGTGAACGGTAAAAACATGGAAACTGTATTTGCTCTGAAAAATTTACATTATAATTGTGACTGTGAGTGTGCATACGGCATCCGATCTGAGACGGGGTGTAAGTCCCTACAAGCTATGACAACAAGCTGACGAGTTTAATGACGTTAGACGTATAACAACAGTAGGCGACAAACTATAAATTACACTATACGCATTTGTTACTTTCCCCCAACAGAAACTCCTAGCAATTATATAATCTAAACTCTGGGATTTGTATTCTTTAAGTGGTTTACATTATTTTATTTCCACCGATGAACAGCTGCTAGATGTCCGGATACAGAAATAAGGACAGTATAGTAAAGTAACTAGGAGAGTTTCGTTGGTCTCATTATTGTGTCATATCTGACGTAGCCTACTCTCCGTCTATCTCTTTCGGTTTTTAATACCTTTTATTTGTCTCTTTCTAGCAGTCGCAGAAGTCGGAACGACGGATATGGACAAACAACTACCAAAGCCACCACGGTTCAACAGTCGTTTTTGAATAACACTATGAGTCTCTATAAAATGGCTACGGAGTACCTAAATTAGGGCATAGACAAAATTAATCACCGTTCTTTCTTACGCTACCATTAAATGGTTATTTCTTCTGCTGGCGCTGACAACTTAGATTTATGACTGAGTTCATCAAAAGATAAAAGCAATGAAACAAAAAAATGGGTTTATTTGTAAAACGTTATAATTAACTATTAATAAATAAATTAAAATTTATCGTGCGTTTTCTGTCCTCACTCTACGTTTTAATATTAGATTTTTTCTCAATCATTCCGGCTTTATTTTATCTTTAGGCGCCATGAGTTCATCAATTAATAGTACATTTCGATACTAGGGCGGAGAGGATGTCATTACACAAGTTTTGACATTGGAAATGTCTTTTCGTTCGTTCCAGTATAGGCCCCGATTTCACGAAAAAGTGCGATCCCCTTATAACTCGGAAAGTTGTAAAGATATGATATTCAAAAATGGCTCAAAAGACTCATATTTACGAGAGCTATAAGATGCAAAAATATTTTTTCGAGAAAATCAAAAAAGAAAAAAGTTGTGGTCGGAATAGTGAAAACAAAAAATTTTTTTTTAAATTTTTGATTTTGGCGTTCGATATTTTGGAAACGAAGAATGATATCAAAAATTTGAGAAGAATTCCTCTGGACAATTTAGTCAGCTATAATTTAAGCCTAAAAAAAAAAAGATCGGGTTAAGGGTCTGCCATGTAGCCTAACCTTTTTGAAAAAAGTCAGAACGACATTTTTCACATTATTTTTTTTTAACTGACTTCAAGATTTCAAAAGAGGAGGTTCTCAATTCGGCGTGTATGTTTTTTTATTTTGTTTTTTTTTATGTTTGTTACTCCATAACTCCGTCATGGGGAATCGAGGGAACTCCTCAAATGTTAATGGCATACATGTAGTGATTTTTATCAACATATCAATCATTTTCATTCAAAACAGTGACATTTGATTAAGCGGAACTGCTGATGATGATCAGAAGGGAACTTTTCAACGACGCATAGTTCACGTTTGGCGACTCCTCCTCTTATCGAACACACATCGGTGTTTGTTAAGCAAGTAAGATTGTCAGGACAAATTTTCGTCAAGCTCAAGTTCTGATGATGGGATCCATGAGGAATCGAGGGAACTCCTCAAATCTTAAAGGCAACCACATAGTGATTTTTGTATTTTTATCAACAAATCAAGCATTTTCATTCAAAAGAGTGACATTTGATGAAGTGGAACTGCTGATGATGATCAGAGCGGAACTCTTCAACGGCGCATAATTCACGTTTGGCGATTTCTCCTCTACGATGTGTTTGTTAAGCAAGTTAGATTGTCAGGACAAATTTTCGTCAAGCTCAAGTTCTGATGATGGGATACATGCGGAATCGAGGAAACTTCTCAAATCTTAAAGGCATACATAAAGTGATTTTTGTATTTTTATCAACATATCAAGCATTTCCATTCAAAAGAGTGACATTTGATGAAGTGGAACTGCTGATGATGATCAGAGCGGAACTCTTCAATGACGCATAGTTCACGTTTGGCGATTCGTCCTCTTCGCTATGTTTGCTAAGCAAGTTAGATTCTCAGGGCAAATTTTCGCCAAGCTAAGTTCTGATGATGGGATCCAGGAGGAATCGAGGAAACTTCTCAAATCTTAAAGGCATACATAAAGTGATTTTTGTATTTAAATCAACAAATCAAGCATTTTCATTGAAAACAGTGACATATTGATGATGTGGAACTGCGGCTGATGCCATAAACATGTGAAATGTAAAATGAGAAAGGAATTCTTCAACGACCCATATGTAGTTCACGTTTAACGATTTGTCCTCTTCGCTGTGTTTGTTAAGCAAGTTATTTCATTGTATAGAGTGCACCATCCACAATAATCCTGCACCGGCTTCCCCCATTGAAGAAGTCGGTTTTTTTTGCTTAAAAATTATTTAGCTATGTGGCTACCATTCCTCGAGTTGACTACGGATTTGTAATGTAATAATTTTCTTGTACTTGGAACATTATTATATCCTGCTTATTAATCTAAAAATGAAATATGTATACTTAGGCGCCACGGCGACAATTATTCAAACTTCGATATGCGTGTGGAAATTTTTCACTTTGTTTGTTCACAGCAGAGTTGGGCACACTTAATTAAAATCGGTGATCGATTACTAATCATCGCTGATTAAATCATAACACAAAACAATCAAGTAATTTCGCCATGAGTAAATCATTAACGACGGGCGCTGATTGAAACTAAATTAACGCTAATCAACTAACTTGTTCAATGCGATTGACGAATGTATGATTAGAATGTTCTTAAGCTGATTTATATTATTACTTGAATAAGGCGTTTGTTCTGAATTTCACATATTGAACCAGATACATATGTAGAAATTTTCATTATCCTAAATGAAAATGAGAATGAGAATGAGAATGAGAATGTGAATTAGAATGAGAACGAGAACGAGAACGAGAACGAGAATGAGAAGGAGAATGAGAATGAGAATGAGAATGAGAATGGGAATGAGAATGAGAATGAGAATGAAAAGCGCATGTAGAAACCGCAGCTGTGTGATAGCTGCCTTAACTGTAGCCGAAAACCGCAATAAAACCGAACAGGCCGTTTCAAAGTTAAATGGGAGCATTCATTTGTACACTCATACCAAAAACTAACAAAAATATTGTAGATATTTTGGTAAAGGTAACATTTGCCACTGGCATTTACGCTTTTATTGCTCAATATTGAATCTGCACTATACAACTTAAGACGTAAGCGCCAACCGCCAAATGATACTTTTAGAAATATTGTCACAAATAGCTATTTATCCTAAATGTATATTATACTCACCTAGGTACCGCCTCTGTTTCGTCAGGGATAAAAGTGAAGGAGCTAGTAGCTACGCAAAATCTAATCAAAATCTAATCATCTAATCAACTAAATCGTTACTTTTTAACTAAGCATACTGTCTTACTAATGTAATCACTTCAGCTAATCATGAGTGAAACTAAAAATTTACATGATTTACTCATGTCGGTGGTCAATCAGATTAGAAAGCTCATGATTGAATTCGTAATCATGTTCATAATGATTATGAGTAACGTTCTCATTTTTAACTTTAGTTTCAATCACGTTATTTTTTGCCCAACTCTGGTTCACAGGCGTTATGTCGAGGATACTTATGTTAATCTAAGAATAAGATAATTATCATTCAACGTCGTAGTTTTATTTTATAACATTTTCCTTATCCAAACTTTCTCGTCATTCAACGACAATATTTTTTCGACTTCCGTAGATTCATTTCCAATGTGCTTGATAGTCGTGTGAGGCACGAAATCTGTGAATTAAATTCAGTTGCGAAAAAAATACAAAACTGACAATTAGTCACTTTTCGTGCGGTGATCATGAATCCTATAAGCAATAATAATAATTTTTGCCTATAAATTATAGTATTTTAATTTTTAGGGTTCCGTACCTCGAAAGGAAAAAACGGAACCTTTATAGGATCACTTTGTTGTCCGTCTGTCTGTCTGTCTGTCTGTCTGTCTGTCAAGACCATTTTTCTCAAGAACGCGTGGAGGTATCAAGCTGAAATTTATATCAAATACTCAGGCCTATTGTCCCTTGGAGCTGTGAAAAAATCAAACTTAAAAGCCAACGCAATCAAAAGATACAGTCGTTTATGCTGCAAATTTTAGAGTTCCGGCACTCGCAAAACCTACGGGGTACTTCCCGTGAACTCAGAAAATTTAAATTTGGCACGAAGCAACGTCATATAGCATAGACAATGGAAAAATGACAAAAAGTAGACATTTTTAGTAAAATCATACAAAAACATTTTTTTTTTTTAATTTTAAACCTACTACCTTTTTCCTCGTAACGTAACGCGTGGATCTATTGAATTGAAATTCATGTCAAATACTCAGGGCTATAGGACCTTTCAGATGTAGCAAAACCAAACTTTTATATCAACGCAATCAAAAGAAATAGCAATTTAAGTCGCATATTTTGAAACTGAGTACTCGCAAGAAACTCAAAACCTAAAGGGTACTTCCCGTAAACTCAGAAACTTGAAACTTGGCACGAAGAAACTTCATATAGCACAGACAAAGGAAAAATTACGAAAAGTAGACATTTTTAGTAAAATCATACAAAAAATATATTTTTAAATTTTAAACTTACTACCTTTTTCCTCGTAAACGCGTAGAGGCATTAAATTGAAATTCATATCAAATACTCAAGTCTATGCTACCTTTCAGTTGTAAAGGTTTGTACGGAACACTCGGTGCGCGAGTCCGACTCGCACTTGGCCGGTTTTTTTTGACCTGGATGCTAGCCTTTTAAGCCAAATCCTATAGACAGTTGCCAACCCCATTAGTTGTCATAATCATAACAGGAGTGATGTCACCAGACGCTGATTGGTGGATTAAAACACGTTCCGTTTCACATTACTTTAAATCGTAATTATTATTTGAAATTAGTATAAACTAAAGTAATAACGTTTGGGGGGATGTAGTTACTCACGTCCGCAGGAATTGCCACTTTACACCCTGCACGTGTCCCCCGGGTGGCGCTAAACGAGTAACAACCTTTCGGCTGCTGTACCTGTTGCTAATCGATCAACCTCACAGCAAGAGAACCGAGTCGCTGCAATCGTCGAATGAGAATACTACGAGTATACTATAATGGATGCATACAATGATGATAGCTCTTCAAAAATCACTATTGGGCCTAGCTTACGTATATGCCAGCTTAACATTGAAGGAATCAGCCTGGCAAAGTGCGAAGTCTTGCACAAAATCTTGACGAAACACAACGTTGATATTTTACTACTTCAGGAGACACACACCAGGGATGAACAAAACTTGGAGTCAATGGGAATAATCCCGGGGTATAATCTGGTCGATGCACAAAACCACCCAAAATATGGAATAGCCACTTATGCTAAACAGGGCGTGCCGAATGTTACGGTGTTACCGCAAATACCTAACCCAAACTTTTACATCTCGGTTATTAAAATACAGGAACTTACCTTAGCAAATATCTACAAACCTCCTGCTAATTCATGGGAAGATTGTCTGCCAATTTTACCGCATCCTTGTGTTTATGCTGGCGACTTCAAAGGCCATCACACGTCATGGCGTTACAACTCGAATGACTCCAATGGCATCTCGCTTAACCAGTGGGCGGAGGACAATAATTATCTACTAGTCTTTAATGCCAAAGACAAAGGTTCATTTAAATCGGCGAGATGGGGAAAGGATTACAACCCAGATTTAGCCTTTGTCTCACACGATACTCTTGGCGCATCTCTTCCCACCACAAGAAAAATTCTTGCTAATTTCCCTAATAGTCAACATCGCCCAGCTTTGATAGAGGTTGGTCACCAAATCCCATTAGTCCAGTCCATGCCACTACCAAGATGGAATTTTCAAAAGGCAAAGTGGCATGGCTTTACTACAAACATGGACGCATCTATCAGGTGGATCCCGCCGAAAGCTGAAAATTATGAGAGGTTTATAGGCCTGGTAACCGCAATTGCCAAAAAGTATATACCCCGAGGCTTTAGAAAAATCTACGTCCCCGGTTGGTCCAGTAATAGCGAGAAACTTTACCAACAGTACAAAAATTCCGGCAACCAGGAGATAGGCCGCGACCTCCTTCAGTCACTGGATGCGGAGCGGAAGAACAAATGGATAGCTAACGTTGAAAACATGAATTTTAAAACATCGAGTAGAAAAGCGTGGAGAGTCCTCAATAAACTGACAGGAAAGTGTGGGATGAAAAATCACAACGGCTCTCAAAAGTTGACAGACTCTATAGCAAATCGCATTTTGGAGACGTCACGAGTAAGGGGAGACCGCGTAGCCACTAAAAATATCAAGAAACATGCCTTAATCCTCAAGGAGAGCCTACCAGTTGACGAAAACCTCTCTAAGCCGGTTACAGTTGATGAAACAATAATCGCTATCAAGCAACTTGCTCTCGGTAAAGCAGCTGGGCAGGGTGGCATATACAATGAGTTTATTAAGAACCTGGGTCCTAAGTGTATTAAATGGCTAGCAGTTTTCTTTTCGGATATACTGACGAGGAATAAACTACCTTCATCCTTTAACTTTGCAAAAGTGATTGCTATTCTCAAGCCCGAAAAGCCGGCTGATGACCCAAAAAGTTACAGACCAGTCGCCTTACTTAGCTGCGTCTACAAATTACTGGAAAAACTACTGGCTCAAAGGATAGGTCCACTCATAGACAGCATTGTCCCGGTGGAGCAGGCAGGATTCAGAAGCGGTCGTAATTGCGTTGATCAAGTCCTTTCTCTTACTTCACATATAGAAGCCGGGTTTCAAAATCAACTAAAAACTGTAGCTGTCTTCGTGGACCTGTCTGCAGCTTATGATACTGTATGGCGACATGGGTTGCTTTTTAAGCTGATGAAAGCCGTGCCCTGCCAACGAATCACGAGCTTAATCAATAACATGCTCAGCAATCGCGAGTTCGTTGTTCACCTAGGGGACAATCAGAGCCGAGTCAGAAAGTTACAAAATGGTCTCCCTCAGGGATCAACTTTGGCGCCGTTACTCTTTAACCTTTACACACACGACCTTCTAAACACAAATTCCAGAAAGTTTATGTATGCTGACGACATTGCTCTCACATATCAGCATCAAACTTTTAATGTTTCCGAGGGACAGCTCACAAATGACTTGATGAAGATTAACAACTATCTAAAGATGTGGAGACTAGTACCAAATGCCAGCAAGACTGAAGTATCGACCTTTCACCTTCACAATCAAATGGCCACATACAGCCCCAAGGTCATCTTCGACGGCAGAGCCCTAGGATACAACCCACAACCTAAGTATCTTGGCATCACCCTAGACCGCTCGCTCACATACCGTACCCATCTAAGCAAGCTGAGTAAGAAATTAGCAACTCGCAATAATATCCTTCATAAGCTTACAGCCACGTCTTGGGGAGCTAGCGCAGATGTACTACGCACAACTGGGCTTAGCCTTGTATATTCCGCAGGTGAATATTGCGCCCCGGTTTGGCTTAACAGCGTTCACACGGAAAAGGTAGACGTACAGCTGCGCAAAACTATGCGCTGCATATCAGGTGCCATACAGTCGACTCCCGTCCAATGGCTGCCAGCACTAAGCCACATACCTCCTCCACATCTTAGAAGACAACAGGCTCTGCTGAGGGAAGCAAGAAAAATTTCCCACAACCTAAACCTACCGGTCTATCAGGAATTTCCGTATCCGCCTCGCCACCGCTTGAAATCTTGACTTCCACCCTACAATACAGCGCAATACCTGATGCAGAAGCCTTACGACATAAACGAAACATGGAAAGTCGAATGGAAGGCAAATCCGCCCAGGGCCTCTGTATATAACTATGACCCCACTCAAAAGCCATTGGGCTTTTCTGCCTCCAGACGGGATTGGTGCCAGCTTAATAGACTCAGAACCGAGCATGGCCGCTGCGGAGAACACATGTTCAAGTGGGGCTGGAGAAATTCACCAGAATGCGATTGCGGAGCACCCGTTCAATCCATACACCACATTATTTACGATTGCCCAAAGAGGAAATACGCCGGGGACTCCCTGGACTTGTTCTCCCCTGATGTGAACGCAGCCCGTTGGGTGAAAGACCTAGATTTAAGATTATAGTTTGATTAAGTAAATTTCTCTAATATTGTAAGCGACCATGTAGCCATACGATTAAATAAATAAATAACGTTTCAATAGCTATTATTTTACGTTTTTTCAACATTTTGATCACAAAATAATGGTAAATATTATAGCTGCATCTTCCCTATTGTGCCGTTGAACGCATATAAGCTGCCATGGGTCTTATTCTAACTTTAAAACACATTTAGACACGATCCAACTTATAAATAAAACTCAAATGCATTGACTACGTAATACAGCTAGCGCATAAACGTCTGAATCAGAAATAACAGAATTTGCTTGAAAATTATTATGATACAACTCCAATACAACTTCAATATTGATTGATTATATTGAGTAATGTTTTAGATAGATTATGTTTTCCATGATTTTAAAATTAGAATACGGCAGCATGCAGTGGGTTTGCCGGGGAGAACTCGTGA
Organism: Pammene aurita; assembly: GCA_947086415.1. NCBI lineage: Eukaryota > Metazoa > Arthropoda > Insecta > Lepidoptera > Tortricidae > Pammene > Pammene aurita. The sequence continues at coordinate 20,610,530 of OX352290.1, forward strand.
CTTTACACTGATAGCAAATTACAAAGAATGGCATGCATGGCTATCACCGGCGCATTCAAAACGACGCCAACGGCGGCGCTAGATGTATTACTTGATCTACCGCCCCGTTACACTTAGTGCTACAGTCTGAAGCGCACAAATCGTTACACAGATTGGCTGTTGCAGGCCTCTGGGACTGGTGAAAGGAGTACTGGCTAAAATGGGACTGTCAGACAATGCTGACTGTAGAATGTGTGGCGAAGAGGAAGAAACAATGAAACACTTGATGTGTGAATGTCACGCTCTTGCCCGACAAAGAATGTGGGACTTTGGAATCGGCTATCCAGATCCAGAGGACCTCAAAGCACTGCCCTTGAGCTCCATCACCCAACACATGGAGATGGTTGAAAAAGCTCTTGAGTAAGTGTACTAGGGGGCAATTACACAAAAGATCCATTTGGGTCGAAGTGTATCCATATGGGCCCCCGAACTAAATAAGATAAGATAAGACACTGATAGCCATTGTAATCCTTTATGCTCAGTTGAGCATAAAGGATTACAATGGCTTGGATAGTTGGGTAGTTACCCACTGTGCCAACGGCTGTCAATCTAGGGGACGCAGCTATCCGACGGAATAAGTTCGCGATACCCATTGACCGACATTGAGCCAGCTAGTGTTAAACGACGAGCATTAAAAGCTAGTGTGGTCAAAAGTATGTGTCATGGATACCTCAATAGCACAATTTTAAATATGACATTATAATTATTTATTTGGCTATATGATGCTTAATTTACATATACACACAAATAAATCAAAATATGTATTAAAATAATTAGATTTGTTCTTCAGTTGTAGTTTTTTACATTATCAAAAACGGGCTACTTACGTATTTTTGGTCGAATTTCGCTTCACAGTTGTATTGATGAAAAACGATGATCATCATCTTGAGCTTTCTAGTACTTAGTGAACTTCCACAGTATACCGAAAACGCCAGGACTAGTAACCATCCAGTAACCTGTATATTCTTTAATGGCACGGCAATTATATTGATGATGATATTTTTGTTGGAATTAACAAAACTAAATCTATCTCATTTAAACTAGTATACTATAATACGAGTACATTGTCTTTTACTCATATACATTACACTTAACTTAACAAAAACAACTTCACAAGCTTTGTAAAGCCTGACCAGAAATATATGATCACTAGCTGTGCCCGCGGCTCCGCCCGCGTGGAATTTGGTATGTGTCAGTAAGCGGCTAATTCACCCCTAATTTCGCTCCCTCTACCCTGGAGGCGGAACGTGAAGTAAAGTTGACAGATGGATACGCTAGAGAACAGTTGTCCTGATATTTTTTTTACAATTACCACGAAACTACAGTCAAAAATCAATACATTTTTTTGTCGTTATAATTTTTTTTTGGCCTGATTTAAAAGACATAGAGTAGCAGGTGTATATCGGACGATACAGTACCACTTTCGTATTTATACGTTCATGTCCATGGCAAATGTCATCCAAATCGATCTTCCCGTCAAATCAGTCTAAGCATGAAAGGTAAGAACAGGCGCGGTTGCAGAGCGGTTGAAATTTGGGTGGGGGGGGGGGGTCACAAATGCAGAAATGACTTTTAAAGGGGGTCAGTAATGATTTTTTCTATTTAAGGTGTACTAAGCGAGTTTAGTGGCTACCCCCCCTTTTAGACGTTGAATTTTTATAGCCTACGTATAACCTGGCTGGGGATTTTCTTGAATTGGAATTAGTAATCCTTAAGGGGTGATTTCAGGGATAACAATGCAAAAAAAACGGCCAAGAGCATGTCGGGCGATGCTCAGTGTAGAGTTTCGTAGTTGCCGCCCTGTTACAAAACATCCGTTCAAAAGGTCGTATATTAAGGGATATTTGGCGGCGCTTACGTCATTTTACTATCCGGCACTTCCTTTCACTATGCGTTTTTGACTGATTATTCAAAAACGGCTGAACCGATTTCATTCAACATAGTTTTTATTGAAAGTTCTTATCAGGCCTCACTTCCATTATTTTTCTCTATTTTTTTGGACCCACGGTTCAAAAGTTAGATGGAGGAGACGCCCTTTTTTGAACTTTCAGATCCAATATTTACGAAACTATCAGTTTCATCCGAAAAATGTCCTAGAAGACCTGTATTCTTTTTGAAAGACCTATTCAATAATACCCAACACGATAGAGTTGGAGCGAAAAAAAAGTCACCCCCCATTTTATGTGTACCTACCCTAATAAAAATATTTTTTTTAGTTATTATTCTATTACTTTGGCGGCATGATTAATGCACATACTGATACCAAATTTCAGCTTTCTAGTGCGAACGGTCACTGAGCTAGACCGCGGACAGACGGACAGACAGACGGACGGACATGGCGAAACTAAAAAGAGATAAATAGTAGTTTATGTAACCGGCGTGCCGGCGGTCGGGGAGGAGGGTGGATTTTACTTACCGTAGGTAATTAATTTTCATACGTTTTTACCACACTGTCACTACGTTACTGGTTGAAATAATGGTGGTAATTACATACGGTTTCCGAACGCGAAATAGAGGATTTATGATAGTGGTGTTGATCAAGATATTTATTCTTCAATGTAAGCACATTACAATGCACTAATGAACGTCAGAGAAAAAAAAAACGAACGAATTTATATTATTTCATTAATATTTTAGAAATTTTAGGAATTTTTGGAATTTTTGAAATTTTTGAAATTTTTGAAACTTTTGAAATTTTTGAAATTATTGAAATTTTTGAAATTTTTGAAATTTTTGAATTTTTTTGAAATTTTAGAAATTTTTGAATTTTTAGAAATTTTTGAAATTTTTGAAATTTCAGTTTTAGAAATTTTTGAAATATTTGATGTATTTGAAATTTTTGAAATTTTTGAAACTTTTGAAATTTTGAAATATTCGAAATTTTTCACTTCACTCACTTCACTTTATTCTATTTCATATTTTTTTATTTCCTTCCATTTTACATGTTTCTCAATCTTATAGGTGTCGCATTATCGGGACCCCCTCCCCCCCATCCGCGAACCGTCCGATAAGGAACTTCGTTCCAAAACTACCACCGGTTCTAACCCTACACCTGGCCCGAGAAGTATTATGTATGACCGAAAAGAAACTCGACGGGACTTATTGTTTTCAAAACAGTAATACATTATTAGATCTTAAAGATACAAAATAATGCGTAGTTCTTCAAGAAGACATATCATAATTTTAAACAAAAAAGAACCGACTTCACTTAGCATCCACCTTTCCAAAAGCAAATGCTCGAGATGATGTAAAAAATACTCAAATCACTATAGGTGTGCCTATAATAGTTAAAGAGTTCCCTCGATTTCTCCAGGATCCCATTATCAGATCCTGACCTGGTTACAATGGGACCAACTGTGAAGTATACTCTTTCAAACAAAAGAAGAATTTTCCAAATCGGTCCAGCCGTCTTCGAATAATCGGTGAACATACATAAAAAAAAAAAAAAAATTGCAAAAACAAAGATCCAGACAAATTGATAACCTCCTCCTTCGAAATCTTGAAGTCGGTTGAAAACAGCTTGAGGGACAGATAATGTACCTATTGTTTAATTATAAAGAAAAATAAATCCTAATCTGACCGCTTCACAAAACGTTTGATATGTTTTCCTACCTAAACGGTGTCCTATAAATGTTAGATGATTTTGTAGTAGTTTCTGGTTTGCATCTTTGTCCGTCATATATAGTCATCGAACCTACGATAACCCTTTGACATTAATGACATTTTCAAATATTTCTTAAGAGCGGGTAAAGTTAAATTTAAAGCATCGACCGGTAACTTGTTATAAATATGAACACCTTGACCAAAAAATTACAAACTATTTCAATACCAAATTTCATCTAAATACGTACAGCGGTTATTGGTTGCTTCTTCCCCATGTAAACTTCCACCCCTTTTGCATCCGCTTAATTATTGGGACGATACAATCTTGTCATAATGGCCCACGAGGTCATCTTTTTTTATTCAAAATTAGATCTTGTTCCAGAAGGTGAAATTTTAAAATATGATGTACTATTTTTAGGACACTGGGTCACTATTCCACTTGTATTTCAATACCAAATTTCATCTAAATAGGTACAGCGGTTATTGGTTGTTTCTTCCCCATGTAAACTTCCACCCCTTTTGCATCCGCTTAAGGTATAATTTCTGAGATAAAACTATTTTATTTCCTTTTCCAGAGCTCAAATTATCTCCATATCAAATTTTATCTAAATCAATTCTGCGGTTAATAATTCCCTATACAAATTTCCAACTCCCTTTTCACCCCTTTAGGGTTGATTTTCGGGGTGAAAACTATCCTTTGTCCTTTCTTGAGACCCATACTATCTCTATACCAAATTTCATCTTTATCAGTTCAGCGGTAAAAAAATCCTCATACCAACTTTCAACCCCCTTTTCACCCCCACAAGGGTTTATTATCGGGATGAAAACTGTTCTGTCGTTTCTCGGGACTCAAATTATCTCCATACTAATTTCTATTAAAAATTCTCCATACAAACTTTCAACCCCTTTTTCACCCCCTCCACGGTTGATTTTCGGGATGAAAACTATTTATTATCCTTTCCCGGGACTCAAACTATCTCTATACAAAATTTCATCAAAATCAGTTCAGCCGTTTTCACGTGATGCGCGGTCAAATAAACAGACAAACAGATAAACAGATAAACAGATAAACAGATAAACAGACAAACAGACAAACAGACAAAAATTCTAAAAATTGTTGGAACGTGTTCTGTTATCGATTCTAAGTATCCCCAGCCAACTTTTTTTCGAATATATTCCATGTACAGACTTTCGACCCTCTTCAGCTTTATTATATGTATAGATGCGCAATGTTGCAGAATTTCATTGGAACTAATTTCTTGCACTGGCAATCATTTTACTGACAGAACGATATGCATGTGTGAGTGCATGTGATTGGCTGTCAGTGTCATTGTCGCGGTTTATTTGAATTATAGTAAAGTGTTGAATATTCAATAATAAAAGACAAAAATATCCCAAAATTATTCATAGTCAAGAGCGAAACATTGTAAATAGTGTATTTACATAGGCTCAGCTTTAGAATGTCTGGCATCGAGTTCAGGCTTCATATTTTTTTTGTAGCTTCTACTCGCCAAAAGACAACTCTTCGCCAAATTTTAAGTTGCGGAAATGCTTGGTTTGCGAGATAAAAAATAATCAAAGTTCCATATAAAATCCCGATTTTACACCGCCATGACACAATATTTTGCGTTTCGTTAAACGTGTTGAGAAAAACTAAAACGTGATGATTTGTTTTATGTTCAGTTTTTACATAAATACAGTTTTTTCGACTTATTTGTGTACAATAATAGTTACATGATATTTATTCAATGATTTTAATTTATAAGCACTATTTTGTGGAAATTTGTTGATTAATAATTATCAAAAATGGTACTATTTTACTAAAACGCGTAAAACAAAACGCAAATAGAATTGGCGGGGTCTGCGGGCGGGGGATACAACATGTCACTTTGTAGGAACTTTTTAGGTTAGTTTAAAGTAGTTTTAGTTTCAGACAGACTCTAAGGCAGGTCGGTGTAGGTACGACGACGAGCGAAGCGAGGAGGAGTGTTAGTAGAACTGCGACCCTACAGCGCGCGAGCCGAGCGAGCGAAGCGAGCGTGCCGCGGCAGCGGCCGGCGAAGCGCCAGAACCTAACACTATCACACTCCCCCCTCTTCTCTGCAAAATATTGTGTCATGGCGGTGTATAATCGGGATTTTATATGGAACTTTGATTATTTTTTATCTCGCAAACCAAGCGTTTCCGCAACTTAAAATTTGGTGAGGAGTTGTCTTTTGGCGAGTAGAAGCTATAAAAAAAATATGAAGCCTGAACTCGGTGTCACATATTGTACAGTCCTTCCGGTTATTTTTTTTTTGACCCTAAAAACGAAAAACAAAACGACCCTAAAAATTTTTTGACGCATTTCCGCACTTTTTTGATATCAAAAAAACACTATATACAGCCTCCTCTACCCAAAAAATAAAAATGGCATTATTTGGCCATGCCAGACATTCTAAAGCCCTTCCTTTACATACACTAAACAGCTGTAAATAATACGCTCGGGAAATGGAACTATTTCACTGTGAAACATTTTCAAATTAACATCAGAGCTGACAGGTAAACAAATCAAGATGTATTGAGATGTCACTATACCATAGAGAAATAATACGCTCTATCATCATATCAGCCGAAAGACGTCCAATGCTGGACATAGGCCTCCCCCAAAGAGTGCCACAATGACCGGTCCTGCGCCACCCGCATCCAGCGGACTCCCGCGACCTTCACCAGGTCATCAGTCCACGTTGCGGGGGGTCTACCCACGCTGCGCCTTCCGGTTCGGGGTCGCCACTCGAGAACCTTTCCGCCCCAACGGCCATCGGTTCTACGAGCAATGTGCCCCGCCCACTGCCACTTTAGTTTAGCGATTCGGAGGGCTATATCGGTTACTTTGGTTCTGCTGCAGATGGCCTCATTTCTGATGCGATCACGCAGAGAGACTCCAACCATAGCCCTCTCCATTGCCCTTTGGGTGACTTTGAGCTTTCTTATGAGGCCCATTGTAAGCGACCACGTTTCAGTACCATATGTCATCACTGGCAACACACACTGGTCAAAGACTTTCGTCTTGAGACACTGCGGAATATTGGACAAAAACATGTGCCGTAGCTTCCCGAACGCTGCCCAACCGAGTCGGATTCGTCGATTGACCTCTTTCTCGAAGTTGGATCTACCTAATTGGACAGTATGTCCTAAGTATGTATAATCGTCCACAACTTCGAGTGTAAAGTCTCCGATTGTAACGGGAGTTGGTGCTACATGGGTATTTGACATGATCTTCGTCTTATCCATGTTCATCTTTAGACCAAGTCGCTCGGGGGCTTTACTGAGGTCATCGAGCATCGTACTCAAATCCTCCATGGTCTCAGCCAAGACTATGTCGTCAGCAAACCGGAGGTGAGTGATGTACTCGCCGTTTATGTTGATGCCTAGCCTTCTCCAGTCCAGAGTCTTGAAAACATCCTCCAGTGCAACGGTAAACAGTTTAAGAGAAATAACATCTCCTTGCCTGACTCCCCGCTGCAACGGAATAGGCTTCGAGTTCTGGTCCTGGAGTCGGACTGACATAGTGGCGTTCTCGTACAAACACTTCAGCACTTCGATATAGCGATAGTCCACTTGGCACCTCTGGAGAGATTGTAGTACAGCCCAGGTTTCGATACGAATACGCTCTATGACTATACTGAACTGAGCTTAACTTCTTAAATTTGGATAATAACACCGAGAAGGTAAATGTGCCATCTGCAGTGAAGCCAGATCTGGGGGCACGGTAGTATCCCTGCCAAGTCGAGCAAAACAAACAACAAAGGCACGGCTGTGCATCCTTTTCCCGAAGCGATTCAAGCGATGAGGGCGCTATTATTCTCATTTATGCCATATAAATGAGAATAATAGCGCCCTCATGACAATAATCATATATTTCTGGTCAGGCTTTAAGTTAGTAGCTTGGTAGCCCTGTATAGGAACGCACCTTACTTATATATATTGCGATAATAATATATATTCTAATACTTATAAATCGCCATGTGTCTTTTAATTAATAAAAGCCCAAATCTAATATTGATTGTTTGATCCCTCTCGCTCATTATAATAATTATTGCCGGTATCAGAGTTAACTACTTCCTAGCTACGCAATAAACGAATTTCCGCGACTATACGTTACATTGACTGTAAGTGAGTGAGCATCTGCTTAGAGTTGTCTTCCGTTGTTTGTTACGTTGCAGTCATGATATTGTATTTTGCCTTCCGGTTCATGAACAGTGAGATGAAAAAGATTATTGTTGTAACCCGTATAATGATCATTGTCATACACCGTCTAAAACAAATATTACGTAATACTTCGCGTCATACCTACATCTATTGTCTATTAGATCCGAAAATAAATTAATAATAGTTAGTCCAATTGAAACAGGCCAATGCTCTGTACACGGGTTGCGAAGAAAAAAGAGCATTACTTATCTTCTAATATAGTTTCAAATGTAACACGTATAATGGACGTGGGCGTGTAAGTATTTTATTTATAATTAAAATTGCTGACTGAGCGAATTTTAGGTTTAGAAGAATAAAAAATAATTTGTTCAATGGATCTTAACCAGAGGTTCCTGAATCCACATAAAATGGTACGCGAATAAAACAAAACCCCACTGTTAACTTTATTCTTCATATGAAACATATGATATTTAGATCCAGATAGTTGTTGTGATCCTTAAAAAAAATCAGTGTATTTTGTGATTCCAATAAAAGGCTCAGAAACTCTAATCTGTTTCGGTCCGTATTATCAAATTTCTTATGCTTTTTTTAAAAGAAATAACTTGTGGCAAAGACACTTTGCAGCGTATGGAATCTTGTATATCGACACTGTATATTTCAAATGTCCATTATTGAAATTAATAATTTTAACCAACCCCAAAAAAAGGATGAAGTTGGTACATTATAATAACTATAATTATTTCACAATAACAATACAACTAACATTACAGTTCCCCAATGCGATAGTGTAAATGAAACCTAGATACAAATATAAATACAGACATTTCATTATACATTTAATTATAACACAGTACAAATAAATTCAATTTAGTGAAGTCATACAATGGAATAAATTAATTTGGTAGCAACCTTATTAAGACGATTGTCGCCAGGGTGTCCTTGAGCGTTTGGGCGCTCTGTTCCCGCGCCACCCGCTTTCCCCTCTCATTGTGATTGTACGTAAATCCGCCACGATGCACTGGAACAATGTTCAAGGAATATGAGTTTACCCAGAGGTGCGCGGGCAGCTTTTTAATAATTATAATCCTTTTGCGGATGGTGATATTTTTAGGAATGCTACTTACCTAAGATAAGTCTATTACATAAGATAAGTAATAACGATCTCGATTTTTATGTAATAAAATAAAACTTAAATTTTGAATTTGAAGTACAGTCAGCGGCCAAATTGAATTTACGTAATATGGGTAAAAATATTCTGCATATCAGAAAAAAAACTACTGACTAGCACAGAAAAAAAAACTGAATGCACGTCGAATCGATGTTTTCATGTGAGTTTATAGATGTTTTGCTGTGCAAGTGAGTTTAACAGAAAGTTATTTTTTTGTTATTATTGTGTAAAAATATTAACTGTAAAAATCACTTATATAATTACGAAAAAATATCAAAACTAAGGTTGTTACGAATACTGAAAATGCATTGTAAGAAGCGGCATTTGTCCACGAAATCGTCATACAATTAACATGAGAGTTGTAAAACCATTAAATTTAGATCTTTAAAATATAACACAGAGCAAAAACTTTTTACGGTTCCGTAGCCATAATGGCAAAAATGGAACCCATAAAAGTTTCTTGAAACATGTCCGTCTGTACGTCTGTCCATCCGTATGTCACAGCCATTTTATTATAAAACATATATTGATGAAATTCTATCCAGACGTGTGTTTCATGTGCTGCTACGAAGTTTTTAGGTAAATTGCTGAAAAAAAAACTTTAAGGGGAGACTCTCCATACAAACATATGCCAAACTAAATGCCAAAAATATTTTTTTTTGCAAATATTAACATTTTGTACATCAATCGATACGGCTTTAAAAATATCTTATATATCCCAGTAGTCAATATATTTTTTTTGAATCACCCGTTAAGGAGATACATATATCCCTTAGAAAGTACCAGTTTTCGGCCACAATCTGCGCCATTCGCCTTAAATATGTTAACGATATCCTTATCTTTTTCTTTAAGTTACGGGTTATTTTCAATTATATTTTAACTTAGGTGAATGTTAGCTTAGGTGTAGAGCTATATTAAATAAATCGTATTAAAAGTTATTTATTTATTAAGGAGTTTATTTTTAACGTGATATTTCGTGATAACTCTTATTTTTGACGTGATATCACGCGCTGGCACGACTTTCCGTGCGCATCATTTGAAGTCTATGGCGGACAAAATTTTGTCAAAAAAATTTAAAATTTTAAATTTTTAAATTGCAATTTCGTCGCAAGGAAAAAAATAGCTATATTAAGTAAAATATATGATATGGATCTCTCCCAGCTGCCTACAGACTAAAAGTCCTCCACCATGTGCAGTGTTGTATATCCGCTAACTCGACCGACACGACATTACGACTTACGACATTTGAAATTTCCAGTGTCGATATTTTATGAAATACCTAATTTTGATCGATATTAAATTAATAACTTAGGGTTTGAAAAATTGCAGGATTATGTTCGTAGCGGTAGCTATGTATGGAGTGGTTGTATACTTGTGCGGAATCCCACATTCAGATGAAAAACCAAAAAGTCTCTCAGACGACTTAGCAGTATCCGCTCCCATTCAGTATGCAAAATTTTCTGAAAATTTTGAGAACAATAATCAGACAGTGGAAGTGTTGGAGAGGAAATTGACCAATCAGATCTTAGAATCCATGGATCAAGAATTAATTTCCTTGGTAAACAATGGTATACAAACCAGACCCATGATTTACGAAATAATGGGTATTTTGTCTTTTATATTAATATTTTTGGGTTAAAGAATTATTATATTATTGAGTACATTATTTGGAGTGTTTTATTTTTTATTATTTTGATATTGTTTTTAGTTTAGTTTTTTGTCAAATGCTAAAACTAAATTGTGTTAAGTTTTATTTATATCCTTCTGCGGTGGTGTGAGGAAAACACGACGTCAAGTCAATCGGCACCAAATGTTGCAAATTTCTCTTGTCAGGCCTGCGGCAAGTCATGTCGCTCTCGCATCAGTCTGTTCAGTCGGCAAACACGGAGTCTCCTTAATTACTAGAGTCCAAGCTAAGGTATAGCATCAAATTTTGGGGAAATAGCTTCAAATATAACTGCAACCGAGCTCTAATTGTACAAAAAAGAGCAGTTAGAACCATTTTAGGATTGCCACAATGGACACCTTGTGGAAATCTTTTTCTAAAAATGGGAATTTTGACAGTTCCATCATTATACGTACCCGTCTTGTTAACTGACTTCGTAAAGAATTTGAATAAGTTTGAATCCGATGAGGAGCGGGATTTGCGCTTTAAAACACGCACAAAAAGAATAAGGCCTACTTTCTGTCCTAAAATACTAGTAGCTAAGCATAGTGGTAGGCATCAAACTATCAATATTTTTAACAAACTACCTACAGAACTGAAGGTCATTGCGAACCACGAACTCTTTAGTAAAAAATTAAAAATATTTTTGTTGAGGGGGTGCTTCTACTCTATCGACGAAATTTTTGTCAGAATGTAATGTAATGTCTAACTGAGTTGAAATCCTTTTATTATCAAATATTATGTGTATAATCATGTTGTAATTGTAAATAAGCACAAAATGTATTATTAAGATTCCTTATTTTGTAAGAAATTTAGACTTATATTATTTTATTTCATACACAATCTTGTATTGTTTTTGAATAAAAATCTGAATCTGAATCTGAATTTTATACCATAAATCGTCTGCTCTTGCAGACGAAAGGACCAATGATGCTGTGGTAGGTGTGTACTGTTATCAGCAGATACTTCTGGTGTCGAGTGAGGGTTCAAAATGAGCTTGACACGATTTCATCAAAGTGTTTCAAGATCATTTTGAATATCTCGAGCTAGATATACGTGTATTAATTATTTATTTTTATATTTTTTGCCCAGTAAAACAGAATAAGTATAAAAGGCAGTTGGGCTAAACAGATTTATATTGTAAATAAACAGATATTACAAAAAGGTATACCTTTATACCTTTATGTAATATCTTTTTAATTTATACCATATAAGGTATAAACTACCTTATATGGTATAAATACGGCAAATGAAAAAGGTAAGTGCGGGAAATTATTACAAACACCGGGAAAATTATGCCGATAGAGTCGTATTAAATAGTAAATAAAACTACACAGTATGTTGAAAAGGTACACAGTACTTTTATTTTAATTTACAAGTAGATACTTGCATCTAGTGCCACACGTGATAAGTTACATCATTAAATTACACATTATATTTCCGTAATACAATATAAATACGGAAATGTAAAGCCTTTTATTAAGTACCGATTGAACACTGATTCGTGATGTCATTTCGTATGTGATTAACTGTAACACTAAATATATTAATATCATTACGTCAGACTATTACTCTTTCTCAAAATGTATAAAAGGATCCTTAAAACGATTCCACTAAGTAAGGGCGTTTTAAACAGGGCCCTCTTCCACTGATGAAGACCAGAACGGCGGGATTATTTATAGTAATTTATGGTAGGTACTAGGTACATAGTATGTATTATTTTTAGATCGTTCCTTTTCAGTAACATAGTAATGATCAGCATCCTGCTAACCGTACCATTATGGAACATTACAATCGTTGTGTATTTTAGAAACCTATGTACTACCTACTAAAGTAGCTTCAGAGTTGGCTTCCAGGATTTTCGAGTTGAGGAAACACCAACCGCGAAGGAATGGAGAAAGAAGGAGTTTCGCTATGGTTTTTATTATAGAGACAAAACGTTAGTATACCCGACGGTATTAAAAATATCTCTTGTACAGTCATGGCCTGAAATATCGATCTGGACATGGGAAAAACATGTGAAAAAAAGTGATTATTTCACAAAAGTGAGTATTTGAAAAGTATGTGTTTGTTTATTTTCACGAAAAGGCGTGGATATGTTTTTGACCCGTTGCCGACGTACGTATATATGTTAAACACTTTGACTGTACCTACGTAATTATGTTTGTAAAACATAAAACATATCAAGAACATTAGTCAAAAATTGCTCACTTAGTTATCAGGTTAAAATTACTTTTTGTTTGAGTGGATTAAATACAAATATATTCAAAGCAGAAATGCAGAACTTAGTTTTTAAAACTCCACAACGTCTTTTGCGTAAACCAGGAGTAGTTTTTTTTTCAAAACTAGAGTGCCTTGTTATTTAGTATCTGTTGTCACAAATTTTTGTGCTTTAATACTCGTAGTTCAAAAACTACTTTATATTTTCCATTTGTTTATATTTCTCTACCTTACACCAAAATACTGAGCTAACCATTCTACGACTTTAAATATTAGTAATGTTATGAAAATTAAAAGTATTAAAACAAGTCGTAATTTAGATAATAATTTGTGGTGTTACAGACGCGAAGGTCTTAGTAGGGTGATTGTGCTAGTTTTCGTCCACTCTTGTCAGTTTGCCGTCCATACTTATTTATATGTTCATCTTCAAGTTTATCCCAATATAAAAGCTTAAAATTAAAAATCTACTAAAGAATAAACTATAAATATAAACTATATTGACATTAAAAAGTTTTTCCCATTTATTTGCAGCAGTTTAATCAAGTGGACGGTAAACTGGACCTGGACGGGAAACTAGCACGATTACCCTAAATACCTGCTAAAGCATGTTTTAATTGAGATACGAGTACACCATTCATCTGTGAACTACCTACTGACCTACAGAACAGGTTTGCCCCATGCAGGAACCGGCTTAATCTATTATTGTAGCTTGCTTATGAAAATAAATATCTAATGGTTTAAATTATAAATCCCCAAAATTATTAAAAGCGTGCCTTGCAAACTACGCACGACGGCGTTGTTTAAAGTTTATTCTAAAGGACCATTGCTTAACTTAGTTGAATGGATTGTAGTACATAGTTATATTTTGCAAACTATTGTCATGTTGATTCTTAAGGTTCAAGGCTTAGTGTACCTACGTCACCTACTTTAGGAGTATAATGTGGCAGCTGTATATACTCTCGCGAAGACAAAGGAGACACGACCAGTAGGTTTGGAATTCTCAAGATCATGTCGTTTGCGTTAGTGACAGTGTACACAGTCAATATAAATGTTTTTTTCCTTATGTTACAGTCTGATCCTTGTCCATCTTCATTATCCACTTAATTGATATCGTCTACGCTAAAAACATCGAAAACCTACTAAAATCCGAATGCTATTTTAGTATAATTATGTGCGTTTCAATGTAAATACTAAATTATCAGGTACTTTTAATTAGGTGACCTATCTTTGTTGTTTTTTGCTTTTTGAATGGATGCCATCCATGCCTTTTCCAAACGGTGTTTTTGAATTCGTTGTCAGGTAGTAGGAGCCCTGCGCACTGGAATCACAAAAATAATGTTTTTGTTAATTTTTAAGTTTGACCATGAATGACACGACCTTTACGCATACAATTTACGCCATTACTGTCTTATGTTACCGCTTTGGCTGAGCAGCAGTTTTTTTTACCAAATATTTGCCCATCCGTAATAGTAGAGCACAATTAACCGCTTAAAAATAATTAAGAATATCGTAATTAAGTAACCTATTCACATTGTAGGATCTAGGAGGGAACAGTGGATCAGTCACCCAAATATCGTGCCACATCGTAGCATCCTTGTGCATTAGAATAACAATGGGCAAGATGCAATATTTTCATACGAGTGTATAAAAAAATGAATATACTATAATTTATGGTCAAAAATTGCTGTTACAAACTGACAATTTAGTGTGCCTGTGACGTCACTCATGTGTGTCAGTGTCACTCGCCATAGTCGCCATATTTGTTCATCCTTGGTTCTATGGATGGTAGCAGGTAAGGATGACAATATTTCAAAAGTGTCCGTCAAAAGGCGTTAGAATCGTGGCGCCACAATAGCTACAGAGATACAGTAGCTAGGGAGTAAATTTCTGGTCCGGTCGGTAGTGTCCCTGCCTACGAAGCAGAGGGCCCCAGATTCGAATCCTTGTCAGGACATTTATTTGTGTGTTTATTACGGATACTTGTTATTGTGTATATTATGTTTTTTGATATTAAAATGTAAAAATCCGTATATATTTAAAAATAAACATCTTCAGAGAGGAAAAACACTCAGGATATTAATTTTATAGATATTTTAGGTAAGGTTAGTCTAGTGACCTAAATTTTGAAATTCCCAACGCAGCGCACTTCACTTCGTCAGAAAACTCCTAAGTTCATTTCATACTCTCTAGCTATACCAGCGTACTTTTTAGAGGGATTTGGAACTGTTATTTACTGCTTACAGCTGGACACTTTTTTGACTGTTCCGCCATATGAGATTGTCATCCTTTACTATACCATCCATAGTTATCACAACAGGAGTGACGTCACCAGATGTTGATTGATGGATTAAAATACGTTCCGTTTCGCACTACTTAAAACGTAATTATTGTTTGAAATTAGTATAAACTTTGGTCCCACCAAGAGCGAGTAAGCGAGTAGCATTACATTGCGGTTTATCGAGGTATAGAGTGATCGATCGACCTTTCAAGGCCCGCGATGTAATGCTACTCGCTTAACTTTACTCGCTTACTCACCGCCGGTGGGACGAGTGCCTTGAGTAAAAACGTTTTAATAGTTATTATTTTATATTTTTGCAACATTTTGTTTGCAAAATAATGGTAATTATTATAGCTGCATCTTCCCTATTGCCTGGCCATTTCAATCTTTTCGGTTACTGAATGCTTGTGCTGCACTGTAAGGCACTGGTCCCACCAAGAGCGAGTAAGCGAGTAAAGTTAAGCGAGTAGCAGCGGTTTGTCGAGGTATAGAGTGATCGATCGACCTTTCAAGGCCCGCGATGTAATGCTACTCGCTTAACTTTACTCGCCTACTCGCCGCCGGTGGGACGAGTGCCTAAGCAAAGAAGTAAATAGCAGCCGTTGGTATTAGGTACCCACGTGACCCAGTTAGTCACTGTTCAATCTAAGCCACTGTTCCCTTCTTGACCGTTATCATTGAAATATTATATTTTGGTAAGATTTTATCCGTAAAGCGTATAAATTTAGAAGTAGCCCGGATAATAGTGTAAAATTACGAGAGTAATGAACATACAGCCAACTAACTGCGCTGCGAAGTTGCATTGCTCTCAATTATATATGTACCATTTTCCGGGGTCAGCTCTTACTCTTACTTTACTATCCTACTGGATAGTTGTTTAACTTTACTGCGGTTTTTTATGTATTTCAACATTATAGCACAAAAAACAAAAAAAATATACATATGGCGAACTTAATGCGGCCAAACAGAAACATGTACAAAAACTGCAAGGAGAAAAGGTTGATTAATTAATTATAACTATAAAAGAAGACATGAGACTATAGTCTCATAATTAGCTCACCTGGTATCGCAGTTTTCGCCCATGTAGACCATGCCCACTTCAGGGGTGGGATTGTCGCGGAACTTGTGGTAGGACTCCGCCGGTGATGCCGGGAACGCCTCTGGACTTCGGATCGACTCTGCATAGAAGCGCCACGACCTCCAATGGCTGCACAAGTCTGAAATCATATTTATACCAAGTTAATCACTTTATGATGTTTCGTCGCTTTCGTAAAAACGAATGTTAACGCCAAATCTTGGGTTAAGTTGCCAAGCAGACCCCAGGCTCCATTGAACAGTGGCGTATTAAAAAAGCTGGAAAAAGAGATAGATGCTTGAACATTACGCATTTCATTTTCGCTACACGCAAATTATTTTACACGTTACATAGCTGTCTTTCTTGACTATTATTTTTTTAATTCCCGACGCAACCGATATGCGTGCTTCTTTGGCTTCTATGTGTATCTGTCTGTGGCACCGTAGCGCTAAAACGGCTGGCCGTGTTTTTTGTAATCAGGTTTTCTAACGAGTGTTCTAAGATGTATTACTATCAAAATCATTTCCGCCATATCGGGGGTTTTCCCAAACTTAATTTATAACAGTTATTGTTGATTTTCTTTTCAACCGACTTCAAGATTTCGAAGGAAAGCAATTCGTCGGGATCTTTGTTTTTACTAATTTTTTTTTTGGTATATTCACCGATTAATCGAAGACGACTGGACCGATGTGGAATTTTTTTTTAGTTTGAAAGAGTATACTTCACAGTTGGTCCCATTGTAACTAGGCCAGGATCTGATGATGGGATCCTGGAGAAATCGAGGGAACTCTTCAACTATTACAGGCACACCTATAGTGATTTGAGTATTTTTACAGCAGCTCGTGCATTTGCTTTTGGATAGGTGAAATCGGTTCTTTTTGTTTAAAATAATTACTAAAACCAAAACTCACTATCTTCAGAGAGCGGTATGGGCGCGAACCTCGGGCAGCCCGGCTGTATGCTCTTGCCGCCGTTAGGCCAGAAGTCGGCGGTGCCGGTGCGCACGGGCGCGCCGTAACCGCCGGCGTCCGTGTGGATTACGTCCACAAACTCGGCGTCCTTGGCACTCACATGCTCCATCATCACGCCGTCGGGGTAGAACGCGGGAAAGGCCGGGTCGAGAGCAGTTAATCTAAAAACAAAAGACTTTAGAACAGAGCTAGGATTATATAAGCAACGATTGACAATAATACAGAATTGCGTTTCTCCAAACTTAGGCTAAACGTCTGTTTTCGGTAATAGGTGCCGCAGCGCCATCTGTCGAGTCTGGAGCTGTTATGTAGGTGTCATTAATCGCCATACAAAATGTATGAAACTGAGGCCTACTGCGTTTGTGAAACGATATGGCTCTAGTACCATTGCCAGAAATATGGTGCCGCGACTTTATAAATGTATAAATTATTTATCATATATCATATCTTATAGGTACCATCCATGTAAAAGAGTTAGCATGACTAATTAAGTACCTACTGTCTATATAAACTTTATAGGTTAGTATGTAAGAATTATTGTGTTATTAGGTTGTCATGAACTATTTCAAAATTATAACACCTTATTATGTACATGACAATGCAATATGAATAAATGACTAAATGACTAGTAGTATCTAAAAGGCAGTATATAGGCTGTTGTTTCCCACAATTTTCATACCACAGCTATTATTAGGTATTTATACTGTTATATTTATAACAGTATAAATACCTACACTAAAACTATATTTTAATAGCTATTATAACCATTACGTACTGAACTTAACCAGGGACATTGCATTAAACATTTGCCACAGCAATATGTAATTTCAAACCTTTTGACAGTTTTCTGATACTTGTTCTTGAGCTCCCTCGCTGTGTAGCCTGCGACGTGGCTCCCGAGTGAGTGTCCGATAACGTGCAGTTTGTCCAGCAGCAGCCCAGACTCCAGCAGCTTGTGGATCTGTTCTGCCGCCGCAGCCCCTACCTGGAACGGAAACAAAGAAACGTTTATTATTTAACCGACCTATAATAAAAATATTTGGTCAGTAGGGAATTCAGTTGGTCAGCAGAACTTTAACCTACCTAATACTGGGGGTCGATTTTTGGCAATTTAACCTCGAATATAATCGCACACAAAAGTTTGTCGCCATTATTTACGCATGAAATTATATCTAATCATGACTTTAAATTACTATCGCTGTTATTTTTGAAACATCATTTATTCGTTTTATTCAGAGTTTAAAATGTCATATTCGAGGGCTCGAATCTCAAAAATCGCCCATCTCATTTTTCTGATGACCAAAAAATATGTTTTTGGCTGACCAATTAGATACTTCCCATTTTATTATGGCTAGTATTTAAAAGCATGACAAAAAAATTATATAACTATATATAATTAAATTATTAAAATTCTACAGCATAAAAATCCAAATTCACATCAATTCGCTTTGAGCATTTAGATTTCTTCGCTGTGTAAGTCAGTGTTTTTTGATATGCGGTTTATTATCCAGGAAGTTTCAACGGCCCGTTTGTGCTGAGAAAATAGGACGATCGTTATAGCCGAGAATGCGTTATTGTTTATAGGTTGGCGTTAATATTCATCTCCATGGAGGTTAACCACATCAACGCTCTACACGAGTAAGGTAACGTAGCACACATAGCAGCACCTCAAGGCCGAGTATTGAACTTTTGTGTTTTGTTTGGACGTTTTGTGTGTATGTTTTTGACCATATCATCATTCGTTATGTGAAACTTGTGAAAGGTTGTCGCTATTTAGAAAATTTGAATATGTTTCTACATACTTACGTGAAAAAACATGTAATAAAATATAACATATTGCCAGATAGCATGAATACGAGTTTTTTAGTCTGGTCTACTTTGGTAGCAAAGAGATAATACAAAGTTAAGGGTACACGGAAAGAACATGTCCAGTCACTTTGACAACATTTTGAGATAGAACTCTTTTAAACTTTGGAACGATTCAATTAACCATACTATTTTCGTAACTAGATGGTTTTTATGAGTTAAAAATTGGAATAACGTTACAATTTACAGCTGTAACAGAGGTTGTTAGTTCAGGGCAAGCTCTACATTTTGATATAAAAATCTCATTTTACAAAAAATGTGATTAGACATGTTCTTTCCGTGTACCCTTCAAGTGCTTTTTTGGGTCAGGCATGGCTTCATGGCTAGGTAATAGTTATTAGTTACACTTACCTACCTACTTTTAAGACAAGTAAAAAAAAAATAATGACATCCGTTATTTCGGACATTAAGTTGAACCTGTTCCCAAAAAACCAATCCAGTTAACAAGCTAGATATAAAATGGCACATACTCGTACGGTAGGTTTTACCTTTCTAGTATTCCTAGCAGCGTTGACCAAGTACGAGCCATGTGACATGTTAGACCAATCCAGGAGCACGACGTTGGTGCTAGGTTTTGCCTCTAAATACGCGCTCACCATGACCTGAAATCGATAAAACAATAGTTATTTAACTTATTTACTACACAATAACAATATTGCGGTGAGCCATTATTTGAATACCAACTCTTAAAAAATAACACAGCATGAGTGCGAGTTTTTATTGGGTGTAGGGATTGCAATACGGATCCAAAATGTATGGACTTACAGGGAACCGACTGATCTTCCACACATTTCGGATCTGTATTGCAAGTTCTATTTGGGTAGAGTGGGCCTTGTAGTTACGGTAAATATTACCTAGTATCTGCATTGATTTATACAAAAAGGGAGATATGGTACTAGGCGCTCGATTGTGTGCCATCAAATATAGGTTCCGGGACCTATATTGAATTAGTCGTGTGGCAGAGTCTCTCAGTCACACTTTGTGCAATGCGCAAAATATGGAGGCCTCTCTTGCATACCCGTGTTAAATATATAGATAGGGTTATCTCTTTTGCTCATGATGCACATACATTATAGCGGTGTGTAGCATTTCACAAGTGTGTAGTGTGTACTATGAACGTCACTCATCTTCTTTTTGTTTATGGCTATGAGTATCTGTCATATGATTTATATATTTAACTGGAATATCTAGTACTACTCAAATCAAAATTTAATCTAGGAACCCGCTTATCATTACAGTTGATAATCGTAGTAAATTTTTCCAAATATTTCAACTGCATGTATTCAATTGTATTTACCTATGCAACTGTGTCTATTTTTCCAGAAATTGCACTCCCATTCCAATATTGAGTATTTTGCTAGTAGAAGAAATTAGTTAAATAAAAGTGGTCCTATCTTAATTCATTTGTATTAAATACATAGAAAAGATAATAAAAATAAATGAAGATGATTCAAACTCATCTGAAACTTAACCCCAACAGCTGTCAATTGTTTGCTTTTCTTAAATAATTAAACAAAAGATTACATGAGTCATTCATTAACAACTTACTTACTGCAAGGTTGAATTTAAAAGTAAAAAAAAGAGAATATGTTTACTGTTTCTAATTATTATATTATGCTTAAGATATTTTTCAACACACCTGCTCGTAACGAGGTTCTTATTCCACCGCTTTTATGCTTATAATCCTAGATATTAAACACGCGTGCATTTCACAATAATTACCCAAATAGTGGAATAATTCAATAATCCGATCAAGTGACGTTTGTACTCTAGTACCAAGTTGTACGTACGCAGACGAATCGTTGTAATTTAGTCGGGTATTACCTTTACTTTTTTTTAACTCTTTATGAGTTTACATTCTAAAAAAGTAAAAAAAAAAGTAAATATATTAAAAATATACACATTTACGATAGAATACAAATTATACAATCCTGATTGTGAATAAGAATGATTTCAACTTATTATAATACACAATAAATTACGTTTTAAACACGAATTGTCTGTTTTAATATTGGCTGTTTGGCATTATACGTCCGCGCCTTTGCCTCAAGCTGCACGCACATCCAAAAAAGAAAATTGCGCGCCATTTATAAGTTAACCTCAAATCATTGTTTATTTGTTAGATTTTTCTCGTCGTGTTTTATTAATTTAAACAAATTATATTTTCAATGAATAAGAAGACAACTTAAACTCTGGATATATTTCAAAATTGTGATACATACTAGTAAAATGTCATCATAAAAATCTAGTGAGCAATACGTAAGAAAAAAAAAACTATAATTTATTGCACAATAAACGTGAAGTCTTTAATTTTATGAAACGATTTGAAAAATAGTTCCAGATAGTCAATAACATCACAAAAAAGGTTAGTTAAATTTAATTATCTTAGGTTCGTAAGTGACTCTATCCTGCAAACATTCTGACAATTAATGTATTTATCAAAAGTTATTAATTATACTATTCTGTTATTTCCTCGCAAGTGTGTTGAAAACGTCGTATGAAACGCGTGTGCTTGATCATTACATAAGCTCAGCTTCCTTATGCGCACTCACATGCCTTCGTGCGCACAATATCGCTTCGTATGTAATGATCAACTTAGCACACTTGTATCATTATGTACTATTATTGAACTTAACACAAACTTTGTACTAACTCTCTTATAGATACTCTTAATATGTAGGTATTACTACTATTTTAACCGGGGTTTTTACCAAAAAAATAGTAGTTATAATGTTAATGGCCATGTTAGCTGTAATTATTTGCTTTATATTGATCTTACCTGGACACTCTCCTGTTGCGCCGTTTCGATGAATCCATGGATGTAAAGAACAGTAGGATTGTTCTTATCGAAACCCTTTATCTCGAAAAGACGCGACGCTTGACTCAGGGGAAAGTCTACGTACTCCTCTTCTGAACTCCTAAAGATTTTAACATAATTTAACAAACAAGTAACGAACTAATAAAATTATTTTAATATGTTTTTTTTTATATACACGGGAAAATCTGACCGGTACCCCTGTGACCCGGGTAGTCTAGGGGTAGTAGTTTAGGGTAAGGGCGGGCAGAAGACTCTGGTTCGATCCCAGCCCTGGGCACCGGAGGCCTTGGTCACTTTTTCCTGTGTATATGACATCTACTTAAGTTTATAAGTAAAAACTTATTAATATAAATATAAAAGGAAACTTCTATAGTTAATTATACGTATATCAGCACCTTGTTCACCATTGACTTGTTAAAACTAAGGAACAATACTCTATCTACTTGTAGGTAGATGTTCTTATGGTATTTAAGACCCGGCAGTATTTTTTTTTTTCCTTTATGAAGGTTATTTAACAAGTTTTCCGCCAAACGTACCTATCAAATAACCTTATCTGTGGCGTTATCTTTTATGCTTAATAAAACGCTGTTTAGGAAAATTAGGTATTATCGCCGGGTTAAGGGCAGAACCAACTACATATTTGGATTTAATTTTATTAGCATATTGTTGGTTTTGCTTTTGACCCGACGATATTAGGTAGTATTTAATATTTAGTTGTCTTCGTTTCTTAAGCAGCTTATCTAATTAGGGAGTAGCACAACTATTAATTTCCTCATGATTCATGTCGCGTCACACTTATTATCAGCTAAAATCAACCAAGACGTTGGACTTAAACGACTAAGTCCCAATTACCTACAGTGATACGTAAGTATGACAAGTAAGAATAATCTCTCGATATAGGCGATTTTAATCTTTTGTTAGGGATTAGACATCTGTGTCCATCAATCTATATTTTATTTGTTACATTTCGTATATATTAGACGTTTTGTGTAAACAAAGAGCTACTACAGGTACAAGAGGTGTGGTACATTTGTACAAATGTACCACATAAAACACAAATATCCAAATATATAAATATTATTTGATCTCCTGAATGACGTACGATATGTCAAAAGTGGTTCGACTGATGTTAAATGGTTAGTAGTTAAATGATGAATAATATGAACTTACCCGTTGTAAAATCGTAAGTAGATGTCTTCTATACGATTTGTTCGGTCCGGTAAAATACCTGCAACAATAAGTTTAAAGACCTCGATACACAATGGCCCATCATGGGCCAGTCTAAGGGACACAGCTATACGACGGAAGGAGATCGCAATATCGTTAGCTCCCTCTAACGCATAGCTGCGTCCCTTAGACTGGCCCATGATGGGCCATTGTGTACTGGGAGCTTTAAGTTCACAATTATATTTCTATTTAGCCCAAAATACCGTTACTTCAAATGTACTACGAATCAACGTTTTTATAACAATTAGTGTAGTGCCCTTGATCACCTGTTCTTATTATGACAATTTAGATTATTAGTAGTCTAAGTATTATTCTATTTTCAATCGACTCTAAGATTTCGAGGTTCTCAACTCATCGGGATCTTTGTTGCTATTTTTTTTAATGTATATTCACCGATTATTCGAAGACGGCTGGAGCGATTTGGAAAATTACTTTTTTTGTTTGAAAGAGTATACCGCACAGTTGGTCCCATTGTAACCAGGTCAGGATCTGATAATGGAATCCTGGAGAAATCGAGGGAACTCTTCAGATATTTTAGGCACACCTATAGAGATTTGAATATTTTTTACAGTAGCTCGGGCATTTCCTTTTGGAAAGGTGGAGTCTAAGTGAAGTCAGGTTTTTATTGGTTAAAAATATTTTTTATAATACCTTCGTCGATTTTATAAAATTCCAAGATATTTACATCTGCCGTCACTTTCTCAAACTGTAGAAAATGAAATACAATACAACAGCATTTTAAAAATGACTGGGACAAATACATTGTAACTCCTTAGGAAACGTTTATTTGTGATTGTTTCCTTCATGTGAACTATCTTTTATAAAATGTTGTATAGTCGGCCTTAAGATGTTCTTATCTCAACTGAGCCTTTCATTTTTTTCTTTTAAATAATAAATAAATAAAATATAACATAGTGAATAAATATAATATGTATATTGTTCACGCTAATACCAAATTATATGCTACGATTGGCACGTGGCAGAAAATAAGTAAGTAGGTACCTAATTGAGAATTTTGACGTGGCCACGTGACTTAATTTTCTCAAATAAAAAGTTAACAAAACTATAAATAATATTTAAAAAAAAACCTCTGACCACTTTAATCATGACATTAAGACAAAGCAGATATTTTTTTTTGGTATAAGTATTAGGAACGTTAATAAACTTTTTTGCTATGTTCCGGAACCTACATAAAAAACAAAGATTTTTGAAATTCATTAAATGTGCTATAAGTACTTATAGCATATTTAGTACTTATTAAGTACTTATAGCATATTTAGTACTTATTAAGTACTTATAGCATTTTGAGGCAATTTCAAGAATGTTTGTTTTTTATATTCGGTTCCGGAACATAGAAAAAAAGTTTTTTGAAAGTTTCTTAAATAAAAACATTTGTTACATACTTTTATTATACTATTGTATTCTTATCGTCTCACAGGACATCTTTAATGTGCCACTATTCACATACGTATAATGCGAGACTACATTAAGACTTAATTAGAAATATTCACCGAGACTTACAGCTATGGAATTCAAAAGTAAATTATGACATAATTTTCGTTTTGAATATTTTTCTATTTAGTTGTTAAACTAGGTAATGTTCCGAATGTTAGTGTCTTCTCGACATCTTAGTCCGACTGTATCATCGTGACCATTAGCTGTACTTATGTTATTGTCTGAATCGTTTCCGTGACTGTAGCTCATTTATTTCGTAATAGGTCTTGACTATTCCGAGGTCACCTGAAAATTTGATTGCCAATCTTTTAATAATTTTATTCCTGCAGTAGAGAACTGAATTCGATAACTATGTTACTAATAAACTGAATATTTTTTGTACGCACACATCATCATGCCCGTGGTATTTAATAATTTGGTAATAAACTTTTCATAAATATTCATTTCACAAACAACGTTAGGCAAATTAACGGTTCCCAAATTAGAAGTTGTATAAAATTGTATTTTACAAATAGTTTATGACTTGAATAGTTAATGTAAAACATTATTTGGCATACTATTCATTTGATATTCAGGGCAATTAACAAATTAAAGGAAGGAAAAAACGTCAGTAAAATGCATTGATTGATAAACACTTCGTTTAATAAATCATGACACGTGTACGCCATTTATTCGTGTAATTAATTACGATTACCAGACTTTAGAAAATATAGATAAGTTTTACTTTAAATTTTTTTTATATAGTTTTGAAAATATTATCACGGAAGATTATCATTTGAGAGAGACCAGGGGGGGATTTTTGACAATCGAGCGCTCGAATTCAAATAATTTAACCTCGGATACAATCGCACACAAAAGTTTGTCGCAATTATTTAAACATGAAATGACTAGTATTAATAAATAATCATGAATTTAAATTACTACCGCTGTTATTTTTAAAACATAATTTCTTCGTTATATTCAGAGGTTAATGTCATATTCGAGCGCTCGAATCTTAAAAATCGCCCCCCTGATATACATAAAGTGATTTTTGTATTCTTATCAACAAATCAAGCATTTTCATTCAAAAGAGAGACATTTGATGAAGTGGAACTACTAATGATGATCAGAACGAAACTCTTCAACGACGCATGGTTCACGTTTGACGATTTGTCCTCTTTGCTATGTTTGTTAAGCAATTTATATCATTGAATGGAGTCTAAGAGTGCACCATCTACAATAATCCTTCACCGGCTTCCCCCAAAGAAGTCGGTTTTTTTTCTTAAAAATTATATTGCATTGAGTATACACGCCGTCATGCATTTCGTTACGCAGAAGGACAATTCCATGAAAATGTAACGCCAGTTTCGATTTCATTGACATTGAAAAATCCACATAATTTTAGAAAGATAATCAATTATTGGGAAGGAAGAAATAAGCGAAACATAAGCGGATACACAACAACTTAAATAAATAAACGGCGGCTGCAGCTTAAATCTTAGAAAGTAAAACGGCTGGGTAAGTTAAAGTGGCCTTCAAAAGTTTTATTTTACGTACCTATGCACTGTTTTTTTTTTTAACTCCAACATTGACATATGATCAGATGATCACCCAAAAGGTTTGAAATAAATTTTAATGAAATGTTGCAAAAACTTTGACTTCTTTAGGCCACGGTTGTTACATATCACGGTATAGCACCTATACCTATTCCGACCCTGTTGTCCAGTTTATGAAGGGATGAATATTAATGGTGAATGCATAGAATTACACACACTTGTAAATATAATAAGTGTGGAAGAAATAATTATTTTGTAATGGCTATACACGTCTCATTATTAAGGGGCTTATCACACTTGATCGATTTGAAAGCGATTTCTATACAAAACTCGTACGCGGCGAACTCGCGGCGTGTTCGCTCCCATACAAAATTCGCTCGCAAATCACAAGTGTGATAACATCTTAAGAGCGTAGATTTATGGTTTAGTTAGGTATACACATATCCATGTAACACTTATAGTGACTCAAATGGTTTTTTTTACACAACAATACATTTAAAAGTAGTAAAGTGTCAAAATACCAGAAATCAGAAGGTAAACAACTTCGCTTAAATTGTAATTATTGTGGCCTTACATAAATAATTAATTGCACAATTGCGGTCAATGCCGCTGGCCCTTCAGATGTCGCTGTCACGTCGAGTCTAGGAAACTTTAGTGCCCTTGCGTACGTCTCTCGCGGAAAATTGACAGGCATGTGACACCTTGCCGCACAGGGACCCTGACTCGACCTCATCTCATGCTTAATTTTTGGTAGACACAGAAAACAGCAAAGTGAGTGGACCGATTTGTATCATTTCGTGGGTGGTTTATTAAAACACTCTAATTGTCGGTAAAAACATAGGTTGGTAGGTAGCATAAAATGTACATCAAAGGTTATTTTTTGCTGTGTTGTTGTTATGAAAACCGTGAATCTTAAATATATGGTTTCAGATTTAAGATCCACTAGACAAGCGGAGTCTAAATGTTCCGATTTATCGTAACCATTCACCCCATAGGAATGTAATCAATGACCCCATTGTCTGCATGCCACATCAATGAAGACGCTCACTTCTGATTAGTGATACTCCCAATTACCGGGGCCTCATAAGTTTACTTTAGTATGGAGAGAGTGGTAACCACATACCAGAAAAACACTAATGTACTCTGTGGTGGCTACTATGCTAGGCATAGATATGTTACGCCGACAGATATATTCTTCAGACGTGAAATATGAAATAATAATAAAATATACTTGGGAGATCTCCTGAAATAGAATTATGACAGAAATTAATTTATATTATTTGCTTTGTGTTACTGTAAAAACACTACATCTCTTGTAAGTTTACCTTCAAGTAACTATGAGTATCTATGTCCATAAATTTTTAATTTCTATGCGATTAGAAACAATATAATCAGTTTTAACAATATTTAATTAATAAAAAAGGTTGTTATACACACACGCTTGTATTATTAGATTGAAAGCCGAATAAGGTAATATTGGGTTTACACACCGGGGTGGTTTCTCACGCACTGGCCATATTTTGGCGAAGTGAATATTTCTAGGACCTAAGTAATTAGTATAGTATTTCTTGTTTAGCGTCCGAAATTAAGGAGGCACCGTACACGTAAGGGTCGTAGGATGGATGGATTATTTATTATATCCGTCATATGATTGTCAATTAATTAATTGAGTATTGATTTTCATTAACATCCGTCAATCATACTCAGATACACATATACATACAGCACACGTAGCATGTAGACAAGCGTTGTAAAGCATCGATTAATTTAAATATGTCTATGTACTCGTTGTGTGTGATTGATTCACGCTAATAGACTACAATTACAGCGAGTACGGAAAACAAAGTGAATTGATGAGAGACGCCGACGCGAATCGATTTGTGACTTGACTGGGCCGCGATTCGAAAAATAAACACACACACTGGACAGACAGCTCCAACCCAACTCAACCCAACTCAACTCAACGCTATAACGACATTGACATTTGCTATTCGAACAGATTTTGGCAGACAGATTCGACCTAGGCCCACTAGCCACTACCTTCTACTAAAATGTATTATCCGAATCTGGATCCAGATCCTTCGGATCTTCCATACATTTTAGATCCGTCGTGCAAACTCTAGTCGGAACGGTCTAGTCTAGTGTGGAAAGCCTCGTAGTTATATGTATGTACGGTCAACCAATTTGATTCCTAGGCCACTGTAGAACCTTGTCGTAATGACAGTTGCCCGTGGATACGTATAAACGTAACCTATTCGCTACCAAACTAGCTATTGTAACAAGGTTCTAGAGTGGCCTAGGAATCAAATTGGTTGACTGTAGGTATATACATCCATACAAAGAATACTCTTTCTGCATGTGTTGATACGGGCACGCTCATGGCAAGATCATGGTTTGGACGGAATATTTATTATTATTTAACACTCGTATGTCCCTAATAAGTAATAACAAACAAATGAATTAGGCGTCACGAATTCTCGATAAAAACAAAACTGAGAGCATTTCTTTCGTAGTTGAGTGAATGAATTAACTATCTATGAGTTCATCAGGGGCTTCATTGGATGCATTTGCCTCCAGGTCAAGGTTTCGTATTGCGTGTTATCTGCATATAAACCGCTCGTTAACTCATGGCGTCTGTGTGTAGAGTATCGATGGGCAATAGACATTTTATAAAATGAAACCACAAGCGAATGTGAGTGAGACACCGCCCCCTACATTATGCTCTTTATCGGACAGTTTTTACTACTTCTTACTAGACACATATAAATGAGTTAATAAGGTTCAACTGTAGTTAGGAACAACGTGTAAGAATTAGATTAGATCCACTTCATATAAATCCATGTGTGAAATAGGTTAACTTTTTTAAACATATGTAGGTAAGTACTTATGTGGAAGGGGATAAATAATGAAATGTGATGGAATAAAGTAAACATCAAATTATAAATTTTTTCTCCATAATAATCATAATTATAATATTTTTGCTATTCTGTCATTATAGAATATGGGGCCAAATCACACGCAAGCTATACTTCAAGTGACTACATGATACTTTATTCATAAATAGCCTGTCTGGCTGGCACTCGAGGTAACTGCCAAGTTCTGACAGTTTCGGACATCAATTCTTATGAGTGAGACACCGCCCCCTATATTATAAATGAAGTTATATTTTAAACTGGAGTATACTCTTCGGTCACAAAGTGAGGCCGAAAGAAAGGGTTATCTAGAGGACTGTGTCTCGTTTTGACTAAGGAGTTAATGACGTCATCATCAGACAATCAAAATGTCAACATGTTTCAAAATGTGTCAATTTTGTAACGACTGCGAGATAGACACCGCCCCCTACATTATGCTCAATATTGGACCGTTTTTACTACTTTTTACTGGTAACCTATAAAATACTGTTTTGCTCAGTAATAAGGTTCAACTGTGGTTAGGAAAATAGAGTTAAGAGTAATGTCCGGTTTCTCTCTTAGTCCGTGATATTACGCTCTTTATCGGACCGTTTTTTCTAGTCACCAATGATCGACTATTTTGCTCGGTAATAAGGTTCAACCGTGGTTAGGAAAAAGTGTAAAAATTAGATCCACTTCATATAAATCTATGTGTGAAACACGTTAAGTTTTTTAAACATATGTTAGTACTCACGTGGAAGGGGATAACCAATGAAATGTGACGGAATAAAGTAAACATCAAATTATACTATTTTTCTTCATAATTATAATATTTTCGCTATTCTGTCATTAGTCACATGCAAGATATAGGTATTTCATTTGACTGTACATGATACTTTATTCATTAATGTCTGGCACTCGAGGTAACTGCCAAGTTCTGTCAGTTCCGGACATCAACTCCTATTACTAACAATTAAAGCGAAAACTACACTATTAGAAGATTTTCTTCGTGACGGAACGGATACGGTATATTATTTATATTATAAGATATTAGTAGTGATATTTTTTAGTAAAGTCAAGAGGCCGTTTCTTAGTGTGTATGTGTATACAACGGCTTCCTGAGCTAGCCGGCAGTGATCCTGCCTGTGATGCAGGAGATCCCGGATTAAAATCTGGTAAGGGCATTTATGTGTGTATTTATCACAGATATTTGTTTCTGAGTAATAGATGTTTTCCATGTACTTTAGTATTTATCTTAATTTATCTATTAGATATATATGTATACCGTCATCTACTACTCACAACACAAGCCTTATTGAGCTTACTGTGGGATTTAATAGATCGATTTGTGTAAGATTTTCCCCATCTATTTATTCATTGATAATAACTACGATTACTGCGAACTATAAGATCTCCAACACTGTTAACCGGCCATATGTAATCCTTATTGCAACGGCACAAGGTCTACCAATGGCCGGTTAAGGGTGTTGCTGTTTGTACATGAACACAAACAAGACAAATGATTGGTCGTTAATCGTGGAAAAATCTGTCTAGAAGTAAGCATAAGTAGTTGTAGGTTGCATCCCTCAAAGACAAAAATACAATAAATTAATGCTGACAACCCCGCAGAATTCGGTTTCGGAGAATACGAAAAGGGTATAAAAAGGATATTATAAAATATTAGGTATTTCATTTTAAAGCGGCTTGTATTTATAAATCAGTGTATTAATGTATCAACTTATTTTGATTAGTTTTGTTTCGTAATGCTAATAATTCCGTAATTCCGTATATTTAACTAGATTGGAGAATTAAATGTAAATAAATAAAATGATTTTTTGAAGCATTATAAAGCAATGGTAAAAATCTTTACAATAACTAATATTATTAGTACATATAAGGAAAACTAGTAAGAAAAGGGTTTTCCCGACAGTTATATTTATTAAAGGCAAATAGGTACCTACTTTAATAGGGAAGTAATAAAAAATCATCACTTTTGGCTTATCCGTTGTCGTAGGGAATGCAACCGGTAAATATTTTGTATACAATTTTACCGGTAAATTCCATATAAGTTTTACCCGTACTTAAGCATTTCCTATATCCATGGTTAGACTATTGGTGGATTGAAAATGATTTATTTTCTATCTACCTTAGTTCAATATATTTTCTAAAAACTAAATAGTTGAATAGTTGACATGAAAATTCGACGAATCACCGCTCGGGGAACTAGAACATGACAGCTGTGGTTAGGAAATTATAGCTTTCCGAACTACCTACTATTAAACTTGTATGAGGAATAAATGAACTCTAACCATTTTTGTTTGCCTTGAATGTTGGCCTTTTGGGAGTAGTTTTATTGTAATTTCAATATTAAAACTTCTACTTAAATCAAAATTACTGTATTTATTTTATTCTATCTGGGTACTTGCAACAATAATAAATATAAAACCTCGTGGTAGAAATTTAGGAACAAATATCTAAAACAAATATATTTATGTAGGGGTTTACAAATTTATGTTTTTTATTTTAATAAAAGTCTGCCGTTGTAAAATTAGACCTCCCAGTCTTAGTTACTTACGTAAAATAAAAAAATACTCTTAATTCATCTGTAGGAGTTCATTGTATGATCTAAGTTGCCTTACGGGTAGGTACTTAATAACAAATCTTAATTGACATTTATGAATATGATGCAACAAGTATTACATTATTTATTAAGGTAAATTACGAATGCTTTGAATTCAAGCGACCAGTTTTTCTTGAATAAACACGGTTGGTAAACACATCAACATTTTAAATTAGGGCCCTATCGAATAATTACGATGATAATAATCACAAGAGCTTACTCAAAACAAAATAATAAATCATACATACGCCCTAACATTAAAAGATACGATTAAAAACCTAATCACGACCATACAAAAGGCCCTTTTGCAAAAGATCTTTTGCATCACAACAAAACACCGATACGGCGTATCGTACGCATGACGCAGAGACGGGCGGTAGTTGACGAACGCCGCAAGGCTATTCTTATCAGTTTCGCGAGATAACACACCTGTCAAAGTCTTATACAACCACGTGCTCCGGAAAACGCCGAGAGGAGACGAAGCAAAGCGAGCGTGGACGTAAATAGTCTAGCGGCAAGAGTACTTCGCACCGGTATTTATTGTTCCCGTTACTTTAACTAAGTTGTTGAAAAAATATTTCGCCGCGAGGGTGAGGCGGCGACCCCATGCGAATTCGCGCCGGAACGTAATATAATTGGGAAGTTTATTGAGGAAGTCGTGATTGCTTGTTCCGTACCTGTTCCCCACCAGTAGCGTTTCCAGCCGTCCGTCACTGCGCGCAGCATGGCGTCCGCAGCCGCCTGCGAGTCGGTTTCGACTGAGACTGACTCACGATCACAACACGCTGATTCGAAAGTCGACTTCACGCATTCCGAAATGAACTCGAAAAAAAGCAACCCCCAACTGCTACATGTTACACGCGTCTTTAGAGCTATCTAAGTGGAATGGCAAGCGCATTCAAATGAATTGAAACTTATTTACCAATATTAAAAAAAATACCGTTTATAAACAAGACGTATCTTTAAGTCGTGTTTTAATAGAGCATAAACGATCGCGCCATTACCAAATGACAATTACCGCTTAACTTAGCTAAGTATTTAATAGGTTTTAGTAGGGTCTTTTATGTAGTTCAGTAAAGGGCTCTTTGGAGCATGCTGATTCAATTAATTCCTAATTAGGACGAGAGTGCTCTTAATGCAGAGTAGACTTGGATTTGACATCGTAGCCTGTCAGGGTAAATGGGAATCTGACAGGCCGTGCCTCGCCTATCGGTCGGTGGTACCTACCTGCCTTTACTAGGTCACGGGTAATTAAGAAGGGACATCTTGCTCTTTTTAGGGCTCCGTAGCCAAATGGCAAAAAACGGAACCCTTATGGATTCGTCATGTCTGTCTGTCTGAAAAAATAACCAAATATCAACATGTGACACATCAATCGATAGGTCTTTCAAAATAACATTGAGGTTTCTTTGACTATTTTGTGATTAAGTGAATATTTTCTGAAATAATCGCTTCAAAAGTCAGAAAAGTTGTGTAGCCTTCCCCGTAACTTTTGAACCGTAAGTTCAAAAAATATAAAAAAATTTGAAGAGATGCGCCTTAACATATACTTTCAACGAAAATTGATTTGAACATTATCGGTTCAGCCACTTTTGAGTTATCTCCAAAAAACTTCTTCCATAGGCATCAGATACGACCTTTTGTTATTAGTTTGGTTCTTATTCCATTGAAGGTACGGAACCCTCCTAGGCGTGGTCCGACACGCACTTGGCCGGTTTTTATAATAATCTACAATATAATATTATAGGTTAGATATTATACAAACCTGTGTTTCATTATCTAATAGTGTGATTTAATTTTTTAACGTAAATGTTGTATTTTAATGCGCTTGTTATTTATATATGAAACTTTACATAACACTTAATGCCTTATTTAATGGTTACCTTATCTGTGTTTAATAGTCAAAAGATTACAATATATAGGTATAATGCACATTATTTTACTTATAAACCAAATTAAGTAAATTAACCTGACAACAATATATTTGGAAAAGGGTCACAAAGCTATTTAAAGAATTCACCACGCGTCGCTCCCGGTGCAAAGGTGCCCTTACGCTCGCCGCGTTGCCTCGTTGAATCTCAATCGCACAGCCTCTGCACTAGGAACGACTCAGAGCGTGGATCGAAGCCTCTCTCTCTCAAACGCCTCCAAAGTCCAAAGCTGCCCCTGAAAAAGTTGCCTCAGAGCATCCAAGTGGTCTCCACCTCCAGTAGTGGCATGAACAAATTTAATAGTTCACAAGTTTAATACCTAGATACCTACACCTAATTAGTTAAATTAAAATGTGATCCCTCGAATTTTATCCTACTAAACTACAAAACGTAAGTATTTAATAAAATAAATGGATACTTATAAGAAATCATATCGACAAACTTACAGATTTTAAGTGTTGATATACTGTACTGTACTTACTACATACTGTTACGTATCTTTTTATTTGCTTGTACTATTGCGCAGATTATTAAATAATTATATAATTTACCGATATACAATGTACTTGAAAAAGTTCACGCTTTATGTAAGTAATTAAGAGAAATACAAGGTAACCGAGAATATTTTACTTTACCTATTTTAAAACCAGCTACAGGACTTATTACAAGGTTGCATTCAGAAATTATATGAATTGCGTTATGGTTGCATACATTTTATGAAATTAAGTGTTTATTTTATTGGTCCTACGTTAAGCTTTTTCACTGACGTTCTTAGGAAAAAATCCAAATTCAAGAAACATTTTTTGTGACTGATGTGGTTTTCCGTAACTATCTAAATTATGCATAAAATGTTGCTATTTTTACCCGGTTGACGAACAAGGAAGTAAATATGATTGGGAGTAGGTAGGTACCTGGTGTCTGTATGTATGGCTATTTCTTTTAAAAGGACTACAGCCAAAACTTCTTGTATAGTTTGAAATCACTTTAGATGAATTTCATGTATGATCTTATTAGATCATAAATGTTTTATTAAACATTTACGCTATCTGTAATAAAATCATGTAACTACGGAGTAAAACGTAAGAATCCATCGCGCTGACGTCTGAACATACCCACGTAGTGTTGAGACTGTTGGCTAGATGGCGTTGTACGTAGTATCTGTGCTAAAGTCTCTAACATGTCTCTAAGCGACACCAGCACAACCTTGAGCGGAATTCAGCCCAGATCGCAGCGGAATTCATGTTCTGGATTATTGTAATGAGCCAATAGCCAATTTTCCACCTGGGGCTTAAATTAACTGACTACGGTTGCGGAATTATTCTCTCCTGGTCCACGGATATTTTTTGTAAATATGAAAAATGTTAACAGAATAAAATTATTGTATGGTGATTGTACTGATTTTGCTAGTTTTCGTCCACATATGTCAGTTTTCCGTCTTTACTTATTTGTACATTTATATTCAAGTTATTCCCAAAATAAAATTATCAAATTAAAAATAAATCTACTAAAGAATAAACAACTAGGTATAAATAGAGAATTTGTTGACCTTATAAAGTTTTTGTAGCAGTTTAATCAAGTAGACGGTAAACTGGACTTGGACCGGAAACTAGCACTATCACCCTACCTACTGAGAGATTAAAATAATACATTTATCTTAAGTCCACTTTACCATTATCTTCAACCGAAACTCGTCGACTGCTCGACAGACATCTTTCAAGTCAAGGATCATAACAATGACCGCCGTAAAATTGCGTGTTCTTTAATTATCCTACGGTAATTTTTTATTCTGACCATATCCTTATTCTCCTTGTTGGGGGCACTCTTGTACTGTGTTTTTCGGTAGTCCCTATGTGGTCGCTACACAAGACATTTTTCAAATTAGCTGTTTAGGTCTTATACCGGGCAAAGTGACCAGAATACTACTATCTAACTTAATCGTAGGCTAGCACTATACTATAAAGTGCACGACTAGACAAAGGAAAGGTTTTAAGCTGAATATTTAATACCAAGTAGTTAATAAATACCTAGTTGGGATTCCCCTATTTCAGGATGCTGCGCTAAATCGCCAAGCTCTACGTAATTCCACAGATTGAAGCGATTTTCGAAATCAGCACAGACCTGCTTACTATGCACTTCTCAGTAATAAATGTAAACCTTTTCATAAAAATAGCTTTCATTTTCTAAAAAAAAATACTTCATTAACTTTTTACTTTACTAAAATTTTGTCAACAAATTTTTAAAGAATTAAAAACTTGGTCTTTATATTATATATGTAGTTTCTCTCTCTATCGAACATCTTTAAACACGTGTGGTCTAGTCAAAATTAAAAATTAAAATGTCGGTGCCAAAGAAAAAAAAAACTTGATGTCGCTTTTTATGGGGGCCCATCTTGCGGAGGGCGAGTCACCGTCTGCCGGAAATAAAATTGGATACCGTTTTATTAGGCAGGCGCCCGGTTTTTCATCTAATAGCCCAGTAGATTAGTCCATACTTTTCACTCAATAGCCTAGTACATTTTAGACTCCATTAACTCTCAATAGTCCTTACACCATGGCGGGTGCTGTCTCTGCGTGCGTCCCATGACACGGGCAGGGGCAGCACCCGCTTAGTATACCCCTCGCTTTTCACTAAATTGTCGAAAAAGCCTCTGCGCGTTGGCTTCGGCTCCGCATACGTCTCCAAAGGTCCGGAACACCATTGTTCCGTGGTCGGGAAAGACATACAAATAACATTCCATATAATTAAAAATTCAATTATTATGAAAAATTAAAATAAATTAGTGAATGCACATACAACTAAATTTAAAACCTCGTACATTATTATATAAGCAAGAGTTCATCTAACCAAAGTTAAAGTTTTATATTTGATTGCCATATTAAATAAAGTAGACCGTTTTAAATATTTTTAGGAGCTTTGTTCTTAAATATTCGGTTCTATAACAGAAATATGAACGTGTTGCACTTTATTTACGGTTTTAAATAAAAAGAACTAGAAATTAAAATGAGCTTTTGGAAGTAATCGTTGGAACCGTCACTAAATCAACGGATTCCGTTTATCACGCGCCTGCAGGTAAGCTTGCCCACATTTGTTATAGTTTGGACGATTTACAAGCCATTATTAAGTTTAGGAGATTTTGAAATAATTCCATTTAATCTAGTATTTATTTAATGGTATTTCTACATGTCACTGGATATAAATAGGCATTTCTTCCCTTGGGTAGTAGTAGTAGGAAAGCAGATGACGAAGAAAATCCAGTGAGTGCTGCGAGGTCCAGATGGGACAGTGCAGTTGCCAAGTTTGTTACTCTTTCTGCACATTTGTTACTTTTTTTTATCGCACCGTAAACTAGTGTGAAGCTATTAAGTGACCTCAATCAAAACTCACATTTTAGCCTTTAGCCAGGCCTCATATATTTTTTAGGTAACAGCGTAAAAAACTTGTTTTTTTTTAAATTAATATTTCTTTACAAAACATACCTACTTTTTACCGATGTGTATAAC
Organism: Pammene aurita; assembly: GCA_947086415.1. Classification (NCBI taxonomy): domain Eukaryota; kingdom Metazoa; phylum Arthropoda; class Insecta; order Lepidoptera; family Tortricidae; genus Pammene; species Pammene aurita. The sequence continues at coordinate 20,647,584 of OX352290.1, forward strand.
TCCGTTAATTCACATCTAGACACGCGGCAGCGTGTCAAGCCAAGTTCAAGCAAAGGAACTGGCTAGCCAGCGCCAAGTGTATATTACACGAACCACTTGGTGCCACTTTTGACCCTTCTATAACTCAAAACTAAAGAGGTAAACACATAAAACTACGTGTGTTTAATTATATCCATAAGGACATCTAGAAGCCCGAATTTCATGAAGCTAGCTCAAACGGTTATAAAGATATGAAAATCAAAAAGTCGTAAATTTTAGCACTGACTGACTGACTGACATATAGTACCTAAATCTAACCTACTTCCAGATGACCTAGAAGGATAACATTTGGAATCCAGCTCGGTAATTGTGTGTAAGCGTAGGAAAAAATCTAAAAATAAAAAAAAAGTTAAAAAATAGGGGAGGTCCCCATACATTTTTTTTTAAATTGTATCGTTGGAACCGTTACAAGCAGATATTTTAAACTATCCCAATATGTGTATTATTATATTTGCTATATACATAACAGAAATATAAAAATAAAGTTAAGTCAAAAAATAAGTGGTGTCCCCATACAAAAAACTTGTAATACGCGCTAAACGACCGGCCAACGGTGTGTCGTCGGCGGCGCGCGGGAGAATGTAAACAATAGCATAAAAAAGAAAACCATGCAGCGGAAACGCAGGCAAAAACATTAAATCTCAATACCTGCCTACTTTTTTTTTACAAAAAGTAATGATATCACACCAAAAACATAAATGTAAAAAACGAGAGCCAAGTTCAATACAAAAATTATGTTTGGCTGTGGGCTTCGCCGCAAAAAGAATGGAGATCTAAATGAGTGCCAAGTTCTATACACAATCCAAATATGTATTTATAGGAACAAAATAACATTATGAACAAGTATTAAACTCTATTTCTTTGCTTTATTGGATACCTATAATTATTTCTGTTATTTAAAAATGTGAGATCTTAAAGTAGGTTAGATTTGACTCGGCCAGTTTTCATTACATCAGTCATTTTATAAAGTTATTCTACATATATATATATATATCGTCCTCGACATGACGTTAAACTGTCGCGCACTTTCGTGTGAAACGCTGGCTAGGGCAAGTACTCTGGCCTAGTCAGACAGTCAATATCAGAGTAGGATATTGACTCAGGGTGGCGGCGGAAGAATGGCTAGTCCATCAACGGCGGCGCCCATGAGCCGAGTTAGGAGGCTTACTACTCACCTACCAACACGCACTGGACGAGCGCGGTAGGTTAATCGTCTAAACCCCCTCTTAAAATGATGACACAAATAAACAAATGGCCCCTCGAGCCCGGTTGTTCGGATGACTCCGCCGATGACGGTAGGCGAAAATCATCCAGAACTCGGGGTGCGAAGAATCTCCGGGCGTCACGACTTCCCCTTCAAACGACTTCGGCTAAAGCAAATAAGGACGACGACAATAAATTACACATTATCACCTATAACACTAGGACATTACGCACCGAAGAGAGATTGTTAGAGCTAGAAAATGCCCTTCGAAGCATTAAATGGGACATAGTGGGCCTCTCTGAGGTGCGTAGAGAAGGTCAAGATGCTGTCGAACGACAAAATAGCATATTTTTCTACTGTGGGAATTCAGGCGGTTTGAATGGCGTAGGCTTCTTGGTCAATAAGAAATGGAAAGACAATATAATTGAATTTATCTCCTATTCCGATAGACTGGCAGTTTTAAAATTCCGACTCACAGATAAACAAGATCTAACCATAATTCAAACTTATGCACCAACAACTACACACCCTGACGAAGAAGTTGAAGATTTCTACGACCTATTAAATAGAGCTTGTGATGAGCACCGAGCCACGTATAACCTGATTCTTGGCGACTTCAACGCTAAGATAGGGAGAAGGCAACTACTGGATGACACCAAAATAGTTGGACCTCATGGTCTTGGAGATCGGAACGAAAGAGGCTCCCGTCTCATCCAGTTTGCCTTTGGACAAAACATGCAAATCGCAAACAGCTATTTTTTCAAAAAGCTTCAACGAAGATGGACGTGGATGTCGCCGAACTCCCGCATTAGAAATGAGATCGATTACATAATTACTTCTAATATCCAATTCATCAAAAACATAGAGACCATTAACAATATAACATTCAGCTCCGATCATCGCCCAGTCCGTGCCAGATTAACTTTTAACAACCAAATCGATCTCAAAAAAATGATTTTCAGAAGTATAATCAGGAAACATGACAAAGATACACTCATTGTTCACAAAGATACATTTAATTTAGAATTAAATAACTATTTCAGCGTATTGGACAGCCGCGACGGAGATAACGTAGATAGCCAATATAGCTACATTGTCAATAGTATCAGAAATGCAAGCAACAAAATTAAAGCAACCAAGAATAAGCACAAGAAATTAACTGAAAAAACTTTGAAACTCATAGATGAACGGCAAACTTTACATCATGCCATGAATAGCCCAGAATATAGAACCAAAGATAAACTGGTAAAACGCAGCATTCGCGCAGATATTAGGCACCATAACACAAAATTAGTACAAATAGCACTGACAAAAAACAAATCCCTTAAGGCCGCTAAAAGAGGAGCAACACAAGGGAAAAGCTGGATAACAAGCTTAAGGGACAGAACCGGAATTAAGCAGGGAGATAGGAATAAAATTTTAAATATTGCTACAGATTATTATAAGGCTCTCTACTCTGATCCCATCCGCACTCAAAACCAACCAATTGGGGACCAAAGTTTCAGCGCCATCCCACCAATCACAGAACATGACGTGTACCTGGCACTTCGAAAAATGAAGTACAGTCGAAGTGCAGGTGAGGATGGCGTCACAACCGAAGCTCTGCGAGTTGGAGAGTCATCATTAATTCCATACCTTACTAAATTATTCAATAAAATCATAGAAACTCAAAATTTTCCCAAACATATGTGCCATTCAAACATCATCTTGTTGCATAAGAAGGGGGACAAGGCTGATATAGGTAATTATCGCCCTATCAGCCTTGTATCCCATCTCTACAAAACGTTCATAAAAATTATAGAAAACCGTATTTCAGGTCAACTAGATCAACATCAACCACCCGAACAAGCGGGATTCCGCCCCGGCTTGTCTACTACCGACCACCTGCATGCGCTGAACCAAGTTATTGAAAAGTGTCATGAGCACAACCTACCCCTCTACTTAGCTTTCATAGATTATTCAAAGGCGTTTGACAGCATATCGCACCACGCTATCTTCACAGCTCTACGTCACCAAGAAATAGCCCCTAATTACATTCAACTCCTAAATACAATATACAGGCACAGCACAGCCGCCATAAAACTACAGTCCTCTGGTCCGTCTTTCGAAGTACAAAGGGGAGTAAAACAAGGAGATCCGCTTTCGCCGAAACTTTTCACTAGCACATTAGAACATGTCTTCCAGAAGCTTGCGCCGCGCTGGAGAAGGATGGGGCTGGTCGTCGGCGAGAGGAGGTTAACCAACCTTCGCTTTGCCGACGATATAGTGCTATTTTCATCGACGGCATCCGAGCTACATCGTATGTTAGAAGACCTTAGCAACGCAAGTCTCGAGGTTGGGCTGAAGATGAATATGTCTAAGACCAAAGTCATGACTAATGGCACCCAACGTAGGATTGAGGTAAACGGAGAACACATTGCATATGTCCATGAATACCTTTATTTGGGCCAAGTAGTCTCTTTCCAGGCACGACAGCAAAAAGAGATCGAAAGACGAACTGAAAACGCCTGGAAGAGCTATTGGTCCATGAAACACCTTATGAAAGGTGACCTACCTCTGTCACTTAAACGTAGACTCATGAACATGTGCATTCTTCCAATCCTCACCTACGGTGCTCAGACTTGGTCTTTGACGGAAGCTCAGAAGTCCAAACTCGGGGTTTGCCAGCGAGCTATGGAGCGCAGCATATTAGGTGTGAAATTAAGGGACCGTATCCGGAACACCACGCTGCGCTCTAAAACTCAAATAACAGATGTGGCTCGGAAAGCAGCCAAGTTGAAGTGGGACTGGGCTGGTCACGTCTGCCGCATGCCAAACGACTTGTGGGCTAAGATAACCACTGAGTGGGTGCCTCACGAGTCAAACCGAGGACCCGGCAGACCTCGACGGCGATGGCGGGATAACTTGGACTCCTTTTTGCGAGACTGGCCAGAGGTAGCGCTAGACCGGGACGACTGGAAGAAAAGAGGGGAGGCCTTTGCCCAGCAGTGGGACACAATGGGCTCATAATAATAATATATATATATATATATATGTATATATATATATATATTTTTTTTTTTATTCTGATAAAAAATGGCCAAGTGAAATCTAACCTACTTTAAGATCTCACATTTTTAAATAACAGCAATTCATAAAGTTCTATAAATGGAATACGCTTCGCCTCATCTTTCCAAACAAAAAAGTCTGCCAAAATCTGAGGGAGGCGAGGTAGCACGCATGTTATGTTTTCTAGTCAAAGGTACATCATTGTCGGCTGTTAATACAGTTTATTTCTAAATGAATTTTTATGGCAGCAACGCTTTATTGACAACCGACAAAGATGTACCTTTGACTTGAAAACACCAAACATATTTGACATATTCTTTTTAGGGTTCCGTTAGGAAAAAACGGAACCATTATAGGATCATTTATTTGTTGTCCGCCTGTCTGTCTGTCTGTCAAAACCATTTTTCTCAGGAACCCGTGGAGGTATCAAGCTGAAATTTATATCAAATACTGAGGTCTATTGTCCCTTGAAGCTGTGAAAAAATTAAACGTAAAAGCCAACGCAATCAAAAGATACAGTCGTTTATGCTGCAAATTTTTTGCAAAAAAGTTTTTCGGCACTCGCAAAACCTACGGGGTACCTCCCGTGAACTCAGGAACTTGAAATTAGGCACGAAGCAACGTCATATAGCATAGACAATAGAAAAATTACAAAAAATAGAAATTTTTAGTAAAATCATACAAAAAAATATTTTTTATTTATTTTAAACTTACTACCTTTTTCCCCGTAAACGCGTGGAGGTATTAAATTGAAATTCATGTCAAATACTCAGGGCTATAGGACCTTTCAGATGTAGCAAAACCAAACGTTTATGTCAACGCGATCAAAAGAAATAGCAATTTAAGTCGCATATTTTGAAACTGAGTACTCGCAAGAAACTCAAAACCTAAAGGGTACTTCCCGTAAACTCAGAAACTTTAAACTTGGCACGAAGAAACTCCATATAGCACAAACAAAGGAAAAATTACGAAAAGTAGAAATTTTTAGTAAAATCATACAAAAAATATTTTTTTAAATTTTAAACTTACTACCTTTTTCCTCGTAAACGCGTAGAGGTATTAAATTAAAATTAGTAATAAACATACTACAACTTTTGCTTGTTATAGGTTTGTACGGAACCCTCGGTGCGCGAGTCCGACTCGCACTTGGCCGGGTTTTTTTTATACTTCATAACACTAAATGGAGCAATAGATAGTCGACTGTACAAACGTTAACATATGGTTCATTATTGGATGCAGTCTTTGCAAATGTCAAACAAAAAAGCCAAGGATCATTTTTAGGGTTCCGTAGTCAACTAGGAACCCTTATAGTTTCGCCATGTCTGCCCGTCCGTCCGTCCGTCCGCGGATAATCTCAGTGACCGTTAGCACTAGAAAGCTGAAATTTGGTATTAATATGTATATCAATCACGCCGACAAAGTGGTAAAATAAAAAGTGGAAAAAAATGTTTTATTAGGGTACCTACCCTATACGTTAAGTGGGGAGTGTTTTTTTTTTCATTTCAACCCTAACGTGTAATATATTGTTGGATAGGTATTTAAAAATGAATAGGGGTTTACTAAAATAATTTTTTGATAATCTAAATATTTTCGGAAATAATCGCTCCGGAATTAAAAAAAAATGTGTCTCCCCCCTCTAACTTTTGAACCATAAGTTTTAAAATATGAAAAAAATCTCAAAAGTAGGACTTTTTTAAAAACTTTTTAGGAAAATTATTTTGAACTTGATAGGTTGAATAGTTATTGAAAAAAAATTACAAAATAATTTCTGAACTAAGTTTGTAATTTAACCCTATAAGCAGGTGTTTATTGTACAATCACCGGCATTAGTATCTTCCTACACGAAGGCCGCAAAAATATGTGACACGCTCTTATTTGTAGGGCCATAGGAACGTGTCAGATATTTTTGCGGCCTTCGTGTAGGTAGATACTATTGCCGGTGACTGTACCTGTAATTTCTACAAAATCACAATGAAATGACGTGCTTTCAAATAAAGTAAAATCCGGCCAAGAGCATGTCGGGCCACGCTCAGTGTAGGGTTCCGTAGTTTTCCGTCCGTCACAGTAAGTGTCCCCACTTAAGAGTTAAAATAACACCGCCATGTAAGGTGAGGGTTCGGAGTTGAGTGGAAACGAGTGTTCAGCTTAAGTGATACTTTATTACTGGCATCAATACATGAGTAAATGGTTCATATATACATCCTATGAGCTAAGTACATAATTATATCTAGTATACACTACACCATTCATCGCAAGATTAAAAAAATAAACATAAGAATTATTTTATTTTTTTACTTACATTGCCTATATATAGGTACCTATAAAGCATTAAATTAAATTAAACTAATATTAATCTAAATTAACCTAATTTACACACATTAAGTAATAACAACAAATACGTTCTTATGAAATACATGGCTTGGTGCGATTTTTGTGCACAACATCTTCCTTGCCATTTTTAAGTATTTTAACATTACATCCTCTAAAACTAAATAAGGTCCTAAATAAATGCTTTGCATCTTATTATCTGACATATTTCGTAACCAGATGTAACTATCCTTACTATAGCTGACAGACCTCGTATGGGAGTCATATTTCTCCTTCCTTTTAAGTTTGCTGTTTATTAAATGGTTACGAGCGTCTGCCTGTGCCAGCTGTAATCTATATTTTAATTCTAAAGGATAACTACCGTGATTATATAAGGAATTAACGTTACTATTTCTTAAATTACTAGGAAGCATGCATAACTTACCGAAAACTAATTCATGAGGCGTGTACTTCGTCTCCGTGTGCACCGTGTTGTTATACGTATAGCACCAGTAAGGCAACCAGTCGCTCCAAGAATTCGGTTTATTTTCGCATTGTATTCTTAAATAAGCTCCCATAGTTTTATGCGAATTCTCTAGGGCTCCGATTGACTCATGGTGATACGCTGTGGAGGGAATATGAGTAATTTTTAATAAATCACATACCTCTTTCATTGTGCTGCTGATAAACTCAGTTCCTCGATCTGTTGCTATTTCGAGTGGAATTCCATATCGTAGTACAAAGTTCTCTACGAATGATCGAGCTACAGTGGCTGTATCTTTGGAACGTAGGGGATACGCTTCTACAAACTTTGCCAGTTCACACTGTAGGGTCAGCACGTAACAATAACCATGTTCATCTTTTGGAAGAGGTCCTACGGTATCTAAATAAATCTTTTCCAAAGCGCAATTAGCAGTAGTTGTTATCTCCATAGGTTGTTTAGTTGGTGCACAATATTTTTATTCTTTGTACATTACTTAACACACATATTCGCGGTCCGGACCAAATATCGTACCTATTTATTTCTTGTATTAAGCCCGCAATAAAATCTTTATTTACTTCGTTCCTTATTATGCATAATTCATTAACATTTATTTTCTTGCAAATTGAATCCAAATCTCTCGCTAATTCGGCTCGCGACAGTAGCGATTGAGATGTAGGATTAAAATAAACACACGATTTGCTGGGCACGTAACTAAAATACTTAGACGTCTCTTTCACGAAATTTTCTCTAACAACTTTTTTATAATCTCTACATGACGTAACACATAACTCAGTAAAATTTTCCGGTTTTTTAATGATATCCACAACTCTTGGGTGATCAAGCTTCGAATCAGTGGGCACATTAGTAACCGAAGAATTTGTACTGTCTGTACCTTGCATACTCTCGATCTTTCGTCTTTGCGCTCGCGTCATCACATTCATAACTTGCTCATTCATATGTTTCAAATCCTCTGACGTGACATTAATGCGAGACAGAGCCTCTGCCGCGGAGTTTCCGATAGTTTAATTTAATTTATATAATTTATTATAATGTCACTTACAGCTTACACCACACATGACATACAGATATAAATAATAATTACTTAATACAGGTATATAAGTTAATTAATTACAAGTACAACAGATTAACTAGACAACAGATGGATTACAGAAATTAGCAACAAATTGTCAGAATTAACATAATTTTAGGCTAGGTACTGATAGTGCTAGATGCCACAATTTTCTCAAGATATCGCCCGGCTGTGGCTAAGAATCTCGGTTCTGGTGTTGAGAATAAGTCCAATGAATCGTTCTGGTCCAGTAAATTGTTGATGAGCTTTATAGCCCGGTAGAGAGGTGAGTTGGAGAGAGACTTTGTGCTGTTATCTGGGAGATTAAGTAAGGGTAGGTTACGAGGGCGTAAGTTGTATCTTAAAACAGGTGGGACATTTAGAGACATTTGCTCTAACAGATAGCAGTTGTTTACATTCCCTCTTAATAGACGAAGGAAGAAACGCACCAAGGTGATATTCCTTCGAGCTTCTAGAGCCTGGTAGCCTACCATACCTAACACGTATGGGGTCGGATACATATACGGATAGTAAAAATATATCTTCTGGAACAAGTATCTAGCGAAGGATTTTTGGACCTTTTCAACTATCAGGCCATATTTATCTTCGTAGGGATTCCATACAATTGCATTAAAATCTAGTTTACTTCTCACATAAGAGTAGTATAATAAATCTAGAGTCAGTCTGTTAGTAAAATGCTTGGCCTGGCGTTTAATAAAACCCATACGTTTATAAGCATCTTTACAGGTTTGGAGAACCTGCTGATGGAATGTTAACTGTGGGTCAAACCAAGTACCTAAATCCTTTACTATTGTGGCACGCTTTATTTTTTCACCGGCTATGACATAATTATGGTGATATGGTTCCTTCGATCGCGTGTATGTGACTACCGAACATTTTGAAATGTTGAGCGCTAGACTATTCGTCATGCCCCAATCATGTACCCGGTTTATATCAGCTTGAAGAATAGCGGTATCATGTAAACTGTTTACTGGATAAGCTAATTTGACATCGTCGGCAAACAGAAGACAGAAGGAATGGGTAATTTGTACCGGCAGATCATTTATTAAAATTAAGAATAACAAAGGCCCGAGATTGCTTCCCTGTCCTATGCCTGAAGTTACCTGGTAGTATTTTGATTTGTACCCTTGATACTGAACAAACTGCATTCTTTTAGACATATAATCTGATAAGAAATTTAGGAGCTTCAACGACAGACCGCATTGTGCCAGTTTGTACAATAATATGTCATTATCTACCCGGTCAAATGCTTTTTGAAAGTCGAAATATGCTACGTCTACCTGCTTGTGAATTTCCAAACTGTTCGCAATAAACGTACTGATATTTATTACATTTGTCGTGGTTGATTTTTGTTTTTAACACGGTTTTTAAAAAACCGTGCTACTCATCGCAAAATTCGTTCCTTAGTCGTTTAAAAAGCTTTGCGTATATTGCCGCTTCAAACACCTTTCCAAAAAACACATAAGACTGCCACTGGTCTATAATTTTGTATTTCCGATTTGGAGCCATTTTTATGTATCGGTATGACTTTTGAGGTTTTCCAAAGAGAAGGATATTTCTCTATTTTTATTGAGAGGTTAAAAATATAATGAAGTGGTGCTATAAATATCTCGAGACAATCTTTCACAATAAATTGGGGAATACCGTCTGGCTCTTGAGTAAATTTGGAAGTAAGTTTTTTCAGTGCGGTACGGACTTCGCTTAAATCGATGCTCTCAATGTGCACGTGAGCCGAGTTTACGGTAGTTTCGTTAGCGGTGTCAATCGCGGCCTTAGCATTAAGCGCAGGCGCGTTACTTAGGAACACGCTCTGAAAGAACTCAGCAAATGAGTCCGCTATCTGCCGCGGTGATAGATCTCCGAATACTGCTGGCTCATTACCCTCGCGATTAGACATTACATACGACCAGAAAGAACTTGGATCGCCTATGATATTTGATTGTATCACGCCAAGATATTGTTTCAAAGCTTGTTCAGACCTCGCTTTAACAAGTTTTCTGTAGTAATAAAAAAATGCGTAATATAGTGGATTTTCAGTCAGCTTATATAATTTATGGTAGTTATTCTTTAACTGGTTGTAATATATTAAATCTGCAGAAAACCATTTAGGATATTTTGTAGCATTTGATCTTTTTTTCTTAAGTGGAACTGTTTTCTCAAATACGCCGTTAATCTTATTGTACACGAAGCCTACCGCCTCTTCCAAATTATCTATCGAATAAAGCGTTGACCAGTCTATTTGTGAAAGCAGGGAATAAAGTAGTGGGAAGTTGGCCTTACGAAAATTTCTCGTTGCGTCGGTGTTATTGGGTTCCGGAGTATCCTTTTTTTGACAATCAAAGCGTGGCCTTATTTGTATAGATATATCAAGGGGGCTGTGATGTAGCTCCGCTGAGACCAGGCCATTCATACTCTCAGATACCGAAATTGAAGCCGGGTTTACTAGTACCAGATCAAGTATACGGTGATTGCCGTTAACTATATGGTTTTCTTGGGATAAATTACACGTACACAGAAACAATTCGTGATCGTTGCGTACAGAAGTAGTTGTCGAATATAAATTAAAGTCCCCTAATATAATAATAGGTAAAGAATATGAGTTACTAATCTTTTCTACACATTGAAATATAGAGTAATATTTAGAGTCTGGTATGCGTGGTGGTAGATAAACCACACAGCATATAAAACGAGTCGAGCCGGCCGTAATATGAGCACATACAAGTTCATCATCAATATTGGCGCCACACTGTAATCGGCGAAGCACAAGAGGCGAGCGAGCAGCCAATAGAACGCCGCCACCACCGCGCCCTCTTCGGTCGCCGCGCAGCACTTGCCAGTCACTTGGGAACAGTTCCGAATCGAAAACTGAATCATCCAAGCGTGTCTCTGTTAGTGCAATTACGTCTGCGTTAAAAGTATCGAGTTCATTTTTTACTACGGTTATTTTCCCTTTTAAACCTCGTACAGTTTGGTAGAATAAATTATATGTATGGGTTTTATGCTTCTTCATGGCTTTTGGTACGAAAAAATGTTTTTTGTTCATTACGTTTTTTACCATTTGTAAACCACTCCTGCAAAGCTGTGTTACGCGGCCAGACCGCCGGTGACATAAAAAATTCAAACTCTCGTGGTGAGACGCCTATGATAAAGCAAGTGTGACGACTGCAAGGAACACCTTGCTAGGTTTCTTAACATTATAATTATCGCTCGGCATCTTTTTTTTCATGTACGAGATGATATTATCCTCCGTAGTGTCGCTGTGAAAATTCCATGCGTGGATGTATTTAAGTGGTTCCACCACTCTTAAGTCACAATCATCATCGCCGGTCGCTCTTATTACATTTCGGCGAGAACGGGGCTGACGTGTCTGCGATAACGGGGATTTGAGGGTGTTTTCCCCGGTTTCCTTCTCGTTCCTCGAATACGTAGTCTGTGTTGGCGCCTTTGCAGGTATCTGTATATCAAACGACCTAGGGCTCGCCGGTCTCGAAGTCGTTGCCTGGTGCTCCGTAGTCTGTGTTGGCGTCTTGGCAGGTGCCTGTATATTAGACGACCTAGCGCTCGCCGGTCTCAAAGGCGTTGCCTGGTGCTCCGTAGTCCGTGTTGGCGTCTTTGCAGGTGCCTGTACTGCCTGTATATTAGACGACCTAGGGCTCGCCGGTCCCGAAGGCGTTGACTGGGGCCCCGGTCGGTTGTTATGGGGCGTGGGTGTAAATAAAGAATTTGTCGAATCTAATTGCTCACCTGTGCGGGATGTTGTTCTACTTACGTAATTCGCCGTCAGCGCATGATCTTGGCCAGATAAGGAAGATAAGGAAGATTTAAGCTGACTGATTGCTGACTGATTGATTGACTAGATCTTGTTTTATCATTGTTACCTCGGATTCCGTAGTTAACATTCGTTTATTATGTTCTTCTAACTCCAAGCATAATGCTTGATATTCGTCGGCGGTCCCCTCCACATTACTAGTGAGATTGCGTAATTCTGTCTTAAGAGCAATGTAATTTTCGTTTTGGATCTTTGAGGATGAGAGAGCATTTATTTCTGTAGTTTGATCCATTTTACGCTGTAATAGTTGGATATCTGCTTTAAGAGCTTGGTTTGCTTTTTTTAGTTCTAATATTTCAGTGTTGACTTGACTTATTTCTGTTTTTCTAAGGCTGTTTTCTTTCATGAGACTTTGGGTTTCTTGATGTATTTCGTCACGTAGGCTCGTTATTGCTGAACTGATTTCGGTTCGAATTATATTTCGTAATTCTGATATTATTGACGTATTATAATTTTTTAACTGCGCAGAGACGATCTCAGTTACATTCTGTAACGTTAGATCTGATCTTGGGGATGTAGTCGACCGGTAGCTGATCGGGATGAGCCTTTGTTGGGATTTAACGTTTTGAAGGTGAAAATCGGTTCACGCAATAAAGAATTATCCCATAAAAATCATCTTCCATACTTTAAGCTCGCGCGCATTAGTTTACTTAATTTGCCGATAGATGTCGCTGTACGTGGAACGCTCATATCATAGCCTACATGGCGGTGTTATTTTAACTCTTAAGTGGGGACACTTACTGTGACGGACGGAAAACTACGGAACCCTACACTGAGCATGGCCCGACACGCTCTTGGCCGGTTTTTTGATTGTATTTTCAAACAAAATATAGAAGACAGCAATCCTTAAGCGCGTTAAATATGGAGAAATGTCAAACGTCAAATAGTTACTGCCCGTCGGAAAGAAAACGATTGTCTTTGAATCGATTCTGTAAACAAAGCTTGATTTTCGATTTAGGTTGAATCTTTTATTACGAAAGTAATGATAAATAAAGTAAAACTTTACTTACATCTGAAATGGTATTCCATCTTTTTGTAAACTACATATACGAAATATAACATTTTTTACATCCAAAAACAGCGCATAAGGGCATTTTCACGGAGCGACAGCGAACAACGAAAGTGCGTGACATCGATTATTGAAATAGTTTTTATAGATGTACTAGATTTTCCTGCCAATACTTTTGACAGAGGGGAAATGATACCTAAGGCCTCTCCTGGTTTAGAACTCTCTGCAGCAATTGTTATAGGTATCCAATAAAGCAAAGAAATAGAGTTTAATACTTGTTCATAATGTTATTTTGTTCCTATAAATACGTATTTGGATTGTGCATAGAACTTGGCACTCATTTAGATCTCCTTTTTTTTTGCGGCGAAGCCCACAGCCAAGCACAATTTTTGTATTGAACTTGGCTCTCCTTTTTTAGGGTTCCGTAGTCAACTAGGAACCCTTATAATTTCGCCATGTCTGCCCGTCCGTCCGTCCGTCCGCGGATAATCTCAGTGACCGTTAGCACTACAAAGCTGAAATTTGGTACTTACATGTATATCAATCACGCCGGCAAAGTGGTAAAATGAAAAGTGGAAAAAAATGTTTTATTAGGGTACCTCCCCTATACGTAAAGTGGGGAGTGATTTTTTTTTTCGTTTCCACCCTAACGTGTGATATATTGTTGGATAGGTATTTAAAAATGGATAGGGGTTTACTAAAATCATTTTTTGATAATGTAAATATTTTCGGAAATAATTGCTCCAGAAGTAAAAAAAAATGTGTCCCCCCCCCTCTAACTTTTGAACCATAAGTTTAAAAAATATGAAAAAAAATCTCAAAAGTAGAACTTTATAAAAACTTTCTAGGAAAATTATTTTGAACTTGATAGGTTGAATAGTTTTTGAAAAAAAATTACAAAATAATTTCTGAACTAAGTTTGTAATTTACCCGTATAAGCAGGTGTTTATTGTACCTGTAATTTCTACAAAATCACAATGAAATTACGTGCTTTCAAATAAAGTAAAAACGGTGAAAATCGGTGCACGCAATAAAGAATTATCCCATAGAAATCATCTTCCATACTTTAAGCTCGCGCGCAATAGTTTATTTAATTTGCCGATAGATGTCGCTGTACGTGGAACGCTCATATCATATCCTACATGGCGGTGTTATTTTAACTCTTAAGTGGGGACACTTACTATGACGGACGGAAAACTACGGAACCCTACACTGAGCGTGGCCCGACACGCTCTTGGCCGGTTTTACATTTATGTTTTTGGTGGGATTTATTCTATCCACCTATTTAAAATTATAAAGCCCTATAAACGACTTCATAACTAGTATTAATGAAAACAAATGATAACATCCGATACGGCTGAACCGATTTAATTTATAAAACATATCTAAGATAACTCATTAGAAAACCTGCCTAAATCGGTTAAACCATTATAGTGTTACGGTGCCATGGACAGATACACAGACAGACACAAATAGCGATCAAACTTACAACACCCCTCTGGCGGCTTTTTTTTGGCTTGGGGGTCAAAAATAGGACTTAAAAGGCTAAATTTCAATAGACAAAGTAGTAGTACTAGTAGTAGTAATAGTATATACTTTATTGTACAACAAAGAAAAATACAACAATAAGAATACATAATATTTGAACAAAGGCGGACTTATGCCTTAAGGGATCTCTTCCAGTCAACCTTTGAGTCTTTTTTTTTAAAGTTAGTGACGAGCGAGTATGGCAAACCAACTTAAAGTCGAACAAGCCTTGTTTTATTGTTTTAACCACTTACTTACTATTAATTATCATCTATTTACAATTACCTAATTACCTATCATTTACGATATTTAGACAATACGTCGCTTGTATATTAGGGGTGTTCTTAACCTATTCGCAGTTTTTTTTTTTCGTTTTTCTACTGAGTGAAAACCATACTATATGTTATGACTGTTATGAGCATACTCATACTTGACGCATACTTTGACAGTATACTTTTTTATCTTTGCTTGTAATAAATATTTCTGGTATTTTTTTAGGTACCGTAGAATTTTTAGTCTCGGTTGTATTTAGTTGGCGGCTTAGTAAATAATAATAATGATAACAAAGCGTGTGTTTGCGTTCTCTGGTCAAATATTAAATCGACTATCAACCACTGTAACGTAAAGTACAAGAAGTGTTCTGCACTCACAAAAATTACAATTGGAACGTAATTGTACCCAGAAAACAGCCCCCAGAGCGGGGAAATTTGCTCGTGGATTATGATACTGCGGCCGCATCTGGAAATACATAAGTAATAGGTATATTCGTCGTGAATAGAAGAATAAAATAAGATAAACAAATATGGCTGCGTTTCTGCGTCACAAAAAGCATTTGTCACATGACAAAATGTTATTAAAGAAACTTGTTTTTGCTGAAATATAAGTAATTAACGGATATTTTTACTAAACATAAATAACAAGAATATGTAAGCTGACAGTGAAACAACATGGTTGTTCCTTAAAAGTGCGTGATTGCAAAGCCACGAATATAGATATTATGAGTAAAAGGTAAAATTATAGCTACAAAGTAATATGTATTTTCCTGTTTAGGAGGCTGTGGGTTAACTACACGGGCCTAATTCGACAACCGAGATCTGACAGTCGCTAGTGAGGCCACTTTGACATATTTTAGTACATGCGTAAAACAATTAGTGATCTCGCATGCCATCCACAGTGTCAAAGTTTGACATGTCGAATAGGGTTCCAGTAGACAACAAACAAGGATTGTGTTTTTCAGAATGCTAAGCATTTAAGGTAAACCTCTCAGTGTTAATGTGCACGAGTGCATAGTTGACACCCTGGCCGCGATTCGAAAAATAAACACACACACTGGACAGACACAGCTCAAACCCAACTCAAGCCAACTCAACTCAACGCTATAACGACATTGACATTTGCTATTCGAACAGATTTTCATTCAACATTGGTAACACATTGGTCACACATTGGTCTGACATTGGTCCAATGTGTGACAAATGCGTGACCAATGTGAGACCAACACGCTTATAGGTATGTAGGGTACCTACGTATGTTAGTCGTCGTCCGTCTTATTTGTTTTTTTCAGCTTTGTGATGCTAAAAGAATATCTTAAAGTACCCTTACTTCAATATAATGACAGTCAATTCCGTCAAATGTCCGTTCATATTCAAGTTTTCCCCATATAGATAATTATACAAGTTTAGTCAGGTGGACGGCAAACTGAACCGGACGGGAAACAGGTATAATTACCCTACTTGTTATAAGTATATGTAAATCTTCCTAAAGACAAGAAAATAATAATAATAATATAGCTAGACTTACTTAACAGCGTAGGCAGCAAGGAATATGGTTAAGACGATAACCCCAAATGTGAGATTTTTGGGTCTTCTCCTCGGAACCAAGAAGAGTTCCAGCATGATGACGAGCAAAGGAATGGTGTGGAGGCAGTGCTGCAGCCACAGCGGTACCAGCGGGTCCACCGCGGCCGGCGCCACCAGGTCGCGGTCCATCCACAGCCACAACTTCCAGAAGAGGATGTCAGAGAAATAAGGAACGCATCGTAGAAGAAATATTTTTTTATTAACGTGAAAGTCCGTTTATTACCGAATCACCTAAAATCCTGTGAATCTGAACTTTCGCGTTTATTACTATTGCTACATGCATAAGAAATCTGTTATTTATCATTTAAGTGGGAAAATGAAGGGAATAATAAAAATTGCCTATAAATACGTAGGTATATTCTCTAGTTCACAGAGAAATAAAGCCAAAGCTTACTTATTAATCTTTGCTTTAGTTTATTTTTATGCTTACAAATGCTATTAGACTAGTCGACTATGTTGGTAATAAAACGTAGTTTAAATAAATAATTTAAAACAAAAAAGAAATGACTTCACTTAGACTCCACCTTTCCAAAAGGAAATGCCCGAGCCACTGTAAAAAATATTAAAATCACTCTTTAGTGATACACCTATGTGTACCTAAAATAATTGAATAGTTCCCTCGATTTCTCCAGGATCTCATCATCAGATCATGATCTAGTTACAATGGGACCAACTGTGAAGTATATTTCAAACAAAAAAATAATTTTCCATCGGTGTCGCCGTCTTTGAATAATCGGTGAACTTATATAAAAAAAATAAAGACTCCGACGAATTGAGAACCTCCTCCTTCGAAATCTGGAAATCCGTTGAAAACTTAACCTTTATATACATAAACCTACCATACGGTAGGTACCTAATGCCTGTATTAAACGTCATAGCAGGCCATAGTCATAAAACTCATAAAACAAAAACAATTCGGTTAATTAGTTAAAAATACTTAGTAGATCACAGTGACCCGTATCTCTTCCATTCGAGAAACTACGCAAATGGTCTCAAAGTGTGCTGCTCAGTTTAGTGCAAGCGTGCAAACTAAATACTCGTAAGTTTAAGTGGCGAGCTTCCTCTGAACTTTGCACACTATATTGACAACGGCGTCTCTTTGTTAGGCAACTAAATTTAGTTAATCGATGCCATTAGATTCTCGTACTTGTATCTAAGTTACAAATAGTTAGATAGGATCTACGAACTACTAAGTATATAGGACTACTTGTGTTTTATACAGTGTTTGTAAGCGTTCCGTACCCAAAGGGTAAAAACGGGACCCTATTACTAAGACTCCGCTGTCCGTCTATCACCAGGCGGTATCTCATGAACCGTGCTAATTTAGACAGTTGAAATTTTAACAGATTTTATTTGTTGTCGATATAACATCAAATACAAAAAAATATATTTAAGGAGGCTCCCAAACTACATACGTGATTTTAATTTGCCGTTTTTTAGGGTTCCGTAGTCAACTAGGAACCCTTATAGTTTCGCCATGTCTGCCCGTCCGTCCGTCCGTCCGTCCGCGGATAATCTCAGTGACCGTTAGCACTAGAAAGCTGAAATTTGGTACTAATATGTATATCAATCACGCCGACAAAGTGGTAAAATAAAAAGTGGAAAATTTTTTTTTATTAGGGTACCTCCCCTATACGTAAAGTGGGAAGTGATTTTTTTTTAAATTTCAACCCTTACGTGTGATATATTGTTGGATAGGTATTTAAAAATGAATAGGGGTTTACTCAAATCATTTTTCGATAATGTAAATATTTTCGGAAATAACCGCTCCAGAAGTAAAAAAGTATGCGTCCCCCCCCCCCTCTAACTTTTGAACCATAAGTTTTAAAAATATGAAAAAAATCTGAAAAGTAGAACTTTGTAAAAACTTTCTAGGAAAATTATTTTGAACTTGATAGGATGAATAGTTTTTGAAAAAAAATTACAAAATAATTTCTGAACTAAGTTTGTAATTTAACCTTATAAGCAGATGTTTATTGTACCTGTAATTTCTACAAAATTACAATGAAATGACGTGCTTTCAAATAAAGTAAAAATGTTGAAAATCGGTTCACGCAATAAATAATTATTCCATAAAAATCATCTTCCATACTTTAAGCTCGCGCGCAATAGTTTACTTAATTTGCCGATAGATGTCGCTGTACATCTATCAGCAAATTAAGTAAACTATTGCGTGGAACTCTCATATCATATCCTACATGGCGGTGTTATTAACTCTTAAGTGGGGACACTTACTGTGACGGACGGAAAACTACGGAACCCTACACTGAGCGTGGCCCGACACGCTCTTGGCCGGTTTATTTATAGATAATGGAACGGAACCCTTCGTGCGCGAGTCCGACTCCCATTATGCCGTTTTTTTTTTACTGCGATTATTGATAATATTTATTCTAACATTAAGGCGCTAGGCGCTGAATGTGGCCGAAAACTGTTACTTTCTAAGGGATATATTTCAATAACGAGTCATTCAAAAAATAAAAATAAAAAAATATGTTAATTACCATTTCATGTACAACATTGTCAACGTTTGAATAACTCGTGTAACGTATAGTTTCTCCGTTATTTAAATGTAACGAAATGTCGTTTTACGGTTAATTTTGCTTATATCTACCGTCGAGTTCCGTATCTTCGCCTGGATTTTGACACATTTCCCAAAACATCTTTCAAATTTGAAAGCATTTTAGTCCTTTATGGCCAAAAAACGTATTTTAGTACTCCTGACTATCAGTATATACCATTAAAGCTTTGAATTTCATTGGGTAACTTGGCAATAAATGGCCCCGAAGGCAATAGGCGAAGTTTGGGTGTTTTCTCCAATCATCGCCTATCGCATGCCTTACCGTTAATTATAAACTTTTCTGGGACTTACACCTATCAAGTCTTATCTCCCTGGAACGTGTTAATATAATATGAACCTTAACTACACCAGACTAGGCACATTTAAAAAAAATATGTAGTAGGCGAAGATTGGCAACAGTCTGAAGTTGTTTACATACATTTTCTAAAATGATGCTAGGGCTGCCAAAAATTAACCAACATGTCATATAAAGGAGAGTAATGGTTTATAAATAAAATAAAATGTTTATTATATAAACAAAAAACGTATCTCTTTTCGCTTATCAGTATTTTCGTAATTGAGATCAAATCAACCTTTGGCTTCTACACATAATTATCTTTTCAAAGTGAGACCGTACAACCGTACAATGATTGCCTTCTAAGGGTCCCTTGTTCATACCACGTATCTACTAGTACTACTGGGTACATCTACATATATCTTTATCTTACTAACTTTCCTCCAAATCGCTAATCCCATTTCCGAAAAACCAAACATAAGAAAATATGTACATTTGGAAACAAATTTGACAACCCTAGGGGTAGGCGAAGTTCGGTAATAAGATGGCCGCCAAATACCCTCACCAATGTTTTATCCAATTGTGACTTCTAAACGTAAGCTAGCCATTAAATAATAGTTACATATTAAAAAGAAATAGTTACAGGATATAATCATGTAAAAAGTTTAACATTACCTGGCCTGTATCACTGTTTAAAACTGAAGTTAAAACACAGGCTTAAAAAAACGTGTGGTCGGTGTCGCGCAAAAACCTCACTGAATGTCAACTATATGAAGTTAGCCACAGATCGTTCGAAGAATGTTGACACCCGTAAGAAATACTTTGTATTTAGTAGTTTTGTGTAAGGCTTGCACTAAAAACATTTTGTTAAAGTCAATTTATGTAAAAATAGGCGAACATAGGTAGCACAGGCGAAGATACGCAACGCGACGGTACTGAACGGCTTATTCGATTTAAAATATTGTTGAACTAAAAAATGTGTACTACAGAACACTACAAACTCAACGTAGGATATTTAAATTGATTAAATTTTCTTAAACAACTTGATCATAATTCCACATTTCGTGCGTTGGTAGCTCGAAAACGGCGTTGCTGGCAGTCGTGAGCTAGCTTTGAGACGGGGAGGCTGTGTCGCTCGTCGCTCCGTGCTTCCCTTGTACTACATATACTTGTGATTGGCCCGTGAGCAATAATATCGGACTTACTGTGCCTAAAGACTAAATAACTGCAGAGGGTTCATGCGATGCGGACATAACGTGTCTTCCCGGAATCTATAAAGTATAGACGTTTTATCTTTTAAGATAATGTTCTCGTATGCATGTTCATGTACTTTCGTATAAAAAGTATATTTTATTTAGATTATGATACAAGTAAAAAACAAATAAAATTAAAATGGAGGAAAACACAAAAAACATTAATCTCACAATTCTCTGAAAACAAATTTGGTCATGTAAGTAAACTACAATTATTATGTTTTAGTCGACTAATGCATCACGCAAAATAGGCGTTAGTCGTCGAGTTGTGGAAATCTGCTAGTACTGCAATACAATAGACTAATAATCAATTTAATAAAAATTCCGAAGCACCGAATTAATTTAAACATATTTATTTAAGAATACCATGTTCTAAACGAATGTAATATGCGTTTTCTAAAGATTAAACACAATTTTTAATGTTATACTTTATACTAATTTATCAAATCAAGAAATTGTGAAGTAAACTGCAAAGGATTGCATATAAACCGGCCAAGAGAATGTCGGGCTATGCTCAGTGTAAGGATCCGTAGTTGCCGGCCTGTTACAATACATTCATTCAAAAGGTAGTTTATAAAGAGATTTTTTGTGGCACTTACGTTATTTTACTATAGGCATCACCCAAAAACGGCTCAACCGATTTTATTCCATACAGTTTTTATTGAAAATACGTGATAAGTATTTCAATGGCCTCACTTCCAGGAATTTTTCCAAATTTTTTGGACCCACGGTTCAAAAATCAAAGAGCATGTTTTACTTTCGAAGCTATTATTTACGAAAGTATTTGTTTTATCCAAAAGTTGTTTAAGGCTTATTCTTCTTGAAATACCTATCCAACAATGTGTTTCAGATACTTATTGTTTTACCACTTTGTAGGCGTAATTAAAACACATACTCATACCAAATTTCAGTGTACTAACTATCACTGAGCAAAGCCTGATTGAGATTCTAAAAAAAATGGCTGATATTTAAGAGTTCAATGTATGTAAGAATAAAGGAAAAAAAGCTTTTTTTTTATACCACGACGCTGGCAAACAAGCATACGACCCACCTGATGGAAAGCAGTTATAAACCCTATGGACGCCTGCAACCCCAGATGATTCACATGCGCGTTGACTACCCTAAAAAAAACTTTACTATGTCCGTGAAATAAATACAAATTTTATATTAATTATCATCACAAAGTAAATAAATAAATTACTAGTAAGGGTTAATACTACCTATCAAATATGTATCTTTAAAGGACCGGCCAAGTTTGTATCGGACCACGCATATTGTAGGGTTCCGTAGAAAGTAGTTTCTTGGAGATAACTGAAAAACGGATAAACCGATAATATGTGAAATAATTATCGTAGAAATTAAGTACTAAGCCTTCTTGGTTTTTTTCATATTTTTTTAGACTTACGTATTAAAAGTTAGATGGGGAGCCTATTATATTTAGACTTTCGAACAAATATTTCTGAAAATATTGACTTAATAAAACAGTTTTAAAAATCCTCTATATATATAAAATATTTTTAAAACCGTATCGTACAACATGTTCATATTTACAAAAAAATATATTTTTGACATTTAATTTGGCATATGTATGTATGGAGTGCCTCCCCTAAAAGTTTTTTAGCAATTTAGCCAGAAAACTAAGTAGCGGCACATGAAACACACCTCTAGATAAAATTTCAGTAATATATGTTTTATAATAAAAATGGCTTTGACATACGGACGGACAGACGGACATGTTTCAAAAAACTTTTAAGGGTTACGTTTTTGCCATTTTGGCTATGTAACCCTAAGAAGTGTTTGCGCTGTGGTATATTTTAAAGATCTAAATTTAATGGGCTTACAGCTCTCATGACAATTGTATGACGATTTCGTGCACAAATACCGCTCCTTACATGTACATTTTTACTATACGCAACTCGCAACAGGCTTAGTTTTGTTAATTTATCGTAATTAAGTGAATTTTTACGGTTAATATTTAAAATCGCAAAAAAATAACCATCCACCATATTAAGCTCACTTGCACAGCAAAAAAAATTCACATGAAAACACCGCTTTGATGTGCATTCAGTTTTTTTTGCTGTAATAGTCAGTATTTTTTTATTTTTTCTGATATGCGGAATATTTTTAACCATATTTCGTAAATATTTTGCCGCTCACTGTACTTTAAATTCAAAATCTAGGTTTTTATTTTTTTATATAAAAATCAACTAATCGAGATCGTTATTACTCATCTTATTTAATAGGTAGGTAGCATTCCTAAAAATGTCACCGTAGTACTTAATCACAGTATTCAAATCATAAAACATCCGCAAAAGGATTATAATTATTATAAAGCTGCCCGCGCGCCTCTGAGTAAAGTCATATTCTTTGAACTTTGTTGCGGTGCATCGCGGTGGATTTACGCACGATCGAATTGAGAGGGGTACGTGGGTGGCGCGGGTAGAGAGCGCCCAAACGCTCAAGGACACTCCGGCGACAATCGTCTTAAATACATTATCAATTAAGACAGAAATTAGACTTATGACCTGTTTCACAATCTCCAGTTAAAGCATATCTGTCAGATAAATGTTCGCTGCCCTTTTCTTTTAGATGACTGGAGAAAAGGCTAGCAATAATTTTAACTGGCAGATAAGTTTATCTGGAGATTGTAAAACAGGCCCTTATAGTTTCCAATCTTCCATTTAATGTCAAATTGATAACAATTTTTTGTTTTACTTATGTTTACTTTTATCTACAAATGATACCTTTGTTAGTTAATTTTCTATTCGTTACGTGACAACCTTATTTATAGGAGGAATTGTGTCATGAGCAACATTACTTTATTGGGATACTTACACATGTAGACGGAAACAAGATGCTGGAAAAGCATACGAATCGAAAGTCGTTAAGAATGGTGACGTGTTTGGTTCTGCTGGTGCAGCGGAGCTCACACCAGTCGCAGTAGATGCAGATTGGAGTGTACACTAACGATATTAGCTGCAGAATAATAATAATATATGTAATGTCATACAAGTTAGTCTATATACGTGCCACTGCTTGGCACAGGCTCCCTCACATACATAGCAGGGATTGGACTAGGTATAGTCCTCCTGCTAGTACTTATTTCTCCGCGGATATATGCTTGGGAACACGACGTAATTTCCCTTAGGTACTGAAAAGTTAAAGATATAGTGGTATTTTTTTAAGATGTCGGAAATTTACTAAGGAATTCTTCCGAAAATTCCGACATCTTAAAAAAATCGTACTATACCTAAATATAAAATTATTTTTCGTACATCGTCCTCTTTCTAGCGTCTCTCCCGGCTTTTGTCACGGCTAAACCTATGTATTGGCATACGCACTAGTGTTTACGAAAGCTACTGCCATTAGACCTTTCACCTAGAGGGTAAACTAGACCTTATTGGGATTAGGTCCGGTTTCCTCACGATGTTTTCCTTCACCGAAAAGCGACTGGTAAATATCAAATGATATTTCGTAAGTGAGTTCCGAAAAACTCAGTGATACTAGCCGAGGTTGGAACATTAGGAAGTTTCTAATATTCCGAGTCCTCCGGATTGAATTCGGACGCCTTACCGCCAGGCACCAGCGCTTCTAATTATTTTTCGTACATAAATAAGTTTCGAAAACCACAATGTTACGAATGGGGGTTTAAAGCAAAACAATACATCAGAAAACTAAAGATCGTTTAAAATGTAGGTAGGTGATTATATTCTTAGGAAAACTCACGCTAAACCACGAAGTACTAAGACACCAGCGGTTGTGAAGATACGACCTCACCGACGGATGTTCGGTCGCAGTGAAGTCTATACGAAGCAGTATAAATCCAATAACGATTATAAGACAGAGTGTTAAACTGTTAAACCAGAATCTTAATTTCAAATGTATTTTATTACTCGATAACCGACTGCCAGCTACATATTCATTCAGCAATCCTGTCATTATGTATTTTTTATATATTAATAACTATTAGCAGATGTTCACGGTCGAAAACACCTTGACAGACTGACATAAGGTAGGTATATGAGATATGAGCTAATAGACGGAGAGCTAGCCACGTCATATATGACACCATAATGAGAGCAACGAAACCCCTCTCGTCAGTTTGTTATACTATGCTTATTTGTAGATCTGGACATCTGGCAGCTCTGAAGTGGTGGAGGTCAAAAAATGCAAACCACTTCAAGAAAACAAATTCTTGAGTTCTGGGTTTGATGCAATATTATGAGAAATTATATATAAAAATTATATTATATAATTGCCAAAAGTTTCTGTTGCAGGAAAGTAGTGCCAAACGACGCATAATGGAATTCATAGTTTGTCGCCTCCTGGTTTTGTTTCCGTAATAATACGCAATGTTTTTTGTTCTAATGTTAAAACACAGGCGCTGACCTTTATAACTAAGACAACTTCGGCAGTTTTTACTTTATATTGTATTACCATTTTCCAATTCAAAAATTTTGCTAGTTTGCTACTCTAACCTCCACCCATCAAAAGCTGCCAGATGCTCGGATCTAGCAATAAGGATAGATAGGAGGAGGAGAAGGCAATCTAACCAGATGGGTTTTGTTGCTCTCATTATTGTGTCATATATGACGTGGCCAGCTCTTAGTCCATAAGCCGAATAAGTAGTATTTCTAGTTATGAATTTCGACGGTGACATAAAGGAGTCGTACAAAACAGGTATTTTAAAACTCGTTAGATGAGTTCTTTGTACCTAGGTTACACTCAAACGTGAATTTCTAGCTGCATGTGGTAAGTCACATCCCAAGTCGGGCAAGTTCAAAAATTGATACCCCTCTTTTTGTTTTATTGAATATAAACACGTAATTAACTTATTCACTGCTAAGCTACGGTTATAGCGCTACGTACGTAGGGTAGGTATGGTAGTTTTCGTTTACTTAATGATTTTGGCCAGTTTTATGATGCAAAAATAATATTTTGAAGTACCATAACCTTACTTATAAATGTATTAGAGTTTATTTTATCTACACTCATATTGTAAGTCCTCTAAAACGTGTTCGAAAACGGTAGGCAATGGCTAGCATTACCACGACCGATTTTACTATGATAAGCTTTTTATCCGTGGCAGTAACGTAATTTTAACTTTTCATGCTCAATTATTGATGTGCTATGAGTTTTGATAACATAATGTACACCTGCACCCTCCCGCGCATCCGCCGACAGCCCGACACGCGCCTCCCCGACCGCCGGCACAATCGAGTTGGCCATGGCGGTGCAATGGCGGCCATTCTATGGTTTCCGAATACGGCATTTTGGATAAATAATATGAGTGTAGATAAAGCAGTGTATACAACTGTACGTAATTAGGCCTTAAAACACTCGTGTGATCTTATTATGAAACTCACCTGCGGCTCGTTTCATAAAACCACACTCATGTTTTAAGGACCCTTATTACGTAACAGTTACATAAACTACTATTATAGCTTTTATATATTACTTTAGGTTAATATTACGATATAATAAATTATACTTGCGGTCTTTCTAAATATAACTTTTTTGCAAAAATGTGGTATGTGTCAGTTTTCAGTCCGTACATATAAATGGTTTTTTTTTCCTTAACGGCAAGGGTACATTCCTGAGTTAAGTATATTTCTCAAAGACACTTGTGTCCTAATTAGATCCAGTTCTGATATAATCTATAATTCATTTTTATCTTTCTGATTGTGTAAATCTATATTAAATTGAATTACTCTTGTACTCTGAGACGACGCAATAAATGATGCACCTTTGTGTTAAGTCAATAAAATATGCTTCCTTTGTATCTCGGACTATTAATTTTCGTAATTACATTGACATATCATAATTTTCAATTGTTTTGTTGAGTTAATTATTTTACCCTAATACATTAGTGATCGATCTAACAGTTATTGTATAAAAAAACCGGCCAAGTGCGTGTCGAACCACGCATAATGGAGGGTTCCGTACGTTCACTTCAATGGAATAAGAACCAAACTGATACCAAAAGGTCGTATCTGATGCCTATGGAAGAAGTTTTTTGGAGATAACTCAAAAATGGCTGCACCGATAATGCTGAAAATACTTTCGAAGCGATTATTTCCGAAATTATTAACTTAATACAATTTAACTACATACATAACTAAGTAGCGGCATACAAAATACACCTTATGTTATGTCTAAATTTTATTAAGATACGTCTTATAGTTTCCGAGTAAAATGGCTGTGACATATGGACGGACGGACGGACGGACGGACGGGCGGACGGACAGACGGACTTGACGAAACTATAAGGGTTCCGTTTTTTCCATTTTGGCTACGGAACCCTAAAAACCGAATTTATAAAAACGAACTATGCCAATTTGTTTCCTTAATCGTATATGCTAAATGCTAAACTCTCTCTCTCTCTGGGAAACAGGCGTAACTACCCTAGGTATTTCACCATAGCAGAGTTTTCGGTAGGTACCTACATATTACTGCATGGCCACGATTTGAAACTGGACAGACACAGCTCCAACCCAACTCAACCCAACTCAACTCAACGCTATAACGACATTGACATTTGCTATTCGAACAGATTTTCATTCAACATTGGTCTCACATTGGTCTCACATTGGTCACACATTGGTCACACATTGGTCTCACATTGGTACAACATTGGTAAAATGTGAGACCAATGTGTGACCAATGTGAGACCAATCTGAGGCCAATGTCGAATGAAAATCTGTTCGAATAGCAAATGTCAATGTCGTTATAGCGTTGAGTTGAGTCGGGTTGGAGCTGTGTCTGTCCAGTGTGTGTGTTTATTTTTCGAATCGCGGCCCATATATAGCGAAATTGCTTCGTAGAGGTGTAACGTCAATGTACCTCGATTAGCGTTCATATGTAGTCGATTAAAACCTCCACAGTATTTGTTTATGTGAACTGTAAAGGCCCAAATATACTACATATTTGTCTAATACAGCACATCCGTTAAAAAAAAACCAATATTATAAAGATTCATAATTTAATAATAATGACGGAATGACCAGGAATGAAAAATTTAGGGGGGAAATGGGATATTTATATGCATATGGCACATACGGTCGGTGATCCAGATTCTGAATGGTTGTTGTCTTAGAGCGTATCATCAACAGTAACTGAAATAGCTCTCCAAGTTTCCTTCGGGCAAAGTTTGGTCAGTGCACAAAAGAGACCTGCCACTAAAACATGCCATTGTTACGTACGGTAAAACGGCGTGAAGATATGCCACTGTACGACTGTACCTTAACAAAGTACATAAATAAACGTTGAACACAGTTTTAGACACTGGGCCGTCTTCTAACTTTAAAACACGTATAGACACGATCCAACTTCAATACAACTCCAATGCATTAACAACGCAATACAGCTACGGCATAAACATCAGAATGCTTGAGAAATACTCCAACGCAACTCCAATACAACTTCAATTTTGGTTGATTGTTTGTTGTGTGTTGGAGATATGTTTGAGATAGGTTGTGTTCTTATTGTATTGTTAATGTATTTTAAAGTTAGAATCCGGCACACTGTCGCTGCTCTCTATCTCAATTCCAAGCAATGAGGGTGTCAACTATTAGAAAGGCGGTTAAAGTTTCATCAATACAGAAAACTTATTTTCATCATGACATTCTACGGCTGGGGAAAATAATCATCATTTATAATTACATGCAAAATGAATCAAGTGTCTATAAGTCACCCAAAAATGCGTATTTTTCTGTCTGAACATTGTCAAGAGTCAGTCTAGTAGAAAGCATTATAACTTCAATGGAATTAGAAACAAACTAATACCAAAACCGTAATACAGTTTTTAACTAGTACGGGGAGTGATGGGCATTGTCACACTCAAATATAGTAACTTTCAACTCAAATAATTAGTAAGTAAAGTACTGTACCTTACCTTATGTACTATTTGTTGTTGGTTTAATAGTTATTTTTATTTAAAAAAAAAAAAAAAAGGTCGTATCTGTTGCCTATGGAAGAAGTTTTTTAAGATAACTCAAATGCCTAAACCGAATGTGAAAATGCATTTCTTAAATTTTTCCATATTTTTGGGCTGAAGGACTGGGGGACACAATTTTTCGGACTTTCGAAGGGATTGTTTCAGAAAATATTCACTTAATCACAAAGTGTTCAAAGAAACCCCGATGTCATTTTTAAAAACCTATCGATTGATGTGCAACATGTTGATATTTGGTGTTTTTTTTATTTATTTAGTCACATGTATGGAGCGCCCCCCTAAAAATACGGAACCCTAAAACCGGGGTAAATACCATGTATATTTGAATAAGGGGTACGTACCCCGTTTTTGGTAGTAGAAAGGAACCTATCTTGACATAATGTTATCTGTGTACACGGTGCATTTGTTACCAAGATGCTAGCTTTTGTAAATACAACGGGGACATTAACTAAGTAAGAGAGATAACGAGACCTGCTGGTGACTTCATTATTTAAGCAATTTTAACAGAAAATAAACAAGGTTTGTGTCCTGATAGAGTATTTTAATTATTTTTAAGTGCTTATCTCAAAAGTAAGTTACAGTAGGTACATGTAGAGATGACTCATGCTAGTTCTTAAATGCCTATACTTATACATATGCTAATCTCCGATTTCTCACACAAGGTCAAAAAACTTACGACCATACGACATATAGGTACGTCACTATTGAAAGTGTAAAAGTATTATTTTTATAGCCCAAAATTATTAAATAAGATTTTTAAAAAATAAAACCATTTTTGATACAAGTTTTATTGCCGACTGTTTACTAATTTTAACAGTCGACTACTATAGGGCTCTTTCTAATATTTGTGAGACCAATTATTTATTGACTTCACTAGCTGTCAATATCCATTTTACTATACTAACTTATTGCCATATATAATTAATAAAAAATTAAGTCTTCGACTCTAGTATTTAGTTGGCGGCTTGGAAATCTTAGTAAAGAAATCATTGCCTGTGTTTCTGTTCTTCTTCCCCATACCAAATCGAGAATCAGCCACTGTATTGTGAAGTTGAAGAAGTGTTCGACACTTATAAGTATTACCAATAGAATAAAATTATATCTAGAGAATAGCCTCAGAAGTGGGTAAAATAATTAAGTACCTATAGGTACTGAAGTAGTTACCAAAATATGTTTTATCATTATATCTAGGATGTTTTTATTCTTTAGTTACGTTTTTAATTTGTTTTCATTTTTTCCCTTTTAGATTTATCTGACTCTAGGTGACGACTTGGAAATCTTAATAAAGAAATCACAGCTTGTGTATTTGTTCTTCTTCCCCATACCAAGTCGAGTATCAGCCACTGTATTGTGAAGTAGAAGAAGTGTTCGACACTCACAAATATTACTAATGGAATAAAATTATATCCAGAGAATAGCCTCAGGAGTGGGTAAATGTGCTCGTTCATTACTATACTGCGGCCGCATCTGGAAATATAAAATAAACGTGTAAAGAAGGCAGTAAGTGTGCTCAGGGGCTTCACCCATGTAATCAATGCTTATAACAAATAAATACATTTATACAAAAACATGTACTCATATTCAAACATATGTTAATTGTGTTTCAGCGGACAACAACTTGAATTCGCTACGACTACCAGATAAGTTATAATATTTTCAGAGTGTAGATCATCGTTATCCTACACAAATAAGTGAAACATATTAATCCGGTTAATAAAATAATAAATAAATAAAATAAATAAATATTATAGGACAATCTTACACAAATCGACC
Organism: Pammene aurita; assembly: GCA_947086415.1. NCBI lineage: Eukaryota > Metazoa > Arthropoda > Insecta > Lepidoptera > Tortricidae > Pammene > Pammene aurita. The sequence continues at coordinate 20,677,812 of OX352290.1, forward strand.
TAGGCCCACAGTAAGCTCAATAAGGCTTGTGTTATGGGTACTAGACGACGATATATATAATAGATAAATATGGATAAATACTTAAATACATAGAAAACACCCATAACTCAGGAACAAATATCTGTGATAAACACACAAATAAATGCCCTGACCAGGATTCGAACCCGGGACCTCCTGCTTCGTAGGCAGGGTCACTACCAACTGGGCTAGGAGGCCGTATAATAGGTCTAAAGGTTTAAAATGCAGTACCTACATACCTAATTATTATCTATATACTCGCGTAATTTTAAATTATTACAACAATCTCAGATTTACAAATCTTAAAACACTAATATAGTAGACTATGGAGATTGGAGATTTCTTTAAAATTAGCTATGTGGCGTAATATTATGATTATAATAAGAAGCTTCACTTACGTTACGGCGTAGGCAGCTAGAAACGTAGTTAAGATGATGACTCCAAAAGTTAGGTTTTTCGGTCTTCTCTTCGGCACCAGCAAGAGGTCCAATATAATGACGACCAGAGAGATGGTGTGGAGACAGTGCTGCATCCACAGAGGCACCAGGACATCCACCGCAGCTGGCGCCACCAGGTCGCGGTTCTTTGACCACAGCCTCCAGAACAGGATATCTGAGAACTGAGAAACATGCAATGACGTTCATAAGTGCATTATTGTGCCTAAATTGAAGAATAAATATCTTTTTTTATCTTTTAATGGTCAACAAAAATACTCAACAGAAAAAGAAATTTTCTACGGAATTTCGATAGCGTTAGGCATAGAACAGGAAAGGGCGGCTCTAATTATGTTTTGGATCCTCCATATTCTCGCATGTATGTATACATATTTGAGTAGGTCATCCTCATCCTCATAGCGTTTGTCCTGGCTTTGGGTCCGCTTGACAACCTAATCCCATAAATTGGCGTAGGCAATAGTTATAGTATATTTGAGTAGGTGCTAGATGAAAATATTGAATTCCCTTTTTACAAATACAGTCTTGTGCCAAATTGATGATAAACAGGCGATAGAAGTAGTAAAAAAGGGAGTCAAATAAATAGATCTAATATGTACGCGTAGGTATTTCTATTCTGGTGCTGCGGGTGCTGCATATCATTTCGTGGGATGTTATAATTGTTATCGAGTTTTGCGAGATTCTCAATAGGTATGTCAAACGAAAGTAAAGTCATAGTAAACCACGAAGTGAGTTGTCGGCATCGAATAAATTACGAAAACTGGTCGAATTCTACATAAACAGATATTTTAATGTATTAGTTGAATCAAGTAAATTTTGAATATACGAGAATGTATTAAAAAATAGCATAACTGTTTTCATAAATATTATACTACTTTTTCTTGTTTACCTTCGGCCATATTTTAAACAACACAAATACTTGCGCATATGCATTGCCGGCATAGACATAATACCAAGATTGAACGGGATGGTCTTATTACACTTTCAATAGGTACTACAGAGAAAGTCCTATTATCGTTGGTCCTTGTCATTACCCACCCTATGATATATAATAATGACAGATGGGTTATGTACGCTCCAAAACTGAAGCACTTAATATGAGCCCAAGTAACACATCAAAGCAGTATAACGGCCGTCTTACAGCATATCTGTATGCTTTTAGCATTTTCAGTTCGTTTTATAGTAGCATTATAAACGTTTATAGTGCTGATATAGGTCTTAAATGGGCACGAATTACCCAGCTTGAGATCCTATACAGGTCATTTAATAGCATTACAGGCGCAATATGTCTGCGCTATTAGCATTATCGTTGTCATGGAAAGTGCCAATCGCATTAAAGAACCATTAGTACGCTCTATTAAGTTGCCAACTGCATTAAAGAAGCATTAATACGGCCAAAAAACTTGCTAATCGCAGTAAAGAAGCATAAGTACTCTCGATTAACTTGCCAATCGCAATACAAAAGCATTATACTAGCATAAGAGTGTAGTAAAATAAACCTTACGTCAATGCAAAAACGTCTCTAACACCGACGGAACAAATGTTATAATACAATGAACGTCGTGATTTAACTACTTTGTCTTGCAATATAAAATGGACGAAGACGGTACAAAAAACTGAATGAGTGGCACGTCATATTTGTTTGCATCCTAACAAAATTTATAAAAGTTTTTGACTCTTTTACGTTATTATATCCTTCAAATATTACTGCGCAATGTAGTTTACTGTAAATGTGTATATAAGTTTCATTGAAAATTTTCACGCGCCTTTGATTTATTGTGGTTTTGCTATAAAATATTATAAAAAGATATGCGTCAAATAAACAAAACAATTGTGTAATCCTCGTATAGAACGAGTTTTGCATTATTAACATAATAGTGTTGGTTGAGCAGTCTTAAATTAAGTAATTTCATTATTATATAGGTATTTTCCTTGTATAAATAGGTCCGCATGATTTTATTTTTAGGTTATAAATTATTTACAAAATGGCGTTGGTCTATATAGACGGAGAGCTAGCCACGTCGGATATGACACAATAATGAGAGCAACCAAACCCCTCTAGTCAGTTTGGTATACTATGCTTATTTCTAGATCTGGACATCTGGCAGTTTTTAAGTGGTGGAGGTCAAAGAATGCAAACCATTTCAAGAAAATAAATCCTAGAGATCTGGGTTTGATGCAATATTATGAGAAACTATACAAATACTATACAATATTAAGAGAAATTATACAAAAGTTTATGTTGGGAGAAAGTAGTGCCAAACGATGTATAATAAAATATAGTTCATAGTTTGTCGCCTACTGTTTTTGTTTCCGTAATAATCATACATCGGGGTTTTCGGTGCGGGAACGATTTGAGAAAGAGTAGAGATAAACAGATAGGTTAGTCTGAGAAAATATCATATTATGCCTAATGAATAACTACCTCTCTGTGAATAGCTTACACACTATGATACGAGCTTTTTTTCTCAGAGGCATGTTTGTATTGACTATTTTATACTTAGTATTTTAAAAATGCAATTGCATATCCGAAATTTATTAACTAGATCTACCTAAGACAAAGACACGGTATAATAAGTCTCAACTATTTGATTAACTGAAGAGGTTGACAATGATCAGTCATTACATGAATTAATAAAAAAAATACTTGAAAAAATCATAGGTGTATATATGTACCTACAATATATATACATAATAGTCAGCTATTACATATAAATTTTATATACCTATGATTTTTTCGATCAATTATTCAATAGGTAGAAACGTGCTAGAGTACATTCTGTTTTTTAAGTTAATGCCTACTCTTTGGCTAATGTCAAACATTCCCGCACCGAAAACCCCGATGTATGGTAATAATACACAATATTTTTTGGTCTAACGTTTTTTTTATCGATTTTTGACCAGTTTTGAGTCGATATTCCAACATATTCACTATAGATAGAATTATAAGGCAAACGACTATCGGTTTTTGAATCTTTTATCTCCATTCTGTAGAGCCGGATCTTGAAATAAATGAGCCGTTATTTTTTTATGATATTTTTAAAATATGGTCTAAAAAAACTTTTATCGATATTTGAATGGTGTAAAGAATCTTACATATACGTAATCTACATATTAGGGTTCCTCTTTGATGTCTCTAAAAACTGTAGAGAGATTTTAATTTTTAACTAATTAAAACAAAATTTATGACCATAAAACCACATTTTTAGCCTAAACCGGTTCGACTTTGATGTCAAATATCTCGAAGACAATTAATATTGAAGTAAATATAGGATACTATATTGTTTAAAGCCGTTACTGATAATATGATAAGCTATATAAATCATTAGAAAACTAAAGGAATCAGATCTGAGGTCGTTGGCGCCAGGGAGCCCCTTAAAATATAGGCCCTGTCCTTTATAACTGAGACAACTTCGGCAATTTTTACCTAGTTTGGTATTTTCCAATTAAAACATTTTGCTAGTCTGTCACTGTGACCTCCACCCATTAAAAGCTGCCAGATGCCAGGATCTAGCAATAAGAATAGTATAGCAATCTAACCAGACGGGTTTTGTTGCTCTCATTATTGTGTCATATCTGACGTGGCTAGCTCTTAGTCCAATAGCAGCTCAGTGACCCTTAAAAAATGCCTTATTTATGCCTACAGCATTACACGTGAATAATTATGCTATTAAACAACATTAAGCATTTATTTATGCTATTGTAGAACCTAAGGCACTAAAACCGCTAAAAGCTGTATAGGGGCTGTTCATAAATTACGTCATCAATTTTTGATGATTTTTACCCCCCCCTCCCTCTAAAATCATCCAACCCTCCCCCTGCCAAATAAAGTGACGTCATTAAAAAAAATGCGTTTTAAGCTTAATTGTAAAATAAAAAACTATTTAGTAGATAATATTTATTCCTTTTTTTACACATTGATGATGTGATCTTCGGAATGACCGCCCCCCCCTCCTACGTCATGCTACCATGAAATGACGTAATTTATGAACAGCCCCTTATAGTGAATAATACAGCCCTTTATAATGGTTTATATTATTGCTATTATACAGCATTAGGAACGTATTACCTACTTATAAATGCTATTGTACACCCTAAGGCATTAAAAATAGCTGAAAGCTGTATAGCGAATTTACGGGGCATTATAATGGCTAATATTCATGCTCTTAAACAGCATTAAGCATTTATTTATGCAATTGTAGAACCTAAGGCACCAAACCAAACCGAAGCATTAGTGTAGCAAACCAAAACGCAACTGTACAGCATTCAGCTGTACAGTTGCATTTTGGTTCGCTGCACTAAAACTAAAGGCTTTAAAAAAGCATTTATACATGCCATCATACAACCGTTATACAGCTTAAAGCATTATATAATGCTATTGTAGAACCTAAAGCACTTAAGTGCTTTTAAACAGTCGAAAGCTGTACAGTTGCGTTGTGGTTTGCTGCACTAAAGCTAAAGGCTTTACAAAAGCATTTAGATATGCCATTATACAACCGTTATACAGCTCAAAGCATCATATAATGCGACAAGTTGCTCGGTGAACGTATATAAGAGTTTATACGGTCCTTAAGTTCGAAATAAGTTAACTATTCATATGTTATAATGCTTCCTGTGTTACTTGGGAGTGAATTCAAACAACTGTCGCTAGTCGCGCACCGGCCGGCGTAAGATGCGGACGTGCGAATGAGCTCCCGTCACCCGCGTGAGAAAGAGACAAACTGTAATTTTCTAACAAAGATGTAATGATTGTCAAAATAGATAAACATAACAGAATCGTTGCTAGGTTATGAAATAACTCTGGAAGTATTTTTTCTGCTCATTCTGTTAGAGTATAACCCATCCATAGTAAATATCATTGAACCCACCATGCCATTACTTATAGCAGGGTCACAGATATAATTCGCGATTTCTTTAAGAGTTTCTGTGTTTACTAAGAGAAAACCTGATATTTTTCTTAGAAAGTTGTGTCGGCTATTAGGCTATGTGTCGGCTAAGGAAAACAATGGTAAATTGTTTTGTTGTGTGCTGTGCTGAAGTGATTTTATCGTCATCTATGTCTATCCCTTACGGTGGCATGTGCGGTCTCTAGTTAAATTCTTGCTTTGAGATTGCCGGGGTGGCGGCCATGTTGAATGAGCTGTCAGTTGCCATTCTAAAATCAGAATCACCATGTGGCCCTTGCACCTCACATGTTTTGGTGGAACGCTATTTTAATTTTATAATTACATTTATGAACCTCCAGGGGCCTATTTCTCGTACGTTACAAGTCTTGTAATACAAGTGTGTATCTATGGTAACGCTTGTATTTCAATACTTTTTACAAGTTTCCGTTTCACGTAAATGTATAATTGTTACAAGAGGGGCGTTAAAAGAGTTTTCACAAGTGTTGTTTTTTCACAAGTTGACAAACACTAGTAGATATTATATACTAAAATAGTCATTTCGTTCCTCAAAAGCTGTACTATATACTTGTAGCTTGTGACTTATCACGCAATAATGAGGAGTCTCTATAAACTGCTAATATGCGTTTTTGGTACAAATCGAATAATAAATAAATGAAGATATTGCATTTTTAAGATCTCAAATGTGTAAGTTTTTAATGCACTTCGTTAAAATCAGTAATGTTATTTAATTTTAGCTTTTATTTTCCAAATAAAACAGTAAACTCATTCCTATGTAATTATTATCATTGGGAGAGAACCGGTAAGTAAATGACCAATAACATAATAATTTTGTAACGAATTCACTCGTATTATAAAAAATAAAATACCTACACTGAAGCTTGTAAACATTCATAGAGTGACTGACGAAACTGAGTATGATTTTATGATTTTACACTTGTACTTGATAATTTTGAGAAACGCTTTTCATTACTACTTGTATTATTATACGCTTGTATATTCCGAAAACACAAGTCAGCCATTTTGTTGAGGAAGATTTGATAAGATTGATTGTCGCTTAAATTCAATAAAGTGTCGTATATTCATTTGGTGGTAATGTGGTCTAGCGACTCTTCAGATGATGAAGAAGTGATTGTGGTGAGGAGGCCACGAGTGTATAGAGACAGAATAAATTATACTTACATGGAAAATACTTTTGAGTACAATGAGAGATTTCGACTTTCAGCAGAGAAGCTAGAACATCTAAGAAATGTATTAGGTCAACATTTGGCCAGACTTACTAATAGAAGTAGAGCACTGTCTGTCGATCTACAGCTGCATACTGCTCTTCACTGGTTGGGGACAGGCATGCAATACCACGCAGGAGGAGACATGCACGGAATTAGTAAAGCCAGTGTTTGTAGAGTCATTCACAACTTTGTTGCCGCTGTAAATGAAACTTTATACCTCGAATATGTGAAATGGCCAGAAAATATGCACGCAGTAGTTGCCAAATTCTATGCCATAGCCGGAATGCCCTTAGTGTGTGGTTGCATGGATGGTATTCTAATCGACATAGATGCACCTACCATACACGAGGAAGTTTTTGTCGATCGACATGGCAATCATTCGATCAATTGCATGGCTGTGTGTGGTCCGGATTTAAAATTTTATTATTCCTACGCAAATTGGCCGGGGAGTACACACGACGCACGAGTTTTGAGGAATAGCATGTTGTACAATCAACTGGAAAATAACTGGAGACCTCTTCCAAATGGTATTATCCTTGGTGATTCTGCTTATCCCGTGAGGAATTGGCTGATTCCGCCAATTATTATGAATGCCAATGATGAGGCAAATGCAAGATTTTTAAGGGCGCATAAAGCTACACGACGATTAATTGAAAATGCCTTCGGTGTGTTGAAAGAGAAATTTCCATGTCTCAACCACCTTCGATTAAAACCTACTAAGGCCTGTCAACTATTTCAATGCTGTGTGGCACTGTGTAACTTTGTACGGGATCAAGCTGAAGATGAGGATGATATTCAAGACGCAAACGAAGATGAAGAATATAATTATGGTAACTTCGAAAACGAATTAAACCAAGGGGCGCAAAATGCTGTACAAAGAATAATAGGTTTCTTCAGAAATTAAATTATTGTATTATTCACATATAAGTAGATTGTTTAAGTGAGGAATAAAAAATATTTTACTATAGGTACATTTTTATTCCCTTTCTACTAAAGTAATATATTAATTCAAACATAACCCTAGTCACTTATAGCATAGCATCCAAAAACGCATGGTTTCTAAAACATAATTAATTATATTTTTCATGTCCTCTATATGATGGACACAGAAATCATTTAGATTATCTTCGGCTTCGGCTATCTCAAGCCAATCCTGTTCTACCCGCTGATGATATAGGCAGGCTTTGGTGCCCGGTGATATATAAATATTATATTTGAGGAGAATTTTTCCTTTTAGTACGTTGCTAATATGCTGTGGTTCATACCAGCATCCCCCATAAATGCAGTCATCGTTATGCTCTGGCGTTCTTTTTAATGCGGGCATTTTACCTCAGGCGAGGCGTAGCTAGATATTTGAAGGAAATTTTATTACGCTGTAATAGTAAACACCAACTTTGTATCCAGTCGTCATAAATAAAGAGCAATATGACACGGACAGTTTAGCTTTTTTTTTTTTTTGTTGGATGAAGTTGTATTTCAGTCAGTCCGGCTAGGATGGAGCCATAAAGTTCTTGTTTTAAAGTTAGAGTGTATACTTCCGCCACAAAGTGAGGCCGAAAGAGAAGGTAGTCTAGGGGACTGTCGTCTGTGTCACGTTTTGACTAAGGAGGTAAAAACGTCATCAGACAATTAAAATGTCTTTTTCTTAAAATGGAGGTCGCATGTGACAATTTTGTAACGAGTGCGAGTGAAACACCGCTCTCTAGATTATGCCCTCTATCGGACCGTTTTTACAAACTGTTGTTATGCTCGGTATCGGTAACAAGGTTTAACTGTGGTTAGGGAAATAGAGTAAGCGTAATGTCCGGTTTCCCTCATGGTTCGGGATGGGTGCTTTATATACATTCTACGATACTTTTTTTTCCAGTCATATTCTATACCTACTAGTCGCGTTCCTAAACTTAAATTATTCGAAAACATTCCAATTTATCCTAGTCTTCTGGCTTTGAAAGATGAAACAGCATTTTGTGAAAATTTTTGTATTTTATATGTGGGAGTTACTGTTAGGTAAAATTTATAATCCCCCTACTGTACACTATTTACTGAAATACCTATTTGAATTTTTTTTAATGTATTGTAAACTATTCATAGCGTAGTTATGACAAGACCCCGGTAGGAATTCTCCCTATATACGAATTCATATTGCTTTCCTATATGACTTAAATGTCTCTCTCAATAGATGTAATAAAATACTTTCTTTTTGTAATATTTATATTTAAAATACATATCGTGCTGCAACCGTTTACGGGGCATTACTCGTGTCATCGCTTCCAGTGTGATCACTGGACACGTAAAGAGTCTGCGTCCCGTCTTCGTTTATTGACACATTATCTTGTGTAATCAACAACACACTAGAACAGTGCCCTTGTGTTGTATTTATTTTGCTCATAATTTCATTAGTGTAATGAGAATGAGAAACATTCAAACGCTCTTCCATTTCGTAAATTTCCAATTTCATTTTGTAATTTTGGAGCTCTATATACTCCAACTGTACTTTGAGTTTTCTCTTTTTCAAAGTAAGCATCTCATCGTTTTTCTCCTGTGCCTTTGATTTATCCGTGACATGCCGCTTGTCTGGGAATAGAATGTAAATATATGTACACATCAATCCGCTACCTAAACTAGTACAAAATTGTACTTAATTATAAACCATCATATATACTTACACTTAACATTGACTTTTCTAATATTATGGCAAGGTACGGTGTCGTCAACTTTGGAACTGTGGCCTATTTCTTTTTGTTCAATATTTTGGCTACTTGCCATTGTGTCGCGTATGCCTAAACCTTCCAAAATTGGCGAATCTTCACCTATTATTTCCATCACAATCTCGTCCAGTGGGGTAATTTTTTTGTTTTTGCCACCTCCAGCGCCGGTTGTTTTAGCATTGTCTTTTTTAGCCTGAAATTCAATGTGTATTATAAACGAATGTCGCTAGCCACGTCAGTCTATCAATCAGCCTATCTGATTCTATAGCCTTAACTTTTATTATTAAAATATACGGGCAGACTGCACGACGATGTATAAAGCCAAACATTAAAACGTAGTCGATACGAGTGGAACTCATAACTCTCATAACTCATAAGTATTTTTTTTTCACTTACCAATGTCGCCCGTTTGATATTGGACCAAAATACGTCTCGGGCATACGAAAACTCTTTGTCTTTTGCAATCAAACCCAAAGCTTTGCCAAATTCACAAATTTTTCTCCACTCTTGAACTTTCATATCCTTTGTTAGTGTATCAGAGAATTGACCAAAAAGAATATTTTTGGCGTCGCGGATTTTTGTCAGTACCGCAATTTTGTTATCTAATTTTTCCATTTTGGCACAAGAAATATATAATAAAATGCATTTATTGACCAAGGCGTTAGCGTATTATATTCTTCTCTTATTAAGATTATGATGCATAACAGTGACATTGACATTAAGATAACATTTATAATGGCCATCGCATTTCCTTTTTGCATAGTAAACAAACCTATTTTCTAACTTTATACAGCCGCCTTGTAGCACTTGTAGAAATCATTCATACGAGAAACAGAATTAAAACACACTTGTACAATGAAATTTTAATTGTAAGCTTGTAGACTTGTGCACTTGTAACGTACGAGAAATAGGCCCCAGGTCTATTTTTACATAATTTTGTAATTCATATCTATATTTTTGTGTATGACTGTTTGTGTTCTAAACAATAAATAAAATAAAATAAATAATAATTATTAATCTGCGCTAATCCGGTGCGGTTTAATTTTCATACAAAAAAAAACATATTTTTAAATAGCATACGATTAGCATAAAATGTATAATTTTATTGTTCCTAAACATAACCTTCATGATGACTAATACTTATGTCATAATATATATTTAGTATAACAATTAATACGTATTATTAAATAGCAAGTATAATGGTACAGTCAAGTGTAAAAATATGGGTGTACTCATCTTACTCAAAAATATGTCCCATAGTATCTTATTCCATAGTAATAAGTGCGTAGCGTAATATTTATGAGACGATTTTTTCGATACGTATTTTTGCACTTGACTGTACCTAATCGCCACGCATTAACTGAACAGTTTTACCGAGGCAGGTTTGTTAGTTTCCTTTTGTCCTTTAGAGCGTTTATAGAAGCTCCGCGAAGCGGGGTTTGACGACTGGTCAACTTTGTGGCGGGTAATAGCTGTATTTACGATCGTATTTTTATGGGATTTGTCTTTTTTTCCTATTGTCGATTATGTAACTTAAAGTCATGAAAATTAATCATTATGGAATTATGCAGAACGTTTTCATGCATTTTATGAAAATTAAACCTAAGGTAAACGTCCGAGTGTTCGTCATAACGTCATAAGTACATGCCATTCCATCTTTAATAATTTGCAATAAATCAACTATTGGGCATTAGGTATCGAACATTCGGACGTTTACTCTAAATGAACTGAGAGGTAAACTTACGCAAGTAGTTGGAAACAGGATGCTGGAAAAACACACGAATCTAAATTTGTTAAGAATCGTGACGTGTTTGGCGCCACTGGTGCCGCTGAGCTCGCGCCAGTCACAATAGATGCAGATTGGCGTATAGACTAACGATATTATCTGCAATAATAAAGAATAACATTCTAATTACAAAATACGTTACGTTAGGTATTTCATCGCATATAACCCATAAGGTATTTTTATAACAGTGTGCTTTTTCATCTTGGATATTAAAACTTTGTGTGTGTGATATTACTAGCAGGGTGGGTACAAATTTTTACGAGTAGGATGGAAATAACAGGCTATACCCCCGGCGAATCTGGCTGGCAGTCGCCATCAAATATAATTAAATATTGATATACATAATTACATAGAAAGAAGCAAAGCGCAAGGTAACCCAAAATAGAGCCAAATCAAAGGCATGTTTTATAGTAGACTAGAAGATGCTAAGAATGACGCAGTAATCTTAAACATAGCAAAGCAGCGGCATAAGTCAACAATGGACAAATACAAACAAATACATCCGGGACGAAAAGGTCTGCTACTAACAAATAATGAAGATATAAACAAGAGATGGCGGCAATACTATGAAAGGCTCCTTAATGAAGATTCCCAAGTCAACCACTACCCGTAATAAAACCTTATGTGGGACCAATATTAGAAATAAGTGTTTCAGAAGTTAAACTCGCTGTCTCGAAGATGAAAAACCACAGAGACGCTGTCCCAGACGAAATACCATCTGATATTTGAAAACAAACTGGACCCATAGGACTTGATTGGCTCACGAAACAGTTTAATGCAGTCCTAAATTTTAATGAAATTCCAAATTCATGGCGACAAAGTTTAGTTGTGCCATTCTATAAGAACAAGAGCGACGTTAGCGTGTGTGGGAATTATAGGGATATGAAACTAACTTCTCACACCTTCAAAATATGGGATTTTTTTTCAAATAACCGCTTCTTGAGCATCGTTGATATCTCCGAGAACAAGTACGGTTTCACGCCATCCAAATCCACTATCGGAGCTATACAAGCCATACGTATTGTCATGGAAAAGCATCGAGCCAGTCGGGAAGATTTACACCTTGTCTTCATAGATCTTGAGAAGGCGTTTGATAGAGTGCCACGAAATCTAGTATGACAAGCCATGAGAGCGCAGGATCTACCAGAATATTACGTTGCTTTAGTCCAGGATATGTATGGAAGTAGCGCGAACGTTAGAAGTCTGGCTGGTATCAGCAAGACATTTAAGGTTAATGTCGGCGTCTTGGTGAAAGCCGACATTAACCGACAGTTCAGCATTAAGTCCATTACTCTTCAACTTAGTAATGAACTATCTCACCAGAGGCATCCAAACTCCCCTACCATGGTGTATTAGGCGGACGACATCGTTTTCGTTTTCATGCCCAATAACTGCAAACAACTCTAGACCAATGGAAACAGGCCTTGGAAAGAAATGGACTACGCATCAATAGAAGTAAGACCGAGCTTCATGAATGCAATTTCAGTGGAGATACCACCATCCCTAACAAGATTAACATCGAAGGAGATCAAGTTCCAAAGGTATCCCAATTCAAGTATCTCGGAGCAATGCTGACGGCTGATGGTTCTATCGAATTCGATGTCACCCATAGAGTCAATGTCGCTTGGCATAGATAGAGATCACTCTCTGGAGTCCTCTGCGACACAAGAATGCCAATCAAAGTCAAAGGCAAAGTCTATAAAACAGCCGTAAGACCTGCTATGATGTATGGTGCCGAATGCTGGGCCATTAAGAAGGCGCATGAACAAAAACTACATGTGGCTGAGATGAAGATGCTGAGGTGGAATAAAGTGAAAAATGAATACATCAGAGGTAGTTACAAAGTTGCACCCATCACAGACAAACTCACAGAGAGCAGGCTTCGTTGGTATGGCAACGTGATGAGACCACCTGAAGATCATGTGATTCGGCAAGCCTTGGCATTACCGACCAAAGAGAAAAGGTAGACCCAAAGTAACGTGGTGGTCTACAGTAACCCGCGACATGGAACGAGCCAAAGTTACTTCGAAGACAACTCAGAACAGACTGTCCTGGCGCATGAGAACGAGGAGAGCCGACCCAAAATAATGGGATTAAGGCCAAGAAGTAGAAGAAGATACTCTGGTAAATTACATAATTTAGTAAATGAAATGAAAAAAGCGCCTAATTTTTGAAATTAATTAAAATTTATATATTTTAAATTTTTTTTTTTTTATACGCAAGCTCATGGACACGTGCATTCTTCCGATCCCGACTTATGGCGCACAAACTTGGTCTCTGACAAAAATCCAGAAGTCTAACCTCAAGGTTTGCCAAAGAGCTATGGAACGAAGTATTTTGGGCGTGAAAATAAGCGATCGCATTAGAAATACAATACTACGTTCCAAAACAAAGATGTAGCCCAAACAGCGGGATAACTAAAATGGGACTGGGCTGGACACGTCTGCCGTATGCCGGAAGACTTATGGGCTAAAACAAGCACCAAGTGGGTCCCACAAGACAGAACCCGGCGTCAAGGCAGACCAAGGAAACGTTGGAGATCCGAACTTGATCCCTTTCGTGCTGACTGGTGGGAGACTGCACAAGACCGGGATACGTGAAAAAAGGAGAGGGAGGCCTTTGCCCAGCAGTGGGACACTCTTGGCTCTTAAATAAAAAATAAAAAAAAATAATGTAAAGCCTGACCAGAAGTATATGATTATTGTCAAGAGGGCGCTATTATTCTCATTTATATGGCAACAGTTCAGTTCTCTATGGTATGGTGACATCTTGATTTGTTTACCTGTCAGCTTTGATGTTAATTTGAAAATGTTTAACAGCGAAAAAGTTTCTTTTCCCGAGTGTATTACTTACATCAGTTTATTATATACACTATCTTCAATGTTCCGCTCTTGAGTTTAGATATTTTGGCAATTTTCTGTAGTTTTTATTTTATATTCAACACTTTATTATCATTTAAATAAACCGCCTCAATGCCAGTGACAGCCTATTATATGCACTCACACATGCATATCATTCTGTCATTAAAATTATTGCCAGTGTATGAAATTAGTTCCAATGAAATTCCGCAACATGGCGCATGATCATATATATATTTCTGGTCAGGCTTTAGTAACAAAGCGATGATTACTTTTTTTTTTATTCGCACCTTTTGTTAACAAAAATTGCTTTGGTAGACTTAAGGCCAGTTGCACCGTGCAGTAGCACGTGGAATTTCCCGTACATTAAGACTTTTAGCAGCGTACAAACGGTGACTGCCGGTTTGGTGCAACCGACCTTACACTGCAGGGTGTCCTTATTAAATGTAATAAAACTTACATTAAACCACGAAGTAATCAGCAGCCAGCGGTTGTGATGATACAGTCGCACTAAAGGGTCCTCGGATACGGTAAAATCTATTCGAAGTAATATAAATGCAATAACGACTAAATGAAAATATGCTAAACTGTAAAACCACAATCTTGTTTTCAATAAATATTTTTCACTTATCCCAAGGCTGTTTCTTAAATACTCATCTAGTATTTTTGACATTGTGTTTTCTTTGTACTTAGTTTATGAAAATGCTATCAAAACTTGTCTACCATCCAAAACAATACCAAGGACTGAGAAAATTATTCCATGCAGGACGTATTTATGGTGGAACGTGAAACTCGTTTCATGTTTTTTTCCAGGTACTAATAATACCTGGTTCTTTCCAAAAAATTACGTCAAGAGTCGTAGTAAGAAGATGTAGTCGCAGACGTAAATAAACAACACCCTGGTATATGTGTACCTACCTATATGCACCTTTTTGTTTACTGACAGCAATTAGTGTTTTAGTTTTTTTATCTACACTCACATTGTAAGTCCTCTAAAACGTGTTCAAAAACGGTAGGCAATGGCTAGCATTACCACAACCGATTTTACCATGATAAGCTTTTTATCTGTGGCAGTAACGTAATTTTAACTTTACATGCTCATATATTGATACGTTATGAGTTTAAAATTCCGAACATCGAATTTGATAACATAATGTAAATCCTGTCCTTCTTCCTGACCAACGGCACGCGCCCGCGCGACCGCCGGCACAATCGAGTTGGCCATGGCGGTGCAATGGCGGTCATTCTATGGTTTCCGGCAACTTCATTTAGGATATATAATATGAGTGTAGATAAAGCAGTGTATGCAACTGTACGTAATTAGGCCTTATAACGTAACAGTTACATAAACTACTATTACGGTTTTGTGCACTTGTTTTGCACATATTTTGCAATATTGGGTATCGGAGTTGAAAAAAACAAACAATTTTTTGTGAGTAGGTACAGTGAGATTCAAAATTACATGGACACATTATGATTACGAATGAATTTATTCATAAATTGTCCTTGCAATTTTGAATCTGGGTGCACATTAATTTCATTAGCTGTCAATTTTACAATCTATAATAACAAGTAATAACTTATTGCCTACTTGCCTTATTGCCTAATAGTGAGAACCTAAGAAATAATTTACACACTAAGTTCTTGTGAAAAAAAATAGGTAGGTACCTATAGTGTACTAAATTAGTTACCAAAGGAGATCGTAAATTTTTGTTAGGTGATCTGGCCTAGATTATTTAGGACCCTTTAGGAATGGTTTTTACCTTTGAAGAGTCGTCATAATTTCTAGATGAGGATGGTGGTAAAAATATTGCGAAAACTAATGGGAAAATTGAAAAATCATGCATTTAAAACTTGAATCTGACAAGGACAATATTTGAAAGCGTGCTTGCCTATAATTTACATATATATTAATGTAAAAAAGTACCGATTTTTTAAAGATAATGTACAAAAGCGGACTTGAAAACAAAACGGGAATCATGATGAAATAATATAAAGTCATATTTTGATCGTATTTATAGTTACCGTATTTCGGTAAACAAAGACGGCTGTCAAACCATCGTTGATACTATTAACTGAACATTCCTAACACCTATTGCGAAGGGATAAGGTTTACCACCGTTAAGTGCGATAGCACTAGTATCTGACATTGCAAAATTGAAAAAAAGATGCGTTTCGTTATCGAAGGAGCATGATATTATGCCATTATGAAACCCACTTTTAATATTCAAACTCCGATCAAAAATGCAAAAATACGCATCTTCAATCTTTAGGCGTTTTAATACAGTCGATTTCTAATTTAAACTTTCATATTCGTAGGCTTAGATACTATTTTAATATTACAATGTTCTAACTTACCGAACAGTATCAAAACGCAGATCATGTAACGGTATACTTTGACAGTGTCAAACCAAAAAACAATCCCGTTTCAGGCCAGGGTGAAGTTAAACTTTATGTCAATGCCATAAGGCCGTTAACGACTTGTCTTGCTGTATTTTAATCGCGGAAAAATCAACATAATGTTTATTTATTTAGTATTTGTAATTCCCGTTTCATTTTTAGGGTTCCGTAGCCAAAATGGCAAGGAACCCTTATAGATTCGTCATGTCTGTCTGTCTGTCCGTCTGTCTGTCCGTATGTCACAGCCACTTTTTTCCGAAGCTATAAGACCTATACCAATGAAACTTGGTAATTAGATGTACTTCGTGAACCGCATTAAGATTTTCACACAAAAATGAAAAAAAAATGAAAAAAATTGGGGGTCCCCATACTTCAAACTAAAACTCAAAAAAAATTTTTTCATTAAACCCATACGTGTGGGGTATCTATGGATAGGTCTTCAAAAATGATATTAAGGTTTCTTATATCATTTTTTTCTAAACTGAATAGTTTGCGCGAGAGACGCTTCCAAAGTGGTAAAATGTGTGTCCCCCCCCTGTAACTTCTAAAATAAGCGGACGATAAAATTAAAAAAAATATATGATGTACATTACCATCAAAACTACCACCCAAATTTGGTTTGAACGAAATCTAGTAAGTAGTTTTTTTTTAATTCGTCATAAATCGCAAACCGCAATTTACCTTTAATTCAATCAACTGAAATATAAAAAAATAATAAAAAAAAAACATTTTACTACATGAACATGAAACCGCGAAACATTATTTTCTGATATAATTGTAACAAGTAATTATAATTAGCGCGTGGCGGCCGTGGCGCGGCATTATCGTAACGGGTGCGGGGCGCGGGGCGCGGGCGGCAGGTTCCCGACTGCGCTCACCCGAACGGGCAGACACGTGAGGGCAGACGTCGTTGAAGCTCGTGCGCGCGTAGCTAATTTTTCGATACATCTGCGAATTCTAAATATTGTACGTTTGCGATTTGATACTGTTTTCGTTGGATAAAATTAATTTTAATTACTTACAACGAAATAATTCCTTTAAACTCATTTACTGCTTAGAAATTGGTAAATACTTACTATAAAACGTCAACGTAATAATAGTATTGAGAAACCTACTTCGATAATACCTACTCATATTAGAATAAAACATCTATAAAACCGACATCCTAATTAAAGTTTCAAGGTTTTCGCTTCATTTCCTTACATCTAAATACTTACATAATATACCTAACTACTTCGATAATAACCACTCATACTCATATTAGAACAAAGCTTTAGAGTTGTTTTAAGTATGGATTCCTTGGCTGATGATACTTTCTCCTATGTATTAAACCCAAATAACGTCCTTGAAGATGACGTCGTGCGAGTATTTCATGAAAAATTGTCTCGTCATACATCTTTTCGTCCGCGGGAAGTGGGTCTGTTCAGGTTCCCGGAACTCATTGAGCCTGTGCCGCCAAATGAGTCTCATCTCCAAATTATTTTTGATGGCGATGTGGGTTCAATAGGACACTGGTCTTGTATTTATTATATCAATGGTAGACTACGCGTGTACGATAGTCTTTATAATAGTTTACAGCCAACTCAAAAAACATATATTAACGCATTATTTCCGTACCTGGCAGAATTTAATATTCAATTTCCTAGCGTGCAACGTCAACCGAATCTAATAGATTGCGGGCTTTATGCAATAGCTTTTGCTACTTCTTTAGCGCTTAAAATGAATCCCTCATTACATAATTATGTACCAGAAATGATGAGAGCCCATTTTCGCTGTATGATTTTGAGCAACGATTTTTTGCCTTTTCCATCTACAGCTAGATCTGTCCTGGACGTCAGCCCGTAAATCTTTTTGTTAACACGGCTTTCAAATTAGAAACGCAAAATAAAAAGAAAAGTGAGAAGAAACAAAGACAGCGAAGTACGAAAAAAATTGCTGTAGCAATATGTAAAAATAATGAAAATTATGTGGTTGAGAAAACAAGGGAAATACTTAAAGTAGATGTACAAGAGATTAAACAAAAAAATGCGAACAGGAAAAGGATTTCGAGATCTAATAA
This sequence comes from Pammene aurita, assembly GCA_947086415.1. NCBI lineage: Eukaryota > Metazoa > Arthropoda > Insecta > Lepidoptera > Tortricidae > Pammene > Pammene aurita. Next base: position 20,696,226 of record OX352290.1, read on the forward strand.
TGAGGTCGCCGAAAGAGAAAAAGAGAGAAATAAAATGGCTATCCATTCTGTAAGGAGTAATAAACGAAAGAAGCTAACGGAAAAGGAAAATAATAGTTCTATTCGACGAAGCAAACGATTAAATCCCGAGTACAGACTAATTGAACAAGAGCGCGATACTCAAGCTCATAAAGTTGCTCGATTAAATCCTGAATATAGGCAAGCTGAACGAGAGCGCGACACTGAGGCTCACCAAGTCGCACGACTCGACCCTGAATACAGACAGGTGGAGCAAGAACGCAACACTCAGGCTCACCAAGTCGCACGACTTGATCCTGAATACAGGCAGGTGGAGCAAGAACGTGACACTCAGGCTCACCAAGTCGCACGACTCGATCCTGAATACAGGCAGGTGGAGCAAGAACGCGACACTCACGCTCGACGAACTGTTCGAGAAAATGAAGAATATAGACAAATTGAACAAGCACGTGATACCTTAGCACGGCAAGAAATTAGATCAAATAATAAGGCATCATGGGAAAAAACTGCTACAAACTATTATAGAAACATCAAAGAAGGTTTTACTCATCCCTGTAGTTGTTGTGGAAGATTGTGGCATATAAATTCAATAAGAAAACTGTCGAAACAAGGTATTATCAATAAGTTTGGCGACGAATTTGCTACAAATACATTCAAGTTACCAAACTTAGCCAGTGAAATATATGGAGAATTGTGTAGTAATTGTGCAAAATATATCGCTCAGGGCACTGTTCCACGATTAGCTATTGTGAATGGCTTAGTTATTCCAGATATTCCTGAGGTACTAAAACAACTAACGCCGATGGAAGAGAGGCTGGTAAGCCCTCGTCATGTGTTTTTAAAAATTGTTCGAAAAGGTCAAGGGTTAGGTTTTCAACACGGACTTGTAGGAAACGTTATAAATGTGCCTGTAGAAATCAACAACATCGTTAGCGCACTACCTCGATCAAGAAACGATGATAATGTAATAACTGTGGAATTAAGACGAAAATTATGCTATACGCATGGGCGCAAAGAACAAATTCGACCTGAATACGTACGTAGAGCCGCACAGTACTTAGTGAATTGTGACTTGTTTAAGGAAAATGCAATCAATTTAAATGAATCTTGGGATGTTGAAGAAGTTGACGATAATATAGAGTGTACGTGTGATGGAGGTGTTGCAGAAGAAGGAGACGAGGAAGAAACAGTTAATCCAGGAGGTACCGAGACCCTATTAGATGACAATCAAGACGTAATAGTAATGGCTCCTGGCGAAGGTCACGTCCCCAAATCGTTACTATTTGATGAAAATTTAGAAGAATTGGCGTTTATTAAAGTTCATTGTGGGATTAAGCGTGACTTTAAAATTAATTTGAGTCATGCAGAAATAATAAAATCGGAAATATCTAGATGTGACCGTCGAGCTGTACGACCAGACTACCTGTTTACTGTTCTAAAAAAACAACAGATGATTACAGTAAAGAATAGCATATCCACCTGCCTACGAAAAAAAACCGTCAAAGGGGCTCCTGTTCTGGCGTGTAATGTTTTGGATGCTAATCTATACATATAATAAAGCTGAAGAGGGTCGAAAGTCTGTACATGGAAGATAATCGAAAAAAAGTTGGCTGGGGATACTTAGAATCGATAACAGAACACGTTCCAACAATTTTTAGAATTTTTGTCTGTTTATCTGTTTATCTGTTTGTCTGTTTATTTGACCGCGCATCACGTGAAAACGGCTGAACGGATTTTGATGAAATTTTGTATAGAGATAGTTTGAGTCCCAGGAAAGGATAATATATAGTTTTAATCCCGAAAATCAACCCTGGTGGGGGTGAAAAGGGGGTTGAAAGTTTGTATGGAGAATGTTTAACCGCTGAAACGATTTAGATAGAAATGAGGATGGAGATAATTTGAGTCTCGAGAAACGTCATAGGATAGTTTTCAAACCCTTGTGGGGGTGAAAAGGGGGTTGGAAGTTGGTATGAGGATTTTTTTACCGCTGAACAGATTTAGATGAAAATTGGTATATAGATAGTATGGGTCTCAAGAAAGGACAAAGGATAGTTTTCACCCCGAAAATCAACCCTAAAGGGGTGAAAGGGAGTGGGAAATTTGTAGGTATAGGGAATTATTAACCGTAGAATCGATTTAGATAAAATTTGGTATGGAGATAATTTGAGCTCTGGACAATGAAATAAAATAGTTTTATCTCAGTTATCCCTTAAGCGGATGCAAAAGGGGTGGAAGTTAACATGGGGAAGAAACAACCAATAACCGCTGTACGTATTTAGATGAAATTTGGTATTGAAATAGTTTATAATTTGTTGGTCAAGGTGTTCATATTTATTAACCCGTCGATGCTTTAAATTTACCTTAACCCGCTCTTAAGAAATATTTGAAAATGTCATTAATGTCAAAGGGTTATTGCAGGTTCGAGGACTATTATATGACGGACAAAGATGCATGGCCCAAACCAGAAACTACTACAAAATCATCTAACATTTATAGGACACCGTTTAGGTAGGGAAATATATCAAACGTTTTGTGAAGCAGTCAGACTAGGATTTATTTTTCTTTATAATTAAACAGTAGGTACATTATCTGTCTCTCAAGCTGTTTTGATATGTCTTCTTGAAGAACTACGTATTATTTTGTATCTTTGAGATCTAATAATGTATTACTGTTTTGAAAAAAATAAGTCCCGTCGAGTTTCTTTTCGGTCATAATACTTCTCGGGCCAGAGGTGTAGGGTTAGAACCGGTGGTAGTTTTGGAACGAAGTTCCTTATCGGACGGTTCGCGGATGGGGGCTAGGCGAAAAAAAGTCACGTGACCGTCACGAATAAGCGTCACGTCACGAAAACGCGACACCCATAAGATTGAGAAACATAGAATAAAGTGAAGTGAAGTGAAGTGTAATGAAAAGTAAAAGTGAGAAGTGACAAAGTGAAAAAAGTCCAGAACCTAAAAGTAAAAAGTGTCAAAAGTGTCGAAAATGTCAAAAATGTCAAAAATGTCAAAATTTCATAATTTAAAAAATATTCAAAAATTTCAAAAAATTCAAAAAAATTCAAAAATTTCTTCAAAAATTTCAAAAATTTCAAAAATTTCAAAAATTTCAAAAATTTCAAAAATTCAAAAATTTCAAAAATTTCATAAATTCAAAAAAGAGACTTCTCGAAAAAGTCGAAAATAAAATAACATAACTTCGTTCCAACCAAGTGTTCCACACCAGTCACGTATTTTGTTCTCTGACGTTCATTAGTGCATTGTAATGTGCTTACATTGAAGAATAAATATCTTGATCTACATTAATATCATAAATCCTCTATTCCGCGTTCGGAAACCGTATGTAATTACCACCATTATTGCAACCAGTAACGTAACGTCAGTGTATTATCTGTGACAGTGTGGTAAACACGTATGAAAATTAACGTAATGAAAATGCGCCCTCCTCCCCGACCGTCGGCACGCCCCCCAAGCCCGCAATAAGGTTGGTAATGGCGGTGTAATGGCGGTTTTAATATGTGTGTAGATAAAGCAGTGTATGCTTCTGTGATCCGAGTCTTTTTTGGATGAAACTGATAGTTTCGTAAATATTACATCTGAAAGTTCAAAAAAGGGTTTATCCTCAATCTAACTTTTGAACCGTGGGTCCAAAAAAATATAAAAATAATAACGGTAGTGAGGCCTGATAACAACTTTCAATAAAAAAAACATATTGGATAAAATCGGTTCAGCCGTTTGTGAATAATCAGTCAAAAACGCATAGTAAAATGACGTAAGCGCCGCCAAATATCCCTTAATAAATGACCTTTTGAACGGATGTTTTGTAATCACCCCTTAAGGATTACGAGAAAATCCCCAGCCAGGTTATACGTAGCCTATAAAAATTTATTCAACGTCTAAAGGGGGGGGAGGGGGGTAGCCACTACACTCGATTGAGTTAAATTTTTAAATTTGCATGGGTCATGGTGCAACCGCGCCTGTTTTTACCTTTCATGCTTAGACTGATTTGACGGGAGGATCGATTTGGATGATATTTGCCGTGGACATGAACGTATAAATACAAAAGTGGTACTGTATCGTCCGATATACACCTACTACTCTATGTTGTTTATATCATGCCAAAAAAAAAATAAGGACAAAAAAAGGATTGATTTTTGAGTGTACTTTTATTTAGTGGTAATTGTTAAATATTTTATCAGGACTACTGTCCTCCAGCGTATCCATCTGTCAACTTTACTTCAAGTTCCGCCTCCAGGGTAGCAGGAGAGAAATTAGGGGTGAATTAGCCGCTTACTGACACAGACCGAATTCCATGCGGGCGGAGCCGCGGGCACAGCTAGTTATATAGATAATTTAGTACAACATGACGACGGCTATCGTGTTCTTCGGGGTGTGAGAAATTCCCCGTCTCATTGGGAGGCAGAGAAAAAGAAAGTTTTGGGAATGATAAGACAATTCGGAGTGCCTTCGTTCTTTGTGACTTTGTCTGCTGCGGAGGCCCAGTGGACTGAACTTCTGATAATACTGAAGGACGTTATCGATGGTGAAAAAATAACTGAATCTGATGCTGAAAGACTCACATATGAAACGAAGGCGCGCTTAATTCAATCTGATCCGTTTATATGTGCTACATATTTTGAAACCAAACTTAGAGAAATTCGCAAAACCTGGTCTTGTCCAGAAGGTCCATTTGGTAAATACAGAATTAGCCACTTTTATTATAGAATTGAATTTCAGCACAGAGGTTCGCCACATGCTCACATAATGTTATGGCTTGAAGAAGCACCGATTTTTGTACCAGGAAATTCGGATACTGTTCAAAATGTAGTTAAATTTGTAGATAAAATTGTATCCTGTGATAGTAACGAGACTACAGTTGACCTTCTTCGCCTTCAGACACATAAACACACCCACACATGTAGACCTAAACTTGATAGACCATGTCGCTTCGATATTCCATTTTTTCCTATAGATTGTACCACAGTGTTAGTGGAACTCCCAAAAGATGACACTTGTTATAATAGAGCCAAAGAGTTAGCTAAGAATATACAATCAATCCTACAAAGTTTGCCAGAAGAAATAAAAACATTTAAAGAGTTTTTAGACGTTTGTAATGTTACATATGATGATTACATTTTAGCTATTAGAAGTACTTTGAAAAGACCGAAAGTATTTTTGAAGCGATCTCCAAAAGATGTTTACATTAATTCATTCTCCAAGAAAATCTTAGAGTTACATCAGGCAAACATGGATATTCAGTACATCTTAGATCCATTTGCTTGCGCAGTGTATATTGTGGATTATATAAATAAAGCTGATAAAGGAATGTCACGTTTACTTCGAGATGCTGTAGAAGAGGCGAAGAAAGGAAAGAGTAGTGTAAAGGAGTCTTTACGTAGTATTTCAAATGTATTCCTAAACGCCAGTGAAATTTCTGCGCAGGAGGCGATATATTGTATATCCGGTCTTCCATTGTCACGAGCTAGTGAAGCAGAAATATATTTGAACACTAGTTTGCCCCAAGAAAGAGTACATATTTTAAAGAGTATGCCAGAAATTAGAAACATGGATGAAGATTCATCTGACATTTTCCGGAAAAGTTTTATCGATTACTACGCTAAACGACCTGTTGCTTTAGAAGACATTAGTTTAGCTTATTTTGCAGCCTATTTTGTTTATACGAAACGTTGTCCACGTACATCAGTAACACAACTAAATAATAGTCAAAATAGTAACTGTTCTCAAAGCCAAACAGATGAAGTGATTGGTAACTGGTGGTCATTACAAGATAATTTAGGATTTATACGACGAAAAACAAGACCAAGGATAATTCGTTTCAGACGTTTCAGTTTTTTAGACGATCCAGATAATTTTTATAGAGAGCAGCTTATGTTGTATATACCATGGCGAAATGAAGAAGAAGAATTAACTAATCCAGACCTAAACATAAAGGACAAATTTATAGAAATGAAGGAAAACATTAAACTTGAGAGTGAACAATTTAATAAATTAGGAGGACCAGAGCAATTCGAAAATTTATTGTTAGCTATTAGAAATACAGAGCTTATTGAAGAAAGTGAAGAAGAAGTTATCGGAAGGGGGCTTAATGAAAGTCCTTTTAATGACTTTGAATTTGAGACCCAGGTAGGAGACGTCGCCGAAGACATGATACCAGGTGGTAATCCAGGGCCACAGCTATGCGGTGACAGTTGTAACTATATAGCTTTACCTCCACAATTATCTGAAGATGAAGTATTAACTTTAACCAGAAAACTTAATTCTGATCAAAGAGACATATTATTTCACGTTACTCACAAAATATCTGATTCGTCGTCTCCTATTTATTTGTTTGTGAGTGGTGGTGCTGGAGTCGGCAAAAGTGTTTTAATAAGAGCTTTGTTTCAAACACTGACGCTTAGTTTTAATAGAGAACCAGGTTCTAACCCAGATGAGATAAAGATATTACTAACAGATTTTACTGGAAAAGCTGCTTTTGGCATAGGTGGCCAAACTGTTCACAGTGCATTAGGTTTACCAATTTCACAAGCAGGAAGTATTTTGCCTGAACTCTCACCAAGTGTTGCCAATACGCTTGCAACAAAATTATCGAAATTGCGATTAATAATTATTGACGAAATTTCAATGCTTGGGTCTAGAACTTTTCACCAAATAAACCGGCGGTTGTCAACAAATTTTTCATACATCAGTTTTATTTGCTGGAATATCAGTTATAGTTGTAGGTGACTTAAGACAATTACCACCAGTTGGTGATAATTGGGTGTTCCAACCTAATTCACGAAATCCTCTTGCCGAAATTTCGGGGACACCTATTTGGGATCTATTTTTACTTACCGAGTTACACCAAATAATGCGACAGAAGGACGATGTTGCCTTTGCTACGGCTTTAAATAATTTGGCAAGTGGAACCATGACGAGTGACGACATAGAACTGTTTAAAAGTCGTTGTTTTAGTCACTCTACGTTACCAGATGATGCTCGAGGCGCTGTCAATTTGTACGCTAGTAACAGAGAAGTAGACGACCATAACAGTAGAGCTCTGTCGCTTATGGACAGTGAAGGTGCTTTGTCATTAGCAATCGATTCTGTCTCAGGAGAACCAAATGTCACTATGAAGGAGAAAGCCTTAGAAACTGTTTCTAGGTTGTCAACTCAACAAACATATGGACTTCCTAAAAGTTTAACATTGAAGGTAGGGGCAAAATATATGTTGACAATTAACATAGACACTGCTGATGGTCTGACTAACGGTTCATCTGGAGTATTAACTGCTATTGATTTTGCTACTAACAAAATATCTGGTGAAAAACGGCCGTTGCGGATTTGGTTGAATTTCGATGAAGCTATTATTGGTAAAATTAAAAGAAATAAGGCTGCTAGTTCACTAAGTCGACATAAAAATAGATTAAATAGAAATTGGACTCCGTTAGAACCGGTCACATACACAATAAAAAGATATAAATCATCACATTTGCAAGTTCGCAGAAGTCAATACCCATTAGTTCCAGCAGAAGCCATCACCATTCACAAAAGTCAGGGTACAACATTAGAACGAGTTGTTGTCCATTTAAAACCTACGATTCAAAGGTCTATGATATACGTTGCTTGTTCTCGTGCAACTACAGCGCAAGGTCTATTTATAGTGACTGAATCGTTCAAAGCACCCCGCCCTCCAACTAGTAGAGATGCTATTGTAAAAGAAATGGCAAAGTTACGTGAGAAACCAATAGTACAAATTTTTAAATTTCTTAGAGAGCCCCATAATTTCACACAGATTATATACCATAATGTACAGTCTTTAAAAAAACACATACCGGATATAGCCAGTGACCCACAAATATTAGCATCAGACATATATTTTACATCAGAAACTTGGAGTTGCACTGAGGACTCATTCTCTCTACCAAATTTCGTAGAAATTGTTAGAACCAATGGGCCTAAGACAGCGGCCTCTAATCCTGGTTTTGGAATCTCAGCGTGGGTTAAACAAAACTTACATATCACATCTCCCAGAAGTTACTTCCAGCAATCCAGTACTTTTGGTCACGTTGAAGCAGTTTCATTCGAATATAATAATCATAGAATATTTGCATTATATAAATCGCCCAGGTGTACAAACAAAACTTTCATAGAGTTCATAAACAAAAATGTATTTTGCAACAACAATATGCCAACATTACTTTTTGGAGACTTCAACGAAGATTTTTTAAAAGACAATAGTATACTTCATGCAGAGCGCCGGATACAGGATGTTATTACCACCTTATCCAACAACGCGAGGAGGCACACAGATTGATAATATTTTTGGAAATATTACTTGTCAAACTGGAATATATATTAGCTTGTTTAGCTATCACAAGCCTATATGGGCTCGTATATAGTTAAATAACGTTTACTTATCAATAACTAAATTAAAAAAAAACACGAACTACAATAACTTTTATGTTATATGTTACTTGCTGCTACGGAACCCTTCATGGGCGAGTCCGACTCGCACTTGGCCGCTTTTTTTGTAATATTTTGTCTACTTTAGTAATAAAATGAGTATTTATTTTACATTGCAGTACAAACTGTATACGGTTTATATCAGGTAGCCCAGAATTGACGATCTCCTTTATGTTTATATTACTACACTATACAAGGTGTAACAAAAATGCTGGTGATCCGTTAAAGAGCATAATTGGTATCATAATCTATAGGTAATTATGAAAATGTAAGAAAAAATATTTTTCACGCAAAAGAAAAAAAATGGTTTTATATAGAGGGTCGGCCGGCTGGGATGTCATGTCCCATACAAAAAAAAATCTTTTTGGCGTCCAAAAAAATATTCTCCTACCTTTTCTTACTCGCAATACGATACCAATTAAGTATGCCCTTAACCGGATCACCACTATTTTTGTTACAACCTGTATCTAGGATGTTCTTATTCGTTTATCTACACTCATATTGTAAGTTCTCTAAAACGTGTTCGAAAACGGTAGGCAATGGCTAGCATTACCACGACCGATTTTACTATGATAAGCTTTTTATCCGTGGCAGTAACGTAAGTTTAACTTTTCATGCTCAATTATTGATGTGCTATGAGTTTTGATAACATAATGTACACCTGCACGCGCCCGCGCGGTCGCCGAGACGCTCCCCCCCGAACGCCGGCACAATCGAGTTGGCCATGGCGGTACAATGGCGGCCATTCTATGGTTTCCGAATAAGGCATTTAGAATAAATAATATGAGTGTAGATAAAGCAGTGTATGCAACTGTACGTAATTAGGCCTTATTACGTAACAGTTACATAAACTACTATAGTTATGTCTTTAATTTTGTTTCCATTTTATCTGCTTTGATTTATCTGACCCTAGTTGGCGGCTTGGAAATCTTAATAAAGAAATCACAGCTTGTGTATTTGTTCTTCTTCCCCATACCAAATCGAGTATCAGCCACTCTATTGTGAAGTAGAAGAAGTGTTCTACACTCACAAATATAACTAATGGAATAAAATTATATCCAGAGAATAGCGTCAGGAGTGGGTAAATGTGCTCGTTCATTACTATGCTGCGGCCGCATCTGGAAATATAAAATTAACGTGTTAAAATAGGTAATTATTTTGTTCAACGGCTTCACTCACATAATCAATCCTTAACATATTTTATACAAAATCATATCATAATATTTTAAGAGCGTAGATCTTTGTTACCGTATGATTAAAATTAGAAGTTTTACTTACGTGACGGCGTAGGCAGCTAGAAACGTAGTTAAGATGATGACTCCAAAAGTGAGATTTTTCGGTCTTCTCCTCGGCACCAGTAAGAGATCTAATATGATGATGAACAGAGTGCTGGTGTGGAGACAGTGCTGCAGCCACAGAGGCACCAGGACGTCCACCGCAGCTGGCGCCACCAGGTCGCGGTTCTTGGACCACAGCCTCCAGAACAGGATATCTGAGAACTGAGAATCAAAATAGTCAAACAAAAGTAATTGATAGCGTTACTAGATGGCGCTGTACATTATGCGGTAACTTTGGTTTGCTTAGTCATAAAACTATAAAATTATTTTTACCAATAAATAAACTAAACTAAACTAGCTCCCGTTCAGATGGCGCTTCAGACTTGAAGCCTCAAAAAGAATATAGACTGTGCTCTTCTAGTTCATACATACTCTCTGCTTTTTTACAACTGAAAATTTTTGCTAGTTTGTCACTCTGACCTCCATCCATTAAAAGGATAGAAGGAGATAATCGTTTGAGCTCAAGATGGTTGCGGCGTCTTTAGAATAGTTATTCTTATTTTGCTTATTTACTTAATAATAATAATGTTCAGTGTGTAATATTGATAGCTTATTGCGCGGTGACCTAACGAACAAGTGTGCAGCTAATGAAAAATTTGTCTCAAAACGCGCGTAACCACCCTTTAGTCGAACAAACGGTTATCCGGGGTCTCAGCCACCCACGTGTTTGTAGGGAGGCTATCACCTTACAATCAGCAAGGCCTCAACCGAACAATGTTGCTTGTATTTTATGAAAATTTTATAAAATGAAAATTCTACACCTCGACATTGGCAGAATTCTTCTTGCTAAAATCGGCGAGGAGTAATAGCCATAAAAAAAGATAGTATAGCAATCTACATGGGTTTTGTTGCTCTCATTATTGACTCATATCTGACGTGGACAGCTCTTAGTCTATAGACTAAGAGCTGGCCACGTTAGATATGAGTGATATGACATTCATATGAACTGGTCATTTTGGATTTATAATAGTCATAGCTATACTAGTAGCAAAACGACCAGTTCTTGTTAACACATAAATGAGATGTAAATTAATTGATTCACGTTTATAAAGCGGAATAGACCACTTTTTAGGGTTCCGTAGTCAACTAGGAACCCTTATAGTTTCGCTATGTCTGCCCGTCCGTCCGTCCGTCCGCTGATAATCTCATTGACCGTTAGCACTAGAAAGCTGAAATTTGGTACTAATATGTATATCAATCACGCCGACAAAGTGGTAAAATAAAAAGTGGACACAAATGTTTTATTAGGGTACCTCCCCTATACGTAAAGTGGGGAGTGATTTTTTTTTTATTTCAACCCTAACGCGTGATATATTGTTGGATAGAAAATGAATAGGGGTTTAGTAAAATCATTTTTTGATAATTTAAATATTTTCGGAAATAATCTCTCCAGAAGTGAAAAAAAAATGTGTCCCCCCCCCCTCTAACTTTTGAACCATAAGTTTTAAAAATATGAAAAAAATCTCAAAAGTAGAACTTTATATAAACTTTCTAGGAAAATTATTTTAAACATGATAGGTTGAATACTTTTTGAAAAAAAATTACAAAATAATTTCTGAACTAAGTTTGTAATTTAACCGTATAAGCGGTGTTTATTGTACCTGTAATTTCTACAAAATCACAATGAAATGACGTGCTTTCAAATAAAGTTTTGGAAAAACCCATTTTTTTTTACTCTTAAGTGGGGACACTTACTGTATGACGGACGGAAAACTACGGAACCCTACACTGAGCGTGGCCCGACACGCTCTTGGCCGGTTTTGTTACTGATTTTCAATCCTATTTGCTGGCTTTAAACTACGTCGGGGCCAATTTTGGCTGATATATCACAAGCCGTAATTAGGGGGCTACAGGGGCAACTTTCGTTTAGAAATTGACCCAACAGCATATGTTACATGATTAGTACCTATTTCACACTTCATCTTATCTATTTACTTTTTGTTATTCCATTAAAGTACTTATAAATAGTCGCCGTTCACGGCATTTGACTAAAACATGCATATTTTTTGTCTGAAGTAAACTTCCGAGTGCTCGTCACTGTCCTAATAGGTACTCTTTATCTACAGGAAACATCCTGTAATACGGGCAATACATTAAAACTTAGATTCTACACCTCAAATAATAAAACTTTTTTTTACAATTTGAAAAAAAAAATGTATTCTTTAGATTGTCTCTTTTTTATACAAACTAAATAGTATTTTCAATGTACGTTAAAATCCGTCTAATTGAGATTTCTTGAGAGTCTTGTCACCCTACAAACATAATCATCTTATTTCGCAATACATTGCGTGTTCGAATAAACTTAGTGTCATCAAACCTCAAGTTATTTTTCAAAGTCGCTGTACAAACATTGTCTAATTTAAGGCTCCTTATTCTCTAAAAGGTCGAAAAACTCTATTAATTAATGAAAAATATTTTTTCATATTTTACTCGTTAAAATGTAATATTTGCTTCAATGTCCGTCGAGATAAAGAAATGAACTATTATACTCGTATGCACCAATATTTGATTTAAAAAAAACAAGTATTTTTGCCATAGCCTTCGAAGAAAATATAGCATTTCGCGAGTTTTGGGAATAAGGCCTCTAGAGTAGAATCTACGTTTTAACGTATTCCCCGTATTACAGGAAACACCCGTAACATCATTCGCAATAAATCTGACAGCCGGCTGTCACATATTAAGCTTTAGGACATTTACCTTAACTAACTAAAAGGGAAACTTACACAAGTAGCCGGGAACAGGATACTGGAGAAACACACGAATCTAAATTTGTTAAGAATTGTGACGTGTTTGGCGCTGCTGGTGCCGCTGAGCTCGCGCCAGTCACAGTAGATGCAGATTGGCGTATACACTAACGATATTAACTGCAATCATATACAATAACATTCATATTACAATAAAAGTCAGCTATTTGAAATAAAATGGCTTACTATACCTGCCGATTGAGTACCTGCGGCAAATTTAGCTGGCACTTGACGGCGATATGTTGTATTAAATACCATCCTATTGATATAGGTAATTTTTTTCTGTGTTTAAAGCGTTTATTTTGCACCTTGTATAACATTTATGAAACCATACAATACTATTTCACGTGTTTAATGGAATTGAAAATATCATAGATCATTAAAAATGCAATAAAGAAGCATATTTGGTACAGCTCTGCGTCCGAAAAAAAAAACTTGAATTTTTATTTGTTCGAAGATGGTCTAAGGGTCAAAGCAAACGTCCGGTGGACGACACGGCTGCCTGACTCGGCGACCTGACCGAATCACACACGCGCACGTCCGGTTGACGTATTTTGACATTTATTTATTTATCGTATGGCTACATGTCACTGGATATGGATAGCCATTTCTTCTCTGGGGTAGTAGTAGTCGGAAAGCAGATGATGAAGAAAATCCAGTGAGTACTGCGAGGTCCGGATGGGACAGTGCAGTTGCCAAGTTTGTTACTCTTTTAGCACCACCCAGGGATCACGTGTAGGGTTGTCTAAGGTGTTTCCTACGGACGCAGAGTAACATTTTGACATGACATTAGGTTTTGAAACCGCACGGCGAGGAACCGTGTCTCGTATTTAGTATGAAAAATGCGCCATCAGGCGACCTGATTGGGTGACCGTATACGGCGACCTGACATGCAAACCGAAAGTTTGCTTTGACCCTTACAGACCTTATACTGTGTAAATTACAATTTTTAGCGATTGTTTTTACAGTGCATGGTGCTTTGGTTCAAACGACCATAGGATAGCCATAGACCAGGCAAACCGTCTAAAAAACTAACTAAGGCAACTTACATTAAACCACGAAGTAATCAACAGCCAGCGGTTGTGATGATACAGTCTCACTAAAGGGTCCTCGGACACTGTAAAGTCTATCCGAAGTGATATAAACGCAATAACAACCATATAACAGTATGTCAAACTGTAAAACCACAATCTTGTTCTCAATAAATATTTTTCACTTGTCCGAAGGCTGTTGCTTAAATACTCATCTAGTATTTTTGACATTGTGTTTGATTTGTACCTAGTTTATGAAAATGCTATCAAAACTTGTTCACTATGGAAAATAACAACAAGAACTGAGAAGAGTGTGCCATAAAGCACGTATTTATGGTGAATCGTTAAACTCGTTTTACGTTTTTTTCCTGGTATACTTAATTAATGAGACCCGTGGTCAGAAAGCCACACCTAAGTAACTAAGAGTAACACTAACCTGTTTTTTCTGTCAACAAATTACGTCAAGAGTCGTAGTAGACGTAGTCGCAGATGGTAAAAAAATGCTTATTTAAATATAGGTACCTGCATTAAAATTACTGAAAGCTGCAGCCAACCCTACATGTATTAAAATGAACAAGAGAATCTGAACCTGTTGATTATACGTAGATAGATGAAGGTCAAAGAGAAATTTCTTATTGTAAATCTTACTTAGGCAATGAATTAAATAAATGACATAATTCATAAACTAGACTCGGCTTATCTGCTAGGTAACCACCTGGATTGAAGTGTTGATTTGTAAATTATTGTACCTATAGTTATTTTAGTAGGGGAGCCCATGATGCTAAATTTGGATTCACTTGAGCGTCGTCAGGATCTAGACCATTTTGAAGACTATATTGTAAGAAATAAGTTAATATAATGTTTATACTTTTACCGGCAGGAGTAGTTTCTATAGGCTTTCAAGATTTTAAACAACCAAAAAGTCACATGTACTTCTCAAGCGCGTCAGATATTGAAAATGGAGGCTTCCGACGACGTGTTGAAGCAGTATGATAATGTAACAAAATGAATGATGGAAATTAAAAAGGTTTTTTTTTTCTCTTTAAAGTAAATTCCTATGTTATAACATATATAGAAGGCGCCATCTTTATCTATCTAATTAGAAATAAAATGTAAATATCAAATATCATATCATTATTAATTGTTAGAGTAGTCTAATTTCTACTTCTTTTCCTCAGATGTGTGACACCATATTATTATTCAGTGAGACTGCCAGTGAGAAAGCCATGACACGAGGTATGCAGTAAGGTCCGTTTCAGCCAGGTACAGTCACCGGCAATAGTATCTTCCTACACGAAGGCCGCAAAAATATGCTGTACGAGTACGCGTTTGTCGCCTAAATTCAATGTTGTCCTTCTCTCATTAAGTGTCATAACAAACTGTATATTAACTAAAGTAAGGAACTTTGAAGGATTAAACTTACTGAATCACAGAATATTTTTTCAACTTTGCAAATTCTTAATTTTATAAGCGATTAAGTCTCGTTTGAAACTAATAACTAAAGTCAAACCGGCTGTACCAAACAAGGGCGTTCGACGTTCCGTGGTCGATCATCTAATTCCACCAAGTACTAAGTATAATGCTCTATTTGCCCTTATGTGCCCAAGAAACATCGAAGCGTTGACCAAAAAACAGAAACTTCTATCAATTTGTTATGTTATAATATAAGCAATTTAAGGCATCATAGGTTCATAGGTGAAGTCAGGCTCAGAATTTTACGGAGCTCTGTAAAATATCTAAATCGTTTCACAATTTTATATAAAACGTAAGTCACGTTCATTGCTATTATAAAGTAGTATGGCCTGTTGTCCAAAAATAATCAGATAAATTCTGCAAAAGTTGTTCCGTGCACAATAAGGAATCGGAATAACTTGAAATAACATCTAACGTGTCGATGCCGAAGTTAGACGAACAAAAAACTTTTTACTAAAAAAAGATAAACCGACTTCAAAAAGGATAAAATAAATTATTATATTATTTATATGCGTTACAAACTGATATGTTTGAAGTCGGTGCCAAGCCAAAAAGTTACAATACCGGTCAAATCAGCTTCAAGTCTGAAAATCACAAAACAGTTAATACCAACGAGGCGTTCAGTGAATTGTTCTTCATACTATAGAACTAATTCTGGTATTGACTGTACGTAGGTTTTCATTCTAGTACAGAAAGAAAATATAATCATGCGTCTTATGATGTTTGTTGTTTACTAGTTGTCGGACTAACCATATCTTGAACGGAGCCCGTGCTTCGGTTTGAATTATTTATTCTACTTCCTCTAAGGTGTTTTATCGAAGTGTAAAAGAATTCAATGGCTAGATTGATTTTTCTATAGTCAGACACACTGGGTGTCTGGGTCACACCTTTTCAGTAGAAAAAGGCACGATATTTAAATTTTCTATTGTTGACCATACGTGTTTTTTATTTTTATTTGCCGCCTTTTTCTGATTATTGACAAAGTAGACGTGTATAAGAGAATATATACATAGGTACCACATTTCATCAAAATTGTATTAGTAGTTTAGACGTGAAAATGTAACAGATAGATTCATATTCACTTTTTCAATATAAGTAGGTATCGATATGTTTTGTGATTTTCAGACTTGAAGCTGATTTGACCGGTATTGTAACTTTTTGGCTTGGCACCGACTTCAAACATATCAGTTTGTAACGCATATAAATAATATAATAATTTATTTTATCCTTTTTGAAGTCGGTTTATCTTTTTTTAGTAAAAAGTTTTTATTTTTCCATTTTTAGTGGTTATATAATTATCATAATCGGACAACGGATCTCGCAATAATCGGTGAAGATATATAAGAAAAAGTTCATATTACGTAACTCAATGTAAGGAAAGTTCCACTTATCATATGTGGTATTCATCATTAGGTCCACTCCATCAAATTAGTGGTTTTCGAGAGGAAATGCTTGAGTTGCTTAAAAAAACAACCAAATCACCATACATGTGCCTTTAAAAATTTAGGAGTTCCCTTAATTCGTCATGGATCCCATCATCAGAACAGCACCAGATTAATGCACTAAAGCACTTAGTTACCTGGGTACTCTTGGAGCTGCACACGTAATGCGCTTTATTTCTAAATACCCTCTGTTATGTTTTATTAGTTTTAATTAATCACTAAATTTAAATTTACGCATTAGTGCTTTTTGGTGTTAATGTAATTGTATTCTGCTTATAGTCTAACTCTTAAGAACCTATACACATATAAAGTTGTTACCTACATATATAAAGTTGTTCCTTATGTTATGATAGTGGATGATTAATCTCACTTCACCGTAATACAGTTTTTAACTAGTACGGGGAGTGGTGGGCATTGTCACACTCAAATATAGTAACTTTCAACTTAAATAATTAGTAAGTAAAGTACTGTACCTTACCTTATGTACCATTTGTTGTTGGTTTAATAAAGTTATTTTTATTTATTTATTTATTTAATGTGGAACCATCTCAGAGGTAGTTACTTTCAGACAAAAAAAGAATTCCTGAAATCGGATTACGGGTCTCGGAGTAATCGCTGAACATCCCACATTTAAAAAAATCATCATCATTATCATCAAAACAATTATCATCATGACATTCACATCATCAAATTGGTGGTTTCCGGGAGAAAACCCTCGAGTTGCTTAAGAAGACACCCAAATCACCATACATATGCCTTTATAAATTGAGGAGTTCCCTCAATTCCTCATAGATCCCATCATCAGAACAGCACCAGATTAATTTGGGACCAACCTGGAAGTACATCCTTACAAACATAAAAATAATTATTCAAATCGGACCACGGGTCTCGGAGTAATCGCTGAACATCCTACATTTAAAAAAATCATCATCATCATCAAAACAATCATCATTATCAGGTCCACTTCATCAAATTGGTGGTTTTCGAGAGAAAACTCTCGAGTTGCTTAAGAAAACACCCAAATCACCATACATGTGCCCTTAAAAATTGAGGAGTTCCCTCAATTCCTCATGGATTCCATCATCAGAACAGCACCAGATTAATTTGGGACTACCTTGGAAGTACATCCTTTCAAACATAAAAAGAATTATTCAAATCGGACCACGGGTCTCGGAGTAATCGCTGAACATCCTAAATTTAAAAAATCATTATCATTATCATAAAAACAATCATCATTATCTGGTCCACATCATCAAATTGGTGGTTTCCGAGAGAAAACCCTCGAGTTGCTTAAGAAAACACCCAAATCGCCATACATATGCCTTTAAAAATTGAGGAGTTCCCTCAATTCCTCATAGATCCCATCATCAGAACAGCACCAGATTAATATGGGACCACCTTGGAAGTAGACCCTTTCAAACAAAAAAATAACTATTCAAATCGGACCACGCGTCTCGGAGTAATCGGTGAACATACATAAAAAAAAAAGCCCAAACCGAATACAGAACCTCCTCCTTCTATGAAATTGAAGTCGGTTAAAAAGTCAGACTGATATGATACATATTTTTTTTTTTATTCTTTCTAGTTGTTGCTTTCTTACTTTAATCAAACTTTCTGCGTTATTTTATAAAGAAAGCATTAGACAGGCCATATTTAAAAAAATGTACTGATTAGTGAATACGTATGTACTTATATATTTAACATTTAAATAATTATATGTACCTAAACATGTTAAAACCCTTTTCTAATATCCTTAGTATATATTTTTTTATAAAATGGAGTCTAACCTGGGTTCTTCGTAATGTGGGTTGATTGTCGACTATCCACCGAGATTAGGACTTAAGGAGTTTTCTTATGTATTTAGGTACTTAAAGTTTCACATTTGGAGGTTGCCTGAATCTGCTGAAACGTCAGAAAAGCAATTTTAAACAAACCAATCAGGTGAGATGGGCGGGAGCGCTCTCGGACGTGTACAGGTTGGACAGCGGGGTGCGGCAGGGTGGACTCACTTCACCGCGCTTGTTCAATCTGTACATGGACGAGCTTATTGCTGGACTCAGCAGCACGAATATCGGATGTTCGATTGATGGCACCACGATGAATAATATTAGTTACGCGGACGATATGGTGCTGCTGTGTTCATCAATCAGTGCGCTAGTTAAACTTTTAAAGGTGTGTGAAGAGTATGCGGTCGCCCACGGTCTGAGGTACAACACAAGTAAGAGTGAGCTGTTAGTCTTTAAAGCAGGTAACAAGGCCTTCGACTCATTACCACCGATCAGCTTGTGTGGTGCTCCTCTTAAAAGGGTGTCACGTTTTAAGTATCTCGGACACTGGGTGACCGATACTCTCCAGGTCGACGCTGATATGGAGAGGGAGCGCAGAGCATTGGCGGTGCGCTGTAACATGTTGTCTCGCAGGTTTGTACGGTGTGGTAGGAATGTCAAAATAACGCTGTTTAAAGCCTTTTGCCAGACCTTTTACACGTGCAGCCTGTGGACAAATTATACAAAAAAGGCTTTCAATGCCCTGCGCGTCCAGTTCAACAATGGGTTCAGAATGCTATTGGGACTGGTTCGCGGAGGCGCGCACTGACGGTCTCAGTGCGATATTAAGAAAGAGAACGGCCTCCCTAATTCGTCATGTGCGTGACAGTTCCAACAGCCTTCTGCGCCTAGTGTTAGAGTCGCCTGCTTGCGCCTTCTGGAAACATTGGGACTGTTCACATGTCTTCCAGAGGTTTAGTATATAATTTCAAATTTCAAATTATTTATTTCATGTAACTTTGACACATATTACATTAGTAGTACTTAGAAACTAAGGGTTAGTTAAAACTACAGCAATATATATTATATATATCTACATTTCTAATAAAATAACTAAATATAACAGACGCTCCAATTCCATGCTACCACAGTATTTGACAGATTGGGGAATGTAGCCCCTCACAGTGTAGCATTATAGGACAGTTAGGTTTGTCTGCTATCATTCTTAGGACGATGTTGGGACTGTCACGCACCCGGCGCACCAGGGACGCGGCACGCTTGCGTAATGTTGCCTGAAAACAATCGACATGTGCCTCTGCGAACATCCCTGATGCGCTACAGAAGCGAGGCAGTCCCACCATCACCCGGAACGCGTTGTTAAACTGTACTCGGAGTGCGCTATAAGCTCGCTGCGAATATTGAACCCAAAGGCTGCAAGTATACAAGGAGGTACAGAAAGCTCTAAATAGCGTAATTTTCACCTCCCTTGAGCAGCCTACAAACCTTCGAGCTATCATATTCGCACGCACTGACAGCGCCCTCCGCTCACGTTCGATATCTATGTCATCCTTGAGGTCAGACGCAACAATATGGCCCAGATATCTACACTGACTTACTCTGTCCATTGGACTGCCATTGAGGTAAATTGCAGGATATTCCAAGGCTGTATTGCGTTCGCCCCCAAAGATCAAAGCCTGGCTCTTTTTTTCGTTATACCTAAGACCGTGACTAGCCGCATAGGCCTCGCATACTGTGAGCAACCTACGCATGCCGCAAACCGAGGCACTCAGCAGCACCATGTCATCTGCGTAACTTATGTTATTCACGCAGACTTATATGACAGCCGACATGCATGCTGCTGAGCGTCTCGATCAGTTCATTTGTTGTTCGTTCGTTGGGGAACTCAAATCACCCTGCCTGACCCCGCACTCCAACCTGTACTCGTCCGACAGTGCATTTCCCCACCTAACGCTGTTGACCTGGTTTCCATACCAGTACCTGAGTATACGTACCGTTTCAGGTGGTGTACTGGTTTTTCGTAGTTTTTTCCACAGTAAATCATAGGAAACCAGGTCAAAAGCCTTAGATAGGTCCAGAAAACAGGCTAAAATAGGAGTCTTGCTCTTGACATAATACCTGACAGTATGCTTAAGACACAGTATTGCGGATTCGGTAGACAAACGCGGTCGGAAACCAAATTGGTTGTCATGCAATTTTATTATCTTACTCAACTGTGAATTAAGCACACTGTCAAATATTTTGGCTACAATCGTCGCTAGAGATATCGGCCTATAGTTAGTTTTGTCTGCCAAATCCCCAGTTTTATTTTTTACTACAGGTACGACGATTGTACGCATCAGATCGTTAGGCAGATACGAGTGTCTCAAACAAAGAGTAAAAAACATCGCCAAAATCCTGGATATATGAGGACCAGCATTCTGAAGGTGCTCGATACTGAGCCCGTCATGGCCCGGAGATTTGCCTCTGGACATTGATTTGATCGTGTTTTCAATATCTTTGGCCGTTACACTAGGACCTACCTTTTCATCGGGCTCAGCCTCGAGCCCCTCCACTAAAGATGGACCCAGGGGGGACCTCAAGAAGAAATGGTCTTTAAACTGGTTGGCTATAGTCTTAGGGTCGCCCACACCATCAACACTAACCGGGTAGCCAGCCACAGGCTTCATTTTGTTTGTGGACCTCCAAAACTCACGAAAATCCTTCTTAGAGTGATGAGAGGTTATAATGTCCAGTTTGATACGGTTTTGATTATCTTGACACCATTTTAAACGTGATTTAAAGATCTTACGACTGTTATGCATTTCCTTAAAAAGATTGCCACTAGCCGGTCTCCCCCCTTGTGTCCATTCGTGAAAGCTTTGCCTAGCCATCCGGTGAGCATCACTGACATATTTATTCCAACCCACTACCTGTTGTTTTGCCTTTTTCCGTTTCTTACCCCTCCCTTCCGCCGCTGCTTTCCTAAGGACATTGATTACATTGTAGTAAATCCCGTCCAGAACTTTTTTATGCTCAGAGTTCTGACAGTATTTATCCCCACAAATCCTAAGCTCAGCCGGAAAATCGATAAGTTTTAGCATTTGATGACATTTATGATGGTACATATCGACTTGCTCTGGGGTCCTTTCTCCCCATATCACATTGTTATTTTCGTTTGCCGGAGCGCAGCCGGTCACTCTAGGAACTACAATATAATACAATATAATATAATATAGTATAGGTTTTACTAACATAGTTTTAAGGGAATGTATACTAACACTATGGACATATGATCTGAAATAAATTATTTGAATTTGAATTTGAATAAAAACAAGGTCTCGCTTATCTCGACCTTATGAATCTTATTGCCGATATCCCCAACAAAATAGCGGAATTTATTTGGGATTTAAGATAAGAATGTCAAGTTAATTAAACTTTACGCAATAATTTAATCCCTTTGTTCATTAACTACTATTTGAAGTAAAGTGGAGTAGACTTTGATAAATAGTTTCGACGTAGTTTCAACGGATGTGTCGACTCGAACATGAGAAATTACTTGAATTGTATGAGTAAGTAATAATAAAAATGTGAATAAGTATAAACAAATCGATTTACCGACGCACTTTAATCACACACTTTTATAAAACAGATTTGTAGTAAGTACGACGGAGAGCTAGGCACGTCAAATATGACACTATAATGAGAGCAACGAAGCCCCTCTAGTCAGCTTGCTATACTATGCTTATTTATAGATCTGGATATATGGCAGCTGTAAATGGTGAAAGTCAAATAATGCAAACCACTTCAAAAAAACAAATCCTAGAGTTTTGGGTTGGATGCAATATTACGATAAATTATAAAAATAATTAGATTATTAAGATTATATCATTGCCAAAAGATTCTGTTGGGCGAAAGTGGTAACAAACGACATATAATATAATTCATAGTTTGTCACCTACTTACTGTTTTGGTTTCCGTAATAATACGCACTGTTTTTTGTTCTAATATTAAAGTATAGATAGGCCCTGTTATAACTGAGACAAATTCGGCAGTTTTTACCTATTTTGGTAAAAACCAATATTCCAATACAAAATTTTTGCTAGTCCGTCAATCTGACCTCCACCCATTAAAAGCTGCCAGATGCCCGGATCTAGCAATAAAGATGGTATAGCAATCTAATCAGACGGGTTTTGTTGCTCTCATTATTGTGTCCTATCTGACGTAGCCAGCTCTTAGTCCATAGCAACAAAAAAAAAGTATTACTAACTTATTTGAAACTAATATTAATCGACTTTTGAACTTTCAAACGGAGTAGGGGTCTTTTCGATTTTGCTCAATGTTCAAAGGGTTCCGTGTAGTTGCCGGCCCGGCACAATATATGTACATACACCCATTCCATATTATGTGGCACTTTATGTCCTTTTACTATAAAATAACAACTTCTTGCGGTAAACCAAAATAGTGGAGTATGGGAACGCCTTTTTAACCCATAAAAATGACATAAATCACAAGTCCGATTTTATTTTGTGACCTGTTAGAATACGTTACGTACGAATAATAAAAAATATTTTCTAACAATTGTTAGCATTGCGCTAGGTATAATACATGCATTTGTTTGCTACACATAGAAAAGATTATGTAAGTTTTATTTTTCTCCACCAGGCTATCGCTTTTTACTCTTGGAACATAACTTAGAGCATAAGTCGTCTTAGCCATTTATAATTCACTATAAAATATACGCGCTACGGGCCGTTTCAAAATTCACTCTTAGTACTTGAAGATGGAGACCTAAGCTCTCCGAAACATGTCGCGCGAAGTGACTGAAGTGACGTGAGTGTAACCTTTATATTTTAAAGTGATAGTATGTCTCACGAAAGTTTAAATTTAATCATTTATAATTCGTTTACAATTCAAGGTCATTTATATTTTGACAAATTGTGTCCGATTATGCTCAAATAATCTATTGATCAAACTGTTATAAAATGACAGATGATGTTCAAATAGTTGAATGCAATAGCATGGTAAAGAAAAATATATCTTGTATAATCTTTTCTTGTTGTTATAAACAAATATCTATAAATACCTAGCGTGACGTCAAAAACTATTAGAAAATATTTTTTACTATAAGTAATCATATCATATTCTCTAACTAAAAAAGAAAATCGCACTCGAAGCTCAAAACTGTTCGCGTACTGTACTAAAAAACGGCTCGGCCGATTTTATTTAATATAGTTTTCTTTAAAAGTACCTACTTAAAAGTTAGAGGGAGGGAGGACTTTTTATTAAAAAAACCGGCGAAGTGCGAGTCGGACTCGTGCACGAAGGGTTCCGTACCATCAACTATAAAAACAGCAAAAGTTTATGTCTGTTGTATGGGAGCCGCCTTAAATAGTTATAGCGGAAAAGAAATACATCATCTGTGAAAATTTCAACTGTCTAACTATCACGGTTCATGAAATAGCAGCTTGTTGCCATATAAAAAAGGAAAAAAAAATCATGTCTGTTGTATGGGAGCCCCCTTAAATATTTATTTATTCTGTTTTTTACTATTTTTTCTTATAGCGGCAACATAATTACATCATCTGCGAAAATTTCAAGTGTTACGGTTCATGAGATTCAGCCTGGTGACAGACGGACAGGCAGACAGACGGACAGCGGAGTTTTAGTAATAGGATCCCGTTTTTACCCTTTGGATACGGAACCCTAAAATGTGACTTTATTAAACTATTGTTTCGCCGACCCCCTATAATTTTTGAAAGACCTATCCAACGACACCTCATACAAATATATTCACCCCCACTTCAAGTGTATCGAAGGGTTACCCCCTTTTGTTCTTAACCTTATTTTATCCCTTACCCTATCTTTACTTATTTCACCCTTATATATATTTTTTGTATTTTATCCTTTTCTCGGCGTAATTAATACACATATTCATACCAAATTTCAGCTTTCGAGTGCTAACGATCACCGAGCTGGGTTGCGAACAGACGGACGGACATACTATAAGAGTTCCTAGTTGATTATGACTACGGGATACTAAAGAACGGCACTTTAATTAATCGTCATGTGTTAATCGGTAAGTACCTATAACACCTACATGTGTAAAAAAGTTATGTCACATAGGTACCTAATGGTTACCTTGTTTTACTCGCTCATGTGATAAATTATATGTAATCAGAATCACAATACGAACCAGTTTCTCAAATAACACCTTAAAACAGGTTTGAAATCACATTTTCCTCATCTTACTCGTACTACATACATACTAACTGTCCGCGAGGGTAAGTAGGATTCTGCTAAAAGTTCGTCGTAACAAAGTGCGTCATCAGTGTCATCAAGCCAAAACTTGGTTAAACAAATTGTTAAATCTGCCCAAAATTATCCATTGAAATATCCACCTTACAAATCTAGGCACGAAGGTCGATATTCTATGGAGGGTTTTGTGTAAAATCTTCATTTCAAATAACTTATCTACAAAATACTTCTGCGCTTTAAAAATACCGTTAGAGGCGTCATAATTATGAGGCAAGTATGGCGGCAAGTATCTTACACATTCTTTGCAGTTTGGAGATTCCCTATATATTCTTGACTTACTTTTATTGAAAAAATTAAATAATTTTTCTAGTAGGTACTTAATAATCAAAGTGGTAGGCACTTTTGCGATGGGAGCATCTTGAATGGGGTTATAGACATGTTATCTATCTATCTTCTAAATATATAAAAGAAGAAACTGACTGACTGACTGACTGACTGACTGACTGACTGACTGACTGACTGACTGACTGACTGACTGACTGATTGATTGACTGACTGACTGACTGACATATCAACGCACAGCCCAAACCGCTGGTTCTAGAGATTCCAAATTTGGCACGTAGGTTTCTTATAAGGTCTAGGGATGCACTAAGAAAGGATTTTTCAAAATTCACCCTAAGGGGGTAAAATGGGGGTCCAAAGTTTGTAAGGCGAATCAAGATTTGTTAGACTATTTTAATCGAAACTTCACAGGAGTATTCCTAACAATAAATGAGTAAACACGTGTTTCAGGTTTTTTGAAAATTCAACCCCCAAAATGCGGGCAAATGTGGTCACAAAGTCTGAAAATCAACACGGGTATCGTATCCTATTTGAGTACTTATAGTACGCGGGCGAAGCCGCGGGAAAAGGCTAGTAGATAATAGATATGGTTAAGTTTTTAATGTTTTTGTACCGATCTAGACACACGGCAGTGTTTCCGCCAAGTTCGAGCAAAAAAAAAGCGACACACCGGCCGTGGGTTATATTACACGAACCATTTCGGGCCAATTTCGACCACCCTATAACTCAAAACATATTTTATCTATGCATATGAAATTTCGAGTGTCTGTTGACATCCCCTTAATTGTCTAGAATACAAAATTTCATTATTCTACCTATAGCAGTTCTTGAGATATTGACGTCAGAAAATCGCTATTTTTACTATACACTCACTGACTCACTGGCTCACTGACTCATCAAAAACCTAGACCACTTCCAATGGTCGTACTGACTTGAAATTTGGCATGGAGATAGGTCTTAAGGTCAAAGTAAAGGGAAAAATCTGAAAACGGCCAAGTGTGAGTCAGTTTTAAAAATAGCGAAGGTGTAACTTTGTTCTACTATGAAGTCATAATGAACTAAGTGGGTCTATCTTCCAATGGTCGTACCGACCTGAAATTTGGCTCGAAGGTTTGTCTTTAGGTCGAAATAAAATAAAAATCTGAAAACGGCCAAGTGTGAGTCACTTTCGAAAACAACGAATGTGTAATTTTGTTCTACTATAAGTAGGTATGGAGTGGAAATGAGATAAGACTTATTTAAATTTAGATACATACCAATTTAAGACAATACATGTTTGTCTTAAAGACAAGAACAATAAAATTGTTCACCACTCTGTGTGTGTCTGTTGCGGGAACCGAACCCACGATTTACGAAGTACAAAGCAGGTCACTAGGTACACTAGGTGCGCTAAATCAGTCAAACAAAAATGAAAAGACTATTTTTTCTCGCATAGTCTAAATAATTTCTAATTTTACAACTAATAAAATCGCAGATTCAAGAACATGGAAATCATATATACTCTAAGATGGAATTATATATACTACTACCCATCTCACCCTCCGATACGCCACGGGATGAGATGGGATGGTGCACTTCTAGGGCTACATAATAAGCCACCAATTATAATACCTACTGGTAGATATGCATCTTTAATTTTTTATCATTATTCCCGTTTTGTTTTTAAGTCAGCATTTGTAAATTTTATGTTTAAACTTTATTTATTTTACATTAATGTATAAATCATAGGCATGCACGTTTTGAAGTATTTACCTCGTCGGATTCAAGAGTTAAATGCATGATTTTTTAATTTACCCATTAGAGTTCGCATTTTTTTACCACCGTCCTGAGGGCTTAGCCAAGATGACAATCGTTTGCAGAAAACGAATCGAAACGCTATCCGTCTCTCTATCGCACTAATATGGAAGAGTGAGCGAGAGCGGGTAGCGTTTCGTTTCGTTTTCTGCAAACGATTGTCACCTTGGCTAGAGGGCCAGATCTAGAAATTATGGCGATTTACGGTGTTTTATGGAAGCAAAAAACGTAACATCCCCATTTTATCACAAATTACTGTAATTTAGAGCATTACAAATGCGAGACTAAAACTCCCTCATTTCTAATATGTGTAGTTTTGAGAAATATTTTTTTTGAAAATCTTGATTCTGACACCCGGATATTACGAAAAATAATTATGTATTGCAAATTAAGTAACAAACTTTTCTGATGTCCAAAGTGTTGGATAAACCTTTAAAAAATGTACATTTAGAGGTAATTACAACCTTTCTAGGTACATTTGTTATAATGATATTAATATTTAACGATTTTGGTTTTTTATTTTTGTTCCATATTCCACCGTAGTCTATCGCGATATATCTAAGGCAGCTTCATTATTATGTCTTCTATCTACCCTATTTTTTACAAGATCTAATTCCATGGAAGATTTAATCTACAGTCGATTAAAATTTTCAGTCAGGGCTGCCACTACCAATATCCGGATTTACCTGGATATAAAAAACACAGTATATAGCGAATGCAATAACCGGTAAATTTTCAAAGCCGGGTATTCGATCGGTTATTGTCAAAAAATATCCGGTTAAAACCGGGTATACTACAATTACGAGTATGTGATTTTTTTGGAAGAAACGGCTAAAAATGTCTATTATGCAGCGCAAATTTAGCAAATATTTTTTCTAAAACATGAATTACTATAAAATTTTCATCAACAAACAATATTGAAAAGGTATATATTTGTAAATAGTAATTTAAAAATCAACATTGAAAATAAAATAATTTATAGTAACTACATAAAATCACAACCATATCTAACGAGTAAAATGTGGACGAAATAGGGCTCAACTAAGGCATAACTAAGTACAAATATTTGCAATTCACCCTGATTAACGGTAATAAAAAAAAAACGGTGTATATGCTCTTACGCTCAAGGGCATTCATATTCATATATTCATATTCATTTATTTATTCAAAGTAAATTCATTGCGAACACTTTTTGAATGTCATAACATACATGCACAATTAATACCTAAGTATTTTACAAAAAAATAGGATTACACAATCATCTTTTATAATATACATACATTTTTATTATTTATAATATTCTAATATAACTCATTGTAATATTCTCTTATTATCGTATTGTGATATTTACATCAGTATCTGACCATATGTCTTTATCTGTTAAATATTCATTCAACCTGTAATAGGCTCTATTTGTTAAAATTTGCTTAACTTTAGTCTTAAATTTATTTTCAGGTAAATTTAAAATATAGTCAGGTAGTACATTATAAAAACGGGTATGACAAGACAAGTCAACACAAGAAGCATGACAAGTCATGCTATGTCTTCTTCTACTTCCAGGCTCTTCCCCATCTTGCAACTCATATTAGCTGTCATCTGGACATGGTGTTATGTTTTCATCCGATGGCGATATAAAGTACCAGTGGGAATTGCACACTGAGGATCTGTGCCATCGTACAATGTATGACACGCTTTATGCATTTTTTTGACCCTTCGTATCTAACCCGTCTCGCACTTGACTGATACTTACTAAACCAGTCCTTGAAACAGTGGCACCACATTTTCTTCCATATGTACTCAAATCCAAGAGTTATAGATATCCCGGAAACAACGGCGTATAAAATTAAAAATACCGAAGTGTCAACGCTAGAGGCTGGATAACCCGGATATAAAGTGTTTAGGTGATTACTTGAATGTTCCATGGAATAAGTTCTTGCAAAAATAGGGTAGATAGAAAACATAATAATGAAGCTATATCGCGACCTACTACGGCGGGACATGGAAGGAAAAAAATAAAAACCAAAATTTATAAAACAATTAATATCTTTGTAACAAATGTATCTAGGAAGGTAGTGAATGCTCTTAAATGGTTGTCTTTGAATGTTTTATCGAACACTTAGGCGAAATAAACAGTCACCCACCCATCTCTTAAATTATTTAAATTTTTCGTAATTTCCAAACGTCCGAAACAAGATTTTCAAAAATGTATTTCTCAAAAACTATACATATTAGAAACGCGGGAGTTTTAGTCTCGCATTTTTAATGCTGTGAACTACAGTAATTTGTAATAAAATGGGGATGTCACTTTATCGGCTTGCATAAAACACTGCGATTTTTAATGATAAAAATCATTCCTAAACGGTCCTAAATAATCTGGGCCAAATCACCTGAAAAAATTGACGATCTCCTGTATACATTAATGTAACCTACCTTTACGCGCTTTAAGTTAAAAACAATAGCGGATTAAAATAACCGGCAATATGAATAATGTAACAGCGTGATTTATCTGGACTTTTACCACTAGCCCCCGTGCAGTTAACGGCGTTTATAAAACCGTTTTACTGCGCTGCTGTGAATTGTAATCCGCTATTTTGTCCGCTTGATAAATAATAAAAGTGAATTGTTTGCACAGGTTAAATATCGCTATGATGGGTAGAAGCTGTAATCGAAATATGTGCGACATCTAATAATTCGACTAACAAATACGACTCGTAAGTCGAACATAAAGCCAATGAGTTTTGTTAATTAGGTGTACATTGTAATTTTGACAAAATAATAATAATTCACTTCCGTCGGCGTCGCTGTTAATAAAATTGAAGTTTAATGTAAATATTAAAAGCTTCACTTGCAAGCGTATTAAGTTGTATGTAAATTACAGTTTTATGTTATTTTTACGGTCCTGACCCTAAACTTGTTGGTATCCATCAACTTGGCGTCGTAACGGTTCTTCGGAATAGTAGTTGAGAACTATTCCAATCAGGAACACATCGGTTTGCCGCGACACAAACTTATTTAGTCGCGATCAAATTTACAAGTCTTCGAGATACTCGAATGAAGCCAGTTCGGCAAGAAGTTGAATGATCTTACAGTACTAACTCAATGACTGCTGATCACCTCAGTACAATCCGTTTCCGTAGGTATACGAAGGAATGGCAATTTAGTCCTTAAAAAACTTTGATTAGAACTAAACAGTACAGAGTATTTCTGCGAAGTCAAACTACGCATTATTGTGTATTTTTAAGCTTTATTGAATTACTGTTTTGAAAAGCCCCGCCGAGTTTCTTGTCGGTCATAATACTTTTCGGTTCAGAGGTGTAGGGTTAGTTAGAACCGGTGGCAGTTTTTTTCTCTCTCTTGCTCTCTCTGACGTTCATGTAAATTGTAATGTACTTAAATTGAAGAATAATAAATATCTCTTTTTTTTCTTGTATTTGAACTATAACCCGATGCCTCTCGCACATTAGAGGAGGCCTGCGCACATTGGACTGTGCGTGTAGTCAACTAAGCACTTATAAAGTCCGGCTGACTGTCCTTTATTCTGCGGTTTAGCTTAGTGACCATAAGTTATATGTAAGTAGATGCTACAGATACTTACAAAATAACGCAAAAAAACTCTAAAGTGCTTGTAAAATCTTGAAAATTTGGCCAACTACACTACACAAAAAGCGTTGCCTCATGATCTTATTTAGAGAGTAGGTAGGGTATCCTCACACATTTTCCAGATTTTAAGCAAGTACTAAATATTTTTACTATCTCAAATTTAAAGATGGCTCACATAGGTCGATTTGTCGTAATAGCTGCAATACGAAGATGACGGGCAACTGCAGTAATGCGTTGAACTTGCATTTACGCACGGTTCGGCGCCCAGCTAAAAGGCTTTAAGAAGCCTAAGTGAGTAAACTTATCCTGCTGGATTAGCTTCTCGGTGTTAGGTTATGTTACAGTAGCACATCGCAGGGCAATGACATATTACGAGAAAATACATTTCGGTTAAGTTTGAGTCGGCTACTCGCTCTAAGGCCAAGGTACAAATGGTACAACATCTCCTGTTTCCTTGAGGAAAAAAAATCAAATTATTTTGTTGAATATTTTTTTGATTTGCACTTTTCAAGTACTAACCCTACTACATATATATAAATTATAAACAGAAACATTATGTCATATACTTCAGAAAAAGTAGCCAAGTCCTCCGGTGTACGAGGCCAGATTGCATATGTATATGTACTACTTGAGAAAATTCAACAGGTTCCGCCGTGACCGGGTGGTTTAGTGGTCAGGGCGTCAACCGCGAAAGCTGAAGACGCCAGTTCATATACATATCTGGCCTCGGCCACCCGAAGACTTAGTAACTTTTTCTGAAGTATATGACATCTATTTCAGTTTATAACCTCCTGTTTAGTTTAAAGGATTAATGTGATATTATGAGCCATGTTATGTTGTTAAATTGATATTGGCGATACACCCATGAATGTTAGAATTATCATACCTACCTAATATTTTTAAAGTAATGATTACACATTAACTTTTAATTTAAAAAAAAGTCGTTGTATTTTGTGCTATTAATGGCCTGTTTCACAATCCCCAGTTAAAGCATATCTGTCAGATAAATATTTGCTGTCCTTTTCTTTTATATGACTGGAGAAATGGATAGCAATAATTTTAACTGGCAGATAAGTTTATCTGGAGATTGTGAAACAGGCCCTTAGTGTTGGAAGAGTTAATTTACCAATTAATTAAATCAATTAATTTTTTTTTTTTTTTAAATTTATTTATTTAATTACTTTACAAAGGTAGTCCCCTACTGTCTTCCGTTGGCTGCCAGCAGGGTGATCCTCTAGGACCGGCTCTGTTTGGTTTGGCCATTCAACCAATAAATGATCTTCGGGTTGTTACCCAGAAGTTTGCCGATATAGGTCTTGAGCTAAATTTTTCGAAATGCGAGATATTCATTTCATCGGGTGACGGTATTCAGAGAGACCTTGTGTTGTCCAGTTTCAAAACAGTGGCACCAAACATCAAAGAGACGGATGGCTCTTCTCTTCTCCTTTTAGGGGCGCCGGTCTTGGAGGAATCTTTTCCGGATTTCGTTAACCAGAATTTCGAAATGTTTAGCTCATTTTCAGACCGCTTGCGTCAAATTAATGTTCATATGGCGTACATTATTATGAAACATTGCCTTTTCGTTCCAAAATTTACGTATGCACTCCGATGTAGTCACCTTTGGAAGTATCACTTGATTCTTCGATAAGGTCAACGCTCTCATCCGTCATCAACATTAATTTGGAGGACAATCAGTGGTGTCAAGCTTCCCTTCCTATCCGGCATGGAGGTATTGGGATCCGTAAAATCACTAGCATTTCTTTGCCCGCGTTTCTTTCCTCAGTTCACGGTACTCAGAGTTTGATAAAAAGAATTTTAAAGGACGCTGATGGTGTAGAAATTGCGTACTTGGTGGATGCCGTAGATTGTTGGAAGGGTATTTGCTGTAACACTAATTTGCCTTCGATTCCTCGGTCACAACGTCAATGGGACGAGCCGCTCTGCGTGCTGGTGCGGGATAATCTTTTAGATACGTATACCAGCCCCGCGGAGCGCGCTCATATCCTTGCCGGTTACAAGTGGGAGTCGGGGGCATGGTTACAGGCTTCGCCCTCCAAGAATCTAGGGACTCTGCTCAGCAGTGACGCTTTTAAGTTCGCTGTGTCGTTGCGGCTGGGTACTCCCAGCTACACGCTACTGCGTGTGTTGCCCCGCATTATCTGCCACTGTGGGGCAAATGTTACGGATGTGGGCCGGCATGGCCTTTCGAGCTCCGGCCGTATTGCGAGGCACGCTAGCCTCAACGACATCCTTCGTCGGGCTCTTACCACTGCCGGAGCGCCTGCCGTTTTAGAACCCGCGGGCCTTGCTAGGGACGACGGAAAGAGACCAGACGGCATGACACTCGTTCCTTGGAAGCTGGGACGGCCTTTGTGTGAAATGTCACGTGTGTTGACACCTTTGCGCCCTCCCATCTTTCAGGGACTTCGTCAAGGGTTGGTGCAGCCGCCGAAGCGGCTGAGCGCCTCAAGCGGCGAAAATATGCGGCCATAGATTCTGCCTACATGTTTGAGCCGTTTGGGGTTGAGACGCTCGGGCCCTGGGGGCCTGGAGCCCACACAGTTTATGGGGAGCTGGCTAAGCGGCTTGTTGACGCAACGGGTGATCAGAGGGCTGGGTCATTCTTTGCTCAGCGTATTGCTATCGCGATCCAGCGCGGGAATGCCGCCAGCCTAATGGGCACACTACCTTCGGGGGCGGAGTTAGACCCTATTTTTTATTTGTGATTTTGTGTACCTATGTGTTTGTATTTAGTTGGTAAGGTGTAGTGAATTGATGTGCATTTTTTGTGATATTTATTATTATTTTGTGACCATGTTCAGTTTAGAAGTTAGTTTATATCTAATATTAATGTATTTTTATGTTAAGCTTCTATTTTGACGAAATGTATTGTACTTGCAATAATAAATAAAGCAAACATTTACCAATCCATTTTTAGGGTTCCGTACCTCGAAAGGAAAAAACGGAACCCTTATAGGATCACTTTGTTGTCCGTCTGTCTGTCTGTCTGTCTGTCTGTCGGTCAAGAGCATTTTTCTCAGGAACGCGTGGAGGTATCAAGCTGAAATTTATATCAAATACTCAGGTCTATTGTCCCTTAGAGCTGTGAAAAAATCAAACTTAAAAGCTAACGCAATAAAAAGTTACAGCCGTTTATGCCGCAAAATCCGCAAATTTTCGTAACTCGCAAGGGAACCAAAACCTACAGGGTACGTCCCGTGAACTCAGAATCTTGAAATTTGGTACGAAGCAACGTCTTATAGCACAGATACAGGAAAAATTGTGAAAACCGTAAATTTTTAGTTACATCATAAAATAAAAATATTTTTAATAATTCTAAAGTTACTAACTACCCTTTTATACCTATAGGTTTGTACGGAACCCTCGGTGCGCGAGTCCGACTCGCGCTTGGCCGGTTTTTTTCTTTATGAGAGTATGAGATTCTGATACTCTCATCCATATACTAAATAACCCAAGACCCCGCATAGCCGGACGACCCCCGCTGCCACTCTCGAAGTAATTTCACTCTATAGTAAGACACTAATTATTGGAAGTGACAGTAAACTTAGTACGTCTCCATGGCAACCATTAATGTCTGACTCTCTCTTACGCCCCCATAGGGTGTTCCCCTCCCGCACCCCTACTTTTTGGCAGCTTGGGTTTCAAAGAAATAACGCGCTAAGCGGAGTATTATAGAGATATCTTGTACATGCTCTCATCATACGGCTTGTATGCGCCTGTTGTAAATAAATGAGCAATAAGACAGTCTTATCAATTTAGCCTGCCTGTCCACTGAGGCACTGAAGTGGAGATGATAGGAGACGTACGGGAATTAATAAATAGGCTGCGTTTCAAGTTGAAACTTTCAACTGAGGTGGAGATGAGCGGCATAGCATGCTCTCTTCTGAGTTTAGTTCATCTCGAATCCGCCTTAGGCCCCATTTACACATTGATCAGTGTTAAGGCTCCTTATTACCTAAAAGTTCGAAAAACTCTATTAATGAAAAAAGCCGCATAAAATGCTATATATAAGATAGTTTGAATTATTAGTAATACAAAAAAAATCTTTTTAAACATATTTATTATCATTAAGTACCCAAAACTACGATTCTCACAGAAAGGGTCTTGTGAAGTGTGATCTGGTAATTTTTTAAAATTCATAATAAATTAAATTTTACCGCTATAGTAAGGTTTTTTTTACCGTGATAGAAATATAGTTTAACTTTGCTATGGTAATATTTTTAGAGCAATATATTTCTAGGGTTTTCGTGGACAAAATGAAATGTAAACGTGTTTTCATCAAAAAACTGGCATATAATCAGCAGGTATTTTGTCTATTATCTAAGATGAATCTTCGATTTTTATTTCCATGGCCGTCTCACACAGGATATACTTAATTGAATTTTATTCAAATTTAATAAGAATTGTTACCCTTTTTGCGTAATTGGGTAATGAACGGTACATCTAACTGGAAAATCCGGAAAGGCCGTCCAAGACAACCAATTTTTTCTATATTTTACTCATTAAAATATAATATTTGCTCCGATGGCCGTCTAGATAAATACGTGAGCTATAAATATGCATCAATAGTTGATTAAAAAAACTAAGTATTTTCGCCATAGCCTTCGAAGAAAACGAAGCCGTTCGTGAAATTCGCGCGTTTTGGGAATAAGGCCTCTGTGCGAGTTCATACATTTATTACTAAACACAAGTAGAAAATGTATGGACTCAAAATTACAATAGGAAGTAAGGAATATTCCGGTACAAAACAGGCTATTTAAACTGAAACACGCACAAAAATGAATACTACAAATGTATTTATCTACACTCACATTGTAACTCCTCTAAAATGTGTTCAAAAACGGTAGGCAATGGCCATCATTACTGCAACCGATTTAATTATGATAAGTTTTTTATCTGCAGCAGTAACGTAATTTTAACATTACTTGCTCAAATATTGATAGGTTATGAGTTTCAAATTTGGAATATCTATTTTGGTAACATAATGCAAATGCAGCCCTCCTCCCCGACCGCAGTTGCTCTCCTCCCTGACCGCCGGCACAATCCAGTTGGCCTTGGCGATGCAATGGCGGTCATTTTACTGGTTGTATGTGTGTAGATAATAGTAGTTTATGCAACTGATACATAATGAGGGGCCTTAAAACACGAGTGGGGTTTAATGAAACGCAGCGAGTTTCATTATAGGATCACACGAGTGTTTTAAGGCCTAATTATGTACAGTTGCATACATTACTTTATCTACACACATATTGCAAGTACTCAAAGATGGGTTCAGAAGCCGAAGGCAATTGACCTGCATTACTAGGTAGATAGATACAAGTGCTGAAACATACCCACAGGTGTAAGCTTAATAAAAATAAATAAATTAGAACTGATAAGGAAACTATATTTACTTATTATAATATAGTTAATAGTTAACATTTACATTTTCGCAATTAAAAATGTTTCGACAAACAATAACTGACAAGTTGATAACAGAAATGGCGGCCGTACAAACCATAGAGAAATATATATATGTACAAACTTCTGTCGCGAGTTTTTTTTTAATATTAGCTAACGAACGAAGTCCTTATTCTCATGTCATCCGAGATCAAAATGTTGTGCGGTTTATGTCAAAAAAATATATCGTACTGACGTTTCGTATCGACAACATTTTAAAATCTATGGATACTAGAATAGAAACCCATTGAAATTGTGTTGGTTTTGACAGCTGTTCCAAATTTGAAACTCATAACTTAACAATATTTGAGCATGTAAAGTTAAAATTACATTACTGCCACAGATAAGAAACTTATCATAGTGAAATCGTTTGTTGTAATGCTGGTCATTGCGTACGGTTTTTGAACGCATTTTAGAGGACTTACAATATGAGTGTAGATAATAGTAGTTTATGTAACTGTTACGTTTTAAGGCCTAATTACGTACAGTTGCATACACTGCTTTATCTACACTCATATTATTTATTCTAAATTCCGTATTCGGAAACCATAGAATGGCCGCCATTGCACCGCCATGGCCAACTCGATTGTGTCGGCGGTCGCGCGGGCGCGTGTCGGCGGCCGCGCGGGAGCGTGCAGGTGTACATTATGTTATCAAAACTCATAACACACCAATATTTGAGCTTGTAAAGTTAAAATTACGTTACTGCCACAGATAAAAAGCTTATCATAGTAAAATCGGTTGTGGTAATGCTAGCCATTGCCTACCGTTTCCGAACACGTTTTAGAGAACTTACAATGTGAGTG
Source organism: Pammene aurita (assembly GCA_947086415.1). Classification (NCBI taxonomy): domain Eukaryota; kingdom Metazoa; phylum Arthropoda; class Insecta; order Lepidoptera; family Tortricidae; genus Pammene; species Pammene aurita. The sequence continues at coordinate 20,732,753 of OX352290.1, forward strand.
TAGATAATTAGTAGTTTATGTAACTGTTACGTAATAAGGGTCCTTAAAACATGAGTGTGGTTTTATGAAATGAGCCGCAGGCTAATTTCATAATAAGATCACACGAGTGTTTTAAGGCCTAATTACGTACAGTTGCATACACTGCTTTATCTACACTCATATTATTTATCCAAAATGCCGTATTCGGAAACCATAGAATGGCCGCCATTGCACCGCCGTGGCCAACTCGATTGTGCCGGCGGTCGCGCTGGCGCTTGTCGGGCTGTCGGCAGATGCGCGGGAGGGTGCAGGTGTACATTATGTTATCAAAACTCATAGCACATCAATAATTGAGCATGAAAAGTAAAAATTACGTTACTGCCACGGATAAAAAGCTTATCATAGTAAAATCGGTCGTGGTAATGCTAGCCATTGCCTACCGTTTTCGAACACGTTTTAGAGAACTTACAATATGAGTGTAGATAATAGTAGTTTATGTAACTGTTACGTTTTAAGGCCTAATTACGTACAGTTGCATACACTGCTTTATCTACACTCATATTATTTATCCTAAATGCCGTTTTCCGAAACCATAGAATGGCCGCCATTGCACCGCCATGGCCAACTCGATTGTGCCGGCGGTCGCGCGGGCGCGTGTCGGCGGCCGCGCGGGAGCGTGCAGGTGTACATTATGTTATCAAAACTCATAACACATCAATATTTGAGCATGTAAAGTTAAAATTACGTTACTGCCACACATAAAAAGCTTATCATAGTAAAATCAGTTGTGGTAATGCTAGCCATTGCCTACCGTTTTTGAACACGTTTTATAGGACTTACAATGTGAGTGTAGATAAAGCAGTGTATGCAACTGTACGTAATTAGGCCTTAAACGAGCCGCAGGCAAGTTTCATAAAACCACACTCGTATTTTAAGGACCCTTATTACGTAACAGTTACATTAACTACTATTGCAACACTGGGCAGGACTGATAAGATTAGGGACAAAATATATAAATGTACCCGGGTAGTTTTCTTCCATGGTTCACCCTAGTTACCCTACCCCTTTTTTTTAAATATGTTACAGTACCTACGAAACGATATTGCTACCCTCTAGAGATATTGAGAAAAATAGAAATTATTTACATAAATAAAAGCTTATAAAAACCTTTAATTTACTAAAACTTTCGAATTTGAAAGCTAATCGAAAGTTTCGATTAGCTTCCAAATTATTGATCATATCTAACATTTATGTCACATCAGAGTTCGGTTCCCTTGGCGATACCTTCATGCGTGGCAATCTCTTATGGAAAATGAACGGTTACAAAATACTTACTCCATTTATGTATGTTCGGAGATTTTTATGTTCTAGAAAAAAAAACGGAATGAAATAACAAGCCGCTGATATATATTGCCACTTGTATTGTCAAATTTAAATAAACACACTTCAAGCATACTTCTTGTCTTCCTTAGGCTTTACCCAAAGCCTTGTATTATAACATAAATAAAAAGCTTTACTGTATAGCGAAATCTGGATAATTTAAATCTCAAGGGACTGGAAATTTAGTGTCAATTAGTACGTTTTTCATTAAAGCAGGCTGTACCAAATAACCAGATCCAAACAAACCTTGTCTCAATTAAGTATCTATAGATAGATGTGCTTGATAAAATTTATTAAAAATATTGTGTACTAGCTTTTGCCCGCGGCTTCGCTTGCGTTAAATTCGGGGTAACAAACCATACAAACTTCCACCCCCCATTTTAGGGAAGTGGGGGGTTAGAAAGAGACAAAAAGTAGCCTATGTCACTCTTTATCCCTTCAACTATCTCCACTTAAAAAAGCACGTCAATTCGTCGCCCCGTTTCGCCGTGAAAAACGGACAAACAAACAAACACACACACACACTTTCCCATTTATAATATTAGTATGGATGTACATAAAAACATTGTTAATTTTGGAAAGAACTGTGATATGATATACCTACATTTTATACTGGAAATAAGCATAAACTGATGACTGTGCCCACCACTCGGCTCCATTAAATAAAATATTAATTCATGGGTAATTGTATAAGGTTTTATACCAGGTTTTTATACCAAGTTATCAATCAATAAATTCCAGAATTATGTAAAACGTTAACTTATTTCTAACGCTTATTATTAGTATAAAAGAGTACATGCATGATAAAAGTGATAAAACACCATGTGATTAAATTGCAACTGTAAACAATGTTTGGTTTATTAAAAAAAATCTTATTCATTTGTTTTCCTTGTGACGTGTAGATTTTATTCTAAAACCATTCTAGACTAGTATTTTTAACCGACTTCAATTTCATAGAAGGAGGAGGTTCTGTATTCGGTTTGGGCTTTTTTTTTTATGTATGTTCACCGATTACTCCGAGACGCGTGGTCCGATTTGAATAATTCTTTTTTGTTTGAAAGGGTCTACTTCCAAGGTGGTCCCATATTAATCTGGTGCTGTTCTAATGATGGGATCTATGAGGAATTGAGGGAACTCCTCAAATTTTAAAGGCATACGTATGGTGATTTGGGTGTTTTCTTAAGCAACTCGAGGATTTTCTCTCGAAAACCACCAATTTCATGAAGTGGACCTCTTGATTATGGTTGTTTTGATGATAATGATGATGATTTTTTTTAAATGTAGGGTGTTGAGCGATGACTCCGAAACCCGTGGTCCAATTTGAGGAATTCTTATTTTGTTTGAAAGTAACTACCTTTAAGATGGTTCCACATTAATCTGGTGCTGTTCTGATGATGGGATCCATGAGGAATTTAGGGAACTCCTTAATTTTTAAAGTCACATGTATGGTGATTTAGGTGTTTTCTTAAGCAACGCGAGGATTTTCTCTCGAAATCCACCAATTTGATGAAGTGAACCTCATGATGATGGTTGTTTTGATGATAATGATCATGATTTTTTTAAATGTAGGATGTTCAGCGATTACTCCGAGACCCATATGGTCCGATTGCAGGAGAATTCCGGAAATCGGACAAAAAAAAGATTTTTTTTTGTTTGAAAGGAACTACCTTTGAGATAGTTCCACATTAATCTGGTGCTGTTCTGATGATGGGATCCATGAGGAATTGAGGGAACTCCTCAATTTTTAATGGCACATGTATGGTGATTTGGTTGTTTTTTTAAGCAACTCAAGCATTTCCTCTCCAAAACCACTAATTTGATAGAGTGGACCTAATGATGAAGACCACATATGATATGTGGAACTTTCCTTACATTGAGTACGTATCATGAACTTTTTCTTATATATCTTCACCGATTATTGCGAGATCCGTTGTCCGATTATGATAATTTTATAACCACTAAAAATGGAAAAATAAAAACTTTTTACAAAAAAAAGATAAACCGAATTCAAAAAGGATAAAATAAACTATTATATTATTTATATGCGTTACAAACTGATATGTTTGAAGTCGGTGCCAAGCCAAAAAGTTACAATACCGGCAAATCAGCTTCAAGTCTGAAAATCACATAACATTTCGATTCCTACTTATGTTGCAAAGTTGAATGTGAATCTATCTGTTACATTTTCACGTCTAAACTACTAATCCAATTTTGATGAAAAGAGGTACCCATGTCAGGGGGTTGTCACTGGGCAGTTTAGGTACATTTGGCCGGCGTGCCTCCCGGGCACGCGTATGGCAGTGGGCTGCCAATCGGCTCGCACGATAGTCCTGTCACGTGGCGCTCGCGCAAAATTCAAAATACACAATGGCTTCGAAACTTAACAGATTCATTGCCACCCAGCCAAACAAGACATCCGCGCCAGGCCAAAAAAAATTCGTCATATAAAGCTGTAGTACCACGATCCCGACTATCGGGTCGTCCGGCATGGGAACGAAATCATCAAAAACCCGATAGTCGGGTTTTCGGCACTGAATGTGCTAAACCTCGATTATAATTCGTATAAAAGATATAATATTGGTAGCCTAAAAACATTATAAGGAACTGACCGATATATTTTCAAAGGAATACGGCTGTGGCATACATACTTTTGTGAAAATCAGTTATACTATCTCCGGATAAAAAAATTATGTTTACAGAGTCAATGTTTGTAATTCCTACATATTTATCTTATTAATAAATCAGTATAAGTATAGGTAGGTAGTAAAAAAGTTTATTAACAAACATCATAAGACGATTATACTTTCTCTTGTACTTGAATGAAAACCTACGTGCAGTCAATACCGTATTAGAATAGTTCTATAGTATGAAGAACAATTCACTGAACACATACGCCTCGTTCGTTTAACTGTTTTGTGATTTTCAGACTTGAAGCTGATTTGCCAGTATTGTAACTTTTTGGCTTGGCACCGACTTCAAACATATCAGTTTGTAACGCATATAAATAATATAATAGTTTATTTTATCCTTTTTGAAGTCGGTTTATCTTTTTTTTGTAAAAAGTATTTATATTATGTATATATTTTTATGTAATTTTTATTATTATCTTTGACATCTACAATATCTAAATGTTTATTGTATAATTGCATCAATATAGCTATTGCTCTAAATTATATATTAGCTTAAGATAATTGTAACTGAGGATTCGAAAGTGCTTGTTGCTATGCCAACTTTTGACTTTGAGGCGGCTAAAGTACCTATTTAATTGAGGCTTACATTGGGCCGTATTCCAACTTTAAAACACGTTTAGACACGATCCAACTTCAATACAACTCCAATGCATTAACAACGCAATACAGCTAGCGCGTAAACGTCTGCATCAGAAATATCACAATTTGCTTGAAAAATATTCCGATTCAACTTCAATACAACTTCAATATTGGTTGATTATTGGTTGTGTGTTGGAGTTATATTTGAGATAGATTGTGTTTTTAATATATTGTTTATGTATTTTAAAATAAGAATACGGCACATTGTGCAGTAAATAATTGTTAATGTTTTCAAAGGCAAGACGATGCTTAGGTAGTAGGTACTGCATTATTAAAGCAGGTTTTTAGGTGAAGACTGACGCATTCAACTTGGCAACACAATTCGTATAGCTAGGCCAAGTGGGATAGATTATGGTAGCTACTTGCTGACCCAAAAATATCTGGCAAAGGGTTGCGAAAGCTCGTTAAATGGTTGCTTTGGTCAATAAACGCGGTCGAAACTAGCGGCAAACTTCAACATAATTATGTATTTGTCAAATTTGCTTCAAGTTCAATATTTGAATGTTCGTCATCAATAGTTTCAATACAAATATTTGTCGAACTTCGGTCAGGAAACTTGGAACCGAATATAATCTGGATTATTATTGTACCTACCACGTGTACGTACATTACGAGTTGAATGTAGGTGCTGAGATTTACATCAAATCAAGATACTTTTAAAAATCATACGCGCCGGCTGGGGTTTTTGCTTATTAATTTTCAGTAGCTACAACGTGTAAGTTAAGTTTACCTGATTATCTCATGCTAAATATCTACTTGGAAGTCAGTAGGTACCATTCAGGAGACTTTCCAAACTTCATTTAATTTTATTTTCGCTGAAGATTTCATCAAATAATAAAATAAAATATTTATTAACGTATTCGGTACTTACCAATAAACCTATATAGCGCATGCGCGGTAAATTGTGTCGAGTTGTGCGACGTTTGTCCCACTAGTACGCCTGTAGAACTCGCCAGCACTGGCGCTTCGGCCACCACGGCTCTTGTTACGAAAAAGTTTATCTAGATTTAAAACCATATAGCAATAAAGGACCATTTTCACTAGTGTGTCGTGGAGTGCCGTGATTCAAGCAACATGCGGTGGCTTTTTCTGGCGATTTGTTGCTATGCAGTGTGTTCAGGTAAGTTTGTTTACAAACTTTTTGACAAAAACGCGGCTTTTATTACAAATATCTGCAGACGAAAAAGTGAAGGGTAATGACGATGTTACCATTTTGTGTTCGTATGCAGCTGAACTAATGTTTAAAATTATTTAATTGGGCACAACCGGAATTGGAAATTAACACGGATACAGTTACACTATGATAAGACTCCCAACTTCAATTTAAGCATATACACTGAGAATAAAAAAGCAATTAGTCTTGTGTTACCTGACAATTTTGCCATTTCTTCTAATTGCTTTCTTTATTCATATTTTTTTATTCCCAGCATATTTACAGCCACTCTAATAATAATAGTACCTAATTATCACCTAATAAGTCTAAGATACAAAGTGTTAATATATTTTTTGAACATTACTTGAATTCCTTAAACAAAAAACGAAAATGAAATCGATACTTTCTTATTACATTCTTGATGAGAATTCTGGTCACGTTGTGAACTGAGGAAAAAAAAGTTCGCGGCACCGGATACATCTATGGGAGTCACGAGTTTTTGAAAAAGCAAATAAAAAGGGTTGTTCTTATTCTTTTGCTAACGTTAAAGATAATAATGTTGTAAATAAGGGATCGTTGGTCGCAGGAAATCATATTTTTTTATGTACCATGGAATTAAAACGTACATTACTTTTGCTATATTTTTATGTAGATATTTGTTGATTTTAAATCTATATGGGATGGGATTGTACTTAACTGAGAAGATACTTAATAGCTAATAGAGGGTAGTCTACTTAACTTAGGTTTTTATGGGTTACCTATTGTTCGACATAAAGAAGTCGCGATACAGTTAAACAAATACAAAAGTGGTAAAGTGACAAGTCTTATTGTTTTCTTAGAGTTACAGAGTATCCTAATTATTTACTATCAGATAGAGACACGATATCAATACGCATATTTTTAATCGAGCTATAGAGATACAGTTATTATTTCACTTCTCATGCTCGTAAAGTTCGACTTTAAGTCGCGTGTGGACGACATAAAATCGCATTTAAGCTCTAGTGAAAAAAAGTAAAATTTAAAAACGATAAATAATTTCCTCGCAATTGAAGTGAAAATTAGAGAGTAAAACTTGCCCATAAAACCCATTTTACACTCGACTTTATATCAATCCTCGCTCGCAAGCTCGCTTGGATGTATAAACGCCTCGCGCAAAATGGTGCTTTTTATGCACTTGTTGTACAATCTACTATTAAGAAGTATGTAGATATGAAAGGGAACAGTTTTTTCTTTAATAAATAAGTACAGCTTTTCTTACACTAAAATGATGATCACTCAATTCCTAAATGGGATTAAACACAATTATTAACACTTACATAAACCTAAACTATACCTCACTTCCCAAACGTCCCAAAAATACTAGCGGCATTGCCACTGGATGGCAAGCGATATTTGTTGAACTAAGTACCTAGTACCTAGGAGCCGGAACGGGGATCACCCGCTCTGTCGCAGGTCCTTGTTCCCAGGTCCTTGATCAGGTCCCTAGCCTCCGAACACGACGTCCGTTTCTACGGCGCCGAAACAAAATTGTACGCAGGTTCCAAGTAGGCGTACTTTGCGCGTTTCAGCCTACCGCCATTCTCGGCGGCCGAGCCTGCCATCATGCTAGTGTGCGAGATATGAGAGGGCGTAAATGTAATCACACTCATAGCAGGCAGCCGCTGTTTGCCCATGGAACCGGCCGGCTGGCCGGCCGGTTCCATGGCCGCGGCCGTTCGCTTTTCGTTCATGCGTTTAAGTCTAAGGTTCCAGCACGCAGGGCACGTCGGCCGAGACCATGGAGCGCCGTATCAACTCATTGATCGTATAATGTCTCGGGAACTTATGCGATCAATGAGTTGAACCGCTGTTCTTGCTGTCGGGAACCCCGCAGAGCAAGAACAGCTCAGGCCGCGGTGCCCATTACAATGTGCTCCACAAACACAACGATGGGGCTCACGCACCTCGGAGCCCAGTTTTAGAGCGACTCCTACTCTCAAGGTCTCCTTGTCGAGATGAGGTCTGTCAGTTTAATTAGGCTCATTATGTTGCATATATAATCTACTTTAATGTATCTATAGGGACTTTGGCCGTAACATACATCTTATATGGATAAAAAATGTGAGAAACGAATAATAAAACGATTTGTTTGTAATTTTCAATAATTTGAAAATGACGCGGTGTAGTTTCTAGGTCGATTACTCGTGTCTAACATAATTATTTCATCACAGTTAACATAAAAAAGACATGCCTGATTTGAAATAAGGAGAATGTGCACCCATTTCAATGAATCAATATGCATTTACGAGTATATATATACACATGTATAGATGTATTTTCCAGAAGTCGGTAGGCCACTATTAATATATCTCACTATAAGTCGTATATTCGTACGACTAATTAAATAAATTCCCGGCGATATTAATACTATTTCAACTGATTTTACTTCCAAAAAAATTTTTCCATACATTTGTAAGTTATGCAGGTAGGTACTTACTTAATATCGAAATTTAAACTCAAATTACGGTTATTTTATTATGACGACTACGTATTCAAATTGCATAATGAATATGCAATTTAGAAAAGGCATGTATTTAACCAGGCTGCTAAATAATTGAATTTGGGTAGCTATAAAAAATAAAAATGGGTACTAAAATTAATAGGTTGGCGACTAATTTGGGGCCGTACAATATTTCAATATGGGCTGTTTTTTAATGTCTTCATAGCCATTGTTTAACTATAGGTAGGTATCAAATAATTATATTAAAAACTGAATTTATAACTAGGAAGCATTTTAAGAAGCCTTTTTAGGGTTCCGTAGTTAACTAGGAACCCTTATAGTTTCGCCATGTCTGCCCGTCCGTCCGTCCGTCCGTCCGTCCGCGGATAATCTCAGTGACCGTTACCACTAGAAAGCTGAAATTTAGTACTAATATGTATATCAATCACGCCGACAAAGTGGTAAAATAAAAAGTGGGGAAAAATGTTTTCTTAGGGTACCTCCCCTATACGTAAAGTGGGGAGTGATTTTTTTTTTCATTTCAACCCTAACGTGTGACATATTGTTGGATAGGTATTTAAAAATGAATAGGGGTTTACTAAAATCATTTTTTGATAATGTCTATATTTTCGGAAATAATCGCTCTAGAAGTAAAAAAAAATGTGTCCCCCCCCTCTAACTTTTGAACCATAAGTTTTAAAAATATGAAAAAAATCTCAAAAGTAGAACTTTATAAAAACTTTCTAGGAAAATTATTTTGAACTTGATAGGTTGAATAGTTTTTGAAAAAAAAATACATAATAATTTCTGAACTAAGTTTGTAATTTAACCGTATAAGCAGATGTTTATTGTACCTGTAATTTCTACAAAATCACAATGAAATGACGTGCTTTCAAATAAAGTAAAAACGGTCAAAATCGGTTCACGCAATAAATAATTATCCCATAAAAATCATCTTCCATACTTTAAGCTCGCGCGCAATAGTTTACTTAATTTGCCGATAGATGTCGCTGTAGGTGGAACGCTCATATCATATCCTACATGGCGGTGTTATTTTAACTCTTAAGTGGGGACACTTACTGTGACGGACGGAAAACTACGGAACCCTACACTGAGCGTGGCCCGACACGCTCTTGGCCGGTTTTTTTAATCGAAAACGATTACCTATTAAATTAAAAATAAGGTACTTTTAAAATATTTAGGAAGCAATTAAAGTTAATTACATATTCAATATTAAATAGTACAACGGGCAACTTTACATGAGCTGTAATTATAAGATAAAATGGATTCTTAAAAAATATCTAGGGTCTATGAATATTGGTAGGTAAGTATCTATAGTCAGATATCTAGAACCAAAATTCGTATGCCACATATGATTTAGAAAAAATTAAAGGTGCCTTTTGTATAGTATTACCAAAGTACCAACCTAGTTATTAGAGCATAATGAATGGTACATTTTGTGTAGATACTATTTATTTACCTAAATACCTACCCACCTAGTTAAAATAAAATATGAAGGGTGCGTTTTGTGTTGGTATTACCTAAATACCTACCTATACTTCATTTTATTTAGATTAGAAAAATCGTGCGATTGTCGTAGTTTTCCCTCATAGGGCTGAAAAAAAAGATACGTAGGCGCAACGGATCTACCCTATGGAAGAAGTTTTTTTGGAGATAACTCAAAAATGGCTGAATTGATAATGTTCAAAACAATTTTCGTAGAAAGTATCTAATAAGACGCATCTTCTCAAATTTTATCATATTTTTTTAACTTACGGTTCAAGAGTTACAGGGAGACACAATTTTTCTGACTTTCGCAGCGATTATTTCTGAAAATATTCACTAAATCACAAAATGTTCAAAGATACCTCGATGTTATTTTTAAAGAACCATTGATTGATGAGCAACATGTTGATATTCAGTAATAACTTTTTTTAAATTTAGTTACATGTATGGAGCGCCCTACCCCCCAAAAATATTTTCTTCTGCAACTTAACTACATAACTAAATAGCGGCATACAAAATACACTCTGTTTAAATTTTAGTATGATACGTCTTATAGTTTCCGAGTAAAATGGCTGTGACATACGGACGGACGGACGTACGGACAGACGGACATGACAAAACTATTAGGGTTCCGTTTCCCTAAAAACCGGTCAAGTGCGAATCGGAGTCGCGCCCCGAGGGTTCCATACATCGCACAATTTTAATAATATTTTTTCTTGAGTCCGATTCTTAACTTCACGACATCACAAGATGTTTATGACAAAAAATAAAAATTTCCATTCTCAAAACAAGCCCTTTAATTTACACACTACCAATAAAGTTAAAAGCTAGAACGGCCAGAAATGGCTTGGTAAGCAGTAAAGGGTTAGTTTTTGAAACACGAAGTGAAAAACAAAATTCACTACAGGGTGTCAGTAAGCGGACATGTGTCCGCCAACCGGGTTACCTAACCAACATGCATACCGGTCGCGCAGACGACTTTTTTTATACCACGAAGGTGGCAAACAAGCATACGGCCCGCCTGATGGTACCTAACAATGACCCTATGGTTTGCAAAACATTTTATTTAATTTTCTTAATGTACCCCTTAAAGCACCAGGGGACATACAACCTACAAAATTTGAGCTCAATTGATCTAGCAATTTCGGAGCAAATAGTCATTGTGACAAGACATGCTTCCATTTAAACCATTTTGGTAACGGAACCTTAAAAATATTCCAGTTTCCTGAAATTGTAGTGCTCCCGTAATTAAAATGATACCAGCCATTGATACCCAAAAAATGGTTAATTAGGTAGAAACAAATAGCTGGCAACAAATATTTAAACCAAGCCTGCTTTGAATAATAGATGCCAAGTTAATATTTTTGTTGCCAACCTATATTATTTCAAGTTCCCGGTTAATTTTTAGGTCAGCTATATATTGCTGCCGTTTTTCAATAATATGATGCCACATGTTTGACGCTTATAAAAAAATATAGTCGCTAAAATATTAATTCACGGCCAATTTATATTATTATATGCCTTAGAAAAGTTGCCGATTCATGTTTTAGATACCCGGAAAATTATAAGCATTTAGAAAATATACTTTAGAGTTTTAAATAAAAAAAGTCACACTGTATTTCACACGTCTAATTGTAAGTACAGTATCTTAATTTAATTCAATACAACCAACCTGTAATCTTAAGGAACATTGCAAAACAAGTCAGCAACAGTTAAGTACAAAGTTTGTAAAAATATAAAATTGCACAGCAGCGTGCGGTAAGCAAGAATGACCAAGTTTGTACTAAATCAACTTGCAGACGGAGTTAACACTAGACAGCTTACAAATTAGAACTTGGACATTCAGCGACTTATTCAGCGACATTTAAGATTGAAGATCATCACTTTTTGTGAGAAGCACAAGGCACTCTCCCCCTGGCGTCCAGTATTGTGGCCTGTCTCGCCGGCCGGCCAGGTCTTGAAGACCGATCCCTGGGGACCTCCACCACCGATCTTCACCGCCGAACACCAGCGCGAGGGCCAGGGGAGTACCTAAAATCCGCGGAAGCGAACCATTCAGGCATAGAGTACCCAGACCTGAGTTTGTTATAAAATAAATTGGTGTTGACTTAAGGTGCCGTTGCCATCTTAGCTAACCGTCACACTGATTTTTCAAATTTAATGCTAGTATTTCGCTGTATTTTCGCTGAATATTATTTGGTCATATATCATGATAATCTTTGTTCACGATAAAAAAAAATTTACTCCTTTGGTTACGACTTTATAAGGTCAAGATGTCAGTTATCACTTAATTTTTAAAATTAGTTAGTATTCCCAGTTCGTCTTGTTTAACTCCATAATATTGAAAATATTGGTATAAAGATTAAAGATTCATACGCTTTGTAGAATAATACAAAATTAACCTACTTTTAGATTAATTTGAAGGCAGAAAAAATGGATTACTTTTTTTTGCTGAATGTGTATTTTTTATTATATTATTAAGTCACCTTTAACACTTAAATACTTATGTTCTTGTGATAAGAAGAACTCCTTTACGACCATCCAGTACTAATGATACAAATTACTACAAATTCGCAAAAAAAACTGCTCGTGCTGAAATAAAATCTGTACGGTTATCCTTAATCTTCAATTGTCATATAAAATGTTGTAAAAGTGACACATAAGACGCGCATGTCTGTTTAATTGGGAGGTCAGCCGGTGTGTCAATTATAGTTCATTCAACCAATAAAGACCTACCTACTGAGCTATTATAGTGATAGTGACGTAATCAATCCCGCATTATTATCAGAATTCAAAAAAAATATACTTGCTAGTCCAAGAAGGAATAAAATAATATTTCAATTTCCGATTTAAGGAAACAAAATCGCTTTGTGTATAATAGTGTGGCTATAAAAAATACTTCTTACGTTCCTTATGGAATTTATAACCACGACTATAATCCAGTAGTGCAACTATGTTCCACACCACAAATTCAATACATAAAATCTTCGTTTTTGTTTAAGATTTTTCATTCATTTTATGAACATATTTTGCCTTATTTAAATAATTTAACGAAAATATTCGAGGTTAATTTTGGACGATAGGTTAGGATAGGTAGTTTTACGGTTACCAGTTTAATTTTGACATAATTAAGACTTCGGAAAGCGGCTTTCATTAAAAAAATACCTTTTAAAACTTTGTAGGATATTTAACCGATACCTATATAATACGTCGAATCATGCCTGGCCCTAATATTGAAAGGTTGATTGATGGCGCCATCAAGCCGTTGATATACGAAATAAAGTTTTATTAGATATAAAATCTTGATATTAGACAATTTGATCATTATACAGGGAAATTATAATTTTATCACGTTATTTGCCATTAGTAATGGTATTAGCGGAAGGAGCGGCGATGGCCACTCCCTAAGCTAGGGCATTCGCTATTTTCAGTCTATGACGGGTCAACGACTCTGACCTAAGTAATTGCAAGTTACGGTGTTGCAATTACTCAACTTCTAGTAGGTAATTTTGCGAACAAAGTCACCTATCTACTGTATTATGGTGCCAATTCATTTCGTGTAACTATTGGGTTTGCTTAGTGTGTTTGCGTAACTGTCGTTTGCAATAGATGCAACGCGAATGTTTCGGCAAATCCCAATGACAACACATGAAATGAACAGGCGTACTGAGTCCATTGTCAGTTATCAATATGTGTAGAAATCATCACAACACAAAATGTTAAGAATTTGAGAAGATTTAATTAATTTTAATTGTTTGCTATTACAGATTCGTTACAAAATACTTTTATTTTTATTTTGTAAGCCTTTAAAAAGCTATTTATTGTGTGTAATAAGTACGTTTTTGAATTATTTTTTAACGAAAATCTTTTTCAAAAACCTATTTTGAGCTGATGACTGATGAAGTAAAAAAAGTATTTTCTCCCAATACCAACTAAATATGATCATATTGTATGAACAATTACGTATAAATGGAACTGTTTGAGTATTATTTAAAAATCATCTCATTCGTATTTTTATACTCACTAACATAATACATAGCACTATGATAATAATACCTAGCTACCTCATAGACATTATTACTACTTAACAGGCACATAATATTAAACCGTTACTCGTGCCAATAAATAACCGTGTGCATTCCCCAGAGATGTCGCCTACAGTAAATATTGAGAGTGGCGTGGAACTAGGAATGAAAATAGACAATACCATCCTCCGTTAGGTCAATTTAAATAAAGCAGCGAGCAGTTTTTAGCTGGCACATTGTTGAGCCATTTTGTTTGTACATATCGCATTGAACATATTAAAAGGGAATATCACAGTACTGAAACATTGGGCTAAAAATTCAATTGTAAACATGTTTTACAAGTACGATCTCAAAATCCAAGAGCATTTAAATATATTTTGGAAAAACCTAAATAATATTTATGGAAAAACTAGCTTTTGCCCGCGGCTTCGCTCGCGTTAAATTCGGGGTAACATGGTTCCCCTTTGCCCCCCGGAATGCTCCATACAAACTTCCACCCCCCATTTTAGGGAAGTGGGAGGTTAGAAAGAGACAAAAAGTAGCCTATGTCACTCTCCATCCCTTCAACTAACTCCACTTAAAAAATCACGTCAATTCGTCGCCCCGTTTTGGCGTGAAAGACGGACAAACAAACAAACACACACACTTTCCCATTTATAATATTAGTATGGATTACCAATATTTTTTAAAGGTTACCATTTTTCCTAAAACTGGGCTATATACACCGTGGGCTGGAATAACCCGACAGATCTTAACCACGAATTTCTAAGACCAAAAGAAGAAAAAATATTATGTGACTTTAGGTCAATTTTGCAAAAAAAAAAATTTTTTTGTTTTTTTTCCATTTTTTGAATGTTTATTGCACATAAAAAGCAAATGTTATTAATAAAATTATCGCCTAAAACAAATTGGTACATTTTTTTTGTAAAAATTTAGTTTCTGCAAAGTTTTCCTTGTCACTTTGATATGTGTCAATAAGGACGTGTAAACTATGTCCAATAGTGGCAACAACGCCATTAGAAAGGCATTTTGTAATGAGTTATAATAAAAAGTGTATTTTTTTTAAATTGGTATTAACTCTGAAACTAGGCGTATTCCAGAAAAGTTTATAGAACATTTTAATATCTAAATATGATCAGGAATACACTGTTAAAATCTGTCTAATTATATGGGCCCACGGTGTATATTAAAAGATATATTTTGCAATTTTTTTATTTGACTAAGTAATTTGTTTTGTTCTCTTTTTGAAGTTAAGCCTTGAAAATTTAGCACTAAGTACCTTTGGTCAAACTTATATCAGAATCTGTTTTGAATTTGCGTTGACTCAACCACAACAAATTAAGCGAGAGTAAATAACATTTTTTTACTTTTAATTTTTGTATCTAAGGCATCCCTCTTGCCATGAGAGCAGGTTTCTTGCCCAGTAGTATGACGTTAATAGGCACACACACAAAAGCTTTGTATATAATATCTTCGAAGTATATTTAGGGTTTTATTTTAGGCGAAACGTTTGGTTTAGTACTACTAAAGTAATGTAATCTAATATAATGTATAAATTTATAGCATAGGTTAAAAGTGAAACTAAACAATTAAATTACTATTTAAAATAAATTCATGCATCAAGCTAATTAATTCGTCGAACGGGATGCACAGAGCGCACAGCGCTCCCTCAAATTGAATTCATTTCGACTCGTCGCCGGGTCAGTGACGTGATCGGCCGCCAGGCGACATGCCACTTTTGTTTTTATTTCATATTCGTATCAGGCCACACAATTACACATGTAGCTACTCCATTGAAAATTATTGGCGGCATATACCTAATTTTTGCATATAGATCATTAAATCAAACAAGCTTTGTTAACCGTGCGAAACCGTGATGTTGTTGTGGTAGTTATATTAGTAGTACAATTTACAAGGTAGAACAAAAGTTATCCTAGAAAAACAACTACTTCACTCCTTAAAGTATTTGACAATATTAAGTAGTTTATCTACCTAAAAGGAAGGTTTTTTTAATTAATTTTTTATTGGGAAAAAGTTTGTATCTTTACGTCCATTTTTTAAATCGAACTATCTGCATTTTATGTGAGGAGGGGATAATAAAATTCAGCGAGTACTCTCGTAAAATGTGTGACACAACGTTCGGTTGGCCTTTAATGAAGGAGTTGTAAGGCGTCCCTTTGACAATACAGGGCTCTAAGTGACCCACGGTTTTACCCTAATTTGCCTCAATTTCCGTAATGTACGGCATTTTCAATTTTACGCTGCTTTTGCGAATAATTAATTACCTTGTGTACTTAAAATTAAATAATAAATATGCGCCGACGGCGTCGTCAATTCAGCAATTATTTACGATTTCAGAGATTGCTCATTGGAAATAGTGGTAGACAAATCATATTTGAATTAGTGATGCAGTATAGCAGTAACCGCAATATTGTTTGATAAAAGGCGAAATATTTACATTACAGTTTAGATTTCCTTTTCGTTTTGTACATTTATTTTAATCAGATTATCTGGTAAAGCAAAATATAAATTCGATCACAAGTTTTGGCAAATATAAAATAAAATAACAAAACTGCCAGTAGGAGCTGGTTTCTAAAGTAGCGCCCTCAAATAATTACCTATAGGTACATAAATACACTTTATTAACACCCACATCATAAATCCTGTATTCTGTGTTCGGAAACCGTATGTAATTATCACCATTATTGCAACTAGTACTGTAACATCAGTGTATTATCTGTGCCATTGTTGTAAAAATGTATGAAAAATCATAACCACATCGATTTTGGTAACGTAATGAAAATCTAGCTCTCCTCCCCGACCGCGGTTATTCTCCTCCCCGACCGTTCGCATAATCGAGTTGGCCATGGCGGTATTGGCGGTGCAATGGCGGTTATTCTAATGGTTTCTGAACGTCATTTAGCATTAATAATATGTGTATAGATAAAGCAGTGTATGCAAATGTACGTAATTAGAACTTAAAACACTGGTGTGATCCTATCATGAAACTCACCTGCGGCTCGTTTCATAATACCACACTCGTATTTTAAGGACCCTTATTACGTAACAGTTACTTAAACTACGATTACTAAACGAGCCAGAGAACTGATCGGTTTTTATGAAGTATTTGCTTTATTATTCGCAATATTTTTGTTTAATTCGCTTTATAGCAGCCTAATTTTAAATTTAAAAATCTTCTAAGCCTGCAGGAAATAAAGTTTATACTTTAACCGGCGAATAATGTCTATAAACTGTAAATTTAGCAATGCTATCTTTGCCTGAAACACTTCCGTAGATGCTTAAATTAACCCTGCTTCTAAGAAAATCAATTTGGGAATGCTAAATGTTTGTTTTATTTAAGTACTTATTTATTTAAATACTTTTTATCTGACTGACAATACTGACATAAATATAAATGAAACATATCAGTACAGGCATAAAAAGTAAATTTTATTGTTGTTAATGTTCTTTCATGAACGAGAAAGATTATTTTATGGGTTTAGTAATTATGTAACCACTTTTACATAATGTTACCATTTAGGTAATGCATTATTGATAACGTAACATATCATCATCGTCATCCGGAGGGGAAAGTAGGTCTTTATAGGGATACGGTCCAGTTTCCTCACATAATCGTATGTGATATATAATTATTAAAATATTTTTATATGAGAAAACTGCACTGGGATTCGCAGGTTTATACCTGCGAACGTTTTTCTAATAAAATATAAGTCATATGATGGACATCTAAGTATCTACTATAGACTGTAGTAGATACGTATTATTTTCGAATACGCAAAAAGTTTCCTGCATAAATAACGCCCGTGTTGACTTTACGACTATTCTGTTTGGAAGTTGGACTCATCATTTAAATTTTTTGCGGCGGAATCCGGTATAGCTATAAGGCAGCATAGTGCTGCAGGTCCCAATATTTCTTTATTATTTTTATCTAAAGGGGATATGGTGTTATTAGAAAGAGATGGGTACCGTAATAGAGGAAGGTTCAATGGTATAAATTAATCGCATTTCAGTATGCATTTGACACTTGGCACAATAACTGTCGGAACACAGATAGCAGAAAAGCAATAAATGCTAATATCAATGCAAATGTGGTCTTTCTTTTTACATGAGTAAAATTATCCCTTTAATTTTTGCTGTGCTGTTCTTTAATCGAAGCGGCATTATAAAGGTATTGTTCTTGCTTGAAAAAGGGTAGTAAATTAAGTTTCGGTATTGCACTTTTTAAGAAGTACCTATAGCAGGGGTTCTCAATCTTTTTCAGCCCGCGGCGCACTTGCCTGTATAAAAATGTATCGCGGCGCCCTAACCTAGCTAGGCTATTTGAAATATACAGGTAGAGTATGATGAAGAGGGTAGCCTCACGGCGGCGCCCCTCTGTACCTACTTTCAATGGCGCACCAGGGCGCCGCGGCGCAAAGTTTGAAAATCCCTGACCTATAAATTAATCATGAAGTTATTTCTTTTTATTAATAAATATAATTAGTAGGTTGGCATGGTATACCAAAACTCGCATAAAAAACAAGTACACTAGAAACTTTTTTTACGAAGATGAATAAAAAAATCATACTATCAATCACGTCGTGCTGCGGCATGTGTAAAATATTATTTTCACCACTCTACCTCAGAAACGCGCTCTTTATCCCTTGAAATCGGTGGGGAAAAATGCATTTTATCCACACGTGGGGAAAGTATTTTGGTGCAAGTTTTGACTTGTTTTTTCACATTATCTGGCCGGATGGAATTTAAAGACACGATTTTGAATTATATAATTTTCAAAGAATTCATTTAGTTTCGATGTTTATACATCATAGCTTATATTGTGGTAGTGTGGTGAAAATTTTTGTAGTATGCTCGGCAGCAAAAATTTTTCAACCTCTCTTGCCTTGAGGTTCAAGATTCCATTTTTGAACCACTCGCTACGCTTGTGGCTCAAATATGTAATATTTCGCTGGCTCGGGTCTCAAAAAAGGCACGAGAGGTTTTACATCAACTTTGCCCCTTGTAGAATAAATAACTAATATGTTAAACGTTTTATCGATATCGTTTTAGTTCGGTATTCATTTTACATAAATAGCACTAGCAAAATTTCTGTAACAATACAGTTTAGTGAAACATTTTCTGTAATGTCATACTTTACGATATCTAGTGTCAATAAGTTTTGAAAACGCCACGACATAGTTTTTGTTTCGCAGCCTCTTCTACTGTCTAAAGTTTGCTTTTGAGATACAGTCCGCCGTTTGTATCATTATTGTCTACATTCACAATGCAAACGGACGTAGTCTATGTCTCGGTTTTTTTATGACGTTCTATTATAACATTGTTTATGTGGAGAATTTTCAATCAGTTAAATGTTCTTATATTAAAAAAGGGATCGCTTGGCAGCGGAATCTAATAAACAATAAACGCTGGCATTCAGTAGGGAGCTATCGTCGTCGACTTAATAACGCTAAGATCAGCCGTTTGGCCTCTTGACCCATCGTAATAAAGTTAGGCCGTTAGGCATTCGAGTGGGTACTTTATTAAGAAGAACACAACTACGCCCCAAGCCAGTTAGAGGTGTTAGACATTGATAAATTATTACTATTTCTTTGAGACTTATTAAAATAGGGTAAACAATCCAAAATAGTTGGACAGTTTCTGACTAATTTGGATTATTTTCTCTTCATTTTATCACACATAACAGGTTATTTTTATTTTTTTACACGCTCGTTCGTTTTTCATCGCTCTTGAGTGTTTAAGGTCCCTCAAACACTCAAGACAACAAAATGTGTCAAGGGTTTTTCGGAAACACTTCCAACGCCACCAGGAATCTCACGAGACAAACTTGATAAATTACCGGAACTTGTTGTAATATTACTTGCAGAGTAACTAATTAATTATACTAAAGGGAAAGATCTGAAATAATATAAGTTTACTTTGCCCTTCACGTTATTGTATCTTTTAAAACTTCTTAACGGTGAACATTTATTTACTCGCTTGTCAAAAATTATTAATTAATATTAAATTAGGTCTACATATTCATTAAATTAACGTAGTTACCTTTAGATCTACCAATTAATATTATTTGAAAGCATTATATAATTTATTAAATACATACACAATGATGATGCGGTCAGTTTTTACTTAATCAAATTATTCAACACATTTTATCACGTAAGGAAACATGAGTAGCAATCTATTGTAATCATTCTCTAAAGTAATTAATTACAGTAGCAGGTGAGAATTATTCAGGACGCCATTTTCGGCGAGTTGGTGCCGGTCGCGGACCCTAATTAGATTGCCTCTTTTGTTTTAGTAAAAGCGGTAAATTGAGGAAATACGGGCTTGAAATACTTAGCATATTATGTAGTCTTCCGTAGAGGTTACTAGAAAGTAACTAGGATTTCGTCTATGCTAAAGCTGCACACTCTTGATAGTGTCAATGTTATGTATGTACAGCATACTTGACTCATTTAGAATACGACTTGGCGTGCATACTTAGCGTATACGTAGTAGGGAATGCCACCGGTTGTATGTTGTATGAGAAAAACCGGGATTTAACCGGTTATTTTCATACAAAATAAAAACCGGTTGCATTCCGTAATACGTAGGTACTCCGTATAATACAGTAGTCATAAAATATGAAATAAAACTGCACCTTAAATACGCTAAGTTTGTAAATAAAATAGGTAAGTACCTAACTACCTGGTAGGTATACAGGGCAATAATTGAATAGTGTATTCAATTATGCTCATTGAATGATGTGGCTATGGGCTGCCCGTATCATTCAATGAGCGTTATTGGTCGTTTGTTATGCTATAGATTAATTCGTCAATATCCAGATCTCTATAGTTCATTATAAAGGCCTGTCAGTGTCTTTCTAATAAATATAAAAAAGACTGTAGGTACGGTCCCAAAGCCCGCGTAAACTGCGAAAGGCAATAGAACACGTCCGAGTATGGTTTTGCAAAGAGTTTCACACAGCTGCGCGTTGCGTGACTCCAGATGTTGCGTTCATCGATAACAATAAAAAACTCTCAATGCTCATACATTATCGGGAGCGTTCTTGTTTCTAACATTCGATTTGTGGGTATTTATGGACTAGAATTGTCGTTTGTAGGTACAGTCTAACCATGCAAAGTTTTCATGCCAAAACGTTGTAACCGCTCCATGGATTGTCAAGTCAAGCAAGCATAGATGTAGTCTACGCAATCAGATTTTTGACAAATAATGTACTTACCGACAATCACAGCTAAAAAATGGTGAATGTACGTAGATTAATATTACACTCTGTCAGTACTAAAGGATGAATACTGTATAACGTGTTTTTTAACGTGCCTAAATAACTGGAATTAATATTGTGTAGTAAAATTTCATATATCAGGCTTGTTGATTGCTTTGAAATAAAATTGATCAACAGCCTGCGATGTATTTTAGATAACTGGCCTATCATCGTGTTTTAGCTGAGGTGGAATAAATTTTAGAACGTGAGCCTTTGAGAACGCCAGGATTGACTTGAAAGCTTTTGATTGCTGTGTAGCGAACGTAGTTTCATTTGATTTTAGAAAGGAGACTATTTTTGAATAAGTAATCCATACTAATATTATATATGGGAAAGTGTATGTGTGTGTTTGTTTGTCCGTCTTTCACGTCACGGCAAAACGGGGCGACGAATTGACGTGATTTTTTAAGTGGAGATAGTTGAAGGGATGGAGAGTGACATAGGCTACTTTTTGTCTCTTTCTAACCCCCCACTTCCCTAAAATGGGGGGTGGAAGTTTGTATGGAGCATTCCGGGGGGCAAAGGGGAACCGTGTTACCCCGAATTTAATGCGAGCGAAGCCGCGGGCAAAAGCTAGTGTGTATATGAAACAAACCTCTTGATCACTTAAATCTTTACAGTTTTATCTCTGACCGCAGGTAATCGGTATAATTGCTTCTATACAGGGTGAAATATTACTAATCACCATTCATATTGAACGAGGTGATTAGGTAGGGTAGGTCATACAGAACAACTTTTACTATGGGACCAACTCCGAAATCGCGAAAAAATGTTTGGCTTCCCTATAGGACAACATGAGATCGGTCGAAGTGTATGAAACAGCAAAAAAAATTCGCTATTTAGGAGTTGGTTCCATAATAAAAGTTGTTCAGTATAGCCTACCTAATCACCTCGCTCAATATGAACGATGATTAATATTTCAATCTACGGTCACCGTTTTTAATAAGCAGTAGCGGCTCATCTGTCACCTTTTTTTGTAAAAATTTACCCTGTATGCACGTATAACAGTACCGTGAAATACATTTTTACGACATGGAAATGAAAAATTGATCAAAATCGGTACAGTCGCTTTGTGATTTTAAACACTTCGACGCTTATAAACTTATATATTTATATCATATACAAAAGAAAAAGTGACCTAGGCCTGCGGTACGCAGGGCTGAAATCTAACCAGCGTCTACTGCATTCGCGGCAGACGCTCACTAGACTACCCAGGTCACAGCGGCACCAGTCGAATTTTCCCGTGTATATATGCAATCTTTGTAAATACTAAGGCGCATTTTGGCCCGTCATCTAAGGTAACAACATAATGAGTCTGTACCTCCAATCGGAATAACTTAGGAGTTCATCTAAAGCGAGAGAGATGGTGCTGCCGTCAATACAACTAAAGAACAAATCAAATTAATTAAAGAATATTTATTAAAATAATTTGGTTGGTTCTTTGTGCGTTGTCGAGAAAAATGAACTTAATTTTAATAAAATGAAGTTATTCTGGGAAACAAATAAACGATTATAAATACCTTAAGTAAGATCATTAAAATTATTCGTCATGTAAGTGCGTCCATTTTGCCACGCTCTTCTACGATGAATTGTTTCTGTATTTTTACTTGGTCGCACGTAAAAGGAAAGCCCAGCTACATACGTGTGAGGGGCTGACGGCTATCGTTCTGTGACTCGAATTGAAACGCCTGTAAAGGAATATTTGTGTAAATTCACCCTCGAGTAATTTTTAAAATGTATTGTATAAAGGTTTATGTAGGACGCAGTACACCGATGTTAACTACTTATACATGGTGTAATCGTTAAATGTGTACAGGTGATACTTCATCAAATAAAAAATGCGTGTCTTGCAATACACGGTTGGAACGAAGTTATAATCCTCATCCTCATCCGCATACATATACTCATACTCATCTTCATCTTCATCATCTTACTCATCCTCATCCTCTCCTCATCCTCATCGTTACACTTATACTCGTACTCATTCTCATACTCATACTCATACTCATAATCGTCCTCATCCTCATACTCTTCCTAATTCTCATCCTCGTACTCATCCTCATACTCATCCTGACTCTCATTCTCATTACATTTTAATTTCATTCTTACATGTTTCTCAATCGTATGGCTTGTGAAGGGTTTTCGTGACGGTCAAATTTTACACTTTTTTTCGCCTTATCCGATAAGGAACTTCGTTCCAAAAATATATCAAAAATCTGTTATTTAAAATTGAAAGTTCGTTATTAAATGAGTAAAATCACATCAACAACTTTTTTAAATGAAATTAGAAATATTATGGATATTTTTATCAAGTTTTTTAGTTTAGTAGTTATTAATTAAGTTTAAGTTTATACATTACGTTCGTTAAGTGGTATACATAATCTCTCTCCTGTCATCATCCTCCTAGCGTTTTCTCAGCTTTTTGCCCCGGCTCAATTAAACCTGGGATCCGGTCGGCAACCTAAGCTCATAAATTGGCGTAGGCACTAGTTTTTACGAAAGTAACTGCGGGCTGATTCAAACGGCAAAATGGAAATTCAAGGGTAGTCTAATGCAATTGACGCAACTTCATAAAAAATCTGCTTACAGTTGGTTTGCAGTTCTGTTGATCGCACGCTGACTGCAAGCCGACGCGACGCCAATAACGGCAGCAGCACTGCAGTCGCAATGCAGCTGTAGTGCAGTTCTATTATCGTTCCTGTGCAGTTACTCAAACTGCAATAGGACTGCATTACTACCGTACCGGTTACAGTCGAATGATTCGAAAGGAAACCGGACCTAATCTCAATAAGGCCTATCTTTCTTATCTTTTGAAAGATCCTATAGCAGTCGCTTTAATAGAAACTAGTGCCTACGCCAATTAGAATAGGTTGCCAAATGAACCCCGGGATTAATTATATAGATGTACAATAAGAAGGATGATGACTGAAGATAAATTAAACCACTTATCGAACGTTTGCGTACTATATGTACGGGGGCGTTTAAACTTAATATTTTGGGTATGTTTTGTTCTATTTAAAAATGTTATTGATGTAATTTTACTCACTGGCTAACGTTCTTTCGATATCAATTAAAAGTTTTTCGGATATCTTTATTACTTGCGGAATAATCGCCTGAAGACACTTATTGATTACACCTTGTATTGTTTTGTATGTAGGTACATATATTTTGAATATATTGGGTGAGTCACTTACCTACTTAAAATGTTTAACTATTTTTTTTTGTTAGCCTAAAATAGTGTCCCACTGCTGGGCAAAGGCCTCTCCCGCTGATTTCCATAACTCTCGGTCCCGTGCTTTTTCCGGCCAGGTGCGTCCAAATCGTTCCGCCATCTCTGTTTGGGCCGGCCCCGTCCGCGCCTCTTTTGCGGCATCCACTTGGTGGCTACACATAATAATAATAATAATAACCCCCCTGGCCCGCAGGACTTTATAAGGATCGAGCGAGGAATATTTCAGGGCGACAGTCTGAGTCCCCTGTGGTTCTGCCTAGCTCTAAATCCGCTCAGCACTCTGCTGAAGGATTCGGGGCTAGGTTGCCGGCTTCGGAGAGAGGGTGAAGTCACGATCATACTCATTTAATAACGAACTTTCAATTTTAAATAACAGATTTTTGATATATTTTTGGAACAAAGTTCCTTATCGGATAAGAAGGCAGTTAAAAAAAAGTTGACAAAAGTCAAAATGGCGGTATAGATATTTTAAAAATATTTAATTTATTTTGATTATTTTTTGTGTTATTAACTTATACTTGAGGTTTTTGAACTCAAATGTAAGAACATTATAATAAATGCAAGTGAAAAAAGTGACAAAGAAAGATTAAGCATCACCCAGGTTGTATTTTTCCATGTCTTCTCACTGCTGAGGTGAAAAATAGTGTGTTCAACATGAGAATAAAGTTATTTACATCTTGTGCTTTTGAGTCCTTCTCTACGCTCAAGATTCTAAATTAGAATCACTCGCTACGCTCGTGATTCTATTATAGAATCTTTCGCTTGCTCGGGACTCAAAATTAGCACTCGAAGTAAATATGAACTTGCTTCTCTTGTTGTACAAATATCTATTGTCTCATTCATAATCCATACTAATATTATTAACTAGCTGTGCCCGCGGCTCCGCCCGCGTGGAATTCGGTCTGTGTCAGTAAGCGGCTAATTCACCCCTAATTTCTCTCCTGCTACCCTGGAGGCGGAACTTGAAGTAAAGTTGACAGATGGATACGCTGGAGGACAGTAGTCCTGATAAAATATTTAACAATTACCACTAAATAAAAGTACACTCAAAAATCAATCCTTTTTTTGTCCTTATTTTTTTTTTTTGGCATGATATAAACAACATAGAGTAGTAGGTGTATATCGGACGATACAGTACCACTTTTGTATTTATACGTTCATGTCCACGGCAAATATCATCCAAATCGATCCTCCCGTCAAATCAGTCTAAGCATGAAAGGTAAAAACAGGCGCGGTTGCACCATGACCCATGCAAATTTAAAAATTTAACTCAATCGAGTGTAGTGGCTACCCCCCTCCCCCCCCTTTAGACGTTGAATAAATTTTTATAGGCTACGTATAACCTGGCTGGGGATTTTCTCGTAATCCTTAAGGGGTGATTACAAAACATCCGTTCAAAAGGTCATTTATTAAGGGATATTTGGCGGCGCTTACGTCATTTTACTATGCGTTTTTGACTGATTATTCACAAACGGCTGAACCGATTTTATCCAATATGTTTTTTTTATTGAAAGTTGTTATCAGGCCTCACTACCGTTATTATTTTTATATTTTTTTGGACCCACGGTTCAAAAGTTAGATTGAGGATAAACCCTTTTTTGAACTTTCAGATGTAATATTTACGAAACTATCAGTTTCATCCAAAAAAGACTCGGATCACAGAAGCATACACTGCTTTATCTACACACATATTAAAACCGCCATTACACCGCCATTACCAACCTTATTGCGGGCTTGGGGGGCGTGCCGACGGTCGGGGAGGAGGGCGCATTTTCATTACGTTAATTTTCATACGTGTTTACCACACTGTCACAGATAATACACTGACGTTACGTTACTGGTTGCAATAATGGTGGTAATTACATACGGTTTCCGAACGCGGAATAGAGGATTTATGATATTAATGTAGATCAAGATATTTATTCTTCAATGTAAGCACATTACAATGCACTAATGAACGTCAGAGAACAAAATACGTGACTGGTGTGGAACACTTGGTTGGAACGAAGTTATGTTATTTTATTTTCGACTTTTTCGAGAAGTCTCTTTTTTGAATTTATGAAATTTTTGAAATTTTTGAATTTTTGAAATTTTTGAAATTTTTGAAATTTTTGAAATTTTTGAAGAAATTTTTGAATTTTTTTGAATTTTTTGAAATTTTTGAATATGTTTTAAATTATGAAATTTTGACATTTTTGACATTTTTGACATTTTCGACACTTTTGACACTTTTTACTTTTAGGTTCTGGACTTATTTCACTTTGTCACTTCTCACTTTTACTTTTCATTACACTTCACTTCACTTCACTTTATTCTATGTTTCTCAATCTTATGGGTGTCGCGTTTTCGTGACGTGACGCTTATTCGTGACGGTCACGTGACTTTTTTTCGCCTAGCCCCCATCCGCGAACCGTCCGATAAGGAACTTCGTTCCAAAACTACCACCGGTTCTAACCCTACACCTCTGGCCCGAGAAGTATTATGACCGAAAAGAAACTCGACGGGACTTATTTTTTTCAAAACAGTAATACATTATTAGATCTCAAAGATACAAAATAATACGTAGTTCTTCAAGAAGACATATCAAAACAGCTTGAGAGACAGATAATGTACCTACTGTTTAATTATAAAGAAAAATAAATCCTAGTCTGACTGCTTCACAAAACGTTTGATATATTTCCCTACCTAAACGGTGTCCTATAAATGTTAGATGATTTTGTAGTAGTTTCTGGTTTGGGCCATGCATCTTTGTCCGTCATATAATAGTCCTCGAACCTGCAATAACCCTTTGACATTAATGACATTTTCAAATATTTCTTAAGAGCGGGTTAAGGTAAATTTAAAGCATCGACGGGTTAATAAATATGAACACCTTGACCAACAAATTATAAACTATTTCAATACCAAATTTCATCTAAATACGTACAGCGGTTATTGGTTGTTTCTTCCCCATGTTAACTTCCACCCCTTTTGCATCCGCTTAAGGGATAACTGAGATAAAACTATTTTATTTCATTGTCCAGAGCTCAAATTATCTCCATACCAAATTTTATCTAAATCGATTCTACGGTTAATAATTCCCTATACCTACAAATTTCCCACTCCCTTTCACCCCTTTAGGGTTGATTTTCGGGGTGAAAACTATCCTTTGTCCTTTCTTGAGACCCATACTATCTATATACCAATTTTCATCTAAATCTGTTCAGCGGTAAAAAAATCCTCATACCAACTTCCAACCCCCTTTTCACCCCCACAAGGGTTTGAAAACTATCCTATGACGTTTCTCGAGACTCAAATTATCTCCATCCTCATTTCTATCTAAATCGTTTCAGCGGTTAAACATTCTCCATACAAACTTTCAACCCCCTTTTCACCCCCACCAGGGTTGATTTTCGGGATTAAAACTATATATTATCCTTTCCTGGGACTC
The DNA here is from genome assembly GCA_947086415.1 of Pammene aurita. Lineage (NCBI taxonomy): Eukaryota > Metazoa > Arthropoda > Insecta > Lepidoptera > Tortricidae > Pammene > Pammene aurita. The sequence continues at coordinate 20,760,548 of OX352290.1, forward strand.
AAACTATCTCTATACAAAATTTCATCAAAATCCGTTCAGCCGTTTTCACGTGATGCGCGGTCAAATAAACAGACAAACAGATAAACAGATAAACAGACAAAAATTCTAAAAATTGTTGGAACGTGTTCTGTTATCGATTCTAAGTATCCCCAGCCAACTTTTTTTCGATTATCTTCCATGTACAGACTTTCGACCCTCTTCAGCTTTATTATATGTATAGATGGGAAAGTGTGTGTGTGTGTTTGTTTGTCCGTCTTTCAGGGCAAAACGGGGTGACGAATTGACGTGATTTTTTAAGTGGAGTTAGTTGAAGGGATGGAGAGTGACATAGGCTACTTTTTGGCTCTTTCTAACCCCCCACTTCCCTAAAATGGGGGGTGGAAGGTTGTATGGAGCATTCCAGGGAAAGGGGAACCGTGTTACCCAGAATTTAACGCGAGCGAAGCCGCAGGCAAAAGCTAGTTATTAATTATAATTAAAACCCAAGTAACACAGGAAGCATTATAACATATGAATAGTTAACTTATTTAGAACTTAAGGACCGTATAAACTCTTATATACGTTCACCGAGCAACTTGACGCATTATATGATCCTTTGAGCTGTATAACGGTTGTATAATGGCATATCTAAATGCTTTTGTAAAGCCTTTAGCTTTAGTGCAGCAAACCATAACGCAACTGTACAGCTTTCAGCTGTTGAAAAGCACTTAAGTGCTTTAGGTTCTACAATAGCATTATATGATGCTTTACGCTGTATTACGGTTGTATAATGGCATATGTAAATGCTTTTGTTTAGCCATTAGTTTTAGTGCAGCGAACCAAAATGCAACTGTACAGCTGAATGCTGTACAGTTGTGTTTTGGTTTGCTACACTAATGCTTCGGTGTGGTTTAGTGCCTTAGGTTCTACAATAGCATAAATAAATGCTTAATGCTTTTTAAGAGCATAAATATTAGCCATTATAATGCCACGTAAATTCGCTATACAGCTTTCAGCTATTTTTAATGCCTTAGGGTGTACAATAGCATTAATAAGTAGGTAATACATTCCTACTGCTGTATAATAGCAATAATATAAACCATTTTAAAGCCAAGTAATTCACTATAAGGGGCTGTTCATAAATTACGTCGTTTCAAATGGGGGGGGGGGGGGGGGGTCTGGACATCGGATGATGGTAGCATGACGTAGGAGGGGGGGGCGGTCATTCCGAAGATCACATATTCTCTCGCATCTTTAAAATTGCTTCAATGTGTAAAAAAAGGAATGAAATACGTGTTTCTAATTGACTTTCTATAAACTTTCAATGCTATAAATATTATCTACTAAATAGTTTTTATTTTACAATTAAGCTAAAAACGCATTTTTTTTTTATTACGTCACTTTAGTTGGCAGGGGGACGGTTGGATGATTTTAGGAGGAGGGGGGGGGGGGGGGGTAAAAAAATCATGAAAAAATTGATGACGTAATTTATGAACAGCCCCTATACAGCTTTCTGTTTTAGTGCCTTAGGGTCTACAATAGCAATTTGAAGTAGTATATAATGCTTAATGTTGTTTAATAGCATAATTATTCACGTATAATGCTGTAGGCATTAATAAGCTTTTTTTAAGGGTCACTGAGCTGCTATTGGACTAAGCTAGCCACGTCAGATATGACACAATAATGAGAGCAACAAAACCCGTCTGGTTAGATTGCTATACTATTCTTATTGCTAGATCCTGGCATCTGGCAGCTTTTAATGGGTGGAGGTCACAGTGACAGACTAGCAAAATGTTTTAATTGGAAAATAGTAATACCAAACTAGGTAAAAACTGCCGAAGTTGTCTCAGTTATAAAGGACAGGGCCTATATTTTAAGGGGCTCCCTGGCGCCAACGACCTTAGATCTGATTCCTTTAGTTTTCTAATGATTTATATAGCTTCTCATATTATCAGTAACGGCTTTAAACAATATAGTATCCTTTATTTACTTCAATATTCATTATCTTCGAGATATTTGACATCAAAGTCGAACCGGTTTAGGCTAAAAAAGTTGTTTTATGGTCAAAAATTTTGTGTTCATTAGTTAAAAATTAAAATCTCTCTACAGTTTTTAGAGACATCAAAGAGGAACCCTAATATGTAAGATTCTTTACACCATTCGAATATCGATAAAAGTGCCTTTTTAGACCATATTTTAAAAATATCATAAAAAAATAACGGCTCATTTATTTCAAGATCCGGCTCTACAGAATGGAGATAAAAGATTCAAGAACCGATAGTCGTTTGCCTTATAATTCTATCTGTAGTGAATATGTTGGAATATCGACTCAAAACTGGTCAAAAATCGATAAAAAACGTTAGACCAAAAAATATTGTGTATTATTACGGAAACAAAAACAGTAGGCGACAAACTATGAATTATATTATACATCGTTTGGCACTACTTTCCCTCAACATAAACTTTTGTATAATTTTTCTTAATATTGTATAGTATTTGTATAGTTTCTTATAATATTGCATCAAACCCAGATCTCTAGGATTTGTTTTCTTGAAATGGTTTGCATTCTTTGACCTCCACCACTTTATAGCTGCCAGATGTCCAGATCTGGACTAAGCATAGTATACCAAACTGACTAGAGGGGTTTGGTTGCTCTCATTATTGTGTCATATCTGACGTGGCTAGCTCTCCGTCTATATAGACCAACGCCATTTTGTAAATAATTTATAACCTAAAAATAAAATCATGCGGACCTATTTATACAAGGAATTTTCCTTATAGGTATTTACCTATATAATAATGAAATAACTTAATTTAAGACTGCTCAACCAACCTTGGAAGAATAATAAGTAAGGAAGCGTAATCAACGCTCAAAATGTGCTCCACTTTCCTGGTGCCAAAGTGGGCGGAGCTTGTGACAGCGGTGCCCTAATGTCATGTCAAACATTTTGAAATTGTCATGTCGTCAAAATATTAGTTTTTTCGGTCCATGAAATTTCGGTAATATATCGGTATTAAAATGCCGGCTTGTGCCGTGCATTGGTGCAGGAGCCACACTGGCGCCAAAGATGGTGATATTTCTTTTCATTGGTAAGTAAATCACGCTTAGATATTCTCATACATTACGGACTTGGTCGATGTTATGCAATATAAGTTTTGGAAAAGTAAACATAACTCATTTGAGGAAAAGTATAATGAATGTTTAATAAGTATTACCTTGTAGTAATAGCAGTTAGGTTTCCGTTGTTAGCGAAGAATCTTTTCAGTTTGTTTTTTTCGATATACAGTATGGGTCCTTGGAATAAATCTTTATCAATATTATACTACTTTGATAATATCGAAATGTCTCCCTTGTACTCATATATTGGGAATATGAGAGAGACGTACTTTATAAACAATCCGAATATGCCACCTCAGTCGGTTTTACTTACCTACTAAATATAATTTAAATTCTGTTATAATGATGACTTCAACAGTATGTGTATGTTTAAAGTTTCCCCAAGAACGAAGTAAGAAGGCATGCATGGATTCGAATTGAAAGGCAAAACCCAACTGCAGAATTTGCAGTATTCATTTCTTGGATTCGGACTATGTTCAAAGCCATAAGTAAGTCCAAAGTAAATTCATAAAGGTTGATTTTTTTTTCAAATCACTAATATTAAGTAAAGTCAACGAAATCGACAAAACAAAACCCTTCGAATTAGTACCTACTATACTTACTCTGGTAAAATCATACCATTCTGGCCGTGCCATTTCTAGTACAACTGACTAATAGGTATGACACTTATTTTTCATTAATAATGAATGCTATAACTTCATAGCATAGTCTTTAATTATCAAAATAGAGCAGAGGCCGACTGGGGAACTACCTCTACCTTACAGAAAACCACAGCCAATTAGCACTAGACCCTACTCATAGTGTTGTGTTCCTGCCGGTGAGTAAGGTTGCCAGAGAGCTCAGAGGATGCAGTGTGTTGACGACGGGGGATCCTCTTGTGCCTTTAGCTGTCAACACAGTAAATCCTCTTTTATATGAAAGCGTCGGCAACGCACATGAGACACCTCTGGAGTTACATGCTACGGTAGCTGCTTACCATCAGTAGCCGTATGCCTGTTTGCAGTTGCGTTGCAGTATAAAAAAATGGATACAAAATGTAAATTTATCTTTGTATATTTCCCTAACCTGCTAAAATAAATAGTACTCATCCGTTATTTTTTTAGTTCTAAAAAACGAGGAAGCAAAGAGAATTTTAACTATTTATATTGAAGGTATTATTTTCTAGTCTGCATTATGTTGCTCGAGACCAAAAGGGTCTCCCAAAGGTAACGGATTTATAAAATTGTAAAAAAGTTCAAAATCTTTACTATTTTATTTAATTCATGCTTATTTTGTAGTATGTAAGTCCCTATAATGTCATTAAGCACTTTTGAAATGAAAGATGTATAGAAGGCTTTCATATTATTCCTTATTCCAAGAACGATTAAATTTACTTATATTACATAAGTAATGAAGAATGCACTAAAAAATAAATTGTTAATTGATTGCAGTATTATTTATTACGTGAACCCATTCACGTCAAACTTAGGCGTATTTATTATATGTTAACTTGACATTTCAGTTATTTCATTTGAGTATCTCCTGTCCAATTAAACTTCATTGTCAAATTGATTTTGACCACACACAACACGGCAACTTTTCTTATTGGTGAAATGGAATGAAACCTTTGCGGAATGAAGGTTAACACAAAAAATATGCTTAAAGAATGAGTACTTGATTGGTTAATAAGACATAAGACATTTTAGTGTTGTTAACGTGAAAATGGGTCGTGTTTTCACATGAACTTTGCTTGCCTTTACTCGTCTTGATATTATATGTCGATGCAACCAACACTATCATGTTAATAATACAAAACACGTTCTATACGAGGATTACACAATTGTTCTGTTTATTTGACGCATATCTTTTTATAATATTTTATAGCAAAACCACAATAAATCAAAGGCGCGTGAAAATTTTCAATGAAACTTATATACACGTTTACAGTAAACTACATTGCGCAGTAATATTTGAAGGATATAATAACGTAAAAGAGTCAAAAACTTTTATAAATTTTGTTACGATGGAAACAAATATGACGTGTCACTCATTCAGTTTTTTGTACCGTCTTCGTCCATTTTATATTGCGAGACAAAGTAGTTAAATCACAACGTTCATTGTATTATAACATTTTTCCGTCGGTATTAGAGACGTTTTTGCATTGACGTAAGGTTTATTTTACTACACTCTTATGCTAGTATTATGCTTTTGTATTGCGATTGGCAACTTAATCGAGCGTGCTAATGCTTCTTTACTGCGATTAGCAACTTTTTTGGCCGTATTAATGCTTCTTTAAGGCGGTTGGCACCTTAATAGAGCGTACTAATGCTTCTTTAATGCGATTGGCACTTTCCATGACAACGATAATGCTAATAGCGCAGACTTAATGCGCCTGTAATGATATTAAATGACCTGTATAGGATCTCAAACTGGGTAATTTGTGCCCATTTAAGACCTATATCAGCACTATAAACGTTTATAATGCTACTATAAAACGAACTCAAAATGCTAAAATCATACAGATATGCTGTAAGACGGCCGTTATACTGCTTTGATGTGTTACTTGGGAATTGATCAAAATTACCTATATCGAAAACAAACCTGTCATGAACAAATTCAAGTTAATTTAATGCGTCGGAATCAGAAGTTGTGCAATCATGGCATGCCGCAAGAGTATTGTTTGTGTTTTACACACTTGTCTGAAGCACTTTATTAAATTTGCTTCAAAGTTTCACAAAGGTTCAGTCACGATGTTTAAATTAGATTTCACTCATGGATTGCATGTAGAAAGGCATGGTAGAAGTTCAAATTTTATTTCCGTTTCATTTAATTTTTAACAAGGAGGTGGTTTATTCCTTAAAAAAGAGAAGTCTGTCCGTGCGTAAGTTACATCCATTTTACTTAGAAAATAGTATTAAGTGTCCTGCCACTATAAAGTATTGAAATTAAATAACTTTAAAAAATTACTCTATTCAAGTAACTACCTAAAGTAAAAAAAGGTAGGGACTAACAGACGGACGGACGGATGGATAGACAGAAATGGCGTAACTATAAGGGTTCCTAGTTGACTGCGGACCCCTAAAAACATGCGGACTTTTTTTTTAATACCACGACAGTGGCAAACAAGCCTACGGCCCGCCTGATGGTAAGCAGCTACTGTAACCTATGGACGCCTGCAACTCCAAAGGAGTCACATGCGCGTTGCCGACCCTTTACAAAAAGGAGGATTCACTGTGTTGATGGCTAAAGGAACAAGAAGGTCCCTCATCCTCAACACGCTGGGTCCTCTTTGAGCTCTTTGGCAACCTACTCACAACCTACCACCTACAACCTACTCTACTCACCAGCAGGAACACAACACTATGAGTAGGGTCTGGTGCTATTTGGCTGTGGTTTTCTGTAAGGTACTTCCCCAGTCGGACTCTGCTCCAGATTTGAGCGAGATGATATTCGCTAAACGTGCCCTACCACACTTAGCGAGATGCCATTCGCAGTGCCCATACCTCTCTTTTTGGCGTAGTTTAAGGACATACCCAAGTCCGGACGTAGTTTAAGGACATACCTCGGGTCCAAAACTAAACTAAATACGTTCTAAAAAAAATCTCCAAGGGAATAATCAAAGTCTATTTGGCTTACTTACTTAATAGATATACATATATATGTCAAAAAATCCAATTTAAGAAGGCACTTTTCTCTTTATTTTCAAATAATATGATATTGGATCAGCCCGTTCGTTTTGTACCAATATTAGCGGAACAAATACCCACAATTTTGATACAGGCCGAAACTACATTGACCTGTCACAACCAGAAATTAGCCTCCACCATATATTTATAAGTAACGGGCACAAATGAAGCAGCCTTTTACTACGTATGAGGTATAATACAAAAGAGTTAATAATAAAGAATAGAGCAGACATTTAATTAACACTGTCTATAAATTATCTACTGCTTAACAAAGTTCTAACCTGAAATACCCAAAAGACAATTATAATCACATTAGGAAACTTCATCGATTAAACCATGGTGGCCGATATTTTTTACGCAAAGATACCGTGTTAACCGAATGTTTCCAAAATTATTTAGTATAAAACTTGTAAATCCGTCTAAGTTCGACTGTAGCGGCGCAGAAAACGCACCTACAGCCAAAAGTTATATTACGCCTACAGCCCCGAGCCGGGTCCCAACTTATGTAATAACACTAGTGCAACGGCCAACTCTCACCTCTTAGATATATATACTTTGTTTTCCTTTCGCCCTCTGTGATCTTCAAGTCTTTGAAGAAACTCTAGCTTCGCAATTTGCACAATCGGACAGAGAAGTCTAAAATGAAGATGGTATTATATGTAAAACACTTCGTGAATGCATTAACACATTTAATTTTGCAGATTAAGTAAATTATTTAAAATTAGCAACAATAATCAGATTCTTTAAAATTAGCACTTCATATAAAGATGAAGATAACGATATCGATAAAGGTATTTCACATTCAATAATTTTCTTAGTATCGTAGACCCGAATAGAATGTAATTAAATTACAATAATAAGAATATTTAAAATTAGCACTTCACATAAAAATGACAATAACGGTATCTATATAAAGATATTTCACATTCAATAATTTCCTTAGTGGTTAGAATGTATAATATTGTCTTCGGTTGCCGCGATAGTTATTCATGAAATAAAACAATTAAAAACATATTTTATCGCGTGTATTGGTCAACGGGTCGACCCGTTGACCACGAACGCTGTAAAGTGTTCGAGACGTCGAGATGTAATTTAAGCTCAATACACGCGATAAAATCCGTTTTTAATTGTTTTATTTCAGGTTAGAATGTAATTTAATTACAATAATCAGAATATTTAAAATTAGCACTTCACATAAAAATAACGATAACGATATCGATCTAAAGATATTTAACATTCAATAATTACCTTAGTATCGTAAACGTCTACTTTCCGCACAAAAGGAAAATAAAAAGAGGGAGTACTAGCAAAACTAGTAAGTACAAATAAAGACTCGGCTGGTAATTTGGATGCGGGAAAATAATGGATTAATGAGGCGGGTGATATGGATGGTGACAGATGATTCGCTGGCTGAAAGTAGCCTAAATTCAAGAGCCAGGTCTTTGTACGCCCGTCAAATGAGGCAATTAGAATTTTGGGGAGATTTTGGCAAAACAACAAAAAAAAGCTATTATGGCACAAAACACTGCTTACAAAAAGGGAATCGGATTTATAACATTAAAAAAAATGTAAGTAAAATGATATTCTTGAAAGTCAGGAAATGGTTGAAACTCAAACTGAATTTAAATAAAGTTCGTGGGCAGGCGCCCCCTTTGCTTTAGGCGGACCCCTCCGGGCTCAAACGGTCCCACCGGCGACCTCGGCAGGCACTACCCGCACCCTCAGACACGGCCGAAGGGGAGCACTGGGTATTGGAAAAAACTATACCGACGGCCACCCTCTTCTAGGAAATTAACCAACTGTGGTGAACACTTTCCGGGAACAAAAAAAAGGACTCAAAAGGATTTGCACAGGACAATTTGCAGATAATTCCTGTGTTTTTCTTCAAAAATCTCTGCGTCGATCTGACACTTCCAATAAACAAACTTTCTCTTCTGACAATCTGGAATACCTCAAAAATTCATATTCAAAATTTGCGCGAATATCATCACAATTTTATAACTGCCAGTCGTGTATTACAAAATGCGGGCTGATATAAACGCCATCTACCCGTAATGCCGTGAATCACAATGTACGCTTTTTTATATATCAACCGCGACCTAGCCTTAGACCTTCCTTAGACACGGAAGTTCTAAAGAACGTCGACAGATGTCGTACGATAAACGTAGCGTCATGCTACAGCATCTCCCTAACAAACAAAGAAACAAACAAACAACAAGACAAGAAAACTAACCCCAAGCAACAAAAAACACAACTTAATGCTAAGCCCAAAACAGGTACAACAAGAGAACCCTAAACGAATTCCAAAAAAAACAAAACCAACCAGTTATTAACATTACCCCTAAAGACTAACCTAATAGATTAACAAGATGACACAACCCAACCAACGCCTCACGCGGTCAAAGACGTGACGGCCGGAATAGGACAGAAACTGCACCTGGCCACAGATCTTAATCCCTCACATCGAGTCATCAAATTACACAACCAGGCTATCATAGACCGGGAAAGATAAACGAAGCCTTAAGCACCAACGGTAAAAATAAAGTCAAGTCTGGAAAAAGGAGCAAGGAAACGCTCAAACGAAAACAAAAAAAATGATAAGAAACGAATCAAGCAAGGATTACCGATAAGGGAAGGGCGGACTAAAGCGCATTTTAGAATTTTGAGAAAACTGAACGGGCCGAAAGAAGAAACTATATCAAGATATCTTTAATATGATAGGTACCGATGTACTCGGAATCGGTATCAGCCAGTACATATACCTGTGGAGACACCCGTCTAACTACACGGCACCGAACGAAACGTGGAGCGAATTTACCGCCTCGAAAAGGATCAGCGGAGCCACACTGGAAATTCCTACGCCAAACGATTTGGTCACCAACGATTCTTGGCGAAGAACGGTTCGTGTTGAACTTGGCGGCGTTACGATGGAAGGCCAAAGCCATCGAATCAGAAACTTTATCGTACACCTCACGAAGCGTCTGAAGATTCGAAGCGCGTTCCATCCGGCTGAGTCCCACATCTTGGTCCACAACCTGATTCTCAACACGTTCACGAATCATTGACAAGTCGCGGCCGTACATCAAAAAATTCGGTGTATAAGCAGTAGCCAAATTTATACAAGAATTCAAATAGAGAGCGACCCGATGTAAATGACCCGACCAACTGCGTTGGTCATTTTCAACTAAAATGCTCAAAGTAGTAATCACGACCTGGTTATATCTCTCCACAACATTCGCTTGTGGCGAATAATATGGGGTATAACACGGACCTGGAATATTATAGCTCGCCAGGAAATCCAGAAATTGACGACTATGAAAAACTGTAGCGTTGTCACAGAGAATGTTAGTAGGAACACCGTACCGCAAAATAACCTCCGACTCTAATGCCGTCGATATTGATCTCGCATTCACCAACTTTAACGGAACCAACCAAACGAATTTGGTAAAAACGTCAACCAAAGTCAAAATATAACGAAAACCACTACGGCTAACAGGTAATGGACCAATTAAGTCAATGGAAAGAAGATCCATTGGAGCAGCAACAGGACGAGGGAACAAACGAAGGCCACGATGTTGTGAATTTGCAATTTTAAAAGACTTGTAGACCTGACATTCGGAAAGGAACCTGGTAACATCACGGTACATATTCGGCCAATAATATACATCACGAGCTTTTAAATTTTTTTTTTTTTTTTTATACCACGACGGTGGCAAACAAGCATACGGCCTACCTGATGGTAAGCAGCTACCGTAACCTATGGACGCCTGTAACTCCACAGGAGTCACATGCGCGTTGCCGACCCTTTACAAAAAGAAGGATTCACTGTGTTGACGGCTAAAGGAACAAGAGGGTCCCTCATCGTCAACACACTGGGTCCTCTTTGAGCTCTTTGGCAACCTTACTCACCAGCAGGAACACAACACTATGAGTAGGGTCTAGTGCTATTTGGCTGTGGTTTACGTCTACGTGTAATACGTCTTCATAACACCAGGATGAACGTTGGGAAATCCATTATGAATTTCAGCAACCGCCTCTCTAGTCCTTGAAGCAGGAAGAACTATACGCCATGGATTAGGTGCTAAAGGGTTTTCAATAGCTACTCTGCGCATTAAGACACCATCCCGAAGACCAAATGCTGTAAACATTTGAGGATTGTCTAAAACTCCCTGGTAAATACGTTCATACCAAGGATCTCCAGAAGGAGCCACGCCACGCGCAAATGAGATAAGCCCAACCTGAGCGCGGGACAAGGCGTCAGGAACAACATTAAGGACACCTTTTCTATGTTCAATCTCAAAGTTATATTGGGAAATCAAAGTTGCCCAACGAGCCAAGCGCCCGGTAGGATTATCAAGGGTGATCAACCATTTAAGAGCAATATGGTCATGGTATGATCTTAAACCTCATTCCATCGAGATACCCGCGGAAATGCTTTATGGAATGAACAACAGCGAGAAGCTCATGTTCGGTTGTCCCGTATCCACGTTCAGCTTTAGTTAATAAATGAGAATAATAAGCAATTGGATGTTCAACGCCGTCCAACTCTTGAGCCAGGACCGAGCCTAAACCAAACTGGCTAGCGTCACATTGAAGGATAAAAGGTTTCGAAAAATCCGGGCAAGCCATCAACGGAGCGCTCATCAAGGCATCCTTCAATTTAGAAAAAGCTTCACTAGCACTATAGTTCCAATCGATGGGATCACGTCCCTTTCTCTTATCGATAAGTGCCGTCAGAGGAGCAATAATCGAAGAAAAACCATCCACGAAACGGCGATAATACGAACACATACCAGGAAAGCACGTAGAGACTTGGCAGAAGAAGGGGTAGGGTAATCCCTAATAGCTTCTAATTTCTTCGGATCAGTTTGAAGACCACGCTCATTGACGATGTAGCCGAGATACTTCAATTCAGACTTACAAAACTCGCACTTATCTAAATTAACCGTAAGACCAGCTTCCTTCAACCTATCACGAACCTTACGAATAAGCCGCATATGACTGTCAAAATCACGAGACACCAAAATCAAATCATCAACATAGCCGAAGATAAAATCCTCAGACTCAGGGGTATATTCAAAATTGACAATCATGTCAGTAAGCCTCTGCATCTCGGACGCAGCGTTGGTTAAACCAAAACGGAGACGAACGAATTCAAAGAGGCCCCTTTGGGGTACAATAAAGGCCGTCTTCTCACAACTGGCCTTATCAGTAGACCCCGTTATCGGAGGTGCAATTTGGTAGCTTGACGTTCTTAGGGAATGGTAAAAATATTTATGATGTCGATATCGATACTCTTCCTTTTTATTGTCAATTTGTTTTATATACCATTTGTAGACTAAAATTTTACATGTTTTTTTTTGTCACCCATGATAATCATTGTCATCAGAAGTAGAAACCATTATCAGTCGAACAATAACGATATGGTTGCTATTTTACTTTTCTAATGTTACGAGTTGCAGGGCCGTGCCTGAACGCTCTTGAGATAAACCTTACCCATAGAGGTATAGTACTGGCCACCTATACTGAAAATAAATTATTTACGTCAATAGATAGTAAATGTCATCTCACAACAATATTTTCGATTATTTAGCTGTATTTACGAGCATATTTTATTCGTATATATCATAATAATAAAAATGCAGCCACTTCTCGCAGAATACCCTAAAAATTAAGCTTGAAAATTGTTACTTATAAAAATGAAATGGGGAAAATAAATATTATTTTTTTAATAAGTCATGTTTTACAAAATAATCACGTTTAATTAAAGTCATTCTCATTATGTCAAAGGAAAAATATCGACATGCAGCTAGTATTTCAAAATATTTTTTACCCATCCCTAAGAATGACAAGCTACCAGATTGCACCTCCGATAACGGGGTCTACTTATCAGCTAAGGGGATTTGCCAAAAGGCGCTCCTAAAATCCAACGAAGTTAGATATTTGGCACCTCGTAGGTTATCAAGGATGTCCTGGACGCGCGGGAGAGGATATGAATCCCTGATGGTAACGCTTTTCAACTTCCTACTGTCCACGCAAAACCTGACACTACCATCTTTCTTGGTAACCATCACCACTGGGGAAGCCCAGGGTGATCGTGAGGGACGAATGACGCCTGACTCTAACATCTTGTCGATCTCTTCGTTGAGAATCTTGAGCTTGACTGGAGATAAGGGATAGTAACGTTGGCGGATGGGAGAACCAACAGTCTCAATCTTATGCGAAAGCCACGAAGTACAACCTAATCCAGCTTTATCAGAAGAAATCTCCTCGAACTCGTCAATAACAGATTGGAGTTTTGATTCCTGCAGTGGTGCAAGCACCGTACGAGGGTGGACATAGCGAACCTCACCTACTCGTGGGACTGCGACAGGAACATGATGTGAAGCGACGTAAAGCTTATCTGACAAACCTTCACGGAATGCCTTCTTTAAAATGTCAATGAGACCAACAGCATTCCAAAACTCCATTCCTAAAATTAATGCAGTAAGAAGATTACTGCTCACTAGACAGGGGTGCAGAACGCGAATGTCACTAAAAAGAATGGGGACGTCCAAACCGCCTAAAATTTCAATAGGAGAATTGTCGGCGGAGACAACATAAGGCCGGATATCCTCGTGATATGTTATACCGAGCTCCAATAGGAGGGATATATCAATTAGTGAAACCTGAGCACCAGAGTCCAAAAGAGCTCTTACCGAAGAGCCAGCAACTAAAGCATCAATAAAAAGTCTATTATCCGGGGAATTATTAATATAAACGGGCGACACCCATGGACCTCTCAGTGCGCCACTAATTCGTTTTTTGACGGACCAGAATTACAACTAGGACAATCGCGGGTGATTGCACCAACACGCTTACACTTGAAGCACACTGCCCCTGGAACGTAAGGACAATTACGATAGTTGTGACCAGTTGCATCACACTTCATACACACTATAGAACTGGGTTGACCTACAACTTGAGCCCTAATCGGTTCAATAGCCAAATGTGCTGGACGTGAACCTTGAAAGGCTTCAAAATTTTTCGCGACTTCTAACAAACCATCAATATCCCTAACCACGTTAGTTGCAAGACAAGGACGATATCTAGGATTCATTCCATATTTAATAATGTTAAATAGGTTGTCTTCGGAAACCGGTGTACGAAGCTTTGCGTTTAGATCGCGCGCCTGAATAACAAAATCAACCACTGACTGGTTGTCCTTCTGTGATAAAGCGCGAAGTTGGCTCTCAAGCTTGAAATCGAAATCGGCTACGTCGAAGGTTTTAACGAATTCAGACTTTAATTCCGCGTGAGTAAGACCCGGGTATCTGATTGCCCTAAAATGTTTCAAGGCACTATCTGACAACAATTCATGGAAACGTCTGACAACATATGAAGGATTGACATTAAGCGCCATACCTTCTTCCTCGATTCGAAAGAAAAATTCGCGAACACAAGTGTCCCCGGAAAAGTTCAAGTTCCATTTCGTAAGTGAATAATCTTTGAAAGGAAAAGGCGGGGGAAGTCCGGACATATGCATCACCTGGGGTCGTGGTTCAGAATCAAAAAACTGTTCTTCATCGTTTGCCATTGGTTCTAAAATCCTCGGATCGTGCGAGTTTAAAGACGAGAGTGCATGAAGCGTCTCAGCAATTGATCCTTCATTATTTAAGTGGGACATGGCGAAAAGTAGAATGTTGTCTTGCGTTGCAAGTTCAAACAAAAAAATAAAGTTAATGGACCTCAAAATTAAAATCCGAAGGTCGAGTATATCAGTGGTTTAAACCAAGCGCTTAAGCCAAAGAAAGAAAATAACACTCGAAGTCTAAATGATAAGTTAGAGTTCGAATTAAAAAAAAACAAGTTCAATTTCTGAAAAAAAAACAAAACGCAAATCGTATGATTTGCGTTTTGTTTTTTCTATTCATGATTCTATGTCTGACTTACCTGCGAATTCCCTAACGTCTACGGGCTCTAACTACAGGACTCAAACTATGAAATAAGGTATTCGGGATATGTTACGGGTAATTGAGAAAAAGGCATAAGTAAAGTTCGACAGATAAATTCGTTTTTTTTTTAACATAAATAAAAGCAATATTTCAATATGACGGAATTCGGGTTAATGATGGGATGTAAGGAGGCAGCAGGCTGAAACAAACCAAAATTAAGGTTTATAGAACTGCGACCGGTCTACGGTCACCGTCTCACAAATCCAAAAAAAAAAAAATTTAATTACAATTATTAAAAGTAAATCCAGACTTCTTTACCTTAATTCGGGTGCCAATTTGCAGTAAAACACTTCGTGAATTGCATTAACACGTTTAATTTTGCAGATTAAGTAAATTATTTAAAATTAGCAACAATAATCAGATTATTTAAAATTAGCACTTCACATAAAGATGAAGATAACGATATCGATACAGGTATTTCACATTCAATAATTTTCTTAGTATCGTAGACCCGAATAGAATGTAATTAAATTACAATAATCAGAATATTTAAAATTAGCACTTGACATAAAAATTACAATAACGGTATCTATATAAAGATATTTCACATTCAATAATTTCCTTAGTGGTTAGAATGTAATTTAATTACAATAATCAGAATATTTAAAATTAGCACTTCACATAAAAATGACGATAACGATATCGATCTAAAGATATTTAACATTCAATAATTACCTTAGTATCGTAAACGTCTACTTTCCGCACAAAAGGAAAATAAAAAGAGGGAGTACTAGCAAAACTAGTAAGTACAAATAAAGACTCGGCTGGTAATTTGGCTGCGGGAAAATAATGGATTAATGAGGCGGGTGATATGGATGGTGACAGATGATTCGCTGGCTGAAAGTAGCCTAAATTCAAGAGCCAGGTCTTTGTACGCCCGTCAAATGAGGCAATTAGAATTTTGGGGAGATTTTGGCAAAACAACAAAAAAAAGCTATTATGGCACAAAACACTGCTTACAAAAAGGGAATCGGATTTATAACATTAAAAAAAAAATTTAAGTAAAATGATATTCTTGAAAGTCAGGAAATGGTTGAAACTCAAACTGAATTTAAATAAAGTTCGTGGGCAGGCGCCCCCTTTGCTTTAGGCGGACCCCTCCGGGCTCAAACGGTCCCACCGGCGACCTCGGCAGGCACTACCCGCACCCTCAGACACGGCCGAAGGGGAGCACTGGGTATTGGAAAAAACTATACCGACGGCCACCCTCTTCTAGGAAATTAACCAACTGTGGTGAACACTTTCCGGGAACAAAAAAAAGGACTCAAAAGGATTTGCACAGGACAATTTGCAGATAATTCCTGTGTTTTTCTTCAAAAATCTCTGCGTCGATCTGACACTTCCAATAAACAAACTTTCTCTTCTGACAATCTGGAATACCTCAAAAATTCATATTCAAAATTTGCGCGAATATCATCACAATTTTATAACTGCCAGTCGTGTATTACAAAATGCGGGCTGATATAAACGCCATCTACCCGTAATGCCGTGAATCACAATGTACGCTTTTTTATATATCAACCGCGACCTAGCCTTAGACCTTCCTTAGACACGGAAGTTCTAAAGAACGTCGACAGATGTCGTACGATAAACGTAGCGTCATGCTACAGTACATAATATGTACGTGTGCCAACATCATAGTATTTTATCAACTTCATAGTCACAACGCACTCGTAATGTAATAATTAATATAAATTAACTAACAAACAACTCAAGTCACTTTAAAAATGTACTTATACACTTCACTAGCCCTTTCATAATTAAGCGTGTAAAGTACAATTTTGTTATTTTTCACCTTTTAAGTTTTCATTTATTTTGCAACCGGTTTAGCTTTGCGCTGAAGCTAGTTAGAACCAGTTTAACTGAACTGTAAAGGTCATGTGTATGTAATTTAATAGATGCCTAAGCGGTTACTAGGGCATTAAACAGAACTTGGATCATCTGGGAGGCATCGATTTGCCTGTGACGTCACGGGCGAGACGTCGCGGCGCGACAGTGCGTCGCCAGCGCACCCTCTATAGGGGGATGATAAAATCCTCTGACCTAGATGTGACGACAAAGCAATACGCTGCTACGGAATGTTCTAGCGAATTCTGATCTCATGTACATTAGATAACGTGTTGTGATTTTTGTTTTAAAAATGATAATTAATGTCTTCAAGAAGATTAATTAGCTATCTACTTAATTGTTACAGTTATTAATTAAAAGAAATTTGATTAATAAACTATACTGTCAAATACTAGGTATTTTATTTGAGTAAGTAGGAACACAACGACTTAAAAGTATAATACACCGAGAATACATAATACTATAAATATTAACATGGTACTTGCCCGTCTCATGACATGTTTTACCAGCCATTAAATTTATTTATTTAACCAGAACATCATTTAATAAATAGATAAGACCCTTGATTTTTTATAACTAGGTATGTCAGTGTGATAGACTTACACACTATAAAATCTATTACCCACTCTAAATCTAATCAAAGTTTCGAAGGAAAAGGTAAATTAGGTTATAAATGTCACGACAATGTTAAACAGACCGGAACGACATTCTCCATGCCTTGGGGACCCGTGTTGAGTGTTTTCCGTTTTTCTACTTGATCGATTGGCCTGTTAATCTAATCAAAGGACAAAGAATTTGAGCATGATTTTACATGACATGTGGTATGTAGACAACCTAATAATTTTTCAAGGCACTCTTAATAAAAATCATTAATTGCAATTGAATAATAATTAACTATAAGACTGTTGATTATGAAATCTTTCGATGAACAAAATTAAATTAAAGCTAGAGTAAACATTAAACTAAAACTTTTTACCACAGACCTTACTGTAGTAACAGACCTTACGGTTTTCATATTGTAATATGACATATAATCTTCTAAAATAAATGATATTCTAAAAACGTTACGTATTCTCTTCAAACAAATAAGATAGGTACCTACATACGTTTTACGCGTCTGAACAGGACACTTACATACGTTTTTATTGTATCACCTAACCTATCTAAATCATATATCTAGAAAATTAATAAAAAATAAACCTTGAACAGGCATAAAAGAAAGCTTAGTCCACTGTAAGTCAGAAGTGAGACGTGAAAGACGAATTGTAAAAAATATTTCGCCTTATGACTCAGTGCTCTCGGACAAATAGATTTCGCAAGATAGATAGACCTTAAATAACGGACCGACTGGCGGCAACTTAGACTCTTGTGACACCATAAAAGGTACCTAGGTTACACTTTTGACTTGGTGACGACGCGGCGTCATTGTGACGCCAGACTTATTATCACTTGAAATAGGTACGAACCTACTTATTAAAAACAGAACCTACTTATTAGACACAGGTGGCAAGTTGTTTTTGAAATTACTTGCATAAGATAGAGAATACTCGTAGAGAAAAAAAATAGGTTTGTGTTGGAGCCATTTAACAAACAAAAATGATTTCGTCGGTTGTGAGTGATCTGACCCTGATCAATCGGGAGCGTGATTGATAAAGATTGGCAGGTACATGGAAAAATCGACAAGGTTTTTGGACAAGAATCATGAAATATTAAAATTTAATTGAATCATGATAAATTAACGAATGTCAAACATTAATCTGACAAGAACAATATTGCAAAATAATATCGGATTTTTAAAGAAAAGCGACAAAAACTGACATGACTTTTAAACGCAGATATTATAGTGATATAATAATAAAAAGTCAAATTTCGATCTTGTCTGCTGATTATTTCACTTGGGTAAGCAAACACACAAGTACGTGGCTGTCAAATCATCATTGCTATTATTAATGACAACCCTAGCGTAAATGTGAATAATCGATACCAAGTGCGGGTAGTTCGGAAAACCCGCGCGGCTAGGAGATGCTGATACAATTCCTCGACAGCTCGAAACGTCAGGAAAATAATAAAAGTAAGTGTACGCGATTAGGTCCCGTTATTGTCAAAATAATGAGTAAAAATCGTGTGAGTTTAAATCAGTATATAATTTAACCAATGTAATTTTATTTAACCAATTTAAAATTATTTAACTTTATCGAACAATAGGTACCATTTTTGTCTGTGACTGTGTACAGTCAGTGGCGCATTATAACAGGATCTAAATATGCTTGTGATAGGCTAATTAGGGCATGGTTTAACAGCAGCTGTTAAAGCATGGCTTGATGCAGGCGGTATGCAAATGCGGCTAATAGCCCAATGTGCATCCGCTTTAATGGCTTAGTTTTATGCTACCATGAAAATATATCGGGTTTGAAATTATTGAATGAAATATTTAAGTTATACAAAATAGTTTGTTTTGTCATTTCAACACATTCCCTGTCGTCTAAACAATGAAATTTCATACAAGCAAAAATCGCACATATGACAGCTCAGAATTAGTGAATGGTCCCGATTTTGATTTTGTATGACGAGAACCGGGAATTCACGGTTTCAATACTGGATACTACTAGTTACTGGAAATTTGTACAGAAAACGAGTACCGAGAGTACACCCTACTCGAATATGCGAGGGCGAAAATGTGACCGCCAGCCGTTTAACATTACGTTGAGTAATTATTAACTTCGTTGTTATCAAATTGACATCCATTATAAGTTCAAATCAGCCTGCTAATCTATCCTCCCTTTCATTTCCTTTAAACCAACACAGTTGTTTTCAAAACTATCATTACGAAACAGTATCACATCCACTTAAGTAGGTAGGTTTTAATATATTTTTAACACACCCAAATAAAGCCTACTCTGAAAACATTGTTTTAATACTGCTAAAATGGGAATTCATCGTCCATCATGAATTATTACCTCATTTAAATATTCTATTTTGTGAGAATAAATTACAGTCATACCCTGATTCAGTAGGAAGTATGTATATTAAAAGTAAACTCGAGCTATTTACAAAACGGAGGTTGAAAATCAACAACAAACTTTGGAATAGATATCGTCAAAGGTCCTGTAGCTTAGAGTGCCTCGTGTAAATAAGCTTAATAAATTGACATTATCCGATCTATCGTTTCTCAAACCTAATTAATAATTATTGAAACCCTTGACAAACTTTTGACGATAAAGCTATCAACGCAAATCTCCCGATTTAGGCGTATTGATTCAAGTTCAGTTCCAAAATAGCTACGCAATCTAATAAGTTTGTAGTACAGCCACAGTAGCCACACCTAACACAAAATAGATACCAGGGGCCGTATTCTAACTTTAAAACACGTATAAACACGATCCAACTTCAACACAACTCCAATGCAGTAACAGCGCAATACAGCTACGGCATAAACATCTGAATCAGAAATATCAGAATTTGCTTGAGAAATATCCCATCGCAACTCCAATACAACTTCAATATTGGTTGATTGTTTGTTGTGTGTTGGAGTTATGCTTGAGATAGGTTGTGTTGTTAATGTATTGTTAATGTATTTTAAAATTAGAATCCGGCACCATAACAATTTTACACAAAACGATTACTTAAAAGAAAGTCCTACAGTAAGCTCAATATTTAAGACTTGTATTGTGGGTACTACATGAAGATACGAGTATTTAATGCTAGATAGTTATAACGATATTTAATGATAGACAGAAGTAAGTTTGTACGAGAACGCCACTATGTCAGTCCGACTCCAGGACAAGAACTCGAAGCCTATTCCGTTGCAGCGGCGAGTCAGGCAAGGAGATGTTATTTCTCCTAAACTGTTTACCGCTGCACTGGAGGATGTTTTCAAGACTCTGGACTGGAGAAGGCTAGGCATCAACATAAACGGCGAGTACATCACTCACCTTCGGTTTGCTGACGACATAGTAGTCTTGGCTGAGACCATGGAGGATTTGAGTACGATGCTCGATGACCTCAGTAAAGCCTCCGAGCGAGTTGGTCTAAAGATGAACATGGATAAGATGAAGATCATGTCAAATACCCATGTAGCACCAACTCCCGTTACAATCGGAGACTTTACACTCGAAGTTGTGGACGATTATATATACTTAGGACATACTGTCCAGTTAGGTTGATCCAACTTCGAGAAAGAAGTCAATCGACGAATCCGACTCGGTTGGGCAGCGTTCGGGAAGCTACGGCACATCTTTTTGTCCATTATTCCGCAGTGTCTCAAGACGAAAGTCTTTGACCAGTGTGTGTTGCCAGTGATGACATATGGTACTGAAACGTGGTCGCTTATAATGGGCCTAATAAGAAAGCTCAAAGTCACCCAAAGGGCAATGGAGAGGGCTATGGTTGGAGTCTCTCTGCGTGATCGCATCAGAAATGAGGCCATCCGCAGCAGAACCAAAGTACCGATATAGCCCTCCGAATCGCTAAGCTAAAGTGGCAGTGGGCGGGGCACATTGCTCGTAGAACCGATGGCCGTTGGGGCGGAAAGGTTCTCGAGTGGCGACCACGAACCGGAAGGCGCAGCGTGGGTAGACCCCCCGCAAGGTGGACTGATGACCTGGTGAAGGTCGCGGGAGTCCGCTGGATGCGGGTGGCGCAGGACCGGTCATTGTGGCACTCTTTGGGGGAGGCCTATGTCCAGCAGTGGACGTCTTTCGGCTGATATGATGATGATGATGAGTAGTAAGCTTCAATAAGATTTATAACGGGTTACTCACGTAATATGTTAGTGATGATGTTTTTTTAATCTAAACGTAAAATATACCAATCATGGCTTAATATTAATAGTAGATTGTTAACCAAGGAGTGAAAGGCATCCATTTTCGATATATTTTGGCGCCCAAACGGAGTACGAGTAACGGAGGTGATAGTTCTACTGAAATATTTGCCTTTAACCTGAGTTAAACATCATACTTTGCATTCAGAAGGAAAATAAAATGCAAGGAAAATAAAAACAAAATAACAAGTATGTATACACAATCCCATTTTGAACCTAATTTTCATCAAATCGTGAATATTACAAAAGAAATAAATTTGAAAAGTGAAACTACGGTAATAAATATTCCATCCATTTTATAGATATAATTATAATAACTGACTTTCAGAGCATGATAGCTTAAAGTCATGTAGTCATTTTGGTATGCTCTGCTAGGAAATTGAATGTGCTTATCTGCGTTATTCCGATGACGGACAACTCGCTCGCCGGCTTATTGTTGCAGCTGCGATAAACTGAGATAAAAGTCGTGTATCTAATGAGTTTTTGCATTTGTACGCTCGCACAGTGTGGAATTTTACATAAAAATCGGACATGGGTTAAATAATGGCGTAATATAACGCTCAATTAATACTAAATATAAATATGTAATCCCCACTAGTTAATTCCTTATAGTTTTCAAGAAATCACATTTTTAACATTGCTTTCAGAAACTCCAAAAAAATCATAGAAGTGGTAATATTTCATGAATAAGTGCCTTTATAAACTTTCGTGTAATATTAAACGTTATATCTCTTCCGACTGATAATTTTAAGACCAAAAATATCCTTAAAAAAATATTCTGATCTGAGATATTTGCAATTTAGTAGTTAAACTATTTAATTTTTTTAAATAAAAATCCAAAGGTATGCGGAATTAATTCTTAACTAGAGATCTTCTTTATACCATATTTAGTCGACATTATTAATTTGAGTAACGTTAATGAAAGGATTTAGAATTTAAAGCAATTTAAATATTTGTGTTAGGGCTGCTACTTGGTAAAGCGCCTGATACATCTAACATAGCAAAGTTACCACATAGCATTTTATTATTACGAAAAGGGTACATAATTAAAAAAACGTGACGTTAACCACCATCATTTGTATATTGGACTCTATTGGAATCAGAGGACTGAGATTGAGAAATTGTGTACCTACCTACAAAACCTACTTAATTTAAATTAGAGAAAAGTGACATGGGCGTAATGGACGAAGTAATTCAAATCCTTTCATACAGGTATCAGGGTCATTCAGGTATCAGAAGAGATCTTATTCTCACTTTCTCACTCACTTTTTTTCCTTTAAAAATAGTTTGGGAAAATGTCGCTTTATTCACACATGTGCAAAATAATTTAGTAAAAGTTTTGACTTGTTTCTTCACGCGTTAGCTTGTAGGATAGAGTTTTACCTTGCCTATGTACACTGTTTTTTTTATTCCATAGAGCGTTTACGTCACAAAGTTTTGTGACAAAATATTTTTCTTTAAGACAAGCTTTTATCGCGGACTATACTTTTCTTTCAACAGTCGTCTCGTCTACTATTTACTCATCGAGACGATTCTAACAAACCTCTAAGCACAATGAATGCATTGTTTTATATAACCTAGTCCTTATGGCTACCTCCAGATCTCCATCATCAGACCAGCTCGATGGTACCAAATCATTGTAATGTCATCTGAGTTAAGTAGCTACACTATATTTCAGCTCAATTGGGCAGCAGGAATGGGGTCAAATTGAAGCACCGTGAAGTCCTCGATCTATACGTATGGTGTCCAATCACAGACTACCTACTAACCAACTAATAATAACCTATGAATCCTATGATATATAATAATGACAGATGGGTTATGCACGCTCCAAAAGTGAAGAACTTAATATGAGTGAATTCAAACAACTGTCGCTAGTCACGCTCCGGCAAGCCAGAGATGCGGACGTGTCAATGAGCTCCCGTCACCCGCGTGGGAAAAAGAAAAACTGTAATTTTCTAACAATGAGAGTGACAAAGATGTAATGATTGTCAAAATAGATAAACATAAAATAATCGTGGTTAGGTTATGGCATAACTCGGGAAGTATTTTTTGTGCTCATTTTGTTAGAGTATAACCCATCCATAGTAAATATCATTGATAATAACCAGTTGGATGACCGGAGCATAGTTAGGTAATTTTACAGTAATTACTGTTATTCGATTTCTGTTTTATTAAACTAAATGTCGTGTGACAACCCTAAAGATCAGAATTATCAGAAAAACATAGAACTTTAATAACTTCAAAATCCAGAGACGATAATTAATGAATTTTTGATATGATTTTTTAAGTAAGTAAAAGAATATTTTTTTCTTGAAACTATCTTCGCTTACAGTATCAAAAGGCAATAAGACAGATATTTAGTTTTTTTATACAAAGTACAATATCTTTGTTATTTAAGGATTAGGAACATTGCTATTTGAAACTTAAATACTGTGTAACAATATACTGACGATAAGCAGTAAAGTTCAAGCCGATAATTAAAACATTTGGAGAAAATTAAGAATGCACTTTTAGAAAAAAATTTAAGTCGGCACATTAATATGAATATCTTAAAAAGTATCATTAATTTGCATAGACAGACCTTGCTATTTCGTCGAACACCTCTAAAGCTATCTATTAATGCCATAAACTGCCTCCGGTTAATGGCATGTCCGATTTTGATGTAAAATTTTACACTGTGGCTCGCTTACATGTAGGCTTCGATATTATAGCTGACTGGCATGAAACTAAGCGAAATTACCTACCTAGTTAAAATAATCATTCTTTGAAAATCCAGTAAAGTTACGTAAGTATTAAGTATTTTTCCATGTACTTATAGACTATAAGGCTAGTGCTAGTATGCACCTATTAGGTAGTAGATTTTATACATAGATTTTATGCAAAAGTGTAAGTAAAGCAAGGTTTAGACTAGCAAGAACTTGCATGCAATTTTCTTTACATTGCTACTACGGAATAAATAAATAAATAAATATTATAGGATAATCTTACACAAACCGACCTAGTCCCACAGTAAGCTCAATAAGGCTTGTGTTGTGGGTACTAGACGACGATATATATAATAGATAGATATTGATAAATACTTAAATACATAGAAGACATCCATAACTCAGGTACAAATATCTGTGATAAACACACAAATAAATGCCCTTATCAGGATTCGAACCCGGGACCTCCTGCTTCGTAGACAATGTCACTACCGACTGGGCTAGGAGGCCCTTACAATGCAATGAAATGTATTTAATCGGTCAATTACAGCAATGTAATGAAAATTGCATGCAAGTTCTTGCTAGTCTAAACCTCACTTAAGAGGGACGACTGATAAGTTTGCAGGCTAAGGCATTTTTGCCTGAAGTTACTGTGTCACGGAAATCTCAACGTGGGACGAGACGTCGAAATACCTACAAGCCCGTAACTTTAGAAGTGCTACGACGCAAGTCTACGACGCCGACGATCGCGAACTGCTACGCCATCACCAGACCGGTTAATGCTAATATCGGTCAATGTCAAATGCAGTAAATTGCTGCATATTTCTGGTGAAATATTCACTTTATGAATGCTTTAGATATTCACTTTAGTAGGTATATCATTGTTACGGTACTAAAAATGACATAAATATATTTAATTAAGACTTACAATCGATTAGAATTATTAAAGTGGCAGGCCTAGATTAGTCGGCATCCGATTTTTATTCGCGATTGTGGATGGTCAGTGCCCCATAGCTGGAAAATGTGTTGACTAAATGATGATGTACGTCGGTGCTCAGTGTAGGCGACCCATTAGAAAATGACGTGGTTAGTGTAGTGTCTTTTCCATTACTACGGTGCCTAATTTAAAGAGCAACATCTACAATGATGCTGAAAATAGGCTGAAAACGAGGGCAGTTTCTCGCCTCCCCTGCCGCCGGCACCGGCCGCGCAGAGCCGCGGCGCACAGTCTTCGTCAGTTAGCCAACACGAATGGCTTATGAATATGCTCATCATTATTCGACTTATTGGTGTTGATGGGGCTGCCGCGCTATTGCAGTGCCTCACAGATGTTCGCCGAGGCACACGTAACCTGTTTTAAAGCGACAATGCGCCTGCGAGCCGCATCGCTAGTACGACGTGTGCGCGCCAGCCCCAACAGCATCCTTACGATGATTGCGGACAGGATTGACTGTCCGTACATTATGCACTGTTGTGGACTTCACAAGCCCAGTAACAGTGAACTAACATAGTTTTTAAGTTAAGGACATTGTAAAGAACTAACATTTTATGAGCCACAGGCTTGAAATAAACGTATTTAATTTACAATTAATTTTGTATTAAGCAGAACGTCTGCTAACGATACCACAATGCTTAGAAAAAATGGAAAAGTAGAAAAATGTCCCCCTAAGACGCATATGGGATAAAGTGGAGAAATTCGCAGCCATCAGGTGTGTCTCAGTAGCTCAGTTGGTCAGAGCGATGGGCATGTATCCCAGAGTCGCGAGTTCGAGTCTCGCCTGAGGCAGTGGATTTTTCTACTTTTCCGTATTTAATTTAATTTTCATTTTATTAACTGAGTTACCCGCTTCTATACATAATATACCTACATCATGAAGTAATCAAGTTAATGGCTACTAGGTACCTACATCTACATTATATCGACTTTCATTAACCTATGTCACCTGATACAAACCGTCAATTTGACGATTTCAGGATGGTTCACGCTGTAGCGTTCCGCGTCCGTGACCTCCGAGGGTCACGTGACGCTTTCTATACAAAATGAAGTGTCGGAAGTGTCGTGTAGGACGCGGAACACTACAGCGTGAACCATCCTTCATACCGGGGCTTACTGTAACATGAGCAATAAATTAAAACGTAGATTCTACTCTTCAACTTAGATAATGTGTGTTCAGCGACTTTGAAAAATAACTTGTGGTTTGATTTTTTTACACTTTAAAGTTTACTCGAACACGACATGTATTGCGAAATTGATTATGTCTGTAGGGTGCTAGTGTGACAAGAGGACAAGCAATGTCAATTAAACGGATTTTAACGTACAGTCAAGTGCAAAAATACATAGGCTGCTATTTATATATCCGGAAACCGGGATTACAATCTTCTTAAATAGCATATTTGACCTCCATGGTAAAATTTGAACTTTTTTAAGTACTGGCCGGTATATTTTTTATTTCTTATTAACGCTCGTGTTTTGTTTTTGACGGGTTTTAAATGTCATCTCGCAGCAAGAATGGAACTCACTCGTGAAAATATTCGTGCTATGATTTATTATGATTTTCGGCGTGGTTTAACGCAACAACAGTGCATAGATCAACTAACTTCAACTTTTGGTGATGAAGCCCCATCTAAAACTACTGTGTATCACTGGTTTAGTGAGTTCAATCGTGGACGTAGTATGCTTACGTACGAAGTTAAGGCAGGTCGCCCGAAATCGGTCGTTGTACAACAAAATATCGAGGCTGTGCGAAAACTTATAATGGACGACCGACATGTTACGTACTGCGAGATAGAGGCGACTCTGGGTATTTCTATGACCAGCATTAATAGCATATTACATAATTATTTGGCTGTAAAAAAAATTTGTTCGCGTTGGATACCCCACAACTTAACAAAAGAGCAAAAAGATGCTCGCGTCGAATGGTGCAATAAAATGTTAAAAAAATATAACCGTGGTGACTCAAAAGCCGTTTATAACATCTATACAGGTGACGAATCCTGGGTCTATGCATACGATCCCGAAACGAAGCAACAATCAACGGTATGGGTGTTTCACAATGAGCCGAACCCTACGAAAGTTACTCGTGCAAAAAGTACATTGAAACAAATGGTGGCCTGCTTCTTCGGTATTAATGGCCATGTAGCTACAGTGCCACTAGAAAACCGTAGAACGGTTAATTCAGAGTGGTACACGACCATTTGCTTACCGGAAGTATTTGAACAAATTCGTAAAACTAACCAGCGACGAAGAATCATTCTTCATCATGACAATGCCAGCTGTCATACGTCACGCGAAACAACTCTATTTTTGGAGGGTCAAAATGTGGAATTAACGGGTCATCCGCCGTACAGCCCTGACTTGGCACCCAACGATTTTTATATATTTCCAAATATAAAGAATAAATTACGCGGTCAACGATTTTCGACCGCTGAAGATGCTGTCGACGCATTCAAACAACACGTTATGGAGGTACCTCAGGCGGAGTGGCAGAAGTGCTTTAAAAATTGGTTCACGCGAATGCAAAAGTGCATAGATCATCAAGGGGAATACTTTGAAAAACAATAAAACCATTTTCAGCCGTGTACGTTTGTTTGTTTTTTTGTTTCCGGATATATAAGTAGCAACTCGTACGTACCGAAAAATCGTCTCAAAAATATGGTGCTACGCACTTATTACAACGGAATAAAGATACTGGGACATATTTTTGAGTAAGATGAGTACACCCATATTTTTACACTTGACTGTACCTACGAGGTACTTACATAGATACTGTTTAGTTTAAGTATAAGAAAAAGACACAATCTAAAGAATACATTTTTTTTAACTTTTTGAACAATTGTTTTATTGTTTGAGGAGTAGAATCTACGATTTAATTTTTTGCTCTTGTTACGTAGGTCCTTGGATATTGCACATCATTAATTCAAATAAAGATAATGATGACTAGTCTCACTACAAATTTCAGTCGTTAGTTACTCCATAAAAGCCTCATAAAATGATCACTTATCTGCCGCCGTTAACACGATTAAGTATTCTATTGAAGGCGCCACGGTACTTAATTTAAACTAAGTGTTTCAAGTTATGTAGTTAATTCTACTAGCGCGCAATGCCATTATAGCGGAAGCACTCTACGAACGCACAGACATGGAAGTTGTCGTACTTACATTGATTGAAACTATTTTACTTTATTACCTATTTGCCTTTGTCATATAATTCATCCGCATGCAAATACCTACCACCTAAATACTTTTGTGCTAACTTAAATAACTCTTATTTCGCTCTCTTAAAGGTAAAATGTTGATACGAAGAGGATCCTAGAACTCTATTTTAGATAATTATTTAGTATCTGTGTGCCAAATTTCATTCCATAATCCATTGATTATAGCTCGCAATCACTGAGATATTGCAATTTTCACTTTTGTATTTCGTATTATACATATTATAAGACGCAAAATCCAAAAATCATTGTGAATAAACAAGCTAAATATGTACCTTAGGTTATAACGCTTTCCTGAATTTCAATATTTATAAAAACCTATATCCGTTTTGCGAAGAAATACCAGTGAATAACAAATATCCTGTGGTACAATAATATAACCACTTTATGGCACTCATTTTTGTGGCAGAGGTCACTTTAAGTCTGATATTTAATTTTCTTATCTTGTTTTTGTAACTAACTAAATATGAGTATTATATTATCTATGCAGGTATAACAGCTATTGTGGTGAATAACTGGACTATACGCATTTATAAACAAGGTCGTTACTTTAAGTAAGCATCTAGGCTAGTTTATATGGATATATAAGTACTACAAGAGAATGGAAATCCATACTAATATTATAAATGGGAAAGTGTATGCGTGTGTTTGTTTGTCCGTCTTTCACGGCAAAACGGGGCGACGAATTGACGTGATTTTTTAAGTAGATATAGTTGAAGGGATGGAGAGTGACATAGGCTACTTATTGTCTCTTTCTAACCCCCCACTTCCCTAAAATGGGGGGTGGAAGTTTGTATGGTTTGTTACCCCGAATTTAACGCGAGCGAAGCCGCGGGCAAAAGCTAGTTTCCATATAATGCGTCCTGTTTTCGCTGTCCTGATGCGTATAGTGTAGGGGTTTACCTATAAGTATTTAGCAGAGTTTTGTGGCACAGATAAACGAGGATAACTATACTTTCGATGTTGTGACCAAACCTATTGGTCGAAATGTCATAGATTGCCGTTATATTTTTTAACGACAACTTTAAATATAGATAGAACTGAGAAGAAGAAAGCAAGATTGGTGGCAAAAGGATTCAGCCAACATTACGGCATTGATTACCAGAATACCTTCGCGCCAGATACCAGATTGTTTGTTACGCTCGCAGCGGAACTCGATCTTGAAATTCACCAGTTGGACATTAATACGGCTTACCTAAATATATTATTAGAAGAGGAAATTTACATGAGGACAGACATTTATCGACTGATTTACATAAAAGTAAACAAACAAGTCATCGAACCGTTGCCATACAAATATGACAAGGTTCTAACTTACAGCCAGTACTTATTTACTGCCAGTAGTCAATATCACATTGTACCCTATGATATATAATAATGACAGATGGGTTTTGCACGCTCCAAAAGTGAAGCACTTAATATGAGTGAATTCAAACAACTGTCGCTAGTCGCGCACCGGCCACCGTGAGATGCGGACGTGCGAATGAGCTCCCGTCACCCGCGTGAGAAAGAGACAAACTGTAATTTTCTAACAATGAGAGTGACAAATGATGAATGTAATGATTGTCAAAATAGATAAACATAACAGAATCGTTGCTAGGTTATGAAATAACCATGGAAGTATTTTTCTGCTCATTTTGTTAGAGTATAACCCATCCATAGTCAATATCATTGATTATACCTATGTAATATTTCAATATATAGTGTGTGCTACGGATTGATAATAATTAATAATGTGTCATTTACTTTTATTTTGAGTTGTTAAGGATTCATTAAGAATACAAATAATACAATACTTAAACAATTTAGTGAATTTTCCGATAGTGTTACAGCCTTTATGCGTAGCGTGGCAGAATCTGCAGAAAATGCAGGTACGGCGTCCTCCATCAGAGGTTCGGAAGTTATTCGATTCATTAGCACGTGAGGCACGTCGGGCCATCAGAGAGCGGCACAGAAAGTCATCACAATACGAGTAGTTCATGCCACTAATATGACCATGGTTTTAGGACACGAGACAGCCTTTGTTTTCACCATGTTATGTTGCTATAATACTTTCTGTTTTATATTTTTTGGGTATATTATTATTTACCTATAAATTAGGTTTAAACATAGATATAAAATGGCGCTTGTCGCTAAAAGATAAACGAAGTGCGCAAAAGAGAAACCAACACGTATATGAACATTCCACGAGTGCAAAAGAGACACACGATCATTTTGAAGGAGTGACAGCCTTTGAATTTGGGTAGTCAGCTTACGTACCCACGTCGTGACAGCTCATATTTTAGCGTGGAAAATATAAAACAATCGTGAATAAAATAACTTGGGATGAAAAAGGAGAAACATGGTGTCGTGTTGTGTTCCAGATTGGACTATTACTCATAGGAAAAACCCAAGTAATTACTCATTTCACAGGTTTACATGATATTCCGATCGATGTCTTTGAAACAATATTTTGTCATATTAGCAAAATAAATCGTGTAAGTATTTACTAGATACTATTAATTATTAGTGTTTCGTATACTGTGTGCTAATATTTTATCATAATAGTTAATATTCATGATTATTTTGTGTAAAAACCGAAACATTTATTCTACGCTAGGGATTGACAAAACGTTTTAGGGACTTATATCGATAACTGTTCGATATGAAAATTATAATTATTGCTTCAAAAAAATCCGATGAATAAATTAATATTATATTCACATTACGCCATTACGTAAGACGATTAAATTAGAACCTTATTATATCCGGTTTTAAACGGGTATTTTTGTTATTAAAATTTTTTTTACCTTGCAGTATTATTTCATTCAAATATGGCGCTCAACACATTTAGTGGAATTCGCTACCATAGTCAAAAAGCAGCGGAAAACGGAAATCGGGCTGAATATTGTATATGGGCTCCATACAAAAATTCAGCTCCCGTAAAGAAATTTCCGACTTTTTTGCTGCGGCTGATTTTTACTTATGATAGCTGGATTCCGCTCAAGTGTGTGCCGCGCCTAAAAGCGACTATTCAAACGATTAGAACGAGATAAAAATATAGTTGGAATGAGAGGTCAGCTGTCAAAATGGTCATGCGATCAATCGAATGCGCTTTCGACCGGCGACTTGAAATTCTGTTTTCCGTTGTATGAAATATTTGAAATTATTTTAGGAAATAATCTTGTTCACTTAATATTTTTAATTTAATAATTAATAATTTTGTTTATTTAAAATTTTTTAATACTAAAGAATATATTATTTGCTTAGAAAAAGCATACTAGTTATTAACTATTTAATTAGGTAATGTAATAATATTAGTCGAACGTCGGTCTGTAGTGTGAAAGAGCCAACTGGCGGAAAAATATTCGGAGGGCCGACCGAATGGGAAGAGGCACGGAGAAAGAAGAATAATATTAGTCGAAAATGTGCGTGAAATTAAACGTCAAGTTGGTAGTGGGGATGTCAACTGACGCATAGTGTAAACAGCTATTAGACATGGCAATTTGTAGGGCCCAACCTGTTGTGTACCCTGCCTCTCCCTCACCCTCCTTCAGATCCCTACGGGCCCTACCTCCTATTACACCTCCCAACACAACAGGTTGGGCCCTACAAATTGCCATGTCTAATAGCCGTTTTACTACTTTGACTAAGGTAGAATCTATAATTCAGCGGAGTGATTTGACAGAACTTTACATACATTTGACAACCGCTTTGTATGCAGAGAGCTGTCAAATCACTCCACTGAATTATTAATTCTACCTTAGTCGCTTACGTCTGTAGAGGCCTTTAGAACGTATCGATAAGAAAGTCAAATACCGATAGATAATTAACCTGTTGTATTTGGCATCACTATTTTACGCTCACATAGACAATTTAGACACATACATGGATTTCATTTTTTTGCCACACTTTTGATCGTTGACAAGCATTCTTTGTCATCCCATTTCTCTGGGTTTAAACGTACTTCATAGTAAAACAACAAAATTTGAAAAGCCAGCGCATAACAGTTGAACAAACGCATAAAGGCGCGTTTAGATGATGCCGCCCCCGCGCCGCCGGGAGTCTCCTGTATACGATGTCGCCGCCGCGTGGCCACCGCGCCGCTGCTAGTTCCGTCCCGCTGGCAATATTTTGAGGGTTAAGTTTCGAAAATTCTAAAGTCACTTATTATTGAAGTTGGAAATACAGTGTGTACATGAGAATCTTTCAGTGCGTTTTGTGTCATATTCAATTGGTGCTTTTTTTGTAATTCAATAATTTGAGGTTAAATTTTTTAGCTTGCCATGTCTTGCTTGAGTAACAGAATATTAAAGTTAAAAAATGTAACTGTTTTGTATTTATAACAGTTTTATTATTGTACAAAACCAGTTTGTGTCATTTACGTCGAGTGCAATTTGATATAATATGACAACGCTAAAAAACTACGTATAAAAAATTAGAGTTCATAAATTAAGGATTAACTATATCACCACATTAAAATATGCCAATGAGTTCACATTATAATAATCAAAAAGGGACTTTAAAGTAGATATTTCAATTTGTGTCACTTTTATCAATGATATTTCGTCAAAAATTAAACAGAAACAATATTTGCGTTCAGCGGAAATCTTCCTTCCTAACTATAGCGCTTCGTGCGTGCTTCTGTAGTGACCACTAGAAGTAGACCCCCGGCTCGCTTCTTAACAAGCTAAACCATGGGTCAACCAGGCGCTGGAATCTTAGCAGTTGCGATGTAGGTACTTGCTCACGGAGGCGCGCGCGGGGTTATAAAGCTGACATACACGACAAAGGAACTGAGCGGAGGAGCGGGCCGCGGGAAGCCGGCGACGGGGCAATGAACTCGTGCGCGTCTCGCCCATACGCACCTTTTAAGCGGTAGCTTACCGCTTTGTTTGTGTTTTAACTAGACTGTTGTGTACGATACCGTACAATTAGATAAACCACAAATGTGGGTAGAAATATAATAGATGTCAGTTAGGAGAGTTTAACGGTAACCTTAGGCACGATAAGTTCAGTGAACCATGTTTGGAAGTGGAAATACAGTTTTATTTTAAATTTTATGTTGGCGTTTCCTTTAATAAGACCTGCGCCCAACATTGGTCCTTCGAACTGTAAAAAAAAAACACGTAATTGGACTTGTGGGCCTGTTGGTTACAGTGCAGTGCATTAACGCGGTTAGCAACGCTACGTGGACACAGTGTGTTTCGCGGTCGGCAAATTGTCGACGTCCGTGGACGTTAATCTCCAACTGAGTAAATTGTGTCACTGTGTTGGCACAAAAATCGCACAGTGTGTGTGGCCGGTGCAGTTGTTCGCGCAGGCTAAGCTGTTTGGTACGAGTGGAAGCTGTTGCAGCATCCGCGCAACGTCACCGTGTGGCGGAGCATCGGTGTGCGGTGCACCCGATTTTTCTACCCCGTCGTCCGAAAAAGTCAGGCGAGCCTAGTTATAATCGTTTATTTTAGGCCAGTGTGCAGTGCTCATTGTTTAAAAGTCGAGACTTTTTAGTGGTAGATACCTACCTATTATACGGCGTGCGGATTTTACATAATTAAAGTGAACTTTGCAGTGCAAAGCAATCGTATTTCTACGCTACAGTGTAGTATACAGAACATTCGCCGAGCTAAACATTGCTTGGAATATTTATAAAACTTAAGGCAATTTTATTATATGCCTACGTGCAGTGCTCGTGCATTTAAGTTTTATGAACAATAGAACATTAACATTGTGAACTTTGTGTCCTTGACACTAAGGTACGTTGTCGTGCGTTTGCAATTATTATTTGGGAACTTTACGTCGTTGGACATAAGGAGCGTTTTCGTCCCTTCTACGGTTATAAACGGAATTGTGTTAGCAAACATACCTACCTGTTTTCGCTTTAAACAATCTATAAAATCGTTCTAAGACTTTCAGTGAATTTAAATTCCAGAACATTCGTTGAAAAAGATTTCGAATATCGAGTTTGTTTGTACGCTCGTTCGAAAATAAGTTGGTTCTCAATTACGTAAATCTCATCATTCTGGCTGTGCAATATCAAAACGCATATCGCAGCTGCGGTCAAGCGTCATTGACCAATCGCAACGCGCTGCAGCAGAACATTGAAAGGCTGTGATTGGTGGTTGTGTTTTTGTGATTCTAGCTGGCAATAGATAGCACAGCGGCATCCCTGTTGTTTGGGATTGCTTTACGAGTCATAACGGTCGAGGTTTTGGTAACAAAAGTTGTGAAAATATACAATACTGCGTTTAAAAGGTGAACTAAAAGTGCGCAAGGTGTTCTTCATAGTGTTTTACTATAAGTTTACGGCTAGATTGTATAGCGGTTTTGTAACAATTGTAAAAATAAGTGAAAAATGACAGAAGAATCTTTGAAGCAAATCAAATTATTTTATTCAATATTTTTTGATTTGCAATTTTTTAAGTAGTTACACTACTATATATAAACTGAAAATAGATGTCATATACTTCAGAAAATGTGACCAAACCCTCCGGTGTCCGAGGCCAGATTTGAACTGGCGTCTTCAGCTTTCGCGGCTGACGTCCTGACCACTAGACCACCCGGTCACCATAAATGTGACCAAACCCTCCGGTGTCCGAGGCCAGATGACCGGGTGACCGGGTGGTCTAGTGGTCAGGACGTCAGCCGCGAAAGCTGAAGACGCCAGTTCAAATCTGGCCTCGGACACCGGAGGGTTTGGTCACATTTTCTGAAGTATATGACATCTATTTTCAATGACAGAAGACTTAAAGCGACTCGTTGCAGCCAGAGGACAAGCTAAAGGTTTCATGACAAGATTAAAGATTTATATACGAAATCTTGATCAAGGTGCGTGTGATTTACATTTATTACGTGAAAAAAGAGATCGGTTAGAAAAGGTTTTTGCAGAATACATGGAAATTAATCTAGATATTTCATTGATTGACCCAGACGATAAGGAGGCCATAGACGCGGTCGAGGCTGCTTATTTCGAGATGGCAGCCTATCTTAACTCAAAGCTTACGCCAATTGCGTCGGCGACCGCAGCCCCTGCTCATGCGCCGTCTGCTCAGGAGTCATCAGGAGGCTTCCAGAGGCTACCACGTATTGAGATAAAGAAGTTCTACGGCGAGGTAGGCCAATATAGTGATTTTATAACACTTTATGATAGTGTGATTAAAAAAGATCCCAAATTGTCACAGTGTGACAAATTTTATTATTTACGGTCACTACTATGTGAAGAGGCTTTAAATATTATAAAGCATTTACCTCTAAAAGACGAAAATTACGAAGTAGCTCTCAAGTTACTTGCTGATCGCTACGATAATAAGCAGCAAATGATTCAATATCACATTACATCTATACTAGACTTGCCAAATATAAATAAAACGTCTTCAGCTGCCATTCGTGACTTAGTCATTAATACAAAACAGCATTTAGGTGCACTTAAAAACATGGAGGTTCCTGTGCAATACTGGGATTTAATTATTTTAACTGTGCTTCAGCGCAAACTTGATCAGTACACTCTTAGGGCATTCCATTTAGAAAAGCAAGCATTAGACTTACCAAATCTAAATGATTTGTTTAAATTTTTAGAGGGGAGAGCTGCTGCGCTTGAAACACTTGCCCATTCGCAAACCCCTAGCCGGAGAAGCAGCCTAGTAACCACGACTAGTGGTTCCACCAAAACCTCAACAAAAATTAAAAAATGTAAGTACTGTAATTCTCACTTGCACAAGATGCACCTATGCCCAAAATTCAAGCTGTTAGACATAGCGCAACGTCAGGAATTTGTAACTTCAAATAAATTGTGTAATGTTTGTCTAAATGAGCACTATGGTAAAAAATGCCTATTCGGTTTTAAATGCTCAGTTTGCAAAGAAAAACACAACTCATTGCTGCATGAGGACATTGTTCCCAACAAAAGCTCAGGTCAAGTAAGTTTATTATCAAAGGCTAGGGTAAAACTAATTGATAGACATGGCAATTTTATTTATGCTAAAGCTCTTTTAGATAATTGTAGTCAAGTTTCTCTTATAAGAGCTGACTTAGCAAGGCAGCTTGGCTGCACTTTAGAGCAATCAAAGGATACAATTGGCGGAATATGTGAGTCTATCAATAAAACTTCACAGCAGACAACTATTGACGTGTATGCAACAGCAACAAATTTTAAACTGTCAGTAACTTGTAATGTAACCAATAGCATCACAAGCAACATGCCACAATTTGAGGTTAATAGGAAGAATTTCACTATACCTCCATATGTTAAATTAGCCGACCAAGACTTTGATGTCTGCGGCAAGATTGGCATTCTCTTAGACTGTCACTTATTTTTCCAGAATTTGCTGCGAGATCAACTGCTGGCTCAGCCCGGTGGTCCGTATCTCCGCGACACACGCTTAGGCTACGTTGTAGCAGGAAGGGTGAGGGACAGCGCACCAGCTGCTTCCTCTCATCTTACCTCAGCATTCTGTTGCAAACATGTCGGTAACGATTTAAATAGTAATAATCTAGAGCAGTCAATTTCACAGTTTTGGCAAACGGAGAAGGTGCCTGAAGTTTATATTGAAGCCAATTCCGAACAAGAATTAGCAGAGAAAATATTTAAAGAGTCAGTTGTGCTTGAAAATAACAGGTTTCAGGTAGCTTTACCGCTAAAGCAAGATATTAAAGAAATAAATTTGGGTGATTCACTCACATGTGCTTTAAAAAGGTTTAAGAATTTAGAAATTAGACTTGCCAAAGATCCTCTTTTATATAGAGGCTATAAGTCCTTTATTGATGAGTACTTAGAACTAGGTCATGCTATTCGCATCCCAATTTCACAATATGATTTGGACACACAAGCCACGTATTTTCTAGCGCATCACCCTGTGATAAATGAAAAAAGTGCAACGACACCCCTTCGTATTGTTTTCGACGGCGGAATGCAAAGCTTAAGCAAGGTTTCATTAAATGACGTACTCCTTAACGGGCCTGTTGTGCAAAATGATTTATTCAGCATTATAATTTTATTTAGATTGTTCAAATATGTTTTAAATTGTGATATACGTAAAATGTTCAGACAAGTTTTGGTGGAACCTTCACATCGTCCGTTACAAAATATATTATGGAGGGACACCCCTGATAAAGAAATACAATGCCTGCAGCTTCAGACCGTGACCTATGGTCTCAAAAGTAGTAGTTTTCTATCCTGTAGATGCTTACTCGAACTGGTCTATAGATATAAGGAGCGTTTTCCCCTGGCTGCAGACGTGTTGCTTCACAACACATATGTTGATGATGCTAATATAACTTGTAATGACAAGGAACTTGTAATAAAAACTCGCGATGAGTTAATAGAATTGTTAAAGTTAGGCGGCTTTAGCTTACATAAATGGTGTGCAAATGATAGTTCGCTCTTGTACGACCTCCCTTCAAATTGTAAAATGGAAAGAAAAGAGGTCAATTTTTCTGAAAACAAAGAAACTGACTTTGTACGCACCTTAGGTCTTAAGTGTAACCTATCTGAAGATAAACTAATAATAAGTTCTCCCAAGCAGGAGGCACTTGAACATTATACTAAGCGAAAGGCATTGAGCTTTATAAGCAAAATGTTTGATCCGCTGGGCTTGGTGGGACCCATTGTGGTTAAAGCAAAGCTCTTAATGCAGCAAATTTGGCTTGAGGCCCCATCTTGGGACTCCCACTTACCTGACAAGCTCAACGAAGAATTTAGGGCCTTCGCTAACAACCTAATTCAAATGTCAGATATTATAATAAATCGAAATATAGATACACGAAATGCTAAGTCTGTTGATATTTTCGGATTTGCTGACGGTTCTAATCTCGCTTATGGATGTTGCATTTATTTGAGAGTTATTGATAATAACCACAAGGTGACAGTGAATTTGCTTTGCTCAAAATCACGCGTTAACCCAATAAAAAAGCTCACCACGCCGCGCGCCGAGCTAAATAGTGCTTTGCTATTAGCAATACTCGCTCACAAGGTATATGACATCATAGCATTACAATTTAATGCAAGTGTGTATCTATATTTGGATTCCCAAATAGTACTTTCATGGTTAAAAATAGATCCTGTAAAGCTTACTGTATATGTAGCTAATAGAGTCAAGGCTATTAATGACCATACCAAGTATTTTTCATGGCATTACATAAATACATCTGTCAACCCGGCAGATTGCCTGTCAAGAGGATCAGAACCTCACCTTTTACAGGAAAACTCATTATGGTTCCACGGGCCCTCAGTTTTAAAAGACCCAGATTATAAGCCTTCTGCCGACGAACAAATAATGCCAGGAGAAATTCCAGAATTAAAGGTTAGTCTAGTAAGCGTTGCTCAAAATAACGACATAACGTTATTCAAAACTTGTTCTAACATAACAAAAATGAAAAGGATCATAGCATGGTGCTTTAGATTTATTGATAATTGTAAAGCTAGCACTACAAAAAATTGTTCAGACAAAAAAACGGGATGCCTAACGCCTCAAGAATTGAAAAGGTCTTTTATGACAATCATTAGGTATGAGCAGCATGAGCATTTTAGTGAAGAAATAAATGCCTTAAAGGCAAATAAACCTTTTAAATCAAAACTCGATGCGTTACATCCATTCCTGTGTTCAATGAACATTCTCCGCGTTGGTGGAAGGCTCCAGCATGCAAATCTTCCCTACTCGCAAAGGCATCCAATTATATTGCCAAAAGGCTCAAATATTACTCGTTATATTATTGAAAATGAGCATAGGATACTGTTGCACGCTGGAGCAAAGCTTGTGTTAAACAGTTTACGCTTAACATATCATATAATAAGCGGGATAAGAGAAGTAACACATGTACTTTACAAATGTATAACTTGTTTTAAATTGAAAGCGAAGCAAGCCCAACAACTGATGGGTTCTCTTCCTTACGATAGGGTAAACCCTTGTAGAGCATTCGAAAAAGTAGGTATAGATTATGGTGGTCCATTCACTATAAAAATGTACCGTGTAAGAAAACCAATATTATATAAAGCGTACATTGCATTGTTTGTATGTTTTACAACAAAGGCACTCCATATTGAGTTGGTTTCGGATTTGACCACAGAGGCGTTTTTAACCCTTAACTTGGCAGTGGAAAGTGTGATCAATTTTATTTTTCGTTTTTAGTTCAGTTAGCTTCTAAGTGATAATTATACATGGAAAAAATACAAAAAAAAATATTTTATTTAATGTTTTGAATTTATGGCATGTGTTTTATAAGACACATTGCCAAGAGTTCCATATTTTAGTTGAAAGTTTTTGCGTATCTTTAAGGATACATTGCCTGCTAGTGAGAGAAATAAAAACATACTGTTTTTGTAATGAAAATATTTTAATATGTACCTTAAGTCACAGCCATTAGTTAAAATTACTTGTAATACTAACGCTTCTTAAGATTACATCACATATTGAGATCATACAATGAAGGATTTGCGAATCCAATAAAAATAATATATAAACGAAACATAAATGAGCTTTTTAACATCGCACGTATAAAAATGCACTTCTAAAACAACATTATCAAAAAAACGTGTGCTCTTACATTGCACTTATAAGAGAAATATTCTCTTAATACTTATACAAAGCAATAAATGTAGGTACTCATCTAAGACATAGTATGATACGCATAAAAACAATTGCGATCTTCAGTCAAACACAGTCTTACATTGCATTTACTGCATAAAAATTTGGTTTGTCCTTTGATGCATTTTTTACAGCGACCTTTTGTTGTAAATGTTGGCAAATGGCCAACATGGTCAAAACGACTGTCAACTTGACATCCAGGGGTCAGAAATCTCTTATGGCCACCTGGAGTTATTTTTATCGCCCTTTGCAATGTGACAAGACTTTTACTTATGGCACATCTGAATTCCTTAAGTCTCATTGGCTTAGATTCTTTGGTCTCTCTTCTATAAACCAGCCAAGCATTGTTAACGCAGATGTCGAGAAGCTGGGAGAAAAGCGGCAAGTACCATCTATGTGACTTCAGCTCCGTGCGGTATAAAGCAATGAGCATGTCGGCGAGATCAACACCTCCCATGCGCGAGTTATAATGCCGGATCATATTAGGACAAGTTACCTGTTGCCTGGTTTTGGTCGTCTTGTTATATCGCAAAATCGGTTGAGTCGGATAAGCATCCACGTAGGTACTTGCTGCGGTAACACACTTGTTATCGAACCATTTGACAACTACAATCTTGCTTTCGTTCGAAACAACTTGAGCAAAAGCGCCACGGCCCCTCTTCTTCAAGTTTTTGTCAGTGGGTAATTTTTTGTTTGCTTCACGTAGGCGATTAGACCTTATAGTGCCCAAAGAGAAAATCCCGTACTCATTCCTCAAGTAATGGAGCAATTCTATGGACGTGAAGAAGTTGTCAAAGTAAAGTACTTTACAGGCAGGTTCTTGGATCGTTTGTGACAGTGCTATAACAACTTTTGCTCCTAAACCCATGCAGTCTTCGTCATCAGTAAATATAACGTGACGAAATGTATCTTCTCCCCCATAAATCAAAAAATCATACACGAATCCGGTCATTCCTGCTCGCACAAATATTTTATACCCCCACTTCCGAGGTTTGCTTTTTATATATTGTTTTCTTGAGCCTGCTCTAGTCCCTTTGTATGGAACCATCATTTCATCAATGCTGAAATGGTTTTCCTCTTCGACTTTCAAACAATTAAGACGAATTCTTTCAAGGAATGGCCGGATTTTATAGTATCGATCACCATCGTCTCTTAAATTATCTGCAAAATGCAGAAATCTTCGGAGTTGTTGGAACCGTTTTAGGCTCATTATATCCGCTACTTTGTCGAACCTTAGAAAAAGTGACCAATAGTCAGTGTAAGCTGGCATATCAACAACACCCATTAGGAGGTTAATTGCAACAAAATCTTTTATATCGTCGGTAGTTACATTCAGTGAAGTGCCCTTTAATTGAACATGATACAGATTCGTTTGTTCCACCGTCAATTCTATTATATCATCAGAAAAGAACATCCGAAAGTAATCTGAAGGCGACTTAGTATCAGAAGCTTTGCTGAATGTTTTTTCTTCGATATTTGCAGTGCCACGAAAATTTTGAGTCGTCCATTTCACATCAATCTTCTTTGGTTTCGATGGTTTTTTTTTAGGCGCCGTAGTTTTGTTCTTCTTGGACCGAGTTGCATTAGATGGAGAAGGAGCCGGACAATTAAACGGGGTCACGGGAGCAGCTAATGGTGAATATGTATTTATGGCGGAAATTGTCGAATTACTTTGCCCCTGCAGATTTTGTGGAGTTGCAGGGTTGGACAGAATCAACGGAGTTAGGGGTGAGTACATTGGAGCCAGAGGACTTTCTTCAGAACAAGACCTAGTGATAGATGTGACCTGGACGTCTGATTGGTTTTTATCATTAATTCTGTCATTTTCACTATCACTGCCCGAAAGTAAATGCAAATTTTCTAAAGACGAAGCTATAGTCGGTGCAGGCGAGCTGTCAGAATCATTTATACGCCTAGGCAGATTCAGTTCATCTTCAGAAGAGTCAGTCTTTTCAAGGTCTGAAGCTGCTCCTGGCTTAGGTACTAATGCCAAAATTCTCTGAGATCTTGTGATTGGCTGCAAACCGCGAAATAATTGCACATTAAAATAACGAAATAA
The DNA here is from genome assembly GCA_947086415.1 of Pammene aurita. Lineage (NCBI taxonomy): Eukaryota > Metazoa > Arthropoda > Insecta > Lepidoptera > Tortricidae > Pammene > Pammene aurita. Next base: position 20,802,507 of record OX352290.1, read on the forward strand.
AAACGGTTATCATTTAAACATCATATTAATTTTAAATTATGGCAGAAAAAACAATTTTGCATATTTTGTCGCATACTTGGCAATGTTGACATTAATGTACATAAGTAATAATATACGTAACCTGGCAATGTACCTTAAAGTGCACACTATCAAATAAATGTGACTATATGCATAAACTGGCAATGTACCTTAAAGTGCACACTATCAAATAAATGTGACTATATGCATAACCTGGCAATGTATCTCATAGTGCACATGACCAAATAAATGTAATTTTATGCATAACCTGGCAATGTATCTCATAGTGCACATGACCAAATCAATGTAACTATATGCATAACCTGGCAATGTGCATTTCCAGATACGCCAAGAAAAACGCTTACATTTGTCTAACAAAATATGTTTTTTTCTGTCAAATAGATATAAAAAAGGAAAGTTCCACTATTCGACTATAAAATTAAGTTACTAGCTTAGTGCCAAACAAGTAAATTAAGGAATTATCGCAAATTATTACCTTGAGTCTCGTAGTCGCACGCGCACGGTCCGCCATCTTGCGAGCTACTGTCAAATAGTGTTGCCAGAATGCTAAAATATATTTTTTGGTAGAAAGTTAGGATGTTATACTACATATTCAAACTAAACAGACAGTTGAAAACGCGCGATACTACTGACGATATTTGTTTTAGTAAAATGTGCATAATTAGATACGCTGCCAAGTAGGGTTAAACGCATTTAAAAGATTTATTTCGCGTAGAAATAAGCTTTCAGTTGTATATTGCGACAATGCGAGTACGTTCAAGGGCGCCAACAACCAATTGGTTGAATTGTATAAATTGCAGTCTACTGTCGACCACCAGCAATCGGTTATAAACCATGCGGCCGAACTGGGAATAGAGTTTAAGTTTGTACCGAGTTACAGCCCTATTTTTGGTGGACTGTGGGAGGCTGGAATAAAAAGCGTCAAGCATCACTTGAAGCGAGTTGTAGGCACAACCGTTTTGACATATGAAGGGTTAAATACCGTGGTAATTCAAATTGAGGGTATTTTGAACTCCCGACCCTTAACGGCTTTGCCTGCAACTGACCCGACTGAAATGCCTTATTTAAGCCCGGGCCATTTTTTAACTGGTGACTCTTTACTTACATATCCAGAGAGTGATTGCACTCATGTACCAACTAATCGCTTGAAATTCTGGCAACAATGCACTCAAATGGTGCAGAGCTTTTGGAAGCAATGGCAATATCTTGTACAATTACAAAATCGTCCAAAATGGCGTACTGAACGTAATAATATAAGAGTCGGTACATTAGTGCTGTTCAGAGATGATAATATTGCACCTCTGAAGTGGCCCATGGCTAGGGTGGTTGAAACTTTCCCTGGTCCGGATGGAAAAGTTAGAGCGCTTTCCATCAGAACCAGTAAAGGTTCTATAGTCAGAACTAGTATCCATAAGATATCTGTACTCCCAATCGAGACTGATTAAAACTATAAAAATGTAAAAAGATTGTTTACTTGTAGTTAAAAAGGGATTAACCAAAAAAAAAAAAAACACTCGATTGTCAGTGTATTAGAATAAAATAAAAATATACTTTGTATAACTGTGTAGCTCCTAATGTTGATTAGATGTTAAGCTCTTAGAAATTAGGGTTGTCAATAGGAGCAACAATTTAATAGTATAAGTTTATTCTATTTTTTTATGTAACTTTTTGCTGCGCTGGGCAGTATGTACGATACCGTACAATTAGATAAACCACAAATGTGGGTAGAAATATAATAGATGTCAGTTAGGAGAGTTTAACGGTAACCTTAGGCACGATAAGTTCAGTGAACCATGTTTGGAAGTGGAAATACAGTTTTATTTTAAATTTTATTCAATCAAATACAAACACTGAAAACATTCAGTAACTGAACCCATAGCTTAATTGGTAAAGCGATCGAGCCCCGGTAAGGCGTATCGATGCGAGGTTCAAATCCTGCTGGGTTGATTATTTTTTCAATGTTTTCAGTGTTTGTATTTGATTGAATAACATACTATTGTATGAGTGGAATGCCCCACTTTAAAAAAACATGTAAAATAATTATGAGTTGATAGCAGCGCCATCTATTATTTCCGTTATGACACTTGTAAAAGGGTCGGCGGGAAGGGTATCTAACTGTAGTAGTTAGCACCTAGATGTCGCTTACGGCTGCTATAAAGTCGATATAAAAATAAATGCAAAAAGATGATTGAAGGCATTGAGAATTTCGTCAACTCAGTAACTGAACCCATAGCTTAATTGGTAAAGCGATCGAGCCCCGGTAAGGCGTATCGATGCGAGGTTCAAATCCTGCTGGATTGATTATTTTTTCAATGTTTTCAGTGTTTGTATTTGATTGAATAACATACTATTGTATGAGTGGAATGCCCCACTTTAAAAAAACATGTAAAATAATTATGAGTTGATAGCAGCGCCATCTATTATTTCCGTTGTGACACTTGTAAAAGGGTCGGCGGGAAGGGTATCTAACTGTAGTAGTTAGCACCTAGATGTCGCTTACGGCTGCTATAAAGTCGATATAAAAATAAATGCAAAAAGATGATTGAAGGCATTGAGAATTTCGTCAACTCAGTAACTGAACCCATAGCTTAATTGGTAAAGCGATCGAGCCCCGGTAAAGCGTATCGATGCGAGGTTCAAATCCTGCTGGGTTGATTATTTTTTCAATGTTTTCAGTGTTTGTATTTGATTGAATAACATACTATTGTATGAGTGGAATGCCCCACTTTAAAAAAACATGTAAAATAATTTAAATTTTATGTTGGCGTTTCCTTTAATAAGACCTGCGCCCAACAGTTGAGTACATTCGAAGATTTCAAGCATCGTGAATTATAGGTAGAAAACGCAACGTATAATTTTTGTTTTAGTTTCGTTTTATTTTTGTTTTACTTTTGTTTTCTTTTTGTTTTTGGAACGAAGTTCCTTATCGGACGGTGGCGGATAGACGAAAAAAGTCACGTGACCGTCACGAAAAAGCGTCACGTCACGAAAACGCGAAACAAAGCCATACGATTGAGAAACATGTAAAATGGAATAAAATAAAAAAATAATAAATAGAATCTTTATTCTATTTATGAAGTGAAGTGTAGAGAGAAAAGTGAAAGTGAGATGTGACAAAGTGAAAAAAGTAATAAAATAAATATTTCAAATTTTCAAATATTTCAAAAATTTCAAAAATTTCAAAAATTTTAAAAATATCAAAGGTTTCATAAATTTCAAAAAATTCAAAAAATTCAAAACAATCAAAAAATTTCAAAAATACAATCAAAATTTCAACCACAAACATTACGAATAAGTAAAAATTTATTTTGTCTTTTTTAAGTTTTTGTATCGTTTTCATTTTGTATTTATTCTGTTTTTATTCTATTTTATTTTGTTTTATTTTATTCTTATTTTATTTTATTTTTTTAATCCACGATCATTAAAAGTAACCCCATCGCTGGTTTTTTTTTCGAAGCCCAAATTATATACAAGTTCAGAGTCCATTTTCTCTGCCACTTTTGATTTTAGTGAAAAGTTTTTCAAATAAAACACGCTCTTTTTAGCGTTTTCTATACGGGAAAATCATAAAAAGTACATGTTATAATGACGTCCCGTCGATGGTTTTTTTTCGAAATCAAAGTTATATACAAGTTCAAAGTCTATTATCTCGACCATTTATGATTTTAGAGAAAAGCTATTCAAGTAAAACACGCTTATTTTAGCGTATTCTATACAGAAAAATCATAAAGAGTACACGTTATAATGACGTCCCGATATACAAGTTCAAAGTCCATTATCTCGGCCAGTTTTGATTTTAGAGTAAAGTTTGTCAAATACAACACGCTTAGTTTAGCATATTCTATATGGTAAAATCATTAAAATTATACCCCATCGCTGGTTTTTTTTTTCGAAGTCCAAATTATATACAAATTCAGAGTCCATTTTCTCTGCCACTTTTGATTTTAGAGAAAAGTTTTTTGAATAAAACATGCTTATGTTAGCGTATTCTATAAGGAAAAATCATAAAAAGTAAACGTTATGATGAAGTCCCGTCGATGGTTTTTTTCGAAGTCCAAATCATATAAAAGTTCCATGTCCAATCGGGCATTTTTGATTTTAGAGAAAAGTTTTTCGAATAAAACACGCTTATTTTAGCGTATTCTAGACGGAAAAATCATAAAAAGTACACGTTATAATGATACCCCGTCACCATTTTATTTTTTAAGTCCAAATTTTACTCCACGTAGTCAATCTTCAAAGTCCGGTAACTTCGAAGTTTTTGAGTAAAAATGTTTCTAATAAAACTTGATTATTTTAACACATTCTGCAGAATACGACAAAAAAATGTGTCATAATAACAGCATTTCAACCAAAATAGTCCAAACTGTACTCAACCTCCGGGGCCCCATGACTTCAAAACTATTGAGTTAAAAAAAATGTGTTAAAGAAAAGTTGCTTACTTTTATGTGTTTTATACGATAAGTTAATAAAAACAGCCTTATTATGACATCACACTCATGAAAAATTTATTAAATCTAGCCCGGCCCTTTGCTAGTCCATAAGAGAGGCAGATAACGAAATTTCGATTTTCGCGTTTCACGATTGGCACTCTGTAAACAAACCGCCTTGATGCATAAATTACATATTTATTAGTAACAAATTATCTGTGACAATTTGTCATAATACTGTTTATATGGTAAACTAGGTTTAGCGTGGCACACAGATCCGCCGTTGCAGTTCCTTACGGACTACGGTGTAGTCATACGTTCTATCACCATTAATTATTCTTAACTTACTTAAGTTTTATATGACTTCTTTCTTTACTATGAAAAATAAAGAAGACCGACTAAAAAGTCGTTGTTTGTCTTTGTCGCACTTACTACTATATGTATGTATAGAGTAATAATGTATAGAAAACAAACGAGCTGCTAGGCAGCCTGGCCGGCACAAGCATCCCGCCCGCGCCCTACCCTTCCCCGCGCATGCCCTTTACGCAAAACAAGTTTTTATTTTGAAAAATAAAAATAATCCATTGATTATAACGACACAAATTTCAAACATTGTTTCGATACGCTTTTATAAAAATATTGACGCAAACTTTAATAACTTTAATATTTTATTGTACTGTTAACAGGTTCATACAAGAAAAAAAATTAAAATAAATAAATATCATTGATTAATATGGCACAAAATTATTCAAATAATAGATACCGATATTTTAGAAAGCGCAGTACCTAATCGATCAACTCTAATTTTATATAGGCTTATAGAAGGCCACATATATGTGCTGATTGAATGTCAATCTTCCCGTTGACGAAAGTGATACAAAACGCGTCCGTGCGTCAGAAAAAACTTTGCTGTTACAGTGAAAAACAATTTTGATCTCTAATTTTCTATTTACCGAATAATGTTTAAAAAAATAAATGTCTAAGTTTCTACCTAAGCAACAACCTAGGATGACACAAATTATTATTATTAGCTGAGTTGGATGGCTTGAACTCTGTATGTGAAAAATAAGCATCTTTAATATTATCAAAACTTCATAATTTAACGGTACGGGTCTATGCCTCTGCGCTGTGTATACGAGACGCGTAAAGAAAGCCGGCGCGGCGACGGCGCGGTGGCGGGCTTTTACGCGGTATCGTCTATACGTGCCCTAAACGTTACTTTGTTCAACTTTTTTTTCGAATGAAATAAAATCTACGCTTTGTGGCTACTATTTTTCTACGCTGTAACAAAATATGATAGAAATAATTTAAAATATATATTGAAGAAGAAGTATACGTTGTAATGTATAAGATGAATCAAACAATTCAAAATAAATATGGAGAATAGTCGCAGCCTTTCAGGATGAACAACAGTATTTGCCACGACGGCTACGTCGAACAAAACGTGCTGATGGCTGGCAGTTTAGGATGCGTTGAGGAACAGCAAGAGTAACAACTAGGTTTTAATAACTTACTATTTATAGTGTATGTATGATATGAGTTGAAGAGACGGATAGGGTGAAAATAAATAATTTTTCAAAATATTTTTTTTTCTCTTTACATATAGTACCTATGCTAGCCAAAACGAGCCAAGTCGTTTCTGCTTTAACTTCAATGCTTAATTTCATGTCATTATATCCACTCCATTGGCTATCAATTGGTCATTCCTAAAAGTGTACACACTTTCTACTAGAATTTATTATAATTAAAACCCACTGAAAAGGTGAAAATAGCAATGAAATAAAAGGTAAAAATAACGGAAGTGGCCCTTAGTTCATACTACTCTTTTTAATTTGCTAAAGTACTTTACTCGCAGGCCTAGGTTTGCAATCCATATCCGATTGTGCAGTATTTGCCGCGTGCCTCAGCGCTGCTGTTATGCTCCAATATTCCGCATTACCGCCGAGACGTGCTGATGCATACATCCCCATAACGCGTCCTGAGGCGAACGGGGCTCGCTTAGCTCGTGAATTATCGGTGATTGAGTGGTTATTGTTAGTCGAGTAGGTATTATTTAAAAACAGAGGAGATCGTACGTACATATTCAAATTAATTCCTACATGTATATCATAGTCAATAGTCAATTTCTTGGTGGGTATGTAATTACTTATTAGTATTAAGCATATTATTCTTAGCACATTCATAAAAATAAAAACTACACACTACACATTAGATAAGTAAATTTATTGACAACTAATCGGCCTAATCCTATTGTTCCGGACAGAATACCAACTTATTTAAAGATTTATTCTTAACAAAAAAAATAATTCAAACTATAATAAAAATCTAATATGGCCATGTTTCAAGAAATTACCGGGTTATCAAGATAAACAAAATTTTAAAAACTTTTCTGTAAATATCACAATATAAAAAAGTAAATTCAATCGTAGTAATTTGCTGCAATTTTCTATTTTTCTCGGGAATAGACGGGGGCCAAAAAATTTTACCTTGCATTAAATCCTACACTTTTGGAAGCTTTTTCTAGTTATTAAGTAGGGTAGTCAGATTCCCACTACATATTTTTCCCCAGTGACGTGATTGTGCATTCCAGGAAATCGAAAACATTATAGACAACGTCTGGAACACTACATTGACTAAATCCTACACTGGAGATCTAGCACTATTGTATTTGTTTAAATAAGTGATGACTAACTTAAAGATTTCCCGAATTGTTTCTCTGAGCTTTCGTCTATAAGCTTCATTAAGTGACATTTTTTCTTTATATTTATAAAAAAGTGACTTACAAATTCGAACACAATTCGAAAATTTGGCAGTATGATACTAATACAGATCTAAGTGTTACAGTAATTTTTCACCACGGTGACATGTTTACATCTATTTATTATGACATTTTTTTAGTTTTTATGGCGAATATGATCACTTTGTACGAACCTACACATCATGCGATTAATGATGTTATTCGCAGGGCTTTGGTGTCGGCCAACGTGCCTTGCGTTTTGGAACCTCCAGGGTTGTGCCGAAAGGACGGCAAAAGGCCTGATGGTCTGACACTGGTTCCATGGCAGAAGGGTTGGTGCCTCTTGTGGGATGCGACTTGCGTTAGTACGTTTGCACCATCCCACATGAGTAACACCATTAGATCCGCTGGATCAGCCGCGGAGTATGCAGCCAAGCTGAAGCATACCAAGTACTCTGCCTTGGAACCAGTGTACGACTTCGTGCCGGTTGCAGTCGAGACTGCTGGGCCTTGGGCTGTGGAGGCTAAGAAATTTGTGGGGGAGTTGGGTCGGCGGCTCAGGGATAGGGGGTATGATCCTCGTTCCGGGTCGTACCTGGTGCAACAGATCTCATTGGCCATTCAACGCGGTAACGCTGCCAGTGTAATGGGGACATTTGCGCCAGGTACGATCAACTAATTAATCACATCAATTTGTAATAATGACGAAGCCTTCTGCGGATTCCATCATTGGTTTGTGTGAGACGAAGCGTGTTGTGGATTTCCATTTGTCACCTGACGAAGCCTGCGCTGCGGATATGTGCATGTTAGATAAAGGTTTTTTTTTCTCTTGTAATGTGTGTTGACTGAAATAAATATATATATATTTTTTTTAAATAAAAAAATTAAATGAGACATTTTCCCGGGATATAATTTGATTTCGGCTGTACCGCTGAACCGAATTAGAAGTTAATTTACTCATTCGACGCATAATTTAACCGTCTTTAATATTGATAAACATGACATTTTCCGTCAGACGTACTGTTTTCGAGCTACAAGCAAAAACGTGACAAAGAGCAAAAAATTCGCTTAAAAGTTATGCACAGCTCTTGGGATTGGGCAAACTCGGATTACATGCATTTAGGACCACATGAAGGTATTAAAGCGATTTCCAGCCTGCTGGGAATTAATTCTTCAAAACAATTTTTATAGGTCTTATTTGCTTGGCCTATTAATAAAAATGGATGTGAATAGTATACATATCAATTATATAATCTATACAGTCATCTAACTTCATAGAACCTATTTGTTTCTCGTCTTTGTCGAAGGTTCAGGGTTGTCAAAAATTTTGACAAGTTGTTTTATTTATTCTTATTTATTCTTATTCTTATTTGGTTTTGAAATTGACATACAATTAATAGAATAATTTTGTCCAGGGTTTGAATTCGAAAAAGTAGCGCCATCCTGAAATTATGTGATTATCATCAATACAAAAGGCCGCAATGTTATTTTGTTCTGTTTATTTTTGATCACTTTGAAAATCGATATCTGAGGATACGCACGGCTAATACGAATCTAACATCAAAATTGTAAAACGGCGACCATTTTAAATTTTGTACAATTTAATCCGATCATGTCGAAAATCGATTTCTGAGAATCTAAGAGACCTTTTAATGACAGGCATTAAATAAGCAGACAAACTACGAAGAGTCCAATCTGCAAATTACTACTTTCTACCTTCAGTAGTTTCGGTCTCGCTTTAATATAAAGTATTCAATGCGGTTTCATTTGCCCTAGGGTTGAAATCTGAGGATACGCACGGCTAATACGAATCTAACATCAAAATTGTAAAACGGCGACCATTTTAAATTTTGTACAATTTAATCCGATCATGTCGAAAATCGATTTCTGAGAATCTAAGAGACCTTTTAATGACAGGCATTAAATAAGCAGACAAACTACGAAGAGTCCAATCTGCAAATTACTACTTTCTACCTTCAGTAGTTTCGGTCTCGCTTTAATATAAAGTATTCAATGCGGTTTCATTTGCCCTAGGGTTGAAAAGTTTGTAGTACTCGTACTACCCACTTAAAAGAAAAAAAACTTTAAAGGATGTTTTTTTAATAACTAGCCATATTGTGAGACGTGATTAAGTCAGTCTTACTAAACAACTTTTTCTATAGGACCGACCCTGAAATCAAAAAAAAATTTGGCGTCCCCATAGAAAACGTCAACGTCGAATCGGCCGAAATGTATGAAACAGCCAAAAAAAATTTTGATTTCGGAGTTGACCCAATAGTAAAAGTTGTTTATTATGGCCTACCAAACAACCTCGCACAATATGGCTAGTTCTTAAAACCACCCTTAAAAGTTTTTTTTTCTTTTAAGTCCACAAACTTCGTTTTAAGTCTCTCACAAAATATCTATACATACTTGCAACCCCTTTTTAACCCCGTTAGGAGTTGAATTAAAAGAAACGCTATAATCACTTTTATTATTTTAAATTAGCAGTAAACTTACGCAGTCTCGAACTTAAAATTATAAACACCACACAAACAAGTTTTCAACGCGCTTCTTATTACTTGTACAGATTATAAATAGTAGCCTACAAACAAAGTTTCAAGTCTGTCTTTCAAAACTTGTAATCTCTATACAAACTTTCAACTTAAATGGGGTTCAACCTCTTTTTAACCCCATTTAACCTCTTTTGAACTTCAAAAACTGCTAAAATCATTTTTATTATTTTTTAATGATCAGCAAACGTACGAAGTTTTAAGATTCTAACTTAAAATTTTAAATTCAACCCATACTAATTTTGAACCCCCTTTTAGAATTTTTCAATATTGCTTCCTATTACTTGTACATATTATAAATGTACCCCACCCGCAAATTACAATTTGGTAGCTTCCGATGTAACGGCCTCGCTTTAATACAAATTTTTCAACCCCGTTTTAACTCCTCTGGGGTGGAATTAGGAAAAACAATAAAATTACTTTATTTTTTATTTTTAAGCGATTAGCCTACAAACGAACATTTAAGTCAGTCACGAAAAAAAATACAGATTAATCAACCCATTTTTAACACTGTAGGGGTTGAATTTCAAAAAACTGATATTTCTTTTATTATTTTTAATCATCAGCGACCGTAAGAATTTTTAAGTCTCTATATTTAAAAAAATCCTACCCATACAAACTTTTAACCCACTTTTTACCCCCTTAGCCATTGATTTATTCGAAATCACCTCTTAGTACATACAAATTATACATGTAACCTGGTCTAACATTTTCAACTATTTAGCTGCAGTGGTTTCGGTGTTTGCGTTGATGAGTCAGTCAGGACAAAAGCATTTAAAGATAGACTAGCTTTCCGCCCGCGACTTCGTCCACTTATAATACGGCTACCTACTCATACACAGTTTCATCTTTATAAAAGGTGTTGTTTGGTATTAGAATTTTTTTTGGTTAATAATAATTATCATACAACTTACTTTTAAGCCATATACATATATTCTTCATACAAATCGTCAACGTTTTTTAACCCCCTTAAGGGATGAATATCAAGACAGGCTGAAATTGCTTTTCTTATTTTTTAATAAGTAGACAAAATAGATACAAAGTAGCCTATCTGCAAATTACAATTTTCTAGCTTCAGCAGTTTCGGCCTCGTTTTAGTACAAACTTTTCAACCTTGTTTTAACTCATCTAGGGTGGAATTTTGCTTACAAATGAACTTTCGAGTCTGTCACAAAAAAGTAGGTATCTATATCAACTTTCAACCCCTTTTTAACCCCGTTTGCGGGGTTGAATGTAAAAAACGCTAAAATTACTTTCATTATTTTTAATGTATTAAATATACGAAGTTGCATGCCTCGAACTTAAAATTTTAACCCATACAAATTTTTATCTCTTCGTTTTTACTCCCTTAGGGGTTTAATTTTTCAAATTTGTTTCTTATTACTTGTACACATTATAAACGGAAACCATAACTTTCTAGTGAAGCTAGAAAGAAGTATAGTTTCTGCCTGGCTACAATCCAACTTTTCAACCCCGTTTCAACTCCGTTGGGGTGGAGTTTTGAAAAACGCTGAAATTATTTTTTTGTTTGGAGCTGAGTAGCCTACAAACGAACTTTCAAGTCTGTCACAATTTATTTTTAATATTTCGTTACAAATTTTCAACCCCTTTTTAACCCCGTTAGAGGTTATATAGCAGAAAACGCTAAAATGACTTTTATTATTTTTTAATTAGCAACAAACGTACGCAGTTTCAAGTTTCTAACTTAAAATTTTAATTGTTAACCATACAAACGCTTAACCTCCTTTTTACCCCCTTAGGGCTTGAATTTTACAAAATCGATCCTTATTACTTGTACAAATTAAAAATGTAACCTTATCTGCAAATTTCAACTTTCCAGCTTCAGTATTATAGTTTCGGCTTTGCGTGGATCATTCAGTCAGTCAGTCAAAACATAGGCATTTATATATATATATAAATTAAAATAATATTAAGAATTATATTTTATCATTGTGGTTTAAAAAATAGTGTAATACTAATAAATAAAATGAGCCTATTATTTATTCCACCCTGATTATTACTCCTAAGTAAGCATCTATGCACCATACGCTATGCCCTTCTGCGCTTCTTAGATACCTACACGGTCAATGACCTTAGGTGCACTAATCGTATCGGCCGCCGCACGTTTTATGTGTTGTAGTTTCCGCCCCGCGCCCCGCTCCAATTATGTTTATTTTTTGATTACTAATTTTACAATTACTGAAAATGCTCAGTATATTTTCTGGTGAAATTTTGATATTATGTAACATATTATTAAAGCTAAAAGGAGCATCAAAATCATGAGTGTAGAATTAATGCGCGTGTTCGAAAATCATTTAAAATCATTTAAGAAATAGTAATAATTAGGGAATGCAACCGGTTAATATTTGGTATGAGAAGTACCGGTTTTTTTTTAAACGAAGCGTAATAATTGTCTCGACAATATAGTGAAAAATCACCATTTGTATAATTAGTGTTTGATTATTATTGAATTTTTTAAACATTTTTATTATTTCTAATGTATTCTCAACTTGACAGGTGCTGAAAATTTCAAATACTGTTTTAAATATTCAGGTAGTCCCTTGGATTAAAAATCTCCGGTGTAGGATTTAATGTTTGTGGGAAATAAACATAAAAATTTTCAATTTTTTTTTAAAAGAAAGCACAATGTATTTTTTGGGAAAAACTTAATACATATTTTCATTAAATGTTGTTTTACCAGATCCCAAGGACAAAATAGTGTAGGATTAAATGTGATCTCCTCGAACAACTTAAAGTTTAGTGTCGGGACTATAATAGTTCTTCTTCTTTTCGTGCGAAGGGATCAAAATACTTATACTTTTTTTTTTTTTTGCCAGTGCCTTGCCACCTCTAACCCCGAGGGGTACCTTTAATGAGGTCTTCTGTAGTACACATAGTTGGACACGGGGAACACCAGCATCATGTTTTGCGTAGTTTGTAGGTCGCCACATTCGCATAGTGCATCTTTTTGTGCAGGGCTGATTTCCCATTTAAGAAGGTTGTCTTTAGGTTTTCTGTAATAATTAACTCAGCTATATTGTGAAAATCGCCTTTGTTCTTTTTAGGGTTCCGTACCCAAAGGGTAAAACGGGACCCTATTACTAAGGCTCCGCTGTCCCTCCGTCCGCCCGTCCGTATGACACCATGCTGTATCTCATGAACCGTGATAGTTAGACAGTTGAAATTTTCGCAGATGTAGTACAGGAAAGATACGGTTGCATCAAACATTAATTTATAATAGCCTGATTTTTTTATTATTTATTCTTATGTAATATTTATATATAATATATGCAAAAATCCCACCAACTTTTCACCCGGAAGTAGTTAAATAGGTAAAATAAAATATATAAAATTTTTGTATATTTTTATTTACAATAATAGCAATTATTTTTATTTGTAAATATGACGATATTTAAGTCTTCTTTCTGTTTAAAGTGAAAAACAAGAAACCGTGTCCATGTAAAACCACATAAATAACAAAATGTACGGCGCGGGCGATATATATCCTAATTCATTAGAAACAAATAGTAATAATTGGTAGTTTGTTCTTACACATTTTAAATGATTTAGAAACGATATATTCATTAAAATCCTACAAGAAAAACGCTTGAAATATGTGTGTACATATTTGTGGCGGTTAGCGAATAACGATATTTTGTAGGATTTCATTGCGTAAATAATACTTGTATCATGATAAATCCGTTACACAAAAAATATTAGCTATTATTAATTATTTCCAATTCCCCATACTAGCCGCCCGTAAAATGACTATAGTAATGATGTATTTCTGTTGCCGCTATAACAACAAACAACAGAATAAAATTAATATTTAAGGTGGCTCCATGCAACAGACATGATTGTTTTGCCATTTTTATAAATAATGGCCGGTTTTTAAACTGCTATCTTGCATTACCCTTAATTGTAACGTTTATACGACTAAAATGCCTTGTGACTGACTATTATTTAATGGGTGAACAACTACAAAATTAAATTTAATAAATTGCTGATAAAGCAAGCTAGCTATGACAGATCAACGATTATGTTGAAATAAAAATTTATTTAAATGCATTGATTTATTATGTACTAGCTGTGCCCGCGGCTCCGCCCGCGTGGAATTCGGTCTGTGTCAGTAAGCGGCAAATTCACCCCTAATTTCTCTCCCGCTACCCTGGAGGCGGAACTTAAAGTAAAGTTGACAGATGGATACGCTAGAGGACAGTAGTCCTAATAAAATATTTTACAATTACCACTAACTGAAACTACACTCATAAATGATTCCTTTTTTTTATTAATTTTTTTTGGCATGATTTAAACGACATAGAGAGTATAGTAGGTGTATATCGGACGATACAGGACCACTTTTGTTTTTATACGTTTATGTCTACTGCAAATATCATCCAAATCGATCCTCCCGTCAAATCAGTCCAAGCATCAAAGGTAAGAACAGGCGCGGTTGAAATTGAAACCGGCCAAGAGCATGTCGGGCGATGCTCCGTGTAGAGTTTCGTAGATGCTGCCCTGCTACAAAACATCCGTTCAAAAGGTCGTTTATTTGGCGGCGCTTACGTCATTTACTATTCGGCACTTCCTTTCACTATGCGTTTTTGACTAATAATTCAAAAACGGCTGGACCGATTTTATTCAATATAGTTTTTATTGAAAGTTCTTATCAGGCCTCACCACATTTCAGCTTTCTAGTGCGAACGGTAACTGAGCTAGACCGCGGACAGACGGACGGACATGGCGATATAACTGTTACGTAATAAGGCCTAATTATGTACAGAAGCATACACTGCTTTACCTACACACATATTAAAAATCCATTGAAACCATTAGAATGACCGCCATTACACCGCCATGACCTACATTACTGCGCCGGCGGTCGGGGGGGGCGAATTTTCATTACGTTACCGTAGGTAATGAATTTTCATACGTTTTTACCACACTGTCACAGATAATACACTGATGTTACGTTACTGGTTGCAATAATGTTGGTAATTAATTACATACGGTTCTGAACGCGGAATAGAGGATTTATGATATTGGTGTAGATCAGGATATTTATTCGTCAATGTAAGCACATTAGAATGCAAAAATGAACGTCAGAGAAAAATAAAATACAGGAAAGTATGTGAATCGAGTGCGATTGGAACGAAGTTATGTTATTTAATTTTATTTCATTTTGACTTTTTCGTAAATTTTGTGGTTTTAATTATTTTTGCACTTTTTTTAAATTTTAGAAATTTTGGATGATTTGGAAATTTTGGAAATTTTGAAAATTTTGGAAATTTTGGATATTTTGGGAATTTTGGAAATTTTGGAAATTTTGGAAATTTTGGAAATTTTGGAAATTTTGAAAATTTTGACATTTTTGACATTTTCGACATTTTTAAAATTCTCGACTTTTAAGGTTCTCGACTTTTTCACTTTTATCACTTTGTCACTTCTCAATTCCACTACACTTTATTCTATTTTATATATTTTTTATTCCATTCCATTTTACATGTTTCTCAATCGTATGGGTGTCGCGTTTTCGTGACGTGACGCTTTTTCGTGACTGTCACGTGACTTTTTTTCGCCTAGGCCGGATCCGCGAACCGTCCGATAAGGAACTTCGTTCCAAAACTACCACCGGTTCTAACCCTACACCTCTGGCCCAAGAAGTATTATGACCGAAAAGAAATTCGACGGGACTTATTTTTTTCAAAACAGTAATACATTATTAGATCTTAAAGATACAAAATAAGGCGTAGTTCTTCAAGAAGACATATCAAAACAGGTTGAGAGACAGATAATGTACCTATTGTTTAATTATAAAGAAAAATAAATCCTAATCTGACTGCTTCACAAAACGTTTGATATGTTTATCTACACTCACATTGTAAGTTCTCTAAAACGTGTTCGAAAACGGTAGGCAATGCTAGCATTACCACAACCGATTTTACTATGATAAAAAATTCCTCATACCACCTTCCAACCCCCTTTTCACCCCCACACGGGTTTGAAAACTATCCTTTGACGTTTCTCGAGACTCAAATTATCTCCATACTCATTTATATCTAAATCGTTTCAGCGGTTAAAAATTCTCCATACAAACTTTCAACCCCATTTTCACCCCCACCAGGGTTGATTTTCGGGATTAAAACTATATATTATCCTTTACCAGGACTCAAACTATATCTATACAAAATTTCATCAAAATCCGTTCAGCCGTTTTCACGTGATGCGCGGTCAAATAAACAGACAAACAGATAAACAGATAAACAG
Organism: Pammene aurita; assembly: GCA_947086415.1. Lineage (NCBI taxonomy): Eukaryota > Metazoa > Arthropoda > Insecta > Lepidoptera > Tortricidae > Pammene > Pammene aurita. Next base: position 20,818,532 of record OX352290.1, read on the forward strand.
ATAAACAGATAAACAGATAAACAGACAAACAGATAAACAGACAAAAATTCTAAAAATTGTTGGAACGTGTTCTGTTATCGATTCTAAGTATCCCTAGCCAACTTTTTTTCGATTATCTTCCATGTACAGACTTTCGACCCTCTTCAGCTTTATTATATGTATAGATTCTACTAGATGTGACATCTAGAACAAATTTTGTGCACCGTGCTTGGCGGTTGACACCGTTGACACCTGTGACTGAATCAAAGCGTAGACTTGTAGTGATTTTCACTACAACTTTTGGGACAAAGAATTTCTTAGGGATATCATCTCCTGTTTCTCAATGTTTAAATGTCCATCATAGTAAGTTAATATGTAATTTATTCAGAGAGTAATAGGAAGTACCTAGATATAAATTCAACATTATAGATCTGCATATTCGAGAGTTCATGTTACGACTAGATTATATATTTATTTCACTACTTTATATGACAAAGTTTTTGCTTTATGGTTGAGAAGATTTTATTTGATCGCTTTTGATTTATTTTATAATCCTTTCACAAAGTTACGTACCTACATATAACTTATAGCTCTTTTTAATGGACCTAGGGTATGAATTCCTGTAATGTGTATCTGTGCGAGGAAATCAATGTAAAATAAATCAAATTAAGTAAATATTGAGGAATTTTAACCCTCAAAATTTGTATTGAAATTCGCTTGTCGGCAAAAATAGTATTTTTCTCCAATCGTTCCTAAAACCCTAGGGTAAGGAGCAAAATAAACATAATGTACAAATAAAGCAATCATTTAGTTAATTACGTTTCCTTACAAAATTTGTTTAGGTAGACTATGAATTTTATCAAAACAGTGTCACGGCTAAAGAGCCGTAAAAAGTGTTAAGGCTACTCTTTGATTCAGTGACAGCTATCAGCCGCCAAACATGGCGCACAAAATTTGTTCTATATAGCTCATCTAGTAAAATAAATAATAAATCAATGTGCGGGCAGCATTTATTTATCACGCATGTATTTCGTATGTACTGAAGAATGCTGCACTCTTTTTTTTAACATACCATTTAGATTTATATAGAAGATACAAAAACGCATTAACATATAATATGTTGTATCTCGAACTCACCTGCACGAATTCTGACTAATCGTTAGGAACAATCCTAATCGAATTGAAGCAGCACACAAAGGGCTACTTTGTGGTTTCTCTCTACCTAAGTTAATTGACAGGATTCAATTCGGAAACAATCCCGAAAATTCCGTGAATACGGTTATAGTTTCAAACCGTGGCTTAATTAAATGTTATTCAATAACATTCATCCCTTGGAGACGATAGCTTACCTTCCAATTAGCATTATAATAAAAAACCGGCCAAGTGCGAGTCGGACTCGCGCACCGAGGGTTCCGTACAGACCTGTAGGTATATAAGTAAAAGTTCACCCATTGCGTTGACATAGAAGTTTGATTTTGTTACAGCTGAAAGGTATTATAGACCTGAGTATTTGATATGAATTTCAATTTAATACCTCTACGCGTTTACGAGAAAAAAGGTAGTAAGTTTAAAATTAAAAAAAATATTTTGTGTATGATTTTACTAAAAATGTCTACTTTTCGTAATTTTTCCTTTGTCTGTGCTATATAAAGTTTCTTCGTGCCAAGTTTCAAGTTTCTGAGTTTACGGGAAGTACCCCGTAGGTTTTGCGAGTGCCGAAAAACTCTAAAATTTGCAGCATAAACGACTGTATCTTTTGATTGCGTTGGCTTTTAAGTTTGATTTTTTCACAGCTCTGAGGGACAATAGACCTGAGTATTTGATGTAAATTTCAGCTTGATTCTCCACGCGTTCCTGAGAAAAATGGTCTTGACAGACAGACAGACAGACAGACAGACAGACAGACAGACAGACAGACGGACAACAAAGTGATCCTATAAGGGTTCCGTTTTTTCCTTTCGAGGTACGGAACCCTAAAAACGTGGTCGTATAATTAACTAATTACTTGAAATGTGATTAAAAATATTGAATTTTGGTTTTGTATGCTAGAGGCAACTTTGTTTCAAATACATATACAGGGTTATTACAAAAACAATTTTGTTATCGTAAACTAAAATTAAACCTTATGAATAATTGCTACATAAATCGAGGCTGCTAACTTTTCCTAGTTTGTCCATATCTAATTGTGCCGCAATCGTTATAGTTTTTTTTACTTAGTAAACTAAAGCCATTAAAAATACTAGCAAGGTATACTGACAATTACCTATATATTAACTAATTTCCACAATAGATACCTATCTACGTATTATTTCTAGAACAATGGCATTTATGCCTACTATATGTTTGTACAGAAGACAAGCCTAACCCAATCTACTTTGAAACTTTTGAAACTACACGCAAAGCTGTTTAAACTATTGTGAACTTTGGTGCACATCAATATCCAGCGTGTTATTAATTTGCCAGCGGTTATATAATGTCAAGCGTACTTCAAACTATGAAAATACATTATCGACTTCAACACGTATCAAAATACCGCGGATGTAATTCAGTCATAATGCCAATGTGTCCCGTGATAATGATTGTTATTTATAGCACCGCGACAGAATGGGACTGAGCACATCTATCGTTTTAGAATTGTCACGGGTAGAGTGTGTGGATAAATAAAGATACCTACCTACTGATGAGGATGAAAACAAGGATAAATGTCAAAATGTCAAATTAAATAGTCCGCCAATGAGTAACTTTTGGTTTATAAAATAATTGTCCAATAGTAAGAATGTATTAAGTTTTAAAATGTTAATAAAAAATAATCAATTAAAGTTATCCAGAAATGTAAGGAATCAATTAACTAAACGAGATAGAAAAATATCAAGTGCGTTTGAGATGTGGTGTTGGTGAAGGATGGCAGGCATCATCAGTTGGATAGTAAGAAGACCGAATAAAGAAGTTCTAGATTTAGTAATATAGAAGATCAGATATTTCTTATGAAGCCAATAGGTTGGGGCACCTGATGCGACACGACGATTACATAAAAATCATAATAGAAGAGAATAATAAAAGAAAAAGTCACCGCGGATTACTCAGGTCTCAGGCTAAGGAAAAAGCGTCGATTGTTGTTGGTTGTGTTGTATTACGAGCTTAAAACAATTGCGAAGAGGTGATGAATGGCGGTTACCGCACCGACAAGAGCCATCAAGCTCTTAAATAAATGACCCTGATGATGAACGAATCCCATTCTTATTTTAATCGAGTAATTCTGGCAAAATTTCCTGATGACTGAAATTAATAATTGTAACTCGTTTAATACAACGTTATAATAGAATAATGTTTTTCCCAGGGTCACAATTACCAAGGCCTGACTCTTGAAATATTCGCACCTTTATTATCTATATTTCAGTCTAATCAATTGCATAGAGATGAGTTTGTGATTAACTACGATCACGCCTGTCAGCTAATAAAATTCCTATTACAATTCGGTGTCCGGGTCGTATGTCAGCAGCTCAATCTGCCCTGTCCGTATATAATTAACTCAATTTAAAACGTATACGCGTGATGCTGATGACCAACTTTACTCCTCGACGAGAGATCTTCACAATAGACAGTAGACGACTCCGTCAGGACTGAGGCTGACATTTCATTTGCTATTCCCCATTTGTGAAACGTCCCTAATTCACTCATCAAATTTCCAACCCAGAATTAATTTTGAATTTACAAGCGCCACAAATCATACACGTATGGAGGTAGGTAGTGTTTTCCCGCGGGGATCGCGTGCACTGGCTCATAAATTGGCCGCCTTTGTAAAGCGGAATTGGTTTTTCTCCAAGTTCGATATAGACATCGGCAAAAAAGAAAAAAATCCGCTATGAAAACAAATGGTACCGATAGAAGAGATAGATCATGATGGGCAATCCTTGCGGGCAAGTTAAAATATACTTATCAGAAAAACGGAATTGATCACAACGTTTGCTTTATAACAGTGAAAGTATTTGGTAAAATTAGGCTTATTTAATGGATATAACAAATGAACTTGGTTTCTATATCCAAGAATGAAATAATAAACTTTTTTTATGTTTTAACACTTCTGAAATAAAGGTAAATAATGGTGTTAATGCCGCCAAATATGCATTGCAGCCAAATGTTCCATAGATTTAGTTCCTTTTACCGATATTTCTATTGAGTCTGTATAGTTGATGTCATTTGTTGGGCATAATATCTCCTACAAAAAGTCATGTACAGACTTGCTTTTAATTCAATTAAATATAAAGTATTTTTAAGTATTTGTTAATTAATATTTTTTTATTTCTTGTTTTACTAACGAATTACTATTACTAATGCAAGCAAATTAGTTTTGAGAAGATCTCATTGTAGCAAGCAGGATCACATTAGCGGTCTCATCGCAGACAGACTGCGCGAAACCGGGCGTGGCGTGCGGTTAGATTTCGGCAGACTTAACGTCTTCAACAGTTATTATTTTGAGAAAAACGGGACTTAATCGCGTACACTTATTTTTTTTTTCCTGACGTTTCTAGCGTGTCGTAATACTCGTGGTCGTCAGACTGGCGAGGAAGTGACAACCGTAAATGTGAATAATCGAGACCAAGTGCGGGTAGTTCGGAAAACCCGCGCAGCTAGGAGATGCTGAAACAATTCCTCAACCAAGAGCGTTACAATACGCTCGAAATGTCAGGAAAATAATAAAAGTAAGTGTACGCGATTAAGTGCCGTTTTTGTCAAAATAATAAGTGACAATCGTATGAGGTTAACTGCTATCTTGTTATAAACTTGCTTTTATATTAAGAAGTGCCTACTTTGCTCATTTGCATAAAACAAAGTTAATGAGTTAACAAATAACTCGTGTCATGATTTTAAATAATATTAGTATTAAAAACCAAGTGGTATTTATTTAATTAATAAAATGATCTACGCGTTTAATGTGGTAACATTAAACGCGTAGTACGCGGTATTATGCCGCCTTCTATGTGCCGGACAATAAAAACACAAAAGTTGTTATAAGGGTGTCTTGTTGTAATTAGTGATTATAAGTTGATATAAAGTTATTGTGAAGTACATTACAATAAATCATAGCAAAACAAGTGGTGAGTTTTGTATCACTCGGGCACAAAGGTATACTATCGCTAAAGGACTTGCCTTCATTTCGCTCTCAAAATTTGTTTAGACCATAAAATAAAACATAAAATATTTATATTGTAATGTTATGAGCTTGTTAACTTAAATTTATTATAATGACCGTTTCAGCCAGGATTCGTTAAATTTCCCGAAATAAATAAGTATGTATAAGTAACTGTGTGAATAGGTAGTCCCACTGCACACTGGAATCAGGCCTTTTCTCATTCACAAATGGATGGGGGGACTATTTTGTATTAGTTGTTACCAGAGAAGTAAAAGTTCCAAATACACCCCCAAGCTCGCTTTTAACGTAAGTACTTATTTGATATTTTTATTTAAGAAAACGTTTTGCACGGTTGAGCATCGAAGTCTCGCTATAATAGCTCTTAATGTCTTACCGTCCGCCTTGAATGGATTCTTATTTTTCTAGACGCAATAACCCGAATGGTAACGATGAAAGCAGGTGGCACCTCCTGTTCAGAACGGCGAGTAATGTACTTTTTTCTCACCAAACCCTTTCGGCGAAGCTAAAATTTCAACATTAATTAATTTCTTAAATGGACAATGTTGTTTAATTGTTACTTTTACAATTTTCATTACTTTTATAGTTTTCACGACACAATTGAATGTGAAAGTTATTACAAAAAAAATCGAGAAGAACTAATAACCATATAATTATTATTAAGTAATAAATTATACATTATGAAGAAAATATATTTGTTTTGTTTTATTCCCAATCACAACCATACTCGACAATGAAATGGATGTAGCCTGCAGCAGATCCGAACCGATCGCATATTGACTTTGGATTAGCCTCAGTAAGCTGAAAGAGTTAATACGAGTATATAATAACAACTACAGATTCTCATTTGTGCGAGTAGACATATAAAAGTAATAATTAGTGGTTTAATTATTAAATACACGGAAATTAAACCTTACCCTTTTACGCGAGTATGTCTCTATTTGTCGACATTGTGAAGAGTAAAAAGATACGTTATCGCTCCAAAAAAAGCCCTATATTAATGAAGTGATAAATGAATGGCAAAATAGAGGTATGTGACAGCAGATACATACTAAACTTGACGTTCCAGACATTGGTATTTAACTTTTGTTACAAAATGTATCACATTCGTGCACGCCTTGTGTGCGTCACTACACACACACCCACACACACTTATTAAATTAGTGCAGTTATTTTCAAGATTGAACATGTATTGTATCTATGATCTATTTGCTTAAAGAATCGAGGAATAAATGTGACGTAAAATAAAAATATTAAATTTATAACGTCACAAGAATTGAACGCGTTCCGTTATTAAATCAGGCGAGTTGAAACGGCAGGTATGCCTCCGATATTGCGTTGTTCGAAGATGTTTTAAAGTATACAAAGGAATTTATATTTTTTCTAGAGACAGTGAAATTTTAAGTCATTTGGAAGCATCAAACCAATTAAAATATCTAAAAGAAAAAAAATGTTGCTCAAAAAAAAATGATTGTTTTTGAAATATCAACCGTTAAAAAATATGTCACCAATTAAGTTAGACACAGAAAGCCTTCGTTGGTCTCACGAACTGAATAGAAAGCGACAAATGCTTTTCTTACCTCGATAAATTTATGTGACCCTTGCCTAAAAATAAATCTAATTATATCTTACATTTATTTAATGTGTAAGGTCGTAAATCAAATTTCCCATTTGACCTTTCTACCCGTTTCATGAAGGCACCTAAATATATTATTGTAAGTACTTGTAGGTGCTAAGGGACGTATTTGTATATTTACGTCCGACTGCAGCCTTATAAAAATTTGACAGATCACCAGGTTTTTGATTAATTTGATGATGAATTTAATTTCACAGAAATAGCTGTAACTACCTAATATATATATATATAATATAATATAATGTTACCCTGTCATTATAAAGTACCTAAGTATAATTAGTGTGCGTGTAGCGTTTGTAATTTATATAGGTACCCGGTGAAATTTGTCCATTTTAGAGAACTATCCGATTTGCGTACCTCAACAGGCGATGATTGTCGTAACCAATTTTTCAAATCTAATATACCTAGCCTATAATATATTATTTTTTCTACTCCTGTACTTTTATCTGTCATTTATATATTCGTCAACACCTTTATAAGAACATAGATAATATACTCGATGAAAAGTCTATCTAGTCTATTCCCCAAAATAACACTTGTTCTATAAAAGCGCCAAAATAGTATCGTGGAATCGCGTGCAAACACGACTATTAATATAAAATAAATTACTGCCAACCTAAGAAACCAAAATATACGCAGCGTTTTTAGAAAACAAAACTTTAAAAAAGAAAATATTAAAAGAACCACAGACCTACTTCGTAGTTTTTTACGTTTCCCGTTCGTTTGTTGGGGCGAATTGCAAACTTTGAAAGTAATTTAGGTATTTTTACTAATCTCTGTAGCTCTTTAATAATTGATCAAATAACGACGGTGTGTATTTGTGTTAGTAATGTTAGTATTATTGAATAATAGTGTTTTAAAAGGTAAAACTTAAATGATTGTTGATTATGTTAACAAAATAACTGCGATATCCATGAAGTTTTCAATTTCGCATTTTATGTAAAAGTAAGTGTATTCGTAGAAAAAGTATTGTATGTAACGTCGTATAACTAGGTAAAAAAAATTTCGTGGCGTTTTTCTTAACAATTTTCGCCTACGGCTCAAATTGTTACCCACGCCACTCACCTTTTTTGACCCCTCTTATACAACTATTGCATAAACTACTATAATAGGTTTTTATCACAATGTTAGTAAGAATAAAAATCGTAAATCATCAGGTTTTGTAGGCATCAGCATTTAAATACTTGTAGCTGTGGTCCCTGCGGCAGAAATGCTGAAATATCGTAGCCAACCCCGCCCCGCCTGCGAGTAAGTACGCTACTGCACTCGCTGCATCGAAGCCATACAACTAGTGCTTTGTCGTAAAATATGGCACGAGTAACCAACGACAGCGACATGAGTGACGAGAATTAACAAGATTTATGGTGATTTATTTATGTACTTACCGTCTTGTATTTACTTTAAGGTACAAACAATTTCCATCGAATTAAAGAAAAAAATTACCAAATGCGTGTCGGACCACGCATAATGGAGGGTTCCATACCTACTATCGAAAAAAATAATATTAAAAGGTCGTATCTGCTATGAAAGAAGTTTTATGGAGATAACTCGAAAACGCCTCAACCCATAATATTTAAAAACTATTTTCATAAAAGAATATAGTATATACAATCTTCTTAAATTTTTTTTATATTTTTATATCTCCGGTTTAAAAGTTACATGGGGCACAATTTTTTAGACTTTTGGGGTGATTATTTCTGAAAATATTCACTAAATCAAAAAAATTTTCGAAGGAACCTCAATGTTATTTTTAAAGTTTTAGTAAAAAAATAATTGACAATAATGGAATTATTTTTTTCAATAATTTTACTACAAAACTAAGTAGCCGGCATACAAAATACACCTCATGTATTTTTTTTTAAAGATATGTCGTATAGTTTTCGAGTAAAACGGCTGTGACATACGGATGGACGGACAGACGGACATGACGAAACTAAAAGGGTTCCGTTTTAGCCATTTTGGCTACGGAACCCTAAAAACTTGATTCAGTGGGACAGGTCTCTCGCATTGGTCAAAATATAATATAAACGTATGTATATAACGGGAATTTCGTGATCCGGAAAGCAAACCCTATGTAATTAGCGGCGTACTATGAAATTGCTAAGATAGCGATCATCATTAAATATTTTTATGATAGTGCATGGTTGGATACAGACAAAACAGCATAGCAACGTAAACTTCGTGATCCGGAAACCTAACACATTAGGTATAATAAGCTCCTAGCGTTTGTGACGGCTCATTTGAGCCCGGGGTCCGCTTGGCAACCTAATTCCATGAATTGGCCCTAGTTTTTGCGAGAGCGACTTCCATCTGACCTTCCAATCCATAAGGTAAACCTAAACCAAGCTATTGAGATTAAGTTCCGTATCCTCACGATCTTTTTCTTCACCGAAAAGTCACTGTTAAATATGAAAATACATGATATTTCGTACATAAATTCCGAAAAACTCGGTGGTACAAGCAGGCGTTTATACCCGAGACCTCCGGATTGAAAGTCGGACGTCTTATCGCCAGGCTACAAGCGCTACCCGCCTAGTACCTATTTTAAACAAAAAAGAACCGACTTCATTTAGACTCCACATTTCCAAAATCAATGCCCGAGCTACTGTAAAAAATACTTAAAGCGCTATAGGTGTTGCCCATAATATTTCCCTGGATTTCTCCAAGATCCCATCATCAGGTCAGTATCAAACATAAAGTTAGTTCCCAAACATAAAAAATGATTTTCCAAATCAGACCAGCCGTCTTCGAATAATCGGAGACATACATCGAAAAAACTATATAGCTAAAACAAAGATCCCGACAAATTGAGAACCTCCTCCTTCGCAATTTTGAAAGTCGGTTGAAAACTAACTTCCTTCAAAATATTTCTCGTCTACCATTTATGTTCAAAACAACAGAACGTAGTGTTAAATAATAATGGATTCCAAAATAGGGATTAGTTTAACCCGTAAGTTAAGTGAGAGGGATCTGCGCCTGCCACTCAGACTAGCTTACTGCGTTCGTTTACTTAAAAACCCATCAGCTTTGGTGAGCATTGCAGCATTGGAGCGTTTAAATGCTTTGTGTAGCAATTTACTAGGTCCAGAACTTACAGAATTAATCACGATGGTTCTGGAATCTGTTTCATTTCTAACACCTTTGCTTTAAGTGAATTGCAAATTGAGGTGTGAACGCAACGCTTCGGTGGGCTAATGGCCTCGGGGAGAATTTGACGTCTGTTTCAGCAATAGCAAGAATTTCTCTATTCGAAAGCCATTTCATGTTAGATATTTCATTCAGCATTTGCTACACTTTTATAAAATGGTGAAGTGGAAAAAGTACAGGCAAATGTCAAACAATAGCTAGTAATTGTTGGCAACTATCCTCTATACTATATTAAATTTCTTTAAACAAGAGTGCAGCGATTGTTTCATTATCGTTAGTGCGGCCCTAATTTCGGATTTAGGAGGTATAAAATGTTCAATCTATTTTTAGATAAGTATACGAGTAAAATAACAATAATGTCAAATCTAATATAATTCCTTATTGTATCCTTTGTTTTCACCATTCGAACTTCCATCCTAGGCTAAAACTTCAGACAGTACAATTTGGTCCATATTAAAACGCATAAATTTAATTGTCCTAATGGAAGAGCGCATAAATATTTTACGTATACATAATTATTAAAACGCATAACTCACTGAACTTTATTGTGTCCTATTCTATTCCTTATAAAAATAGGTCACATTATAGATTTTGCACCACACTAGCCTCGGAAAGTCCCTCATTATTTTTTGAAATCAGTAAACTTGGATTATATCCTTCTAGAGAACCAAAGCGCAATTTTGGTTTTTTTCTTTTAATAAAGTTAGTTAGTTAAATAATGAATTATTAGGCTAAATTTGGAACCACCTTGCTCAGGGATCAACATCAGCTAGAAACGAAAACATTAAAATTGATACCTCGCTAAGAGTTAAATTATGCTAATTAATTATTATACAATTTAAAGTTATGCATCATAACGTTATACCTATTAACCTTATGCACATTTACAATTATGCGTATTAAAGATTATGCGTTTTCAAGATTATTATGCCACGTAACCGTGATGCGTTATAGCTTATGCCAAATCTGTTATGCGTTTTCATATTACGACCTTTAATGTTATGGCAAATAGAGGGCACCTATATTCATAACGCTGTTTGTTAGAGATGTACAAGATGTAAATATTTCTGTTTTCATTATTTTATATACATTTTATTAAATCTGAGCTAGGACAGTTTTAATATTAGATCAAGAGCAGGCCCTAGATAATCCTACCTTATCGAGTAGCAGAATTTGGCTTATGTAGGGAAAATGCACGGTAAAAATTTATGTATTTTAGTGCTTATGTACTTTAGGCTACCAGTTACTACAATACATAACATTTAACAGTGCATTGCCCTACATAAGCCGAATTCTGCTACTCGATGAGGTAGGATTGCCTACGGCCTATTCTTGATCTAAAACAAATGTACAGAGAACATACCAATGTTGGTAATATTAATGTTAGTATAATCAGTTCAATATAAATACCTGGGCGTTCTATTTGAAGCAAGTAACTACTACGTCGACTCTAATACTACAGTCATCATAACGCGTCATAATCTCATAGAGTGCGTCGCCAAAGGCACATGTAGAAGCAGCATGTTCCTCAAAGATAAGCTTAACATGTCGGCCGCGACAAGTTCACTCGTGTTTCCAATTATATTACGTACATAGTATAGCCTCAAAAGTCCCAACTATACTCCAAAATAAAGCCTAAGTTTAAATTTTGTTTTAGTTTTAATTTTATTAAATTCGACTAGGTTTATACTTACCTAGTAATTTTTTAATAAAGTTCGAAATATTCCTTTACAGTTTAAAGGCATTTAATAAATACACGCTGCAAACGTAGTCGTTTCTATTCGAATTGCATAATTTACAAGAATTTAAAAATATATAAGTACGAAAATACTTACAAGCTTAGTACGTACATGTTGATGGTTATATTGAAAAGTAGTCGATAACATAGAGAACACTAACAAGTCCATCTCGTCAGGAGTGACGGGCACGGGAGCGTGATGTGTGAAGATAAGCGCCACCTGTCACCCGGTACGGGTCATGGACGATCGATATTCACCGCCACTATTCCTACAAATGTTAGGGTTTTTAGCAAACTAAATAGTTTAACTATTGTTGTAGGTGTGACGGATATACCTACTCGTGTATTAACAATTTCAAAAATCGTTATTAAGACGATTGTCGCCGGAGTGTCCTTGAGCGTTTGGGCGCTCTCTACCCGCGCCACCCGCGTACCCTTCTCATTGCGATCGTGCGTAAATCCGCCGCGATGCACCGCAATAATGTTCAAAGAATATGACTTTACTCAGAGGCGCGCGGGCAGGTTTATAATAATCATACCTAATCCTTTTGTGGATGTTTTGTGATTTGAATACTGTGATTAAGTACTACGGTGACATTTTTTAGCAATGCTACGAAATAAGATAAGTAATAACGATCTCGATTAGTAGATTTTTATGTAAAAAATGAAAACCTAGATTTTGAATTTGAAGTACAGTGAGCGGCAAAATATTTATGAATTTACGAAATATGGTTAAAAATATTCCGCATATCAGAAAAAAATACTGACTAGTACAGCAAAAAAAACTGAATGCACATCAAAGCGGTGTTTTCATGTAAATTTGGATTTTTTTGCTGTGCAAGTGAGCTTAATAGATGGTTATTTTTTTGTTGCGATTTTAAATATTAACCGTAAAAATTCACTTAATTACGATAAATTAACAAAACTAAGCCTGTTGCGAGTTGCGAATAGTAAAAATGCACATGTAAGAAGCGGTATTTGTGCACGAAATCGTCATACAAATGAGAGCTGTAAGCCCATTAAATTTAGATCTTTAAAATATAACACAGCGCAAACACTTCTTAGGGTTCCATAGCCAAAATGGTAAAAACGGAACCCTTAAAAGTTTTTTGAAACATGTCCGTCTGTCCGTCCGTATGTCACAGCCATTTTTATTATAAAACATACATTACTGAAATTTTATCTAGAGGTGTGTTTCATGTGCCGCCACTTAGTTTTCTGGCTAAATTGCTAACAAAATCTTTTAGGTCAGGCACTCCATACATACATATGCCAAACTAAATGTCAAAAATATTTTTTTTGTAAATATGAACATTAAAAATATCGTATATATATATATATATATATATAGAGTATTTTTAAAACTTTTTTATTAAGTCAATATTTTCAGACATAATTGCTTCGAAAGTCTAAATATAATAGCCCCCATCTAACTTTTAATCCGTAAGTCTAAAAAATATGAAAAAATACCAAGAAGGCTTAGTACTTAATTTTCTACGAAAATTATTTCACATATTATCGGTTCATCCGTTTTTGAGTTATCTCCAAGAAACTACTTTCTACGGAACCCTACATTATACTATACATGGTCCGATACAAACTTGGCCGGTCTTTTAAAGATATTTGATAGGTGGTATTAACCCTTAGTAGTAATTTATTTATTCACTTGTTTTGATAATTAATATAAAATTTGTATTTATTTGCATTTCACCGACATAGTAAAGTTTTTTTTAGGGTAGTCAACGCGCATGTGAATCTTCTGGGGTTGCAGGCGTCCATAGGCTTTATAACTGCTTTCAATCAGGCGGGTCGTATGCTTGTTTGCCAGCGTCGTGGTATAAAAAAAAGCTTTTTTTCCTTTATTCTTACATACATTGAACTCTTAAATATCAGCAATTTTTTATTAGATTCTCAATCAGGCTTTGCTCAGTGATAGTTAGTAGACTGAAATTTGGTATGAGTAATTATGTGTTTTAATTACGCCTACAAAGTGGCAAAACAATAAGTATCTGAAACCCATTGTTGGATAGGTCTTTCAAGAAGAATATGCCTTAAACAACTTTTGGATAAAACGAATACTTTCGTAAATAATAGCTTCGAAAGTTAAAATGCTCTTTGAGTTTTGAACCGTGGGTCCAAAAAAATTGGTAAAATTCCTGGAAGTGAGGCCATTGAAATACTTATCACGTATTTTCAATAAAAACTATATGGAATAAAATCGGTTGAGCCGTTTTTGAGTTATGCCTATAGTAAAATAACTTAAGTGCCACAAAATATTTCTTTATAGACTACCTTTTGAATGGATGTATTGTAACAGGCCGGCAACTACGGATGCCACTGAGCATAGCCCGATATTTTCTTGGCCGGTTTATCTGCAATCCTTTGCAGTTTACTTCGCAATTTCTAGATTTGAGAAATTAGTATAAAGTATAACATTAAATATTGTGTTTAATCTTAAAATAAAACGCATATTACATTCGTTTAGAACACGGTATTCTTAAATAAATATGTTTAAATAAATTCGGTTCTTTGGAGTTTTTTATTAAATTAATTATTAGTCTATTGTATTGCAGTACTAGCAGATTTCCGCAACTCGACGACTAATGCCTATTTTGCGTGATGCATGCGTCTACTAAAACATAATAATTTTAGTTTACTTACATGACCTAATTTGTTTTCAGAGCAATGTGAGATTAATGATTTTTGTTTTTTCTCCATTTTTATTTCATTAGTTTTGTACTTGTATTATAATCTAAATAAAATACACTTTTTATACGAACATACATAAACATGCATACGAGTACATTATCTTGAATGATATACACTATTGATTCCGGGAAGACACGTTATATCGGCACCGCATGAACCCTCTGCAGTTATTTAGTCTTTAGGCACAGTAAGTCTGATATTATTGCTCACGGGCCAAGCACAAGTATATGTAGTACAAGGGAAGCACGGAGCGACGAGCGACACAGCCTCCTCGTCTCAAAGCTAGCTCACGACTGCCAGCAACGCCGTTATCGAGCTAATAACGCACGAAATGTGGAATTATGATCAAGTTGTTTAAGAAAATTTAATCAATTTAAATATCCTACGTTGAGTTTGTAGTGTTCTGTAGTACATATTTTTTAGTTCAACAATATTTTAAATCGAATGAGCCGTTCAGTAGATATAAGCAAAATTAACCGTAAAACGACATTTCGTTACATTTACATAACGGAGAAACTATACGTTACACGAGTTATTCAAACGTTGACAATGTTGTACATGAAATGGTAAATGACATATATTTTTTTCAAAATTTTTGAATGTCCCGTTATTGAGATATATCCCTTAGAAAGTAACAGTTTTCGGCCACAATCAGCGCCTAGTGCCTTAAGATCCGTTATAAGTACCTTTATTGATTTTTATCTTTAATCTTTAGAACATCATAGGAAAAGCCGTTAAGAGTTATGGTGCAAACTTAACCTTTGTTAATTAATAAAAGTGACTATGACTAAGTGTTGCAAAAATAGCCCTTTTTGCTGGTTTTGTCCATATTATTCCAAGAAAATCACAGAACTCTTAGACTGTTAATAACCTGACAAATTTCTGGTTGACTTTTTATTTATTTGTGAACTCATAAAGGTAGTGAACCTGACGGATTATTATATAATTTGATGTAGTTTAACCGTAAAAGCCATTATAATACGTATTTGATACACAAATTTATTGTTAAGTATCTAGGTTATAAGGTTCCTGTGTTGTAAATAAATAATTAAATAACCTCTTTTTATTTTGACGACCTCCTAGCCTAGTTGGTAGTGACCCTGCCTACGAAGCAGGAGGTCCCGGGTTCGAATCCTGGTCAGGGCATTCATTTGTGTGTTTATCACGGATATTTGTTCCTAAGTTATGGCTGTTTTCTATGTATTTAAGTATTTATCAATATCTATCTATTATATATATCGTCGCCTAGTACCCATAACACAAGCCTTATTGAGCTTACTGTGGGACTAGGTTGATTTGTGTATGATTGTCCCAATAATATTTATTTATTTATATTTATTTATTTATTTGCAGGTAATCTTATGCTGCGTTTGGTTTAAAACAGATCTAGCTGTGTATTAAGGTAAAAAAAGTATCACCTTAAATGAGTAATTTATATACTCAATATTACATCTACATAAGTTAAAAGTTGCTAAAATATAAAAAAAATATAACAAATGTAGGTATATTAAAGCAACGAATATTAAAAATGCTTAAGGCTCTTACAAATATTAATACTCTATTTTTTTAATTATCTAAATTCCTTTAAATATAATATTTATTCTACAAACTTATGCTTTTGAAAGCCAAAAGATTGCAAAATGTATGTTTAAAGTTAAATAAAGAAGAAGACTAAAGTTAGTAATTAGTAAATGTAAGTGTGTACCTACGTCAATGTTATAAGAACCTACTTCGTTTCCCTTCATAATATAAGTAATTAACTTATGGTGCTCACGCTGGTGTCTTCGCTCATACTAAAAGGGAGGGCCACGTGGTATTAAATTAAATGCGCATACGCTATTTCAAATTGAAGAAGGATAAGGGTACACTTTTAAGGAAAAGCAATGTAAACAGAAAATACACAAATAAGAGAGACAAGCGCTATTCACGACATTTTTAATGTTCTAAGCAGGTACCTACCGAAAGACGAATTGAATAAAGTTCAAATATATGTACTTGGTTTTCAGTGAATGCATTATATAAATAGAAAACAAATTCTTAATAATATTACAATACAACCTTCTTAAGACGATTTTGAAGGAGCTCAGCCAAAACGCTTTTTAAGCGGGAAAGCGTATTATGCTCCTCAGTGGACCTCAAGTTGCAGGGGCTGATATAAAATAGCGTATATTGCAAGAAATCGTATTAACTGTGATCGTATTAAGCGAGTTCTACTGTAAATATTAAACATTGGCTTAATTAGTTACAAGAATTACAAAATTTAAAATACCTATGTAAGCATCACTTCATTATAAAAATACAAGTACTACCTTTGGCAATATTTTTATAAATATCTCTCTCCAACCGAGGCCGCAAAACTGTCTATTGTTTCAGTAAATAGTCCAAAAGAGCAAAAAATACTGTTGTTCCCGTATAAGGCCGGCGGTAACACGAACATGCATTATTGTTGAAGCGGGCAAGACGTGAATGACGTTAATACGAAACGTGACGCCGCCGCCGCGCTGAGGGGCAAAAACTTCATAAAAAGCTCAGATTTCTACCGCTACTTTCTGCTCATCTAAACGTTTCCTAGGATGCATCGTAAAGGCGCCCGGCGTTCGTCGGCAACCATAATCTAGAAAATTGGCCTAGACACGATTCAGCCTCGTTTTCATAAACGGGTAGAAATGAGAATATTTGGAGCATTTTTCGACAAAGAAAGGTTTTGTAAAAAAAATCTTATACAAGTTTTTAACGCAGACTGTACTTTTCTTGCAAAAATGATGCTGCTCAATGAGATAATTCTAACGAACTCAAATAATCACCTTCGGTCTCAATCATCAGACCAGCTCGATGATACCAAAATATTTAATTGTCTCCCATATTCCATATTAACTTACGCAGCTATGCTACATATCTCCTATCGGACATTAGGTACATACAGGTTCAAATTTGGCTTCTACCTAAACCTCACGAACACTGTAACTTAAATAAACTGTAAGCTTGTAAAAACGTCCCTTTCAATCCAACCCTTACATAGACAAAGAATGGTTTATTTTCAAAGTATGAAACTGACATCGACAAACGTATGTATTGTAATAATCGTGGGTGTACATCACTTACTTGAATGATGTAAAACCCACCAACGCTTCGGATGTAAATCCAAATGATTTGATTCAAATAAAGTGGGGATTAGGTTTCAAGATAAATTGAGGTCACATGTAGATATTCTATAAAAGAAAAATGTACGGCGAGCTGGAACAAAAGAAACTACTTTAGCATTCAACACACTCCTGCTCATTACTGCCGTCTCTGTTCTATTATTTACGGGCTACGTGCACTCTTTCTACAAGCCTTGCAGTCCTTACATAAAATACCTTAACTTGGTAAAATTTTAAAAGGGTATGATATTAAACTGAGTTTAACGGCACACCCCACGACGCTAACTTTTGAAGAACCGATAAAAGTTCCACGAAGACTATTCTGTAGTGTTTGAAACAATCTCAACTAATACTTTAGTTTGTGCAGTTGTCCCGTGTTGGGTATCTTGATAGTGAGCGTTTTGAAAATATGATATCTTGTAATATTGTTCAATTACAAATATATTATTCATCACTTTACTTACCACAACGAATATCGGTACTTTTGCTGCAGGTGCTCTGGGGATGCGCGCGCACCTTAAAATAAATGTAACCCTATAAACTATAGTTTTTTTGGGTTGCGTTAATTTCAAGGGTACATTTTACTGACCTTATTGTCAATTTCTCAGACGTATTAGCCGGATATAAACCCGGGATGTATCTGAATACACATACACTCGGGCATGTATTTATATAAATATTATTATTAAATTATTTATTCATGTAAAACAATTACAGGTTTCAGAAGTTATAATATTGCGCCAAGGAGTGACCAGTTTGTTGGCGCGTCGCGCTTAACCACATAAATACTTAACAATAAAGTAATTGTTTACAATAAATATGTGACTTATGTCTATTGTTAGTAGGTATTTAAATGAAAATCAAAGTAAACATGCATATGTGTTAGGTAAAAATTAATAAATAGTTCAGTAAGTAGTTACACTTTGAGTTTAAATTTAAAGTTGTTATATAATGTATTATTGTTATATACACCCCGTATATATAACGTTTTAGTTTGACATTCGATTTTTCTTTAATGAACGCTCTCTAAAGCACTTTCAATTTTTTCATGATTCATAATTGTTTATAAGTTATGGATTTTTTCCTTTTGAAATAGGAAATTTCAAAATAAGTAATTTTTTATTTTACATGATTTTGCTTGGGAACAGTGTCAAAATTATACCATAAATGAATTGGGCATCTCCGATTTATACTAAAACGATACCAAACTTGGCAGAGTAGCTTAACTGATGTAGATATAAAGATATAGTTGAGAGCCTCCCTAAGAATTGACATCAAAAATATTGGTGGCTCCACTTCTCAAATCCATCCTTGGGTCCTAAGGAATAATCATGCTGAAGGAAATCTCTTGTTCACAAAAATCCGTATTTTTATAGCTACAACTGCCACTATTAGATATAAACACAGTAGGTAATTGGTCTGAGACAAGGTAATGATTTCGGTTTTGGTCCAGGTTCAAGTCCTCGTCTGGGGTTCGATCACGTTTCAGGATACAGTCATAGGCCAAGTCCGGTCAGAATCCGTCTACAAATCCGGAAAAGACTCCGTGATCAAATGGCAGTAGTTTTTGAAAATAACTAGTGTCCATGCCAAATGTTGGTATTAGGTTGCAAAGCGATTAGGCCATGGTAAAAGCTAGGAAGAGGATGGTTTTATATACTACATACATATTATTTACTTTTAAAATTAAGCTCCTTAAGAAAAAAGATCAATATCGTGTTGATCTAGGATGGCAATAAAATGATATTTTACGTTTGGTGTTTTTTCAGTTTCATCATCGGCCTCATCATGTTCGTAAACTAACGGAAAAAAAATGCCTCGGTATAATCGCACAGTTATTGTTCGAAATTATATTGATATACTGTCATAATTCTCAATTGTTTAGGGGAGCGTTCAAGTAATACGTAACGAATTTTGGGGGGGGGGGGGGGGTCTTTTAAAATGTTACGATGCGTTACAAGGGCGGGAGGGGGGTTGAACTACGCGTTACGTAACATTGTTTTTTTTAACCCTTCAGAACGGTCGCTGTAGATATACCGCAATTCGGATGGCTTCGTTATACTTCGGCTGCGTCTCCGTAGACTCCAACCGTCATATTACAAATTATATATTGATATTCAAAATACACTGTTTTCTATGTGTGAGATTTTCTCTGATCACAACAGTATATATGTCAAAATAATGGAATCTATAATTTGTCAATTATTTTTTGGTGTTCTGGTATAGCGGCACCTACAGTTTTTATTTCTTGAATTGCCCATCTATAGACCTACTACATATATTAAATTCAAAATATTAGCTTTGGTACTTCATGCCAAAAACTAACTACAAATAAAATTATTCCTTTCTCGTTTCAATGTTTTTGCAGGATTGCTTTAATTACTTGTATGAATGAAATCCTACTATATCCTATTTTTATATTTGACATTTTTGAAAGTTTGTTTCTTTTTTGACATTCATTTAAACATTGCTAGAAAATGTTTAAATGAATAAATTATTTATTTTATTTTATTTGTAGTTAGTTTTTGGCATGAAGTGACAAAGCTAATATTTTGAATGTAATATATGTAGTAGGTCTATAGATGGACAATTCATGAAATAAAAACTGTAGGTGCCGCTATACCAGAACACCAAAAAAAAATGACAAATTATAGTTTCCATTATTTTGACATATATTTGAACTAAAGTTTCAGACAATATTTTTTGTAGTGATGAGTTTTAATATGTAGTATAGCCGACCAAAAAATCAAATAAATCGCAAACACCAAATTCAAGAAAATAATTAAAAAGTGAATTAAAAAAACCGCCATATTACGAAAACTGACAAGTGTACATGATTCTTCTTTTGGGAACAGAGCTTTGCCTACAAGGAGTATATAAAAATAAAATAACTAGAACATTTGATAGAGAGGCTAATTTTGTATAGAAACACGGCTACAGCCTTTAGTCTCCTTTAAAAACCTAAAAAAAACCTATCAAAATTTTCCTTTAGGGTCATAATCGCCAAAGACTGAAAAAAAAAGTAGATTTTTCGATTTTTGACAAGTTGCGTTCAGTGCTCGAGGTCACAAACTTGGATTATTCATAGGGCGAACATCATAAACAAGTCTGCAATAAATCAGAACTACCGGATTTGACGCACACTACCCCGTACTTTACAGGGTCAAGTCAGGAAAACGACGTAATTAAATGCATGTAATGTAGTAGTAAAAATTTATTAGGACAAAAAAAGCAAAAAGAAAACATTAGAAATCTCTTGCTTTTATAAACAATACGTTTCAAATGTTAATAAACAATATTACCACGATTAAAACGATTACAAAGGTATTTTAGCGACTTTCCGGTACTTACCGCCATATGATTGTGACTTTTAGGTAAAAATGGTCACTTGGTGGTTACGTAACGTTTTACCAGGGGGGAGGGGGGTACAGAAAAACGTTACGGCGCGTTACATGGGGGGAGGGGGGGTCAAAAATCTCCAAAAATTGCGTTACGTAATACTTGAACGCTCCCTAGTTGAGTTAATTATAATACCCATGGCTCCATTAGTGACTGATATAAGAATAAAAAATGCAAATTTATGAAAAGGAACTACGTTATCCCAATCCGTTTCCTTAATCCTGACTAAATGCTAAAATTTAAGGATTGGAAAATAAAACGAAGAATTGTAAATAAATTTAAAAATAGAGCAGGATATTTTTTGACACAGTTATTAATATTACAAGTCCGCAGCAGTAATGTATTTTGTAATCTCAGTGACGAATTTTCATATCAACAGTGAGAAAACCGATGATATATATCGTTATGTTCCTTCGTATATTATAAACTTATAGATCGTCTGCTGGTATCGCGTTTTTAATATTTTTATTAGCATCATAATTGGGCAGAGCGTGTACAAGGTTGTTTGCAAATTTGGCACTCAGCCAAGTGGCATTCTGGCAAGGCCGTTTGAATTCATATCAGTTGTCAGTTACGTCTACTTTCTTATTATTTTTGGCGAAATATAAATATAAACTTAGATATATATATTATTATCATCTTCGAATACCACGATTGTAACTATAATTTAAAGGGATTATCTGAACTGGATACATTGATATTGAAATTATGTCCCGACGTTTGGAGCCGTTTGACAGCACTCATGGACTCACTGAACTGGGAAAACCATAACATTATATTGCGCAAAATGTCCACTACTAAAGAGCTTCTTCGATAGTTAATATAAAAGACCATACAACCGTCCCATTTGTTTTCATCTAGTGAGAATTCTAGCAATTGATTATGATTATTAAGTAAAAATAAAGGAGATCGACAATTTTTGTTAGGTGATCTGGCCCAGATTATTTAGGACCGTTTAGGAATGGTTCTTACCTTTGAAGAATCGTCATAATTTCTAGATTAGGATGGTGGTAAAAGTATTGCGAAATCTAATGGGAAAACATTGATGTATTATGTATTCTACTAGATGAGCTATCTAGAACAAATTTTGTGCGCCATGTTTGGTGGTTGACAGCTGTCACTGAATCAAAGAGTAGCTTTAACAAAACTGACGTAACACTGTTTTGACAAAATTCATATTCTGCCTAAACAAATTTTGTAAGTAAACGTAATTAACTAAATTATTGTTTTATTTATACCTAATCTTTATTTTGCTCCTTACCCTAGAGTTTTAGGAACGAATGGAGTAAAATACCATTTTTGCCGACAAGCGCTTTTCAATACGAACTTTGGGGGTTAATGATCCTTGATATTTACTTACAATGACATTGGCTTCTTCGCACGGATGAAAAAACATTGTGTAGGTACGTATTACACGGGTGATATTTCGATATTTAAGTTTTAAATTCAAATCATAAAAACCGTTTCTATGTATTTTACTCACATTAACAAATTTAGCAAAATCGCCTTTGTTGACCAATAAATATATGTTTAATGAACTAAACATTACCTAACGTACTTATCTAAAACATGTTTATTACGTAAATATTTTTATGCTGAGTACAATAGTACTCAGTACACAGCATATGTGCTTACACTTGATATTGTTTAATAAAACAATATCAAGTGGAAGCACATATGCTGTGTTCCTTCTGCGACATTAATCTGTGCGCCAAGGAATATGGCGTCGCACCGCCAACATTAATATTTCAAATTCATGTAACACCAAACTTTGCACTTACTTACCTATGGAATGTAATTCCGTGGCTTTTATAACTATTTTTAGAATTATTTTTACAGTTTATTATCATGCAAGAAGCCTTTACGTTTACACGTGTTTGACACTTGTAATCATGTCTGTGGTCCAACAGCCACTGTCAGACTTGTAGTGATTTTCACTAAAACTCATGGTACAAATAATTTCTTAGGGATGTCTTCTCCTGTTACTCAATGTGGGAAAATTAATAAATCATGCATTTAAAACTTGAATATGACAAGGACAATATTTGAAAGTGTGCTTGCCTATGATTTATATATTAATGTAAAAAAAGTACCGATTTTTGAAAGATAATGTACAAAAGCGGACTTGAAAACAAAACGGGGGGTTACCCTCATCTGGCAGAAAAATATTGGTCAGAAATACACTTAGCATAACATGTTTCGCAGAATCGTAATCGCGGTCGAATGGTAATTTTGCATAAAGGTATAGTTGGCATAACTACTATTACGCATACGACACGTTTTGCAGCACATTAGTTTGCAGAACACTACTTTGGCCGATTTTGGTTTAGCATCATTTTATGTACCATAATAATCCTGTAGCATACTATTACAATAGCTTAATTATTTTCTGCTAGCAGAAAAGTAGGTTAGGTAAATTTTACGTAGTAGTCCCACCAAATTTAGATTTATTTAGGTTAGGTTAGAACTGCGACCCCCGCGGAAACAAACTGTTGCCAGAAAAGTGGGTTAGGTTAGGTTAGGTAAAAGTAATTGTGGCAGCCGCAACGGCCCATTGCTCTCAGGATGGCTCGAGCATGCCGCGATAACTCGCACGTAACAGGCTGGCCAGGAGCCCGCCTTAGACCTCGTTCGCACGAGAGTTAAAATAGCGTTGCGTTATAACCCGACGTTGGCGGTTCCGTATGCTCAATTCGATTTAACGTCCAACGCCCAACGTCGAAAATCGAACAGTGCTCGATAAAAAAGCGCCACGTTTTAAAACCGCCTTCGTGTGAATAAATACAAGGTTTTCAATTTGTTCTATTTAAACGTTTTTTTAACGCCCGTTGAAAAAGCTCTCGTGCGAACCGGGCCTTAGGAGGACACAACAATTACCACAGACACAATTGGCATATACCAATTTCATTTACCGGAGTACAGACACAAATATGCTCATTATTACAGCGCCTGCACGTTCTTGTGAGCAATACATCCAACCCCGTATATGTCTTGTACAATATGATAAGACAATGAAGATTATCTTGTAATAAAAAAAAATTGGCTTCACAAATTTATGCCGCCTAAATATTATGAAAACAAAAAATTCTGCGAAAGTACTATTCGTTTAGAAGACAGTTATGCTCATCAACATTATGCCAATATAAGATTCGGCATTATAAAAATCTGCGAAATGATTTAGGCCAAAGCATACTCTGCGTAAGGTGTTTCTGCCAAACGTTACTTCTGCCAAGCATCATTATGCAAAACAAATATATGTCAAAAAAGTTTCTGCAAGACAATGGTGAACCCAAAACGGGAATCATGATGAAATAATAAGAATATTTTGATCGTATTTATAGTTCCTGTATTTCGGTAAACAGAGACGGCTGTCAAACCATCGTTGATACTATTAACTGAACATTCCTAACACCTATTGCGAAGGGATAAGGTTTACCACCGTTAAGTGCGATAGCACTAGTATCTGACATTGCAATATTGAAAAAAAGATTCGTTTCGTTATCGAAGGAGCATGATATTATGCCATTATGAAACCCACTTTTAATATTCAAACTCCGATCAAAACTGTAAAAATACGCATTTTCAATCTTTAGGCGTTTTAATACAGTCGATTTCTAATTTAAACTTTAATATTCGTAGGCTTAGATACTATTTTAATATTACAATGTTCTAACTTACCGAACAGTATCAAAACGCAGATTATGTAACGGTATACATTGACAGTGTCAAATCAAAAACCAACCCGTTTCAGTCCAGGTGAAGTTAAACTTTATGTCAATGCCATAAGGACATTAAGGACGTTAAGGACTTGTCTTGCTGTATCTTAATCGCGGAATAATCAATATAATGTTTATGTATTTAGTATTTCTAATTCCCGTTTCATTTTTTTGCAATATTTTGTCTACTTTAGTAACAAAATGAGTATTTATTTTACTTTGCAGTACAAACTGTATACGGTTTATATCAGGTGGCCCAAAATTGTCGATCTCCTTTCATTCATATTTATCAACAACTGTTAGGTACCTACTTTACAACATTATACATTGAAGTGGATATAGCGTGTGGTCGCAAACGCCTGTCGTAGCTGATTGATTACGCATCATCGCGGGGACAGCTGAATTCCTTAATGAGCCAATTGCCACGCCTCGGGTAGAACAATCGTTAGCAGAACGGTCTCCATTTGAAATGGCACATGTGTAAAGCACCTGTCAAACCGCATACCGCGTTAAGTTAAATGGTACATTATTTACTTGAAGGTATGGAGAAGATTTTGAATTCATGTGACCCGTCAATTATATTTTTTTTACATCCTTGATTAGCAACTGTTAAGTTCGGTCTTTGAAATGTAGGTACCTAGTCTACAAGGATGATATCATCCTTGCTAGCCTATAATCATCATTTGTTTTTAGGGCCATGAGTGATGTTTCCAGCGTTAACACCGATCAAATTCAAATAATACTGAGCATACAGAAACAGCCCAAAAAATGGCCCACAATAGAACCGCAAGAACGACTCGGGCGGTACTTTCTTTGACAGTCTTATTTGGGTATAAGACTGGCGGTTACAAATTTTCACAAGCCATATTTTCAGTAAATCTTGTTTGAGTCTGTACCTCCTTTACGTTGTTGCTCGAAGGGCGTTACTCTTAAAAATTTGACACGTATTCGTTTATTCGATAGAAGACTGTATAAAAATGTTATTGCAATATAAAATGGGCGCAATGTATCACACAATACAATACCTAGCTTGTGTGATAAATTGCGCCGATTTTTTTGTTAGATTTGTGATTTAGATGCGAGATAAAAAGATGAGGTTTTTATTTGTATTCCATCCATTTTTGGTGCAGTCATAGGGTTATTATTATTTTGAGGCTATTAAATGTTTGAACCAAGAATCAAAGCCATTTAGCTACGATCACTGATCATGTGATTTCCAATCTATCAGAAATTCAAATATCGAATAAAAAGACAAGTTGATAAATTAAGTAATGAGCGTTATGCCCTGGTTTAATTACCTTTTTTTACGTATTTTAAATCACGCCATTACGTTTGTAAAATATAGGGAAACGATAAATAAATAAGATATTGGATTGTATCTTCTTGTTTGTAAATTTACGTCTAGCAAAGGCTGATTGTGCCGTTAGGGAATAAAGTTAGAGTCTTAGTTTCTGGAGTCACATTTATTGAAATGATGAAAGAACTATCTAGATAGAGCGTCCGCTTTTTATAAGAAAACTGACATGCTGAGAAGATTGTCTGCTCCATACTATGTGGTGCTATGGAATACGGTAAGTATTAATTATGAATATGGTATTCTTTAAGAATTCCGTTGCATTCTGGTTGTTGTAATTAACAGGTTAACTGTCTACCCAAGTAGCACAGGAAGCATTATAACATGAATAGTTAACTTATTTCGAACTTAAGGACCGTATAAACTCTTATATACGTTCACCGAGCAACTTGTCGCATTATATGATGCTTTGAGCTGTATAACGGTTGTATAATGGCATATCTAAATGCTTTTGTAAAGCCTTTAGCTTTAGTGCAGCAAACCACAACGCAACTGTACAGCTTTCAGCTGTTTAAAAGCACTTAAGTGCTTTAGGTTCTACAATAGCATTATATAATGCTTTAAGCTGTATAACGATCGTATAATGGCATGTGTAAATGCTTTTTTAAAGCCTTTAGTTTTAGTGCAGCGAACCAAAATGCAACTGTACAGCTGAATGCTGTACAGTTGCGTTTTGGTTTGCTACACTAATGCTTCGGTGTGGTTTAGTGCCTTAGGTTCTACAATAGCATAAATAAATACTTAATGCTGTTTATGAGCATGAATATTAGCCATTATAATGCCACGTGAATCCGGTATACAGGTTTCAGCTGTTTTTACTGCTTTAGGTTCTAAAATAGCATTATATGATGCTTTACACTGTATAACGGTTGTATAATGGCATATGTAAATGCTTTTGTTTAGCCATTAGTTTTAGTGCAGCGAACCAAAATGCAACTGTACAGCATTCAGCTGTACAGTTGCGTTTTGGTTTGCTACACTAATGCTTCGGTGTGGTTTACAATAACATAAATAAGTGCTTAATGCCGTTTAAGAGCATGAATATTAGCCATTATAATGCCACGTAAATTCGCTATACAGCTTTCAGCTATTTTTAATGCCTTAGGGTGTAGAATAGCTTTTTTAAGTAGGTAATACATTCCTAATGCTGTATAATAGCAATAATATAAACCATTATAAAGCCAAGTAATTCACTATAAGGGGCTGTTCATAAATTACGTCATTTCAAATCGGGGGGGGAGGTCTGGACATCGGATGATGGTAGCATGACGTAGGAGGGGGGGGGGGGTCATTCCGAAGATCACATCATCTCTCGCATCTTTGAAAAGTGCTTCAATGTGTAAAAAAAGGAATGAAATTCGTGTTTCTATAAACTTTTAATGCTATAAAATATTATCTAAGAAATAGTTTTTTATTTTACAATTAAGCTAAAAACGCATTTTTTTTAATTTTAAAAATCATCAAAAATTGATGACGATGAATATACAGATTTTAGCTGTTTTAGTGCCTTAGCGCCTACAATAGCAATTTTAAGTAGTACATAATGCTTAATGTTGTTTAATAGCATAATTATTCACGTGTAATACTGTAGGCATTAATAAGCTTTTTTTAAGGGTCACTGAGCTGCTATTGGATTAAGAGCTAGCCACGTCAGATATGACACAATAATGAGAGCAACAAAACCCATCTGGTTAGATTGCTATACTATTATTATAGCTAGATCCTGGCATCTGGCAGCTTTTAATGGGTGGAGGTCACAGTGACAGACTAGCAAAATGTTTTAATTGGAAAATAGTAATACCAAACTAGGTAAAAACTGCCGAAGTTGTCTCAGTTATAAGGGACAGGGCCTATATTTTAAGGGGTTCCCTGGCGCCAACGACCTTAGATCTGATTCCCTTAGTTTTCTAATGATTTATATAGCTTATCATATTATCAGTAACGGCTTTAAACAATACGTATACTATCCTATATTTACTTCAATATTCATTTTCTTCGAGATATTTGACATCAAAGTCGAACCGGTTTAGGCTAAAAAAGTGGTTTTATGGTCATAAATTTTGTGTTAATTAGTTAAAAATTAAAATCTCTCTACAGTTTTTAGAGACATCAAAGAGGAACCCTAATATGTAGATTACGTATATGTAAGATTCTTTACATCATTCGAATATCGATAAAAGTGTTTTTTTAGACCATATTTTAAAAATATCATAAAAAAATAACGGCTCATTTATTTCAAGATCCGGCTCTACAGAATGGAGATAAAAGATTCAAGAACCGATAGTTGTATGCCTTATAATTCTATCTCTAGTGAATATGTTGGAATATCGACTCAAAACTGGTCAAATATCGATAAAAAACGTTAGACCAAAAAATTATATGTATTATTACGGAAACAAAAACAGTAGGCGACAAACTATGAACTATATTATACATCGTTTGGCACTACTTTCCCCCAACATAAACTTTTGTATAATTTCTCTTAATATTGTATAGTTTCTCATAATATTGCATCAAACCCAGATCTCTAGGCTTTGTTTTCTTGAAATGGTTTGCTTTCTTTTACCTCCACCACTTTAAAGCTGCCAGATGTCCAGATCTAGAAATAAGCATAGTATACCAAACTGACTAGAGGGGTTTGGTTGCTCTCATTATTGTGTCATATCTGACGTAGCTAGCTCTCCGTCTATATAGACCAACGCCATTTTGTAAATAATTTATAACCTAAAAATAAAATCATGCGAACCTATTTATACAAGGGAAATGCCTATATAATAATGAAATAACTTAATTGAAGACTGCTCAACCAACACTATTTTGTTAATATTGCAAAACTCGTTCTATACGAGGATTACACAATTATTTTGTTTATTTGGCCCATATCTTTTTATAATATTTTATAGGAAAACCACAATAAATCAAAGACGCGTGAAAATTTTCAATGAAACTTATATACACATTTACAGTAAACTACATTGCGCAGTAATATTTGAAGGATATAATAACGTAAAAGAGTCAAAAACTTTTATAAATTTTGCTACGCAAACAAATATGACGTGTCAATCATTCAGTTTTTTGTACCGTCTTCGTCCATTTTATATTACGAGACGAGATTGGCCGTATTAATGCTTCTTTAATGCGGTCGGCAACTTAATAGAGCGTACTAATGCTTCTTTAATGCGATTGGCACTTTCCATGACAACGATAATGCTAATAGCGCAGACATAATGCGCCTGTAATGCTATTAAATAACCTATATAGGATCTCAAGCTGGGTAATTTGTGCCCATTTAAGAGCTATATCAGCACTATAAACGTTTATAATGCTACTATAAAACGAACTCAAAATGCTAAAAGCATACAGATATGCTGTAAGACGGCCGTTATACTGCTTTGATGTGTTACTTGGGTATCCCGTGACCACGGGCGCTGTAAAGAGCTCGAAACGATGGGAGATTTTAAAATAATACGTACTAAATTAATATTCAGTACCTATTTTTAATAATTAAAACAAAACTTTAGTTTTCACATTGTACATTTTACTTTGTCCGACATCTCATTCTCCGCGGGCCACATCCTACTGTGAAGAGCGCTTGTTACGACCCTAACAAGCGTCGTATCAGAAAAATGTTGGCTCACATTCTGAATAGAGGCAACGGAATCAACCTACTCTCATCGTGAGAGGAAAACTCATCTTTTAAACTAATTAGGTATAACAAGCTTATTTACTTGCAAGCTGATTTTGTAATGTCTAGAACGTCATGTGCTTAGAATTTTAAGCGTGGAACTTAGTTTAGAGATTAGATTCGTATATATTTTTGTGTCGTTGGATGAGAACGTTTGGTGTATTGTTTTCAGGGTACATGTAACGGCTGAATCGATTTAGATGTATGAGATATCGTTAGAATCCTTACGGTGTCCCGAGTGACATAAGCTATGTGACGTCATAGTAACTATATGAGTTACGCAACTATAAATGCATTTCCATTTTCCGCTCTCAGCTTAATTGGCTTCCTATACGTCTTCGTCGTGACTCTCATATTTATCTCTTTTATACACCATTCTTTTTCATCTCGCAAGTCCCCGTTACCTCAAAGAACGTTTTAGTCACTTGCTTTCGGCCAGATTTGTTCAAAAATTAACGTCTCTGCTTAATGTCCCGTCTTCTTGTTCTTTTTATAACAGTTCTTTCACTTTTCAGTCTATAAGACTCTGAAACAATTTACCCTTAGACTTGTCGCCTGCTCTCTTGCTGTGTTTAAGAAACAACTTAAAAAACATTATTTGTCTATCCCAAGATACGTTTATACTGCAACTCCATATACCGTTTTTTATAACCTGTGGCCTGTACCTCTACCACGAGTCATGCAAATAAGCCCAATTCGAGATTCGTTCACGAATTCGTAAATTATTTGTATGGAGAATTTGTGCAGAGCCTCTAGCGGTCACTTATAGAACTAAAAATTACTGCCATACCATAAGTTAAATTATCGTTTATCCAATTCGCTCACGAAAGTTCGATTGATTGTTTCGTTTGTGTAGATTTCAATACTTTACAAAGTGACGTGACGTGACAAACGTCACATCCTTCACACCAACCGAAACAGATTGTAGGTAAGCCAAAAAGGTTTTACTTCCTAAGTACATTTTATCTGAAGGTTTAGAACTCTGTAGACAATTATATGAGCAGTGAACAATAATAAGCATAGAAACCGTACTAGCTCTGAAAAAATACCCTACTTTTTGTGGGTGTTTAATATGCTTGCTAGGCCGTAAACCAGGCATAATTTCCGTTGGTCATCGTGTCCCAAGCAGTATATTTTAAGTCGTTAAGGGCGGTCAATAATCAAGCTTCGTGATGCTCAGCTGCCGTTCCTTGAGTGGGTTGAGGAACGGCAGCCATTTTCTCACATAAAATACATATAAAATAAAATGACCATCGCGTCCCAGTTGAAACAGGTGATAGTTTATATGCTATTACAAATAAAATAAAAATCATCAGCCGTCTGTATACCACTGAAAAGACCGTAAACTAGTCACATGAATATATGGTATTTAGGGTATCAGCAGACGGTCTTTCTGCCTCAATACAGCCGGCTGACGATTTTCCTGATAATAAGAGCATCAAATACTGACAGCTGACCTACGCGAGTCATCATTATACTTCGTCCTTAACCACTTCAAAAATTATCATCGCCTGGGACGCCTTGCGATTGGTCATGAAATTTGTTCCTGGCTTACGGTTCATGCCATCGGAGCCGGGAAATTCAAGCTATGACAGTAAGCCTTTACCTTATTTAAACGCGCGTGACTTTGAACGCATAAAATGTTATCAACCGACTTCAAGAGTTCGAAGGAGGAGGTTCTCAATTCGTCAGGATCTTTATTTTCACTATTTTTTCATAATGTTCACCGATTGCAACTTTTTTTTAAACAGGGAAATTACGTATTTCGTCATACATATTCAAAGCTAGGAAAAGGGGTGAAAACTGTCAGTACTTCATCCATCCATCCATATACTTATTTCGTCGTAGGATATAGGATTACCTAAGAAAACCAAATTGATGAAATTTCAAATGTACAAATAACACTACTAGTTTAAAACGTCCTAGAACTACGTCCATATGTAATAGGTGATTCTTAATTTATTTGGTTATTTTGTCAACATGACAGTTCGACTTTTAGTGATCATAGTGGATCATAGGTTTATTTCTTATTATTTAGGTCTATTGTATAATCACAAAAGGATAAGTACCCTTTCAGGATGTTGTTGATTCTCTAAAGTATAGGCAGTGCGCTATTGTTACACATCCCACCTGCGTCGACGCCGACACGTTGGCCAAGTCCTTTAATTTATTTACCAGCGAACAAGCCGAAGCGGCGCCCGACATCCGAAATCACTACAAGACTATTAAATATAGTTGTCGTTCGTCTAACTATTGTTGGTGTCGAGGCAATCGATCCGTGGAGCAAGGGGCACGGAGCTTCACGACCTAACAAACGCACAAGGGAAGCTAAAGATGCTCCAGCAAGCCGCCGGTTTTCATACATAACACAACGCAGGATTGCGGCTTTGCCGCTTCTTGCATAATGATGGTTTTATTTATATTTATAAGTTACACGTACGAGTAATTGTTAGTAGTACTTATAAGTTTCTAGTTTGTGACAATGTTACTTTAAAAGGCTATTTCGCAATAAATAAATCTTTAATATAATTATGTACATTATAATTTCAAAGTGCCCTGTATAAATCTGGATGTATTTTAAGTAAGCACTATATTATAGTACTTGGATGCAATAATTCGAAGATCCCGGCCTGTAACGCAGTTGTTACTTCTTGAATATAAAATAATACACCTTCCTGGGATAAATAGTTTGCCTTGCTGGTGATAAGTTAGCTGCTACAGTAATCAATCAGAAATGAATGATGCACAAGAACCTGTAAAAGATGTTTCAATATTATTTGTTATTTTTCACAGTTTCATTGTAATTATTATGATTGAAAATTAAAGTGTTTATAACTATCATATCAAATTTCAACTACTTACCATTCATTTTAGGTTAGAGTTGGTATTTTTGTGTCGATTTAAAATCAGATTAATTGACTATTAATACATAAATCTCACAAATATTCAGCAGTTCTTGGGTCTAGATTTCTTTTTTAAAATTATTCTTATTGAAGTGTTGATGTGGATAAGTATTTCTATTTCTCATATCGGCTTGAAATTTACCGTTTCGTTTTCCAGTTCCAGTTATCATACTATGCGGTCTTATTAACAAATTATGCTTAATCTAAGGCTTTGTCGATATTATTTCGTCAATTAATAATATATAAATATAACACAATAAATACGAATGGTTTTCACTTTCACCATATTTTTGACATCTCACCTTATAATTTGATAGTGAAAGAGTTTTCTACAGTCGATACGGTATTTTTCGGTGACGTAAGTCAAATTAGTGTCTTATGGTAACGTTTTAATAAAACCTATCGATAACAAACTGTACTGTACTGACCTTTAGTGCGTTAAGGCGACGATATATGCAAACACGTCAAATCGAGGTGTTTTCGTGCAAGGTTTTTGAAGAAAACAAACCACGTTGGAGCATGTATGTTACATTTTCTGTAGGGGCATATAGTTGGGTTCGGTCTACCGATACGTGCTTGGTCTTGTATAACATAATTAGATATATATATCATCGTTATGAAACTGTTTTGGAGAAAACTTGTCGCAAGTTTTATTTCGGTCAGAAATAATTCTATGTTGCGAAATTAAACATAATTACTTCTTAGCACATTACTAATGTTCGGCCGATAACTATAGTCGTATTAAGCGCTTAATAAAGGTTTTAGACGCAAAACCTTGTAGAGCCTGTAATAATCAGAACTATGCAATTGCTGCAATAAAACTTATAGGCGTTTATTCTATTGCAGCCAGAGACATGTTTCATGTGTCAAATTTGAGTAATATGATTAGTAATTTTGAGTGCGGAAATTCGTTCCACATAGCTTAGGTTATAGTACGCTTGCTTACTAAGTAGATATGTCTAGACTGATGTTAACTTTTTTGTTTATTTTTTTATCTCATTTATATTTTCAATCCTGATCCTAAGCGATTTATAGATATTTTTGGACAAAAAAAAGTCAAATCATACTATAGTCAAGTTAGTAGTTAGTTTAATATTTTTATTTTGACTTTTTTACCCAATATATTTAAACTACCAACTTATTAAAGAGACTAATTCGTTATTCAATTTTTACAGTGGGTATGGGTACTTTTTACCATAGACGGCTTCGTCCATGTTTTTACCATAATTTATATTACAAGAGTGCGTTTGTTCGAGCAGTTTCCATCCGAGGCGACGTTGCCAGCTTACTCTCATTTGCTCATTTCGCTTCTTGCTTTGCGCTGTTGCAAGCTAGATCTATATTATGATATGAATGACGGATACATTGAATACAATCAAATGCGCTTGAAGTTGAAACACATTCGTGCATTTGTCAGTGATTTGTCCACATCATCGTGTTAGGTTGTATATCTCTCTCTTTACTATGGAATAAGAAAGAAACAATCAGCTCGGCTGTCCCGGCACTCTGCGATGTCTGGTCGCGCCATTAGGTTTATATGGTTTATTGCATGTTCGTTTTCGTACGATTTAAAAGATATGGTGAATTATTAATATTATTATTAGGTAGGTAAGTAGATATGGAATTAATTTAATCGTATAAGTATATATACCAATATAATTTCTCACAATCCCTAAAATGAAAAAAACAATAAGTAAGGTACGATGGGGTAAGACCGGACCATTTTTGAACTAGTTGGTCAGCTTTCAGGGCTGACTTTTATGCTTTACCTTTGTAAAAAATTCTCGAAATATTAATCCTTGTTTCAAATCAGTATGAAGTGTACCTAAGCTGTTTTTCCTGTATAAATTTTCAAAATCTACTCCTTCTACTTAAGATTGGACTATTGAATAAAATGTACTCTTAGTAAGTTTTTAGGTGCTAGTTTTCTTCCACTTATCGATTTTGCCAGCTTTGTAATGCAATAATAAATTTTGAAGTGCCCTTACTTATCGTTCTAGAGCTTATATGGTCTTGTTTAGATTAATATTATACGAGAATAAATCATACTCGAAAGGTTTTTTTATAATAAAACATTTTTTGTAAAAGTGGAGTATGTGTCAGTTTTCCGTCCATACTTATTGATATATTGATATTCAAGTTTTTGAAATAAAAGCTTATAATTAAAATATCAATTAAAGAATAAATAATTATTATCAATGGCAAATTTGACCTCAAAAAGTTTTTTCCATGTAGACGGAGAGCTGGCCACGTCAGATATGACACAATAGTCAGGTTTCATTGCTCTCATTATTGTGTCATATCTGACGTGGCCAGCTCTTAGTCCAATAAATTTGTAGCAGTTTAATCAGGTGGACGGCAACCCGGACGGGAAACTAGCATAACCACCCTATGCACGGTTTCAAATAATAGATATAATTATAAACCGCCTTTATTATGTTAATGTCAACCTTTCAGCATTTTCTCAAACTTTACAAAAACGAGTGAGTTAAAAATATTGAGAGTGGAAAGACAAGATGTTTCAAACCTTTGAAGCAAGATGTTTTGGCTATAATTCTTTTTTTTCCCCCAGCCTACTTGAAGAGATATAATACGTATCCATACTAATATTATAGTGTGTCTGTCTGTTAACTCTTCACGCTTAAACCGCTAAACTGATTTAGATGAAATTTGGTATGTATAAGGGGATGAAAACGGAATGGAAGTTTATACGGAATTGTTGCTCCCTGTTGACTTGAAATAGCATACGTGCTAGTTTTATATTTGCTCTTAGATTTTACTAACTAGTAACTTTTATTTTGCGTTTTATTATGTAATTCCATATGGCTCATGTTAATTTCGCGCAGACGAAGTCACGGGTAAAAGCTAGTATTTTAATATTGTAATGGATTTTGATATGATAAAACTTTTGAAATAGATGGCAATTAACCAAAACTAACCCAAAAATGTACCCAAAAAACCGTGACGACCCTATACACGACACGATACAACTAATCCATACTAATATTATAAATGGGAAAGTGTATGTGTGTGTTTGTTTCTTTGTTTGTCCGTCTTTCACGGCAAAACGGGGCGACGAATTGAAGTGATTTTTTAAATGGAGATAGTTGAAGGGATGGAGAGTGACATAGGCTACTTTTTGTCTCTTTCTAACCCCCCACTTCCCTAAAATGGTGGGTGAAAGTTTGTATGGTTTGTTACCCCGAATTTAACGCGAGCGAAGCCGCGGGCAAAAGCTATTATATGTTATTAACTTACTCGTGCTGACTTTTCGTGTTTTTAATTCTTTTGTGTAATTTCAATTTATAATTCTTATGTGAGACGACAAACGCTTTTATATTTGTCAATTTTTTTAGTAAAAAACACTTATGGTATATAAATGAAAATGGTTAAAACATGTTAAAAAATTAATCTTAAACTTTAGGTTGAATTAAGTTATTTGCTTTTTAGCTATGGTTTTCTGTAAGGTACTTCCCCAGTCGAGCTCTGAGCCAGGTCCAGATTTGAGCGTGATAACATTCGCTGAACTGTGCCTTACCACAGTTAGCGAGATAACATTCGGAGTGCCCATACCTCCCTTTTGGACATAACATACCCGTGTCTAAACCTGTTCCTAGTAACCAACTAGGTACCAATTTAAAAAATGTTCACAGCAACAATTAACTGGATCCAGTCTTAAATGCCACGCAAAAACAAATCAAACCATTTTTTGTGACAAACAATTGAATTTATAGAACGAAACTTTTTTGTCTATAAAGATCACATGTATGCGCGACTTCGGCAGCAGATAGCATACATCCTCCATACTACCCTCTTGAACCTGATGTTTATTCAGTGTTGGGCGTAATTTATTAGATGGTACCTACTTTTGTAATGAATTAAATTGCTAATTAAATTACATGAAAATCAATTATATTAAGTAATTGAAATTGCTTGTAATTGAGATTACATGTCAGTAGTATTCCCGATTACATATAATTTGTAATTGCAATTACTTTTATCTTAACTACTTTTACTTGTAACTTCGATAATTTGAAATAATATACAAGTTCAATTCCTTTTTGGGTCAGTGGGGGCAGCTACCAGATCCCTCGCTACAACGCGAAAATGGTCTTAGAAGACCTTCCCTCAATTTCAAATTAATCAATCTTCATTAATTTGAAATTGAGGGAAGGTCTTCTACGGATTTTGGAAAAAAACATACAGGATGCGAGATGAGGTCACATTTGGTAAACTTCTTTTTGATGCCAATCGATCCCATTCTTGTATGGGATCAAAAATAATTTGCGGCTAGAAAAGCCACAAATTGAGAAAAACTTTTCCCATACTTTATGAAAATTGTTTTTTTTTTTTTTTTTCACTTGCTGCTTTTTTATGCCAATCGATTCCATTCCTATCGTTTCTAATAGTTTCCTATTATTAGGTAATGTACTAAAAAGCCACAAATTAAATATTTTCCATACATTTACTATAAATAATAAATAAATATTATACGACAATCTTACACAAATCGACCTAGGCCCACAGTAAGCTCAATAAGGCTTGTGTTATGGGTACTAGACGACGATATATATAATAGATAAATATGGATAAATACTTAAATACAAAGAAAACATCCATAACTCAGGAACAAATATCTGCGATCAATACACAAATAAATGCCCTGACCAGGATTCGAACCCGGGACCTCCTGCTTCGTAGGCAGGGTCACTACCGACAGGGCTAGGAGATCGTCAAATAAAGAATAAGTGATTTTTAGGGTTCCGTAGCCAAATGGCAAAAAACGGAACCCTTATGGATTCGTCACGTCTGTCTGTATGTCTGCCCGTCCGTATGTCACAGCCATTTTACTCGGAAACTATACGACGTATTTGAATAAAATTTACACATAAGGTGTATTCTGTATGCCGCTACTTAGTTATGTATTTAAATTTGAAAAAAAAATATTTTAAGGGGGGGCGCTCCATACATGTATCTAAATTTCAAAAAAAATGTTTTTACCAAATATCGACATGTGATACATCAATCGATAGGTCTTTAAAAATAATATAGAAGTTTTTTTGATCATTTTGTGATTAGTAAATATTTTTTGATATAATCGCTTCGAAAGTCAGAAAAATTTTGTAGCCCCCCCTGTAACTTTTGAACCGTAAGTCCAAAAAATATGAAAAAATTTGAGGAGATGCGCCTTATTATATACTTGCTACGAAAATTGTTTTGAACATTATCGGTTTAGCCATTTTTGAGTTATTTCCAAAAAACTTCCTCCATAGGCATCAGATACGACCTTTTGCTATTAGTTTGGTTCTTATTCCATTGAAGGTACGGAACCCTCCTGTGCGTGGTCCGACACGCACTTGGCCGGTTTTTTAAACTTTTCACTTAACCAACAGTCGTTTTTATTAAGCATACCTACCGGAAGAAACATTTAAGTAAAATGTGAATGTACCTGAAAAAAGCGGCATCGCCATTATATCAAAATGCAACTAGGTACAGGTACACAATAGTGTTGGAGGATGTGTGGTTTGTATTTGCAACTAAAGGATAATTAATCCAGATAGGTAATTGAATTATCCGATGTTCTCCCGATGCGGTCTTATCCCAACGCACTTTACCGTCCTCATTGAAAGCGATTTTGACCATCTCTAATTTCGTTATAGATACTAAAAACCTGGATTTTTCAGAGCAGAAGAGGACATAAAACAAATTAGTTACAAATAATATTATCTTCAGTTAAGTACAATTTATTTGAACTTTTATTTTGAAAGACTTGACACGTACTTGACACATAGAAATATAACCGCCATGATGAATGCTTATTTTGGATATTTAGAATAAAACATTATAATTGTGCGATTATGATACAGTAGGTAATGGCGTGCGTTGGTCAAGTAGTTTTATATTATAGGTAACTTTAATTATTTCGTCATTGATTACCTACATACAATAGTAACTTTAATTAAGTAAGTACACATAAAATGGAATCATTATCAAAGCGCCATCTTACTGTAAAAGACCGCGATTGCTTGACTATTTAAACATGTCAACATTGAATTGTCATAGTTCATCTCAAGTATACTAGATGGCAGAAGCGGAAGCTGCGATTATAAAAACGCAAAATGCAGTCGTCAACCGCGATACCCGTCACCTTAACATGACAGATCACATTCGACGTGCCGCACACATCCGTCTCGTTCTACCTATGAGACGGATGTATGCAGCGCACTAAACGTAATCCGACATGAAATGTCAGCATAGATCGTTTGTATGTGTTGCTGTCGAAACTGAAGGAAAACGATTCGAAGCCCGATTATTCGTTAACGCCTATAGAAAAATATTCAGAATTTTCTACATGACTCGTGGTAGAGGTACAGGTAGTATGTTTGGTCCTAGTTTTGTATTTTCGTATGAATTATATAAGTTTATTTATTCTTTTATGTGTGTAAGTTTATTTACACATATAGGTAATATTTCGTTGATTTGCATTTGCTTTTACACCACCTACTTTTCTGTTAATTTACAAAGGTTTCCGCTTCCCAAAGGTTGTCTGGAAGAGATCGCATTTTAGCGATAAGACCGCCAATTGTTTTACCTCTGCTTTTCTGTTTGTAACTCGTGTATACTTTGTTTCTTTTATTTTTAGGTGCGCAATAAAAACTATTTATGTTTATATGATTTTTACGGGGGCCAAACTATTCCTCCGCTAGGTCAAAGATGCTTCATTTGATTTAATTCAAATCACTAATAATTTGGAATTATGTAATCCGTTGTTATACGAATGAAAAAATATATTTTTTATATATATATATTCCAAACATTATACACTTTGTGTTATTTTATTAAACTTACTTCTAGTAGGTTCGCTACTTAATATTTCAAGTCATTAAATTTTTTTCCAAAGTTTTAAGACTGCACGAAAAGATGTTATCCTAGTAACGTTCAGTGTGTGTCGGAGTGAGATTCAAATTTAAGAAACACTCTTGACAAAGAAAAAATATTCTTGAAAAAAGGTAAGTATTTTGAAATAATATAATCTATAATGATACGAAATTGAATATAAATGATATGCGCTGAATATATAAGTAATATGTTTAAACTTTCTGCGTTGTACAGGAACTTAAACCAAAGAAAACGGATGCCTTATAGGTAATTAGGCTATCAAGCAGTCACTGTTAGTGACCAGTACCGATAGCCAAAAGGGTAGACCGTACTTGTGTTTACTGTCATGTATAAATAAACCTTCCATAACTCACTTAACTTGATCACGCAACGATCACATTGAAAATAAGATCATCAAATAGGTATGTATTATGGATAGTCAACATACGAAGAATTTAATTTCCCTTTCCATTTTATACGCTTTAAATGCATTTCAAATCACGCAGAAATTTCATATTTAAGCGCGTTTTAATGAAAATTGCAAGTTTAAAGTACCGCATAAACAAGTTATACGGTAAACTAAACGCCTGTCTTCGTTAGTAGCCGGTAATGATTTGAAGGACCTTATTGCAAAATTTGGTATATTTGTTATTAATTATTTAGTCTACTAACTCGTGGGCATGAAACATTTTGTATTTCAGGTATTGTAATACGAGTATTAAGTACTACTTGCATGTTAAGTTACTTAATGGTAGGTTA
The DNA here is from genome assembly GCA_947086415.1 of Pammene aurita. NCBI lineage: Eukaryota > Metazoa > Arthropoda > Insecta > Lepidoptera > Tortricidae > Pammene > Pammene aurita. The sequence continues at coordinate 20,858,725 of OX352290.1, forward strand.
CTATGTTATTTATTTATTTTATTATAGAGATACACCAACAGTACATTAACAATTAAACATAGCATGCAAATGACATTAATAGCAAGAACAGATAGGTACATAAATATTTACGCACCAATAACAGTTACGAGTTATGTAGGTATATGTATAGACGGTAGTTATTTATATGGTTGGTCTGTTGTATTTTTATAATAAAGTTATGTACACATTGTGCTATATCGATAACTATATTATAGTTATCGATATAGTACAATATCTATAAGTACAAAGGAGGTAAGTACAACAAAGAGAACAATTAATTTTGTGTCTGGACTAAGTAAAATATACTAGCACAAAGTACAGGTACACTTTTCTTTGTCACTCTTAATTACAAGGAGAAAATTAAGCATTAGTTCTACGAAATAAAATAGCTTGAGATAGGTACTTAAACATAAAAGCATTATAAAAAACTCGCCGAAGTTATTTTAGAAAGGAAGCGTTTTCTTTTCTACAGGATGCAAAGTCTTTGGAACTTGCAGGCAAAGGATATAAAACTCTCTCGGTTTTCCTTTTCTGATGCTTTGGTGACATGTTTTAATGATAAGCCTTTACAAATCTACTTTAACTAAAAATGTAAGAAACATTTTACTTTTAATAAATATTGAATATTTGTATTTTATTTAAGCATATAAGTATCTAAGGTAGGTGTAGGGTAGACCGAGGCGAATTGGATCGCAGGGCAACCGGATCAAGTTAAGCATTTTTATAAATTTCATAAAATCGCGACAGCTGATTAGCATCCCGCGTTGAGTTCGGTCTTCCTGCACACCCCGGTGGCGGCCGCACTTAGCTTGGCCGCGAATAGGTATAAGTCTCAGCAATGCATCGTGTCGAGTCACTCGTCTCGGTGATTTTACCGCCAATATAAAAATAATGGTTACAATAATTGTGATAAAATCGACATAAGTTGGCTTAGGTTTTGATGTTCATTTAATATTATTTTATTCATTTGTTTTGTATTCATAACTGATGTAACTAAAAAGAAATATGTTTATAACAAGCTCTTAATACGCTTTATATTGATTTAAACACGAAATTAGCTTTAAATATTAAAGTTCAGTGTTCACGTTACATTTATAATGAATGTTTTTTTTAAATTTTGCTCTAGAAGTGAAGTCAAAATATTACAAAAATACTTTTTTTTATCACGCTATCGTAGTTAATCTTAATATTTTACATTGATTGTTCTTTATTTTATTTGTGCACGTGTTTTTGAATTAAAACACATATTGAATGATGAAGTTTTGTTCGATCCGTTTCGCGTCTGAAAATGGGGCGTATCGGATATTTTTAGTGTCTTTATATTTTAGCTCTCATTGTTAAAAGGAAACGCTTAGCTTTTGATTCATATAAATCAATATTCCTTGTATCTAGAGTAGTAATAATAATGAAAACTGAAAACAGTATTTGTTTGACATTAACCAATAACTAACCCGATTTGCCTCGGTCTACCATAATTGCTACTATCAGCGTAATTGTCCCTACTGGTGTTATTTTGTGAGAGTTAAGCGCGTAGATTCGGCTGTTTCAGTACTAATTTTTAATCCCTACTTTAACTATTACTTACTTGGCGGAGGTGCCCACTCGGATTGTTACTGTAGGTGTAGACGAGCAAATAAATTCAAGTATGATAATAACTTATGTAGCATGAGATTCATGAATTTACGTCAAATAGTAAGGCATCTGTGTAGCCCCCGTCAAACCATGAAACAGCCGCATTCTTGATGCGTGTGAACATTTGAGGCAGAAACTTGCTCCTCCACTACAATGACGCCAGTTAGACTGAAATTCAAGCGCAATTCCTGAAATTATCAGATGAATTTAAATCAAGCGTTTAATAACCGACGATGGGCCATTTAGATTCGTATTCTGTCGATGGTAAGCCCAAAAGCTTTTGAAAGGATATTAATTAAATCTAAATTCTAAAGCAATTAACGTAAACAAATATTGTTTTAACAATAGGATATTTCTGTTGTTTCTTAGTAATTTGGAACAAATGAGTAGACACATACCTACTTTAATGTTCAGCAGTGAGAATATCTATTTTAAAAGTTAGTTAATAAACAGATACAAAAATAATAACTGAACGCTTTTCTTCTTTGCTCATGTTAATTAATAGAACTAGCCAGGTACCTACTAAGTATAACAAGAAGATACTGTTTATACATTGAGTCAGTATGAAAACTATGAATAAACGTTCAGATATCCAATAATTAGTCCTATCGTCCTCGTATGTTCAATTAGTAATTTAATAGAACTTATCTATTTGTAATAACGGGACTTAACCGCGTATATATTTATAAAAATTACCTTCGACGTTTCGAGGACGACATTGTCCCCGTGGTCCCGAAGAAAGACTGTCTCCAGTGTCAACTGGAGAGATGCTAAGAAACTGCTTAGAGGGTAGTTACTTTTTATATTGTGGAAGACATTACCTCCAGATCGATGGGGTTGCCATGGGAAGCCCTGTAGCACCGGTTTTGGCAAATATCTGGATGGAACATATCGAAGCCAGTATAGACCTGCAGCAAAGGGCAGTGAAGTTGTGGAAGCGGTATGTAGATGATGTCTTTTGTATTATGAAGGGTGGGAGGCAGGAAGTAGAGCAACTACTCCAACATCTAAATTCAATTCATCCTAAGATTAATTTTACGTATGAGTTGGAAGCACAGCGCAGTTTACCCTTTCTGGACGTCAAAGTGATTGGTCATACAGGTGGAACCCTAAAACATACCATATACAGAAAGCCGACGCACACAGATAGGTATTTAAACGCTCTTTCTCACCACCATCCCCGTCATCTACAATCGGTTGTCAGCTCATTAGTGAACAGAGCACATGATCTGTGTGACCCTGAATATTTGGAGAGCGAGATGTCGCATATTCAGGAGGTACTTAGGTGGAATGGGTATAAGGTGAAAAAGTGGCAACCCACGAAAGGCAAGAGTGAAGCGTACAAATGTGTCAAGACAACCAGCATTTTTGCCTTATGTAAAAGGGATAACGGATAAGATTGGTACAGTACTGGAGAAGTACTCTATAAGGACCGTGTACACACCGTTGTCGAAAATCGGGGAAAATCTAAGGTCGCCGAAGGACGTTATCCCTTTTCAGTCACCTGGCGTTTATAAGATCGATTGCAGTTGTGGTAGTTCCTACATCGGACAAACGAAGAGAACAATAGCAGAAAGAGTCAAGGAACATATAGCAGCTGTCAAAAATCGTCAGGTGAACAAGTCTGCCGTTGCTGAGCATTTACTGGAGTCAGGACCGGACCATTGGATTGAGCTTCATAATCCTAAAATCCTTTCTACGGATCGTCGGTTTTACAGTAGAAAAGTTCGTGAAGCCATTGAAATCAAAAAACACTGCAATTTCAATCGGGACGATGGTTTTAGGATCTCATCTACATGGAATCCTGTCATTAGTAAATGTAAGCGTCAACGAATACCGCCGGTTCGAAAGCCGGACATTGTGAGTGTTGTATGTCGACCGAGTGACATTCCTAGTGTGCAAAACGTTCAAGTTGATAATCAAGACCAAGTGCGGGTAGTTCGAAAAACTCGCGCGGCTAGAAGATGTTGATGTCAACTGGAGCCAGTCTTTCTTCGGGACCACGGGGACAATGTCGTCCTCGAAACGTCGAAGGTAATTTTTAGAAATATATACGCGGTTAAGTCCCGTTATTACAAATAGATATGTGTAAAAACCGTGAAAGTTTAAATCAGTGTTTTGTAAACCGGTACGGGCCGGAATTAGCAAACAAAATAAAACGTCTAGGATATTTGCGGAATAAACGAGTGCGAATAATAACGTCGTTGGCATTTTTAAATAAGTGTCGCGATTCGGACATTTTACCTACGTGTGTTAGAATAAAACCGCGTAAGGACATACCATTTTCGGCAAATATTCTAAGGGCTGCGAGCATCCGTCTGTTAAAACGGCTTATAAGAAATAATCATTCGGACTTGGACAAAGTGCAGTGTGAGTTGTACGAGGTGTATTGTTTGTGTAGTGAAGTGTTGACCCGAGATGATTTTGATTTACTCGATCGGATAACCTATGAACAAGCTGATCGTATTTTTGAGTCGAGTAGTGCGGGGCATGATTAGAAATATGACAGACTGCTTTGTCGATATGGAAGAAACGTGAGTACGAATCAAAATCAGTCCAACAGAATTAAAACCACAGTTGTAAACTTATCAAGTGCTAGTTTGGATGATGCAACTGTTAGCGTACTGGAAAAAGGGTTGAATTTCGCAATTACGCCTAAGCGGGTTTCGTATGAGGCTGTAATATGTGGTGTCGAGGAAACTATAACGGGTAATAAGGTGCCGTCGTGTGACGCGGAAGCGTTAAGACAGGATGTTGCCGTTATTCTTAGAAAAGCCAAATTGCCAAGGAGTAATACCACTGCGGAGGAGCGATCGGCCCTTAAGGATCTGAAGAAGAATGAGGATATCCTGGTTCTTAAGGCGGACAAGGGAAACGCCACCGTAGTGATGGACTCAACTGACTATGACAGCAAAATTCGACATCTACTGGATGACAGGCTCGTATACAAACCTGTGTCGTACAATCCTACTGCTAGGGTCACTCGTCGTATTAGGGCTGTAATCAGGGACTACAGGGAGTCATTCGAGGAGGACGTTTTCAATCGTTTGTATAGACCAAAGATCGTACTACCACCTAAATTATGTGGACTGCCTAAAGTACATAAAACTAATGTGCCTTTGCGGCCAATTGTGAGTCAAATCTCTTCCCCTACTTACGACCTCGCAAAGCATGTTGCGTCAGTACTGCAGCCTCTTGTGGGTAAAACGTCGTCTTATGTGAAGGACTCTCGTCACTTTAAAGACATTCTCAAGGAAGTAACTTTGGAACCGGAGGACGTAATGGTGAGCTTCGACGTGGAGTCGCTGTTTACCAATGTTCCAGTGAAAGAATGTCTTGACGTTGTCAGAAAGAAGCTTAGCGATAGTGGCATGTCGGAGTCAATTATGGTGTTGCTAAGAAACTGCTTAGAGGGTAGTTACTTTTTATATTGTGGAAGACATTACCTCCAGATCGATGGGGTTGCCATGGGAAGCCCTGTAGCACCGGTTTTGGCAAATATCTGGATGGAACATATCGAAGCCAGTATAGACCTGCAGCAATGGGCAGTGAAGTTGTGGAAGCGGTATGTAGATGATGTCTTTTGTATTATGAAGGGTGGGAGGTAGGAAGTAGAGCAACTACTCCAACATCTAAATTCAATTCATCCTAAGATTAATTTTACGTATGAGTTGGAAGCACAGCGCAGTTTACCCTTTCTGGACGTCAAAGTGATTGGTCATACAGGTGGAACCCTAAGACATACCATATACAGAAAGCCGACGCACACAGACAGGTATTTAAACGCTCTTTCTCACCACCATCCCCGTCATCTACAATCGGTTGTCAGCTCATTAGTGAACAAAGCACATGATCTGTGTGACCCTGAATATTTGGAGAGCGAGATGTCGCATATTCAGGAGGTACTTAGGTGGAATGGGTATAAGGTGAAAAAGTGGCAACCCAGACGAAAGGCAAGAGTGAAGCGTACAAATGTGTCAAGACAACCAGCATTTTTGCCTTATGTAAAAGGGATAACGGATAAGATTGGTACAGTACTGGAGAAGTACTCTATACGGACCGTGTACACACCGTTGTCGAAAATCGGGGAAAATCTAAGGTCGCCGAAGGACGTTATCCCTTTTCAGTCACCTGGCGTTTATAAGATCGATTGCAGTTGTGGTAGTTCCTACATCGGACAAACGAAGAGAACAATAGCAGAAAGAGTCAAGGAACATATAGCAGCTGTCAAAAATCGTCAGGTGAACAAGTCTGCCGTTGCTGAGCATTTACTGGAGTCAGGACCGGACCATTGGATTGAGCTTCATAATCCTAAAATCCTTTCTACGGATCGTCGGTTTTACAGTAGAAAAGTTCGTGAAGCCATTGAAATCAAAAAACACTGCAATTTCAATCGGGACGATGGTTTTAGGATCTCATCTACATGGAATCCTGTCATTAGTAAATGTAAGCGTCAACGAATACCGCCGGTTCGAAAGCCGGACATTGTGAGTGTTGTATGTCGACCGAGTGACATCCCTAGTGTGCAAAACGTTCAAGTTGATAATCAAGACCAAGTGCGGGTAGTTCGAAAAACTCGCGCGGCTAGAAGATGTTGATGTCAACTGGAGCCAGTCTTTCTTCGGGACCACGGGGACAATGTCGTCCTCGAAACGTCGAAGGTAATTTTTAGAAATATATACGCGGTTAAGTCCCGTTATTACAAATAGATATGTGTAAAAACCGTGAAAGTTTAAATCTGTGTTTTTAATAGAACTTTCTTTACGGAACACCTCGAGATATAGAATGGATAAAAGTTTCCCTCGACATGTAATTTATTACCTAGTCAATTTTGAATAGTTTTATTACTTAGTTTTATTCGTATTTTACTAATAATTCCATATCCATTTTCTTGGACACGAAAGAATTACGTGGCAGCAGTTAAGTAGCACTAGAAAACGCCCGTGACATACACGAGGTTAGCCAGAGAGGCCATTCTCGTCTCACATTGCGTTGTTTCAATTAATTATTAGGCTAGCTTAGGTTCAGCCTGCGGTTTCTTAGAACTGAGCCAAAGCTACAACTAATTTACAAAATAGCACTGCAAATATGTTGCATTGTTGGCTTGAAATGATCCCGTATTTTGCTGAATTGTGTCTAGTTAAAACATAGGTATAATTAAATATTAAGTTAACTAGTACGACTTCTTCTTTATTAATAACTTGTCCAAATTAGGTTTCTCATTTTCATTTCATATTTTCACAACACAGATTTGACCTTTTTATTAAAATAATTAAAATTAATTCATTATTTTTGATCAATTTGCAGTTGCTTAATTCTTTGGAAATATTATATTTTATTTTATTTGATAAGACAACAAACGAAGTTAAATGTATACAATACTTAATATTATAATACCCGGATTAAAATACTTTGGAGTCCTTACTCTGCGTAGTCTCATTCATATTGAACGAAGTTGAAATACGTTCTTATTAGGTACTTATTATGTACTTTACTTACTAACTATACTTAACTTAACTAAGCTATGCAATCACTGAAGTCATATTATATAGAATATTCGCTCAGGGTCCGTATTCTAACTTTAAAACACGTTAAGATACGATTCAACTTCAACACCACTCCAATGGATTAACTACGCAATACGAGTACATGGCCAGACACACACACTGGACAGACACAGCTCCAACCCAACTCAACTCAACGCTATAACGACATTGACATTTGCTATTCGAACAGATTTTCATTCAACATTGGTCTCACATTAGTCCAATTTGACCAATGTGTGACCAATGTCTGACCAATGTGAGACCAATGTTTAATGAAAATGTTTAATGAAAATCTGTTCGAATAGCAAATATCAATGTCGTTATAGCGTTGAGTTGAGTTGGGTTGGTGCTGTGTCTGTCCAGTATGTGTGTTTATTTTTCGAATCGCGGCCCAGCTAGCGCCTACACGTCTGAATCAGAAATATCAGAATTAGCTTGAAAATTATTCCGATGCAACTCTAATACAACTTCAATATTGGTTGATTATTTCTTGAGTGTCGGGAGCTATGTTTGAGATAAATTGTGTTTTTAATGTATTTTAAAATTAGAATACGTTACCATATGTATGCATTAAAAAACACTACCTACTGCATTATATGACTTAAATGACAAAGACGATGGTAATTTTGTAGCATGTTTGTAGCAGTGTAATTGAGTTAAAATAATCGGTATATCTAATTCCAACTTATTCCAACTCAACTAATAAAAATTGATTATATTGATGTTAATGGATTTTTTTTTTTCATAATGCACCTGGCATTTTCTTTAAGTCCCGAAAATGCTACGTGATTAAATCAGTTGAACCAAGTATATATTTAGGGTGTCTATTTCTTATACTTACGAGTTTAAATCTCGTAGGACAAAAAGGTCAATTAGTATAAATTAAAAAATAATGAAAATATAATTCGATATGACCCGAGCACTTTGGCCCGGAATCCAATTAAACTACAGAAGCATTACAAAATAGACCAAGAGCGTCAATTAATATAAAGTACAAGACCTAGCCAGATAAAGTATTTATAAATTATTTTCCCAGATTTGTATTGAATCGTGGAGAGATAACAAACATGTATTGTAGTAATTTAACATTTAGAATTATTACTTGCATGTTATCTTTACTTGTCTATATGTATCTTTTTAACCACGCACTTGCTTAACTTAAGTGTACAATATTCAGGCAAAATGGCTTTAAAAGGCCTGGAACTATGATTGTGCTTGAGTGTAATATTATGTTAATGTACAGTCGACTACAAAGAGATGTATCCACTTTTGGACCTTATTACAATGGAATAAGGTGAAAAAGTGGATACATCTCTTTGTAGTTGACTGTACAAATACCTACCTACTTAATCAAATCTAATGAGCACGTGTACTTGTTTGTAAATTTAAAAAAAGAAAAGAATTGTTTCCCTTCTTGCATTTAGTACAGTACCTCTACCACGAGTCATGCAAATAAGCCCAATTCGAGATTCGTTCACGAATTCGTAAATTATTTCTATGGAGAATTTGTGCAGAGCCTCTAGCGGTCACTTATAGAACTAAAAATTACTGCCATACCATAAGTTAAATTATCGTTTATGCAATTCGCTCACGAAAGTTCGATTGCTTGTTTCGTTTGTGTAGATTTCAATACTTTACAAAGTGACGTGACGTGACAAACGTCACATCCTTCACACCAACCGAAACAGATTGTAGGTAAGCCAAAAAGGTTTTACTTCCTAAGTACATTATCTGAAGGTTTAGAACTGTAGACAATTATATGAGCAGTGAACAATAATAAGCATAGAAACCGTACTAGCTCTGAAAAATTACCATACTTTTTGTGGGTGTTTAATATGCTTGCTAGGCCGTAAACCAGGAATAATTTCCGTTGGTCATCGTGTCCCAAGCGGTAAATTTTAAGTGGTTAAGGGCGGTAAATAATCAAGCTTCGTGATGGTCAGCTGCCGTTCCTTGAGTGGGTTGAGGAACAGCAGCCATTTTCTCACATAAAATATATATAAAATAAAATGACCATCGCGTCCCAGTTGAAACAGGTGATAATTTATATGCTATTACAAATAAAATAAAAATCATCAGCCGACTGTATAGCACTGAAAAAACCGTAAACTAGTCACATGAATATATGGTATTTAGGGTATAAGCAGACGGTTTTTCTACCTCAAATCAGCCGGCTGACGATTTTCCTGATAATAAGAGCATCAAATACTGACGTTCCGCAACCCACCAACGGAGCGACAGCTGACCTACGCGAGTCATCATTATACTTCGTCCTTAACCACTTCAAAAATTATAATCGCCTGGGACGCCTTGCGATTGGTCATGAAATTTGTTTCTGGCTTACTGAAATACAAGCTATGACAGTAAGCCTTTTTTTTACCTGATTTAAACGCGCGTGACTTTTAACGCATAAAATGTTATCAACCGACTTCAAGATTTCGAAGGAGGAGGTTCTCAATTCGTCAGGATCTTTATTTTTACTATTTTTTCATAACGTTCACCGATTGCAACTTTTTTTTAAACAGGGAAATTACGTATTTCGTCATACATATTCAAAGCTAGGAAAAGGGGTGAAAACTGTCAGTACTTCATCCATCCATCCATATATTTATTTCGTCGTAGGATATAGGATTACCTAAGAAAACCAAATTGATGAAATGTCAAATGTACAAATAACACTACTAGTTTAAAACGTCCTAGAACTACGACCATATGTAGTGTTAGGTGATTCTTAATTTATTTGGTTATTTTGTCAACATGACAGTTCGACTTTTAGTGATCAAGATCATAGTGGATCATAGGTTTATTTCTTATTATTTAGGTCTATTGTATAATCACAAAAGGATAAGTACCCTTTCAGGATGTTGTTGATTCTCTAAAGTATAGGCAGTTCGCTATTGTTACACATCCCACCTGCGTCGACGCCGACACATTGGCCAAGTCCTTTAATTTATTTACCAGCGAACAAGCCGGAGCGGCGCCCGACATCCGAAATCACTACAAGACTATTACATATAGTTGTCGTTCGTCTAACTATTGTTGGTGTCGAGGCAATCGATCCGTGGAGCAAGGGGCACGGAGCCTCACGACCTAACAAACGCACAAGGGAAGCTAAAGATGCTCCAGCAAGCCGCCGGTTTTCATACATAACACAACGCAGGATTGCGGCTTTGCCGCTTCTTGCATAATGATAGTTTTATTTCTATTTATAAGTTACACGTACGAGTAATTGTTAGTAGTACTTATAAGTTTCTAGTTTGTGACAATGTTACTTTAAAAGGCTATTTCGCAATAAATAAATCTTTAATATAATTATGTACATTATCATTTCAAAGTGCCCTGTATAAATCTGGATGTCTTTTAAGTAAGCACTATTTTATAGTACTTGGATGCAATAATTCGAAGATGCCGGCCTGAAACGCAGTTGTTACTTCTTGAATATAAAATAATACACCTTCCTGGGATAAATAGTTTGCCTTGCCGGTGATAAGTTAGCTGCTACAGCAATCAATCAGAAATGAATGATGCACAAGAACCTGTAAAAGATGTTTCAATATTATTTGTTATTTTTCACAGTTTCATTGTAATTATTATGATTGAAAATGAAAGTGTTTATAACTATCATATCAAATTTCAACTACTTACCATTCATTTTAGGTTAGAGTTGGTATTTTTGTGTCGATTTAAAATCAGATTATTTGACTATTAATACATAAATCTCACAAATATTCAGCAGTTCTTGGGTCTAGATTTCTTTTTTTAAATTATTCTTATTGAAGTGTTGATGTGGATATTTCTATTTCTCATATCGGCTTGAAATTTACCGTTTCGTTTTCCAGTTCCAGTTATCATACTATGCAGTCTTCTTAACAAATTATGCTTAATATAAGGCTTTGTCGATATTATTTCATCAATTAATGATATATAAATATAACACAATAAATACGAATGGTTTTCACTTTCACCATGTTTTGACATCTCACCCTACAATTTGATAGTGAAAGAGTTTTCTACAGTCGATACGGTATTTTTTGGTGACGTATGTCAAATTAGTGTCTTATGGTAGCGTTTTAATAAAACCTATCGATAACAAACTGCACTGACTACATCCGTCTCGTTCTACCTATGAGACGGATGTATGTCAGCATAGAGATTTCGAATTTCTTGCTGTCGATACCGAAGGAAAACTATTCGAAGCCCGTTGATTCGTTAACGACTGCAGAAAGGTTTCAGAATTTTCTGTAATGACTCGTGGTAGAGGTACAGGTACTTAAATCAAAGTTATTTATTTCTTATCTAGCTATCGGCTAGGTTAGGTTATTTATTTTCTTCAAGAATAGACAAGAAACGTCAAATTAGCAACGCTCAAGGAACCTCGGCAATAGGGAAGATATATCACCTCTTAAGAAGCTCGTTCAATATGAACTCCGCTCAATAGAGGCTACTTCATCAAAAAGGCTTAACAGGAAGCCTTCTTTAGTAGCTACTGCAATTTGAGTACTGAACGTCTCACCAATATTCTAGGTTTCTAACGCAGAAGGATACTTTAAGAACTGCATAATTTAGAGTGTGTTAATTTCAAAAAAACTAAAATGTTTTAAGATCAGCGTAGCAGTTATTATTATAGTACACTGTACCTATACATTTTGAAATTTTTCCCCGTGTATGTAAGTACTAGCTTTTGCCCGCGGCTTCGCTCGCGTTAAATTCGGGGTAACAAACCATACAAACTTCCACCCCCCATTTTAGGGAAGTGGGGGGTTATAAAGAGACAAAAAGTAGCCTATGTCACTCTCCATCCCTTCAACTATCTCCATTTAAAAAATCACGTTAATTCGTCGCCCCGTTTTGCCGTGAAAGACGGACAAAAACAAACAAACACACACATACACTTTCCCATTTATAATATTAGTATGGACAACTAGTAAGATTTTTCTAGCTGTCCAAATGGTTAGGAAGAGTACTTTAGTAATATTGGAATACCTTTAAAAGTCTCACTAAATGCCTACATGATTATTTAATTAACAGGCCTATTTTTTGTACCACAACAACATAACTTGGGTTTAACTTGTTTTTTTTTATACCACGACGGTGGCAAACAAGCCTACGGCGTGCCCGATGGTAAGCAACTACTGTAGCCTATGGATGCCTGCAACTCCAGAGGTGTCACATGCGCGTTGCCGACCCTTTACAAAAAAGAAGGATTCACTGTGTCGACGACTAAAGGAATAAGAGGGTCCCTCATCGTCAACACACTGGGTCCTCTTTGATCTCTCAACCTTACTCACCAGCAGAAACACAACACTAAGTTGGGTCTAGTGCTAATTGGCTGTGGTTTTCTGTAAGGTGGAGGTACTTCCCCAGTCGGGCTCTGCTCCAGATTTTAGCGAGATGACATTCGCCTAGCTGTGCCCTTCCACACATAGCAAATCATTCGCAGTACCTACCCAAACCTCTCTTTTGGTATTTATAATTAGTGATTAATTTATGACTAACGTAATAAATAATGATGTATCAAACTTAAATCTTCGTAGTACAACCGATAGAAGACCATTTCTAGTTCAATACCTAATATGGCTAGGATTTATGCACAAACACACATAAACAAAGCCTTAGTAATGCAAACTCTCAATAGTGTAAGTAACATAAATTTCACAAACTCGTATCTCATTGCATTGTTTTTCATGCAAAGTGGACCTTGCACCGTACAGCTATAGTCTCAATTTTAAACAAATACATCTACATAATACGAGCTTGCGACATCCATCGCTCTATATTATGCAACTCAGCTGCTATTTATCACCCAGCCTCCGCAAACGCTTGTATCTCGTCGAATCCATTAAATTTATTAAACAACCATTATGCGCCTTGCTCAACGCTCGAAAATTATTAATGGACGAATCTTTATGGAAATTACGGCCACCAATACCCTTATAAAGTGTGCTGAAGTTTTTTAATTATATTTTTCGCGTTAGAACCGCGTGGAATTCTTGTCTGACTTATATTATCATTCGAAAAGGTATCTATGCTTAAAAAACCGGCCAAGTCTGAGTCGGACTCGCGCACCGAGGGTTCCGTACAAACATGTAGGTATATAGGGGTAGTAACTTTAAAATTATTAAAAATAATTTTTAATATGATGTAATTAAAAATTTACGCTTTCGCAATTTTTCCTTTATCTGTGCTATAAGACGTTGCTTCGTAACAAATTTCAAGATTCTGAGTTTACGGGAAGTACCCTGTAGGTTTTAATTCCCTTGCGAGTTTCGAAAATTTGCGGAAATTTGCGGCATAAACGGCTGTATCTTTTGATTGCGTTGGCTTAGAAGTTTGATTTTTTACAGCTCCGAGGGACAGTCGACCTGAGTATTTGATATAAATTTCAGCTTGATACCTCCACGCGTTCCTGAGAAAATGGTCTTGACAGACAGACAGACAGACGGACAACAAAGTGATCCTATAAGGGTTCCGTTTTTTCCTTTCGAGGTACGGAACCCTAATAACCACTTAGTTACCCGTTTGAGACTGCAAATAGCTTGAGAATTAGAAAGGAACATAATGCCATATTATTATGCTCTTCAAATACCTTCGTACTTAGGTTTTTATGTTAATTCAATAAGTTCAATTTTGCATTAATTAATATCTAGAAAATGTGTTTCACCAAACGTTCCACTATTACAACTAAGTAGGTACACATACTCATATTGTTATTAAACGGACTTACCACGTAATCAAAAATATGCGTATAACCATTTCTTTATAAAGTCAGGATTGCTAAATCCTATATTTTTTAGGGTTCCGTAGCCATATAGCAAAAACGAAACACTTATGGATTCGTCATGTCTGTCTGTCTGTCCATCCGTATGTCAAAGCCATTTTACTCGGAAACTATACGACGTATCTGAATAAAATTTACACATAAGGTGTATTTTGTATGCCGCTACTTAGTTATTAGTTAACTTTTCAAAAACAATTTTTTTACCAAATATCAACATGTTACACATCAATCGACAGGTCTTTAAAAATAACATTGAGGTTTTTTTGACCATTTTGGGATTAAGTGAATATTTTAGCTATGTGATCAAGTAAAAATTGTGTCCCCCCCCCTGTAACTTTTGAACCGTAAGTCCAAAAAATATCCAAAAAATTGAGGAGATGCGCCTTATCATATACTTTCTACGAACATTGTTTTGAACATTATTGGTTCAGCCATTTTTGAGTTATCTCCAAAAAACTTCTTCCATACGCATCAGATACGACCTTTTGGTATTAGTTTGGTTCTTATTCCATTGAAGGTACGGAACCCTCCTATGCGTGGTCCGACACGCACTTGGCAGGTTTTTTAATCTTGGCTTTTGTAAATTTATAACTAGTAAGGTACATCGATCATTTACATCACTGGTATTTGAACAACATCTAAACCTATTTCACTTATATTGTACCTAATATATAGGTAGATATTATAATAGAATAAAACAACTCGACATTATGATTCACAACATATACGCAACATGCTCGTAATAAAATATTAAGTATGTTTTTAAAACTTTTCTCACTGAAAAGCTTTTTTTTTTCTCAGAGACGAGACGTAAGTATAAGTATTTTAACTGGCTGTTCGAGAAGTTTCGTTTAGAGCCATTCTACACAAGCTGAAATTACGAAGAAAAATGGATCTGGTGACTGAACTGAAAAAAAACTCTTGGTATGAATTATTATAGAAAATATTCATAAGAATCATAACCCTCCGAATTATTTCGTAACTATAGAGATTCCGACTCTTGATTTCAGTTCGCGTCTAATAGCCCTTGCCGCTGACATTTGAGTCACCTTGAGTTTGATAACAACCTTATACGAAATTTTTTTTTTTTTTAAATCAGCTGCGGCCATCTTTGCTAATTAAAATTATTGAAAATTGTTAATATTGTGTTATTTGTTATGTTCATCTCGATTTTATTTAAATAAAACTGCAAAATATAGCAAAAATCGTTTATTGTAATTTTAATAGGCGTAGTGGCAGAATGGTAATTTTTAAATGGCTGAACGCCATGATCCTCCACACAAATATAATGTGAAATGGAAATTAAATATAAGGGTTCATAGTTGACTACGAAACCCTAAAAAGAGCCAGTTGCAGGCCTCTAATTTTGTATGAAATTCCATTAAATATTCTCGTTTAGCCGCACACGACACGTGATAATTCGCAGCCCATTATAAGGAAAATACCCTCAATATTTCATTGCATGTCTGAGAAAATATATTTTTTTATCTATAATCTCTGATAAATTTCCCCCTCATTTCCTTAATTTTTGGGTCGTCATCTGTTCAGCCCATATTATGTGAGAATCGACCGTCGTCGTTGTGTCATTTGTGAAGTAAGCAAATACTCATAATTCAAACCTAATGTAGCGGATTAAGCTCCAAATTACAAGGCTTAACTCCTATAAGTATTAACGTTAAATACTGCAGCAAACACACTTCATAGGATTATCAACGTGAACCATGGGACGACACAGAGATACCGCAAAATATAGCATTTAAAGGCACGTAAATTATTGGTTACATTGCCGGCTTGGCGAGCGGCTGCACCGTCAAGCGGCGCTGTGACGCGGCAATGAATGTGGCACATAAATTAATGGCGCCTCCTGATATGTGGCGGCTGTAGCTGTAGCACTATGTTACGGGTTACAGGATATTGGAATTCTAGATTACTGGTCTAATATATGATCATACTGGTCTAATTAATAGATGTGAACCTACATACCTAAAGACCGTGCGCGTTGGTGGGTCTGCCACCAGGTCGAAATCGAAAAGTCAAGCTACTTCAGGACAATAATCAGGTTATGCCCCCAACGGTTACACACGCAAACTTCCGCGTTTTAAGGTCTGCCAGCTAATGGACTAATTTGGCAACTTATGCGTAATATTAGCACTTCGCACCAAAATACAGGTGGGTCTTCTGCTGCTACCTACAATTCACACGCGCTCCATATTAAGGCCTATGCCCACTATTCCGTCCAAACTATGCCAGTACAAACATACAAAAAGCGTTGCCCACTCAAATGAACGTTTGAACGTTTTTAATAATACAATGCCGAAAAAAATACAATAACACGAATTTTAACTTCGTTTTCCGTACGGCTATAATACGGGCTATGAACAGGGTATATACGGGGTATGTAGACGTATGAACGGGCTATGAACGGGCATGATACGCTTTGCATACGGGCATAAACCGGTATTGATACGTTGTAGTGGGTAACGTCCAACCTAAGATTTTTTTCCGTGCTTGGTACGGTCATGGCACGGTCATGGTTTGGACGGAATAGTGGGCACAGTCCTTTAGTCTCACTAATTGTGTAATACAGAAAAATATTGATAACGAATCACACCTTGGAGACCAAAGTTCACTCGTAGATAGAGAATTAACACGTACCTACCTACGTAATTCGCTAAATATTGTTTGATATGCAGCCATAGAATGCGTATTCTAGAATAACCAAAGGATTTTTTTGCTTGTAATATTAAATTATCAGACCTAGAACGGTACCAAATACTCCTATACACCATTTTATACTACAAGAGCTCAATCCATATTTACACGTAGAAAACAATTGACGTTTTTAATCTTTATTTACAAACACAAGGCAAAAAATAATAAAAAAAAAACCGGCCAAGAGCGTGTAAGGCCACGTTCAGTGTAGGGTTTCGTAGTTTTCCGTCCGTCACAGTAAGTGTCCCCACTTAAGAGTTAAATTAACACCGCCATGTAGTATGTAGGATATGATATTAGCGTTCCACGTACAGCGACATCTATCGGCAAATTAAGTAAACTATTGCGCGCGAGCTTAAAATTATGGAAGATGATTTTTATGGGATAATTCTTTATTGCGTGAACCGATTTTCACCGTTTTTACTTTATTTGAAAGCACGTCATTTCATTGTAATTTTGTAGAAATTGCAGGTACAATAAACACCTGCTTATACGGTTAAATTACAAACTTAGTTCAGAAATTATTTTGTAATTTTTTTTCAAAAACTATTCAACCTATCAAGTTCAAAATAATTTTCCTAGAAAGTTTTTATAAAGTTCTACTTTTGAGATTTTTTTCATATTTTTAAAACTTATGGTTCAAAAGTTAGAGGGGGTGGACTCATTTTTTTTTACTTCTGGAGCGATTATTTCCGAAAATATTTACATTATCAAAAAATTATTTTAGCAAACCCCTATTCTTTTTTAAATACCTATCCAACAATATATCACACATTAGGGTTGTAATTAAAAAAAAATCACTCCCCACCTTACGTATAGGGGAGGTACCCTAATAAAACGTTTTTTTCCACTTTTTATTTTACCACTTTGTCGGCGTGATTGATAAACATATTAGTATCAAATTTCAGCATTCTAGTGCTAACGGTCACTGAGATTATCCGCGGACGGACGGACCGACAGACATGGCGAAACTATAAGGGTTCCTAGTTGACTATGGAACCCTAAAAAGCGTTAAGGATGGTTCACGCTGTAGTGTTCCGCGTCCCAAACGACACTTCGGATACTTCAATTTGAATAGAAAGCGTCACGTCATCCTCGGAGGTCACGTGATGTTCTCTATACAAAGTGAAATGCCGGAAGTGTCGTATAGGACGCGGAACGCTACAGCGTGAACCATCCTTTAAGGTGTGGTGACCTGTCTAATTAGACTCCATCTATTAGGTAAGCGATCTGTGCACTCAGCATGCAAACTCAAATTCAACATTAACTTTATAATTACAAGCTTCATTTAAATTATTTCACAACGAAATTAAACCTGACAACTTTGTGTTTTGAAACAATTTTCGCAGTTGAAAACAGTCGTCTCCAAAGTTGGGATCTATGGACAGCCTAACCAATCTGCGCCAACAAACGAAGATTATGCAGATTGGCTCATTAATATGCACGGCACTCCTAAAATACCCACTTGATTAACAGGGCCGCAGCGAATCCCTAAGCAGATAGTTTGTCATTAATAAATTCTACGCACGAATTGTGGCAAATCAAAGTCTGAGGTGATTAAATCAGTATTGTATTATATCTTGGGTTCATGATTGATTAACTTAAATCCGCCGTGCAATGAGAAACTTCCAAAAATAACATTCGAATAATCATTTACACATCGTTTATATTTAACTCGATTCCGGTTCTGCGACGCGAATGTAACACCCCTGCCCTGCTAGAGTTTGGCATGTAGACGTATAGGCTACACACCCCAGACTATTGATGTGCCATCGGAAAGTTTCCAAAATTGCGAAAATTTCCACATATGAAAATTTCGGAATATTCTCACATTTTTGTATGGGATGTGAAACTTTCAATTTCTTAAATTTCCAATTTCCTATACTTCTTACGAAAGTTTCTAGAAATTTCCGAGAATATTTCCAATTATATGGAAAGTTTCCGCAACTTGCACATCTGTACCCCAGACACAGTGACCGCTTGCCATCAAGCGGGCTGTATGCAGGGCATGCAACCGGTATATATTTTTTATGATAAATACCAATAATTTACCGGTTTACCGGTATTTCCTATACAATGATTTACCGCTTTGCGCTTTCTAGCTGTATGCTTGTTTGCACCGACGTGTAAATGACTTTTCCTAGTAAATAAATGATCCGAATAGTTGTCAATCTGCGACCGGCCGTTTAATGCTGTTTAAGAACGTACCTATATAAATACGATTTAATCTGTTAAGTATAATTTGATGGTAACCACTTATTTATAGCAAAATCAGTTTAAAGTGTGAGAAGTGTTGAGCACCCTTGCGATTTTCATACAAAACTCGAAAGTTTAGACCGACGTTTCTATCTTTTTTGAAGTTATTTTATCAATTAATTCAAACTGAACAGGCATGTTTTGTTGAAGTGAGTAGTAACTGCATAGAACATTTGCAATTTTTCGCACCGACCTAAATTCGCATTTTTGGGACCTCTACTTTTCATATTTTATAGGTACCTTGAAAGTGTTATTAAGTGAAGTTTTCTAGATATATCAATAAAATATAACATTTTACGTTATCGTACATTGTTATGATTGGGAATTAATACTTAACATCAAAATTGTAAACAAAAAAGAGCTATGCTCAACACTTCTGGCCAAGGCTGTATTAAAAGTAATATTTGTATTTATACGGTTGAGTCGATATCGAAAGCCAATGAGTAAGGACTGGCAGCCTGAAACTGGGTTAAGATGCTTCAAGGGGGTCACAGGACAACAGCTTAATCGCTACTTGACCGACAAGCAGGATTGTCAATACATACGTCAATACATTGCGAAAACAACTTCTTATGGAATGGGATTATTGATCAATGTTATTCGTTTCTTTTATTCAATTTAGAATAAAGTGAATGATATGTAGTTAAGTATGTAAAATAGGCATAAATGTTATAGAAAACTTTGATCGACATAAAAAAAATGGAACTCTTCGGAGTAGTTCGGAGTGCGAGACTGATCCACACTTGACCATATTTGCTTTATATTTTAAAAGCGTTCTAATTATTAATTACCTTTCGTATGTACAAGATTTTTTCTGAAAGTTTTTTGTATTTCGACACTTCAAGGCACTGTTTTTTTTTTTCAATTACTTGAGTTCGTATGTCTTTTCTATAGACTCCTATAATAAACATGACTGTCGTTCAGGTATGCTGGCGACGAAAGCAAAAATGTAAAATTATAACATACCAAGTACCAGTGTGTTAGTAAGGAGTGGCGTTTTACATTCCTCTGGAAAAAATAACCTTGTTTTATAAGCCTTGTGGTGTAAATAAAACCGTTGCAATGTTTATTATCCTGGGCTCCTAGTTAATTCGTGGAGTTTTGATTTAAACGAGCAAATAATAATGAGTACTAGCTAAAGAACTCGTAAAAGAGACATTCCATTTTTTGTAAGCGGTAAAGAGAACGTTAACACGACTATTTTAAATATATTTAGATGATAATACTGTAAAATACTGTAGTTCCTAGTAAAAACGCTGGCAGCCTGGCGCTAAGGCATGATTCGGATACCTCGGATTCAAACCCCGACTCGTACCACTGAGTTTTTCGAATCTTATGTACAAATATTATTTGATATTTACCAGTCGCATTCCGGTGATGGAAAACATCGTTAGAAATCAGATCTAATCTCAAATAAGGCCTAGTTTCGTCTATGGATCGGAAGGTCAGATGGCAGTCGTTTTCGTAGTGCCTACGCCAAATCATGAGATTAGATTGACAAGCGGACCCCAGGCTCAATTTATCTGTGGAAATAGAAGAAACGCTAGGAGGATGATTGTAACGTGTAGTGGGAAGTCTGGGATTCTTATCTACTTTTGAATTTAACATTTTCGTGATACTTATAAAAAGTAGTATCTGAAATACTCACACATATTTACACAATTTAAAAATACCAGTTCGTTCGCCTATTACCACTCTAAAACATCCCAAAGGTACCAAGTAATACTTGAAAAATTATAAATAAATTTTGTATAACAATGTGAATAAAAGTATTGTTTATTACGTATTTGTCTAGTTACAGCGATAACTCAGTGATCCTGAAATCGGGCCAAAAAGCCAGGTCAAATCGGCGACAGAGCGTCTGGCCAACATCGGCGAAGTTAAAGGCCACGTGAACTAGTGCGTCTCACGTTAGTCCTAGGATTGACCTTTGAAAGATTAGACAAACACCACACTTGAAATAAAAATAACAAATCCAATAATAGCATGTCATAATATACCTACTTATTTAAGTACTAACTACTAACAACATTTTCCATGCCTTATTTTCGGAAGAATCATATACATACTTATCGCTCTCTAGCTTTCTTTTAATTTCTAAAGTTAGATAAATAGCATGCATATTATGCATAAGAATCCTCGTAACTATAAATGAGGTCAGTAGCGATATTAAAATTCAGTATATAACAGTTATATCACAAAAGCGTTAAATTAAAAGCGGATAAGAATGTCAGTTGTAAATCTTTTTACTTAGCATTAAGCTGTCTCCAACTGAACTCAAAATAACTTGAAATATTCTAAAGCCTTTAATCCGAATCGCTATAAAATCGCTAACGTTGCCTTTTGGGGATATACCCTTGAAAACTGGAAGATTAATTTAGATTTGCACGGACATTCTCGTATTCGTAAACGAATCACAGGGGAATCCCGTGATAAAGAATGAAATCACTAATTACTAACAGACTAATCCTTGAGGTGGTATAGGTAAGGCAGGAAATCAGATGACATGTAAAGAAAAAAACGTCGCCATTAATCATTTAAAATTCTTACTTTAATGTTTTTATTGACGTACCGCCTAAAATATCTTGTAATTAATTTAGTCAAATTCGCTTCCTTGAATATGAAATTTTAATAATATTATTTTTACAAATATTGTAGCTGTTTTTTTTTACAAACAACATTACTAGCTTCACTTCCCAACTTCCTGGCGAAAATGTCAGGAAAAGTAATATCCGTCTCGTCTTTAGAACAAACAAAATTAATCTTTATATTTTGTAGAAGATAAAAGGGGTAAAGTAAGGTACGTATTTCTGTCAACAGCTGTGTCTGCGGTCATATAATTTATGCTTGAAAAATCATTTAGTTAATGTAGTTACATCAGCAAAATTAAACCATAACTCATGTAAAATATTTTAATAGAATTGATGTAATGGCATCACAGTAACACTGACACTGAATGACAATACAAAAGCATTACAAATTTCATCATAAATACCTAGTCTTGGAATTGCTTCGTTGGTAGTTCCATTATAGTCGCTTCTAGAACCTTTAGCAATTATTAAATTTTAAAATCGTAAACATAGAAATACTTAATTAAAAAGAGAAACGAATTAATCTAAAAATAAAAATAAAGTTTAAATCTCCTTTCTTCTCTAAAACTAATGTACGTTGCGCTCTAAAAGTAAATTTGTCCGGTAAGTATTCAAATACTACGTAAAGTTCAATGTTTAATCTCTATCCTTCGACAGTGTTCATATGTGGCGCAGTCGGCAGAATTTGAACTTACGTTCATGTGGCATGAATTTACATAATAGAAAAATGGATAGTAATAGTCATGTATAGGAAAGGTAGATTCAAGGCGTCGTTTTTCTGGAAATCAGTCAATATTATTTATTTGTTTAACTTATTACTTGGCCATGGCAATAACAATTAATAATTCTGGCTAACCTCTAAACTAGCATAAATGTGTACTTAACAACAAATAAATAAATAAATAGTAACACTCAACATACATTATCTTTATATTAAAGTAAGTTTTAATATGTAATAAGGCTCCATCCCAACTATTTTACGGTTTTGTTTAAAGAATAGACATTATTCTTAAAAAGCTAGTTTATTTTATAATTATCTAGTCACACTAATTGCAAATATTGTATTAAGTATGACTTTAAACTCTTTTGGATAAATCTTTTTCGTCTAAATAATATATGTCGTAACAAGTTTAGTAAATACTTACTGCTTTTCTGACAAGATGGCTTTAAAAACATGCTTTTCGCCTAAAGCAATATTCATAATGTCACGCGCTTCGCGGTTTCGTCGCCAGCAAGCTCATGAATTAAGGTAGGGGGCCATTATGGCAGACAGGAAATTTGCACGCCTCGCGTTTCAGATGCGTAGATATGGCTATTTTATATAATAACCCAGCCTATGTGCAGCTAGCATATATGTTTATGAAGTTGATGCAGAGAAAATATTTAGTCAGCCGACGTTAGCTCACAAAATGTGTTCAGTAGGTTTGTTTTATGAGGCGTTTTTAGCATTCCGTAGCCAAAATGGCAAAAACGGAACCCTTATAGTTTCATCGTGTCCGTCTGTCCGTATGTCACAGCCATTTTACTCGGAAACTATAAGATGTATCTTAGTAAAATTTTAACATAGGGTGTATTTTGTATGCTGCCACTTAGTTTTGTAGTAAAACCGCTAAAACAATATTTTTAAGGGGGGCAGTCCATACATTTAACTAATTGTCTAATTTTACCAAATATCAACATGTTGCACATCAATCGATAGGTCTTTAAAAATAATAATAAGATTTTATGAAATATTTTTATTTAGTAAATATTTTCAGAAATAATCACCCCGAAAGTCTAAAAAAATGGTTCCGGGACACCATTTTTTTAGACTTTCGGGGTGATTATTTCTGAAAATATTTACTAAATAAAATCTAAAAAATACGAAAAAATTTGAGAAGGATCCATCAATACCGATATGTACACTCATTTTTTTATTAAACATTATCGTTTGACTGGTTTTTTATTCCAAATTATTTACCAACCTTGTATGGTAGCGAGAACGTTGCCAATTAGATTTAATTATTAAACTCCTGTGTTACAAAAAATAAGGCCCAACTGTATGGGAATTTATATAATATTCCCCAATATTTTTTATTCCAAATTAATTATTTCAACAAACACGCAATTGACAATATTATCAAAACTAATTCATATCGTTACCTACATATGTGAGTAACTACAAAACGAAATCAGCAAAATGATCCTATCGCTTCGGTCAAAAACACTTCGGTCATAGTAAGCTAGTAGCTATCTAGAATCCAATGTTTAGTTATAAATAGGTAAGTAATTGTGTGACACTAACAAACAAAGGAACATTGCACGGCTATCCACCTGACGATATATTCCCACTGCTTGCCGTGAGCTTACTATCGACCGTCACAAACAAACAACTCGGGCTCCGAGTACTAAAATAGACGTAGAGATATCCCTGTTCAGTAGAAGTAAAATAAGTAAAGTAACTATACTACTTACAGGTGCTATCTGTAGTACTTAATCTGGGTGTCTGGGGCTGGGGGCTGTTCATTTGTCAAAGTACCAACCAATAAGCCACCAAAGATATTTTGAAATCAGAAGGTATAAAGAAACCGTAGCCCATTTCATAAATAAAAATCTGTTCAGTAGTAGGTACCAATCAACGCTATGTTGGAGCACACGACACGACAAAAACTTACACAAACCCACAAACGAACATACATACATAGACTACTAAAAATCATAACCGTAGTAGGTTATGTAAAATGCACATATTCAATTGATTTTACAACTCTTTGCCATCCTGCCCCACTCTAGCCTCCACCAATATACAACTGCCAGTCGCCCAGATCGTTATTGGATAGTCATAAGGATAGTATAATATTTAATACACACTAAATGTCAAACCTATTAACGAGACTAACACTTACTCTAATAAGTAAGAGTTAGTTATTAGTAATCTATACATATAATAAACGCGTAAGGAAAAAAAAATGTACATTGAAGATACTCTAGAAAAACTTATTCGGGGGGTCTTAGAAACGTTGACTGAATACATTTCAGTGATTTTTGGAATTCTTGTCTGTCTGTCTGTGAATTTGTCCGCGCACTACGTAAAAACGACTGCACAGAATTTTACGAAATTTTGTATGGTAACAGTTTATACCTCGGAGCAACATATTGGGTAATTTTAGTCTGCTTATTAAAAACATAATTTTCATAAAAAAATAGTTCACAAAAATGGTCACAGATGGCGCTGTATAGGTACCCTGTATATTGTATACAAAGATTATTTGGACGTCTTTAGATTAAATTAAGCGATTTAGTCTGTTGCGTTCCGCCGAGGTATAAAACATGGATTTAAAATGCTTTCCCACTTTAAGGATTGCGGGTTAAATATTTTTAAAACGTGTTACTTCGTTTTGAAAATTGTAAGTATCCGGACATATATTGTGATCCAGTAATACCTGGAGGTACTTTAAAAATACTGAAGCTACAGAAGGTGCTGACAACTACTTTACAGTATACGTCAAAACTAATAAAACAGGTAGTTAAGATTTATCCATTTTGATTTACCCGACAGCAAAAATTGTACCGTTTGTGAGATCAATATGTTTTATCTCGCTTTAACAGCTGACTGCAATAAAAACCGGCCAAGTGCGTGTCGGACCACGCATAATATTGGGTTCCGTAGCTTCAATGGAATAAGAACCAGACTAATGCCAAAAGATGGTATCTGATGCCTATGGAAGAAGTTTTTTGGAAATAACTCAAAAATGGCTAAACCGATAATGTTCAAAATAATTTTCGTAGAAACTATATGATAACGCGCATCTTCTCAATTTTTTTCATATTTTTGGACTTACGGTTCAAAAGTTACAGGGGGGACCCAATTTTTCCGACTTTCGAAGCGATTGTTTCTTAAACTATTCACTAAATCACAAAACGTTCTAAGAAACCTCAATATTTTTTTTTAAATCTATCGATTGATGTGCAACATGTTCATATTGGGTAATTTTATTTTTTTAATTTAGTTACAAGTATGGAGCCGTGTAGTGGAGCGCTCCCCTGAGAAAACATTTGTCTGCAATTTCACTACATAACTAAATAGCGGCATACAAACTACACCTTATGTCTAAATTTTATTAAGTTACGTCTTATAGTTTCCGAGTAAAATGGCTGTGACATACGGACGGCCAGACAGACGGACATGACCAAAACTATAAGGGTTCCGTTTTTGCCATTCTGGCTACGAAACCCTAAAAAGGATAGTCATGAATCTAGCAATTACTAGCTGCTACTTAGCTGTCACGCTGCTGCTGAAGAAATTCTCTCTGCGACGCTCCGGGCCTGGGCCTACGCGGTAGGTACTCGGCCTATGACTTTCGCAGATATTGCCGCTCACCATCGGGCCTCCGGCCCTCAGATTTGCTAAGACTCTTCACCATTCAGTTTTGTCCGGATTCTGTCATGCTGCCTGCTGCTGCTGAATAAATTCTCGCTACGACGCTCCGGACTTGGGCCTACTCGGTAATCGGCCTATGGCTTTGGCAGACATTGCCGCTCACCCTCGGGCCTTATGTATGACACTTCACCATTGAGATATGTCCGGTCCCTGTCAACCTGCTGCTGCTGCTGATGAAGCAATTCTCGCTGCGACTCTCCGGGTCTGGGCCTAAGCGGTACTCGGCCTATGGCTTTAGCAGACATTGCCGCTCACCTTCGGGCCTCCGGCTCTCAGATTAGCTTAGATGTTTCGCCATTGAGTTTTGTACTGATTGTATCATGTTGCTGCTTCTGGAGAAATTTTTGCTGCGACGCTCCGGGCTTGGGCCTACGCGGTACTCGGCCTATGTCTTTCGCAGATATTGCCACTCATCCTCGGGCCTTAAGACATTTCACCATTGAGATATGTCCGGTCCCTGTCATGGTACTGCTGCTGACCTGGGCCCTACACGGTACTCGGCCTTTGGCTTTCACAGACGTTGCCGCTCACCCTCGAGCGACGGCCCTCGGGTTCGCTAAGACACTTCGCCTTTAAGTTATGTCCGGTCCCTGTCATGATGATGTTGAAGAAGTTCTCGCTGCGATGTTCCGAGCCTGAACATTACGCGTTACTTAGCCTTTGACTTTCACATACATTTCCGCTCACTCACGTGTTCGCAGCCCTCGAGTTCGCTAAGACACTTCGCCATTGAAGTATGTCCGGTCCCTGACATGCTGCTTCTGCTGAAGCGATTCTCGCTGCAATCCTCCGGGCCTGGGTCCTGCGCGGTACTCGCCCTATGGCTTTCGCGATATTGTCGCTCACGGCTTCGGCGTCCGGGTTCACCAAAAAACTTGACCTTTGAGTTTTGTGGAGACCCTTTCATGCTGCTGCAAAAGCAGTTTTTGCTGGGACGTTGCGCTCACATGCTACCTCGCGCCAGTGCCTTCAGCGTTTGACCCTCTGTTCGAAGCATATTCTCCTGCAGGAACTCGGCCATTAGCATTCGCAGGTCTAGACGCACGCCTTTTAGTCAGTTATCTTTATCATGGATGAACTAATAAATTTAGATAGATATTTATATGTAGACCGCGTAAATTCTACACTAATGGTCTGGATAGTAAATGAAAATGACAAAACCTCCCACACACGCGGGCGAAGCCGCGGGTACAGCTAGTAATAAATAAATAAATAATAAAAATAAAAAGTCTTTTATTTCTTAAATTTACAAGGTTAACTATTTATTACCTAATTTATGTATATTTATATTATATTATATATTATTAGTAATAACCTAATAATCTCAAGGGCATACTTATACTAGTTTTCATTAGATGCTGGCGTTCGAGCAACACGCCATGAGAATAACAGAACCAGCCATCGTCTGGTTCATAATAGCGTCCCGGAGGAACTAATGCAAAGACCGTAATGTCCCTCCCTATAACAAACAATGCGTTTTTGTGTGCTCATTACTAGTATTTATTTAGGTACATTGCATGAGATATAGAATAAATATTAAAGTTTTATACTGATATAAATACAAATATTTTTGACGTTTTACACAAGAAATAAAACAATTAAAAACGGATTTTATCGCGTGTATTGAGTTTAAATTACATCCCGGCGATAAAATCCGTTTTTAATTGTTTTATTTCATGAATAACTATCGCGGCAACCGAAGACAATATTATGTTTTACACAAGATTAATTTATACTCGTATTTTACGTTGAAAACCCACCGATCAAATAATACTAGGGATACACAATCAGCCCAAAAAAATAGCCCCACAATAGTACAGTAAGAAGGACTCGGGCGGTACTTTCTTTGGCAGTCTTATTACGGTATAAGTCTGGCCGGTTACAAATTTTGATAAGACATATTTTTAGTAAATTTTGTTTGACAATAACAATAAACAATTCTCTTTTGCTTTGAATGATACCATGTTCACAACTAAATCTGTCCATTGCTATTTAACCTCATAAACAATCAACTTATATAACAAACACGATTAGGTAAAACAGACAGCCTTGGAAATAATGGTTTTGATGTAAACGACCCCAAACCTTGTATTTGCAGTTACGTGGCAGAGTCAACACTGACTAGGCAAACGATAACGGCGCGGCAGCGGTGGCATCAGTCACCTAATTAATGGGATAATGGGTCACGCGAACAGCATTATGCTCAGGGTCACTCAGAACATGGTTAATATTAGACGTATTCAAATGCGTTCAAAGGCGGTGCTACCTAGATATTTTTGTCCTATTTCATGCCCGCATAAAACTCACGCAGTCACGCTAAAAGCTAATAGTGATGGTTGATTTAGTCTGTTAAATATCAGAATTGGCAGTCTCAACTCGTTGAAATTTTATTATGATTTCGGTTACATTTCAAACGGCTTATTATGTTTTACTAAATTCTAGATACCTATTGAATTAACGCGAAATATGATCATAAAAAAACTTGAAAGCTATTTATAACGTCGTACACTAGACCCTCACAAATGTTTAATATGACATACTATAAACTTTATAGTAGGGTGCTTCAAAAAAATCAAAATGATATTTTTTAACGGGGCATAGACTTAAATGCTTCCAATCGCAAAAAAAACTAACACGTATTTTTTTATTTCTCCATTAAACAACATTTACGGGTCGCTACCAGCGATCAAATCTTTTAAAAAATCGCATATTTGTTTCTGCTCATGTCGCTACAATCATGTTACTAAATACCTCCTAAAATAAGCCATTTGTGATTCTAATACACTCTGTTATGCCATCAGTAGTTTTTTCAATCTATAGTTTGCATTTGTCGGCATTTAAACAAACATAAATAAATCTAGTAAATCTACCCTCAAATGGCTTGTGAAGCTAATTGAGGGTATAATACATAAAATCACATTAGTCAAGTTCAGTGCGAGATAACAGGGCGAGAGATTGTCGAACGACTACCCATTCTTGTATCAGGTCAGGGAATAGATCAGCTTTTAGCCGTACCAAAATTACCAAATGGAACAGGGAAGGCAATGGCTTCTGCTATTTTCGAAACATTGATGTCATGGAGCTTGTGTGATAAAATTAAATCTATGGCTTTTGATACAACTGCTTCAAACACAGGACGTATTCAAGGAGCCTGCACCTTATTGGAGCAGAAATTGGAGAAAAATGTACTATGGCTTGCATGTAGACACCATATTTTTGAGATTGTTCTTGAAGCAGTTGTGGTTTTAGCTCTTGGTGTTTCTAGCGGGCCTGAAATCCAAATATTTAAAAGGTTTCAAAAACGTTGGGCTCAAATTAATCAAGAAGAGTTTAAGCCAGTTTTTACTGATCCTGAAACATCAAAGTTAGTTAAAGATCTAGACACAACAATGATTTCTTTTGCTACTCACCAATTACATCAATTTCAGCCCCGAGACGACTACAAAGAGCTGTTGTACCTCATTATATATTTCTTGGGAGGAACACATGATAAAGAAGTATCCTTTAGAACACCCGCAGGACTACACCGGGCAAGATGGATGGCTAAAGCAATCTACTCTTTAAAAATGTATTTGTTCAGAGATCAATTCAAAATGACCAAAAAAGAACTGAAAGGCATTACAGATGTTTGCGTTTTTACTATTCGCATCTACGGAAAGTACTGGTTTCAAGCTCCTTGTGCTTGGTCTGCCCCAAATAATGATTTAGAGCTTTTGAAGGATTTGGTGGCGTACCAAAAAATAAACGCACCACTTGCAAAAGTTGCTATGAAAAAAATGTTAGGGCATCTCTGGTACTTATCCGAAGAGCTTGTGGCTTTTGCTTTCTTTGACGACGCAGTTTCATTTGAAACGAAACAAAAGATGGTCACTGCTCTCAAAAAACAAAGTCTAGGTGTTTCTCCAAAGCGAGCAACTCTTGATCAAGATCAAATTTTAGTAAAAAACTTGGAAGATTTTGTAACCAACCAAACACTGTCTTTTTTCGATACATTGGCCGTTTCATGTGATTTCTTGAAGAAAGATGATGACAACTACAACAAATGTAAAGCTTATGTTTATTCAATGAAAGTTGTCAATGACTTAGCTGAAAGAGGAGTAGCTCTGATGGAGGAATATAATCGTCTTCACACGACAAATGAGGAACAGAAGCAATTTTTACTTTTGACGGTTAAAGAATACCGACGTAAATTTCCTAATACAAAAAAGTCTACTTTAATGCAATAATTCGACATGTACCCATTGCCATGTTCAACGTTATCTATGTTTTATTGTAATTATTTCATGTTTTACAGACCTTTATTAAGTAAAGTTATTCATAGTTTAGTATAAATACAATTAAAAAAATAATAAAAGATTATTTATAAATACGTATTTTTTTGTAAAAACCTAAAACTTTCACCTCGGGTAGCGACCCCTAAATCATTTAGAAAAAATCCAAAAAAAATACTGTGTAAGTTTCTTAACAATCAAAAACATATGAGAGGGTGCCCCTAAAGAATAATAAAAAAAAAATTTTTTTCATACTTTTTGAAGCACCCTACTATAAAGCAACCAAAAAGCGTAGTAAAATCAGACAAGTTACTAGTTCATTGCAAGCAAGTCGTATCAAATAGCCAGGTCCTGAAAATATTGTTTCAACTATCGAGGTGCTCGGTAATTGAAGTAGAGGTCTCTCAAATTTATTTTATAGATGTGCAAATAACCATTTAAAGCACTTAATACAAAGTTATATATTTGCACTTTTCTGCTGCGATTTTAATTTGTTGAAAGATAAAATCCTTTTTTCAACACACCTGCTCGTATCGAGGTTCTTATTCCACCGCTTTTATGCTCATAATCCTAGATGTTAAACACGTGTGCATTTCACAATAATTATCGAACTAGTGCAATGATTTAATAATCCCATCAAGTGACGTTTGTACTCTAGTACCAACTTGTATGTACGCAGACGACGCGTTGTAATTTAGTCGGGTATTACCTTTACTTTTTTTTTACTCTTTAGGAGTTTGCATTCTAAAAAAGTAAATATATTAAAAATATACATATTTACGATAGATTACAAATTATACAATCCTGATTGTACTCAACTTATTATACTACTCGTAACACACAATAAATTATGATATTTACGATAGATTAAAAATTATACAATCCTGATTGTACTCAACTTATTATACTACTCGTAATACACAATAAATTATGTTTTAAACACGAATTTTCAGTTTTAATATTGGCTGTTTGGCATAGCCTTTGCCTCACGCTGCACGCACTACCAAAAAAGAAAATTGCGCGTCATTTGTAAGTTAACCTCAAATCATTGTTTATTTGTTAGATTTTTCTCGTTGTGTTTTATTAATTTAAACAAATTATATTTTAAGTGAATAAGAAGACTACTTTAGCGTTAATTTAACCACTGGATATATTTCAAAATTGTGATACATACTAGTAAAATGTTATCATAAAAATCTAGTGAAAAATACGTAGGAAAAAAATCGGTTGTCTGTAAAGTCGGTTTACTGACGATAGTTGAACGTGACAACGTCATAAGAAAATACTGATGGAATGGTCGCATTTTTCAAAAGAAAATTTTAATTTCACTGCACTTCATACTTGACGAAAACATGTAAATGTATTATTGTATAGCAGCCGTCCACGCGGACGCATCGCTCACTCTAGTAGGAGAGAGACAGATGTCGAACGCTGCCGAACGCGAAAACCGATTGCGCCTCTTTGTCGCTCGTTCCGCGCTCTCGCTTACACTTCAAGCCTTAAATGGAACGCCTCAGAGCGAGGTAACGCCGCATGAGTATTGTTTTTTCGTGCGTGCAGCCGGCTCCATCGAATTATAAGACGTTGTCACGTCAAAAATACTATAATTTAGTGGACAATAAATGTGAAGTCTTTAATTTTATGAAATGATTTCAAAAAGAGTTCCAGATAGTCAATAACATCACAAAAAGGTTAGTTAAATTTAAATATCTTAGGTTCGTAAGTACCTCTATCCTGTAAACATTCTGACAGTTAATTTATTTATCAAAAGTTATTAATTACACTATTCTGTTATTTCCTCGCAAGTGTGTTGAAAAACGTCGTATGAAAGGCGTGTGCTCATTGCTCATTACATAGCTATTTTGAAACAATCATAAATGTAATCTTAGTTTGAAACTAGGGTAGATCCCACTTAGATCCTACAAGATTTTATACAGTGGACCCAAATATACATATAGACTCTTAGTTAAGAGTCTATAATACTGTTAATTGAATAGAAATTGATGACTGGATTTTTCAACAGCGACACCTGGTAACATGATGGTTTTAGGTTAATTCCAGAGGGCGTGTAGTGAAGCCGTTAACGATCCCGATATTTAATGGCGTGTGAAATTAATAGGGGAACTTTGATGAATTTTCCTTAATTATGCTAAAGTAACCAATGAAGGGCTTCAAATAAACGGTAGCACAGGTGTGCGTATATCATATTTCTTTAGATTACAGGAAAATTTGTATGATGTTATAAAAAACAGGAAATACCGTAAAATGGGGTGAGTAGGGATGCCGTGGAGAGTTGGGTTATGAATGGGGAGAGAAGGGATGTCCGGGAGGGGGGGGGGGGGATAAGATGGTTTGTAAAGGCTACCGCTACCTAAATTCGTATTACAAATGGAGCTGTAGTGATATTCATATACAAACGTCCGGAACATTTATTATATGTAAAAGTTTACATATGTAAAAATAAAATGTTATCGAGATTTAAATGTTAGTTTCCTCCCTACTCACCTATTATACGGTATGTTACTTGTATGTATGACTCGTCGCGCCATTGGCTGTGAAACTTCAACGTAAAGGCTACACCATGGGCAATGATAAGCCAGTGTAAAGAACGCAGCGAGTTACGACGGAACGAGTTTTCGTCTGCTGCTTAGAAAACTTCTCAAGATTTAATGGGCTTGATGATCAGCCAATGCTGGTCATAATTTCGTATAAAAGTCTAATGAAGGTCCATTGGTAAAGTCGACGATGCTGCAACTACCAAGATGTTTGCATGCACGTAGCTTATAACAATAAGAAAAATAGGCGTGGAAACGGGTAGTCTAGTAGGTGGTTTCCCTCCTCCCCCTTACTTTTATGTCCTAATTTGCAGTATTTCATATTTTTAATAAAAACGGTAAAAGTTGCCACAATAATTATCTACAATAGCTGTCTTTATAGTATGTTGCTATTAGTTATAGTTTTCAATGTATGTGTCGCGCAAATTAAGACGAGCAATGTTACACCGTCATACAAAATGTATGGGCGCCGAGGAAAATATCAATCTAGCAAGAGAGGCCTTAAATGTTAGAATATTGGCTATGGACAATCTGTGTTCATAAAAGAGCACCAAAAATGAGGGTTTTCGCGATTGAGATTTTCACTAGATGGCAGCACCGTGACGACAGGTCTTTTTGGCAGTAGCTGTCAAAATCCACCAATCAAAAAATATATGGTTAAACATGATTGGTGGATTGTGACAGCTAGACCTGTCGCCACGGTGCTGCCATCTAGTGAAAAACTCGATCGCGGAAACCCTCATTGGTCTTTATTAACTTGATTCCAAACCAAATTTGGATTTCCCAGTATATCCTACTTCGCTCATACGGTTCGTACTATATTTATGTGGCATAAAACATAAATTACCTTAATTTTCGCGACTCATCATTTTCATTTGAAAACTATAACGCCTTGCTATATACTTCTTTGACAATTATTGTAGATTTATTGGAGACAATTTAATGAAGAACATTTTGTTAATTGCCAGTTTTGTTGTAAATTTTACCGTTTTCATAAAAAGTGTAAAAAAACTGCAAATCGACACACAAAAGTTTCATGCTTTTTTCCGAAAGGAACCAGATTTTGTAAATTTGTTAGAGGCCAGAGCTGAACTATAAGGTCTATAAGTAGAAAAATAAAAAATAGGAATGTTTTTTCTTCTACGCGTCTTCGTTAATTTGTTTAAGCCGTAATAACCGATACACTATACCTACTCACCACGTCAAAAAGGCATTCAAAGAACATTACCACAAAATAAGGCATGTTATACTGATTGTGTGAAATAACAAACCGAGTTATACGGTCTCTAATGGGCATGCTGCTGTCACATTTCCATAAATATTCGTTTATCGGGCTCGTGATTCGAGAGGAAATGCTTCGTAGGCAAGAAACAAGGCGCGGAAAACAATAAACGCCCAGTTCTCTGCCCGCGCGAAGTGAATAGGCAAGATTAAAACGACCATCTATCGAAATTTTGCAACAGAATACTGTAGCTTTTTTTATTTGCGATTTCTTTAATGAAACTACTTATTATCACGATTTTTGTACTGTTTAATGATATTCACAGAAGTGCATTGTTAAGTTGTTATAAACATAAAACTAAACTTATTATATATTAGTATGTACTTTAAGCTTTTACATATATCTAATCAAACCGAACATATTTGGTACGGTTACAAACCTGGTACCTAAGCATGCTTATATAGTGATTGCTAGATAAAATTATTAGGTATTGATTTTTAAACAAATATACCTAAACGAATAAAAACCATTACGTACGTACTGTTTTCGCCTGGAAAATATTTATCACCTCACTAGCTCGGAAAGCCCTTTTTTATTCTTTAAAAATAGATAGCCAAACTGCATTTTACTTATTCACAAGAGTTCAAAGAATATTTGTAATTCGAACGTGTTATTAGTTACTTTTTAAAACATAATACCATATAAAGGCCATTCCAAACATGACAATGTTTGTACATCTGATTAAATTGTCTGATCAAATCAGGTGCTGTGGAAGCAAAAAAATTTATATTTAATTGTATTCAATTAAAAATACAGGCTGATTTTACATATTCCAGTTGTTTTTCTTCTACCTATGTAGTATTTTCCTAGCTTTAGTGAGGTAAAAAGATTTGTTTCACACACGGCTGCAAAGTTATTTTTATGTGTCTTCTTTATTTATATTATTTTTCTCTATTATTATTCTCTCGCTTCGCTCGTGGTTCAACCATAGAATCCATTAGCTAGCTCGTAGTTCAACCCTAGAATCCATTCGCTAGCTCGTGGTTAAAATACAACTTTGCACCCTTGTATACCAAACTAGCTCTTGCCCGCGGCTTCGCTCGCGTAAAATTCGGGGTAACACGGTTCCCCTTTGCCCCCCGGAATGCTCCATACAAACTTCCACCCCCCATTTTAGGGAAGTGGGGGGTTAGAAAGAGACAAAAAGTAGCCTATGTCACTCTCCATCCCTTCAACTATCTCCACTTAAAAAATCACGTCAATTCGTCGCCCCGTTTTGCCGTGAAAGACGGACAAACAAACAAACACACACACTTTCCCATTTATAATATTAGTATGGATAACTATAATTCCTTACCTATAGTTATACGCCAAACCGTAACGCGATTCTTTAATGGAGAAGCCGTTGACGTGGCATGTCCACACAAAATGTCGTTTTCATCAATCTTGAGTTTCTGTACTGTAATTCTCGATACTAGTTTTCGATGCCAAAAGTACTAGAATATAGGGAAAAACGATCACATTCGGTTTTGGTGTGAACGAAACCTCATCATGATTCGTATCAGGCTCATGTGTACGTTATTTACTGAATACACAAATTCTTGTTCTCTTTGTAGTCATAATAATAATAATAATAAATAATAAATACTCTTTATTGCACACCTCATACAGTTACAAGCACAAATTTTACAATTAGATAAATTTAGGTAGAGGTAACAACAGGCGGGCAGGTCATAGTTATTATTTGTTAGGTAACTATTTAGTAAGTTGGTAACTGCAGGTACTCAGTTTAGGAGGATTTGCAGTAGTCATAGGCGTTAAATAAGTGCATGATTTATTTAACACTCATTTTATGATGCTGTCCTAAATCACAGTATATTTCTCGTATAATTTAAAAGGTAGCTAGTAATTACTAACAGTTAAATCTAGACACGCGGCAGCGTGTCAAGCGAAAGAAGTCTTTAAAAGAAGAGAACTAACTGGCGATGCAGCGGCCGTGTGTTATATTACACGAACCATTTGGAGCCACTTTTGACCCTTACGAAACTCAAAATCTATTAGACACAAACATATGAAATTTGGTACATTTAACCCTCAAGGCTAACTAGAATCCCAAATTTCATGAATATAGCTCATTTGGTAATTGAGATAGAAACATCTAAAAATCGGGATTTTTCTGAGTAACTAACTGATCAAACACCAAAAACCTTACCCACTTCCAGATGACCTAGCAAGTTGAAATTTGGCATTCGGCTTGGTATTTGTGTCGTTGCGAACCTAAGATCAAGAAACAGGGCTCGATTCGAGATGCCAAACTGCGAGACGTTGCTCTCACACTTGTCTCACTAGGTGATAGAGTGATACACCTAACTGTCAAGCTGTCAGTAGGTCTCGCTAGAGCATTTTGTCTATGGCTATGGCCACCATTTTAGATATGTTGACAGGACATTGGGAATCCCATGGCAGAGAGTTTGGTGTTTTTTTTAGTAGGTGTACGTAGGTATCGAACCATGGATGTATATGAAGTGGATCTCATTCTTCGGTCACAAAGTGAGGCCGACAGAGAAGCTTATCTAAGGGGGTGTCTCGTTTTGACTAAGGAGGTAATGACGTCATCAGGCAATCAAAATCTGAATATGTGTCAAATGTGACAATTTTGTAACGAGTGCGAGTGAGGCACAGCCCCCCACTATTATGCTCTCTATCGGATCGTTTTTAGTACTTTTAAGGGTTCCGTAGCCAAAATGGCATAAACGGTACCCTTATAGTTTCGTCATGTCCGTCTGTCTGTCCGTCAGTCCGTCTGTCCGTATGTCACAGCCATTTTACTCGGAAACTATAAGACGAATAAAATAAAATTTAGACATAAGGTGTATTTTTCATGCCGCTATTTAATTATAGTCTGGCAAACCATTTTTTTCAGTAGAAAAGCGCGGCAAATTCAAAATACGTACATGTGCCAACCCTTTGTGATGAGACACCGTGTTCGTGACGAACATTTCAATTCACATTTCTTTTACATTGAATTTGTTTCTAGTGCATTTCACTCTCTCGTCTTAAGCGCGAGTGAGATAGAACTCCTGCAACGTTCTACATTGAATTTAAATTCGTTTTTATGGCATAGGTCAATTGCCTCAACCAGATTATTTGTTACAGTTGATGACAAATCAGACGAAATATATCCGTCTCCTTTTTACACACCGTGAAAGTCAGTGTTGTCATACTTTTGGTCGCTGTACATTGCTACTGCGTTCGTTGGCTGGCCAGACTAAATGTAGTTAAATTGAAGGAGAAAATATTTTTATGGGGGGCGCTCCATGTAACTAAATTACAAAAAATAATTTTCCCCCTAATATCAACATGTTGCACATCAATCGATAGGTGTTTAAAAATAACATGAGGTTTTTTTTGAACATTTCGTGATTTAGTGAATATTTTCAGAAATAATCGCCTCGAAAGTCAGAAAAATTGAGTGAACCCCCCCCCCCGTAACATTTGAACCCTAAGTCCATATAATATACTTAAAAAAATTTGAGAAGATTATCTTACTTTTCTATTACATACTTTCTACGAAAATTGTTGTGAACATTATCAGTTCAGCCATTTTTGAGTTATCTCCAAAAAACTTCTTCCATAGGTATCAGATACGACCTTCTGGTATTAGTTTGGTTCTTATTCCATTGAAGGTACGGAACCCTCTATTATGCGTGGTCCGACACGCACTTGGCCGGTTTTATGCTAGGCGCCTATGAACGACTCTTTTACTCGGTAATAATTTTCAACTGTGGCTAGGGCACCGAGTAAACAATAGTACTATGCAGAGGTCCCTCTTTGACGTTACGAATCATGTTGTCCCTTCTTCACGCATGGCAAGTTCTCTTTCTCACTTAGGCAAACGTATCGGATACTAGTTGTCAAATTCAACGACAGAAATGCACATCCTTGGTTAGGGACAAGGTTTAAGAAAAAGATCCACTTCATATAAATCCGTGATACGAACACAGATTACACCTTGTTAGCCCGCCCCACTGTAAATTTATCAAACATCTTATAAAATATATAGCCCATCTTCGAGATCATGAAAAAATAAGTCTTACTAGGTCTTAAATGGGCGCTAGTATGTCTAAATTGTTCTTGAATAAATATCATATCATATCATATGGCGTCAAGTTAAATATACAAGAAAATAACGTTAATTAATCAATGGTTTTACTGCTCCAAATTTGTACTCACGGTAAAGTCTACTTAAAATAACCTACATACCAAATTCCGGTGGGAGGTGGGAGCATACAATAGGCATGGTGAATTTTTTTCATATATGGTATCAATCGATTCGTTTTGTTGTGAGGATCAAATGTCTATATGGGGCCGTGTCGTCAAATGGTTGCAACGGAAGACCAGTGCTGGCCCTGCCGGCATTTAACGCTGAATTGTGACGATTTCGTGGCAATTAATGTTTCGGGTTGTAAATGTTATTGTTTATTATGTTTTTTGTTATTGTCATGAATAAATCTTTCATTCAATCATTCATTCATGTTTCTAAAAGAATGCTTTAAATGTTCATCCCTATATTTTTTAATTAAAAAAAATGGTATTCAATATTTATATGACGTTCTAAATAAAACAATTTTTTTTAACGTCCTAGAATGCAATTTTTTTTATGGAAGTTACAAAAACTATTTAAAACGGGGTATTTACCATGGGTATTTGTTTTGTCGAGGTTCCGATATATATTATATGTATCGACATGTTAGAAACTAACAAACGAGGATGGTGGCAGCATTTCTCCGCTGTATCGCAAAACTTATGAGTTGAGCGAGGAAGCTGCCAGCTCTTTGGTCACTAATTGAGTCGACGAGCCTCTTTTTGCGTTCTTTAAAAAGTTACTGAGCACTGGGTCCCCACGCGCCAAGGGTCTCGACTACGAAAGGTATAAAAATGTTTTATGGGTCTTCAGTTTTTCAGCTTCTTTGGCCACCGCACCTGCTTGTTTATTGGTTCCGGTGATGTGAGAAGCCGCCAGTGTGTCTACGCATATAGCATCCCACAGGCACGCATGTGGCATTTACTTAAGTACCGCAAGAACACCTGTGTGGAGCACAAACACGGACTCAAAGCCGGAATCAGATTTCAATCAATCAGGTGCCGGTCCAGATACTATACGGTTTAAGACATTTATTTCTCAAAAAGATTTACATAAATCAGTTACTGAGAAAACAATATTAATCTTAAAGCTAAATGGGAGAGGGTAGAATGCAAAAACTGGTGGAAGAGTTAAGAACAAAGGCGCTCGGTAACACCAAGCGCAATGCAACAATGTAATGTTGTGCATAGGGACCAGTTAAACCGAACTACCCGGTGCGTTCACTGGTTAACTTACATATGATTTGTGTGTATTCGTTAAGTGCATATTTTGTGGAAAAGCCTTTGAAGACGTTTTTATTTTAGTTTTTAACTTTTTTATGTTACACATTTTTGTACATTTATATATTTTTTCTTTTTCTTTTTTTTAAAGTATTTTAATTATTTAATGTTATTATTATTTGACTTATTTCTATCCAGTAATAATGTCAATATTTCTGTACCCATCATTTTCTATGTATATGAATGAAGGATGAGCAAGATGAGTAGAGAAATAATGTCATTATTACTGACAGTGTCTGGAAAAGCTGTCCACCCGTCACCAAACCTCCTGTTTGGTGACGGGTAAGCCGGTAGCCAGCGCTGCGGCTTAGGAGTGAGTGACTCAGAAGAAATTTGGCACAATACGTCGTCCCAGCTCCAATGGCAATTTGGATGGGTAAAAACATCCTAACCCGCCAACCACTTCAACAAGCTTTTTTGGCCTCCTCTAAGCCCACAGTTCCATGGTTTGGGGGTGGGGGTCCTGTAAGATTTTAGTGACTTTACCTACGAGGCTGGCTGAGCTGTAGACGGAGGAGTGTCTTACAGTTGATGTTATGAAGCCGACTATTTCTTAAAATGGTCTTAAATCCTTATGCGCCCACCGGTATGGTCTTAAATTTGGTACTTTCTTACTAAACGGGACTTATAGCTTCTGTAAAAATTTCGAGCAGTAAGCTCAAAAATAAATTAAGGCTCAACAAATTGCGATTTCAACTGGTCTTAAAACCTTATACGTCCACCGTAATGGCCTTAAATTTGGTAAGTATGTAGATTTTGTGGGTGGTTAAGTAAGTGGGCTTCGCCGTGTGTCAAAATTTAAGCGTAACGATAAATTAACGTATTTTTTTTGTATTTTCAACTTGACGCCACACATACTAGCGCCCATTTACGACCTTTAAGACTTATGTTTTCAATATCTCCGTGATGGGCTCTACAACGCTGTCAACGCTATATGGAAGCCGACCGGTAATTTTAGATTTTTGATAAATTTACAGTATAGCCGGCACCAGTATCTATAATGTTTAAGTAGTGAAGCATCAGATGTCAAACAATCCTTTAAGGCACTGACTACCAGGCTACCGATAGTAATGATGGAGGCGACCTCTAGTAATTGCCCCCACGAAACTTTTGCGCGAAGTTGATTTCTGACTATTCAAACTAGGTAAGATGCCTACTAGAAGTAATTATAAAATTGATATGATTTTAAGAAATTTTCACTGAGAGAACATTAATATTTATAATTTTTATGATTTTTAATTGTAGGTATTTATTAAAAATATATAACTGTTAAAATATAATATGATTGGCATTACCTATTTAACCTAAAATTCAATTAACATGCCATAAAAGAAATGTCGATATCTGGCCGAGGATCGAATGGATAAACATCAAAAAGTGCGATGAGTTGTAGGTGTTCTTCCACCCTGCTGTTGGGAATATCTCTACTACTGTAGACAGCAGCAGCAGGGTACAGTCACCAGCATAAATATATGACTGTGGGCAGCGCTGTAAAAATATATGATTCTCCATTGAGGGCAAAAGTATATGACGACACTTCCACGGTAAAAATATGTGATGGTTTCTGGCCGGCATAAACATCGCTTTGCATCGATCAGCATAAATATCGGATCCGTCCACTTAAAAATATCTGATTACCTATCAAAAGCAAAATTATGTGACTACTGCCACCGGCATAAATATCTAACCTCTATGAAAGCTTTAACATCGGATGACAGGTCGACCGCATAAATATCTGACATAATAACAAAATCAAAATTATGTCATCAATATACAAAACCAATCCTTATCTAGCTGGTATAAAGCAGTAAATGGTATATGATGGTATGGTTGATATTCATCATGACGTTTAATAGATGTGATAAACCTTCTTATGACTATCCTAAACTATCATTAAAAAGTAAAAATATTACGTCAATATGGCATGTCACATTAGAAATAAACAAGTTAAATTATTATTTTGCATGGATTGCAACTCGTAATAATTATATTAATTCAATTCCATGTATAGCGCGTCTTATCAAATCTACGAGCAATTGAAGCATAGGATTATTTAAATATACGAAAAAATAGACCGGAGCGGTCTATTTTTTCGTATATTTCAATATACAATAATTAATCCATTGAGAGTTTATGTGAGTTGTTTCTTGTTTACTTACATGATACCTACGTAATCAATAGGTTCTACCGACTTAATAATGCATATGTAATTTAATATTGTTTTTAGATAAATGCCGTGAAATCATGGATTACTTGGTTTGCAAGTGGAAGATGCAAAATCGACCATCCTAAAAATGTAGGCCGTATTTTTGAAAATACAGCTTAAGACTTATTCAGTATATAACCTGAAGGGCCCAGAATGGTCGAATTTATAATACTGAAGATAAATAGTGCAAAATAAAATTATTGAATATTGACCTTGTTTTATTGCATGTTGCAAGGCACCTGTCCGACAAGTGACATGGAGGCAACAGGAGAGCAATGAGCCAATCAGGGTTGGGCAAAAATTTGTGTATTGAAACTAAAGTTAAAAATTAGAACGTTAATCTTTATCATATAAACATGATTACGATTTCAATCATGAGCTTTCCAATCAGATTGAGCACCGACATGAGTAAATCATGACGATTTTCAGTTTCTATCATGATTACTTAACTGAAGTTATATTAGTAAGACAGATGCTTAGTTAAACTAACGATTTAGTTGTTTTAATGGTGTTATAAACAGGATTAGATTTTGCATAGCTACTAGCTCCATTATTTTTTCCCTGACGGAACAGAGGCGGCACGAGTAAGGTCAGTGTCAATAGAAAAGTAAAATAAGGTAAACAAATATGTCTGAATTTGTATGCAAGAAAGGCATTTGGCAATATTAAAGAAATCTGTTTGCACTAAAATAGGTAAATAATAAGTTCAATGAAGGTAAATGTGTTTGGTTACATTATTTTACTTTTCTATTAACACCGACCTATATACATTTAGGATAAATGGCTATTTGTGACAATGTTTTGGTAAAGGTATCACTTGGTGGTTGGCGCTTACGTCATAAAATGTATTATACAAATTCAATATTGTATTCGAGCAAAAAAAACGTATGTGCCAGCTGCCAAATGTTACCTTTACCAAAATACCGACACATTTGTTTGTAAATTTTTTGGTATGTGTACAAATTAATGCTCCCATTAAACTTTGAAACGGCCCGTTCGATTTCATTGCAGTTTTTGGTTACGGTTAAGGTAACTATCACACTGCTGCGGTTTCCGCATGCGGCGACGACGTTCGAGTGAGATAGCGCTTTGCATATGTATTGTGCTGTTTCCTTGACGGGTGGCTGATATATGTGTCAAAACGTTTAGTTTAAAAGCTAATATCGAGTAATATGGCTGTGATATGCAGATTAACGGACAGATGGGCGAGCGGGTCGCATACGGCGTATATTCAAGAAATCTCAATCAACGGTCTAATATATGTGCCGCTACTTAGTTGTGTAGAGTGCCCCCCTTAAAATATGTTTAAGGGGGGCACTCCATACATTCAACTAAATGTTAAAAGGATTTTTTGAGTTTGACCTTGCATAACTTCAGGCCCAGACACGAGATTTTCCGAGATTTTAGAGATAACGTTAAAAACATCATAATGAAAGTATATAAGAGTTTCCACCGTATTATCTCTGATTCCGAGGGTTACCTTAATATGCTTAGGCTAATTTGAATTCTATTTTTATTCCCGATATAAAAAAAGGAGTTCGGTTCTACAATATCTACCCATTCTATCTGGTTTTGGACGAAAGTAATAATTTAATTTGGTAGATTATGTCGTAAATTCTCAATCTATCAAAATTTGTATTAAAATTAAATCAAAATTGATGATAATGTAAATGATAAAGTCAGATTAGGGCAGATTGAGCGGTCGTTTTAGTAACTGCAATAAAAACTAGAATTTATCGAGAATACTGATGTTTACCTCAATATCTGATCATATCTATATCGTAGAGTAGTTGCGTAAAATTATTTATTTACAAAAAAAAAACGACGAAGCCATTTTCAACCTCATATATATATATAGTCCACAATAGAGCATTCACTATTAACTGTTCATTGGTTTCAATTTGAAAGAAGTAGATAAATAAAAAATAAATAAATAAAGCAGTTATATAAGACTAATAAAATCCTTCCACACTTTTCGTTACCTATATTATGATTTAGTTGCTATTAGATAGGTCTATTTTGCAGAAACCTTTTTAGCTTGACAGGATTTTTACAAACCACTTTTTTTAATTAAATTACTCGCTATGCAAAATGTATAATAACGAAAATTTCTACAATTCAGAATAAAGGCCTTATATACTTGTAATAATGTAAATCAACTTAAAAATATTCCATTCATATTAAACGAATCATGATTGACTTTAGTAGATTAGCATTACTTTAGTTTAAATCAGCACCCGTCGTTAATGCTATATTCTTGGCGAAATTACTTGATTGTTTTGTGTTATGATTTAATAAAGGGTCGGCAACGCGCATGTGACTCCTGTGGAGTTACAGGCGTCCATAGGTTACGGTAGCTGCTTTCCATCAGGCAGGCCGTATGCTTGTTTGCCACCGTCGTAGTATAAAAAAAAAAAAAATCAGCGATGATTTAATAATGAGAATTTTTCATCAAATCACCGACTTCAATTACGAGTGCCCAACGCTGGAGCTCCTAGTGAGTATTATATTCTTTGCTCTGGAGCCAATGAACTTTGGCATCATACACGAATCGTAAAAATAAACCATTTTTAGCTACCATAGACAAATTTAAGCATTTACCTCTGATTTTGTCTACGAATTGATGTATTCAGAACTGAATTTAGATCAAGTGTGTGGAGTGCCGAATACGGTTAACGGGGATCCAGACGTCAAGTTGGTGCCATTACGCGGTGAGTATAGACCCCTTTAGCTCAGTCACTCGCCGGATTTCAAATGGGCGAATCTGCCTCTGCCGGT
Organism: Pammene aurita; assembly: GCA_947086415.1. Classification (NCBI taxonomy): domain Eukaryota; kingdom Metazoa; phylum Arthropoda; class Insecta; order Lepidoptera; family Tortricidae; genus Pammene; species Pammene aurita. Next base: position 20,903,137 of record OX352290.1, read on the forward strand.
GTAGGACTACATTTACGAATGGATGTGCGAAACTGTGAATATTTTATGACATTCATGCTTTTTCGATTAGAAATCTATTATACTCTCGTTTGCAATATTTCACTTACCTCCCGGTGGTGAGTCTTCCCTAGGGAGTTATGGACTTTATACTAATTTAGTAATAAATTTATGATTTATTTAGATATTTTTTGAAAAAAATTTTTTCACAAGAGTGATGAATAATTCGTAAGAATATTGCAAACTTGAGTAACAAGGACCGTGAATAAAACAAAAATTAACCTGGTATTGTAGTGACTAGTTAGATATTATTATGTGTCGCCGGCAAATTATATTATAAAAATAATACCAGTAAATGTTCAAAGTAATGTATTAAATAAACAGTACTGCTTCTTTAAATTAACAATTTATTTGCCCTATATACGTAAATCAACCGTTAACAGTGTTGGTGCGATTTTTTTCTTTAATTTAATAAAATAAAATATCGCTTCTCGCAGATTGACGACAGTCGCACCGAGTCCTAACTGTATGAATAAATCGTAAATATTGTAATAAAGCTTTTAATGCAATGAAACATATGAATTTGAATGTGTCAAATTCGTGATAGAAAATGTGAGATAGACATATGCAATGACAGTTCAATGACAAGTCTGCACTCTTTTCGTGAGTTGTCAAATAGCTTTTTACAATTAAGACCTCTATGCCAGCCAAATATGGTTTGGTTTTGTATGTTGATGACATAATTTTGATTTTGTTATTATGTCAGATATTTATGCGGTCGACCTGTCATCCGATGTTAAAGCTTTCACAGTGGTTAGATATTTATGCCGATGGCAGTAGTCACATAATTCTGATTTAGATGGGTAATCAGATATTTTTAAGCGGCCGGATCCTATATTTATGCTGATCGATGCAAAACGATGTTTATGCCGGCCACAAAGCATCACATATTTTTACCATGGAAGTGTCGTCATATACTTTTGCCCTCAATGGAGAATCAGATATTTTTGCAGGGCTGCCCATAGTCATATATTTATGCTGGTGACTGTACTCCCTGCATTCACTGTGCTCTGCATTATTTTGTGTAATTTGGATGCTATGTTAGAGTAGATGTCCTCAGATTAAGCAAGCCACTAGCAATAAATCTCCTACAACGCCTTGACTGTATGCGGCTGTATAGTCATTCCCTATGTACATGTGCATGTGGGATACTACATGCGAAGACACACTGGCGGCTTCTCACCTCACCGGATCCAATAAACATACAGATGCGGTGGCGAAAGCAGCTGAAAAACTGAACACCCTTAAAAAAATCGATGTTTAAAGAAACAAGTATGTATAATTTAAAGTGCCATGTGTAACCACAACAATTCATTATATAAGAAATATAATATGATATAATATTGGAATATAACTTACACGTAAGTCAGTCAGATACACAATTACATTTACTTGCAGTAAACGTCAACTTCTTTTTTGAAATGAAGACCCATTGGTTTTCATATCCCGAGTCTCCTAAATAGTAATTCAAAACTTGGGTCTTGTTAGTGGCAATTAGTTATAATCATGAAGATTATGACTAGTACTACTGTGCACTGTATTTATTTACCTGATATGTTTACATTTCCATAACATCCTCAACTCTCAGGATTAGGAATACCTTTGTAATATAAGAGTCTTACATTAGATTAGAATCTATGAAGAATATGTGTAAAATTGTTTGAAGGGTCTAAAACCTTAGTTAAGTTAGGAGGCAGTAGTAGGAGCCAAGTTTGAACCCGCGATCCTTAGAGCGTAAGTCGGGCGTCTGGCCGCCAGGCTACCAGAGTTTGTTTTGATAATTACTATACTGTTGCTCCATTTTTCTACTATGTTTATCTGCGTGAAATATCAAATGTCAAACAATCCTTTAAGGCACTGACTTCCAGGCTACCGATAGAAATAACGGCCTCCTAGCCCAGTCGGTAGTGACCCTGCCTACGAAGCAGGAGGTCCCGGGTTCGAATCCTGGTCAGGGAATTTGTTTGTGTGTTTATCACAGATATTTGTTCCTGAGTTATATTTATCCATATTTATCTAATATATATATATACTCGTCGTCTAGTACCCATAACACAAGCTTTACTGAGCTTACTGTGGGCCTAGTTCGATTTGTGTATGATTGTCCTATAATATTCATTTATTTCTCGAATTTAATTTCTTTTCTGATGTTTTTGAAACGCCTCAAACTTTCCATAGACGTTGACGTAACAAAGACTGCAGCACTATAAGTAAGTATTAAAACAGACCAAAACATTGCAAAATTAAATAATTATATTATTAGTAGTTAGGTTTTCTTATTAAAATTATTTTCTTGTATATGAATGCTTTTTCACCACATCAGCACCACCGCCTATCTTGATTTTTTTAAAGCGTCAGTAAAATTGTTTTTTTTTTTTCACAAGGGAGAACAGTAATTACTTTACGTTATAGAACGATGATTTTGAACCATAAATATTTGGCAGAATTAATTAGTTTTGTTTGATGTATTTACCTAAGCTTGTATTTTTTTGCCGTGGCGTGGTGAAAAATGTTGTAATACTCTCGGCAGCAGTTTGTTTGCTTCTAGTGCCCCCCGCAACGCTCAAGATACCACTTTTTTAACCATACACTCGTTATAATTTTGTAATCTTTCACTTTTTCGGGTCTCGATATAAACACGTGAGATAGATATCAAGGTTGTATTCTTGATATTATAATTTATTTACACTTAACCTTTTCTACATAATATTGGATCTACGTGGTCGGTTTACAAGTCAATGTATTGTTTTATTTCTTGTCACAAAAAACATTTATTGGTTACAAGAAATCTTAAAATCATTCATACCAGTCATTTTCATACAATATGTAATATTTGTCACATATCTTTTATCCAAAGCACAGGTTTCGTCATAGTTGCTACACCCAAAAAACCATCGTCAAATCTAAAAAATTGCTTGTAAGCCGTCTATGTAGACTACCCTAGTTCTAGCCTAGTATTTTAGCACGAAAATACACGTATGATTTACACACATACTCACACACGTATTTAGTTTCAGAAGACATTCAGAGATGTCGCTTTCAAATGAGTTTTCATAAAATGCTTCAAGGCTCTCTTTACCTACTAGAGGTAAATAAATGCCTTACGTGGGATTCCCATAATTTACTGACGTCAACGTCAAAAGAATAAGATGGCGCCCATGCCGATAGAGAAATTCCTCTAGCGAGACCTGTTGATTTTGACGTAGGTGGTTAGGTGAATCGACTGTCACAAAAGTGTGATATCATAGTTGTCTCGCATGCGACTGTCAGTTATGCCATGTCGAATAGACTCCCAGAGTTATTTTATGATTACGACTCTATCTTAACGAAGATTTGTCGATTAGAAGAATAATCTATATATGTGTGTAGATTTAAGAGTATGTGCATATATTGGTATTTGTATAGTTTATGTAGTAGTATGTATCGAAGTATATTGAAATACAAATAAGTTTTAGGATAAATCAGCAAGTTTTCTCATACAGCACCCACTTTAGCGAATTTCTGTTTGGCCCTATGGTTGACTGGTAGAGAATGCCTCGAGGCATTAAGGCCGCCATTTGTACTTATTTTTGTTGTGCAATAAAGTTTAAATAAAGAAATATATATACTTATTATATATTTAATATAGCATTTATGTGGAAACTAGCCAACTTAATTAAATTACATTAATTACATCTTAAGTGAAATAATTACATTGTGTAATTGTAGGATCTGCATGTTCTTATAACTGGTATTTTAGGATTTTCTACACAAAACTTGGCACCCATAGATATATCAATTATTTTGTAGGCGGAGAACTTGGCTCTAATTGCACATATATGTTTTTGATAGGATACTTAAGTACATTCCGAAGACCTTTTAACAAACCTAATTAAAATTGCGTGAGAACCTACATATATAAACATTTTGTTTATTAGCTAAATTATTTATTTATTTATATATTGTTAACGTCATTCAGTAGTCGCGGCACGTGTCTAACATAGCGGATGTTCCAGATATTATGACAAAGGTACGGGTACTGCTGACATGAAAAATATGCGCAAAAAGTATAGGTACCTTTATCGATGTGTTAGGCGGCTATCACACTGCTCCGGTGTCCGTATGCGGCGCCGGTGCGCGAGCGAGACAACTCTCTGCATGTGTGTAGCGCTGTCTCATTCACCGGAGCGGGACGCGGCGCCAGTGCGTATTTCTCTGTATTTTATACTTGAGAAATTATTTTCAGGCACAAAATATTTGTTTTTATACATAATTACGCGTAGGGGTGTCTCTCTGATATTTTTAACCATTTAGTATTAATAATTAATGGCTACATCGTTTAAAAATACATTAAAATTCTTTTGTACTTAGAGTCTCTGAGCTAAGCCACTGACAGACATATAAAGGAACATAGCGAAAGTACAAGTGGCTCGTTAAATAAATATATATTGATATATTCAAGAATCTTACGTCTGTAGACGTCTAATCATCCATTAAAGGGGATCGCTTCTTAGGTAACATGATCCTTGTGAGGGTCAACAACATGTGTGTCTTTGTTGTCAAACCATCTTATTGTCTAAGAAACTCCCTAGTATAATTAACTACAAGTCATATTGCTTCATCGGATATAAGAAAAGGATTACATAATAAAAGGTTGGATGGATAGTGAAATGTAATACACCTACAATATTTATGATTTTGGCCTGTAACAAACCAATTTTAAAGAACAAATAACTGACTTGACTCAAGCGACCGTTCCAAGAGAAAACTCCCGAGCTACTGTAACAAAAACACAAATCACTAGGTAACTCTGCCTATAATAATTAAAGATTTTCCCTCGATTTCTCCAGCACTCCATCATCAGATCCTAGCCTAATGAAGGTCTAGCTTAACATAGTGATCCTCGGAGGTCACGTGATGTTTTTCACACAAGTTTTAGAGGTCCCTTGCCGTTGTAGTTGTCGTTATAATTGTCCTACTGAAAGCTTTTTTTTGTTTCATTTGACGTCTGTCTTTGTAATATAGAGAAATAAGGACCACTTTAGGGAAGTGAACATGAGGTTAAAAGTTTTTAGCAACCTCTATGTGATCGAAGTCACGTTTGAAGTTTAATTAAATACGCATACAAAGGTAGTCTGTAGTCAAATCTAACTGCTAAGATTAACAACTTCTGGCATCATACCAACTTGCCTTGCTTTCAAATCATCAGTCCTAATATCTGCAGAAAATTAAGTTCGATCAACTTTATTCAAAAGGTAACTTCCCTGAAATTGATTGAAGTTATTCGCAACGCAACGTCAAAAGTTTGCAATCAAAACTCGACTTCAGTTTGAAGCTTGTCTACATTTATAAAGTAATTTAACTTCATGTTTTAGGATCAGAGCTGCTGAAGTAGAGGGTAAACGAATAGCCGGATAATTATGAGAAATCTATGTGTGTGTCTAAAAAAACAATTATAATGTGTGATTGTGTGCGTGTGTAGCTTCTACCACGACGTAGCAAGTCGATACCTATTTGTTTATGTCGATACCTGTTTACCTATGTGTATTTGTTGTTATAATGTATTTTTACTTACTACGCAAAACATATTTCACAGTTTGCTTTTTTTAATGTAATAATATCTATTGTCCAATGTAATAATATATATAGGTAGTCAGTAAGGCTTGCAATTATCCAGATATTATCCGGATAACACGAATATTTCGAATAATTTCCATACAAATTACTATTCGAAATATTCGGATTGCAAGCCCTAGTAGTCAGATAACTACCCACGTAGTATTAAATACAGAAAAAATAACAAAAAAACTAACAAGCAACCGAAATAACCTACCAACAAACGGAATAAACACAAATACTTTGAACTTTTTGTGATGATAAATGAGCGGAGGACGAAACAAGATCCTTTTCACGGCCTTTGCTGTTCATGGCGTAAATAATGAAAAAACAGTACGTGGCCTGAATACCCCGAGAAATAACCACTTATTTTAAATACCTAAAAGGAAGCTTCATTTCTGAGACGTGGCTATAGTTTCTGTCGTAAATATTCCGGAGATGTTGCTAGCTCTAGACTCAAAAGAATACTACTTAATTAATATTATTTATTCGTTTAAATAGTAAAGTTATTAATCCTGTTATTAATGAGATAACGACAGAAGCAAAATATATGTTTGATTCCTAATATTCAATAGCAATTACGTGCCTGATGTAGGTTTAATAGCTTCTCAACTATTAGACCACCCCTCACAGTGAATATACAGGGTGAAATTTAATTCACTGGCCAAATTGAAACACCCGAAAGAACTCGAAAAAATATTAAACACGTGTTTTTTCTTTTAATACCGCTCAGTACATTTTTTTCGAAATAAATCATTCACAAGTTGTCCTAAAAACCTCGTACGTTATGGTGAACCGTCAACTACCCACTACACCCGCTTCTCTCTTATCAGTTAAGGTCATTGACACCCCGCCCCTCCCGCTGTTTGCAATCGCGTCACCAATTATGAACCCTATTGCAGCGAGATAAGACGCTTACCTACCATCATCATCATCATATCAGCCGAAAGACGTCCACTTCTGGACATAGGCCTCCCCCAAAGAGTACCACAATGACCGGTCCTGCGCCACCCGCATCCAGCGGACTCCCGCGACCTTCACCAGGTCATCAGTCCACCTTGCGGGGGGTCTACCCACGCTGCGCCTTCCGGTTCGTGGTCGCCACTCGAGAACCTTTCCGCCCCTACGGCCATCGGTTCTACGAGCAATGTGCCCCGCCCACTGCCACTTTAGTTTAGCGATTCGGAGGGCTATATCGGTTACTTTGGTTCTGCTGCTGATGGCCTCATTTCTGATGCGATCACGCAGAGAGACTCCAACCATAGCCCTCTCCATTGCCCTTTGGGTGACTTCTTTCTTATGAGGCCCATTGTAAGCGACCACGTTTTACCAGTACCATACCAGTGCAGTACCATATGTCATCACTGGCAACACACACTGGTCAAAGACTTTCGTCTTGAGACACTGCGGAATATTGGACAAAAAGATGTGACGTAGCTTCCCGAACGCTGCCCAACCGAGTCGAATTCGTCGATTGACCTCTTTCTCGAAGTTGGATCTACCTAACTGGACAGTATGTCCTAAGTATATATAATCGTTCACAACTTCGAGTGTAAAGTCTCCGATTGTAACGGGAGTTGGTGCTACATGGGTATTTGACATGATCTTCGTCTTATCCATGTTCATCTTTAGACCAACTCGCTCGGAGGCTTTACTGAGGTCATCGAGCATCGTACTCAAATCCTCCATGGTCTCAGCCAAGCCTACTATATCGTCAGCAAACCGGAGGTGAGTGATGTACTCGCCGTTTATGTTGATGCCTAGCCTTCTCCAGTCCAGAGTCTTGAAAACATCCTCCAGTGCAGCGGTAAATAGTTTAGGAGAAATAACATCTCCTTGCCTGACTCCCCGCTGCAACGGAATAGGCTTCGAGTTCTGGTCCTGGAGTCGGACTGACATAGTGGCGTTCTCGTACAAACACTTCAGCACTTCGATATAGCCTTGCCTGACTCCCCGCTGCAACGGAATAGGCTTCGAGTTCTGGTCCTGGAGTCGGACTGACATAGTGGCGTTCTCGTACAAACACTTCAGCACTTCGATATAGCGATAGTCCACTTGGCACCTCTGGAGAGATTGTAGTGCAGCCCAGGTTTCGATCGAGTCGAAGGCTTTCTCGTAGTCCACGAACGCTAAGCAGAGGGGCAGGTTATACTCCTCAGTCTTCTGTATAACCTGACGGAGCGTATGGATGTGGTCTACGGTACTAAAGCCTCTTCGGAAACCGGCTTGTTCGGGAGGCTGGAAGTCATCTAGCCTGCGTGCGAGACGGTTCGTAATGACTCTTGAAAACAGCTTTGGCTCAGAAGTGAAATGGGTCGGTAGTTCTTCAGTAACGCGTTATCACCCTTTTTGAAGAACAATACCACCACACCTCTGTTCCATGTCTTAGGCGTTCTCCCTTCTAGTAAAACGGAGTCGAAAAACTTCTGAAGGGCCATGAGGACCGGTTTACCACCCGCCTTCAGAAGTTCGGCTGTAATTCCGTCTTCACCAGGTGCCTTATTGTTTTTGAGCTGTTTAAGAGCCATTCTAATCTCGTACAGGCTGATGTCCGGGATGTCTTCGGTATAATATCGGGTCAGTCTAGCTCTAGGGTCTTCCGTCAGATCAACTTCAGGTCTGCTAGTTGATGTGTATAGCTGTCCATAAAAGTCCTCTATCTCCCCCAGAAGCTCGGGTCTGGATGAAACGATTCTACCATCCTCAGTTTTTAATTTGGCGAGCTGGCTCTGCCCAATAGACAAATCTCTTGCGAAAACTTTAGAGCCCTTATTCTGCTCAATGGCCTCTTCAATACGATTTGTATTAAATTGGCGCAAATCACGGGTAAGGGACTTAGAGATCCGTTTATTGAGCTGCCGGTATAATGACGCATCTGCTGAGGATTGCAGAACCATTTCTCTCCTTTCCTCGATGAGTTTCTGAATGGAGTCAGAGAGCCTTTTGGTTCTGTTGCTCCGCTGGGCCTTAAAAAACTTAGACCCAGTACTATGGACAGCTTCCACCCGTCGTTGAATTCGTCCACATCGCCGCCTAGACAATCGAAACGGTTTTGGAGTTCCAGCTGGAAGCTCTCAGGGTTTTGGATTTGAAGTGCTGCTGGACGGAGCGTAGACTTCATCAGTCGAGAGCGCTCTAGCGCACCAGACGGTGATCACTTCCGGTTTTAACCGTATTGATCACCGAGACATCATTGAATATATGCTTCTTCGTCGACATGAATCAATCTCGTTTTTAGTTGCACCGTCGGGACTCATCCAGGTCCACTTCCTGTGCTCACGTTTCTTGAAGAAGGAGTTCATCATGTAGAGTCCCTCCTTCTCCAAGAAGCCAGCCAGTAGTTGGCCCCGGTGGTTCCGACTTCCAAATCCAAATTGCCCCACTCTCAGCTCTTCACCATTTCTCTTGCCCAGTTTCGCGTTGAAGTCCCCCATAACAACGGTGAAGTAGGTTTTGGAGCTATGCATGGCCTTCGATATATCCTCATACATAGCCTCCACCTCGTCATCGGAGTGTGCCGAAGTCGGCGCATACACCTGTATGACCTTCAACGAGTACCTCTTGGATACTCTGAGTATAAGGTACGCCATCCTAGTCGACACACTCTCGATCTTCACCACGTTGTTCACGAGGGACTTATGGACGATGAACCCGACACCTCCCTGGGACTGTTGGTCGCCCTCCCGGAAATAAAGCAAGTTGCCGGACTTTAGGATTATCGTTTCCTCCCCCTCTCTTCGGACTTCAGATAACCCTATGACATACCATCGCAACTTGCTCAATCCTTCCTCCAGTTCCACTATCTTTTCGTCGGTCCGCAGTGTACGCGTGTTATATGTTGCCAGGGCCAGAAGTCGTCGGTGGTGGTAGCCGGATCTTTGCCGGAGATTCTTAGCACCCCTGACCCCGCTAGTATCCTGGCCGCTACCATAACCAGGGCACCGGGGATCGCCGGACACTCGGGGCCGTGGTTTTTGTGTTCTATCCATGGGGGGGTGAATGCCGTAATCGCCACGCTTGGCATGCGGGTTGGCGATCGCAGTATCTCCACCGCACTCCGAGGATGCTGCTGCCCATCCCCCGGTGGTATTGGCCGTAGTTTTAGGACATACTCCGGCTCCACATACTCCGGGTCCTACCTACATACGTTGCTAATTTTTCCTTCATACTTTAACGGGCTTAGGACCGTCAAAATGCAAAGGCAACCCATTTTTAATCTAAAATGTTATTTCTGACTAATGATTATTAACAAAACGTCCGTGGCTTAAAAACAATGAGTAAAAACTAGGTCGGGAATCTTTGCATTCAGGCGTATTTAAAAAATTTATTTGATATCAACGTACATTTGATTAAAAATCGACGCAATTAAACTATTTACATAATCACCCTCGGTACTTACTGAAGCAAGTAATTGCACTTTAGTTGTACTGCAATAAATGTTCGAACTGTAATCCGTGCTGCTCCAAACAAAGTGCGGCACGTAAACACTCACCACTTAATAAATAACACCGTACCATTTCGTATTCCCGGTTCGAAAACATTTTTTTAAACCTTAGTACGCGCGCGATTATTCTTTTAAGGTTGGCGAGTGACGAGTGACTAATCATTTATGCTTACCGTGATGTGTACCGCTAGCGCGGAATGGTTTGGACTACTCTCGTTTAAAAAATTGATAAACCTGCCTACCATCACCAACACTAACTGGGTGGACCCTATTGCAACGATATAAGGTTTAGTGAAGGTCAGATAAGGGTTTTGCTGATGTTGTTGTTAAAACCTACTATTAGGTTTGTTTACATTTGTGGTTTGATTACCACGGTCATTTGTGGTGACCACGACTCGTGGAAAATATTTAAAAATTGAAAAATGAAAATTAAAAAAATGTACTCCTTTTTTCGCTAAATAGATTCCTTAAGTGTAACCTAGTGCCGGGAATGAATATGGCCAGTGATTTAAATTTCACCCTGTATAAGCAGGCGCAGCGAAGCTTGCATCTAAATTTCACTATTGGTCCCGTCCCACTGGCAATATTTTGAGGGTTAAGTTTCGAAAATTCTAAAGTCACTTATTATTGAAGTTGGAAATACAGTGTGTACATGAGAATATTTCAGTGCGTTTTGTGTCATATTCAATTGGTGCTTTTTTTGTAATTCAATAATTTGAGGTTAACTTTTTTAGCTCGCCATAACTTGAGTAAAAGAATATTAGAGTTGCAAAATATAACTGTTTTGTATTTAGAACAGTTGTATTGTTGCACAAAACCAGTTTGTGTCATTTATGTCGAGTGCAATTTGATATAGTATGACAACGCTAAAAAACTTCGTATAAAAAATTAGAGTTAATAAAATAAGGAATAATCACCTTAAAATACGTCAATAAAATCAATATGTGTCAAATTAAGCAATGAAAATTTAAGTTTCTTGGTAAATTCGTTTTTTTTAGGCTGTGATCGTTTCAATAAATTATTAAAGTCACCAGAGTTCACATTATAATAATCACAAAGGGATTTTAAAGTAGATATTTCAATTTGTGTCACTTTCATCAATGATATTTCGACAAAAATTAAACAGAAACAATAATTGCGTTCAGACTAAGTCCTAACTATAGCGCGTGCCCTTCATGGCAAGCCTGTTCGGCGTGCGTCTGTAGTGACCACTAGAAGTAGACCCCCGGCTCGCTTCTTAACAAGTTAAACCATGGGTCAACCAGGCGCTGGAATCTTAGCAGTTACGATGTAGGTACTTGCTCACGGAGGCGCGCGCGGGGTGATCTAGCTGACATACTCGACAAAGGAACTGAGCGGTGGAGCGGGGCGCGGGTAGCCGCGGAGTGGGGCAATGAACTCATGCTTGTCTCGCCCCGACGTACCTTTTAAGCGGTAGCTTACTGTTTGTTTGTGTTTTGACTAGACTGTTGAGTACATTTTCGAAGATTTCAAGCATCGTGAAGTATGGGTAGAAAACGCAACGTATATTTTTTGTTTTAGTTTCGTTTTATTTTTGTCTTACTTTTGTTTTATTTTTGTTAATATTTTGTTTTTATTTTGTTTTCATGTTGTTTTTATTCTGTTTTTATTTTGTTTTATTTTATTCTTTTTTTTATACCATGATGGTGGCAAACAAGCATACGGCCTGCCAGATAGTAAGCCGTAGCCTATGGATGCCTACAACTCCAGAGGTGTCACATGCGCTTTGCCGACCCTTTACAAAAAGGAGGAGAATATCTCGACCATTTTTGATTTTAGAGAAAAGTTTTTCAAATAAAACACGCTTATTTTAGCGTTTTCTATAAGGGAAAATCATAAAAAGTACATGTTATAATGACGTCTAGGGCATGCAATACCGGTATTGCTTGTATGGGCTAATACCGGAATTCTGGGATTGCCCATACAAGCAATACCGGTATTGCATGCCCTAATGACGTCCCGTCGATGGTTTTTTTTTTTCGAAAACCAAATTATACAGGGTGACTGGTAATTCGACCTATTCCTTGAAAGGGGTTACTCTAGAGGTTATTTACAATGTTTTTAGCCCAGTCAACCAGGGGTCTAAATTCAGTGGTTTTCTAGTTATTCGAGTTTTTAGTGTTTTTCAAAAAAACGCACATTCCGGCCTTAAAATGGCATTTGTATAAAAACTACATGAATTAGGATGGTTAATTATTTATTTTCTAGTAGCCAATGAACAAAAGGTTGCTCCGAACAAAAAAAAACATGTCATAAAAATTAAGACTTAGAAATAAAAGGTAATAAATCACAAGCCATCTTACGTTTTTTATTTTTTTTCAAAATCAAAGACGATTACCCTAAAAAAAGTGTATGACACTTCGCGTAAAAATAACAGAAATGGATTCCTCAATTCATAGCCTTTCCGAAAAGGTACAAATGTTGACATGATTTACTAAATTATTGAAAATAATAATAATAATAACAGAGCAGTTAGCGAGTGTACTGGAAGCGTACCAGACCCGAAAGCAGTTTTTTGTGTCACTTTTGTTTCTCTTTGTGTGCTTGGTTTACCTTATCTTTCATCTTATCTTGACTTTTATCTTTTGAGGGTCCAGGTTGCCCTTGGGAAGTATTCTGACATGTTCGTGTGTTGTGAAAGATGATGAATGATGATGAAAGCAACACAAATAAAGTTAACCAGAAACCAGTTTGTTTTTGTCACTTTTGTTTCCCTGAGTCCTTTGTTTATCTCCAGTAACCTATCTTATCTTTTGAAGGTCAAGGTCAGGACAGGTTGCCTTCGGTGAGTATTTGGACGTGTTCGTATGTTATGGTATTATTAATTTATGAAAGTAGTCATAATAAAGAATTCCTAACCAAAAACCGGTTTTTGTGTGTGTTTCATGACTTAAATTATGGATTTATGGTAGAGAGATTAATAGTAGTTTATGCAACTGATACATAATGAGGGGCCTTAAAACACGAGTGGGATTTAATGAAACGAGCGCAGCGAGTTTCATTATAGGATCACACGAGTGTTTTAAGGCCTAATTATGTACAGGTGCATACATTACTTTATCTACACACATATTGCAAGTACTCAAAGATGGGTTCAGAAGCCGAAGGCAATTGACCTGCATTACTAGGTAGATAGATACAAGTGCTGAAACATACCCACAGGTGTAAGCTTAATAAAAATAAATAAATTAGAACCGATAAGGAAAGTATATTTATTTATTATAATATAGTTAATAGTAAACATTTACATTTTCGCAATTAAAAATGTTTCGACAAACAATAACTGACAAGTTGATAACAGAAATGGCGGCCGTACAAACCATAGAGAAATATATATATATTTACAAACTTCTGTCGCGAGTTTTTTTTTAATATTAGCCAACGAACGACGTCCTTATTCTCATGTCATGTCGTGCGGTTTATGTCAAAAAATATATCGTACTGACGTTTCGTATCGACAACATTTTAAAATCTATGGATACTAGAATACAAAACCCATTGAAATTGTGTTGGTTTTGATAGCTGTTCCAAATTCGAAGCTCATAACTTAACAATATTTGAGCATGTAAAGTTAAAATTACATTACTGCCACGGATAAGAAACTTATCATAGTGAAATCGTTTGTTGTAATGCTGGTCATTGCCTACGGTTTTTAAACGCATTTTAGAGGACTTACAATATGAGTGTAGATAAAGAAAGTAAAACAACCATTTTCTGAGTAAAATTAAATTTTAAAATAAATCATAATAAAATCTTAATAAAATTTTACTAAAAATTAATCTTAATAATAACAATGAACACCACACTAAAATCTTAAAAATAAACATAATAATTTACAAATCTTGTTCGAATTGCCTGCCCTCATTTCGAATGCAAGCACGAAGCCTTTTGCGTACATCGGTGATTGTTACTCGCGGCGACATGCCTTCTTTCATGTTTTCAGCAGCGGCTAAAATTCTTCCTCTCAAGTCTTCTACTCATCGTATTGGCCTGTCGTAAACTAATGCCTTCATGTGACCCAAAATGTAAAAGTCACATGGAGTCAAATCTGGACTCCTTGCTGGCCAAGGGATCGGACCGCCTCGACCAATCCATCCACTGTCACACACCGGTACTAGTGAGCTGGGCAGCCATCGTGTTGGTAAATCATGGCCATCCTTGTACCAAGCGGCACATCCTCCAGCAGCGCGGTTATTATTATTTTCAATAATTTAGTGAATCATGTTAACATTTGTACTTTTTCGGAAAGGTTATGAATTGAGGAATCAATTTCAGTAATTTTTACGCGAAGTGTCATACACATTTTTTAGGGTATTCGTCTTTGATTTATAATTCTTTTTAAAGTACGATAGCTATTGATTTATTACCTGTTATTTCTAAAGTCGTAATTGTTTGACATGATTTTTTTGTTTAAATAACCTTCTGTTCACTGGCTACCAGTAAACAAATAATTAACCATCCTAATTCGTGAAGTTTTTTTTGAAATTGCCATTTTAAGGCCGAAAGATGGCGTTTTTTTGAAAAACACTAAAAACTCGAATAACTCGAAAACCACTGAATTTAGACCCCTGGTTGACTGGGCTAAAAACATTATAAATAACCTCTAGAATAAACCCCTTTCAAGGAATAGGTCGAATTACCAGTCACCCTGTATACAAGTTCAGAGTCCATTATCTCGGCCATTTTTGATTTTAGAGAAAAAAAATTCCAATAAAACAAGCTTAGTTTAGCGTATTCTATATGGAAAAATCATAAAAAGTACATGTTATAATGACGTCCCGTCGATGGTTTTTTCTTTGAAATCCAAATGATATACAAGTTCAAAGTCTATTATCTCGGCCATTTTTGATTTTAGGTGAAAGTTTTTTAAATAAAACACGCTTAGTTTAGCACGGAATAATCATAAAAAGTACACGTTATAATGTAGTCCCGTCGATGGTTTTTTTTTCGAAGTCCAAATTATATACAAGTTCAGAGTCCATTATCTCAGCCATTTTTGATTTTAGAGAAAAGTTTCACAAATAAAACACGCTTATTTTAGCGTATTCTGTACGGAAAAATCATAAAAAGTACTCGTTAAAATGATACCCCGTCGCCATTTTATTATTTACTAGCTGTGCCCGCGGCTCCGCCCGCGTGGAATTCGGTCTGTGTCAGTAAGCGGCTAATTCACCCCTAAAATCTCTCCCGCTACCCTGGAGGCGGAACTTGAAGTAAAGTTGACAGATAGATACGCTAGAGGACAGTAGTCCTAGTAATATATTTTACAATTACCACTAAATGAAACTACACTCAAAAATGAATGCTTTTTTTATCCTATTAATTTTTATTGGCATGATTTAAACGACATAGAATAGTAAGTGTATATCGGACGATACAGGACCACTTTTGTATTTATACGTTCATGTCCACGGCAAATATCATCCAAATCGATCCTCCCGTCAAATCAGTCTAAGCATGAAAGGTAAGAACAGGCGCGGTTGAAATGGGGGGGGGGGGGGGTCACAACTGCAGAAAGGATTTTTTTCTATTTGAGGAATTAGTAATTCTTAAGGGGTGATTTCCGGGATAACAATGCAAACAAAACCGGCCAAGAGCATGTCGGGCGATGCTCAGTCAGTGTAGAGTTTCGTAGATGCCGCCCTGTTACGAAACATCCGTTCAAACGGTCGTTTATTAATGGATATTTGGCGGCGCTTACGTCAGTGTACTATCTTTCTTTATTTACTTTCACTATGCGATTTTGTTTGATAATTCAAAAACGGCTGAACCGATTTTATTCAATATAGTTTTTATTGAAAGTTCTTATCAGGCCTCACCAAATTTCAGCTTTCTAGTGCGAACAGTAACTGAGCTAGACCGTGGACAGACGGACGGACATGGCGAAACTATAAGGGTTCCTAGTTGACTACGGTACCCTAAAAAGAGATAAATAGTAGTTTATGTAACTGTTACGTAATAAGGCCTAATTATGTACAGAAGCATACACTGCTTTACCTACACACATATTAAAAATCCACTGAAACTATGCGTGCCGGCGGACGGGGGGGTGGGGGAGGGGGGGATTTTCATTACGTTACCAGATAATACTTTGTCCTTGTTGGAACGAAGTTATGTTATTTTATTTTTGACTTTTTCGTAAATTGTATGGTTTTAATTTTCTTTGTATTTTTTTGAAATCTCTGTTTGTTTTTGAAATATTTGAATTTTTTGAAATTTTTGGAATTTTTGGAATTTTTGAAATTTTTGAAATTTTTGAAATTTTTGAAATTTTTGAAATTATTGAAATTTTTGAAATTTTTGAAATTTTTGAAATTTTTGAAATTTTTGAAATTTTTGAAATTTTTGAAATTTTTGAATTTTTTGAAGTTTTTGTAATTTTTGTAATTTTTTAAATTTTTTACTTTTAGGTTCTCTTTTATTTCATTCCATTTTATATGTTTCTCAATCGTATGGGTGTCGCGTTTTCGTGACGGTCGCGTGACTTTTTTTCACCTAGCCCCCCATCCGCGAACCGTCCAATAAGGAACTTCGTTCCAAAACTACCACCGGTTCTAACCCTACACCTCTGGCCCAAGAAGTATTATGACCGAAAAGATACTCGACGGGACTTATTTTTTTTCAAAACAGTAATACATTATTAGATCTTAAAGATACAAAATAATGCGTAATGTGTTCTTCAAGAAGACCTATGAAAACAGCTTGAGAGACAGATAATGTACCTATTGTTTAATTATAAAGAAAAATAAATCCTAATCTGACTGCTTCACAAAACGTTTGATATGTTTTCCTACCTAAACGGTGTCCTATAAATGTTGTAGTAGTGTTTTGGTTTGGGCCATGCATCTTTGTCCGTCATATATAATACTCGAACCTGCTTAACCCTTTGACATTCATGACATTTTCAAATCTTTCTTAAGAGCGGGTAAAGGTGAATTTAAAGCATCGACGGGTAACATTTTATAAATATGAACAGCTTGACCAAAAAATTACAAATTATTTAAATACCAAATTTCATCTAAATACGTGCAGCGGTTATTGGTTGTTTCTTCCCCATGTAAACTTTCACCCCTTTTGTATCCGCTTAAAGGATAATTTCCGAGATAAAACTATTTTATTTCCTTTTTTAATTAATTATCTCCATACCAAATTTTATCTAAATCGATTCTGCGGTTAATAATTCCCTATACAAATTTCCAACTCTCTTTTCACCCCTTTAGGGTTGATTTTCGGAGTGAAAACTATCATTTGTCCTTTCTTGAGACCCATACTATACCAAATTTCATCTTTATCAGTTCAGCGGTTTGAAAACTATCCAATGACGTTTCTCGAGACTCAAATTATCTCCATACTCATTTCTATCTAAATCGTTTCAGCGGTTAAAAATTCTCCATACAAACTTTCAACCCCATTTTCACCCCCACCAGGGTTGAGTTTTGGGATTAAAACTATATATTATCCTTTCCCGGGACTCAAACTATCACTATTCAAAATTTCATCGAAATCCGTTCAGCCGTTTTCACGTGATGCGCGGTCAAATAAACAGACAAACAGATAAACAGACAAAAATTCTAAAAATTGTTGGAACGTGTTCTGTTATCGATTCTAAGTATCCCCAGCCAACTTATTTCGATTATCTTCCATGTACAGACTTTCGACCCTCTTCAGCTTTATTATATGTATAGTCCAAATTTTACTCCATGTAGTTAATCTTCAAAGTAAGGTAACTTCAAAGTTTTTGAGTTAAAAAAATGTTTCTAATTAAACTTGCTTATTTGAGTACATTCTACACAATAAGACAAAAAAAAGTATGTGTCACATTATGACACATACTTTTTTTTGTCTTACACCATTTCAACCAAAATAGTCCAAATTGTACTCAACCTTCAGGGCCCCATAACTTTCAAAACTATTGAGTTAAAAAAAATGTTAAAGAAAAGTTGCTTATTTGTATGTATTTTATACAATAAGTTAATAAAAACATAGCGTTATTATGACATCTGATGAAAAATTTATTAAGCCCAGCCCGGCTCTTTGCTAGTCCAACCGAGAGGCAGATAACGAAATTTCGATTTTCGCGTTTCACGATTGGCACTCTGTAAACAAACCGCCTTGATGCATAAATTACATATTTATTCGATACAAATGATCTGTGACAATTTGTCAAAATACTGTTTATATGGTAAACTAGGTTAACCGTGGCACACAGATCCGCCGTTGTAGTCCGTTACGGACTACGGTGTAGTCATACGTTATATCAACATTAATTACTTAAGTTTTATATTACTGCTTTCTTTACTATGAAAAATAAAGAAGAGCGACTAAAAACTCGCTGTTTGTGTTTGTCGCACTTATTACTATATGTATGTATAGAGTAATAATGTATAGAAAACAAACGAGCTGCTAGGCAGCCTGGCTGGTGCATGCACCCCGCCCGCGCCTTACCCTTCCCTGCGCATGCCCTTTACGCAAAAAAAGTTTTTGTTTTGAAAAATAAAAATAATCCATTGATTATAACGACACAAATTTCAAACATTGTTTCGATACGCTTTTATAAAAATACTAACGCAAACATTAATAACTTTAATATTTTATTGTACTGTTAACAGGGTTCTACAAGAAAAAAAAATTAAATAAATAAATATCATTGATTAATATGGCACAAATTTATTCAAATACTAGATACCGATATTTTAGAAAGCACAGTACCTAATCAATCGACTCTAATTTTATATAGGCTTATAAAAGTCCACATGTTTGTGCTGATTGAATGTCAGTATTCCCATTGACGAAAGTGACACAAAACGCGTGCGTGCGTCAGTAACAACTTTGCTGTTACAGTAAAAAAACAATTTTGATCTCTAATTTTATATTCACCGAATAATGTTTAAAAACAGAAATGTCTAAGTTTCTACCTAAGCAACAACCTAGGATGACACAAATTATTATTATTAGCTAAGTTGGATGCCCTGAATTCTGTATGTGAAAAATAAGCATCTTTAATATTATCGAAACTTCATAATTTATCGGTACGGGTCTATATATGACATAGCTACACGACTGTCGTTTCAGTAGTAGGTAGCTATAGTTAGCTAAGTGCACATTAATTAAAGAAGAGAAAAAAAAACTATATGCATTTGATATTAAACTGTTAACGAAACCTTATAATTTTTTATGTAAAAATAGGCAAACTTTTTCATTTTATTTCAATATATAGGCCTTCACGTTCATCATTCACGCACGTCATTTTGCATAAAAATAACCTAAAACATATAATCTCAAACAGTAGTAGGCAGTGTTTCTAATTTTAATTAAAATCAAAAATCAACATATTTAAATAAATAATTAGTTTGTTATCTAAAAGTTATCAATAAACAAATAAAAATTGATTCGAGTAAGGTGGTAATTTTTTAAGATGTCGGAATCTTACTAGAGATTTCTACCTACAATTCGGACATCTTGAAAAAATCATACTATACACCTTTTGTTTCAGGAAACCTATGCCCATTCATAAATTTAATTAGAGTTATTTATTGAGATACTTCTGTAAATATAAAAAATGTAGGCACCACCACACTTCATCAGCTAGAAATTCACTCCAGGGCATGAATAGCCGATCAGCACTTATTTATAAAACATAAGTTGACTAGCGGAAATCACGTTAAATCCCACCTAGTGAGGTGGTGCTATCGGAAAAGTGGAAAGATGTTGCCATATTGCAATTAAGATGTTGCCGGCAATAATAGTTTGTCTAAGAGTTTCATTCAGGACAACAACAGCCATAGGCATAACAGTTATAGGTATATCCTATAACTATGATATGATATAATAGATGTTACATAAAAGGCCAATAACAGTCATCTGTTATTTTACAATATTTATATTTCAGCATAGGTATGCTTGTAATCCAAAAAACTTAGTTGAAAAGCTATAATAAACTACACGTTGTGGCTTTCTCAGAGAACTGATATTTATTTCTAAAGAAAGATAAGTTATACATACAATCTGACAGATGGCGCTAGTAGTCTCTTAACTGTGATAAATACTTAAAATTAAATGTTATTTCGATATATTTCAACACCCTCACTTATCGAAATAATCATGGTTTGACTAAACCTAAATTTTCCATGAAGCTGTAATGTTTACTTGCACTCCCTTTAGTTAAAATATCAGCTGGCATATCAGCTGTTTACAAGTAATTCAACTTTACAACTCCATTTGTAACACATTCTCTTGTGAAATGATACTTAACATCTATATGTTTAGTATTTTTGTGGAATACTGGGTTTGCTGAAAGTTTCTGTGCACCTTGGTTATCATTGTATAAACTGACAGTATACGTATTATTTGTTATTTCAAATTGTACATTTTTAAGGTACACCGCTTCTTTACAGGCATGAGGAAAGCGCTATAGGGTCTTTTGTTTCTTACTCTCCCAGGCTATAGCACCACCGGATAATAGGAAACAAAACCCTGATAAGATTTTCTATCTATTACATTATTAGCCCAATCAGCATCTACGAACCCTGTTATTTCAGAATTACCATTTTTACTATATTTTATGCCATAAGACTTTGTCTTTTTAAGGTATTTTAGTACTCTTTTGGCATAAGCCCAATGCTCACTGGTATAACAATTATTAAACTGACTTAAATATCCTACTGAATATGTTATGTCAGGTCTAGTTAGAACGGATAAATACATTAAACTGCCGATAAGCTTTTGGTAGGGCACTTGTTCAACAATCATTGAATCTTTATCTACATTCAACTTACTTGTACTCTCTATAGGAGTATTAGCTGTTTTACATTCAGTCATATTAAATTTGTGTAACAATTTCTCAATATAGTGTTCTTGTCTTAAGAATACTGAACCTTTTCTTTTATCAAAAGTTACAAGCATTGCCTGACTTGACCTAAGTTCTTAATCTTAAATTGACTTGACAAAATATTCTCAATTTTCTTGGTCTCTTTTTTATCATTAGAAAATATAAAGAAATCATCTACATAAAGAGTTACTATAGTCTTACAATTTTCTGTATTTTTTGTGTATAAACAAGGCTCAATTTTTGACTCTATGTAACCATTTTCTGTCAAACAACTGTCAACTTTTATATTCCAGGCCCTACTTGCCTGTTTTAGGCCGTAAATAGCCTTTTCAATTTTAAGACTTTATTACTTTGTGAGGACTCTAAACATTCAGGTTTATACATACAAATAGTCTCTTCCAAGTCACCATTTAAGAATGCAGTTTTAACATCTAGGTGAGTAACTTCTAGCCCTAGCTGCACTGATAATGAAAACAATATTCGAAGAGTGGTATGCCTGACAACCGGTGAAAATGTCTACATATTTAGTCCACGCCGTGTTTTTGCGAAAAACCTTTAGCAACCAGTCTGGCCCGGTAGCGCACTTTATTGTCAGCATCATATTTCTTACGAAGCACCCACTTACACTGCACTATGGTACCATCCTTGGGAATATCAACCAGATCCCACGCATTATTATCTTTAAAACACTGTAACTCATCTTGCACTGCTTCTAGCCACTGTGACCTCTCGGGACCACTCAAAGCTTCTCCTATTGTAAGTTCTTCTATATCTTCTTGTTTTTCAGCCAAGCAGGCATTGGTGAAGCCATATCTCTCAGGTTTACGCCTTTCCCTCACTGGCTCTCGTGGCCGCTTGACTAGAGAATCTTCCACAGGATCAGGAATGGCACCACCGCTGTCACCAGTAGCCGCATCTGCATAGTCATCTACACTTGAAGTTGTAGAACAACTGTCTTCATCAAGTTGTTCTTGTTCTTCTGGCACTTCTTCTTGAGTAGGTACCTTGTCAATATTTTCTTGAAGTCCACCTTGTCTATCATTCTGTCTTCGACAAACTTCTGTACCTCCATTGATTTTTTCTCTTGGCGCACTTCTTCGATGTCCCTTGTATTTTCTTTTGGCGATATATCTTCCATAATAATCACGTCTCGACTCGTCATAATGCTTCTTGTCCTTAGATTGTAAATCCGGTACCCTTTTATACCATCAGGACCACAAGAACCACACTTTGTGGGGTACCACAAGAATGCATTTATCTGATTTTTTGTCTAGTTTGAGTCGTTTTTGATTTGGCACATGAACCATCACTGTGCTGCCGAAGATTCTTAAATGGCCAATATCAGGTTTCTTTCCCGTCCATAATTCAAAGGGTGTCTTGCCATTCAAAGCATTTGCCACTGTCCGGTTAAGCAAGTACACTGCTGTGTGTGCTGCTTCGGTCCAAAATGTCTTTTTAAGCTCAGCATCAAATAAAAGGCACTTAACCTTTTCCACAACTGAACGATTAAAGCGCTGAACCAGTCCACTCTGTTCACGACTGTAAGGGTTACTTTTCTGATGAATGATCCCATCTTTAGTCAGGAAATCTTCAAAATCCTTGTTACAGAATTCAGTTCCCTGGTCGCTCCGAATAATCTTAATTTTCTTGCCCAATTGGTTCTCCACCTCAGCCTTATATTTTCGAAAGTACTCCAGTGCTTGACTTTTGTTTTTCAGGAAGTAGGTAGATGTACGTCATACGACTGTAGTCATCCACAAATAAAATAAAATACCTGGAACCTCCTATGGAACCATCTTCCATTGGTCCGCACAAGTCCGTATGTACTGTATGTAACAGTTCTGTACTTCTGTTGCCACTGTCTGGAAATGGCAACCTACTTTGTTTTCCTTCACAGCAAACGATACATGAAGATTTGGAAATATCAACTTTCTTGTCCATTGAAAAACCTACAGCATCCTGCATCTTATTAAGATAATAACCGCATACATGCCCCAGACGACGATGCCATGTAGTACCTGCAGAAGTAGCATAGCAGAAGCTGCCAACGATGATGATGCTGCAGTCAAGTTCAATTTGTACACACCATTGATTAATGTTGCTGTAGCCACCAAGTCACCCATCTGATTATAAATGTGGCAGCCGTCTGTCAAGAATTCAATTTTATTGCCCTTCTTGATCAGCTGACTCACTGATAGTAGATTAGTTGTTAAACTTTAAACACATAATGCGTCTTTAATGACAATGTCGTAGTCACCATTGTCTGTGTAGGTAGAAATCTCCACATGTCCCGAGCACGACACTTTAACCTTTTCCTCGTTCGCCACCACAATCTCTGTAATACTATGTTGATACGAAACATTCTTGAACCAATGTTCATTCGTCACAAGATGGTCCGAAGCCCCAGAGTCAACGTAAAAATCTGACTTGCAATAATCGCCATTAAGGAACACTGCACTGAATGCAACGGTTTGTTTACGGTCCGTGTTCTTTGCATCTGAAGAGTTTTTGTCAGAATACGGGCACTGATTTTTATAATGACCACTGGCCTTGCACCTGTAACATTGAATTACTTTAGATTTCGTTGATTGTGATTGTTGATTCTGATAAGATCGATGCGCATTTGAGTTTGACGTTGACGTATTCGATCTGTCAAATCTGTTGTCTTTGTCCCCGCCGCCATATTTTCCTTTCTTGTAACTTGCAAATGCACCGTTGGTGTCACGACTGCTCTCCTCCATATCTAACAGCTTTGTTTTAATGGCGTCGGCTGTAATTGATATGCCGGAATGTTCGATGGCCATGATCATTGGCGAATATTTTTCAGTCAAACCGGCCAACAACAACGATCCAACCCATTCATCGTTTATTTTGAATCCAGTACCACTCAATTTCTGGCTTGTTTCTATAATCTGCATCACATACGACGTCATAGAAGCACTATTTTCCAACCGAATCGAAATTAATGTTCGCAGTAAACTGATGCGCCTAGTAAATCCTGAGTCGTCAAATAGATTTTTCAGCTTTTGCTACAATTCTAGAGTAGTCTCAACATCTTTTAGGTGTATATAAAGCGAGGAATCGATGGTCAGTATCAATTTAGCTTTAGTCTTGGTCGTTTCTGGTCTGCTTTTACTGGCTGAATGAATACACGCCGACATTCCCTCCAGGATCAGACAATTCTCCGCCGCCCACTCACTATAGTTCTCGCGCCCTTTCAACTTTGGAACGCTCACAACGTAGTTTGTAGTCATTTTGAAGCGTAATTTTAAATCGCGTACACTAATCTGCACTAACTAGCAAGTATACTTCGCGAAAAAACACAATTAAAACTGAGCACATAACCTATAATAAACTACACGTTGTGGGTTTCTCAGAGAACTGACATTTATTTCTAAAGAAAGATAAGTTATACGTGCAATCTGACAGATGGCGCTAGTAGTCTCTTAACTGCTATAAATACTTAAAATTAAATATTATTTCGATATATTTCAACAAAAGCAGAGTAATTAATCGAAAATCTAGTTCGTGATAAGTCCATATTTAAATAAAAAATTACCTGTGTTTAGGTGTTAAAAAAACAAGCCACTGTTACGTTGCTGGCAACGTAGTATTTTTTCTGCTCCCATACCACTCTGCTTCATAAACCTATACAATCTGGTAATATTCCCTTCGATCAATGTAATCAATGTAAGAAATCACACGATAATTAACACATTAAATATAGTCAGCATGGAATCATTACAAGTGTCAATGACTGAATGAAATATATATAAAACAACACGTCAACTTAATAGTATATACTGACTGAATGTAGCTTAAGCAGCCAGCAAAAAGCCTTTTATTTTGATGCAAACCTTAATAAAGGGTTAAAATAGCAGTATCGACTATCTACATCACTAATTATAACAACATTTTAGTTTGGTTTAGTCAGTCATAACATAACATACATTTATCAATTTCAAGTCATCTTGTATACAAGATGACTCGTTTTCATTGCTCATTATGCCTTTAGACTAAATAAATAGCTTACTCAAAATAATTATAAATAGCACTTATTGGATCGCATACGAGAGGTGAGTAAAGAAAAGTAGACTGAATAGTGAATTCCATATCGTTGTATAAATATTGAGGTACTCGGCAGAAGTACCGACAACTAGACAAAGTTAGAACTAGTAAAACTATTTCAAGTCTTGCCGTAGTTGGTATACGTCACTCATACTGACGCGTCCCTTTCTAATACGAGCAGGTAACTACTTGGTACTAGTCTATGAATCTAAATTACACTCACTGATTTATTATATAATATCAGACTTATAACCATTGTAAAAAATATGAATTATACTCCATAATATATTCAAAATTTCGCTAAACGATCGATATAATAGTAAATGCAATAATTAATCATTATTAATTAAAAAGTAAATTATGCTATGTATCTGAATTCTACTTACCTACATATTCACAAAAGAAACTGAAAACATGTTAGTGAACAACTTTTTACATAAATACATAATTAGAGAAAACAGAAATTATGTAAATATCGCATGAATTGCTTGTAGTTGCTAATTCGTAAATATTGAGCACTTATTAAACAAAACACTTCTCGGTGTAATTACGCACCGCTCGAGGTGAGAAGCAATACCTGTCAAGATGATTTATTAAGAGAGTCTTATTGGTCGCTTCCACCACACCTCGTACAGCATCAACTGGAAGGATTAGGTACCACATTTATTACAAATACTAATTAAAACATACCTACTTTATTTATTACACAACTTGATTACTCCAGTTAATCAGATTTCATATAATTTTATAGTGTAAATAGATAAACAGAACTATAAAATGTTAAAAGAGATTGATCAACATCAAAAACTTTTTTAGTATGAGTTAAGGTAATGCGACTTTTCTGTAGACATTATAAAATAAATGGACTTTCAAGCCTAATTTTCTTGTTAAACCACTTAGTCGGTGGTATACACTTATTTATACGGAAAATGATGATGATGGAATTCCCATTTGCAGAGCTAATCCCTTAGGCTCTAAGATTAATTTAAGAAGGGGAGCCAATCAAATTTTTGGTGCAAATTTTTGACGAAGTGGGGGTGCCCCCCATAATTAATTAAAAATAAAATAGAGCTATATAGTCAAGTTTGATATCATTTTCGCGTAAAGCAAGGATGCCGAATTCATTTTTGGTATTTTATTTATACCTTTCAATATAAGAAAACTGAGAAAACATAAAAAATATGAAATCAATGTTTGATATTTTTTTGAATAAATGCCTATATTTTTTTTATTTACGGTCGTAATATAAAAAAAAATATTTTCATGTTCAAGCCCTGTTATTCCCCTTTATAAAAAGTATATAAATCCTGTATTGGTCATAATATCTTTAACGAAAAAAAATATATTAATAGGCCTGTCTATCAACCACAATCTAATTATGTAGGAAAAACGATGTGGTTTGAGCTCTAATGCTTGCCATATTATATCTTTCACAACTAAATGGACGTCAACCATTTTAAACGCTATTATGTACCTTGCCTTTGTATGCTTGTTATAATCCGTAAGTGAAATAAAGAGTTCGTTTAGAAGATACCGGAACCGGTTACCAATAAAGGGGTATTAGATCGAGTAAGTATTTGGTAGGGTTGTTTTTAAAAACTATCAATTTAGTAAGCACATCATTGCGTTACCCAAAGGTAAGCGCTTGGCGGGTACGGATTGGAGGAAGAGAGCAGAAGACCGAGCACAGTGGCGGGCCATGGGAGAGGCCTATGTCCAGCAATGGACTGATACTGGCTGCTGCTGCTGATAATGATAATTTAGCGCTTACCGAAATGAAAATCCAAAATGACGTTTACCTATCAAGGTAATTTCATCTCTATTGATAAGACATTAGACAGGGACATGATATTGAATATAAGGTAACCATATAATTTTGTAACCAAATAATAGGGTTACCCTATCAAAAAGAGTTATCAAAAAGAGGAGTTCTCCGGTCCCTGTTATCTAGTGACGTTTTCAAGTGAAAGGTACATCATTGCGGGTTATCAATAAGGGCCCGTTCCTTTTTTTAGAGAGAAAACTTAAGTGGTAGGTACACATCTTCAACTGAGGATAGACTCTGTTGGCAAATAGTGCGCTCTAAAATAAAAACAACAATTTTGTGTTATACCTACTTAGACATTACACAAACGTGTTAATTTATTATAACTAATATTTACATAACTAAATGCGAGTCTGCATATCTACAGCTACATGCTTCATCCTACATCTCCATAATTTTGTGCTTGAAATTTTACCCTCGTCCTGTTGACAAATTGATCCGATATCTGGTGCACACCTTAAGGTCTGATGACAGTTACAATTTAATAGATTCAGTATCATTGTAAATCCAAGATGGATGCCGCTACAGAATGCCGCGTATTACATATTTCTTAACAACCCCCTCAATCAAGTACAAAATTAAAGGGATTTACTAGTAGAACACAGTGCATTGCGGATCATAAAGTAAGCGGAGTTTAGACAGTTTTAGTAACATAACAACTTGAAAAGACCATAAGTATTTTTAAGATAAATTCAAAAGCTTTTATTGAAAATAAACAATGATATAGATAATGTACAAAAAGCTATAAAAATAATTCGGTAGGATCTAGGTAACAGTCATCACACCACTCTTCTCATCAATGTAGCTAGAGCATTAAAAAGACAAAAAACTAAAATCGTGGGGCACTTGAATCTTTTATCAACGGAGAACGCCTAATATAATTATAATATACAGGTTGTAATCGTTAAGTGTGGCCAGGCCATAACTCCGTAAATATAACAGATATCAGAAAACTTCTAACTGATATCGAAAGTGCGTTACCCAATGAGTAAAATTACATTAATAACTTTTTTAAATAAAATCAGAACTATCCCAAACATTAACTTCAAACCCGGACCGACGTTCGGATAAAGACTAGTTTGTACGGTCTAGTCATTTCACCGTTATCAAATTATTCATGGCCTGAATAATGAAATTATGGCCTGGCCACACTTAACGATTACACCCTGTATATGAACTTAGGTTAGGTACGCTACGCTAGTGGTGTGATGAATGGTACCTAGGACCTATCGATTATTTTAGCCTTGAGTACATTACCTGCATCATTATTTTCAATTAACCGTTTTATATGCGATTTTTAACATACTAATTTAACTACTATTAGAAACGGGGTGTTTACCTAGCTCAAATATACATGGTAAATACCATACCAATAATAATATTTTAATAGTATCTAGTCAAAACAGAAAATAATTATTTTACTTATTTTATTTATGGCCTGGATACGAGACTTTCAAGTCAAATCTTTAGTGGATAACTCTGCACTATAATGTGTTACAAATATGACAATTGTTTTCTCAACGTCCCACAAAAGTAGGAACATCATACATTTTTTTTGCAAAAACGGTTGAAGTTACCACAAAATTTTCTTTAAAGGATATATTCTTCATGAAATTCTCTACAATTCTTGCCTTCGAAGTATGTGGCAAAGACTTATAGTTTTCAATCTGTGTCGCGAAAATTTTACCCCCCCCCCCCTTTTTACCCCCACCTCACCATAAATTTAGGTGGCTCTGCTTCCTAAAATGGCCTATGGGTCCTAAAGTCTCACTATGCAAAAGGAGATCCCATCATCACTAAAATCCGTATATAGGTAATGCCCTTTGTTGTCGTGTGCACCACCGACTAACTATAGTTAGCTACAAATTGCCCAAATCGTCAACTTTTTCCACAAAAAAATCGCCCGTTTTGCTGAACGTTTTTAACCCAGAAAGCCTTTGAGAACATGGCATTATTAGTTATTCTGTGACATGGCTGTTGTGCACACAAAGAAATGTGCTTGTATTTATTATAAAAATACCACGTTACTGACAAAAAAATTAGAGGAAGCCATAATCTCCTTCTGGCCAGAAAGTTTACTATGTCAATCTGTCCAACTTTTGCTGGTTTTACTACCTCATTCACATAAAACTTGAAATTGTATGCAGTACGTTGACGAAGTTTCAAAATAAAGTATTTCTCTCCATGTAAAATTGTATTTCCTCGACTTTGTGAAAGAACCACAGTCATTTGTTTGTTGGGATCCAAAACGAGTTTGAAACAAATTCACTTGGGTGGTTCGTGTTTAACATTCTTGACGGAACCTAATTCTATAAAAGCGGAAAAAGCTTCGCAGCAATTGAAAGGCTGCGCAGACAGTTTAAAAAAGTTTTCTATGATTAAGTAAGTTTGTAAAAATATTGTAGGTAGTTATTTAGAAAAATAAGTAAGTTAGGTACCTACCAAATTAAAATGCTTATTACATTATAAACTTATATAGATGTCATATACAAAGGAAAAAGTGAACTAGGCCTCCGGTGCCCAGGTCTGGGATCGAACCAGCGTCTTCTGCATTCGCGACACACGCCCTACTCTCCTACTTAAAATAAACAAATCAAAATAATGATTCAAATAATTTGTTTGTTTTTCAGTTGCTTATTCCATTCTCCGTTGAATACAAAAACTATTGTTATGTTTTGCAACTGCCTAACCTTTTTATTAAAAACTTTAGTTTTTATACACGGTGCCCATGAGCATTGCGAGAGATTTTAACCACGCATTTCTGAGGTCAAAAGAATGAAAAAACATTATATGACTTTTGTTGTAAAACGCCAAAAAAAATTTTTTTTTTATTTATTTTTTTCAGTTTTTTGGAATGCTGTTCTACATAAAAAGTAAATGTCATTAGAAAAAAGTAACGGAAAAAGTAAATTGCTACATTTTTTCTCGTAAAAACTAGTCCATGAAAAGTGTTTCTTAGGTCTTTGATATCAGTCAATAAGAGATGTCTAGACTATGCCCCATACCGGTGAGATCGCCATCAAAAAATCATTTTACACTGAGAAACAATTCAAAATGCAATTTTTTGTAAGTAGTATTTACTCTGAAACTATGGCGAATTTCGGAAAAGTTTAAAGGACATTTTGTTCTCTAAATATGATCATGAATACACTGTTAAAGTCTCTCGCAATGCTCACGGGCACGTTGTATATTACAAGGATAAGTATTGGAATTAATACACTTTTTAATTGCAAATAATTTTCCACGCAAGTTTTCCGGTAATCTCTGGTTTTATTATTAGGTCTGTCGGTCTGGGTTTATTATTAGCGGTTATACATACGTTAAACTAAGTACCGTATAGCATCACGTTTTGTGTGATAGAACAAATGAAAGGAAAACATTAATGCCAAAAATAAAAGAATATTAAAAATGAATAACTTCTGATATAAATTTTCATTTTGTAGCTGTTTTTCAGTTAGTTAATTTGTTGCTTAGGTAGAATCTAATGTTGTAAGTTTTAAGTTTAAAATTTTAAGTTTTTTTTTCTCTATGGGTGCTTGCCTGAAATAAATGTCATTTATTTTATTTATTTATTTTAATGTCCGATTGAGCTGTAAATACCCATATGCATGAAAATACAATACTTTAGTACCATCGAGCTGGTCTCTGTGCAAGTTATCTGTGGTAAAATATAAGCTTATTGTGTTTGGGTTAGTTATAATCATCTCGTTGAGCCGTACACGATTTTATAGCCGGTATAGCTTGTGTTAAAAAAATCTTACAATTTATATACTTACAGATATTAATAATTCTGAAATATATCTACCTTTCTAATACAGGATCGCCTTAGTCATTGTTTAGTTCAGTGAATACCTATCTTTGCATAATTATCAAATAACAATTGATTGCTATGGAGCAGCCTGTATAAATAAGAGGTCTTGAGATAAAACATCCTCATTGAGTAGTAGTAGTACTCCTTTTCAACAACAAAAAAAAGAATTTTTAAAAACTTCCTTAATCGTCCCTAACTTTAACAGAACGCTAAAATTAACGGAACTCATAAACAACTCGGTGTATATCACCTACCTCGTCAATTAATTTACAACGTGCTACGGAAGCGATTCTCTAAAGAAAATAAAATATGCACCAAGTAAGTAATCGATCTTTCTTCATTCAAAGATCAAAGTTCCCAGTGAACTGTCAAACGAAGCACCAAATAATTCAATACATTTGCCCTAAAAACACAACTTCTTCACAAGTTTCAAATAAGTTGACGTTCGACTGAGACTTACTTATTTTGGTAATGTACCTACTTAATAAAGTTCTGACGTGATCCCCGCGAATAGAATTAGTGTCTAAGAATGTTAAAATGCGCCAAACATTTTGTGTATAATGAGATTGTCGCACCCTAAAAGTGTAACAATCGTAATGAATTTAAGAACGTATTTACACTTCCTGACATTTAAGAATTTATAACAATTACACATCATTTTAGTAAAGTATATTAAATTATACATCATTTTAGTAAAGGTCTTAAGGTTAATGAATATGTGTTAGAACTCCTAATCGTCTATGTAAAGCGTATTTCATTTGAACTAACAAGGCTTTTCAAGTAAATATTTACATATTTAAATATACATATCACAAATAACTACCGCAGTAACTGCACAGACAAAAAAATTTTAGTTTATTACAGTCCCAAATGTTTAAATTTTTATATTATGTTTCACCAAATAGCTCCTTAGTTAGCTATTTGGTGAACAATATATAAAATTTAATAGGCAAAGATGAAGTTGTGGACTTTCGACGTCGCGTCGGCCAACAACTTCTACCAGGCAGTTCCCGTCACAATAAGATACTTATTAAGTATACAAAAAGATTCTTTCAGACCGGGTGACTTGTGTAAGTTTGTTAGTACCTACTTCAGTTGTTCGAGGAATAAAGAACATTTTATATACATTAAATGTAGACTAATTTTTGCAAGCGCGCCATAATATAATGATCGCAATGTGATATTAAGTTTTTTTTCCGCTCTTTTTACTGTTTTGCAACACCTACTGACTTAGTTTATTTAATACAATTCCACTACCTAAAGGTTGTCTGGGAGAAAAAGCTTTTTAGCGATAAGACCGCCTGTTGTTTACCTCTATTCTGACTTTATGCATTTTCTGTACTGGTTTTCTTTTTGAGGTGTTCAATAAACAGTATTTGTATCACAATGGCAGTATTACGGTAAGGTATTTATCTGTCTAACCTACCTAATTAAATTAAGACACATTTTATGTTTTCTAACATACCTGAATGATTTAGATTTTTTTGAAAAGTATTTATAATCGTTTCATTCTTTTTAATAATTCCTGGCAGATTTACTACATATTTTTCTTGAACTCACAAAATCTATGGTTTCAATACCTATGTTTCTCTTTTATATATACGAGTACTGAATTTTATACTAATGTTGTCACAGCACCTTCACGACGAATTATTTATGCAAGAAAAGTTTTCATTATACACAATGTAGCTTTAATGAATACCGAGAAACTACATTAAGGTTTACCGACTGTGCCCGGAACAACCAAGAAAAGTTTGCGTCTACAATTAGGTTGTTTGAGGTGAAAATACGCTTCAGCTATTCTACTGCGCTATACCAAGTGAGCATGTGTTCCAAGATGACCAAAAGCATAACGACATATATGAAACAATCAACACATTAACTACATCTTTCTTCAGTCCGTCCATTAATGAGACAGACTTGTTACTCGTAGTTATTATCTATGTAGTTTCATCCAGCGATAAATATGAACTTTTTGGTCCTTTTAGTTTATGAATTTGTATACGCTCACAAGTTAGACCATTACCTACTAATATTATTATTTATTCAATCATTTAAAATTATCTAAATTACCACAAATATCAATATCCGCATCTGCACTATAGTGTTTTTATATTTAAGTCAGTAAAAACAAGTACACGTGCTAGTAGGTAAACAAATGAGTCATATCGAAGCGTTTTCGTAAAACTGGAAAGGTTTTCAAGCTTCGTTACTCATCGGCGCAATAGGCGTCAAAATGATTTATTTCTAGCGCACCTACTTGCTTATTGGAAAGAGGCAGCTCGAATATAAGTACCTCAAACCTTTCGTTGTACTGGCTAAGCATACGAAATTGTTTCTTCTTTAACCCTATATTTTCCGATGGCGTCGTTACTACTTATTTAGACATCATAAAGAAGAACGGGTTGAGACGAGTAATGAAAAGATTCAGACTCATTAGAATTGTCCTAGTTGCGTTTAATTCATTAATTATTTTAGAAATACTAAATAATATGTTTACCTATGTTTTCTTAGCTACAAAACGTTTAAACCTGTACTTAAACTGTATGAGGTGTGCAATAAAGTGACGACCTCATTGCCCACTGGTTTTTACCAGCGCAATAAGGGAAGCTTATGCCAAGCTGTTGGAGAGTAGCGACTCGACCTACCTGAGCAACCCTGCGATGCCCTGCCTCTGGCTTGCCTTACCCTGCCGTTCAGTGTGGGTTCGCTAGAGCTGCATTCTCGAGGGTAGATGTGAAAATATATGTGACGAGTTGGCTATAGGTCACTAGACACCTCTCTACCCCTCGCCCTCTGCACCGGTGTTGCCCTTGAGCCATCTAAGCCATCTTTCATATCGTTTATTGTACACCATTGTTCAGTGGACAAGAAAGACATACATACAAAAATAATAATTAAGCGTAAAATCCATCTCCCTATACTCTCACCTCACCGAAAGAGTAATATGGGATATCACTAGCGTATTAAGATGGGGTACAAAACAAAAAAAAAACTATCTACTTTTGCTCACAACGACCATATTGCACCCTCTACTGCGCTACAGCTGTCTATGACTTGTCTTCCCTTGCCCTACCCTAACTAAAAAAATTGAATATTTTTAAACAACAGTATCTTCCTAAGTACAGTCACCGGCAATAGTATCTTCCTACAGGAAGGCCGCAAAAATATGTCACACGCTCTTATTTGTAGGGCCATAAGAGCGTGTGACATATTTTTGCGGCCTTCGTGTAGGAAGATACTATTGCCGGTGTCTGTACCTAAACGCATTTTACCAAAATTACCGATAATATTCTTCATTACTTTCAACGATATACGTACATTTTTTTCAGTCTCATCGGCACCGGCAGAAAACGAAGAACCTTACCTAAGAATAAATACATTGAAGACCACATTTAACGTCGGTGAAAAGAAAGCAATCTACTGCGAAGGACAACATTTAACGGGGGTACGTATACGTAAATTCTTATTTATTATTGTTTCTAGTTATACCCCCTAAGGCATTTAGATATCGCATTCATGGCTTTGAAAGAATTATAGTTCATTCTCTTTTTATTCATCATCCTTTTTAATTATATCACATACAATATGGATATAACTTCCATACCTAACCCACTAACCTAACCAAACAGGCTATACCTATAAAATTAAGTACGTACTAATTTAGTTACTTATTTTATTTCTTACGATAAAAAAAAAAACTAAAAATCTTTTTAAATATATTTACACCAATTTCATTCATGGCCATACGCCAAATGGGCCTTGCTTGCCTCTACGTCCAGGAATTAATAAATAAATTTATTATTATTTATTTCATTTATTTAATAAACACAAAGCTGAACTTAAAACTAGCACATTGCCCCACAAAACTGTAACAACAGTTTGACTGTGGGATCCATAGTCTTATTTAAAACATATAATTTTATGTTATAATATATATAAATATAATGCTAGATCCAGGTAATGTCTTTTTAAAGGTTTCTTATATGTGTATATTCTATTTTTTTTTTCACATCTACTGCCTTGCGGGAAACTATTCAGTACGAGTATGTACCTATGGGATACGTTTATTATTCGTTCTCTCCCCATAAAAGTTATTAACTCTCGAATAGTTTACCGAACGTCATAGATTTAGTGTTACAACGTGACTTAGCTGCGTATATACATATATATTTAAAAATTAGCTCTGCCGTTTTAAGAACGACATTATCCTCATGATCCCCAAGACTGGCTTATGTTGACATCAACATCTTCTAGCCACATGAGTGTTTCGAACTATCCGCACTTGGTCTTGTTTATTTGATCGAAATAAATACAATCCAATATCTTCGACGGTATCCTTTGACTGGATTCACCATCGTTTCGTTCACTTTTGTACCTTTAATAACCTTTGTACCTAATATAAAATCGTCAAAACGTAGAAAGGATTTTGGGATAATGAAGCTCAAAAACCCAGTCAATGTCGTCGTCGTAATTGTTCAGCAATAGCATACTTGTTAAGTCCCGTAGTAATTACGTTGTGTAAAAAACCGTACGTTAAATTAAAGAAAATAGTGGTCACGGTTGTATTTTTACCGTATTTTACATTTATTTCGCCGAAAACTTGCAATTCCTGTGCAAGAGTGATAAAATACATTGTGTATATCAGAGACGGTATTAATATGGTAAACTCGGATCATGAGTGTCCATAGATTCCCGTTAACGACTTTAGCCACACCACGCCTCTCTTAATGCTTTACCATAAGAAATAAGAAATTTAAGAACTTTATTTACTAGAAATGTGGTACAGAGATAAGGTGTAAATATACAATTTTGTGAGTTCAGCACATTTCGCCAATAAAATAGGCGTGCAATTTTTTTTTCCTACATTACACTATACATTATTTACATAGTGTCATATCTACATCATCACCATTCACATCACATCACCATTTATATCACTCTACGAGAAGGAAACTTTTTTTGACATAATACCTAATATTATATTTTTTAATAATAATCAATGTCTTCATTACAGGATCTGGAATGGTATGATCCCTCTGGCGCAAAGATACCGCCGAGATCTAGCAAGACTAAGAGGATCCATGTAGAGCCCCGTGGTGCCCGTACTGACGGGCCCACGTACTTGCCATTAATGATACAAAGTTTGAATCTTGATGACTCGGGAACCTACACGTGTAAAGCTGGGGACCTCAATGTCAATATTACTATTTTTGTGGGTGGTATGTATATCAAATGTTTCATTGAAATCGTATAGGGATTGATCGGTTTGAAAGTTACAAAAATGAAGCTGATTTGTTAATCATGAGTCAGTTAAACGCCCTATTTCTGGTCGGATTCCAGTAATCAAATATAACTACGGTTCATTTTATAGGACAGACTAGTTAACAATAATTATTACGTAGTATTATCTCATTAAATATTCTTTTACACAACTTTCTGTCTAAAATATTTTCAAAAGTAAAAAAATACCTCTAATGTTCGTATTTTTTTGGAACTAGTTTGTAGTTGTAATTTATTATTATAGTATATAGTCAAGCTGAAAACGCATAAACAGTGTTTCATTAATGTTTTTCATGTATTTGTGTCCTCAGAAAAAGTAGTAATCAAAGAATCGGAAGAAGATCGAGTCGAGGAAGAAGGACACAGTATTGATTTGTCGTGCCAAGCCAAGGGTATTCCTACACCAGAGGTCCAGTGGTACGATAAAGACAGCAAACCTATAGGTATGCCAACTTTTTCTTAAAAATGTTATTACTTCGTAGGTGCGTAGGATGCAAGCTAATTTTTCCTAATAATTCGTTTGCAATAAGTATTCTGACGATATTTGATGAGTCATCCATCATAGTATACCGCATCGAATACTAAAACAAGTATGCCTCAAAGATGCCAAGCAATTATTGATACATCAGGAGACTGGACGCCATGGAAAACATGAATGTGTAGATAAAACTCTTGAACTTATGTGTTCTGACATGATAATTCTTATTTTCTTTCTTTAAGTTTCACTGGGGGCTTAGCCAATGACAATCGTTTGCTGAAAACGAATCGAAACGCTATCCGTCTATCACACTAATATGGAAGAGTGTGCGAGAGCATGTAATGTTTAGTTTCGTTTCGTTTTCTGCAAACAAATTGTCATCTTGGCTACAGGGCCTCTGCACGCTCTTATCGTACATAGTTTATTGTATTACTTGATGCGTAAAAACACTCTAATAATTGTTTTTAACTTCGCAGATAATAATGAAAAATACAGGATTCTCTATAAAACCAAATCCAGCACTAGCGTCCTGAGAATAAATGACCTAAGTCATATAGACCCCGGGACTTATAAATGCAAAGCGACGCAAGAAAAAATTTCACACTTCGCAGAAAAGTTTTTCCACCTAAGTGTGAGGCGTAAGTTTTTTTTATTTGTAGAATTATAATGTTATTATAATTATATATCATATCATTATTGATTTATATGAGCTGACGCATAAGTTCTTGCGTCTTAAATAATTGCATTTGTATTTTTAAACATCGTTAGGATAATTTAACTTAAAAAGTATTTTTTAAATCTGCTCGTGCATTATATATTTTCCCGCACGTGTTCACAGACAAGCCGGTAATCACAAACGAATTTACGGAGAAAGAAGTATACGCTATTTTAGATGAATGGTGAGCTGAACATGTAACACTAATATAATTGATTTAACTCAAAAAAGCCTTTACCAATTTGTCTTTTTTAAAAGTTTTATTGTTAATCGAGTTATACAATGGTTTTCAGGAAAAATATAACGTGCAAAGCTATCGCATTTCCCGCACCTACTTTCACTTGGTCAAAGCACGACGGCCGCTATGATGATGAAATGAGTAGCGATGGCCCGAATCATAAAGTAAGTTAAGTAGTTTTCAAGGTCATACTGCCAGCGAAGGGAACTAAATTAACGAATGTTGTTTATCTCCATTTTAAAATATTTTTTGTTTCTTTTAATCTTCATACCCAATAAATACGATTATACTCGTACTATAGGCCTATGTGATAATATGTAGCAAATAATACCTGTCGATGTCTAAACAAAATGGCGTAGCTCCAAAATACTAAATATATGTATTTTTGTCGGAATCGTTGGTCGGTTAAGGCTCCTTATTCCCTAAAAGGTCGAAAAAAGCCGCATAAAATGCTATTTATAAGATAGTTTGAAGTATTAGTAATACAAAAAAATAATTTTGAACCATGTTTATTATTATTAAGTATCCAAAAATACGATTCTTACAAAAAGTGTCCTGTGAAGTGTGATTTAAGTGTCATTTTTAAAAATTCATAGTAATTTGAAATTTACTGCTATAGTAATGTTCTTTTTATCTTGATAGAAATATAGTTTAACTTTGCAATGGTAATATTTTTAGGGCAAAATATTCATAGGGTTTTCGTGGAAAAAATTAAATGTAACCGTGTTTTCATCAAAAAACTGGCATATAATCAGAAGGTATTTTGTCGATTATCCAAGATGAATCTTCGATTTTTATTTCCATGGCCGTCTCAAATTGAATAAGAATTTTTACCCTTTTTTGCGTAATCTGAAAATGAACGGTACACCTAACTGGAAAATCCGGAAAGGCCTTCCAAGACAACCAATTTTTATCATATTTCACTCGTTAAAATGTAATATTTGCTCCGATGGCCGTCTAAATAAAGAAATGAACTATTATGTGCATCAATAGTTGATTTTAAAAAACTTAGTATTTTCGCCATATCCTTCGAAGAAAATGAAGCATTTCGTGAAATTCGCGCGTTTTGGGAATAAGGCCTCTGTCAGTCGGAGGTTGAGTTAGCTAAAAAGGGCAAATCACTGTAAACTTTTTTTTCGATTTCGCTCAACTTTTCGATACTATTTTACAGTAACTAATAAGACTACTATTAGTTTGTATACACATATTGAAAGATAGTAGTAGTAGTAAACACTTTATTGTACAAGAAAACACAACGAAAAACATATACGTACAAAGGCGAACTTATCCCTTTAAGGGATTTCTTCCAGAATAGATTGGGAAAGTTTCTTTTTAAACTGCATAAGTGGAAAACTTTTTAGATTTTTTTGTTTCATTAATTTATGAATAATTCACCTTAATCTAAAAGCTGTTTCGCGATTTTTGCTTGAAGAGGTGAAAAGAGTAAGATTTTCGTTGATTTTTTTTTTTCATTTTCATACATATTTTTTAAGCAAGAGTATGTTTACCTATAGCAATTTTAAGAAAAAGTGCCAAAGTTTACGTGGTATTTTTGGGAATGCATTAAAGTATTTCATAACAATTTAACTTTAAATAAACTTGGCTTTATGCTTTAATCAGATAATATAAAGCATATTGGCGGGCATTACAAATAATAATAAAAAATCAAGCGAAAAGTTTGCACCAATCAACATCCTCAGTAAACAAGCCCTGCAAGAATTGAGTTTTCGGTTTCGGTTATTAAATAACACTAAATGTGTGTATTTTTTGCAACAACAAGACTTCAAACTATCTTATCAAATGCAGTTCATTATTAGCGATTTTGGTTTTCAAATCGTTACCGGACTCTTAATGACGCGATAAATGGTGATATGCCGGTTTCTAGAATTATGGGAATGCGATTTTGTACACCCGACATGTCCACGCTATTAACGAATATATCATGTATTATATAAAAATAAAACTTTACAGATCACTACGTCAAAGGAAACAGATGGCAACTCGGTACTGACGCTGCACATTACCAACGAGACTCTGGACACGCAGTACAAGTGCACGGTGGAAAACCCCAAGGGCCGCCAGAATATTGTGTTCCACGTCTCGCTAGGAAACAAACCAGACCCACCAACAGCTGTAAGTGTGGTTATTGATAACATATTATATATGTAAAACTTTTATGGCGTTGTTTATTCACAAACAAACAAATCAAAAACCAATGTCAACATCAATATGTTGAAGAAATCGAATTCACTGTCGAATTCGATTACTTTCATGAGTGCATTGTAATGTGCCTAAATTTACTAATAAATATCTTTTTAACCACTCCACTTCGGAAACGCGCTCTTTATCCCTTGAAAGCGGTGGGGAAAAACGCATTTTATCTACATGTGGGGAAAGTAATTTGGTACAAGTTTTGGTTTATTTTTTCAAGTTATCTGGCAGGATGGACTTTAAGGACATGATTTTGAATTATATAATTTAATAAAAAGCATTCATTTGGCTTTATTTTTTTATATTTTATAGCTGATATTTTTCCTGTGGTGATGTGGTAAAAAAAATTGTATTATACCTCTCTTGCCTTGAGGCCCTCGTGCCCTCAAGATTCCATTTTCTTCTCTTTCCGCACACTTATTGTTTGTCCCTGTTCTTTATTTTGACGTTTGGGTTTAAAAGACAGAGATAATATTTATGCACGCGTTTCTACCAGAAATGTGCGAGGTTGCATAGTGAGGGATGTGTTTGTTAAGAACTAGTAGAATCACTTCATTAGAATGTTTTTTTTAATGATATTTAATGAACTGATTTTATTGATTCGTAACAAACACATCGTTCGCTACGCATCATCGCACATTGCACGCAGACGTGGAAGGAATCGCGTCTCTCTAAGTCGAATCCTTATATCCGATGGTCGAGACCGCAGGCAGTCGCCCTATTTGATAGTGTTTTCCATCCTGGCCGATTTATTTTAAGGAGCCCCTGAGTTCAAAGCGTGAAAACTCTTAATAAATGCCTGTCATCTACAATATGTATTTGTGTACGGGTTTATTATATTTAAAAAAATAAGGAATTGACTAAACGTTACAACAATAAATAACAAACAAATAAATACATTTCCTAACCAATGTAATGGCTCACTGAATGCAAAAGCTCTAAGGATACTTTTACTGGATCATATCTATAAAATGGTATTTATATTTGATAAGTATTAGAAAATAACCGAAATATCAGTCATTATTTTAAGTACCACTATCTTTTTGGTGAAAGAAAACATCATAAGAACTCCTAAACAAATCTGCAAAGAAACTCGTAGGTATCTGTGAAATCCCTGACCCGCCTTGGGCTAGCATAGGAGCTATAGCATAATTCGAATCCCTAACGTACATGAGAGAAGGCCTGTGGGTGTATACATTTTGAATTATTTTCGCATAAAATAATTGTCCTACATATACTTGCAGTTGCGATTCCACATTCACATGGGCTGCTAAATCATACTTTTTAAGCCCTGCGCAATAAATAAAGCATATAAAAAATAACACGGTGTGTAACGTTTTCAGGTTACGATGTCAACCGCAACTACAAATAATATAACCTTTGAGGTTTTTTGTGAAAATTGTACATTTTATAAAGAAGATGGAATAGCTCCTAGCCCAGAAAATCTTCCTGTTCTTGGTGAGTTTTCTATAACAGCGTAGCATATTCTTACTATTTTTGATTAGGTTAGGACCTATGTTGAAACCTCGAGTCTGAGGTTGGCAATTTCCCGAATACTTTATTTTGCTCAATGTTGTACGTACAAAGTAACACACAAAGTATTTTGTGTGTTATTTTTCTATGGCCATCTTTCTACCTTGCTAATGGAGCCTTGAAACTGGGGTTTTGGAGCTAACTAGATTCTTGTTATATGCTATCAGAGATGTAGAAATGAAATGAACATATAGACACAGGGTCGTATTCTAAGTTTGAAACACGTTTAGACACGATCCTTCTTCAATACAACTCCAATAAATTAACTACGCAACACAGCTAGCGTCTAAACGTCTGAATCAGAAATATTAGAATTTACTTGAAAATTATTCCGATGCAACTCCAATACAACTTCAATATTTGGGGTAAGGTTAGTGATAGATTGTGTTTTTAATGTATTGTTTATGTATTTTAAAATTAGAATACGGCACACAGTGAGTAGTAATGTCATTATTGTCGTGGTCTGGTTGAATGGTAATGCTCCGAATGTTAGTAAGGTTACATTTATCTTTCTTTGTTCTACTACATAAGTATGCTATGCATGTCCCACCCATGGCCGCGATTCGAAAAATAAACACACACACTGGACAGACACAGCTCCAACCCAACTCAATTCGAAAAATAAACACACACACTGGACATACACAGCTCCAACTCAACTCAACCCAACTCAACTCAAAGCTATAACGGCATTGACATTTGCTATTCGAACAGATTTTCATTCAACATTGGTCTCACATTGGTGCAACATTGGTACAATGTGTGACCAATGTGAGACCAATGTTGAATGAGGAGATCGTCAATTTCTGTTAGGCGATTTGCCCCAGATCATAAAGATGCGTATAATTATGAAATAGATATCAAAACATTCGCTTTAATTTCTAGATCAGGGTGGTCATAAAATAATCATGAAATGTAACGGGAAAATTGAGAAATCGGGATGTAAAAACATGATTGTGATAAGGACAATATTTTTAAGCGTACATGTTTATGATTTAAAGTATAAAATAAAATAAATACCTGTTTTTTAAAGAATTTCTACAAAATCTGACATGATAATGAAACGGAAATCATAATTAAAATAATAAAAAGTCATATATTGATCCTGCCGCAGATTTCTTGTATTTGGGTAAACAATGATAATGGCTGTCAAACCATCGATCATCATTTATTTTTCGAATCGCGCCCCATAACAGCTGCTTCAGAGCCGAGGGTCCATACTCCAGAACAAGTATAATTTTTTTTTTTTTTTTATACTACGACGGTGGCAAACAAGCATACGGCCTGCCTGATGTTAAGCAGCTACCGTTACCTATGGACGCCTGTAACTCCACAGGAGTCACATGCGCGTTGCCGACCCTTTACAAAAAGGAGGATTCACTGTGTTGACGGCTAAAGGAACAAAAGGGTCCCTCATCGTCAACACACTGGGTCCTCTTTGAGCTCTTTGGCAACCTTACTCACCAGCAGGAACACAACACTATGAGTAGGGTCTAGTGCTATTTGGCTGTGGTTTTCTGTAAGGTGGAGGTACTTCCCCAGTCGGGCTCTGCTCCAGATTTGAGCGAGATGACATTCACTGAACGTGCCCTACCACACTAAGCGAGATGCCATTCGCAGTGCCCATACCTCTCTTTTTGGCATAGTTTAAGGACATACCCAAGTCCGGACGTAGTTTAAGGACATACCCCGGGTCCAAAATTATTCATTATACCTAGACTGCGGCGACTTTGTCGAAGTAGAACTCCTTAAAAATGTTCTACCTCATTTTTATCTCTTTAGGGGTAGAATTTTATAAAGCCATTTCGTGATAGAGCTTTATAAAAACATTTGAAAGTCATGTTTTAAATTTCAAGGCCCTGCCTGCAAGGTTCAGGCTTTGTGTTGTTTGTCAGTAAAGGAACGCAATGGAGAGGCACTTTCAGACGAAGAAACGTAACCTTTTTAGGGGTTCCGTAGTCAGAATGGCAAAAACGGAACCCTTATAGTTTTGGTCATGTCCGTCTGTCCGTCCGAAACTATAAGACGTATTTTAATAAAATGTAGACATAAGGTGTAGTTTGAATGCCGCTATTTAGTGAAATTGCAGAAAAAAATATTTTCAAGGGGGGCGCTCCATACATGTAACTAACTTTCAAAAAAAAAAATTACCAAATATCAGCATGTTGCACATCAATCGATAGGTCTTTAAAAATAACATTGAGATTTCTTTGAACATTTTGTGATTAAGTAAATAGTTTCAGAAATCGTTTCGAAAGTCAGAAAAATAGCGTCCCTGTAACTTTTGAACCGTAAGTCCAAAAAATATGAAAAAAATTGAGAAGA
Organism: Pammene aurita; assembly: GCA_947086415.1. Classification (NCBI taxonomy): domain Eukaryota; kingdom Metazoa; phylum Arthropoda; class Insecta; order Lepidoptera; family Tortricidae; genus Pammene; species Pammene aurita. The sequence goes on from OX352290.1 coordinate 20,946,569, forward strand.
TACGCGTTATCATATACTTTCTACGAAAATTGTTTTGAACATTATCGGATTAGCCATTTTTGAGTTATTTCCAAAAAACTTCTTTCATAGGCATCAGATACGACCTTTTGGCATTAGTGGTTCTTATTCCATTGAAGCTACGGAACCCTCCATTATGCGTGGTCCGACACGCACTTGGCCGGTTTTTTGGGTATATGTGAACGAGTTTAGTGAATGGTCCTTTGGAAACTTTGTAGGTACACATAGATACTTAATTATTTCACTAAAACATAACGTATATGTGTATTAGAAAAAAGGAAAAGTAGAAAAATCCACTGCCTCAGGCGAGACACGAACTCGCGACTCTGGGATACATGCCCATCGCTCTGACCAACTGAGCTACTGAGACACACCTGATGGCTGCAAATTTCTCCACTATATCCCATATGCGTCTTAGGGGGACGCCTAGCGACATCTGCCGAAGAAGTCTTACACTTCTCAACCGGCCATCGGAGTCCCAAGTTGTATTGAGAATTCACCGATAACAATGCGCTACCCCATACTACAATTAATTTTGTATTAAGCAGAACGTCTGCTAACGATACCACAATGCTTAGAAAAAAAAGGAAAAGTAGAAAAATCCATTGCCTCAGGCGAGACGCGAGTTCGTGTCTCGCCTGAGGCAGTGGATTTTTCTACTTTTCCTTTTTTTCTAAGCATTGTGGTATCGTTAGCAGACGTTCTGCTTAATACAAAATTAAGTATATTATGTAGTTTTAGAAAGTAGTAGTAAACTAATAAATCCATATCAATCATATATATATATATATATATATATATATATAATTGCTTTATTCCAGGTTACATCTTCCAAGTTGTGCCGCATATTGAGGGGTATGAAGTTCCATATTGGGTGAACGGGACCACATACACGTTCGAGATCACTTCAGATAACGGTAAGATTGTTATCATAAACTCCTCTTTTAATGTTTTTTTAGGAGAAATAGACGCAAAGACTACATGATAGACATAACATTTTACGGTAAATAAAGTCCAGGAGGTTAAATTGTAAATAGAGGTTAGTTTAAGACGCGCCCGAGGCGTGCCGTCAGCTAAAATTGTCTCACTAGACTTTAAATATAAAAATATAATTAGTTGAAATATAATTATGCTTCTATTGCATGGTACTTTTTTCACAAACTGCCGAAACTGGTTTAGGTAAATCTATTTACCTATGTGTTAACATTATATTAGATTTTCTACGGTTTTAGAGTTTGTTAAAGAGAACTTTTGGGGTAAAATAAGAACTAAGTAATTTGAATCGATATAACTTTATGGCCAAAACCCTAGTATTTTGATTAAGTGGTCATTTAAATAATATTTACTGATTTTTTTGCTGGCCTCAAATCCTATGAAGGTTATTTATAACCCGGTATTTAGGGAACCAACTTTGCACGAAAACTTCAAATATAAATCAGACCCGGTTTTCTACGTACCAAAATTATTCTGTTTCAGAGACTACATTTATAATTAGCGATTTGGAAAAGTCTACGGAGTACCACGTGCGAGTAGCGACACGCAATATGGCTGGCCAATCAGACTGGCTTGACGTCGAAGGATTCCCTAAAACGGCCGGTGCTGCTGCCTTAACCACATCGATTGGGTTACTTGTCCTCGCCTTATTCATTTCGCTAAGAAATTAATGTTTTGATAGAACCAGTCGTGCGATTCTCGAAGAGAAATACATATATCTAAAGATATTATGCTTCTTTGAAAATCTCACCCCAAACGGGTAACATAACTTGTTGAAGGTAAAATCGTCTCTTTCTTATCATGAGTTGGTTAAGAACAGGTGACGACATGTGGACTTGTGGAGCTCAACATCAGTTGTGTTAATCGTTGATTATGTGCCGGGAGATGTTGGATTTTACCACAGCGCCCTTTAATAGACACTGCTGTTGGGTTCTCGTAGCTGATGAAATTCTAGCATACGTGATATCCAAAACGTATCAAATGGCACTGTGGTGTAGCCCAAAATAAATGCTTTCATAGGGACACTTATATTTCTTAATAATATTTGGTTTTAAGTGTAAATGTGCTAAAAGCTTTGTTATCGTAGAGCTAGAAGCAAAAGTCTTGCCCCTATGAATTTATTTATGGACAAACTGTAGATAGACAATGTTATTACTTTGAAATGGCTACTTTACTGTTTTATACTATTCAATTGATATTGTAAAAAAAACTGTATGGCTGAAAAATATATTAAAAGTGACTAAATACGTTTAATGTAACCTAACTTGTATAATATTTTGCAAATCCGAATTAAATTCATTTGCAAGCATAGCCATTTTGATATGTGCATGCTTTATTTTTAGACACGTGTAATTTGTTGAAATGGGCACCATATGAGGTCCCATACCTGTGCAAACTCTAATTGTATGATTTTATTAATTTTATAATTTACTAAGACAAAAACACTAGGCCATATGTTTCGAAAAATCACTCTAAAACGCCTAAAACTAACTAAAACCTCAACGTAGGTAAGTTTTAAATTTTCTGAATTTTCTTTAAGTACTTTTAGCTTATGATACGGTGCGGTGTCAGAATCAGAAAAATATATCATTCCAACACATACCAATAGGTTTATAATGTAACAGATTAGTAAAATATTCTACAATTTGTTTGTTTCTTTTTCTTTGTTTTTTTATTGCCTCAACCATAAGACTTAATATTTCTCGAACTATAAACTTTTAATCTGGATCGTTTCGCTTTGTAAATAGTCTACGACTTGTTAACCTCAATTTATGCAGCTAGGTGTTAAGATTAAAATTATTAATCTATGTATGCGTATTTTATTGAGTCAAGATAAGGATGGGTGTGTTCATTAAACAAAATAAGACCTGTAAAAAATGGCCTAAATAATAAAAAGAAATCGAGCCTATAACTCTGACATTTACAGCCTAAACACCCCATATTACAGTTTAACTAGGATTAGTTAGGAGGCCGGTTGACCATGAGGCCTTTACCCTACCCGAACGTTTTTGGATTAAGAAAGTTTATGCCATCAGCACCACGATTAACTAACACTAATGCCCTACTGTACCTAGTGATGAGACTGATTCCTGAGAAAATGTCGTAGGTAGAATATCGTAGATTCAATGACGCTACTGATCTTTTGTTTGGTTTGTCAAAAAAAGGCAGCCTTCATTATTGCACTAGGGCTACGAGGCACATAATGCCAAATGCGTGAAGTGAAGCCGCTTGTTGAATTGGCCTTATCTGTTTGACGTATTTAACATTAAGAGCCAGAGTCTTGTAGTCAAGATGAAAATAAAATTTACATTATTCATTAAGGATTGTCGATGAACGATTTTATTTTATAATAAAATTTACATTTTTCGTTAAGGATTGTCAATGAACGATTTTTATCTTGACTACAAGACCTTGGCTCTCAATGTATTTAAAGGTAATGCATATGGCGTTCGTTGGATGTTTCTGATTTAAATTGGTAATTTTATTGAAGATGATTATAAACGTCCAAAACCATTCTGTAGCCTCCTACAACTTGTTATAAATTACATATTAGGAATTATAGACGACGTATGAAATATTAGATAAGTACTGAAGTTTATCGTTCATTTCTCTTTGTACTTATCAATACTTTAGTGTAAATAAACAAACCGCCTTAATCTAAAAGCGTTCATAGTCATACAGTTGTGTAAAAGTAAGAATATCTTAATCTGATGTTGCACTTATTTACACTTAGTTATATCTGGTTATATTAAATATACTTTAAGTTGATGTGTGATTTCCATTAAATATTTACTTAATTTTAGACGTGTATGTATGGATGTTAATATATTTAAACAATGACAATATGTGTACAGGTATGATACCAAAGCTTTTGTTTGTTATAGAATCCAATGTAATTTATTTATATCGTTTGAAGCATTCCTATATGATTATTTATATTAAGTAGTAAAAAAAACTGGTGATTTCATACCGAAGCATTTACGTGGTCACCAAAAACAATAACGTCCGTCAATTTTATAAGGGCTGATTGAGGCTCATAATTTTCTCAAGACTGAGTTTCTAAAGTCTTTGATAACGAAGGCTGAAAACGCGAAACGAAAAGGAAGCTAACGCCGTGCACGCCGTGCAATTATTACAGTCATATTGTTTGTATTTAGATAATTAGTAAGTACCAACCTACCTAATAAAATAGATCTAAATACTATAAATATCTAGTTACGTCTTGTTTTGTCTTCGCCAAAATCAAAGACTATCTCCAAAGAGACAATACTTATGAAGTAAGACTTAAAAATGAGACTAATGTCTTGAAGCATGTTAATCTGGCAATTATTAGTCTGTGCAATTAGTACTTGATACAAATTTCATCTTGTGTATTTAGATTATTTTATATATTTTAAAGCCAAAGATGAGAAAAGTTATCGCCGTTTAGTCTCAGTGTTCATAAGTAGTCATAGTGTGCTGTCGCGGCCTTTGCGGCGGTTCATTTGTGACACATCACTGATTTGTGTTCCTGAACTCTTACCATAAGTTTTCAATAGCCGTAGTCGCTAGCTTAATCAAATTTGCATGCAGCTCCTCCAGCTCTCTACGCAGTACCGTATAGGTTGTGTTGCGTGGAGTATGCGGTACGAGTACCCACCCAACAATAGCGATGAGTCCCTGCACTGTCTGTCCGGCTCTCTAGCCGGTGAACTGCTGAACACGCATAATATGTGAATCGACCTTTATGGTAAGAATGTTATCCGCCTGAGTTAAAAATTATATCTTGGATCTAATTTGCATAACGCCATTGAAAAAAGTGGCGATTAACACACACCGCAAGAGACATACATTTTGAATATTACTGTATTGATTTATGAAAGTCATAATGTTATTATTAAGGATTGACAGATTGTAATCTATTGATTGTTTGTAAAATGTTTATAACCGTTTAATTGGCACTAAGTGTTCTGCAATGTCCTTCAAACTACTGTTATGTCTAAAATTGTTTTTTTACGACTGCGATGCTAAGGGTATACACTGTCTACACTAATGTTTCTGCCACCAATAAAGGTGATTCATAAAGACATAACATGTGTTTAATTTAATTTTAACATCTAAGTGATGCATGATGCCATTTCTAACAGCAGACAGCGACACCGTACGTTCCGCCGTGCTCTCAAATTGACGCGATTATCACACTGGCGCCTCATCCGGATGGGTGAACTAGATAGCGCTACACAATCTTGCTCTCACGCCGTCGCAGCATACGGAAAGCGCAGTTCAATTTTGTCATCAGGTTATAAACGAAGTCGTTACATGCTGTCAGAAATTTAATAACTAGTTGAACTCCCTCTGTGTTTTGTAACACTAGTTTCTGAAACCTCTAAATCAAATCAAACTGCTTCATTGTATAATGACTCTCAAACTAATCCTTCTTCATAAGTTCATAACATAAGATATTCTGATATTTTGATTTTTAAGTCTTTGGGGTGGCTATGTGGGTTTATTTGTTTTTTTTTAATTACGTACCATACTGACAAAGCAAATGAAATGTATTGTATGAAGCTACGAGTATAAGATAAATAAAATACAATATATACGAATAGACGTAAACAAATCATTTAATTCACACATCATACGATGTCGTTTGAAAATACATATGAAATCAAAGAAAATGGCTGTAAATTAAATAGGTAGTAATTTAATTACTATGATAAATTTGCAAGCTAAAAAACTGAGTTGTGCAAGTACAAAAATCAATCATAAAATTATAATCAAATAACAACGAAATTCTGAACACAACTAAACCATCCTCATAACAAAAGTGCAACCAACAGCGATTATTAAAACACCTACGGCAAAGAAAATTCCGTAAAACCGTCCAGAATCATCTGATGGCGGCGTTTCCTGCCTTTCGGTGGTAACTAGAGAATCGTCTTCAGTTGTATCTTGCTCTGTCTCAGTGGTTTCTTCTGCATCGCGATTTTCTTTCGATTCTTCGCCTTCTTCTGAATTTTCTTCATTTTCTTCCCCCTCATTGTCGTCTCCTTCTTTGGTTGAAGCCTTAATGGAGTTGGACCACGCTGAATCGCCGACATCGTTCTTGATGCGTAACCGCACCCAATATTCAGTAGCTGGTTCTAAACCCTCCAATGCAGCCATAGTACCTGTAATTTGGCAATGTTTACTGATAAAAAACGTATTTTCTTAGGTTCTAATTTACAAAGAGGTTACGTGATTAATGTTATAATGTTATATGACTACTTGTAAAAAATAAAACGTACTATCTTCAAGAACTTCAGTTGTCGGTGCTATATACAGTTTTGAATGTCTCCAATCTCTTTCCTTCAGTGCAGTCGCTCTTTTTCTTGGTAGTTGCGCCGTTGGCATAAACTGTACCTCAATTTCTAAAACAGAAGAAGAAGTAGGAGTATCAATTAAGTATTGACTTATTTGGGCACACAATCAATTTACCCTACGTATTTATATTATAAGATAGTATAACAGATATTCAAGAAGGTTAATCAATAATTAAAATTTATTTTCATAAACCCGATTAATCAACAATTATTACAGCAACTACAGTTGCAACTTGCAACTAAATATTACAGCTTATAGCTCTATGAATGTGACAAAAGATTACAGTGTAAATGTGAGTATATCATTGTTGGCTTTGTACTCATTTTAATGCAACTCATTAGGTATTTGAAAACAACACAATTTTATAAATAGTGTTGATTAGATTATTAACTTACTGCTTATATCAAATCGTATTTCATTATTCCATGTAACATTCATAACAATAGTTTTACTCGTCGTTAGATCCGGGACCACATCTACCTGAAAATTACAACTTTAACTACAAAATATGCTTTGAAGATACGAATTACTAATGCATTTATTAAAGACAATAACTTGATAACATAATACAAAGATTAGGGAGCTACAATTATACATATTTGTTATTATTGAGGAGAAATACTCTTCATAACAATTAACATAAACTTATGCCCCTCTATTTAAGTGCGTAACTGATTAATAAATAATTAAATAAGTAGTACGTAAGTTATAAGTAACAATATACCTCATCAGGTTTTTTCGGAACCATAGATTCCAGTATATGAAACTCCAATTCAACATCTCCCAGATGGTTCGACGCTTGACAAATATACTGACTGCCAAAACTGTCCTCTGTCACTTTTACTGGTAAAACAGAAACCGTACCATTATCGGCGACCACTATATCTTTGGCGGCTATTTGGACTGCCTTTGGTCCACCGTTTCTTACGAACCACTTATAGGTTGGTAAAGGGTAGCCATCAGCCTCACATCTTAGAAATAAACTGGAACCAATCATCATCAACATAGAACTACGAGCAAGATGCATTGCGATAAATATCAAATAATTATAAAATCAAGATAGATCGTTAAGATTGGAATGATAATGCAGCGTAATAATAATATATTAAACTATTATTATTACGCTGCATTATCATTCAATCGATAATTAATGTCCATAGAAACGTAGGTAGGTAGGTGAGTAAGGTTGACAGATAGCTCAAAGAGGATGAGGAGCGGATACCATCTTGTATGTCCCTTTACCCGTCAACACAGAATCCTCCATCAACGCATGTGACACTCTGGAGCTGCAGGTTTCTAAAGGCTACGGTAGCTGCTTACAATCGGGTGGGCTGTATGCTTGTTTAGCATCGCCGTTGAATAAAAATGTATAGTAACATACCTTTCACTTTCGGTTCCGTACACATTCTCCTTGGTCTTTTCTCCAAATGTAGGAGCATCTGCAATTGACGTTTTGTACATACAATAGGGATGATGACACATGTTGAATTATGCAATAAAATTTAGTTGATAGGATGCAGAATTATCAATATATCCAAATAAAGTGAAAATTAAAAAAATCTATTGAAATGCATCAAAATGAAAAAAAAAAAATTTTTTAAAGTACGAAATTAAGAAAAAACAATGATACCATTCGATTTTTACATTTTACTGTTAAATAAATTGTATGGTAACCATATACATAAACGCAACATTTCACTGTAAAAATTGCAATTTCATAATTTTTCCATACTTTAAACAGGGCGACTATATGATCGTGACGTCACTTTTGCACTTTATTTTGTTAGGAGCGTTTCGAGAAACAAATGCAAATCACATGCTTTATAGTCGGTGGTGTACACTTATTTATACGGAAAATGATGATGATAGAATTTCTATTTGCAGAGCTAATCCTTTAGGCTCTCAGATTAATTTAAGAAGGGGAGCCAATCAAATTTTTGATGCAAATTTTTGACGAAGTGGGGGGTGCCCCCCAAAATTAACTAAAAATAAAATAGAGCTATATAGTCAAGTTTGATATCATTTTCGTGTAAAGCAAGGATGCCGAATTCATTTTTGGTATTTTATTTATACCTTTCGATATAAGAAAACTGAGAAATCATAAAAAATATGAAAACAACGTTTGATTTTTTGTTGAATAAATGCCTATTTTTTTTTTATTTATGGTCGTAACATGAAAAATATATTTTCATAATAAAGCCCTGTTATTCCCCTTTATAAAAAAAATGTTAATCCTATATTGGTTATAATATCTTTAACGAAAATAATAATAATAATAGGCCCGTTATCAACCACAATCTAATTATGTAGGAAAAACGATGTGGTTTGAGCTCTAATGCTTGCTTAATTATATCTTTCACAACTAAATGGACGTCAACCATTTCAAACGCTATTATTTACCTTGCCTTTGTATGCTTGTTATAATCCGTAAGTGAAATAAAGAGTTCGTTTAGAAGATACCGGAACCGGTTACCAATAAAGGGGTATTCGATCGAGTAAGTATTTGGTAGGGTAGTTTTTAAAAACTATCAATTTTGTAAGCACATCATTGAGTTACCCAAAGGTAAGCGCTTGGCGGGTACAGATTGGAGGAGGAGAGCAGAAGATCAAGAACAGTGGCGTGCCATGGGAGAGGCCTATGTCCAGCAGTGGACTGATACTGGCTGCTGCTGCTGCTGATAATGATAATGTAGTGCTTACCGAAAAGAAAATCCAAAATGACGTTTACCTATCAAGCTAATTTCATCCCTATTGCTAAGACATTAGACTGGGACATAACATTGAATATAGGGTAACCATATAATTTTGTAACCAAATAATAGCGTTATCAAATAGACGGGTTCTCCAGTCCCTGTTATATAATGACGTTTTCACGGAGAAAGGTACATCATTGCGAGTTATCAATAAGGGCCCGTTCATTTTTTTAGAGAGAAAACTTAAGCGGTAGGTATACATCTTCAACTGAGGACAGTCTGTTGGCGAATAGTGCGCTCTAAAATAAAAATAACAATTCTGTGTTATACCTATTTAGACATTACACAAACTTATTTAAAAATTTGTTAATTTATTATAACTAAATGCAAGGCTGCATATCTACAGCTACATGCTTCATCCCACATCTCCATAATTTTGTGGTTGAAATCATACCCTCGTTCTGTTGACAAATTGATCCGATATCTGATGCACACCTTAAGTTCTGATGACAATTGCAATTTAATAGATTCAGTATCATCGTAAATCCAAGATAGCTGCCGCTACAGAATGCCGCGTATTACACATTTCTTAACAAACCTCTAAATCAAGTATAACATGAATGGGATTTATTAGTAGAACACAGTGCATTACGGATCATAAAGTAAGCGTAGTTTAGACAGTTTTAGTAACATAACAACTTGAAAATAAAATGAGTATTGTTTAGGTAAATTCAAAAGCTATTATTGAAAATAAACAATGATATAGATAATGTACAAAAAACTATAAAAATAATTCGGTGAGTTCTAGGTTCAGTCATCACACCACTCTTCTCATCAATGTAGCTATAGCATTGAAAGGACAAAAAACTAAAATCGTGGGGCGCTTGAATCTTTTATCAACGGAGAACTCCTAATATCAATATAATATACGAGTATATGAACTTAGGTTAGGTACGCTACGCTAGTGATGTGATGAGTGGTACCTAGGACCTATCGATTATTTTAGCCTTGAGTACATTACCTGCATCATTATTATCATTATTTTCAATGAAACCGTTTAATACACGTTTTTCACATACTAAATTTAACTACTATTGGAAACGGGGTGTTTACCTAACTCAAATATACGTGGTAAATACCATACCAATAATAATATTTGAATAGTATATAGTCAAAACAGAAAATAATTATTTTACTTATTTTATTTATGGCCTGGATACGAGACTAGCCAAATCTTTATTGGATAACTCTGCACTATAATGTGTTACAAATATAACAATTGTTTTCCCCTACTTCCCACAAAAGTAGGAACATTCATATATTTTTTGCAAAAACGGTTGAAGTTACCACAAAACTTTCCATAAAGGAAATATTCTTCATGAAATTCTCTACAATTCTTGCCTTTGAAGTATGTTGCTAAGACATAGTTTTTAATCTATGTGTCGCGAAAATGTTAACCCCCCCTTTTTACCCCCACCGCACCATAAATTTAGGTGGCTCTGCTTCCTAAAATGGCCTATGGGTCCTAAAGTCTCACAATGCAAAAGGTGATCCCATCATCACTAAAATCCGTATAATGCCCTTTGTTGTCGTGTGCACCACCTACTATTAAGTCTAATTTCTAACTTTTATGTTGCTTTAACGCAATTGGCCGCATATAGACATTTGTTCCTCACAACAAACCGAATCGATTGATACCATACATGAAAAAATTTCACCATGATGCCTATTATAATATAACGGGAAAGGTCACTGTCATAACGTTGTTTAAAAGTTAAATTAGTTAACTACGAGGTGTACCCATGTTTGAAACCCAGTAACTGTCAAAACATGTCAGGAAGAATTCATCTTAATACCTAACGTTAATTGTTTATATCTACTATTAATTATTTATTTTGTAAGTAGTATTTAAGTGAATATGTACCTTATATTCTTATGAGAATAAAAATCTTTAAACCGAAACCGAACGAATGTACACCATCTTTACTCGAAAATTTAGGTTTTAAGCTTCGTATTTTTATCATTTTTTTTAAATAATAACATGACTAAAGTTACGCTACGGTATAGAACAATGTGGAATATTTTAGTTTAAACGGAATATGGATTCCAATTGACGCTCATGCAATAACTAAGTATTTAAGTAGGTACTATAACTAGGCAGTGTTTTGTATGAATGCATGGGTTCAAATAAAAAAGGTACGTAACCAAAGGCATGACTTGTATGAAAAAAGTAAGTTGCAATTTCATAAAGGACGCCTCTAGAACACTTAGGCGTACTTACGCCAGTAAGAGCGTTTAATAAGATAGGTACTGACTTTAGATCGTTCTTCTCTCTAACAATGGTTGAGTCTCACGTATTAGCTTACTCATACCACCATCATCATATTCATCATCATCAAAATAATTTGTAAAAGCTGTTTTCCTTTACTTTGAAATAAAAACCCTCCAAACGCAACTATCCCCCTAGAAATAATAAAACTTACGGTTGATGTTAAGCATAATATTGACAGTTTGGTTTTTTCCACATTTATCCGCTAATTCAGTTTCTTGAGTGGCAACACAAGTATACTCTCCGCTATCTTCGACACTCAGTGACATGATAGTTAGTAAGCCTTCAATTCCCTGCCTATTATACTTTGTCATCACTCGGTATTTAGGCATGTCTTGATAATCAAATTCTGGAAAAAAAAACATGTATAACACAAAATTTAAGGTTACGCTACACAATCTACACATTCTAAATATATATAACTCAAAGGTGACTGACTGACTGACATAGTGATGTATCAACCAGGGATCGAGAACGGTTCCCAAAATACCGTTCGATATCGTTCGGAACCCGTTCTTAATTTCGTTCCCACTGTATACCGGTTTATTACAAGAAAGTTCTCTAAAAGAACAAAACCATTTCGGTTCCCGGTACTCAAGAACAACAAATTTTAAAACGTTCCGAAAGAACAAAATCATTTCGGTTACCGATATTGAAGTACGAAATTTGAAATGTTCCCAAAGAACAAAATCCTTTAGGAGCGGAATTCGAACCGTTCGCAAAGAACAAAATCATTCAGGAACGATATTTTAAACGTTCTCAAGAACTTTATAAACCGTTCTTAGCCGCGCGCCCTTCTCGATCGCAAGTCGGCCTTGCCAAGGCCACCGTTTTCCTTTGTAGGCGCCGACGCATTGATACCGCGTCGCACCATACTATTAGTAAAGTTATTCTGTGCTCGCACTGTCTCTTTTCCATACGAAGACGGCTTATATTTCCATTTCAGAGAAGCTATACCAAAGAAAAATAGTGTCGCAAATTCGTGACAACCAGTGCGGTGGAGCGACGCGCGGGGCATTAAAGAGTACATTCTTTTTGCAACCAAAACATCGTAAGCGCCGCGAATTTCGCGGCGCTTGCGACGTTTTGTGTAGTAACACACTGTTCTTATAGATTTTTACTGCAGAAGCGGCAGCTTTTTTACCTACGAACTACATTTGATTGAATCCATATTTTATTTCAAAATGTATTACAGATAATAGAGCATAATAAGGAGTGGTCCGGAAAAAAAGTAGCCGTGCCTTTTTTAAATTTATCTTTTTATTTTGTGCCGATTTAGAAGCAGTGTTTATATTTAAATAATCTCTAAATATAATCATACAAAACATAAATACAATCATACTTAAATAAAACAGCGTTTGGAAGTTTTCGCCTTTTGTATTCTATCATACACATAGTTTTTTGAACAGCGTCTTCTGACAGAATTTTTGAGGTGTTTCTCAAAAACATGTTTTTTCTTATAGTTTGATTTGATGAGCTATTTTATATCTTAATAAATTGTCTTTCTTCAATAGTAAACTTTTTTATCTGGCTTCATTTTAAGGTAGTTACAGTAATTTTTAATTAAATGTATTTGCCTTTTTTCATAGAAAATTATCTCCCATAGAAAAATCTTTGTCAGAGGTTAGATTAGAGAGTCTTCCTGACTATCCTAGCTAAAATACAGTTAATTAATGTAGCTTCTTGGTAAGATGAAATTCTGAAAAGCATAAAAGTGTCCATACAAAGTGACCCGTTTTCATAGTGCTTGGATGTAAGTAGTAGTTAAGTTAGGTAATGTAAGGAAATACATGTACAATGGGTGTATTCCATTCGCCAACAAACTGTTTCGCAGTTTGGCGAAGTTTTGTGGTAGTTTTAAGTATTTTTATTACTGAGCAATAAAAAAAAAAAAAAAAAAAAAAAACGGGTTGTGAAAATGGAAATACAATTGTGGCATTGTAGCGGATGTCGATTGAAGATTGTCAAATTATGTTGTTCAAAAGGTTACAAAGTATGTTGAATTAAAAACGCGAAAACATAAATATGCTCACATATTCTATTATGATTGTATTTTTTTTTATTAGTATTGTATCTAAGGATTAATAAAATAAATATACTGCTTCAAAATTAGCACTAAATTAAAAAATACACAAGATTGTACACTGCTACTTTTTTTCCGGACCACTCCTTATTAAACGAACATTTGACGGGTCTCATGTGAATTAAGTCCTGAAAAAATTACCAGTGTAACCTGTGTCGAAACATCGAAACTCAAGGTAAATATAATTTTATTCGCGTTAAACCCATCTAATAATCGTTTAATATGTACTCCGATCTGAATCGGAATGCACAAAGGAACTATAAAAGTAATAATCCGCAATTAATTAGGGTAAACGCACCAGTGCTCAGCCATGCACCAGTGGTCAGCCTTTCTTACCTATTTTTGACTGTAATTAGTAAAGTTTTTCTAATTTTCATGTCAAAAATATGCAATATTATAAATTAATGAACTGTTAATTGAAAAATAGCTTAACTCTTCAAAAAATCTCTAGCACGAGCTACAATAATACTATTTCAAAGAAGTGGTGTCTTCTGACATGACGGCTTATGTTAAATGCGCCATTTTTTATGGAGTGTCACATGATATTTTGGTAAGATGATAGCAGCCGAATTGTGATTTCTTGTTGAAAGAATGTGGATGGCTGCACTTAATTATTACTTAAACTATCTGAAAAACGTAAAAAATATGTATAAATCCATATGAAAGTAACATTTTTAAGGCGGCTGACTATTGGGAACTACTTTATGTACAAAATCCAATAGCCAGCCTCCCCTGGCTGACTATTGGGTTTGAAGCAGTAATTTTAAAAAGGTCGTAAACCCAGAGGTCAGCCGGGGGAGGCTGACTATAGGATTTAAGACTTTTTTTTATCATCAAATGAAGTGTAAGTCGTTAAATCAAGCCCCTTTAAATATTTACGTTATTACGACTTTATTTGATTGAAATACATTAAATACCCAGTAGTCAGCCTGTGGCTGACCACTGGACAATAAGATCGCTCAACTCGAACCTAGTAATCAGCCGTTAAAATGGGATGGCTGGGCACTGGATTCTTAAAGGCTGTGTATTGGTACACAGAGGGCTGATTACTGGCAAAAATGCCCTTTCATTATATTTAATAAAATAATTTCAAAAGCAAGATTTAATTAAGTTTTATTCTTTACAAACATTAAACTAGATTAAATTATTGAACAATAGAAACATTGATAACTCTTATTGGTCAATAAGTGGGCAAATTATACGATCTTGAACATAGACATTTCGTTAAAAGGCTGACTACTGGTGCTTTTACCCTATTCATATCAAAAAGTTTTTTAACATGCCTGAAATAACGAAAATGCATTAAAAAAATCATATTTCACTAACGAGTCACAAAATTTTAGTACATCGACATGGTGGTACCCTACCTATAATTTTATTAAAGAAAATCACTAAACTTAATCGTTTTAAAAATTGGGTTTAGATTAAGTTTTTGTGTGTTTTTAATACATGACAACAGTGTTTGTTCCGCTATCTTATGATATTTATTAGAGCTTACATGAAATTTGTAAGTTTTTGTCATACATTTTGTCACGACGACTTTTTTGAAATTTGATGGAATGGAGGAAAACGGCTTGTTTGGAGAAAAGTCGTCGACATCTCTTCTAACTACCTAAAACTGGTATGGGGTATGGATATGTTCCTCATTGTCTCTAAAATAGGAAGTGACCGGTTTTATCTTATGGAGGGGGGATTAGTCGAAAAAAAGGGGGAGAGGAAAGATGGCGGCCGACCGTCATCGAAATTTGTTCATATCTCGAGTCCTATGGAACCGATCGGTGCGTGTGAGATTAAAATATTTGAAAAATATGTTTTTTTACTGTGCATGTTTGCGTAAGTACTGATAAAACATGCTTAGAACTCAATAAAGTATCACTTAACCGCAATGAATGTCATTATAAAATATACAGAAAATTTTATGTGCTTTCTAAAACATAAGTTTTATTTGTATATAATATTAAATAACCAAGTAATGGCGAATTTTGTTCAGCATGGGTCACTGCGCTTCGTCATATAAATGGTGGCCGACCGTCGTAGTATTTTGAGTATTTTCATTATTTCTCAGAATCTATGTAACGGATCAATTCGTGATAGGTATCATTTGAAAGCTACAATTTATTTTTTATTTTTTTATAAAATATAAGATTTTTCCTAATAGACTGGAGGACACCGGCTTGGTTGGAGAAAAGTCCTCGATACCTAAAACTGGTATGAATGTGTTCCTGATTGTCTTCAGTGTACGAAGTGACCGGTTTTATTTCATGGAGGGGGCGACGGGTCGAAAAAAAAGCAGAGGGGAAAGTAATGATGTTTTGTTTAAGGTTGTTGTTGTTAATATGATAAGCTAGAAAACTAAGGCATTCAAAACGAAAGCCATTGACGCCAGGAGCCCCTTAAGTATTTACATTAACAATAGTAAATAAATCATTTTTCATTTTCAGCTTTCATTTCCATTTTCCTTTTCATTTTCAATAGTTTCAAAATAATACATTTTAATCATTATATTTAGTCCCGTCGCGCTGGCAATATTTTGAGGGTTAAGTTTAGAAAATTCTAAAGTCACTTAGTATTGAAGTTGGAAATACAGTGTGTACATGAGAAGCTTTCAGTGCGTTTTATAATATATTCAATTGTTGCTTTTTATTCAATAATTTGAGGTTAACTTTTTCAGCTTGCCATAACTTGAGTAAAATAATATTAGAGTTAAAAAATATAACCGTTTTTTATTTAGAACAGTTTTATTGTTGTACAAAACCAGTTTGTGTCATTTACGTCGAGTGCAATTTGATATAAGTATGACAACGCTAAAAAACTACGTATAAAAAATTTGAGTTCATAAAATAAGGATTATCTATATCAGCACCGGCAATCTACCGATTTTACTGTAATCAATAACACACTAGCTGCTGTACTGAACTGGTTTACTATTAACAATTTGCTACTTAATGCTAAGAAAACCAAATGTATTAGATTTGTTTTGCCAAACGTTGCACCGGTGGACACTAAGATTCTCCTGAATGGTGAATGTTTAGAGATAGTAGATAAAGCAGTGTTCCTTGGTTCGACGTTGGACAAAAATCTACAATGGAGTCCTCATATAAGAAAACTCGCTCTTCGATTAAGCTCGGCCGCTCATGACGTTAGGAGAATTAGACTATTAACGAATATTGAGACAGCTCGCTTAGTTTATCACAGTTATTTTCATAGTGTAATGTCATATGGTATTCTGGTTTGGGGCAAAGCAGCTGACATACAGACTATATTTGTTTTACAAAAAAGAGCCATCCGCTTTCTGTATAACTTAACGACAGGTGCATCAGTTAGAGAACTATTTAAAGAAATTAATATTTTAACTGTTGCTTCCCAATATATCTATGACAATATTATTTTTGTTGTAAAGAATATACATACATTCAAAAAAAAATTCTGACATCCACAGCTATAACACTAAAAATAAAAACAAGCTTGCTATCAGAAGTAGTCGTATCCGCAAAGCATATAAGTAATTTTTTGGTCAAGGTATTCACATTTATAACAAGTTACCCGTCGATGCTTTAAATTTATCATTTCCCGCTCTTAAGAAATATTTGAAAAAAAGTTTAATGTCAAAGGGTTATTACAGGGTCGAGGACTATATGACGGACAAAGATGCATGGCCCAAACCAGAAAATACTACAAAATCATCTAACATTTAGAGGACACAGTTCAGATAGGAAAGCATATCAAACGTTTTGTGAAGCAATCAGATTTGGATTTTATTATTATTATTTTATTTTAATTAAATAATAAGTACATTGTATGTCTCTTAAGCTGTTTTGATATGCCTTCTTATAGAACTACGCATTATTGTGTATCTTTAAGATGTAATATTACTGTATTACTGTTTTGAAAAAAATAAGTCCCGCCGAGTTTCTTGCCGGTCATAAATAATTCTTCTCGGGTCAGAGGTGTAGGGTTAGAACCGGAGGTAGTTTTTTTTTCTCTCTCTGACGTTCATAAGTGCATTGTAATGTGCCTAAATTCAAGAATAAATATCTTTTATCTTTTATCACCATAAAAAATGTGAATAAAATCAATATGTATCCAATGAAGCAATGAAAATTTAAGTTTCTTGGTAATTAAGTTTTTTTAGGCTGTTATCGTTTTAATAAATTATTAATGTCATCAGAGTTCACATTCTAATAATCAAAAATGGATTTAAAAGTAGATATTTCAATTTGTGTCACTTTCTTCAATGATATTTCGTCAAAAATTAAACAGAAACAATATTTGCGTTCAGAGGAAATCCTCCTAACTACAGCGCATGACCTTGATAGCCTATTCGGCGTACTTCTGTATGACCACTAGAAGTAGACCCCCGGCTCGTTTCTTAACCAGCTAAAACATAGGTCAACCAAGCGCTGGCATCTTAGTAGTTACGATGTAGGTGCTCGCTCACGGAGGCGCGCACGGGGTGATAAAGCTGACATACTCGCCGTCGGGCGTCCTACACTACGTTTGCCGAGACGCTGTCTCCACTCAAGAACACGTTTACCCCAACGGTTGTCGGTTTTTCGCGAGATATGGCCGGCCCACTGCCACTTCAGCTTGCTAATTCTTTGAGCTATGTCGATAACTTTGATTCTCTGTCGGATGTATTCGTTACGAATCCTATCCTTCAGAGAAACTCCGAGCATAGCTCTTTCCATAGCTTGCTGAGCGACTTTGAACTGGTGGACCAGCCCTACCGTGAGTGCCCACGTCTCAGCTCCGTAGGTCATTACGGGTAGGACGCACTGATTGAAAACTTTCGTTTTCAAGCATTGCAGTATGGATGGATGACGAGAAGGCTCGGCGTAGTTTCCCAAATGCTGCCCAGCCTAGTTGGATCCTTCTCTTGGCCTCCTTCTCAAAATTGTTTTTACCTAACTGCAGGATCTGCCCACGGTAGGTGTATTCAGAAACAATTTCAAGAAGATGGCCATGTACGACGACCGGTCCCGGATCAATGTGGCCATTGATCATGACTTTGGTTTTATCAAAATTCATGCCAAGACCGATGCGTCGCGAGGCTGAAGCTAGGCCGTCCAGCATCTGGGTCAGCTCCTCTAGCGACTCCGCCATTATGACTATGTCATCAGCGAATCGCAGGTGTGAGATGTAATCGCCGTTTATGCTTATGCCCTTACCTTTCCAGTCCAGCGTCCAGATACCGTCTGGACTATCCCCCCTTTGGAACGCCCCGGTAGTCCAACCCGCGCACTCGAGGACGACGAGAAAGCAGAATGTCTCGCCAATAGTTTAGAGTCTCAATGTTCGGCCAGCCTCCTGCCTGCCGATGAAGCCCATGTCGAGAGGGTAAATTCTGAGGTGGACAGAAGATCGCGTCTCCCCGTAACTTCACCTCTCGTACCGGTGTCGGTTAAGGAAGTCCACGATCGAGTAAGGTATCTTAGAGTAAGGAAGTCCCCGGGTGCGGATGGCATCTCCAACCGCATGCTGAGACTTCTGCCCGAACATCTCTTACTCATTCTGGTCGGCATCTTCAATGCCGCCCTGTCCAATAGTCACTTTCCAGCCGCGTGGAAACGTGCCACGGTCATCGGAATAGCGAAGCCCGGCAAACCCCGGGCCTCGCCAGCCTCTTACAGGCCCATCAGCTTACTCAGCTCGCTTGCTAAGCTGTATGAGCGAATCATCCTCGCTCGGATTCTCAGGTTCACGACTGAGAATTCAATTATCACGGACGAGCAGTTCGGTTTTCGTGCCGGACACTCGTGCGTCCAACAGGTGCACTGCATCACGGAGCACGTGCTGGACGGCTTCTCGCGTCGAACAGGGTTGAAGACGGGAGCGATCTTTCTTGACGTGGCGAAAGCCTTCGACAAGGTCTGGCATAATGGGTTGATATACAAGTTATATCAGATCGGTATGCCGGACAGACTCGTACTCATAATACGAGATTTCCTTACGGACGGAAGCTTTTGCTACCGACTGGAGGGAACGCTTCCACCTCCACATCCTATTAGGGCAGGAGTCCCGCAAGGCTCCGTCCTCTCGCCTACACTCTATTCGTTGTTCATGAACGATATTCCTAGGCACCCGCGTGTCGAACTAGGGTTGTTCGCGGACGACACTGCGCTCTTCACGACGCACAATCGCTACATTCTTGTTCGGAAATACTTCCAAGAGGCAATCAATGGCCTAGGTCAATGGTTTCGTCTTTGGCGTATTGAAGTCAATCCGGACAAGAGCGCAGCGATTATCTTCCACCCTACTGCCATAGGTCCGACAGGCAGGAAGGTGGCTCCGGTCCGGCTTTTTGACCAGCCCATTCCGTGGGTTAATGAGGTCAAATATTTAGGCGTCACTCTCGACCGTCGTATGACTTTCAAAAGCCACATCCGTAGGGTACGCAACAGAGCGCTGTTCGTATTAGGAAGGCTAGCGCCGATGATTAACAAGTTTAGTAAAATGTCACTTGGAAATAAGCTGACACTCTACAAGACTTGTGTTCGTCCAATCATGGCATACTCAAGTGTGGTTTTTACCCACGTGGGTATGTCAAGTCTCGAGCCGCTTCAGACCTTTCAGAATCGTTTCCTCCGTAGGGCGACTGGTGCCCCGTGGTACCAGACAACCCTCAGTTTGCACCATGACGCGGGGCTTGACTCCCTTTATGGTTTCTTTAATGGCGTTATTTTGACAACGCTCCACACAGTAGTAATCCGTTAGTTAGGAAGGCTGCGAACTACATTCCCAACCCTCCCCCCCCGGACTCTTAACACGTAAGTCACTGATTAGGGGCCGCTCGCTTCGGAGGCCTAGACACTACGTCACGGACCAGGACGACGCACTCACAGCGGCCATTCATGAGAAATGGAACGCTGTGCGTGCGCCCTCCCCCACATGTACACTGCGTCCCCGCCGGCGGGGGCAGGCGGGGACGCCCACCTCGGAACAGTCGCGACCACATCGACACGTTCAGTCCCTTATCCACCCGGTACCGCCGCATACCGGATAGAGTCACCCCGACAGTCGTCGGGCCTAGCTGAGTTTCTTGCTGGAGTCTTCTCAGCTAGGCTAGGAATAGCAAACCAGCGACAAAACTCCCACTAGCTCGATCCCCCCCCCACTCACCCAGATCAGGTTGAACTCGCTTCAACTGATCTCGCTGGAAGCGCAAGCTCGGTAGGAGCATTCCAGCGTAGCAACCACATCACGTCTGGTCGCGGAAGGGTCCTGGATTTTCCCCGGGCAACCATCCCACCGAACAGTCCGCCCGCTTTAGCACTTCAGAAGCATAAAGCCCAAGTCAGGTTCAAAAAAAAAAAGTACAGCGTCTTAAACATGTCTTCCAATGCGCATGTGAACAGTTTCGGGGATATGACATCCACCTGCCTCACCCCTCGTGATGACATTGTTCCGAGTTCCGAGTAGCGTCGCGCGCAGTACGACGTGCGTTCAGTGAGCGCGTTGGTAGCCTACTGACTTTAGCTCCCTGCGCGGAGGCGCAAAACGTAGGTATATAACTCGTTCGCGCGGGCATGATTCATAGGCTGCCCCATCGCTGGTTTTTTTTTCGTAGTCCAAATTATATACAAGTTCAGAGTCCATTATCTGGGCCATTTTTGATTTTAGAAAAAAGTTTTTCGATTAGAAAACGCTTATTTTACCTTATTCTATACGAAAAAAAATCATAAAAAGTACATGTTATAATGACGTCCCGTCAATGTTTTTTTTTCGAAATCTAAATTATATACAAGTTCAAAGTCCATTATCTCGGCCATTTTTGATTTAAGACCAAAGTTTTTCGAATCAAACACGCTTATTTTAGCATATTCTATACGACAAAAATCATAAAAAGTACACGTTATAATGACGTCCCGTCGATGTTTTTTTTTTTACAAGTTCCATGTCCAATAGGCCATTTTTGATCTAAGAGAAATGTTTTTCAAATAAAACACGCTTATTTTAGTGTATTCTATACAGTAAAATCATAAAATATACTTTATGATGATACCCCATCGCTGGTTTTCTTTTTCGAAGTCCAAATTATATACAAGTTCAGAGTCCATTATCTCGGCCATTTATGATTTTAAGAGAAAAGTTTCTCAAATAATACACGCTTATTTTATCAATCTTAAAAGTACACGTTATATTGATGCCCCGTCACCATTTTATTTTTTAAGTCCAAATTTTACTACATGTAGTCAATCTTCAAAGTCCGGTTACTTCGAAGTTTTTGAGTAAAAAAAATGTTTTTAATAAAATTTGCTTATTTTAACACATTCTACTACACAGTAAAACAAAAAAAGTATGTGTCATAATGACACCATTCAACCAAAATAGTCTAAATTGTACTCAACCTTTAGAGCCCCATAACTTCGAAACTATTGAACTAAAAAAAAAGTGTTAAAGAAAGGTTGCTTATTTTTATGTGTTTCTATACGATAAGTTATATAAAACATAGCCGTATTATGACATCACACTGATGAAAAATGTATTAAGTCCAGCCCCGTCCCTTTGCTAGTCCGACCGAGAGGCAGATAACGAAATTTCGATTTTCGCGTTTCACGATAGGCACTCTGTAAACAAACCGCCTTGGTGCATAAATTATACATTTATTAGTTTTAAATTGTCTGTGATAATTTGTCAAAATACTGTTTATATGGTACACTAAGTTTTCCGTGGCACACAAATCTGCCGTTGCAAACATTGTTTCGATACGCTTTTATAAAAATATTGACGCAAACTTTAATATTTTATTGTACTGTTAACAGGGTCATACAAGAAAAAAAAATTAAATAAATAAATATCATTGATTAATATGGCACAAATTTATTTAAATAATAGATACCGATATTTTAGAAAGCACAGTGCCTAATCGATCAACTCTAATTTATATAGGCTTATAAAAGTCCACATAAATGTGCTGATTGAACGTCAGTATTCCCGTTGACGATAGTGACACAAAACGCGTGCGTGCGTCAGTAACAACTTTGCTGTTACAGTGAAAAAAACAATTTTGATCTCTTATTTTCTACTTACCGAATAATGTTTAAAAAAAGAAATGTCTAAGTTTCTACCTAAGCAACAACCTAAGATGACACAAATTATTATTATTATTATTAGTAGTAGTAGTAAAACACTTTATTGCACAAAACAAATACATGACCAACAAAAATATTGTGAGTGTGTACAAAGGCGAAGGTATCCCTCTAAGGGATCTCTTCCACCTAACCTTTATTAGCTAAGTTGGATGGCTGAACTCTGTATGTGAATAATAAGCATCTTTAATTTTATCGAAACTTCATAACTTATCGGTACGGGTCTAATTTATCGTTTTTGTATGCACTCTAGCATACTAAAGGCCTTTTTCTACTAAAATTTGAAGCCACCTTTCACTAAAAAAACTTAACGTATGCGAGTGAAACTAAGCTAGATATAGAGTTGTATCCCTATATTCTACTATTACGAAAAGAAGAAAAAAATGATGATTTTAAGTATTTCAGAAAATCTTTCATATTTCCGTAACTAGAAATTAGCATAACGGCCCTTCTCTAATGGAAAGCCACATATAATTTTAAGTTGATGAAAATTTAACTGGCGTAAATTCGTTGAAAAGCAGCAAATGGGTCAGTGTTTCTTAGTTAACTAGCACTTGTTTCTAAATCATTCCTAAATAGAAAAGACGTTTTGCAGTTTAATACGTAGAAAAAACGTATCGAGCCAGAAACGTCCTTTCTTCGGAGTTACAAGTGTTTTTTGGTATTTTTTATACTAAGAAGAAACATAAAATTTAATTTATCATTAACATAACATAAATAAATAAAAAATTCGCATCTTCAGCGCTATAGTTCATACGGTAGTGTTAATACACATTTTTGTATTTATAAAAATTACATATTTTCTCCATTTCTCGCGGGGATTTTTTTAATTTTAATAACAAAACATTTATTTTTTCCATTTTTATGTTCATGTAGAAGTGCCTTTTTCCGTATGGCGGCAGTACGGCTTAAATATGTGCATTTCTGCCATGTTGGATTTTAACACTGACTTGAACAAATTCTTGACCGCTCCGCCTTTTTAAGTTTTATTAAACTTAATTTATACATATAATTTGGGCCGTATTCTAACTTTAAAACACGCTTAGACACGATCCAACGTCAATACAACTCCAATGTATTAACTACACAATATAGCTAGCGCCTAAATGTCTGAATGGAAAATATCAGAATTTGTTTGAAAATTATTCCAATGCATCTAACTCTAATACAACTTCAAATTGATTGATTGTTTGTTATGTGTTGGAGTGAAAAATACTCACCGTCGTAGAAGCGTATGCCGAACTCTTTTTTTGGTAGGTACTTATACCTACTACAACGTAGCGCGCGCGGGCAGGGAACCGCCGTGTTTGGCGTTGGGCGCTGCGATAATAGTCCATATGCAGTTGACTTAAAAGCTAAAACAACTTGCTCGTATTTAATCAGCGCTTGAAGCGATAACCCTTGCCTGAGTTTTTGATATCGGTAAGCGCTAACCTAAATTAATTCAAATAAAGGGATTAGTTTATTCACCAGTAACCCAAAAGCTTACCGAAATGAAGCTGTTTTTGAAACCCAGCGTTAAAAAAACGCAGGTTTTAAACGGGTTAGAGTAAGCGGGTCCGGCTGGTCCCTGCATAAATACATACACAAAAATACAATGGTCTTGGAGCGACCATAGACGTGTAGGGCCTCTTCTCACGCACGTATACCTACTCACTTCACGGATATTTTATGAAAGTACAAATACCTACTTACTTCAAACGGAAGAGCTTTCTCGACGCAGTGCAACACAAAAAGTACTTTGCAACCAATATAAAAGCAATCAAATCAACTCAACCAACCTCCACGCTATTCACGTCTAAGTTCGAACTAATGGACATCGCTGCTGAGTAAAAACGAAAATAGGTACTTAACACACTACGCTAAGGCATACACTGAAATAACTAATGGCCATTGGTTGGCGATGACGACTCATTTCATATCCGTTGAATTCAAAAGAACCGGTTTATATTGTTCCTGCGAACGCTATCGAAAGAACCGCTCTTTTTACGTTCTTTTGGAACGATACGAGCTTGCAAACGTTCGTTCCCAAAACCATTGTAAATACCGGTAACCAGAACAGAACGCTATCGAAAGAACGGTTCATAACGTTCTTTATTGGGAACTGTTCTTTCGGGAAATGTTCTTTCCTAAAACCATTGTACAAACCGCTCACCGCAAACGAGAACGCTATAGAGAACGGTCTAGGTTATTGACCCGAGAACGTTTTGAAAATAGAACCGGTTTCCGATCCCTGGTATCAACGCACAGTCCGAACCGCCGGTTCTAGAGATTCCAAATTTGGCACGTAGGTTCCTTATAAGGTCTAGGGGTGCATTAAGAAAGGATTCTTCAAAATTAATCCCCTAAGGGGGTGAAATGGGGGTCCAAAGTTTGTATGGGGAAACAAGATTAGTTAGTCTATTTTATTCGAAACTTCACAGAAGTACTCCTAACAATAAATGAGTGATATGAATGATGAATGTAAATACGTGTTTCTAGTTTTTTGAAAATTCAACCGCTAAAAGGGGGAAATGTGGTCAAAAAGTCTGAAAATCAACATGGGTATTGTTTCTATGGTTTATCGGGTCGTTGATTACGAAAACTACAATTGTTTTAAAATCCAACGTGGCGGACATGAAATACCATCTCCCCTGTTGGGGTACAATGGGGTTGAAATGTCTAAATATCAATATGGGTGTCGTTTTTGTGTTTTTTTGGGACGTTAATTAGGAAAATGGCATCTATTTTGAAATTTAATATTGTGGACATGAAAATTCTCGAAAGTATTTGTGTCAAATTGCAATCTTCCCAAGTAACACAGGAAGCATTATAACATATGAATAGTTAACTTATTTCGAACTTAAGGATCGTATAAACTCTTATATACGTTCACCGAGCAACTTGTCGCATTATATGATGCTTTGAGCTGTATAACGGTTGTATAATGGCATATCTGAATGCTTTTGTAAAGCCTTTAGATTTAGTGCAGCAAACCACAACGCAACTGTACAGCTTTCGACTGTTTAAAAGCACTTAAGTGCTTTAGGTTCTACAATAGCATTATATAATGATTTAAGCTGTATAACGGTTGTATAATGGCATGTATAAATGCTTTTTTAAAGCCTTTAGTTTTAGTGCAGCGAACCAAAATGTAACTGTACAGCTGAATGCTGTACAGTTGCGTTTTGGTTTGCTACACTAATGCTTCGGTGTGGTTTAGTGCCTTAGGTTCTACAATAGCATAAATAAATGCTTAATGCTGTTTATGAGCATGAATAATAGCCATTATAATGCCACGTAAATCCGGTATACAGCTTTCAGCTGTTTTTAGTGCTTTAGGTTCTACAATAGCATTTTATGATGCTTTACGCTGTATAACGGTTGTATAATGGCATATGTAAATGCTTTTGTTTAGCCATTAGTTTTAGTGCAGCGAACAACATGCAACTGTACAGCTGAATGCTGTATAGTTGCGTTTTGGTTTGCTACACTAATGCTTCGGTTTGGTTTAGTGCCTTAGGTTCTACAATAGCATAAATAAATGTTTAATGCTGTTTAAGAGCATCAATATTAGCCATTATAATGCCACGTACATTCGCTATACAACTTTCAGCTATTTTTAATGCCTTAGGGTGTACAATAGCATTTATAAGTAGGTAATACGTTCCTAATGCAGTATAATAGCAAGAATATAAACCATTATATAGCCAAGTAATTCACTATAAGGGGCTGTTCATAAATTACGTCATTTTAAATGGGGGGGGGGGTTGGACATCGGATGATGGTAGCATGACGTAGGAGGGGGGGGCGGTCATTCATCACATCATCAATGTGTAAAAAAGGAATGAAAGTCGTGTTTCTATAAACTTTTAATGCTATAAAATATTATCTACTAAAGAGTTTTTTATTTTACAATTAAGCTTAAAACGCATTTTTTTAATGACGTCACTTTATTTGGCAGGGGGAGGGTTGGATGATTTTAGGGGGGGGGGGGGTAAAAATCATCAAAAATTGATGACGTAATTTATGAACAGCCCCTATACAGCTTTTAGCGGTTTTAGTGCCTTAGGTTCTACAATAGCATAAATAAATGCTTAATGTTGTTTAATAGCATAATTATTCACGTGTAATGCTGTAGGCATAAATAAGGCATTTTTTAAGGGTCACTGAGCTGCTATTGGACTAAGAGCTAGCCACGTCAGATATGACACAATAATGAGAGCAACATAACCCGTCTGGTTAGATTGCTATACTAATCTTATTGCTAGATCCTGGTATCTGGCAGCTTTTAATGGGTGGAGGTCACAGTGACAGACTAGCAAAATGTATTAATTGGAAAATAGTAATAAAAATTGCCGAAGTTGTCTCAGTTATAAAGGACAGGGCCTATATTTTAAGGGGCTCCCTGGCGCCAACGACCTTAGATCTGATTCCCTTAGTTTTCTAATGATTTATATAGCTTATCATATTATCAGTAATGGCTTTAAACAATATAGTATCCTATATTTACTTCAATATTCATTGTCTTCGAGATATTTGACATCAAAGTCGAACCGGTTTAGGCTAAAAAAGTGGTTTTATGGTCATAAATATTGTGTTAATTAGTTCAAAATTAAAATCTCTCTACAGTTTTTAGAGACATCAAAGATGAACCCTAATATGTAGATTACGTATATGTAAGATTATTTACACCATTCGAATATCGATAAAAGTGTTTTTTTAGACCATATTTTAAAAATATCATAAAAAAATAACGGCTCATTTATTTCAAGATCCGGCTCTACAGAATGGAAATAAAATATTCAAAAACCGATAGTCGTTTGCCTTATAATTCTATCTATAGTGAATATGTTGGAATATCGACTCAAAACTGGTCAAAAATCGATAAAAAAAAACGTTAGACCAAAAAATATTGTGTATTATTACCATACATCGGGGTTTTCGGTGCGGGAATGTTTGACATTAGCCAAAGAGTAGGCATTAACTTAAAAAACAGAATGTACTCTAGCACGTTTCTACCTAATGAATAATTGATCGAAAAATCATAGGTATATACAATTTATATGTAATAGCTGACTATAATATATACATATATATTGTAGGTACATATATTTTTTCGAGTATTTTTTTATTAATTCATGTAATGACTAATCATTGTCAACCTCTTCAGTTACTCAAATAGTTCATAAATATCGGACGTCAAGATTAATATTTGACACTTATTATACCGTGTCTTTGTCTTAGGTAGATCTAGTTAATAAATTTCGGATATGCAATTGCATTTTTAAAATACTAAGTATATAATAGTTAATAAAAAACATGCCTCTAAGAAAAAAAGCTCGTATCATAGTGTGTAAGCTATTCACAGAGAGGTAGTTATTCATTAGGCATAATATGATATTTTCTCAGACTAACCTATCTGTTTATTTCTACCCTTTCTCAAATCGTTCCCGCACCGAAAACCCCGATGTATGATTATTACGGAAACAAAAACAGTAGGCGACAAACTATGAACTATATTTTATTATACATCGTTTGGCACTACTTTCTCCCAACATGAACTTTTGTATAATTTCTCTTAATATTGTATAGTATTTGTATAGTTTCTCATAATATTGCATCAAACCCAGATCTCTAGGATTTATTTTTTGGAAATGGTTTGCATTCTTTGACCTCCACCACTTTAAAGCTGCCAGATGTCCAGATCTAGAAATAAGCATAGTATACCAAACTGACTAGAGGGGTTTGGTTGCTCTCACTATTGTGTCATATCTGACGTGGCTAGCTCTCCGTCTATATAGACCAACGCCATTTTGTAAATAATTTATAACCTAAAAATGAAATCATGCGGACCTATTTATACAAGGAAAATACCTATATAATAATGAAATTACTTAATTTAAGACTGCTCAACCAACACTATTATGTTAATAATGCAAAACTCGTTCTATACGAGGATTACACAATTGTTTTGTTTATTTGACGCATATCTTTTTAAACTTATATAGATGTCATATACAAAGGAAAAAGTGACCTAGGCCTCCGGTGCCCAGGGCTGGGATCGAACCAGCGTCTTCTACATTCGCGGCAGACGCCTTTACCACTTGGCCACCCGGGTCACAGCTGCACCGGTCGAATTTTCCCGTGTATATGCAATCTTTGTAAATGCTCAGGCGCATTTTAGCCAATCATCTAAGGTAGAACATTATGAGTCCGTACCTCCAATCCGAACTCGTAGGAGTTCATTGAAAGCGAGAGAGATGGCATATCTTTTTATAATTTTTTATAGCAAAACCACAATAAATCAAAGGCGCGTGAAAATTTTCAATGAAACTTATATACACATGTACAGTAAACTACATTGCGCAGTAATATTTGAAGGATATAATAACGTAAAAGAGTCAAAAACTTTTTATACATTTTGTTACGCAAACAAATATGACGTGTCACTCATTCAGTTTTTTGTACCGTCTTCGTCCATTTTATATTGCGAGACAAAGTAGTTAAATCACAACGTTCATTGTATAACATTTGTTCCGTCGGTGTTAGAGACGTTTTTGCATTGACGTAAGGTTTATTTTACTACACTCTTATGCTAGTATAATGCTTTTGTATTGCGATTGGCAAGTTAATCGAGAGTACTTATGCTTCTTTACTGCGATTAGGAAGTTTTTTGGCCGTATTAATGCTTCTTTAATGCAGTTGGCAACTTAATAGAGCGTACTAATGATTCTTTAATGCGATTGGCACTTTCCATGACAACGATAATGCTAATAGCGCAGACATATTGCGCCTGTAATGCTATTAAATGACCTGTATAGGATCTCAAGCTAGGTAATTCGTGCACATTTAAGACCTATATCAGCACTATAAACGTTTATAATGCTACTAAAAAACGAACTGAAAATGCTAAAAGCATACAGATATGCTGTAAGACGGCCGTTATACTGCTTTGATGTGTTACTTGGGTTCTTCTTCTCTTCTAAATAGATAAAAGAAGAAACTGACTGACATATCAACGCACAGCCCAAACCGCTGGTTCTAGAGATTCCAAATGTGGCACGTAGGCTCCTTATAAGGCCTAGGGATGCACTTATAATCATTTTTAAAAATTCACCCCCTAAGGGGGGGAAATGGGGTCCAAAGTTTGTATGGGGAACAAGATTAGTTCGACTATTTTATTCCAACCTTTCCAGGACTATTCCTAACGATAAATGAGTAAACAAGTGTTTCAGCTTTTTTGAGAATTCAACCCATAGAAGTGGGCAATGTGGTGACAAAATTTAAATATCAACATGGGTATTGTTTTTATGGTTTATTGGGTCGCTGATTACGAAACCAACACTTAAAGGGGGGGGGTGAAATGGGGGTTGATAGTTTGTATGAGGAATTTTTTGAACCAATTTAGATGAAACTTGGTATAGAGATAGTTTGTATCCCGGAAAGGGACAAAATAATTTCAAAATAGTTGAAAGTCTTATGGAGAATTCTTAACAGCTGAACCGATTTAGATGAAACTTGGTATAGAGGTAGTTTGAGTCCCGGCAAACGATATAGGACAGTTTTTATCTCGAAAATCAATCCTTAAGGGGGTGAAATGGGGGTTGGAGGTTTGTATGGAGATTTTTTTACCGCGAACCGATTTAGATCAACTTTGATGTGTTGTGGATATAGTTTAAGTCCCAGGAAACAATATAGAATATTTTTTATCCCGAAAATCCCAATCTTAGAGGGGTAGAAAAGATGTTGGTAGTTTGTATGGCGAATTATTAACCGCTGAACAGACGATTGGAATGAAGTGTGGTACATATTATATAGACTGAGTCGCGGGAAATAATATGGGATAGTCTCTATCTCGAAAATCAACCCTTTAGGGCGTGAAACGGGGGTTGAAAGTTTGTATGGGAAATTAATAACCGCTGAACCTATTTAGATGATTTGGTATGGAGATAGTTTGAGTTCTGGGGAAGGATATATAATAGTTGTTATCCCAAAAGTCATTCCTTAAGCGGGTAAAAAGGAGGGTGGATTACTAATTCCACGCAAATGAAGTCGCGGGGAAAAGCTTCTATTCAAGAGTAGAAATCTGTATTAATCATAATCTCTCAGTATAAGTAAGTCGTTGATGGCGTAACAATTAAACAATTATTGCAATCATTTCTTTAAAATAAAAAAATGAGGGAACTGGCTTCACCAAAACGTGATATACCGAAACCTCCAAAATGTAACGAATACTTTTCCGAAAACCGCATCTAAATCAGTTCAGCGAAACGTAAGATGATCGCAGACAATCATACATTCCTACATACGTACATACGAGTCTAACTGAGTTCTTTGTTCTTCGTGTGCCCAAAAGGGCAAAGCATAGTGGAACATCATATATATATAACACCTGTATAACCTATGTTTACGAATAAACGATTTGATTTGATTTGATTTGAACCTCCGTTTTTTAGTACTTTTAGTACGCGGGCGAAGCCGCGAGAAAAAGCTAGTCTATAAATAAAGTTTCAGGTTTTGATCATTAACATGACTCATCATTCAACCGTTTGACCGGGTTCGAGCTCTGCAACGCTCAGGGCAGTATAGATCAGGGGGGGGGGCAATTAGTGAAATTCGAACGCCAGATTACGAAATACTCTGATAGAAACAATAAAATTGTATTGTAGTAATAACAGCGATATGTATTTAAACATGTGATTATTGAAACTATTAAAGGAGATCGTCAATTCTGGGCCACCTGATATAAACCGTATACAGTTTGTACTAGGTACAATGTAAAATAAATACTCATTTTATTACTAAAGTAGACAAAATATTACAAAAAAATGAAACGGGAATTATAAATACTAAATAAATAAACATTATGTTGATCTTTCCGCGATTAAAATACAGCAAGACAAGTCGTTAACGTCCTTATGGCATTGATATAAAGTTTAACTTCACCTGGACTGAAACGGGTTTGTTTTTTGGTTTGACACTGTCAATATCTACCGTTACATAATCTGCGTTTTGATACTGTTCGGTAAGTTACAACATTGTAATATTAAAATAATTTACATAATCTGCGTTTTGATACTGTTCGGTAAGTTACAACATTGTAATATTAAAATAATATCTAAGCCTACGAATACGGAAGTTCAAATTAGAAATCGACTGTATTAAAACGCCTAAAGATTGAAAATGCGTATTTTTGCATTTTTGATCGGAGTTTAAATATTAAAAGTGGGTTTCATAATGGCATAATATCATGCTCCTTCGATAACAAAACGCATCTTTTTTTCAATTTTGTAATGTCAGATACTAGTGCTATTGCACTTAACGGTGGTAAACATTATCCCTTCGCAATAGGTGTTAGGAATGTTCAGTTAATAGCCGTCTTTGTTTACCGAAATACAGGAACTATAAATACGATCAAAATATGACTTTTTATTATTTCATCATGATTCCCGTTTTGTTTTTAAGTCCGCTTTTGTACATTTTCTTTAAAAAAAACAGTACTTTTTTTCAATTAATGTATAAATCATAGGCATGCACGCTTTCAAAAATTGTCCTCGTCAGATTCAAGATTTAAATGCATGATTTTTCAATTTTCCCATTAGATTTCGCAATTTTTTTACCACCGTCCTGATCTAGAAATTATGACGATTTTTTAAAGGTTAGAGTCATTCCTAAACGGTCCTAAATAATCTGGGCCAGATCACCTAACAAAAATTGACGATCTCCTTTATGCTAAAATAATGGTGACAATCCTTTGTATGCAATTATTTTCGACTTTCTTTTCTTTAATTTCGAGCGCTTTAAATTAAAAGAATAATCGCCCTGGTTGTTTATGCATGGTTTATGCTTGTAATTTATACGTTACCGCTTATAACTCGTCCGTTTCTAGTCCACGATATCGTGGCTTCGGGTTCTCCTTTGGTTTGGCAG
The DNA here is from genome assembly GCA_947086415.1 of Pammene aurita. Lineage (NCBI taxonomy): Eukaryota > Metazoa > Arthropoda > Insecta > Lepidoptera > Tortricidae > Pammene > Pammene aurita. The sequence goes on from OX352290.1 coordinate 20,979,029, forward strand.
GACAAAGTGTAAGATCGGCCCTCATCTGCAGCTACCTCAGTAGGCGTTCCTTCGAAATCCGTTGGTTCTACATATAAAATTTCGAAAAAATGTGATATTAGTTATCGTTATAATAGTGGGATAGTGAAGTTGTGACATGAGGTTAAATTTAGATATCCTAATAGGTACACGTACACCATGTACTTGAGCATCAAATCACTTCACACGGTAATGTTGCTTAATTTTGGGACATACTACCTTATAAGTACATACCTCCAGGAAAATAGGCTTTTTTGGGAGATTCGAGCAATTATATTTTTGCTATATTTTTTTTATACCACGACTGTGACAAACAAGCATACGGCCCGCCTGATGGTAAGCAGTTACCGTTAGTTAGTTAACTCCAGAGGAATCACATGAACCACTATACACACGCGTAAAACACATTCAATAGTAAGTGGATTCAAATTTAATTAGATCTTCTCGAAGGCTCCAGAGGTTTCAATAAACAATACACTCAGTTTATACTTCATCGCAACACACACTTGACCGGAAATCTGCTATCACAGAGAAAAATCAGCCGGAATTTGATTTATTCCCCTTTTTGTCCATCATCGCTGAATTCCCCTCATGTGTATGTAGCGTCTAAAACTCACCAATGACACAAATGGAGACATTCCGCACAGTGTCCCCCGCTCGGCACACCCACACCCCGCTATCGTGCACCTCGGCCACCGTGATGTTGAGCAGCAGCGCCGGCGCACGTGGCGACTGCACGAAGTACTGCGACGTGTACACGCGCCCGGATTGCAGCCGGGATATAGCGAGCCCCTTAGGGTTGTACCATTTTATCTGCTGGTATAACATGAGATTTATCTTGACAACAACTGCTGCAACTGCAGCGATGGGCGGTGCGCTTAGCGTCGCCACCAGCGTTGCATTGAGCTTCCAAGACATTTCAGCACTGCAATGTTCCCTGAGAGCACTTATAATAATATGATTACATTATATTTATTATAAGTTAGTTAATTATTATAGGCGTATAAAGATATATTTATATTTATGTATTTGCCATGGACCTAGCACCGAGCGCACATGCACAGTCGGTCGTTATCGCTAGAGTGGCCGTTCAATTAGCATACATATACATAGTTGTTTTGTGCCTTGGCCTAAGGTAACATAACATTTTCTTAAAGTAAAGTAAACTCATTGACAGACTACTTGCCAGAAGTAGCAGAAAACCGGGAAGAATGGAAGACAAGGCGAAAGGCCCAGCAGTGGGACAATACAATGAGCACATGATAAATAATAATAATAAAATAGATCATCGTAACACGAGATTTTCGTTGCTTTATTAGGTAAAGTCATTCAGAGAAGTTGAAGAGAAGCATAATGCCAAATAGTTTAAGCGCCAAGCGTCTAACTATAGAGCCACTTGTACTGATGGCAAACTTGCGCCAGTCAAATAAAGTGCAATTAGCACTAGCACTCAAAAAATACCGATATACATATTTTAGTTCTGAAGGAGCACAGTTTTACACCAGTATACCTAGAGAATATTAAGGACTACAAATATGATAATGTTTTATAGTAATGCGCAAATTACTGTACTTCGTAAATCATAATGACTGAATCCGGCCCAGGCACATGGGAACAAAAGATAATGTGTGATGATGTGTTCAACTGTTATGTAATCTGCTATTATTTAATATATAAAAGAAGAAACTGACTGACTGACTGACATATCAACGCACAGCCCAAACCGCTGGTTCTAGAGATTCCAAATTTGGCACGTAGGTTCCTTATAAGGTCTAGGGATGCACTAAGAAAGGATTTTTCAAAATTCACCCCCTAAGAGGGTAAAACGGTCCAAAGTTTGTATGGCGAATCAAGATTTGTTATACTATTTTATTCGAAACTTCACAGGAATATTCCTAACGACAAATGAGTAAAGTAAACACGGGTTTCAGGTTTTTTGAAAATTCAACCCCTAAAAGGGGCATATGTGGTCTGAAAATCAACATGGGTATCGTATACTTTTTGAGTACTTATAGTACGCGGGCGAAGCCGCGGGAAAAGGCTAGTTTTTAAATGTTATTGTAATTGTATTGTAGTTTTATGGCGCATTAGTTAAACTGTAATGTCATGTAAACGTGTTTTTTGATTAAATAAATAAATGCATTATCGAGAAAACGACGTTGTCGCTCGACTCAACTAGCATGTGTTTAGATTAATTGCAAAGGACTTATCAACAAGTTGTAATTAAATATACCCACCCACATGCCTACACAGTGAATAATGTCCGTAGGTACTTCCACCTATTTTATTTGTTCGAGTCGTAAATTAAACAATTTTAATGTTTGTAATCTTGATTATTTAAATATAATGTACCTTGAGTGCTAACTGAAATAAAAGTTGAAGTTTAAATATTCTCTCTATTTAAGTTAAAAGTAAATTCTTTTTGAGAAAATAAAGTTTATTTTATAAGTTGACTCTTAACATACCTCCTGGTTTTTACCCGACGCTTTACAGCTAATTACTTTTCTCTCGCCTGCGGCCACGAATATACCATCTCCGTAATCAGAGTTGTCATCCAATGTTATTACATGGTTATTGCCATTAGCGTTGGTTGCCAGTCCATAAACTGGAAAAAAAGATTTACACCATGTTAGAAAAAACGGAGTCTAGCACATTTTTTATTTTTTTAAAACGCACTCCGTCACAGACGCGACTTAGATTTGCAAACTTTAAATCTTGTGGTAATTTTAACAAAATTATTGGACGTAGCCACCTTGCGGAGTCTAGAGCTAGATTTAGCTTTACCAGAGTTGCAGAATATGAAAAATCTAGGGGAGCCACATCCTTTAATTGAGTCAATATTACCACATAATTAAAAGTTTGAGAATGAAAATGGTGTCTGTGACGTAGTGAGTGTGATACCTCGCTTTGTTCTACCATGGTTAATGGTTTGCGCGTGCACTGTAAGGTTAGATGGATATAATTATTAGAGTAAAAAGCAGGACAATGGTACCATTCTACCATTATAATTAAAGTGATTACTGATTGGTACATCGTTATGTAATACTGACTCGTTATCGTACGGTTGACTGGTAAAGAATGGCTTTAGGCATTAAGTCTGCCATTTGTACATGTTTCTGTTATGTGCAATAAAGTTAAAATAAATAAATAAAATATATGTAGAGGTAGAGTCAGAAAAAACTAAAGAATGTTAAGTGAAAATTACAGACTGTCATTTTCCTATTCTTATATATTTTTTTAAATAATCTTACCTGCTCTATAAAACATATACACAAACACGATAACATAGAAAAACCACTTCATCTTGTGCTATTTTTTTTAAACAAAGTTTATTATAACATCACTCGATATATTTGCGAGATAATTTCGCCGTGGCAGCCAAATTGCGAATGGCAAACCATGTGTTGCACCGGCCTAATTAAAATAGTTAATTCGAACAATGTCGCTCTAATAAAGAGCAATATTAAAAAGGTCACAATATTGAGCTTAAACAGGGAAATTAGATCAGGATGGAAGCCACCAATTACGTGTGTTATGGGCACAGTAATAGTATCATTAATAGATATTTATGAATAAACCGGTTGCCTATAGGTGTAGACCATAAAATGCAGGTACCTACCGTTTTAAATATTTAGAAAACTTTTAGTGCAAACAGGTTGTATTAAGTAAATTATGTTTAGTTCCAACATTCTAAATTCTAAAGCGCCTAACCTAAGAAAAATATCGAAATTTCTGCGCTGCGTATGTCGCCACATGAAATTCAAAGGCCTCCGAGGGTCCGGATTTCGTTGACACCCCGAATGTCCAATGTGTGTGCGAGCTTTCAATGAAAATGAACCTACTATACAATAGTATACCTCCAAACCCGATAGTTGAAAGAAAACATGTCTCCGCAAGGGTAATCGATTCAACTTAGTCAACGTACGCGCTTGTTTTGGTTCTTGTCAAATTTAACTACAGTCAATGTCTATTATCATGCATTTCATATTATGCAGACGAGTTTTAGGCACAGGCACAAAACTGGATAATGATCCTTGAATATACAGTGCGTAGAACTCAGAAGCCGTCAACAATTTTCTTAGGCAAGCCGACGCTATTTTGGCTTTACTTTTCTACAAAATCTTTAGGAAATCCGATCCAGTATCTAGAAATTAGGCAAGCTGGCGGGAATTGGGTTCTAATGTTGCACCGCCACTAAGTGCACCTATCTTAGCTGCCAAATTGCATAGACACTATATCATGACATAAATCATGAATCAATTCCATTCCTAACGTTTCCATGCAATTTTGCAGTTGATTACATTTTTAAGCAAAGGTACCTACCTTTGCTAATGTTTATAACATTAGAATACCTATTCTAATGTTATAAATCTTAGATTTTTGTTGGTATATATTGTTAAAGCGGTACTAAAAATACACCCTTTAATAAATATTTATATCTATTTATTGATAAGTACCTAACACCAAAAACTAGTAATTTTATGTCGCATATTCACTACTAATAAAATTGCGGTTTGTTTTTGGCAGGCGTAAGCAGATTACTCCGTACGTCCGTAGTGGTAAGTTACTCCATCGTCGGTTGACGACATACCCGGATTTTATAAGTGAGGAAGAGAACATGTCATGCGTTAAGAAGGGACAACATATCACAATGAGAAGTTTGTATAGTATTTTTGGCGTCAATAGAAAAGTAAAATGAGGTAAACAAATATGGCTGCGTTTCTAGGCATAACATTTTTTGACACATGCCAAAATATGATTAAAGAAATTCGTTTTCACTGAAATATAAGTAGTTAACGGATATTTTTAGTAATAAATTAATATAAATAACTACTTTATGTAGTGCCCATCTATGGATCACGCTGAACTATCTTTACACGTCCGTTCCCCACAGATGGGCCACTAACGACCGTGTCCGCACTTAGCTTAGTTAGTATCACTTCATACTGCATGATAATATAGGGATAATTTTGATATAATAATTTTTTTGGCTCGTTAGACAACAGAAAGATACAGAAAGATATTGTACTTATTCGAAAGCGTGCTTGTTTGTTTCTTAGTGACCCATATGTGGAGCATGGGCGTGTGATTGAAGTAATTTGCTTGGACGTACGAGGAGATGCATACATATTGTATGGGGTCTATTAACGTGTAAAAGTGCGTAAATGCGAAGTAATGAAGGCAAAGGCGTTTGTTTACATTATTTTACTTGTCTATTGACCCCGAATATATTTAGGTATTATTATTTACTCCATTGGGCCTAAGTTTATTGTTAAAACAGATGAAGTTTTTATGATCGGAAAGGATTATTCACATACATTCGTAGTTCGTATTCATACAGATTTACAGGTGTCATCTATATTTACTGATGCTGGAACTCGTTGTTGTTGAACATTGTTGATTTTAATTTGTATTATGTTGATACAACCAAAAAATACGGTCAACCAATTTGATTCCTAGGCCACTGTAGAACCTTGTCGTAATAACAGTTGCCCGTGGATACGTATAAACGTAACCTATTCGCTACCAAACTAGCTATAGTGATAAAGTTCTAGAGTGGCCTAGGAATCAAATTGGTTGACTGTACCTATATCAGGCAGTCTTAGTCTTAACAGTATGGCCTTAGCCATGCGCATTTTCTTTTATTTAAAACAAAAGATTGAAAAAAATAGTCTAATAAAAGTTATTTCTTATAACAGTAATAACCGACAGTAAAAATAATCCTGTATCAGACATTGATTTATACAAAAGGGGAGATATGGTACTAGGCGCCCGATTGTGTGCCATCAAATATAGGTTCCGGGACCTATATTGAATTAGTCGTGTGGCAGAGTCTCTCAGTCACACTTTGTGCAATGCGCAAAATATGGAGGTCTCTCTTGCATACCCGTGTTAACTATATAGTAGTATACAGGTTGAAATCGGGGTCATGTAGCAAGCGATCAAGGTATGATACAAAAGGCTATACTGAACAACCTTTACTATGACACCAACTCCGAAATCGCGAAAATTTTTTTCGCTTCTCCATAGAAAACAACAAAATGTGATTGGCCGAAATGTATAAAACTGCCAAAAAAAAAATTCGTGATTTCGGAGTTGGTCCCATAGTAAAGGTTGTTCAGTATGGCCTTGTGTATCATGCCTTGATCGCTTGCTACATGACCCCGATTTCAACCTGTATAGGTTTATCTCTTTTGCCTATGATGCACATACATTATAGAGGTGTGTAGCATTTTACAAGTGTGTAGGTGTTGGAACACATTTCAGTTTTATTTAGTATGAACGTCACTCATCTACCTTTTTGTTTAAGTCAATGGTATCAGACATAGGCAGTGTTTTTATAAATATTATCATATTAGTGACACGTCACGTCAGCGTCACATAAGGGCCGCGATTCGAAAAATTGTACACACACATTGTACCAATGTTGTACCAATGTGAGACCAATGTGTGACCAATCTGTGACCAATGTGAGACCAATGTTGAATGAAAATTTGTTCGAATAGCAAATGTCAATGACGTTATACTCGTAGCGTTGAGTTGAGTTGAGTCACAGAAGAGATAATAGTATTTCATGTTGGGTTGAGTTGGGTTGGAGCTGTGTCTGGCCAGTGTGTGTGTTTATTTTTGGAATCGCGGCCCAGAGCAACTCGATGAGTTTTTATATGTGTATCGGTGTTGGCTCCTGCTGACACAATTCGTCACTCACATAAGACTTTTGTCAAGTCAAAGTATAATTAGAGTGTCATAAATAAGAAAATTATAAATCAAATAGGAGGAAGGAAGTCTCAATCTATGCAATGAGGATGTATTTCCTTATGAGCAATTAATTATTTGTTAATTTCTTCCTAATCACGGCACCAATTATTATGGTGTTTGGTATACTGGTTCTAAATACCCTAATGTATAATGTATATGTACGTTTCAGCTTTGTCTAATGGATAAAGACATCGTGTTTAATTTTAACTATGTTGGCAAGTCATGCAAATAATCATTTATTATTTGAACTTAGATGATATTTAAGGACAAACACTAAAAACTATTGTGGCTCTGTCAGCTGTACTCCTACATAAACCTTATAATAGGCATGATGATTTTATTTATACAACGTGTTACTTGAGCCACTTAAGCCCCAATGATTATTATTATTGATAATTAATCTAGAGCATTTATTTTTCAATCAGTTAATTATTTCGAAAGATATTCGTATGTTTAGTTTTCCGTGCAATTCTATTCAATTGTTAACTCTACATTTGTTGCGCTGCTGTCACATCTCTACATGTATCATGTCATATCAACCTATCAACCTACTTTGTCAATTTGTATGACATGACATAAGATGACATACTTTAACAGTGAAAAACAAATTTGTCAAAGCTACCAGCCATTATTAAATATTCAACCTCTATCTCCTAACCTCACGATAAAATGGTAAACTGTAGTGTTCGAAACTTTTAGACCCGACACGTAAAAAATTGGAAAATTAACGAAAAAGTATACCCATGTTAAGATATACTGCAATCGATTCCACTCTCGATTCTGTAAGAACTAGCTTCGCTTGCGCTCCGCTCGTTCGAAAAGACATTTAATTATCGAACCAGCTCACAAAAAAAATCACGCGAATCAGTTGAAAAATGCGACCTGTAGAGGAGAACAGCCGACTCGGACATACGAAAGCAGCAGCAAGCTGAAACTGTCTACGTTTCAGCTTGCTGCTTCACTCGCTCGGTCAACTAGTTAAGTAGAAGCGCGAGAAATAGTTCCAGAAGTCTCTTAAAGAAAGTACAAGTAAGCAACTGTTGTATAACTTCCCGGTTCCCTTTGGTAGGTTGCCCTGTTACGTACTTGCACATTGCGCAACAATCTTGATCACTAAGAACAGATATGGCACTTACAGGATTCTTTACAATCGATGCTTAGTGTGACTTCATAAGAACGTATTATCAGGTGAATCGAGCTACGCATCATAAACCACACTACAATTCTGTGACTCTAGTGAAACGGGGTGTATATAGGGATGACACATGTTGAATCTTGTTACAAAATTAAGTTGAATGGATGCAAAATGGTCATTATATCCCAATTAATTAAAAATTTAAAAATTTATTCAAACGGTTCTAAGGTATCAGGGTTCAACATTTCAAAATTTTACGAATTTGTAAAGGTTCCAAATGAAATAAAACAATGACACCATTCGATTTCTCACATATTACCGTAATAGTACATTATTTACCAAGGGCTGTAAAAGAAAGAAAGCCCAAAAACGCGGGTATTTGTAACCCGAGCCTGCCGGCGAGGGTTGTAAATATGCGATAGAGGGCTTTCTTTTTTACTGCCCGTGGTGAGTACACAATTTTACGTCTCCACCTTGCCATAATGTGAGGTGGAGACGTAAAATTGACGTAAAATTAATTGTATGGCAACCATATACAAAAACGCAATATTCCACCGTCAAAATAGAAATTTCATAATGTTTCCATAATTTAAACAAGGCGACTGCAATCGTGACGTCACTGTTGCATATCATTTTGTTAGGTGCGTTTTGAGAAACAAAAGCGAGTGTTAGATTTTGAATCACATTTCTGACTTTTGTGTTGCTTTAACGCAATTGACGCAATATAGACATTTAATCCTCACAACAAAACTAATCGTTTCATACCATACATGAAAAAAAAATTATCATGCCTACTGACTCAGCGAAAAAGGGTAGGTACAAGTCCTATAAAATATACGGCACTTGTACCCTTTTATCTGAGCCAATTGGACTTACACGCCTTTTCACTAGAGTCTTGAGGTTAGCGGTTTGAGGGTAGCGGTGTGTAGTCGGCGAAAAACGCGCGGATGGTGCTGCACACGATAAAAAAAACCGGCCAAGAGCGTGTCGGGCCACGCTCAGTGCAGGGTTCCGTAGTTTTCCGTCCGTCACAGTAGGTGCCCACACTTAAGTGTTAAAATAACACCGCCATGTAGGATATGATATGAGCGTTCCACGTACAGCGACATCTATCGGCAAATTAAGTAAACTATTGCGCGCGAGCTTAAAGTATGGTATAATTCTTTATTGCGTGAACCGATTTTCACAGTTTTTACTTTATTTGAAAGCACGTCATTTCATTGTGATTTTGTAGAAATTACAGGTACAATAAACACCTGCTTATACGGTTAAATTACAAACTTAGTTCAGAAATTATTTTGTAATTTTTTTTCAAAAACTATTCAACCTATAAAGTTCCAAATAATTTTCCTAGAAAGTTTTTATAAAGTTCTACTTTTGAGATTTTTTTCATATTTTTAAAACTTATGGTTCAAAAGTTAGAGGGGGGGACACATTTTTTTTACTTCTGGAGCGATTATTTCCGAAAATATTTACATTATTTCAAAAAAATATTTGAGTAAACCCCTATTCATTTTTAAATACCTACCCAACAATATATCACACGTTAGGGTTGAAATGAAAAAAAATCACTCCCAACTTTACGTATAGGGGAGGTACCCTAATAATAATAGTTTATGTAACTGTTACGTAATAAGGGACCTTAAAATACGAGTGTGGTTTTATGAAACGAGCCGCAGGCGAGTTTCATAATAAGATCACACGAGTGTTTTAAGGCCTAATTACGTACAGTTGCATACACTGCTTTATCTACACTCATATTATATATATTAAATTAAGTGTTCGGAAACCATAGAATGACCGCCATTGCACCGCCATGGCCAACTCGATTGTGCCGGCGGTCGGGGAGGCGCGTGCCGTTGGTCAGGAAGGAGCCCAGGATTTACATTATGTTATCAAATTCGATGTTTGGAATTTTAAACTCATAACGTATCAATGTATGAGCATGTAAAGTTAGAATTACGTTACTGCCACAGATAAAAAGCTTATCATAGTAAAATCGGTTGTGGTAATGCTAGCCATTGCCTACCGTTTTTGAACACGTTTTAAAGGACTTACAGTGTGAGTGTAGATAAAACATTTTTTTCCACTTTTTATGGCGTGATTGATATACATATTAGTATCAAATTTCAGCTTTCTAGTGCTAACGGTCACTGAGATTATCCGCGGACGGACGGAAGGACGGGCTGACATGGCGAAACTATAAGGGTTCCTAGTTGACTACGGAACCCTAGAAACATATGTATAGATATGTTTGCAAAATCTACACATCATCAACAAAAAAAATGTAAACTGTCTCAAAATAAAGGACAGGTGGAAAAAATTATAACCTGTGGGTTTTGAACCTCTTTCGTCTGATTGTTACTCAATTCAAAACTCAAAACTCTTTGAATATCGTAACATAATCGAACGAGCGGAGCGTAAGCGAAGTGAGTTCTTACAAACAACTTCGGCTACTGGGACGTCTCGGTATTTCGATGGCGTTTTGATTTTGAAAGTTTGTTCCGCGATAACTTTAGTAACGTTTTTCTGATCTTTATGAAATTTGTCGGAGTTGTAGCAGAGATACATATAGTTAATTTGAGAGTTCGTATATGAGCAGGATCGATCTAGGGGGTGTGGATCCAGAAGGCGAAAAAAAATCTTCAGAAGGGTCTTGTTATATTGGTCAACTCGTTTGCAAGTAAATCGCGAGTTCTCAGTTCGAGGCGGACTACTAGTTTATTTTTATTAACATGATACGAACATGACACGACTAGTAATGCATTCAGCTAATCCAGCTTGAGCTCGTATATACATTTTACATACATAACAATAGCAATCCAAGTTAAGATTTTGAAAGTTTGAATTGACCTACTAAGCTGCTAAGTCGCATGAATCGCGTGACAGAAAAGACTACACGACGCTTAACTATTTTAAGGCGCAACTAAAAGTAAAACCTCAGCTTGATTTTTTGTTGTTACCGAAAAGTAAAAAAGTAGTAAGCCAATACCAATTTCAATTCAACACTCTGACGCCGATAGTACACTTTCTACTGTCATACATAATACCTAAAAACCGGCCAAGTCGGACCATGCTCAGGGTTCCGTAGCTGCCGGCCTATTACAATACATCCCTTCAAAAGCTCATTTATTAAGGGATATTTTGCGGCACTTACATCATTTCACTATGCTATACTTACGTCCTTTTACCATTATTTTTTTAGTCGAACATGCGGAGCGTAAACGAAGTGAAGTTCTTAAAAACTACTTCGGCTACTGGGACGTGTCGGCATTTCGATGGCTTTTTGATTTTGGGGGTTTGTTCGGCGATAACTTTAGTAACGTTTTTCTGATCTTTATGAAATTTGTTGAGGTTGTAGCAGAGATACGTATAATTTGAGAGTTCGTATTTGAGCAAGATCGATCAAGGGCTTACGGAGCTAGAAGGCGCGGAAAAGGATCTAGTTATATTGGTCTATTCGTTTACAAGGAAATCGCGAGATCCCAGTTCGAGGCGGACTACTAGTTTAGTTATAACGCAAAAACAGCTCGACCTATTTTAAGCGAAGTGAGTTCTTACAAACAACTCCGGCTACTCGGACATCTCGGCATTTCAATGGCTTTTTGATTTTGAGGGTTTGTTCCGCGATAGCTTTAGTAACGTTTTTCGGATCTTGATGAAATTTGTTGGAGTTGTAGCAGAGATACATGTAATTTGACAGGTCGTATATGAACAGGATCTATCAAGGGGTTGTGGAGCTTAAGGCGAAAAAAAATCTTCACAAGGGTCTTGTTATATTGGTTTGCTCGCGAGTTCTCAGTTCGAGGCGGACTACTAGTTTAATAAAGTTTTCATTGAAACTTATTAGGCCTCTTTTCCAAGATTTTATCCAAATTTTTGGACACACATTTGGACATGGAAGACCTAGGGTAAATCGCCAGTTACTGGCCACTGTCCAATAACTGGCCACCTGATACTCGTACTAAAAATGAACTCTGTTTACCTACAAACAAAGCTGAAGTAGAAACTGAAGGGTTTCAATAGCTGGCCACGTTATACTAAAATGAATTTTGTTTGTAGGTACGCAGAGTTCGTTTTTAGTATGAGGTGGCCAGTTATTGGACAGTGGCCAGTAACTGGCGATTTACCCTATATTCTTTTTGAAATACCTATGTAACGACATGGCGAAACTAAAATATAAATACAACTGCTTTTCACTGGTGCAACTGATTCCTAAAAACCCCATTCATTGATACCAATAAATTACGCAGTGCATTAAATGATAAGATAATCAAACAAATAACTGAGATAGCCGTTTTCTCTTGACTAGAAAACAAGTCCTCAGGGCTCGTTTACTTGCCTCCTTCCCTGTTGGTAATAGACTTCATGTTACATAGATACGAGAACTACCAGCGTTACCCATATTATGTAACGATAAAAAAATAATTGAACCTTATTAGCTTTACATTATCTAAGTACGCAGTAGCACTTACCTATACTGCCAGGTATAACCTGGACATCAAAAATGCGGTACGAAAATAGACTGTAGAATATACTCGTACATTCTATTAAGCCAATTATAAATATTAAAGCATACATTGTCTGCTCCTGAAGCCTACCTATGTAGATGCATGCATAAACAAAAACGACTTTATTTAACACTAGCTGTACCCGCGGTTACGCCCGCGTGTGTGGGAGGTTTTGTCATTTTCATTTACTATCCAGGCCATTAGTGTAGAATTTACGCGTTCTACATATAAATATCTATCTAAATTTATTAGTTCATCCGTGATAAAGATAACTGACTAAAAGGCGTGCGTCGAGACCTGCAAATGCTAATGGCCGAGTTCCTGCAGGAGAATATGCTTCGAACAGAGGGTCAAACGCTGAAGGTACTGGCGCGAGGTAGCGTGTGAGCGCAACGTCCCAGCGAAAACTGCTTTTGCAGCAGCAGGCCAAAATCTAATAAGGCCAAAGGCAGCAAGAATTGTTTCAGCAGGAGCATGATAGGGTCCCCACAAAACTCAATGGTCAAGTTTTTTGGTGAACCCGAACGCCGAAGCCGTGACACGGTGAGCGGCAATATCGCGAAAGCCATAGGGCGAGTACCGCGCAGGACCCAGGCCCGGAGGATCGCAGCGAGAATTGTTTCAGCAGAAGCAGCATGTCAGGGACGGGACATACAATGCGTTCAATGGCGAATTGTGTCTTAGCGAACTCGAGGGCTGCGGATACCTGGGTGAGCGGAAATGTATGTGAAAGTCAAAGGCCGCGTAAGGTTCAGGCTCGGAACATCGCAACAAGAACTTCTTCAACATCATCATGACAGGGACCGGACATAACTTGAAGGCGAAGTGTCTTAGCGAACCCTAGGGCCGTCGCTCGAGGGTGAGCGGCAACAAAAAAAATACAAAATTCTTTATTTCATAAATTAGGTGTACAAAATGATCTAAGGGATGGAGCCGCCCGGTAAGCATGAACATGCCTGTGTCGGGAGACACCGCTCTTCCTTAGGCACTATGTTTAAAACTGAGTACTGCTAAAATTATAACTAATTCTAATTCTAAGACATACTAGATAGGTAGGTACACTATACTAACACTAACACTATGCAATGCTATAAATTATGTAAATAAACTAATCTATACAAATAAAATATTAGATTTAAGTAAAACAAGATTACGGATGATTACAGGTATATAAGTAGGTATATAATTTATATCACAATAAAATGAGAGATCTTCTGTGTTTCTCTATGTGTCTGTGTGTGTGTGTGAGCATGTATATGTTTTTGATATTTAACGTATTAAAATCTCTGTCTCATCATATGTTTTTGCTTTTAACCAACATGTTAAAAGATTTTTACAATCATGGTCAGATTTTGAATGGATGTCTAGTAATTTATTGATTTTATTATAAAGGTTTGCGGACTTTATGTTAAACTGTGGTTTAGCAAATGAAGTTCTAGTATTAGATTGGTTTACTATATTGGCAATCAGTCTTTTCTTTTTGTAGTTTGGGTTGTATGGTAGAGCCCTGTGTCTTTTTAAGGTAGACTGCAGAATATACAATTTTCTAACGGACAGAAGTCGGCTGATTTCGTATAGTAGTTCAGTGGGAAATCTGCTTTTTTTAAAGTACATGCCTTTGATAAGTGCTCGTTGCGCTCGTTCAAGGTCTAAGAAGCGAGTTTTGGCGGCACCCCCCCAGACAGATATGCAGTACACCAAGACAGATTGTGCCAGGGACGTGTATATTTCATTTAAAATGTTGCGACTTTTTGATTCTTTCGTGATTATTGTACCGGGCACAATATGCCTTAGCGTCTTGAGTATCCGGAGTAGCATTCTGATTCTACATATTACCTGGTCAATGTGGGAGTACCAATTTAAATGCTCATCTAGTAGAACACCCAGATATTTAATTTTGTTAATTTTTTCGATAGAAGAGCAGCCACAGTTGGTACCAACACAAGATTGATCGGAATGTATTTTTAGGTCTATACTCTGTGTGGGCTGCGTGACACTTGTAATACTGAAACACATGTATTTTGTTTTGTTGGTGTTTAGTGTCAATAAGTTCATTCTCAACCACTTAGAGATCTCTACCATTCCTAGTTCAGCGCTATGTTTCACTTCATTCCATGATTTGCCGGTATAGACAATAGCCGTATCATCAGCATACGAAAAAAGGAAGTTTTGCGTTAGGAATTATCATGTTACAAAAGTCATTGATGTAAATCAAAAATAATGTAGGCCCTAAAACAGTGCCCTGGGGTACACCGTAAGAGATGTTCTCATCCTCACTGGTATGTTGTGGTAGTTTGACCCTTTGCTTCCTGTTTGTGATGTAATTTTCAAGTAGCGAGAGTGGTGTACCTCTAACACCTATCTTCTCAAGTTTATGTAGAAGAATATGGACAGAAACGGTGTCGAAAGCCTTTTTCAGGTCTAGGAAGACTGCTAGGCAAATATTTTTCTTGTCAAGGTTCTCAACTATAAGCGAGGTAAGACCAATTATTGCATCTTCAGTGGAAATTCCATGCCTGAATCCATACTGTGCGGAAGACAGGAAGTTGTATTTGTTTAAGAAGCTTAGCAGTCTAGTATTCAGAAGTTTCTCAAGAATCTTAGATATTGTAAGCAGTACTGATATTGGCCTATAATTGCTGACGTCATCTTTATCCCCACTCTTGTACACTGGTGTAATTAGCGATAGTTTAAATGATTCAGGGAATATTCCTTGGTTAAAGCTAAGATTGACTAAATGTGTTATGATGGGGACTATTTCTGCGGATATGTATTGCAAAAAGCTACTTGAGATGTTGTCCCAGCCAGGTGCACTATTTGACTTAAGATTTGTCAAAGTATTGTAGACTTCATCATCAGTAGCAGGTTATACAATTGATCCAGTTTGAGCAGGTAGGCGACTAAGGAACAGGTTAATATCGTCTTGGGGGTTGGGGACAATTTGCTGGGCGAGTTCTTTACGAATATTGGCGAAGTACTTATTTATACAGTTTACTGATTCCGCAACAGTGGCTTTGATATTTAATAGCTCTGAGTGAACTTTACTAAGTTTGCTAAACGTATTTTTTTTAACATTTTGCCATAGCAATTTATTATTGTTAACAGAATTAGCTAGGAGTTCCCTTTCAAATTTTTTCTTTAGTTTTTTTATAAGCTTATTCCAGAAATTTCTGTATCGGGTATACGTTATTCTTATAATTTGGTCGTCAGGGTTTTTACGTGCTTTTTTTTGTAGCTGGTTACGGTTGCGTATGCATCGCAATATCCCGGGAGATATCCATGGTTTGATAATACGTTTTTTGCTAGGTATCATAACAGTTTTTGTGTTTTCAGTTATTGATTGGGTTAGCATGTATATTAAGCTGTCTGTAACAGCGTTAAGGTCATTACAGAACATCAGTCCAGATATTTTATTTTTCTTCAGGTATTTTAATGCGTTTTCAAAATTAATAATCGTTTTAGTTTTACTTATAGGCGAGATATTTTTAATTTTGAATATTGAGAGAAAAGTAGTGTTGTGATCTGTTATCGTGGTTTTTATAATAGCTATAGTAGGGGAGTATTTAATATAATTGATTTTGAAAATGAAATGGTCGAGGCAGTTTTTATCCCTGGTTGGTTTAGTATGACCGGCTAATAGTCCATATGTCGATAAGGTGTTTAGATAATTTGTTCTATTTTTAAGTTCATGTGAGGGCTCGTTTATTTTTGGTTTAATATTAATATTAATATCACCCGCAATTATAATACCATTTCCTGTCTTTAATGTTTCTAGATGGGTGCTTAGAGAGTCAATAAAGCTATCTGCGTTGTTATTTGCAGGAGATCGGTAGATACATAGTATAGTATTATTAAGTAGATTTAGCTGAAGACAAGATGCATGCGTTAACTTTATTTTTTTCACTTTATGTTTTAATGTGTTTTTAATATAAACGACCACACCATCATTCTGGTTTAACTGACAAGTAGTAAAGTATGAATCATAGTCTTAGTTGAGGTAAAGGCTTGTATGAATTTAGTTGACAATCTGTAAGGACAGTCTGCGAAAGCCAAAGGCCGAATACCGTGTAGGGCCTAGGTCAGCAGCAGTACCATGACAGGGACCGGATATATCTCAATGGTTCACCATTGTGACCATGTCTTAAGGCCCGAGGATGAGTGGCAATATCTGCGAAAGCCATAGGCC
Organism: Pammene aurita; assembly: GCA_947086415.1. Lineage (NCBI taxonomy): Eukaryota > Metazoa > Arthropoda > Insecta > Lepidoptera > Tortricidae > Pammene > Pammene aurita. The sequence goes on from OX352290.1 coordinate 20,995,638, forward strand.
GTGTACCGCGTAGGCCCAAGCCCGGAGCGATGCAGCGAGAATTTCTCCAGCAGCAGTAACATGATATAATCTGGACAAAACTCAATGGCGAAGAATCTTAGCTAATCTGAGGGCCGGAGGCACGAAGGTGAGCGGCAATGTCTGCGAAAACCATAGGCCGAGTACCGCGTAGGCCCAGGCCCGGAGCGCCGCAGCGAGAATTGCTTCAGCAGCAGCAGCAGCAGCATGACAGGGACCGGACAAATCTTAATGGTGAAGTGTCTTAAGGCCCGAGGGTGAGCAGCAATGTCTGCGAAAGCCATAAACCGAGTACCGAGTAGGCCCAAGCCCGGACCGTCGTAGCGAGAATTTATTCAGCAGCAGCAGGCAGCATGACAGAATCCGGACAAAACTCAATGGCGAAGAGTCTTAGGAAATCTGAGGGCCGGAGGCCCGATGGTGAGCGGCAATATCTGCGAAAGCCATAGGCCGAGTACCGCGTAGTCTCAGGCACGGAGCGTCGCAGCGAAAATTTCTTCAGCAGCAGCGTGACAGCTAGCAGCTAGTAATTGCTAGATTCATGACTACCCTTTTTAGGGTTCCGTAGCCAAAATGGCAAAGACCCTTATAGTTTTAGTCATGTCCGTCTGTCCGTCCGTCCATATGTCACAGCCATTTTACTCGGAAACTATAAGACGTACATTAATAAAATTTAGATGTGAGGTGTAGTTTGTATGCCGCTATATAGTTATGTAGTGAAATTGCAGAAAAAAATATTTTCAGGGGCGCCCATGCTCCATACATGTGACTAAATTTCCAAAAAAAAATCATCAATGGATAGGTTTTTAAAAATAACATTTAGGTTTTTTGAACATTTTGTGATTAAGTGAATAGTTTCAGAAATAATCGCTTCGAAAGTCGGAAAAATAGAGTCCCCCCCCCCCCGTAACTTTTGAACCGTAAGTTTAAAAAATATGAAAAAAATTGAGAAGATGCGCGTTATCATATACTTTCTAAGAAAATTGTTTTGAACATTATCAGTTTAGCGATTTTTGAGTTATTTCCAAAAAACTTATTCCATAGGCATCAGATACGACCTTTTGGCATTAGTCTGGTTCTTATTCCATTGAAGCTACGGAACCCTCCATTATGCGTGGTGCGACACGCACTTGGCCGGTTTCTATTGCAATCAGCTGTTGAAGCGAGATAAAACATATTGATCTTACAAACGGTATACAATTTTTGCTGTCGAATAAATCGAAATGGATAAATCTTAACTACCTACCTGTTTTATTTGTTTTGACGTATATTGTACGAGTAAGTAGATTTCAGTACCTTCTGTAGTTTCAGTAACTTTAAAGTACCTCCAGGTATTAATGGATCACAATATATGTCCGGATACTTACAATTTCCAAAACGAAGTAACACGTTTTTAAAAAAAAGTTTAACCCGCAATCCTTAAATTGGGAAAGCATTTAAAAAAAAAACCATGGTTTTAACCTCGGCGGAACGCAACACACCGAATCGCTTAATTTAATCTAAAGACGTCCCTAAATAATGTTTGTATACAGTATACAGGGTACCTATACAGCGCATATGTGACCACTTTTGAGAACTATTTTTTTATGAAAATTATGTTTTAAATAAGCAGAATAAAAACTACCCTATATGTTGCTCCGAGGTATAAACTGTTACTATACAAAATTTCGTAAAATTCTGTGCAGTAGTTTTTACGTAGTGCGCGGACAAATTCACAGACAGACAGACAAGAATTCCAACAATCACTGAAATGTTTTCAGTCAACGTTTCTAAGACCCCCCAAATAAGTTTTCTCAAATATCTTCAACGTAATTTTTTTTTCTCATTACGCGTTTATTAGATTGTATAATAACAATAATTGTAATAGATAATTGAAAGAAAGAAAATACATTTATTTACATCACACCAGTTAAATTGTACAAGAAATGGTATAAAAAACGGACAAGAAAAGGACCCCCCCTCGCCCCACTCAGCGTAATTGTTGCTAGTAACGTATTCTCCAATACACAGAGTAATCGACATAAACATTCAATTCAATTCAATTCAATTCAATTCAATTGTCCGATCGATGTGAACTCAATTGGCAAAACAAAATCGCGCATGTCAATTCATTACAGTCAATTGCAATCACGTGTCCTCATACACCAATCAACTGGGTGTGTAATATTTACATATTTAGTACAAAAATAAAAACATAATATTATCATTTTGCTTAATCTGTAATCCGGAAAGTTTATACAATGCTTTACACATTTTAAATACTTTGGTTAAGTATAATATTATTGTCACGTACGTAAGCTTAATAATACTTACATTATATTTTATAATGAACATGATATTGAAATTATGGAAATAAATCACTATTTCACTAAACTTATTTATAGATATTTTATATTTTTTACTTCTATGATAAGCGTTCAATAAAAGAATTTTTTTTATGATTAATCATGTTTCACTATTCATCACTAAATTAAAAAATAAGAAATACTCGCAATTTATAGATTTGTTTTTGAAACTGAATTGTGTGTACGTTTAACGATAATAGGAACTATGTAGCATATTTAGCAGTTAGCTATATCTATATACCTAATCCTTTAAATATATTTCGTAGTGCAATCCCACATGGTGGTGAGTGGGGTGAGCAATTTATTTTTAACAATTACTATTAGCTAATTGAATATTTTGTATCTGGCAATCATGAAACAGCGTATATTTATTTAAAACAAGTACTTTTTTTATTGTATCAAGTTACACAGCTTAACAGTAAATACTAACACCCTTATTCATAAACGTCTCGCAGGCTTAAATTAGTTAATTTATGTTTTGTCTGTTTCTAACAAACACAACTGTCAAAGTGAAAGATAAGGACAAACTAATATTAGTTAATTCATTCACATATCAGAGACGTTTATGAATAAGGGTCACTGCGAAACAACAAATAATTTAAACAGTACATAATTTTACAACAAGTATTAATATTAGGTTAAAACCACAGATCTAAATATATAGATCACGCAAATGCATCTACTTCGCGTGTCGGAACTCGGAGTAGGTCTCCGAGTTGGTCGTCGCTACTGACATTCCGCGCGCGTTTGTTGTGGTAGCCGGTTGTCCGTGAAAATTAAGAAAATGCCTTTTTACATGGTATTCAAGTGCAATAGCCCAAAAATTGGAAGCACCCAAACGCAAGAACATTTTTCCTATCACACGTAAGTTATTTACAAATTATATTATGCGTAAATTCATTTTAAATCTATTTTTTAAGTATTCCGAGGTGTGATTCCAAGACTGTACCTACATAAGTACAATAGATTATCGGTAAGTAAACTATGTTCACATTACATTGCCGCGTTTGCTTTGAGCGTTTAATCTGACGTTGTGTGTTAAGAGACGATGAATATCAGAACAAGCGATACTGTCGCGCATCGCTTGGAATTCGTGGTATAAGGGAACTTATCATTCGTCTGTCAAATCTAGCAACTAGTGTTGTTCGTTCTACAACATTATTTCGATGATCGATTTTAATCGATATCGGACAGACGAATGATATTTACCATTTTAAAAACGCCAATTTAGTAGTAATTGATACAAACAAGCTCGAAATTTGTCCTAATTTTACACGACAGCTTTAAAAATAGAGGGTAATATCTTCGGGTAGAGAGTTCATGTATGTGACATGTTTATCCTTTGAACGTATAATACGTTTATAAATTTCGATTTTGCTTAAGAAACACTTACTTTTATTTAATTTCCCACATGATCCTATCACAAAAGAAAAATGGATTGCGACCACGGGACGGAAAGACTGGTTCCTTACTAAGCATAGTACTATTTAAGTAAGTAAGCGTCTCCGTTTCAGCTTGGCCCAAAAATGATTCTCATAAAATCTTGTGAAGTATATAAAATTTTTCTAATTTAAAAAAATGGGAGATATGGAGGTAGAAAACTTAAACAAATTACAAATTTCAACCATTTCAAAACAAAGCGGGGTCTACAGCTCACAGAGCTAATAGTCTTACTAGTTTTATTTTTTAAATGTGTTTCAAATATCCTTTATTTAATAATTCCGTTTAATATCATTCGTCTGCCTACATCATTCGTCTGTCAGAAAATCGATGTCATTCATGTGAATCGATTAGTGCCGCCTTTGAATCGATTTTGTGCGGACAACGGGGAATTCACATCACTAATTCGCCCTTGTGACGTCACAGTAGGTAGAAAAAAAGTGACACGGTTGGTTTTCATACAGATTGAGGTGTTTAAGTTATCTATGTATATTTAGATCTGTGGTTAAAACTGTAGACGGACGTACGTACATCTATCTTCTCGCAGAACCTCAAGTATTCGTCACGGACTGCACTCCACCTACCAGCAAACAAATCACACTCTAGGCTGCCTACCAGGACGTCCCTACATTTCGATGGCTTTTCAACCGACTTCAAGATTTCGAAGGAGGAGTTTCTCAATTCGTCGGGATCTTTGTTTTTGCTATATTTTTTATGTTCACCGATTATTTGAAGACGGCTGGACCGATTTGGAAAATTCTTTTTTTGTTTGAAAGAGTGTTCCCAGTTGGTCCCATTGTACCCAGGTCAGGATCAGATGATAGGATCCTGGAGAAATCGAGGGAACTCTTCAACTATTATAGACACACCTATAGTGATTTGAGTATGTTTAACAGCAGCTGGAGCATTTGCTATTGGAAAGATGGTGGCTAAGTGAAGTGGTTCTTTTTTGTTTAAAATTATTGATGTTGAATACCTAGTTGTTAGGCGATAACTTTAGTAGCGTTTTTCTGATATTTATGAAATTCGTTATGGTTGTAGGCAGAGATAAATATAATTTGAGAGTTCTTATATGAGCAGCATCGACCAGGGGGTTATGGAGCGATTTTTGATAAGTAAGTATAATAACACACCAAGATTGGTCTTAGATAGTTTTAAGTCGATAGATGGCTAATATGTTATTTTATGGCAGTGCTTTTTAAAACTTAGTATTAAGTATGTATTTTTATGGGGTTGTTAATGTAGTTTTATTAGACTTCTAACCCAATATAATCGAAGTCAGATTATTTTCGAAATAAAACTAGTATTTATAAAAGGATTCGTTTAATGGGGTATTGAGTGCATGAGTACTAAGAAACTAAATGCATCGTTTAAGTTACCGGCTTGCATGGACACCCGTCCCCCGTCAGTAGCCCATAGTGCTTCGTTCGGAGAGGGCACCTCGCTCGATGCTCTCTGAATTAGCTGCGTCTATAACATCGTGATCTTCAACTTTCTTCTGACTGAGTAACGGAGGTCAGCTCGGATGTGTGTGTGTAGTGTATGTTGAAATTATTTACGTAAGTGCAGTTATTTTCACTTATGACTAGTTTGAAATGTCTGTCGTGCATTTTTTTATTACGTTTCGTACTGCTGTTATTTCTTGATAAGGCGAGCTTTCTTTTCTTTCTACCTAGAAATAACTAAGGCATACTAAATTTAACGCACTCATTACAATTAAATATTATTTTAGTAAAATATTTTAAGTATCACATTCATGTTTTTCATCACAGTTTTAAGAAGTGTTAATTTGCGTTTATGTAGGCACCTAAGGGCAATACGTTTTTACCCGTGACCTACATGGTGAAATTTTCAAAGGGGTCAGTAAAGGTCAGTTAGCAGATCTCTTGTCATTGAGATGAAATCTTTTTTAAGTTTTATAATTTATGCCAATCGATATTCAGGAATAAACAAATGGGAAAACCAGCGAGATATAATCCCGACTAATTATATCAACCAAGGTTAAATCAACCAACCACGGTAAAACGAAATCTACATTTGTAGAAGTTTCAGCAGATGCTCTTATATATCTACGATCTTGTCAATTATGCTTCTATAAATCGCACAAAAATAGGCACTGAAGAACATTTAGAACACCAAAATGGCAAAAAACTATAATATTGAAACACTAAATTAAATATTGAGTTCGTCTGTGTCCCGATGACCTCGTAATTAATATTCAAAAGAAGTTATGAATTTAATTTCAACATAATTCATGTAGGTTTGAAAAGAATTATTAATATAAAGGTATATGTGGTTTTTTTTTTCAATTAAAATATGATGACATTTATTTTTTCTATCCAAGAAGTGAATAGGTGTTTGCCACAATACCTACTAGTTTAAACCTACTGGTAAAATACAGTTATAATATAAATTTATAATATCTACCCAGTACTAGGGTCTGAACTATTAATTCACTTTTAAGTTTCTGAAACAATAACCAGTTTAATTAAAAATTAAATTAAGTAAAATGAGCTCAATAGAATCACATCGGAAATGGATATTCCAGATTAATTTTAAATTTTAACCCCAATTTTATCGAGAAAAATACAGAGAGACATTGACATTTGTCTCAATTGGTTACCAGGCCATGATAAGAGAGGTCAACAAGAATGCAGTACAATCATTCTTTATTGAATGATTAAGAAACTTCAATAATAATGCTAAAGATAGCATCTGCGCACGGCATTGCTTCACATGCACACGAATGCAAAAAATAGGTAATTTTTAAATTTCTAACGATCTGCTCAACTTGATGATTAGCAAATAAACAAAGTCACTTTTTAATCTCGAATAAATACAAGTGGTATCTTAACACTTATCATACCACGTAAAATTTGGTGATAAGTGGGAGAGATGTCCGTCGGATTGAAATATAATAGGTCACTTTATTATAATTAAAAAGATTCTTTAATAAAAAAATATAAGAAACTAACAAAAATATATTTTTTGAGGTTTTTATATTAAAATTATTCAAGTAGTTAATATTTTAATTTTAAAGTAGCTGCAATTTTTATTTGATCTTAGCTACTTACACATAAACTAAAACTTTGCAGCTTATAAAACATACGGGACAGACGTCCCTTGTTAGGATTCCGTAGTCAAATAGGAAGGAACCATTCGCCAAATTCGTCTGTCCGTCTATCCGTCCGCAGCCTATCTCATTAATCGTTAGTAAAAATAAAAACAAAGTGGTAAAACAAAAACTTTCAAAAATTGGGTACCCCCTGAAAACACATAAAGTGGTGGTTTCATTTTATTTTCGCTCCAACCAAATTGTGTGGCGTGTCTTTGGGTAGATTTTTAACCAAAAGTCAAAAAAAACCTTTGAACAGTGGGACAAAAAACTATGAAAATTTTATGAATGTAAGTAGTGACGTGCCGTTTTGGAGAACGTTTTTCATTTACTATGGAAAATACTCTCGAGCGAAAACGCCATTTTGATAGGGTGTATTGTGACGGGCCGGAAACTACGGAACCCTGCATTGAGCATGGCCCAGCATTAATCGGGGAGAAGACTACAGAGTTTGAAAGTACTCATAGGTTCTAATTTTTTTTAATTATAAAACTATTATAATTGGTACCCTTTTATGTTGATAGTAAGTGTTATACGTTTAGTTAGTCAGTTTTGTGAAATATAAGTGTTAATCTAGGGTAAAGGGGGTAATTTACCTTTACTTTATCTATATGGAGTTATTAGTATTTACTAAAACTACACAATACCAATCGCTATCTAGTAGTTTGCTAGTAGTAAATCGACAAACAGGGCCCTTTAACTAAATTCGTCCACATATGTGATTAAATTTGCATTACAAGTACTATTATTCTTATTAATCTTTTATTTCATAAGGACACATTATATAGGTGTTACATATCAGTTGTACTCGATTCGCTCCGATTTGTTGAGTGAATCTTCTAGTACGCTGAAGTTAAATTTTTTCAGCGCGAGTGAAAGAGAAACACTGTATTACGATTAGTATGGCAGCTCATTGCAAATTTTGCAAAATTATGAATTAAAAAAAACTACGCATTAATTGAGAAATATAAAACAACAACGTTTTTAGTATTAGTGTGGTGGAATTTTTTCTTTAGTTGCAGACGTATAAGTGAAGAAACTAAAGACATACTTACAACTGTTTAAAGTTAATTTTAAGATGTATATTTGGAATTATTTTCTATCCAGCCAGACTATTTTGTTCGAAACTTCACAGGAGTATTCCTAACGATAAATGAGTAAACACGTATTTCAGGTTTTTTGAAAATTCAACCCCTAAAAGGGGCAAATGTGGTCACAAAGTCTGAAAATCAACATGGGTATCGTATTCTTTCTGAGTACTTATAGTACGCGGGCGAAGCCGCGGGAAAAGGCTAGTGTATATATAAATTAATTAGGCGCCCATCTACATCGTAAAACCTTCAAACATCATCGCGTACAACAAACAAAATTTGCAATAATTGGCCTATTTAGCTTTATTTTTAATGAACTTTATATATTTCTTGAAATAGGTAGGATTGGTCGCCATTTGTCGAGCGAAGTCATAAAAAATAAATCGACTCCGCTTCTAAGCGCGAATATGTCACACATTGAATTTAAACTTTCGTGGGACATACTAACTATAAGATAATATGGCACATAATATAAATAATAGGCGAAAGAAAAAATGCACTTATCACTTACTACAAATTAAAGTATCTATTTAGGTACCTGCATCGTTTTATATTCATTATCATAATTGAATTTATGTAGATATAATTAGATAATTGAATTCATTATAATAATGAGACATTTAAAAACACATTTTGGATTTGATCGGTAATACAATTTAATTACGACAATAGAAAATCGTTTCCATTGAAGTGACACAGATATATCTTTTTATCTGTTTCGACGAAACTGGTAGTGGCGACGAATTCTTAATATTTTAAACTTCATATTGTACGTTAATTACACTTTTATATAGTTATCTATGTAGGTACAGTCGACGTCAAAGATATATTTACACATTTTCACCTTATTCCTTTGTAGTAAGGTGCAAAAGTGTAAACATATATTTGACGTCGACTGTAGTTATAATTATAAGCCAAAGTCATCAGATATCTATTACCTACTTACAAAAACGTAGTTAAGTTATAGTTTGGCCAAAGTTTTACTCACTTCGAGCACAGACAGAGATAATCATACTGTCCTTTTCTTACGCTGATACTATTTACCACTGAAATAAAAACTTTTTACAAAAAAAAGATAAACCGACTTCAAAAAGGATAAAATAAATTATTATATTATTTATATGCGTTACAAACTGATATGTTTGAAGTCGGTGCCAAGCCAAAAAGTTACAATACCGGTCATCTAAGGTGTTTTATCGAAGTGTAAAAGAATTCAATGGCTAGATTGATTTTTCTATAGTCAGACACACTGGGTGTGTGGGTCACACCTTTTCAGTAGAAAAAGGCACGATATTTAAATTTTCTATGGTTGACCATACGTGTTTTTTATTTTTATTTGCCGCCTTTTTCTGATTATTGACAAAGTAGACGTGTATCAGAGAATATATACATAGGTACTACATTTCATCAAAATTGGATTAGTAGTTTAGACGTGAAAATGTAACAGATAGATTCACATTCACCTTTTCAATATAAGTAGGTATCGATATGTTTTGTGATTTTCAGACTTGAAGCTGATTTGACCGGTATTGTAACTTTTTGGCTTGGCACCGAAATCAAACATATCAGTTTGTAACGCATATAAATAATATAATAATTTATTTTATCCTTTTTGAAGTCGGTTTATCTTTTTTTTGTAAAAAGTTTTTATTTTTCCATTTTTAGTGGTTATATAATTATCATAATCGGACAACGGATCTCGCAATAATCGGTGAAGATATACACCGTGGGCCCATATAACTAGACAGATTTTAACAGTGTATTCCTGATAATATTTAGATACTAAAATGTCCTATAAACTTTTCTGGAATACGCCTAGTTTCAGAGTTAATACCAATTTTTTTTAAATACACTTTTTATTATAACTCGTAACAAAACGCCTTTCTAATGGCGTTGTTGCCACTATTGGACATAGTTTACACGTAAGAAAAAGTATAAGTTTATATAAGAAAAAGTTCATAATACGTAACTCAATGTAAGGAAAGTTCCACTTATCATATGTGGTCTTCATAATTAGGTCCACTCCATCAAATTACTGGTTTTCGAGAGGAAATGCTTGAGTTGCTTAAAAAAACAACCAAATCACCATAAATGTGCCTTTAAAAATTGAGGAGTTCCCTTAATTCGTCATGGATCCCATCATCACAACAGCACCAGATTACTTTGGGACCACCTTGGAAGTACATCCTTTCAAACATAAAAAGAATTATTCAAATCGGACCACGGGTCTCGGAGTAATCGCTGAACATCCTACATTAAAAAAAATCATTATCATTATCATCAAAAAAATCATCATTATCAGGTCCACTTCATCAAATTGGTGGTTTTCGAGAAAAAACTCTCGAGTTGCTTTAGAAAACACCCAAATCATCATACATGTGCCTTTAAAAATTGAGGAGTTCCCTCAATTCCTCATGGATTCCATCATCAGAACAGCACCAGATTAATTTGGAACCACTTTGGAAGTACATCCTTTCAAACATAAAAATAATTATTCAAATCGGACCACGGGTCTCGGAGTAATCGCTGAACATCCTAAATAAAAAAAAATCATCATCATTATCATAAAAACAATCATCATTATCAGGTCCACATCATCAAATTGGTGGTTTTCGAGAGAAAACCCTCGAGTTGCTTAACAAAACACCCAAATCGCCATACATATGCCTTTAAAAATTGAGGAGTTCCCTCAATTCCTCATAGATTCCATCATCAGAACAGCACCAGATTAATATGGGACCACCTTGGAAGTAGACCCTTTCAAACAAAAAAAGAACTATTCAAATCGGACCACGCGTCTCGGAGTAATCGGTGAACATACATAAAAAAAAAGCCCAAACCGAATACAGAACCTCCTCCTTCTATGAAATTGAAGTCGGTTAAAAAGCGGATGAGTATAGCTTATTAATACTATTTTTAGTGCACATTTTAGTTTGCCAGACTATACGTTTAATACCAACATCTGCCTAATGCATTTAAAGTTACTTCAAATTCAGCATCACGAATATAATTCCGAAATGACGCAATTCAGGAAAATAACCGGTCAGTAATCAATCGTACTTGACTGCAGGATGAGGACAGTTCATCGCGGCCGTGGTTTCTGGCGGGTAATGAACGATTAAACGTAATATTATGTCCTTTGTTAACGCAGCCTTCATCGATCCAACTTTTTCATATTATACATGTACTCAGTGTTTAATTTTACAGTTCATTATATTGATTTTTTATTTGTACCTACAACGGCGTCTTAGCCTAGTGTGTTTATCCAAAACCAATACCGTAACCTCGGAGTACTTTGGAGGGTAACTTTGGCATTTGGAATTTGGTTTTCAGGTTTTATAAATTAATGGCACATAGCCATGAGGTTGATTAAAACTAACCATTACGTTTTTACCTTTTTTATTAGACTCTTCTATATGTGATTTTTATATGGGCTAAAGTAACCTAAATTTTGTCAATACTCTGACGTTACCTACGACGTGTTACTTGGTAATGAATGTTTTATTCATACCTATATATTTAAGTATTTACCTATTTATTTCTATCAGTTATACTATATAAGTATATTATTAAGGTATATATATCGTTGTAGTACGCATAAGAGAAGTTTTATTGTTACTTACAGTAGGATCACGTCGCTTTGTGTAAGATTATCCAATTATTGTATGTTTTTTTTCTTTTTATATGCAGTTTAACACGAAATGTTAAAAGATCACACTTTGTCTACGATTTTTATTTCCATCTGCAAGTCTAAAAAACCGGATTCAAAGGAAATTTTTGTTATGAGACGAGATGATTCTATAAATGATTCACGAGTATTAAGCAATCCCGCCACGACGATCGAACTCTAAATATAGACTCCCTTCGATAATTTAATCGTGAACCCATTTACGGCAAATATCGGTCATGGTGTTTAAATTAAATTATTACTGTGCAAATTCTTGTAAATATAATAATAAATATTCTTTATTGTGCACCACATGCGAAAAGAGGAATATACAGGGTGTTTGGTCCATCGTTGGCCAAATTAAAATGGCGGATAGGTGGGGTCGTTCCCTATCTCACCACGCTTTCCAAAAAATTTTTTGACCGACGTGAAATTTTTTTTTCATTTTTTTGTTGTTTTGAAAAGAAAATCAGGACCAACTCGTTTAAAATTAAATTTTGATAAAAAATAAGTACTAGAGACATGCAATTGTTATTGCATCGTGATGTGCAACGTTGCACTGCTTTATTAAAGTGAAAATTTCGGACACCTAACGCTTAGTTTATTTTTTATTGGCCCTCGAAGGTTTTACAGCATGTAAAAATTTTGCCAAAGGTCAACTTTGATTTGCAATGAAAAAATAAATAAAAAAGATTACGTTCTTAAAATTCTTTTACTAAATTGTGTGTTTTATCCTCTTTCTAATGATGTAAAATAATCCCGGAAAACCTTTCATAAACTTGATTTTTCCGCGGTTATTGTAACGGACGCGACAGGCAAATCATCATTGCCCAAACATTGACGCCTCTTTTTTGAAATCCCGTAAGTAACAAGCGGGTTTGTTTTCTCGATGACCGATGAGGTTTGCAGGTTATTAAGATTTAAAACTTATCTTACGTTAATTTGACCTTGGAGTTGAAGGTCAACTTTCACATTTCAGCGTGATAAGATAAGGAAGTGTTTTTGAAAACAACACGTGCAAAGCCGGTAAAGACTGCTATCTCCCGTGTAAGAGGGCCAGACAATTTGAATGGAGACAACTATCTTCATTTTCTACAAAATGATTTACCTAATTTGCTGGAGAATGTGCCGCACTTTAACGAGGATAGGCATATCATCTTCCAACAAGACGGATGTCCGGCCCATTGGAGGATAACAGTCAGGGAGCACCTTGACAACGCTTTCCCTAATTCATGGATTGGGAGAGATGGCCCTATTCCATGGCCTCAAAGAATTTTAAGAACGTAATCTTTTTTATTTATTTTTTCATTGCAAATCAAAGTTGACCTTTGGCAAAATTTTTACATGCTGTAAAACCTTCGAGGGCCAATAAAAAATAAACTAAGCGTTAGGTGTCCGAAATTTTCACTTTAATAAAGCAGTGCAACGTTGCACATCACGATGCAATAACAATTGCATGTCTCTAGCACTTATTTTTTATCAAAACTTAATTTTAAACGACCAACTCGTTTTCTTTTCAAAACAATAAAAAAAATTTTAAAAAAATGCACGTCGGTCAAAAAAGTTTTTGGAAAGCGTGGTGAGATAGGGAACGACCCCACCTATCCGCCATTTTAATTTGGCCAACGATGGACCAACCACCCTGTATACAGCGATACAGTGATAAAAACTAGGTAACAACAGGCGGTCTTATCGCTAAAAAGCGATCTCTACCAGACAACCTAAATATTGTATGTTAGTAATATCCTCGCTTCGTTAAACTAACTAATGTTTCACACACATAACTAATTACAATTAGTTTACTAGTAAAACTACACACACAATTAACGAGAAAGTCCGACACGCCTCTTAAATATCAAAGAAACCAAATCACCCTACGATGATTAGAAGCTTAAAAGCGGTGTGTTATATTCATCTATACATATAATAAAGCTGAAGAGGGTCGAAAGTCTGTACATGGAAGATAATCGAAAAAAAGTTGGCTTGGGATACTTAGAATCGATAACAGAACACGTTCCAACAATTTTTGGAATTTTTGTCTGTTTATCTGTTTATCTGTTTGTCTGTTTATTTGACCGCGCATCACGTGAAAACGGCTGAACGGATTTTGATGAAATTTTATATAGAGATAGTTTGAGTCCCAGGAAAGGATAATATATAGTTTTAATCCCGAAAATCAACCCTGGTGGGGGTGAAAATGGGGTTGAAAGTTTGTATGGAGAATTTTTAACCGATGAAACGATTTAGATAGAAATGAGTATGGAGATAATTTGAGTCTCGAGAAACGTCATAGGATAGTTTTCAAACCCTTGTGGGGGTGAAAAGGGGGTTGGAAGTTGGTATGAGGATTTTTTTACCGCTGAACTGATTTAGATGAAAATTGGTATATAGATAGTATGGGTCTCAAGAAAGGACAAAGGATAGTTTTCACCCCGAAAATCAACCCTAAAGGGGTGAAAGGGAGAGGGAAATTTGTAGGTATAGGGAATTATTAACCGTAGAATCGATTTAGATAAAATTTGGTATGGAGATAATTTGAGCTCTGGACAAGGAAATAAAATAGTTTTATCTCAGTTATCCCTTAAGCGGATGCAAAAGGGGTGGAAGTTAACATGGGGAAGAAACAACCAATAACCGCTGTACGTATTTAGATGAAATTTGGTATTGAAATAGTTTATAATTTGTTGGTCAAGGTGTTCATATTTATTAACCCGTCGATGCTTTAAATTTACCTTAACCCGCTCTTAAGAAATATTTGAAAATGTCATTAATGTCAAAGGGTTATTGCAGGTTCGAGGACTATTATATGACGGACAAAGATGCATGGCCCAAACCAGAAACTACTACAAAATCATCTAACATTTATAGGACACCGTTTAGGTAGGGAAATATATCAAACGTTTTGTGAAGCAGTCAGATTAGGATTTATTTTTCTTTATAATTAAACAGTAGGTACATTATCTGTCTCTCAAGCTGTTTTGATATGTCTTCTTGAAGAACTACGTATTATTTTGTATCTTTGAGATCTAATAATGTATTACTGTTTTGAAAAAAATAAGTCCCGTCGAGTTTCTTTTCGGTCATAATACTTCTCGGGCCAGAGAGTAGGGTTAGAACCGGTGGTAGTTTTGGAACGAAGTTCCTTATCGGACGGTTCGCGGATGGGGGCTAGGCGAAAAAAAGTCACGTGACCGTCACGAATAAGCGTCACGTCACGAAAACGCGACACCCATAAGATTGAGAAACATAGAATAAAGTGAAGTGAAGTGAAGTGTAATGAAAAGTGAAAGTGAGAAGTGACAAAGTGAAAAAAGTCCAGAACCTAAAAGTAAAAAGTGTCAAAAGTGTCGAAAATGTCAAAAATTTCAAAATTTCATAATTTAAAAAAAATTCAAAAAATTCAAAAAAATTCAAAAATTTCTTCAAAAATTTCAAAAATTTCAAAAATTCAAAAATTTCAAAAATTTCAAAAATTCAAAAAAGAGACTTCTCGAAAAAGTCGAAAATAAAATAACATAACTTCGTTCCAACCAAGTGTTCCACACCATTCACGTATTTAGTTCTCTGACGTTCATTAGTGCATTGTAATGTGCTTACATTGAAGAATAAATATCTTGATCTACATTAATATCATAAATCCCCTATTCCGCGTTCGGAAACCGTATGTAATTACCACCATTATTGCAACCAGTAACGTAACGTCAGTGTATTATCTGTGACAGTGTGGTAAACACGTATGAAAATTAACGTAATGAAAATGCGCCCTCCTGCCCGACCGCCCGCAATAAGGTTGGTAATGGCGGTGTAATGGCGGTTTTAATATGTGTGTAGATAAAGCAGTGTATGCTTCTGTGATCCGAGTCTTTTTTGGATGAAACTGATAGTTTCGTAAATATTACATCTGAAAGTTCGAAAAAGGGTTTCTCCTCAATCTAACTTTTGAACCGTGGGTCCAAAAAAATATAAAAATAATAACGGAAGTGAGGCCTGATAACAACTTTCAATAAAAAAAAACATATTGGATAAAATCGGTTCAGCCGTTTGTGAATAATCAGTCAAAAACGCATAGTAAAATGACGTAAGCGCCGCCAAATATCCCTTAATAAATGACCTTTTGAACGGATGTTTTGTAATCACCCCTTAAGGATTACGAGAAAATCCCCAGCCAGGTTATACGTAGCCTATAAAAATGTATTCAACGTCTAAAGGGGGGGGGGGGAGGGGGGTAGCCACTACACTCGATTGAGTTAAATTTTTAAATTTGCATGGGTCATGGTGCAACTGCGCCTGTTTTTACCTTTCATGCTTAGACTGATTTGACGGGAGGATCGATTTGGATGATATTTGCCGTGGACATGAACGTATAAATACAAAAGTGGTACTGTATCGTCCGATATACACCTACTACTCTATGTTGTTTATATCATGCCAAAAAAAATATAAGGACAAAAAAAGGATTGATTTTTGAGTGTACTTTTATTTAGTGGTTATTGTTTGTTAAATATTTTATCAGGACTACTGTCCTCCAGCGTATCCATCTGTCAACTTTACTTCAAGTTCCGCCTCCAGGGTAGCAGGAGAGAAATTAGGGGTGAATTAGCCGCTTACTGACACAGACCGAATTCCACGCGGGCGGAGCCGCGGGCACAGCTAGTTTCCAATATTTTTGAGGAACTGTCTACCTACTCAATAAACAAGTCAGTTGCATTGCATCACGCAACGCTGCTCATGATTGTCTGTGGAAGACAACGACTTTGGTCTTCACGTCAAAAAGTTTTATTCCGAGTTCAAGCGACTAGAATGCTCAGGCGGCAGCCAGTGTAAGATCGCTGGCAGAAAGTACTGACGTTACTGGTGATGAAGTTAGTCGCGTACCTAATGCTAATGGTCAATAAGTGTGGTCAATACCAGTAACATATCAACAGAGGATCAAGAATGGACAACTTTCGACGCACCAGACCATTTTAATTTAACGCCTTTTCCACAAGTGTAGACAGTAATAGCGACTGTAATCAAATTGTTGATCCAGTCAGTGGCAATACTTTTTGTGACATTAACACTTTGACTACCGAGAACCCGCCTGGTAGGCACTCGTAATGTTTGGTCAGATGCCGGGCACGCGGAGCGCGGCATTGCGTTGCACGTCGGAGCCCGCCTAGCGGGTTCTGTCGGTTTCTGGGGTATTGTTCAAAATTTTGCCCGGTTGCGAAAGTGTTAACTAAGTAGTCTACCTACTTCGACTCGCCGGAGTCGCCGGCGCTCAGTAGTTAAATAATAGAAATACACAGCTTAGTCACGGGACCGCTTTTATTGTATAATTTTATGAATACATCAGGGTGAGTCAGTAATAAACTCACCAATTGATATTTGTTTAAGTATTCAGAGGCATGACCTTAATTGTTACTCATCAGACTGTTGTGTAGAGTTTTACATGCAATTTGCTGCAATCCTAAGAACACAAAACACGAATGATAACTAAATAAAATGTATCTAAAATGGACAAAAACGAATACTTATATCAAAAATTGTAACAACGCATGTCGTACTTGTTATTTTTAAATTACTTGCCAGCAAAGACAATCCAGTTATGTAACATATAATCATGCTGAGGTTTTCATTACCTAGTGGTGCTAAGGTACTTCTGGTGCTTATAAGACGCCTCTTATTTGGTTGTAACTAAATTGACAAACGTAAAATTTAGACAATCAAAGTTACTTATTATAAGTAACGTTTTTATTACAAAATTTTCTCTGCTTTAGCATTACGGAATCGTAATACTTAAAACAAGTGAACACTGTTTTTTTTTTAAACTAACGTAATTATCAATTATGATTATTACTAATTACACAAATGTTCATTCGCGGAAATTTGATTTTGTTTGTTTGTAGCCTGTACTTTTCCATTGCTTATGTCCAATAACTACTGTAGGAACCTACTCGTTCTTCACCAAACAGAATCATTCTGTGATCATTATAGACGGAGAGCTGGCCACGTCAGATATGACACAATAATGAGAGCAACGAAACCCCTCTAGTTAGTTTGCTATACTATGCTTATTTCTAGATCCGAACATCTGGCAGCTGTAAAGTGGTGGAGGTCAAAGAATGCAAATAACTCGAAGAAAACCAATCCTAGAGTTCTGGGTTTCATGCAATATTATGGTAAATTATGTAATTAATTAGACTATGTCATACCCAGAAGTTTATATGGGGGAAAGTAGTGCCAAATGATGTATAATGCAATTTTTAGTAAGTCGCCTACTGTTTTTGTTTCCTCAATAATAGACTATGGTTTTTAATCTTATGTTAAAATATAGGTTCTGTCCTCTATAAATAACACAACTTTGGCAGTTTTTACCTATTTTGGTATTACTTTTTTCCAACTTAAAAACTTTGTTGGTCTGTCACTCTGACCTCCACCCATTAAAAGCTGCCAGATGCCCGGATCTAGCAATAAGGATGGTAAAGCGGTCTAACTAGACAGGTTTCATTGCTCTCATTATTGTGTCATATCTGACGTGGCCAGCTCTTAGACCATTATGAAATTGTATACGACAAGTGTAAGAATCTGAATTGATTAAAACTTACCTAAGAGTAGATTTGATTTTTAACGCAGGCGATATCATATTTTATTTCTGACTAACAGAATGTGTAACTGTATACGGTACTGTTATAAGACCGTGGTTCGTAGTTTTGCCAACAAAAAACGGTAACTAGATTAGTGTTTATGTCGTGATGATTGGCCTTGTATAAAGTGACGATCTCGGCGTAAAGCATGCATTGTAGTTTTACGGTTCTGGATAAATAAGTTTATTACAATGAGACTCAATATTTTAAAGGATTACTCGTACGGAATACGTCTCCTATCATTTTATGTAGCCATATAAGTTAGGTACATTGAAAGCATTTTATCACCGCCTTATCACAGAATGTAAGTAAGAGTTATTTATTTGTAATCTAAGCGGAGATATCTTTATAAGCATAAAAGTTCCAATTAGTCACAATGACAGGAAAGTTATTTGGACGGGCATTCTTACATAAGTCATTCTTTAACCATCCTTATCCACTGTCGGGTATCTACTGCACGCTCTCTGCCGATACCTTTGTCTCGATGACCCAGTAAGACTCGGTGCCGGATTCTAATTTTAAAATACGTTAACAATACAATAACAACACAACCTATCTCAAACATAACTCCAACACACAACAAACAATCAACCAATATTGAAGTTGTATTGGAGTTGCGTTATAATATTTCTCAAAGCAAATTCTGATATTTCTGATTCAGATGTTTATGCCGAAGTTGGATCGTATTTATACGTGTTTTAAAGTTAGAATACGGTCCACGTGGAGTAAAGACGCGCAAAACGCTTCACTGAATTGAAAAGATTGATTCATATCTTTCACTCGCGGAGATATGTATCACTCATTTCGCTCAGTGGATCTATTCGCATATTCGCAGCGTCTCACTCGTTTGACTCGGCCGGCTCATTCGAATCAAGATTGGGAAAGAGCGAGCAAGTAACACAGTAAACACTAAGATAGATGAGTTACTGAGCGACATTAAATCTTCAGTGAGTTGAATTAAAAACTATATAGTTCATTTAAATCACTCACTCGTGAACGACCCATGTCTTATGCGGAGTACGTGTAAGAGCATGATAATTACGTTTATATATTAAAAATAAAATTATGTAACATTTGTATATTTAACATTCACAAGTATTTAAGCAATCTTATTTTATTTTCTAGTACCAAAATACAACCATGACTTATGCAATTTCTTCCCATAATAGATATTTATCTTGATTACTAGTATGGTACTACTTTAATTTTATCATACGCAGTTGCATAAAGACTTAAATTTATTTACTTTACATAAAAAAAAAATCCAAGGATGACGCATAAACATGTGAAAGTGCACGGAGCCTTCGCGTAACTAAACAAACACATTCGACTTATACGACGTGAGCAATGTGACTCAAACTAATGCGGTCGAAGTCGTGTAAGGACGTATATTGTAAATTCGAAAGCGTTAGGATAATGGCCGTACAAATTATAATTTATTATAATTATTATACGCAGAAATACGGGAGGTGAATTTATGAACACTCCGAATAAATACATATCTAGATCACCTGTATTTGTGATTTTTTTTCTGGACCACAATAAAATTTACAGATTAAAAAATGCGCTTTATTTATGAAGCCGGTAATAACATATTACATTAATTTGTAAAAGCGCAGCGGCCTCCCTTTGACATTATCACGGACACTCGTTATCAACGAAAACATTAGACAGATAATTACAAAATTGTCTAACAGTATATTGCCTTTATTTACAGATACGTAAACAAAATGGATAACTACCGGGTTGAACTTGGGACTTCGTCGTAACCTAGAAGATTCCCTCGGGTTGACCGAGTTCGGAAATACGGAGCAGTGCCGGCGTTACCACGCATTTACCGATCCCCAGTCCACGCCGCGTGGCCGGTGGACGCGGACCTGTTGAAAAGTGTTCAAAGTGACGTTTAACTGTCACAAGTACTCAGTGAAAGTGACGGTCCCGTTATCGCTATGAAATCCGCGGCGGAGACGACCTTGAGTGAACTGGGGAACAACAATGTAACTCCCTTGTTAGCCCGGACTTCGGTGTTGTTAGAGTTTAAAAACATCCGATGCACCATCAACACATTCTCCATAAACAAATTTCGATTGGGTAAGTGTTTGTTTATCACTTTACTGACTTTTTTCGTGACATAAGAGTGTTACGAAAAAACCGGTTCATTAATATGTGGGTCGCCAAGACCAAACTGGCTTAAATAATACTGTGCAATTTGAAAAATGATGTTAATTTTTATGAAAAATTTTGAAACTTGGTTATGAAAACTTTCAAACGTTAGTAACCTGAGTAACCTTAAACCTATATGTACCATTTGAATATGAGTAGGTACCTGCCATTTTGATCCAAGATAAATAAGTCGAAAAAAATTATATAAGACTGCTAATTGTTTCTATCTTATCATGATTATTATTTATTAGAATATTTAAGCAAAAAACCGGTTATTTATAGGATAAAAAATTTAATTTCCTACTATTCACCCACTATTTATCCTAATGGTGCTCCGACACTAGCTGTTAAAATAAAAATGTTATATAAACATAGTGTAACAAGGATAAGGCTAAGTAGCACTATGTCACAGATTATATAATAGTTCTTACGAACAGATATGAATCACTCATAGAAAAAGCAAATACCTACGGTTTACGTACCTACGCAATAATAGCAGCGTTTTACCTGAAATAAAACGCATATTAAATACTTACCTCACTGGAAGCTTTATAATTGAGAGAGCATATCCGTTTCCGTCAAAATTTTATCAATTTTCATACGAATTTGACTAAAATTTCCGGCTCAGTGGCGACATCTGGCGGTAGCGCGCACCTTTTATAAAAGGATGTCGAGCTACCTTTCCTCATTGGCTCAATGACACCAGGCAGAAATGTAATGAAAGCTTCCAGTGAGGTAAGTATTTAATATGCGTTTTATTTCAGGTAAAACGCTGCTATTAAATAACTTGACCGTCACTGGAAGCTTTATAATTGAGACCTGTTTGTTATCGCCTGGTGGAGCCACGCAAGATAAAATCATAAGGAGAATTCGCCAATGTGATATATGTAAATAAGGACACATCTTTTAACATTGTACAATTTTAATAGTTATAAGACAAGACAATTAGGCATTATTTTTCGACATTCTAATTATTTCATAATTATTAAACTTAATAATTATAGGTAATTACTGTAAACAAATCAAACAAGGTGATAATCATATTAGTTAGGTACTTATACATTATCACTAAGCTTATAATTATAATAGTATTGTATTGACTACTATATTATTATATTGGATTAAACAATCTTGTAATATTATTTGAATCGTTTGAAGTAATATCACTCATTACCTCTCGTCTATAAAACCTTTTAAAAGTATTAACTGACTGCCAATTGCCTCGAGCTAAAATATCTTCTAATGAATGGTTATTTAGCCAACTCTTTGAAGCCACCGCTGATCGGGTGCTTCCTGGGGCTCCTTCAATGCCAGCCTCTTTAAATTGAGTTTTCACCCAACCGGCTATTACTGTACGAGAAGCGGCTCGTGCCTCTCCCCTGATTGTAACAAAAAAATTAGACGTCTTCGCTGTGTTACGTCTTTTACTTAGTAAAGATATAGTTCTTTGTATCCAAAATAGGGGATCTAAATTATGGTTATTAGCATTTGACAATAACTTCCATCCTGACTGTCTATAATTACTAGTATCAGTTTTTGACCCGAATTTGGGCCAAAAAATAATACTATCGTTCGAGATAATGCAATGGCTAGGATCTGTTGTAAGTAGCGTCAAATCATGAATGCGTCGTCCCGAGCAAAGCAACAATAAGATTGCGGCGTGTCGCGATGTTTGAAAGGCATTGTTTTCGTCTATGACGTAATTAGTCAGAAATGAAGTCAGTTTATTAACATCCCAAATAGGTGGCTTTGATGATGATGGCTTTGGGTTTTTAATAGCGATCGACTTTAAAATATGTTTTACTAAAACATGTGAGCTAAGTTGGCTTGACTGTTCAGTATTACACAAAGTAGACACGACAGATTTGTGTAATAGGATCGTGTTATAAGACAAATTATTAATTAGGTATAAATCGGACAAGAATTGAGCTAATTGTCCACCAGTTGGGTTTTTAAAATCTATGTTTTTGGCTTTACACCAGGAGGTCCACCGCTTCCATGCTACCTCATATGTTTTTCAAGTGGATTTACGCCAAGAATTTTGAAGTAGGCTTCTCTGTTCATCATTCCATGTCGCTAACGTCTCGCTCCACCCCCACATTTCCATACCTCGAGGGTGATGTCCTCGACCTTCGAGGGTGGTAGACCCGTCGACGTGTCGATTAGGTGACGGTGTAAATGCATCAGGGTTATGGGTGCTGCGAGCGCTCTGGCTTTGAGGTCGGCGCGCCAAAAAACCATTTTCCATCGTGGCACTACCACTAGGAATATACCCGTTGATTGATTCAGATGAGTCAGTACTTTTGGGACTAGAAACGGCGGGGGAAACACCCATGCTAACGGGTAATTCCAAGGGACACTGAACGCGTCGTGAAACAGGGCTTGGGGATCTGACATGTCTCGTGAAACATAATTGCTCACCACGTGGGCTGTCGCTGATGCGAACAAGTCTATCATTGGAATACCCCATTTCACAAACACTCTCTCTACACCGGCCGGTAAGAGATGCCACTCTGGAGGACGGCGGTGGCGTGACAATTGATCGGCTTGATTGTTGTACCTGCCTGGGAGATACTGTATGTTGAAGTGAATGCGATGTTTGTCCAATAATTCCAGAATTTGATAGGTAATATTTACTAGGGCTGGAGATTTCGCACCCCCTTCTTTCCGTAGATAGGCCACCGCTGTCTTGTTGTCGCACTGAATTAGGATCGTGCTGTGACTGTGACTCAGTAGGTGAACGTGAGCCTGAATAGCATATAGTATCGCTAGCATCTCTTTTTGGTTGCAATGGAGACCTTGCTCCTCTTGTGACCAAGGGCCCGAGAGAGCTATGTCGTCTATCTGTACGCCCCAAGCCAAGTCTGACGCATCCGTCGCCAAAAAATGCGTCGGTGGTGGATAATGCAACGGGGTTGGTGACGGGCAATTCTGTATCCACCATTTTAGTTCTGTTACAACTTTGGACGGAATTATGAATTGCCTCGTCGAAGGGTTTGGTAACGTGTTCATGAACATTAATAACTGACGGTGGTTGAGCCGACCGCGTGGGACTACAAAGCTGGAGAAGTTCAGAAGACCTATTAACCTTTGTAATTCTTTTAAGGTTATTTTGCCTTGTTCGAGCACACGAGTTACTTTTTTGTTTATGGATACGACCTTCTCGCTTGGAAGAGCTTTTGTATTTTCCCAAGTATTCCACAAAATTCCTAAGAAAATTATGCGTGTCTGAGGACATAGTACGGATTTTTCGAAATTGATTTTCCATCCTAATCCTTGTAGCGTTTGCACCGTGAGATGGACATGGTCGCGGAGTATGTGAAAATCCTGATTGACTATTAAAAAATCGTCTAAATAAACTAAAATCCTCACATTCCACCGATCGCGTAGTATTTGTGCTACAAAATTTGTGAGTATAGAGTATGTTTTCGGCGCTGTGCTCAGTCCGAACGGGAGACAAGTCATTTCTAGCAACTCCTGATCGTAAACAATTCTTAGAAAGCATCGGTGTGATTTCGTTACATTTAAATGGAAGTACGCCTGGGACAAGTCTATTTTGCACAGCCAGTCGTTGGGCTGAAGAAAATCGGGCACGCGGTGCATATTTATGAGGTGGAAGGGCTCCGTAATTACATATTCGTTTAAGGTCTTGAGATTGAATATTGGACGGGCTGTCCCGTCGGGTTTTGGCACGAGAAACAGGGGGGATATGAAACTTGGAGACGTTTGAACCACCCGTAGAATATATTGTGCCTTCATTTTTTGTATAATTGATGTCATTTCCTCTGACACGGGTGTATGAAACGGGCCCTTGGTTAGATTTGGGCGCAAAAGTGGCGGTTTCAGAAAAAATGGTATGCGGTAGCCTTTGATTAATTTCAGAATTACTTCTGGTGCCCCTAACTTCTTCCATGCATGGTGGAACTGTGCTAATCGACCGGCTCGGAACGGTTTCGAGTCATTTTTTATATCTTTTTTGTGGTCCTTTACCCCTGGGAACGTACGGGTGACCTCGGGTACTTCCACGTTCAGGCCGCGAGCCTCGGTTATGAAAGGAGCCCCTCCCGATGTTATGGTAATCAGTTTGACCAGACTGATTTTTATAAAAATGGGCATGAGCAGTGTTATGGGGGCCACCCCGCGAGGGTGGGTTGTAATTACCATAATTGTGTATTGGCACGAATTGTTCATGATACTGTGGGTAATTTTGAGTTCCACGCGATGGAACTGCTGGTTTTCGAGTGCTTTGCCCCCGCGAGGGGCCGCTATTCAACTGATTGGTTTTTGTTTCTGTTTTAGGAGGCCAAAATGCCTTACGAACTCCTCCTGCTTTTTCTAAGACCTCGGTAAAGGGCTCTGAATCAAAAATATACGTCGTTGAAGGAGGTATTCTGTTTATTTTAGCCTTTACTAAAGGATCTCTTATTTGGCTCGAAATTGTGTCTCGACGCATCTCGATCGCCTCTGCTCGGTGACCGCAAGCTAATTGTAATAAATCAGAAGTCACTTTTGCTAAGTTACCCTTCTGAAATACCTCCTCAACTTTTTCACTCAAATTTTCAAAATTTACATTTGTAGTCTTAGCCCAAGATAGGAGACAACGAATAGACTCTTGTAATGTTTCTTTTTGTTTTAGAATGCAAAAAGTCAGGGCAGCATAAGACTTGTCAGAGTAAGACAGGTGACGCAAGGAATCATAATTTTTTACCTCCTCGTTTGTTTCAAGATCAATGAATCCTGGAGTATGATTGTACATTTTTTGTGTGTCAGCATATCTTACTTCTGACCAAGCCTTACTGCCCAAGTGTTGCACCTCGTCAAGCATTTTAAGAAAATAATCCGGAGTCTTGGGCACATACGATTCCTTCAGTTTAGTTTCTATGTCAAACGTAAAGGGGGCTGGTTCGGATATAGAATCATTAGCAGCCGGTTCTGGTTCACAAGTGCCCAGGTGTTCGTATAAATCGCCACTAACCCCAGAGACTATAGATACATTATCCGGATACTCGGGTGGAACTACCCCACAATTTGAATTTACTTGTTGGCGAAGCTCAGCCATTTCTTTAAATAATTTGTTCATAATACGGTTAGAACGCTTGCGCTTACTTTTCTTTCGGCGGTGGCAGCGAGATCGAGCGCGGCCGCGGCTCTTACTCGAACACGTGGAGCTTGAAGAGTCGCTGCTTGAGGAGCTCCTGCTGCTCGTGCTACTGCTGCGGCTTCGCTTGTGACGCGCCAATCCGCTTGGGCCAGCCACAGCCTCCGGCTGGGCGGCACCGTCTTCATTACTATTCATTACTAAAATAAGGAACAATATTATTACCTGCTAAGGAATCGTATGAAAACTGATTCTTTATTTAAATGTTAAGTAGTGAACCGAACGGTAAAAACCGTTAAAATAATGTTCACTTGCTTTCATAAAGTAACTAACTACAATTAACTTAGGTTACTTACGTTCTCACAATATATCGGGAACTTATAGAACCCGTACACTAATTTAAAATGAATGTTGATTCACACACTTTATTAATTCACTTGTATTGTAAGTACGTCCGCAGGAACAGAGCCTGTGCGCAGTAGTTACTTCGACGGAATCGAAAACGCCAATGAGGAAAGGTAGCTCGACATCCTTTTATAAAAGGTGCGCGCTACCGCCAGATGTCGCCACTGAGCCGGAAATTTTAGTCAAATTCGTATGAAAATTGATAAAATTTTGACGGAAACGGATATGCTCTCTCAATTATAAAGCTTCCAGTGACGGTCAAGTTATTTAATACAATGGAGCGGCCTTCAACGCGCGGCACCCCGCACCTCCCGCGCACCCGCACAATCGCTAGGGTTGCATATGCTTGGATATGTTTTATAGTTAAGGAAATAGGTATTTTGCATTGATTCAGTGTTTAAGTGGTTCGCATGGGGCATAACAATTATAGTTACATGAGTAATATTGATTGATATTTTGTTGCCGCGATGAGAGTATGTTAATCTTGACAGATTTGCTACACACTGTCAAAATTAATATGGATTGACAGCTATCTCAATCTTATTCTAATCGCCTTTTAGCAATATCATAGTCTAAGATACGATAACTGATAAGCTTGGCTTATTTTTAGTAGCTTTGCTATTTTTTACATCCATCCACATCGCAATAAATAAAAATTTTTCGTGATGACATTGTTCCGAGTTCAGAGTAGCGTCGCACGCGGTACGACGTGCGTTCAGTGAGCGCGTTGGTAACCCACTGACTTTAGCTCCCTCGACGGAGGCGCAAAACGTAGGTATATAACTCGCTCGCGCGGGCATGATTCATAGGCCTGACTATGTTGTTAAAGAAAGATAGTTGCTGTTATATAACATTTATAACAGCTAGTGTGGGAGCACCATTAATTTCATTGTTGCTTTTTGCTTAAAACCTGAAGATTTATTTTTGCATAAAAAAAAACCTAGATATATCGCTATCGACTTCGCCTTTTATAAGACATTTTTTTCGCATCATAATCAATTACCTATTAGGTGACCAAGAAAACTCGAAAAACACCTTTAAATGAAAATAAAATACGATACAAACGTTTTTTGGAAAAATTGTTAAGTATTTGTAAAGAAAATCTGAAATAAGTATATGATACGATACTAACCAGTTAGTTATGTGGTGAGCATACATACATAAGTATATAGGAACTAGGTAGGTACAACGGAGGAAAAATATAGCTTACATTGTATTTCCTCGTGTTTATTTGTCGTATAATAACTAATAATAAGTACAAGGTAAAATATTTCTTTAATTTCTAAGTAGCTACAAAAAAGAAGCTAATGTCATACTCGTATATAGTACGATTTTTCTAAGATGTCGGAATTGTTAGTAAGATTCCGACATCTTAAAAAAATTACAACTATACACTAGGTTCGAATAAGGCTGTCGATTTCGTGAGTAAGAAGCTCATTCAGATTAGTACAGAATTATAATACATGATTATGACGCAATAAATGAATTATGAATTATGAATATGTTTTTATTCCAAATAGCTACATAAAATAAATAAATGTAATTATCATGCACAATATGATATTAATCAAATATTTTTTACGATAATTTAATGTATAAAATACGAGCCCCTGTGCATGTTTTCGTCTAC
Organism: Pammene aurita; assembly: GCA_947086415.1. Classification (NCBI taxonomy): domain Eukaryota; kingdom Metazoa; phylum Arthropoda; class Insecta; order Lepidoptera; family Tortricidae; genus Pammene; species Pammene aurita. The sequence continues at coordinate 21,023,236 of OX352290.1, forward strand.
TCAGAGTTATCTTCGGCTCTCCGATTTGTATAGAAAAGTAGTTTAGGCCAAAATTCAACACCGTTTTATAATACATATAATTTGATAATATTTAGATATTTAATTAAAATATCCTACACAAATGCAATTAAAGTACAATTCTGCAAAATAAAAAATATTAAAAATCGTTTGTCAAATATTTTTAATAAATAAATGAAACAAGGGTCGTTCCTAATTTTGAGTCTACGAGGTCAGACATGCAACAGGACAGCACAAATTAATTTTGACAATTGGCTTTTTTAAGCAACATTTCTCTTGGTGTTTTTTTCATTATACAATCAAAATAAACATTACTAATATTTGCCCCATTAATTAATAGTCAGAAGTAAATGTGTAATATAATTATTATAAAAATAAATGTGTAAATTGTATACACTTGGCTCAAATTAAACTTCTATTTTAGTGAGTAATACACATATTATATAGAAGACAATGGTGTATTTACACCATATTTATGGCTCAGTCAATCCGGTAATATTCACAAAACTTATGCTTTCTACCGCAAGTACGTGACCTAGTACTATACTATAACTGACCTATTGATGCCCATTCTGTGGTATTCGTTAATGGCCAGGTCATTCTATTTGTTCTCAAAATATAGACATCTAATATTCAAAGAGTCCCTATGACATGTTGTTAGTAAACTCCAGTGGGCATTGAGTTGTAAGGGCACCGGCTTGGTTTGACACTCAATTATTTTTGCGGTGGAAGAACTGCGTTGCGAGACTTGCATTTTTGTACGTGTAATGTTTTTAATTGGATAACTGGTCTTAGTAACTAAACATCTCCTTACAACTATTATTATAAGATAATACCTATTACAAATAATTTATGAAACGATATTTATTATTTTCATAACTAGTACAGAACAATTTAGTATAATAGCTGCAATAGCAGCTATTAGACTCTCCAAACAAAAACTATGTCAATGTCGTCTTCATTTTGTAATTCCATTCATATTTGCGACTTTGCGAGTGTTATGCACGGAATAGTGTTTTTACGGTAGAAAGTTAAGTATTAAAACCTACTATTATCTACTACTTAACTACCTATTAGGTAGTTAAGTAGCAGATAATTAAATCATCGTCCGTGAAATAAAACAACCCTTGCCATGCCTATATGCCATAACGACTGGTGTTCAGTTGACGTTTCTTAAATACAATTAGGTAGTGCCATTCAATGTCGGTAAATACACGAAAGACCTCAATGCCAGAATAAATTATGGATATCTTTTTTGGCATCTTTACTATACTTATTGAATACCTATACCTATACCTGACTGTTAAAGCTAAAAATAAAATTTACTTTAGGTAACTACTTATATAAAAAACCGGCCAAGTGCGTTCGGTACCTTCAATGGAATAAGAACCAAACTAATACCAAAAGGTCGTATCTGATGGCTATGGAAGAAGTTTTTTGCTAATAACTCAAAAATGGCTGAACCGATAATGTTCAAAACAATTTTCTTAGAAAGTATGTGATAAGGCGCATTGTCTCAATTTTTCATATTTTTGGGACTTACTGTTCAAAAGTTACAGGGGGGGGACAATTTTTCTGACTTTTGAAGCGATTATTTCTAAAAATATTTACTTAATCACAAATGTTCAAAGACACCTTGATGTTATTTTCAAAGAATCGGTTGATGTGCAACATGTTCATATTTGGTATTTTTTATTTTATTTACTTGCATGTATGGAGCACCCCCCTATATAATATTTTTTTTGCAATTACACATAACTAAACAGAGGTAAACAAAATATACCTTATGTATAAATTTTATTAAGGTACGTCTTAGAGTTTTCGAGTAAAATGGCTATGACATACGGATGGACGGACAGACGGATATGATAAATGAAACTATAATGGTCCCGTTTTGCCATTTTAGCTACGGATCCCTAAAAACCTAGATGCACTTGCTCGAATGAAGATCACATTGTTGGTGTTTAATGTAAACGATATTGCATTTATATATTTTGTAGATACAGAGATTTTATTCACGTGGAATACAAACCAATAATACGTCTAATATAACGAAGTATGTATGTACCAAATATCCAATAAAGTAAGTATATTAAAATACACTAAAATAGCTGCTTTTTTGACATTTTTATCTCTTTGTATGACGGCAATAAAGAGGCGTTCGGAAGGAGAGTCTGAGTTGGTTAGTAGTTGTATTTCATCAGCTAGTACGAGGGTTGCTACTTATATATCCGGAAACAAAAAAACAAACAAACGTACACGGCTGAAAATGGTTTTATTGTTTTTCAAAGTATTCCCCTTGATGATCTATGCACTTTTGCATTCGCGTGAACCAATTTTTAAAGTACTTCTGCCACTCCGCCTGAGGTACCTCCATAACGTGTTGTTTGAATGCGTCGACAGCATCTTCAGCGGTCGAAAACCGTTGACCGCGTAATTTATTCTTTATATTTGGAAATAAATAAAAATCGTTGGGTGCCAAGTCAGGGCTGTACGGCGGATGACCCGTTAATTCCACATTTTGACCCTCCAAAAATAGAGTTGTTTCGCGTGACGTATGACAGCTGGCATTGTCATGATGAAGAATGATTCTTCGTCGCTGGTTAGTTTTACGAATTTGTTCAAATACTTCCGGTAAGCAAATGGTCGTGTACCACTCTGAATTAACCGTTCTACGGTTTTCTAGTGGCACTGTAGCGACATGGCCATTAATACCGAAGAAGCAGGCCACCATTTGTTTCAATGTACTTTTTGCACGAGTAACTTTCGTAGGGTTCGGCTCATTTTGAAACACCCATACCGTTGATTGTTGCTTCGTTTCGGGATCGTATGCATAGATCCAGGATTCGTCACCTGTATAGATGTTATAAACGGCTTTTGAGTCACCACGGTTATATTTTTTTTACATTTTATTGCACCATTCGACGCGAGCATCTTTTTGCTCTTTTGTTAAGTTGTGGGGTATCCAACGCGAACAAATTTTTTTTACAGCCAAATAATTATGTAATATGCTATTAATGCTGGTCATAGAAATACCCAGAGTCGCCTCTATCTCGCGGTACGTAACATGTCGGTCGTCCATTATATGTTTTCGGACAGCCTCGATATTTTGTTGTACAACGACCGATTTCGCGCGACCTGCCTTAACTTCGTCCGTAAGCATACTACGTCCACGATTGAACTCACTAAACCAGTGATACACAGTAGTTTTAGATGGGGCTTCATCACCAAAAGTTGAAGTTAGTTGATCTATGCACTGTTGTTGCGTTAAACCACGCCGAAAATCATAATAAATCATAGCACGAATATTTTCACGAGTGAGTTCCATTCTTGCTGCGAGATGACATTTAAAACCCGTCAAAAACAAAACACGAGCGTTAATAAGAAAGAAAAAATATACCGGCCAGTACTTAAAAAAGTTCAAATTTTACCATGGAGGTCAAATATGCTATTTAAGAAGATTGTAATCCCGGTTTCCGGATATATAAATAGCAGCCTAGTATAGCAATCTTGTCTTCTTCTTACACTGTTCGATATAAGGTCGTAGAGTTTTCCATGCAAGTGCATAGCTTATTCCAACGATTATTCCAAGTATCTGTTTTCGATCCTCTTCCATTAAGGTAATGAGAACCAAGTGCTTCTTCTAGTTGTGTTTTGTGTCCGGCCTGGGTAGTTGCTGATGGAGGTTCTTGGACAATGAGGGCATTGTATAGCATATATCGTCGGAGGATCATTTTAGGACAGTGTTGCCAGATCTCCTGATTTCGGGCTATATCTCCTGATCTACTGATTTTACTACAGATTCTACTGATTTTTTGGAGTTCACTTCTGACATCAAATACTTCCGTAATTTTACATATATAAACATAAATTAAACATTCATGTGAACCTTAAATAAAAACCGCCCAAGTGCGAGTCGGACTCGCGCACTGAGTTATATAGGGGTAGTAACTTTAAAATTATTAAAAATATTTTATGGAATTCAGGGCGCAGCGACAAAATTCAACCAAAAGTCGGAAATTTTTCAATGGTAGCTAAATTATTGTATGGAGCCCACAAACCACAAAATTCAGCCGGATGTTGGATGTTTCCGTACTACGACCGACTCCCGTCCATGACAGCCGAATTCCGTTCTGAATTCAGCTCAACTAGCTCAATTTTGTTTTTTGTGATGTAGCGGCACAATTCAGCTATTCATAGACAAAAGCGAAAATTTGTCTATGAATAGCTGAATTCCGCTCTAATGTGTTTTGCGCTTTATACAAAATCTGACAAAATGCTTACTTTGCCGATTAAAATACAATTTGTTATATGGGGTTATATGAACCTAAAAAATAAATATTTTAAAAAAATGTTAATATTTAATGTAAATTTTAATAATATACAGGTACTTTAATGAAAAACGTTGTTTATAAAAATTATGTGGAAAATTTTGACTTGACAGGTGACAGGTTCGACAGCTTTCGTCATCAGTGTCATCACACTAAATTCAGTCATAAAATTAATTAAAATCTAAAAATACTTACCTCCTATCTTACTTTGAATGACTAAGATTGAGTTTTTAATAATAATTGTTATTTCAAAGACAAACAAAAAGCTATATGAAATGAAGGTCTTAGAGTTTGACCTTTTAAGTACAATCCCATCAAAAACATAAATGTGAAAGGCTGCCAAGTTCGATACTATGGGAATGCTTCGCCTATAAAAGAAGTGAGATCTGAATAAGTACCAACTTCCATAAAAATACCTCAAATCATAAATAGTTATAGGAATGCACACTTGATTTCCAGCAGTTTTTAAGGTACATTTTGAATAAGTATCACGTTACATAGAAATACCTAAAATTATAATAGTCAGAGAAACGCACAGCGGTTTTTTTAGCAGTTTCCTGATAACATTTATTATTTTCAGTACTTTTTAATGAAACAAACATGTATTGTCTTAAATTGGTATGTATCTAAATTTAAATAAGTCTTATCTCATTTCCACTCCATACCTACTTATAGTAGAACAAAATTACACATTCGTTGTTTTCGAAACTGACTCACACTTGGCCGTTTTCAGATTTTTACTTTATTTCGACCTAAAGACAAAGCTTCGAGCCAAATTTCAGGTCGGTACGACCATTGGAAGATAGACCCATTTAGTTCATTATGACTTCATAGTAGAACAAAGTTACACCTTCGCTATTTTTAAAACTGACTCACACTTGGCCGTTTTCAGATTTTTCCTTTTACTTTGACCTTAAGACCTATCTCCATGCCAAATTTCAAGTCAGTACGACCATTGGAAGTGGTCTAGGTTTTTGATGAGTCAGTGAGTGAGTGTATAGTAAAAATAGCGATTTTCTGACGTCAATATTTCAAGAACTGCTATAGGTAGAATAATGAAATTTTGTATTCTAGACAATTAAGGGGATGTCAACAGACACTCGAAATTTCATATGCGTAGATAAAATATGTTTTGAGTTATATGGTGGTCGAAATTGGCCCGAAATGGTTCGTGTAATATAACCCACGGCCGGTGTGTCGCTTTTTTTTGCTCGAACTTGGCGGACACACTGCCGTGTGTCTAGATTACACGGCCAAGGTAACTACGAGACTAAGCAAAGTACCGGCGAACGTGCCTACAACAGTTTTTTAAGTTTACTCGTTTCAAGCAAAACAAACACTAGTAAACTGGGTTTTTAAGACGCAGACAATAACTACCTAAATTCACCCCCACACTTATTTACGCGAGTAAAAGTGAAACACTTTGTAACGCGGCGAGCGTAATAAAAATGTTGAGATCATTCTCTTTTTCACTTGTAGGTATTGGAAAAAAAAAAACATGATAGATAGGTACTTAAAACTAGAAAAACCGGACAAGTGCGAGTTTGACTCGCATGGAGAGGGTTTCATACGTTAGGTAATTATTTAAATTCTGTAACTTGTTTTAAATCTGACCTAAATTTGTTTATAGTAACTAAAAAAAGTTTGTCCGGGAAGAGAAGTGTCGTGATTTATATGGATGGGAGCACATATATTCTACGAAACTCCTCTTTCCGGACAGACTGCATACTTCCAAATTGTACAGGGAAATTGCTGAATAAATTGTTTTTTCTTAAATTGAATACGTGGACTTAGGCCGAGTGATAGAACGTATTCAGTTAATTTATTTTTTAATGTGTCCGTATAATTAATAGAGAAATCTGCTATAATCATCTTTTCGCGTGCACTGATAGCCTACCTGATGTATTCGACAACCATTTTTGGAAGACATTTTGGTGATTTATATTCGGTTAATAATTAATCACGAACTTTTAAAGAAAAAGTATGGTTTCATTGTAAGCTGACATAAATGAGTCAGACTTAAGAAAAAAATTTTAATCGGGGCACGAGTCGGACTCTCACTCGGTCACCCTATAAATTGTCATGAAATATGCTTAAAGTGTTTTTTTACTAATTAAATAAATATCTAAAATCGGTTGACGCTATATATAAGTATCCCCTGAAATACCAACTTTCGTACTAATGTTATGTAGCAAAAATTAGCGACACAATTTACCATACGATGGCACTGCAGCCTGTGCGTTCGTTTTCTGCGGTGTTTAGATTTTTCCTACATTAATGGGGTCGGGTGTTCATCGTATTAAAAGTTATTTTTACTTTTACCAGCCTCTGCCCCCATATGAAGAGGCGTAGCGGACACTACACTAACTACTGAATAGTTTTTCTGTGTTTTGTTGAAAATTGTACATGTTAGTATTTATATTCGTTATTGCATCAAGCTACAGTTATAGTTTATGAAATATTCGTACCCGTAGGGTGCCCTCGGTGCGCGAGTCAGACTCGCACTTGCCCCATTGTTTTGCCTAGAAACGCAGCCATATTTGTTTACCTTATTTTATTTTTCTATTGACGCCGAATATAGAGCATTGACGAATTGATTATTTACATATGTAATAGAGCCCTGGGGCCGTATTCTAACTTTACAACACGTATAAACACGATGATCCAACATCAATACAACTCATAAACATCTGAATCAGAAATATCAGAATTTGCTTGAGAAATATTCCAACGCAACTCCAATACAACTTCAATATTGGTTGATTGTTTGTTGTGTGTTGGAGTTATGTTTGAGATAGGTTGTGTTGTTATTGTATTGTTAACGTATTTTAAAATTAGAATCCGGCACCGAGTCTTACTGGGTCATCGAGACAAAGGTGTATCGGCAGAGAGCGTGCAGTAGATACCCGACAGTGGATAAGGATGGTTAAAGAATGACTTATGTAAGAATGCCCGTCCAAATAACTTTCCTGTCATTGTGACTAATTGGAACTTTTATGCTTATAAAGATATATCCGCTTAGATTACAAATAAATAACTCATACTTACATTCTGTGATAAAATGCTTTCAATGTACCTAACTTGTATGGCTACATAAAATGATAGGAGACGTATTCCGTACGAGTAATCCTTTAAAATATTGAGTGTCATACAAGGTTTAGTTGTAATAAACTTATTTATCCAGAACCGTAAAACTACAATGCATGCTTTACGCCGAGATCGTCACTTTATACAAGGCTAACTAATCTAGTTACCGTTTTTTGTTGCTAAAACTACGAACCACGGTCTTATAACAGTACCGTATACAGTTACACATTCTGTTAGTAATAAATAAAATATAATATCGTCTGCGTTAAAAAATCAAATCTACTCTTAGGTAAGTTTTAATCAATTCAGTTTCTTACACTTGTCTTACTTATACAACTTCATAATGATCACACAATGATTCTGTTTGGTGAAGAACGAGTAGGTTCCTACAGTAGTTATTGGACATAAGCAATGGAAAAGTACAGGCTACAAACAAACAAAATCAAATTTCCGCGTATGAACATTTGTGTACTTAGTAATAATCATAATTGAAATAATAATATTGGTTGATTGTTTGTTGTGTATGAGATAGGTTCTGTTCTTATTGTATTGTTAATGTATTTTAAAATTAGAATCCGGCACCTGGGTTTGCATTCGATACATTAGCGTCTATTTTGCATACTTGCTGGAAACGTCCAGCATAAATCGTCACTTCAGGAACTCCAAGTTTCTACAAATAAGGTGATATGAAATTACTTTATTATACAATCACATTTTACATCTATTAGTTAATGTTTTCGTAATGATTGTACATTATGTGTGTGTAAAAATTTTGGCTTTGTAGTTTTGGAGTTTAGGCAGAGGGAATGGTCAATTTCCGCCTATTTTCTTCTTAAATAACTTCAATACCATTTATCTTAAAATTATAAAAACAAATATTTGAGATTCTCACAAAAAGGCCTTTCATTTGATATGTAACACGACATAGTTTGCAAAACCTTTTTGTTTTTAGTTTTATGATTTATCCTCCAAAAGTGGCCCCTTTTTTAAAATTCATTAATTTATGTTACACGTTCGTCTTTGGATCACCGACTTACATGTGTACCAAATTTCATATCAATCGATTTAGTAGTTTCAGGGTAAATTGGCTGTGACAGACGGACAGACAGAAACTCAAGCTTTGAGAATTCAACCAACCGGAGTCGCCATTGACGGGCGTTCCCGTCTGCCGAAACCATATGACCAGTGGTCATACACATGTATGGACTGACGTTTATCTGACGTAGCTATTTGTACGTTACGTACGAATAGGCATACATTTGACGTTCCCCTCCCCCGCAAAAATCAGCAGACTTTTTTTGTATAGAAAATGACAGACATGGGTACTCCATCCGGGTTGAATTATCTAAGCACTCAAGTGATCCTAGAAGGGTTCCATTTTTTCCTTTGAGGTACGGAACCCTAAAATTGTGCAATCGTGTATTTGGACTGTAGTCAAAATAATAGTAAACTGATAAATAGGTATTACATGCCTTGGAGTTAATATGATATGGATCATTTCGGGTAAACAAGCGCTCTTGAAGGTATATTATACTCGTATATAATATGTATGTAACAACGAGATTGCATTGCATAGACAAAACTATTGAATATAAAAGTTATTTATATGAAGGTTGATGACATAAAAGTATATCAATGGCAATGACTTGTAGCAGATAATCACACAGATGCATAAAATATTGTAATTTTTTTCCCACGACAACGAAAAGAAACGGTTCCGTCCTATCTCCAAAACCTACTAGGTACCTGACTGACTGACTGACTGACTGACTGACTGGCTGGCTGGCTGGCTGGCTGGCTGGCTGGCTGGCTGGCTGGCTGGCTGGCTGGCTGGCTGGCTGGCTGGCTGGCTGGCTGACTGACTGACTGACTGACTGACTGACTGACTGACTGACTGACTGACTGACTGACTGACTGACTGACTGACTGACTGACTGACTGACTGACTGACTGACTGACTGACTGACTGACTGACTGATTGACTGACTGACTGACTGACTGACATATCAACGCACAGCCCAAACCGCTGGTTCTAGAGATTTCAAATTTCCAAAATTCCTTATAAGGTCTAGGGGTGCACTAAGAATGGATTTTTCAAAATTCACCCCCAAAGGGGGTAAAATGAGGGTCCAAAGTTTGTATGGCGAATCAAGATATGTTAGACTATTTTATTCGAAACTTCATAGGAGTATTCCTAACAATAAATGAGTAAACAAGTGTTTCAGGTTTTTTGAAAATTCAACCCCTAAAAGGGGCAAATGTGGTCATAAAGTCTGATAATCAACATGGGTATCGTATCCTTATTGAGTACTTATAGTACGCGGGCGAAGCCGCGGGAAAAGGCTAGTATAAATATACTTATGTATTAATCAGGGCAACTAATTGATAAAATATAAACAAGAAAGTAAACAAATTGGGGATTATTTTTGTTGCTTTAACCCTATTGTTCGGGACTTCGTTAGATAAGAGTTTTAATTAAAAATAATAGGGGTCTTGGATAACTATTTTTGATAATTCAATACTTCCGGAAATAATCATAAACACCAAAAAAGTGTGGGTATGATCAATGAAAAACTATATCGTATAAAATCGGTTGAGGCTTGTTTTAAACAAGCACAAAAAATATCCTTTCGTCGGTAAAGTACGTAATTACCGCAAAAAACAGCATGGCCCGATATTGTCTTGGCCAGCTTTTACTATAAATGTTGTAACTATATTCTTTTTCTACTCCAGCATTATAATCTGTAAATTAAATTGCTAACAGGTATATTAAAAAATAAACTTCTTATGAAGTTGTTTATGGTATTCAATAAGAACATCGCAAACGATGGTCTTATGGAGTTTCATACAATATTATAACACGTTGGAGGAGGGGATAACCAATCCACCGGGATATTGAGGTTACTAAATTGTAAAGACACAGCAGGTTGTAATGTAAGGCGTTCGTGAACTCAATTCGTTTCGGCTTTCCTATTTTAAACAGTTGTAGAAAAAGTATTGTATACAATAGTGACGTTATTAAGCTTATCAATCTCGTACTTGACTTTGGCCACTCAGCATTCTTCTTGGCCTAAACAGGGTACTCGACTGAAAAGCTATTTTTGTACTTGCATCTAAATACCGGACAAAAAAATGTAAACAAGAATATCTACGTAAACATTCGTATGTGAATGGAAAGTGCAATTAATAATTAAATTATGTCACAAATGTCAGCTATTAATGTGGATGTGTGTTGAATCGGCAAAAAGTATGCCCACACAATGTTAAGATGGTGCATAGTATAACATGATTTATACTACCTGTCAACTTATGACGATAATCAACTTTATGGTTCCGTTGCAAAACTTTTTTTAAATTAAACACAGACATAATGTGTTTAATTTAAAAAAAAGATTGAAACTATAGGTACCTTGTGTTATATCGAAAGGGCTTCATGTGAGAATTTCAAATTAATAGTTTTGAAGTCTACGAGTATTGTAGCCTCCCTTATCTTGCAAATGGCTTGGCCAAAACTTAAAAAATTTACTCTTCATTGCTTTATAATGTTTCTTGTGGTGGTTTAATAAATGTTAATTACCGATAGGCTACAGAAAAATAATAAGATGGCTAAAATAAAATAATAATAATAAAATCCAAATCGGATTGCTTCACAAAACCTTACATGATTTTGTAGTAGTTTCTGGTTTGGGCCATGCATCTTTGTCCGTCATATAATCCTCGACCCTGTAATAACCCTTTGACATTAAAGTTTTTTTTCAAATATTTCTTAAGAGCGGGAAATGATAAATTTAAAGCATCGACGGGTAACTTGTTATAAATGTTTAAAAAAACCTTGACCAAAAAATGACTTATATGCTTTGCGGATACGACTACCTCTGATAGCAAGCTTGTTTTTATTTCTAGTGTTATAGCTGTGGATGTCAGAATTTTTTTTTTAATGTCTGTATATTCTTTACGACAAAAATAATATTGTCATAGATATATTGGGACGCAACAGTTAAAATATTAATTTCTTTATATAGTTCTCTAACTGATGCACCTGCCTTTAAGTTATACACAAAGCGAATGGCTCTTTTTTGTAAAACAAATATAGTCTGTATGTCAGCTGCTTTGCCCCAAACTAGAATACCATATGACATTACACTATAAAAATAACTCTGATAAACTAAGCGAGCTGTGTCAACATTAGTTAATTGTCTAATTCTCCTAATATCTCAAATTTTTGCCCTTTTTAAAAGCGCATACTTCCCGTTCTCCCCTAGCACCGTCGTAATCCATAACTCAACCTAACCTAACCTAACAACTGTCGTAAGTAACGTAAGTCGTAACTCAACCGTACCCAAGTCTATCCCACATACTCATCATTTCAAAAGAGCACTTGCTTAATTATGACTGGGTTGAAATCCATGACCTCTTGTTTGTCGCAGACAAGAGATAGCTCGGTTTTTGGTCTACTTATCGCTTTTTGTTTTCATTACCAATGTTACTTTAACTTGTTATCTATCGCCTATGATAATTATATATTTACAAAAGAATTCACGTTTCCGCAGTTTTGATGTTTTTAGTATTCTTTGGATTCTCAAATTTAATAAAATTAGCACTTTCCGTTAATTACAAAATATAGGTATTAGGTATATTTCTTATAATTATAGCAATAAATAAAAAAACTACTTACTGCTGTATACCACGTGACATAGTGTGCTATATTGAATATTTATAGACAAGAAGAGGATGTAGTATGTAGTTGTGCTTCCGCATCGTACCTTAATAAATGAGTTTCCATAACACCCATTATAGCTTTGTAATGCACATACAAAAGGCATCTTAGGCTAAAAAAGTAGCAATGAAACATAAAAGGCATTAAAAATATTCAAAATAAATATTGATATTAAGTTGGTTGGTATCCCTTTCCCATAGCATTGTGCGTGTGACAGATGAAAATTTTACATTTTACGCAAACGTTGTCGGATTACGTATATGTACATAAATTATTTTTAAATACCTAACAATATATTTTATATTACGACGTTTTGAAACAAAGTTTTGCAACTCTCAATACATATTATGATTAATATGATTATAAAGAAAACAATTAAATCGCCAACGCATCCCACATGTGGAATGAAACCTCAATTAAGTAGTGCTTGCCAGTGACTGACTCGCGCAACCGATTTAAAAAAATCGCGTCACGCGCGTCACCTGCTGTCTTTAGTTTTTACTCTTTAGTGCAGTGAGAGTTTTCGTAGTCGAGATTTTCACTAGATGGCAGCACCGTGGCGAGAGGTCTAGCTGTCATAATCTACCAATCATGTTTAATTTAAAAAAAATATTGGTGCATTTAGACAGCTGAGACCTCTCGCCACGGTGTTGCACCTAGTGCTGCGATCGCTGAAACCCTCATTGCGTCTGCCTTTGTCCGATTACGATTTCCTTGCACACTTTATCGATAATCCACGTGTGTGTGTGTGTTGACGATGAGGGACCTTCTTGTTCCTTTAGTCGACAACACAGTGAATCCTCCTTTTTGTAAAGGGTCGGCAACGCGCATGTGACTCCTTTGGAGTTGCAGGCGTCCATAGGTTACGGTAGCTGCTTACCATCAGGCGGGCCGTATGCTTGTTTGCCACCGTCGTGGTATAAAAAAAAAAATCCAAAAAAATAATATTGATTAGCCCCTTAACTAATTTGGTGAAATGATACGGGCACCCATTCTATCACACGCAGTATTCTATGACACGAAAGGAACTATAACTGTTTGTTATACAAACTTACTTTTTGATAATAAGTGCTTACATTATATCTAACTATCAATATCTAGGGGAGACTTAACTTAGCAACATCATCATTACCACGTCTATTAACTACGCATTCAACGCGTCTGGCGAAAGAATATTTTAATACTTAAATATGCACTGAATTCTTTTTTCTGTTCATTGAAGCAAGCGATTTGACGTTTTAACTGTTAACCAATCGATAAACGACGTTTGATTTGATGCAATGATTGGCAAGTATTGTTTCGTTAGAACGCCATGCCGTATGCATAAAATACAAATACCTATGTATAAAGTTTAATGTGGGTCCCGCGTACGTTTGTATATATAAACATGATTTATGTTACTAACTAGCGTGCCTATTATTAATTAGCATGATCACGATCAGTAATAAAAACCGGCTGAGTGCGTGTCGGACTACGCATAATGGAGGGTTCCGTACATACTATCAAAAGAAATATTATCGAAAGGTCGTATCTGCCTATGAAATAAGTTTTTTAGAGATAGGGCAGATGCCCCGGTTGTGGCCACTGTGCCGGTTTTGACCGGAAAAGTGTCGTGTGTTTTGTTCAGTATCGAGAGTGGAATCGATTGCAGTAGATATAGATAAGATAGCTTAACATGGGTATACTTTTTCTTTAATTTTCAATTTTTTTACGTGTCGAGTCTAAAAGTTTCGAATACTATTATAATACTACAGTTTACCATACCATTCTATCGAGAGGTTAGTTAGAGGTTAGGAGATAGAGGTTAAATTTGTTTTTTCACTGTAAATAGTGTCATGTCAGTGTAGGTTGTCATTGTCAAAGTATGTCATATTATGTCATGTCATATAAATTGACAAGGTAGATTGATAGGTCGACATGACATGTAGAGATGTGGCAACAACGAGTGTAGAGTTAACAATTGAATAGAATTGCAAGGAAAACTAAACATACGAATAACTTTCGAAATAATTAACTGATTGAAAAATAAATACAAAAATAAAAATTTAATTAGCAATAATAACAATCGTTTGGGGTGTCTGAAGTTTTTAGTGGCTCAGCTCAAGTAACACGTTGTAAACATATGTATGTATCTTCTTGAATTTTTACATAATTTTTGGAGTTACGAGATTTTACATAATTTCTGGAGTTTGGAGTACGGTTCAAAAATTCCAGGGGGAGACACAATTTCGTAGAATTTCGGGGTGATCTTTTCTGAAACTATTTACTTAATCAAAAAATGTTCAAAGAAACCTCAATGTTATTTTGAATTATCTATCGATTAATGTGCATCATGTTAATATTTGGTAAAAAAATTGACAATTAGATACATGTGTGGAGTGCCCCCCCCCCCCCCTTTTTTTTACAATTTTACTACAATACTAAGTAGCGGCATACAAGATACACCTTATGTTACAATTTGATGAAAATACGTCGTATAGTTTCCGATTTTTTTTTTCGTGTGCGTGTTTAAAGCGCTTCAAAAAAAATATTTTATCATTATTGTGATGTAGGAACTAAAAACACTTCAATGTTTTAAGAAATAAATTGCGTTTCCTGATTGGTCGATTTTAACATTGCTGTATTCTGATTGGTTAATATTAAATACCATGTTTTTAAGGGCTTAAATTATTTAAACAGTATATGCACCAAAAATGTATCGTTCCGATTAACTTCGATATGTGTTGTGATTGATGGATATAGTATGATGAAGTGTTCTGATTGATAAATTTTAAATGTTTTGTAAATTATAAATATGTATACATATTTTCCCTAGGGGCTAAATTTTAGTCCGCCTTGGTAAGCATAATACATTGACACAAAAATTAATTATACTGAGCATTATTTCATTCGTATAAATACCTTTTCAATATTTTTTTATTTAAATTTGATTGCACATAAAATATACAAATGGCGGAATATAATTTTCTTATCAACCTCAGATGTTTCTTTTCCTGACTAAGTTATGAAATGTTAGTTCACAAGAATAACGATCTAACACTAGTCCGTATGACTCCATGATGACTCCAGTATGTAAAGTAAGTATGTCAGTATATTTCCTTGGTTAAGCATTAATAGGAATATATCAATACTTACATACAACATTGTCCTTTCGAAACACATGTATAAATTATTGTACAGTTTAGGTTGTCAATATGTCTTTGTTAAATAGTTGTGCCGAACGAGTCGTGGATACATAATTATAATTAGTCACTGCTAAATATTCAATCTTGCAAGACTGATGGACGATGAGTAGCGATGGCCATTGCTTCTGGCGTTTTTTTTTTGTTTTATAACATTACTGTGTTATTATTATTAAGAGGCAACAGATCATATGGTGATGGATGACCACGATCTTAACTCATGCGGGAACGACCAAAGCTAGAGAAGGTACAAGTTATACGATATGTGTAGCCAATATGCTTGTCAAATTATGTATTTTTTTAATTTGCTTGTGGATACTAATAATTTATATTAGCAAATTAAAAAGTAAGCATAAAAAACCGGCCATGAGCATGTCGGGCTATGCTGAGTGAGTGTAGGAAAAGGACTTTTTCTATAGAAGGAAATTACAACTTTTTGCTAAAACCCAATAACGGCTGAATAATTCTTTTTCAATATAGTTTTTATTGAAAGTACTTTTTAGGCTTCCCTTTCATAAATTTTTCAAAATTTATTGGACCCACGGTTTAAAAGTTTGATGGGGGTGGACCCTTTTTTAAACCTTCGGAGCTATTGTTTGCGATACTATTAGTTTTATCCAAAAATTGTTTTAAAAGACCTGTTTTTTTTAAAGACGCTAGCCCCGATAAGGTCGGAGTAAAAAAAATGCATCCCCATCAAAAAAACTTATTTTCAATCAACTTCAAGATTTCGAAGGAGGAGGTTCTCAGTTTGTCGGAATCTTTGTTGTTGCTTTTTTTGCTATTTTTTTTATGTTCATCGATTATTATAACACGGCTGGGCTGATATGGAAATTTCTTTTTTAAAGGGTCTTATAACATTTGCTCCCATTGTCATCAGGTCAGATATGATGAAGGGATCCTGGTGAAAATAAAGAACTCTTCAAATATTATAGGCACACCTACTGGTTGCAGTACTTTCTTTTTCGCAGTAGCTCAGGCATTTGCTCTGGGTAAGGTGTTGAATGTCTTGAATGTCACCTTGTATGTAAGAACTAGATCTTTTCACATTTTTTTTATTAATATTACCTTATTGAAGAAGCGTTATATAGCCGTGCTTCGTGCGTTAACGTTATTTGCAACATTTTGCGCTTCAAATTTTGCTGTAGGAACATAATTTTTTCCTAAATTGCAACCACGCTAACTCTTCACCCATTTTGCAAGCACAAAGCAGTTGAACGACAGTCATTGACGGGGGTTAACATCAGAAATTGAAAGTCATTAACAATGCAGAGACAAAGCTTTCAGGCATGCATAAATTGAACCATTTATTAGATGTGGTTGTTTAACCTCATAAGACTTCACTTTACTGCGTCAGTATTGGCACTAAGAGTTTGTTCCCTTTGACAAATATGTAAGATTTCAAAAGTATTTTTATGGTAGTATAAAGTATGATAATGCATATCGGAAACATTTCTACTAAACTCAGTTAAAAGGATAGAACCCGTAAATGTATAAATACGCATATATAATATATAATAAATAACGCATATATATAATAAATATAGGGCAGGGTCACGCGGCAATCAAATAATTACAATCGAGGCGACAACTGGAATGTTGAGTCATGTTGTGCGTTTCGGTTTACTATACCTACTTACTTTATTTCCATCGGTAGTGAATACCATTAAAAATTAGGCTCGTGATTTGTAAAGGCTATAGTCGGCTTTCCATAGTGAATCTTACATTAAATGGACTCTGGATTTCTTTTGTGAATATACCACGACGGTGGCAAACAAGCATACGGCCCGCCTGATGGTAAGCAGCTACCGTAACCTATGGACACCTGCAACTCCAAAGGAGTCACATGCGCGTTGCTGACCCTTTACAAAAAGGAGGATTCACTGAATATGGATATATATGGAAATATATAAAAGAGAAAGTTTTTTTTTATGGTGAAATAGTGACCACTAGATTTTTTTCTTAGAATAGATCATACATTTGCCTACTACTAGCATAAATATCCACATTTACCAGACGGTACTTTCTTTCAAAAATCATGCCAAATCATTACATTTTCATTAGCAATTTACTAGATTCTCCTTCCTCAATTTGACATTTAGCTGTCATGCGCTCTTAAAAAAATTAAATAGGGGTTTCAACGTACTTCATATATCCATGCAGGTTTGATACATGCCATAAACACTGGCTGAAATGATAATATGTGACGTTTTCAATCAAAAGTACACATCATTGTTAGTTGTCATTAAGACGTTAACTGCCATAAAAATAATGTAGGAATAAACTCTATTAAGAACCGACAATGATGTACAGTCGACGTCAAAGACATGTTTACACTTTTGTACCTTATCACAAACGAATAAGGTGCAAAAGTGTAGACATACCTTTGACGTCGACTGTACAGTATGACTTGAAAACGTCACATATTCTCGAACGCACCCATAAGGTGATAAGCTATGTGCCAAGTGCCAACCCTTCTCTCATTATCCCACGCGGTGCGGTAAGCGCACCGGGTAAAACTGGTACAATGGAGAGAGATCTAGTGAAACCCCCCTGATTTTACTTATATGTACGACAAACTGACAAGAAAACACAAACTTAATCGACCAGTTTGTATACGTCATTGAAAAAATCCCCTTAATTGCAGTAGGTACTGCAATATATTGCAGATTTTTACAAAGCATACAAAATACACCTTATGTCTTAATTTTATTAAGATACGTCTTATAGTTTCCTAGTAAAATGGCTGTGACATACGGTTGGACGGACGGACGGACGGACGGACGGACGGACGGATGGACGTACGGACGGACAGACGGAGCCCAAAAAAATAACAATATTTAGTATTCATTATTTAGGTACTAATGTTAATCAATTATTTAAGAAGTAAATGTACTATTAACTTATTGTTTTCGTAGTTACAAAACCAATAATTACGTTAATCCATCAGTAGGTATTCTGTTGAAACGTGCTCCTTATTTACACCTAATGCATTATTTATCCCGAAATAATTACTCCAACATTAGCCAAAAGGATATAAATCAGTGTTGAAAGCTATATATACTGCCTGCAATTACGTCCGTATTGGATGTTTTAGTATTCCATCTAAGTATGTACTTCCTTTTAAAAGCCTCTGCCAAGTAGATGAATAATTTCAAAGTTCCTTACAATTGCGGAAAAGGTGAAACTGCAAAAACGTGTTTTAACGAATGACGAACGTTTGCTCATACTTAACGTTCCTACTAGTACCTAAATGATTTCAATTACAACTACATACTTTTAATCTAAATATCGGTTATACCTACATATTTAAATATGGATTTGCATTCTATCATATTATAATGTATACTAATTATAGTCTAAATTCAATTATTTTAAATATGAACGCTACGCGCTGTTGCACATACCTAGGCCGCGATTCGAAAAATAAACACACACACTGGACAGACACAGCTCCAACCCAACTCAACCCAACTCAACTCAACGCTATAACGACATTGACATTTGCTATTCGAACAGATTTTCATTCAACATTGGTCTCACATTGGTCTCACATTGGTCTCACATTGGTCACACATTGGTCACACATTGGACCAATGTGAGACCAATGTTGATAGCAAATGTCAATGTCGTTATACGTAGCGTTGAGTTGAGTTGGGTTGAGTTGGGTTGGAGCTGTGTCTGTCCAGTGTGTGTGTTTATTTTTCCAATCGCGGCCCTACTCGTATAATGTTGCAGTGCAACACAGTGTGTTAAAAATGATACGTTTATTATTTGATACGATACCAGAATATGTACTGTATACCTAGCAGAAATACTTAAATTTATTTGCCTCTGGTGGATTTATTTACATATTTAGCAACCCACCAAACACAAAGAGAAACAATACAAGGAAAACCGGATAATATCTAGGTCTTATGTACTCTTATTATAGGTATTGGTAACTCTAAGTCTTAGAGTTAGTATTTCTTAGAGTCTAAGAAATACTAACTCAGCCTTCGTCACGAACATGCGTAATGATGGACAATATTAACAGGACTATATTACAGTGATTAATAAGTGTCTGGATAAGAAGACAGTCTAGCAATTTTTGCATTTAAGATTACAGTCCAGTAAGAAACGTGTGAACAATTATATGACTGGTGAGTAATTAAACGGAATAATAGCAGACACGGCATGTTTTGCAGATAATTTATTAGCATCGTATTAAGATGCAGCGCATGCGACCCATGGCGCGGAATACGTGATTGGTAGAAATCCGTTGTCTCGCTATCAATCATCAACAACGACCTCGTGGTGTATGACCCTGATTGCTCACTGATTCGTCTGTATTTCCGCCGATTCACAAATAGGTAGAGCTATATAGTATGGTATCTAGTAATTTGTCCCAGCTTTTCAATTATGGAATAATCAATTTTCAATTAGGTATGATTGATACCTACGTTATTGAAACATTTATTACAATTACTGTTCGAATTAACTTTTCTGAATTTAATGTTTTGATCGGCGTTTTCTTTGTACTATTATGTTTCTTACCTTTATGTTAGTCGATATCTGAAATTGGTAATGAGTTTATTTAATTCGTGTTTTGGGTTACGACACTTGACGTTAATACTGATTGATGAATTAGTACGGTTCAGTCACAAGGTATTGATGGCTTGATTGTGATAAGAATATTGTCCGCGACATTAGCTAGAATTACATATGTTAAACACACCTGTTTGACGTCATGGGAACGGAACAGCGTTGTTATTTGAATAAAATACTTCGATCACTCGGTAACCGATTAGAAGTCGCTAACTATTAATTATAAACATATTGTTTTATAATTTTAGATACAAATTATTTAAACAAATTGGCTAGCTAAGAAATTACCACGTAATCAATATAGCATTAAAATAAATGCAAGTTGAATTTTTTAGATAGTCGTGAACCTAATAAGTAAGCGCATCGTGAATGTAGAGCAGAATAAATAATTATTGTGATGAAAGTTCAGCTAACGTGATTCACGTATTAAGTTCACACGAGTACTGAATACATGTGAAGTTTTTTTATAAAAAAAACTTTTAGTGTGCACTGTGTACACAAATATTAATATTACTAATCCGAGCAATAAAGTTTATTAATTTATTTTGATATTTATTTCTTCTCTCTCTTCTCTTCCAAAGCATTATTTATATGTTATATTATTATAAAGTTGAGTTAGACGAAATATCTACATTTATACAATAGTATAAATAGATATTACGATATTTATTATAATCGCAAATCGTCTGCTACAGCACTTAATAAATGTGGCATTCATTTATACAGTTTATAGGTAAAAGAACCGTGTTTTATTTTTTATAAGACTAACGGAGAAGTGACAATGCTCAAAAAAATGGCATCGTTCTCGTGGTTACGTGACAGAGCTCACACTCTATTTCACATTGTAGCTTGTGTATTGATTCGCTTTATTAGTAGGTTAACTTTGTTATATTATAACTCGATGTTTTAAGTATTTAGGTACCTACCTAATACTTATTATACTACACAGGTTTGGTAAAGCGAACCGACGGAGTATAATACATTTTGAAGAAAAACTATCTCGCTATTATTTTCTATCAAATAGATGCCAACAATTAGAATGACGATTTTTTTTATGATATCAATCGATTCGTTTTGCTGTGAGGATCAGATTGCGTTAAACCAACACAAAATTCAGAAATAAGAGTCAAAGTTTGACATTTGCACTTGTTTAATGAGTTCTGAGCTCTGCATTAACTTAATCTAAGTAATCTTGTGGCTTGTGATCGTGATGCATGGAAATCTATTGACATTTATGTTTTTCACAGAAGTTTTTTTTTTTCAACTCTAAATATTGATGTAAAATAAGTAGTAAGAATTTTTTTACCTATATTTACTGTAAATCGTGATACTTTATGGTATCGTAGCTAGGGACTGTAGGGTTTTTTCGTCGGAGGAATTAGTCTTAATAAGGTTGACTGTAATGTAACTTCTAAGTATTATTTTTCTATTTCAGAACCTAGGAATATTTTAGATGGCGTGGAGGGTTGTTTCAAGCCTGGAGAATTTACAGCCATAATGGGGCCTTCGGGAGCTGGAAAAACAACCCTGCTCAACATACTGGCAGGTTATACGTAAGTAACAAAAAAGTTTTTTAGAGCTATTGAAATTAATATTTATTTAATAGGGTTAAAATTCCCATACATAATACAAAAACCCATAATCATTATATATAATAAAACTAAGTTGAGAAAATGTGCGTGCCGATAAAACTTAAAAAGGAGTCCCAGCACGATAAAGGGACTTATATAGTGTGATAGCCCTTTATTCCCCCTCGAACAAGAAAGTTCCCGTTTTAACCTAAAGGGTGTGTCTTTAAAGATATAAGGGCTTTTCCAACCCTTCAACTCGGAAAGTAAGTGTAGTGGCGCCATCTGTTGTCGAGTAGTTGAACTTCATTCATTGTCCAAAGTGGCGCCATCTGTTGTCGAATAGTTGAATTTCATTCACTGTACACAATATGGACTTAAACGAACGATTATTCCCAAACTTTCTCGAATATCCTAGCGCCAACTTTCTCGAATATCCTAGAGCCTAGCTTTCTGAATATATAAGAGCCCGGTGTCACCCGCCAGAGTTAGTTTGATTTGAACAGCGAAACAAGCGATTTTGAAACGAAAAAGAAAGAAATTATCTGTGTGTGAGCCTTTATTTTGAAGTATCACGTGTGAGTATTTTTAATAGTGTGTTTGATTAATTCTCGGTTTCGAAGCGAAGAAGAAAAAAGTTATCTGTGAGCTTTTATTGTGAAATATCAAATGTGAGTATTTTTAATAGTGTATTTAATTAATTCTAATGGTTTTTTATTTATTTATTTTTTTTAATTGTAATTTCCTTAACATTCAAGTAGTCGCGCGGCGTTGAATCGATGCCTTCTATATACTTTGGCCGTAAACAAAATATCGCGCGACCGCTTGAAGATTAATTTTTTTTTTCTTTGTCTCAACGTGCTCCACGTTTACGTAACAATATATTTGTCTATAAAATGTTCATTTAATTTATATTTTACAGAATACAATTCCTAGACGTAAAAGAGGTGGAGATCTTGCCAGTTCTGCAGCGAAACGGCGGAAACAAAAAGAAAATCGAAGAAATTAAAAGGAAGGAGAGCGCGAAGCACGTTTACAAAATCAACGAACCAGAATGAGCACCCTGCGAAGCGGAAAAAGCGAAGAAAGAAAAGAAAATAAAAGTATTGAAGAATCGAGCATTTTAAAAGATAATCTAACAAAGGAAGCATTCCACTACGAACCGACGAAGAAATATTACGATCATAAATATGTTGTGATCGGAAAAATGAATAACATTTGCCAATTTTGCCACGCGAAAAAAATCAGTAAAGAAACACCAGGTCTCTGTTGCATGAATGGAAAAATTCGATTACCACCACTGGAAGCACCTCCACAGGAATTTCTACATTACATGACCAGAATCAAAACACTTTCTTCAAAATATAAGATCATACAACTCCTGCTTTCAAATGACTTCTTTCGGTGTTACTTCGACTGACACTAATAGAGACAAATTTGAATATGTATTTTCAATTCAAGGGCAAATTTATCACAAAATTGGATCGTTACTACCAATGCCTAACGATGACTATAAATTTCTGCAAGTATATTTCATCGGAAATGAAGAAAACGAAATTGATCAACGATGTACAAATTTAATTGGATTGAAACGCGAAATAATCCAAGATGTACAGAGGATCTTACACAAATACAATCAACTGATTTACATATTCAAAACAACACTAGACCGCATGATTTCTGATGACTATAAAATTGTAATTCGAGCCGATAAAAGACCACGTGGAGAACACGAACGTAGATTTAATGCACCTCAGATAGATGAAGTCGCCATCGTAATTGTGGACAATGAAAATACAAGCCTTGACATAATTGTACAACGAAGAAGAAAAGGACTACAACGCATTGCAGAGACACACCGTTCATATGATGCTCTTCAATATCCGTTAATATTTCTGCACGGAGAGGATGGTTATCAATATAAAACAAATTCATCCTAAAACAGGCATAGAAACAAACAAAAAAGTCACTTCCAAGGAGTTCTATGCTTACCGCTTAATGATCAGAGACAATGAAATATACAATCACATTCTCAACACTCGCCGTTTATTCCAACAATTTCTGGTAGATATGTACGCAAAAATAGAAGCAGAACGGATGCTTTACATAAGACTGAATCAGAAGAAACTACGCACAGAAGAATACATCCACCTTCGAGATGCGATCATAAATGATGGCAATATTGACGATATTGGAACAATGGTAATCTTACCCTCATCATACATAGGAAGTCCAAGACATATGCACGAATATACTCAAGATGCCATGACCTACGTAAGAAAATATGGACGACCTGATCTCTTCATAACATTTACATGCAACTCATCATGGCCAGAAATCAAAGAACAACTAAAATACGGATAAACCTCCATGGATCGACACGACATGATAGCCCGAGTTTTTCGACAAAAACAAATAAGATTTATTGAAGTCATCACAAAATACCACATCTTTGGAACCGTTAGATGCTGGATGTATACAATCGAGTGGCAAAAACGAGGATTACCTCACTCACACAATCTCATATGGCTACACGATAAAATTTATCCCACGGATATCGACAAAATCATCCAAGCTGAATTTCCCAATCCACAAAATGATCCGGAACTATACAACATAGTAGTGAAAAACATGATTCACGGACCATGTGGACCATTAAACTTCAATGCGCCATGCATGACTGATGGAAAATGTACAAAAAAATATCCAAAACCATACTTGGACGATACAAAAACTGAAGATGACGGCTATCCCAAATATAGAAGACGATCACCGAAAAACGGTGGCTTCACAGCAAAAATACGAATACAAGGCAGAGACGAACTGGAAATAGATAATCAATGGGTAGTACCATATAACCCACTACTTTCCAAAATGTTCCAAGCACACATAAACGTTGAATATTGCAATTCAGTAAAATCTATTAAATATATATGTAAGTACGTAAACAAAGGTAGTGATATGGCAGTATTTCAAATAGTCCAAAATAGCGAACAAAATAATAGAAATGATGAAATCCTCATGTACCAAATGGGAAGATACATCAACAGTAACGAAGCAGCGTGGAGGATTTTTAGTTTTCCCATACACGAACGCGAACCAGCTGTGCAACATCTAGCAGTACATTTGGAGAATGGACAGAGAGTTTACTTCACAAAAGACTCGGCTAGAAAAATTGCAAGCGAACCACCTCAGAACACAACATTAACAGCTTTTTTCCAACTTTGCCAAACGGATCCATTCGCAAAGACGTTACTGTATATCGACGTCCCTATTTATTATACGTGGGACAAAACAAGGAAAATTTTTCAACGACGAAAACAAGGAATGCCAGAAGAGGGTCATCCAGAAATAATGAAAACTAACGCAATAGGTCGAGTATACACTGTACATCCAAACAATGCCGAATGTTTCTATCTCCGAATGTTGTTACACGAAATACGGGGACCAACAAGTTTCACAGATCTCAGGACTATTGACGGCTACATATGCCAGACTTACAGAGAAGCATGTCAACGTTTAGGATTATTGGAAAACGATAACCACTGGGAATTAACACTACAAGAAGCCACACTCACAGCTTCAGCTGAACAAATTCGAGAGTTATTCGCCATAATTCTTACAACATGTAACCCATCAAACCCAAAACAGTTATGGGACTCTTTCAAAAGGAATATGAGTGATGATATATTGTACCAAATCCGACAAGCTAATCCAGAACTGACTATAGAATTCAATGACGACATCTTCAATGAAACACTCATTCGCTTAGAAGATAAATGTTTAGCAATAAATAACCAGACCTTAGTAGAAATTGGAATGCCAGCACCACAAAGAAATACTTTCAGTGTGCTAAACTACGAAATTACAAAGGAAAAAAGCTACAACGTCAATGAACTACTTGAATACATTGCTCACAACAAACCACTCCTCAATGACAATCAAAAAAAAATTTACAACGTTATAATGAACCGAATAAATAACAACACTGGTGGAATTATT
This sequence comes from Pammene aurita, assembly GCA_947086415.1. NCBI lineage: Eukaryota > Metazoa > Arthropoda > Insecta > Lepidoptera > Tortricidae > Pammene > Pammene aurita. Next base: position 21,048,728 of record OX352290.1, read on the forward strand.
TACTTGGACGCACCAGGAGGCACCGGTAAAACGTTTCTAATAAATCTAATACTGGCGGAAATACGTGCTGAAAAACACATCGCACTGGCACTAGCATCATCCGGCATTGCAGCCACACTTATGGAAGGAGGACGAACTGCCCATTCTGCCTTACAACTACCGTTGAATATAGCCGAACAACAATTCCCGGTATGTAAAATCTCAGGAACATCTGGACGGGGTCAACTTCTAAAACATGCTAAAATTATCTTCTGGGATGAATGCACCATGGCCCATAAAAAATCACTAGAAGCCATGGACAGAACATTACAAGAATTGCGAAAAAACTCTGAAATGATGGGAGGAGCTCTACTCATACTCTCAGGAGATTTTCGACAAACACTTCCAGTTATTCCCAAATCAACACCAGCAGACGAGATCAATGCATGCTTAAAAAAGTCACATCTCTGGCCGCAAGTACAAATACTGCAATTAACAAAAAACATGAGGGTTGAATTATCAAAAGATGAAACAACAGCACATTTTGCTAAAATACTTTTACAAATAGGCGAAGGTACATATCCTACTGACCAAACGACCGGCCTCATTGAACTCAATAGTGATTTCTGTACCATAGCCACTACTGAAAACGAACTAATCGACAAAATTTATCCAAATATTATTCAGAACTATACCAACGTAGAGTGGTTATTTCAGAGAGCAATTTTGGCCACTAAAAATAATATTGTTGACGATATCAATTTTAATATTCTAAAGAAAATACCTGGTGAAGAGAAAGTATATAAATCGATCGACACGATGGTATCCATTGAAGAAAGTGTCAACTTTGCTACTGAATTTCTAAACTCTTTACAAGTACCAGGAATGCCATTACACTGCCTTCGTCTGAAAATTGGATCTCCAATCATACTACTCAGAAATCTCAACTCCCCAAAACTATGTAATGGAACGAGGATGATCGTAAAACAGCTATCGAATAATGTGATTGAAGCTGAACTTATTTCTGGAAAGAACAAAGGACACACAGTATTTATACCTAGAATACCACTGATCTCTTCTGAATTGCCATTTCAATTTAAAAGATTGCAGTTTCCAATTAAATTAGCCTTTAGTTTTACAATTAACAAAGCGCAAGGGCAAACTTTGAAATATTGTGGCATCAACCTCAAAGAATCCTGCTTCTCTCACGGTCGGCTATATGTAGCTTGCTCAAGAGTAGGAAGTTCGAAAAAATTATATATATATACCCCGGACAATAAAATGAAAAATGTTGTTTATAAACAAGTAGTGTAAATAATGAGAAAATGTAAATACATGTAAATATAGAAAATGTTTTCAAAATATATTTTTTACTTTTTACGTCATAGTATGTTTTTTTATTTCATCTACCACGTAATCTCATATCAACTCCCGAGCGAAGCCGGGTATCATAGCTAGTATAACATATATCTTTTTATCTCGTTTATAAAAACTAACTTAGTTGGTAGTTTTTGGTAGATTTCATCGTAGGTTTATAAAAACTAACTTAGTTGGTATGGGTCTCAGACTCTCGGCTCTGGCTTGCTTTAATTGGGCGTCCAGATAGAAGCGACAGAGCTATATTCTCGCAGGGCTCGGAAGTCGGGTATTGGCACAGTAGCTGTTATCAGCCACTGGGTAGAATGCGGTGCACACATCGATGTTGCTCTCATCTTTACGGCGGCGGAAATGTCCGGGGCCCATCAATATCCCCAGGGCCCAGCCCAGGTGGCAAATCAAGACTTGTCTCGATAACGTGTGACAACAGGCAGGTGTCCGGACCTCTTTTGCAATAGCCTAATCTATGACCCACCCAAACTTCAGTACCATAGATACTTTAGTCCATTACTCTTTAGAATGCCTGCTGGGACCGGTTCACGGATATCAATTGATATAGCCGTTAATGCGTTCTAGGGAGTGTTACATGTTACGTACGTACTAAAATAAAAAAAAGAAAGCCTATCAAAACACCGAGATGTATAGGCCCGTGAACTCCTGACTCTCAAAAGGAGATGAGTACAGAATTAATTTTAAATTGTTCTTAATTATGTAAAATTTCGTCGACGTGTTTTCTTGTGTACATCACAAATATTAATACTAAGTAGGAAGCAGTATTAAGAACATTTTAACTGACTAATGAGGGAAAACCCCGTTTGTTCGCCAATGTTAACTATATTAAATTAAACATTATTAAACTAAATTAAATATTCGGAGTTAGTTCAGCTGACGTAAAATAAAGTATTTGTTTAGAGTCGACTTCCTGGCCGTGCACGCTAGGTCAACAACAATCACATTTTAAAATGATGACCATTCAAAGTCTTTTTTTTATCACATGCCATTAGCAAAATTCACCGTATAAATAAAAATAATAAGTCGTATAGCAAGCGATCAAGGCGTGATACAGAATTGAAAGATGAACTTAATGAAAATATATTTTTTTGTCACCGAAATTTATAATTATTTCGCACATGATAAGTAGAAAAACAAATTGGCATACAATTTGGTTACCCTACTCAATGTGACGTCCTGTCGTTTTCCATACAGCGTATGTCAATACTAATAGGGTGTCCGTGATTTACTTAATTTAAGATTAATTTTACTTGAAAAATAAATTGAATCTGTTTTGATCAAATACTATTTACTCGTACCACAGGATAATCCTGATCAGTTTTTGAAACAGTGGTTGAGGATCACGACCCAGATTTCACTATGTATAGAATTTTAAGGGCCGTTTGCACCGCTTTGGTTGTTGGTATCATAAAATATTTTCAATAACTGCCGAGTGAGTTTATCCAGTCCATTGTGTTCGGTGAAACCAAAACTTAAAAAAGGAAAAAAACATACCTAAGATACGTTAGGATACGTTAAAAAAAATTCAGCCTTTAACATCAAGTAGGCATGGCAGCAAATACTTTCGCATCGTTAGTTATTGATATTATTTTAAGCTAATTTTTTATATAAGATTTAGAACAATTTATTGATGCAATGATAATTTTTTTTTTTAATATGTACATGTATGTAACATGCCCAATATGCCCATAGCACCCGTGGCGCTAAAGGCGAGATCTCCGTAAACGGAGTGTGCGCGTGCGCATCGCAGTCCGGCGGCCGCGGCGGCGCCAAGTACATTCGCCAGCAGGATGACCTGCGCGCCTACCTCACAGTCTACGAAGCCATGGCGCTAGCCGCAGCACTCAAGCTGGCGGACTTCTCACCACTCGAAAGGAAAGAGAAAGTGAGTTGCCCTACATACATTGACTCGCATCCCGACAGTAGGTCCCCGTGGCACTAAAGGCGAGATCTCTGTCGTAGTCTGGCTGGCGGCCGCGGCGACCTGAAGTAAGTACATTACCGCAGCGCTCAAGCTGGCGGACTTCTCACCGCTCGAAATAAAGGAGAAAATGAGTTAGGGTTTCAATGCAACTACATGTACTACATACTCGCAGCGCGTGAGTTCAAAAACAAAACATTCGGGTTTTGGAAACATGTAACTTCGGATTTCATATTGCTCGGATTGTAGTTATGATGTAGTTGTCGATGTTGCTGCTCTCAACCACAAAACTTTTTAAACTTATATACCATAATAAGAAATCTATACATATAATAAACGCGTAAGGAGAAAAAAAATGTACATTGAAGATATTTTAGAAAAACTTATTCAGGGGGTCTTAGAAACGTTAACTGAATACATTTCAGTGATTTTTGGAATTCTTGTCTGTCTGCCTGTGAATTTGTCCGCGCACTACGTAAAAACTACTGCACAGAATTTAACGAAATTTTGTATAGTATCAGTTTATACCTCGGAGCAACATATAGGGCAGATTTTATCCTGCTTATTAAAAACATAATTTTCATCAAAAAATAGTTCTCAAAAGTGGTCACAGATGGCGCTGTATAGGTACCCTTTATACTGTATACAAACATTATTTAAGGACGTCTTTAGATTAAATTAAGTGATTCGGTTTGTTGCGTTTAGCCGAGGTTTACCTAACAATGGATTTTTAAATGTTTTCCCAATTTAAGGATTGCAGGTTAAATATTTTTAAAACGTGTTACTTCGTTTTGTAAATTGTAAGTATCCGGACATATATTGTGATCTATTAATACCTGGAGGTACTTTATTCTCAACGTAAAAATAATATATTTATCAATACATGAAACCTACTTAAAATATTACGTAAAAACAAATAAAACAGGTAGTTAAGATGTATCTATTTCGATTTACTGGATTATATCGATGAATCTAGCAATTACTAGCTGCTAGCTATCTCGCTGCTGCTGAAGAAATTCTCGCTGCGACGTTTCGGGCATTGCCGCTCACCATCGGGCCTCCGGCCCTCAGATTTGCTAAGACTCTTCGCGATTGAGTTTTGTCCGGATTCTGTCATGCTTCCTGCTGCTGCTGAATAAATTCTCGCTACGACGCACCGGGCTAGGGCCTACTCAGTACTCGGCTTATGGCTTTCGCAGACATTGCCGCTCACCCTCGGGCCTTATGACACTTCACCATTGAGATATGTCCGGTCCCTGTTATGCTGCTGCTGCTGCTGATGCAGTTCCTGCTGCTGAAGCAATTCTCGCTGCGACGCTCCGGGCTTGGGCCTACTCAGTACTCGGCCTATGGCTTTCGCAGACATTGCCGCTCACCCTCGGGCCTTATGACACTTCACCATTAAGATATGTCCGGTACCTGTCATGCTGCTGCTGCTTCTGCTGATGCGATTCCTGCTGCTGAAGCAATTCTCGCTGTGACGCTCCGGGCTTAGGCCTACTCAGTACTCGGCCTATGGCTTTCGCAGACATTGCCGCTCACCCTCGGGCCTTATGACACTTCACCATTGAGATATGTCCGGTCCCTGTCATGCTGCTGCTGCTGCTGAAACAATTCTCGCTGCGACGCTATGGGCCTGGGCCTAAGCGGTACTCGGACTATGACTTTTGCAGACATTGCCGCACGCCTTCGGAGCTCCGGCGCTCAGATTAGCTAAGATTCTTCGCCATTCAGTTTTGTTTGCAGTATATAATGTCGATTCTGTTGGAGAAATTTTCACAGCGACGCTCAGGGCTTGGGCCTAGCGGTACTCGGCCTATGGCTTTCGCAGATATTGCCACTCATCCTCGGGTCTTAAGACACTTGATCACTGAGTTTTGTCCGGTCCCTGTCATGGTACTGCTGCTGACCTGGGCCCTATACGGTACTCGGCCTTTGGCTTTCTCAGACGTTACCGCACACCCTCGAGCCACAGCCCTCGGGTTCGCTAAGACGCTTCGCCTTTAAGTTATGTCCAGTCCCTGTAATGATGATGTTGAAGAAGTTCTCGCTGCGATGTTGGACCTTACGCGGTACTCGGCCTTTGACTTTCACATACATTTTCTCTAACCCTCAAGTTCGCTAAGACACTTCGCCATTAAGTTATGTCCGGTCCCTGACATGTTGCTTCTGCTGAAGTAATCTCGCTGCGATCCGCCGGGCCTGGGTCCTCACCGCGTCACGGCTTCGGCGTTCGGGTTCACCAAAAAACTTGACCATTGAGTTTTGTGGGGACCCTTTCATGCTCCTGCTGAAACAATTCTTGCTGCCTTTGGCCTTATTAGATTTTGGCCTGCTGCTGCAAAAACAGTTTTCGCTGGGACGTTGCGCTCACACGCTACCTCGCGCTCATACCGTCAGCGTTTGACCCTCTGTTCGAAGCATGTTCTCCTGCAGGAATTCAGCCATTAGCATTCGCAGGTCTCGACGCACGCCTTTTAGTCAGTTATCTTTATCACGGATGAACTAATAAATTTAGATAGATTTATATGTAGAACGCGTAAATTCTACACTAGGTAATGGTTTGGATAGTAAATGTAAATGACAAAACCTCCCACATACGCGGGCGAAGCCGCGGGTACAGCTAGTATAACATAAACGTTTACTTCTTATTGTCAAAACAAAATTTTCCGAACCTTATTCTTGAAAACGGACATACTATGAGCGAAAATATCTATTTGATTAAGTGACACATTATACATACTACAAGTGCGCCTAAAGAAAGATTTTTTTGCATACTTTGATCCCCAAGATGAGATAGAAAAGGTAGGCTTAGAACGTGAGTGGAAACGAGAAATTTTGAACAAAATATTTTATATTAAAACGTTAGAATCTATATGATTTCTAATAATTTTAAATAAAAACAAAACATCCAGATAGACTTTTCGATTTTCTAATGGAGGAAGACTATGTTTAGCTGCCGACGCGAGATAATCCTGGTTATGGACACCAGTTCTGTAATCCAAGGACTTACAAAGTATTTTCTGAATCCTTTCTAACTAGTCGAGACTTATGAATACCATACTTATGTTCAAAATGCATATACCCATAGCTGGGCATTAACTCGTTAATCCGTTAATCGTTAATTAACGAAGTTAACATTTTGATTAACGGATTAACTTTTAAAAATGTTAACGGATACGTTAACTTCCGTTAATATGCAGAAGTCCGTTAATCGTTAATCCAATGCCTACTATTCACCGCACGGCACCGCGGCGCGGCGCGAAAAACAGGTTCAGACAAGTATGAAACGAACGACAAGTGCCGGGCGGCGCGTGGCAGCAAGTGAAACAAAAACAAAACTAGATATATTTTGCCGGCGCGTGCGAGTGAGAAAACTGCGAAGAGATTTTCCACGTAAAGACATTTTAACACCAAACGAGCCTCGCTTTCAGACGAGAACTTCAACATGTTAATGTTCATGAAGGGGAATATGCACCTTAACCTTAAGCCCGACGATTAAATTACACGTTTGAATTATACAAGTATTTTGTTTTGTTCCTATCCTGTTAACTTCCAAAACCTTAACCAACAGATTTTATAAGTTCACTAATGCAAAGATATAAAAATGCAATTTTACACATATTAACGGATTAACGTTAACTTGCGGTAATTCTTCCGAAATGTAACGCTTTAACGTTTAACGAAGCTAACTTTTTTTGTAGCGGATTAACGATTAACGAAGTTAACTATTTGATTAACTGTGCCCAGCTATGCATATACCTATACATTTCTTTGGTACTAGATAAACTTTGGTCGGTATTTGTATAAAAATATTGTTGACACACATACAGTACAAGTTTTGTGGTAGCTGGGGCAAACATTTAGTGTCTGTACTGGACATTTTTAAAGAGTCGTAATAAATAACATGTGAAAGTAAAAAAACCGTATAATCTGTGAATGTAGAAGAACGAAGAGATGAAGAACTGTATGTGTGTCAACAATATTTTATTTGAACGATGATTATTATTTGTTTGATATCTTTACACTTACGAAGAAAAATCAAAATTCCAAGCAAAATAAATCTTAAAAACGGTGGAATAACAGATTCGTACGCCATTGTGCTATTGTTTTGTCAGGTTAGGCATCGAAGGCACTGATATATTCGGCATACAGCCACAATTGAAAATCGTTTCAGCCGCGTAGAGCCAGGAACTTTATCAGATACCTATGATACCTTGTATAACTGTAATAGTAGGTACCTAATGCAATTACTCCTCAGTACATACGTATACTCTTACCACAGAAAATAACTTTCTTTTTGTAGTCCGTAAAATAAACAAGATGTTTAGCTTAAGAAGAAAAGTAGGCAAAGGGAAAGCTCAAACACGCAAGTCCTACATTGAGCATCCGTCATTAAAGCCTGTATTCTAACTACGTTTAAGATATTATGATCTTACTCCAATATATACATATGTATACATAGAATTTCACCAAAGTCATACCCAAACAAATTGTGATTCTGGCGTTTACGTAAAGTACAACCGTTACAAATAATAGCTATAATATGAATGACCATGTGAGCTTGAAATCGTAAAATTGCTATTATTTAGTTTTTTCTGTACGTACATTAATTGCGAGAAATAAAAGGATTTATTTATTTATTTATTTATTTATTTATTTATTTCCAAAGGCACGCAATTGAATTAGCAAAAATGTTATTGACCGATTATTTTTCGTACATTGCAGGTATACGAAATTCTTTCATTGCTAGGCCTCAGTGGAGCGGCTCAGACCTTATGCAGAGACCTTTCTGGGGGCCAGAGAAGACGGCTCGGTGTAGCTTTAGAACTCCTATCTGACCCATCGCTACTATTTTTAGATGAACCTACAACGTAAGTAGGCTTTAAACTTAATTTTTCGCAATGTAATTTTTTGTGATATTTTATACTACAGGCAACAATCGATTCAATTTTATAAAGGGTTTAGCAGGCTAAGGAAGGTCGTGTGGCCCCTGTGAGGAATAGTTGAATTGGTAAATGTCAATTGTTTGTCGCCTCATAACTAGTAATCACTCCAACTTTTAGCCCTCTATCTTGAACTGTCACAGAGATAATGTCAAAAATGTATTTTTTTAACATTTTTTTCAAACTCGTATATCTCCTAATCCATAGCAGCTAAAGCATTGAAACAAAATCACAGCTACGTAGTTTGAGTGGGAGTATACCCTATAATTTTATTAATATTTTATACGTGAAAAATAAACGAAATAAATGTCAATTTATTTTTTGACAGCTCTTTCCAACACGTTTTTTTGAAAGTACAATTACGAAAAAAATCATATAAATTGCTTATAGTATTAGTTACTAGCATACAAAAACTCAATTGATTATATTTGGTGCAACATACTGTAAAAAAAAACTAACGTAAGTATTCAAGTATAAAGAGTAGGCTTCTGAACTGAAACTTCGTTTTTAAGTTTTTTGTTTGTTGCCTAGCAACAAAGGGTGTATTGTTTTTAATTTGACGTATGACTGTCAAAAAAGATCACTGAACTACTGCTGTGTTAGCATTTGTAACTAATTTTACTAACTACTAAATCAACGAAACGACGGATGTGCTATATGTTTATTATTTTATAAACAAAATTAATTGGTTTCATTATAGTACACGTATTAACATAACGAAATAAATAACTCATTAGAGCAGATATCACAATATAAGTCACTTAGATAATGACTATCGTAATATTCGTCGTCCCAGGTATAGGACAATGTTATCCTGCAGTCATCGCAATATCCTTTTAACATAATATTTTCGTCAGAGAGCGATATCTCAATATCTGGTAAAGACTGTAAAAACAGTTGCTTCGCTATTAACTGTGGCAAGTTGAGCCGAAATATTTTTGATTTTATGATTTCCATCTGAAAGAATGTATATACATGAAGTTTCTGTTTTATTTTATTTACATTTAAAGCTTACTTTCGCCATTATGGAAAAATCGGACTCCTCTTCTACATAACGTGTTGTATATTCCCTTAAACAATCCACTATTATGTTAAATGTGCTAGCGTATAAACTAAGCGTTTGTCGATTCCGAGTAACATAACATTAGACATTATGATTTATTAGGTATGAGCTATCTTTAAATTATACAATACTATTACTTATACAATTTATACGCTAGCACATTTAACATAATAGTGAATTGTTTAAGGGAATATACAACACGTTATGTAGAAGAGGAGTCCGATTTTTCCATAATGGCGAAAGTAAGTTTTAAATGTAAATAAAAAGAAAAAACGGAAACTTCATGTATATACATTCTTTCAGATGGAAATCATAAAATCAAAAATATTTGGGCTCAACTTGCCACGGTTAATAGCGAAGCAACTGTTTTTACAGTCTTTACCAGTATTGAGATATCGCTCTCTGACGAAAATGTTATGTTAAAAGGATATTGCGATGACTGCAGGATAACATTGTCCTATACCTGGGACGACGAATATTACGATAGTCATTATCTAAGTGACTTATATTGTGATATCTGCTCTAATGAGTTATTTAATTCGTTATGTTAATACGTGTACTATAATGAAACCAATTAATTTTGTTTACGTCACACCTGGCCATAACGTAAGTTTTGCCGAACGCTACGCGTACGGTAAAACTCGCATTATGGCCAGATGGAGACGTAAAATTGTGTACTCACCACGGGCAGTAAAAAAGAAAGCCCTCTATCGCATATTTACAACCCTCGCCTGCGGCTCGGGTCACAAATACCTGCGATTTCGGGCTTTCTTTCTTTTACAGTCCTTGGTAAGTAATGTACTATTATAAAATAATAAACACAGCAAAATAGCACATCCGTCGTTTCGTTGATTTAGTAGTTAGTAAAATTAGTTACAAATGCTAACACAGCAGTAGTTCAGTGACCTTTTTTGACAGTCATACGTCAAATTAAAAACAATACACCCTTTGTTGCTAGGCAACAAACATAAAACTTAAAAACGAACTTTCAGTTCAGAAGCCTACTCTTGATACTTGAATACTTTCGTTAGTTTTTTTTTTTTTTACAGTATGTTGCACCAAATATAATCAATTGATTTTTTGTATGCTAGTAGCTAATACTATAAGCAATTTACGTGATTTTTTTCATAATTGTACTTTCAAAAAAACGTGTTGGAAAGAGCTGTCAAAAAATAAATTGACATTTATTTCTTTTATTTTTCACGTATAAAATATTAATAAAATTATAGGGTATACTCCCACTCAAACTACGTAGCTGTGATTTTGTTTCAACGCTTTAGCTGCTATGGATTAGGAGATATACGAGTTTGAAAAAATTGTTAAAAAAATACATTTTTGACATTATCTCTGAGACAGTTCAAGATAGAGGGCTGAAAGTTGGAGTGATTACTAGTTATGAGGCGACAAACAATTGACATTTACTAATTCAACTTTTCCTCACAGGGGCCACACGTCCTTCCTTAGCCTGCTAAACCCTTTCATCCCTTTTCTATGTTTGAAAATGAATTCACTTTAATGTCGTTCTCGCACTATTAAATGTGTTCTCTAAATGATGCGTTTGTGGACATGCGCAATATTTAACAAATATGCACCAAGCATGAACTACGTTGCTAAGCATAAAGGAAGGATTTATTAAGCTGCCTTTAATAGTAACTTATCAATTCCAGGGGCTTGGACTCATCATCATCAGCGTCACTCATCTCACTACTGAGCAGCTTAGCCAGGGGAGGCAGGACACTAATCGCAACCATCCACCAGCCTTCAGCGTTGCTCTTCGAGAAGATTGACTCCGTTTACTGTCTCGCGGGAGGCCGGACGCTGTACAGAGGTCCTCGGGTATCACTGCTGCCGGCGTTGGCGAGCGCGGGGCTGCGATGCCCACCGTACCACAACCCTGCTGACTTCTGTAAGTATTAGAGTCCTCGATCGTCAAATGTTTTTGAAAAATTAACCTTTGAAAACCTTAAATTTAATTTTGAAAACCTTATCTAGTATCAATAAGGTTTACAATAGTATCGACTAGGAAACCTTCCAAATGGGGTGTGCTCTGTGTCGGTCATTTGGGAATTCCCGGTTCTCCGCATACAAAATAAGAACCCTAGGAAGCATTCCCTACTTCCAAAGCGCAGTTTTGTTTATTTATATTTTTGAAACATGTGCAGTGTCCCGTGTTCTTTTAGATTAACTAGTATATACCTACAAAATCGATAATCGATCGAAAGAATCGATATTATGATAATATGTAAGTATATAGGATATTAATACAACTGAAGAACAAATCAAATTATTTTTAATCAATATTTTGATTTGTTTATTTTAAGTAGACACACTACTATATAAATCATAAACTTATATAGATGTCATATACAAAGGAAAAAGTGACCTAGGCCTCCGGTGCCCAAGGCTGGGATCGAACCAGCGTCTTCTGCGAAGAAAATGCGCCTGAGCATTTACAAAGATTGCATATACACGGGAAAATTCGACCGGTGCAGCTGTGACCCGGGTGGCTAAGTGGTAAAGGCGTTTGCCGCGAATGCAGAAGACGCTGGTTCGATCCCAGCCCTGGGCACCGGAGGCCTAGGTCACTTTTTCCTTTGTATATGACATCTATATAAGTTTATGATTTATATAGTAGTGTGTCTACTTAAAATAAACAAATCAAAATATTTATTAAAAATAATTTGATTTGTTCTTCAGTTGTACTGAGGGCAGCGCCATCTCTCTCGCTTTCAATGAACTCCTACGAGTTCGGATTGGAGGTACGGACTCATAATGTTCTACCTTAGATGATTGGCTAAAATGCGCCTGAGCATTTACAAAGATTGCATATACACGGGAAAATTCGACCGGTGCAGCTGTGACCCGGGTGGCCAAGTGGTAAAGGCGTCTGCCGCGAATGCAGAAGACGCTGGTTCGATCCCAGCCCTGGGCACCGGAGGCCTACGTCACTTTTTCCTTTGTAAATATATGACATCTATATAAGTTTATAGGATATTAATGTCATTTCTAGAAGCGCATCGCGTCATAGTTCCGTGTACCCTAGTATGTTAAGCTAGATACTTACCGTTTCCTGGGAGTCTATTCGACATGGCATAACTGACAGTTGCATGCGAGACAACTATGATATCACACTTTTGTGACAGTTGATTCACCTAACCACCTACGTCAAAATCAACAGGTCTCGCTAGTGGAATTTCTCTATTGGCATGGGCGCCATCTTATTGTTTTGACGTTGACGCCAGTAAATTATGGGAATCCCACGTAAGGCATTTATTTACCTCTAGTAGGTAAAGAGAGCCTTGAATCATTTTATGAAAACTCATTTGAAAGCGACATCTCTGAATGTCTTCTGAAACTAAATACGTGTGTGAGTATGTGTGTAAATCATACGTGTATTTTCGTGCTAAAATACTAGGCTAGAACTAGGGTAGTCTACATAGACAGCTTACAAGCAATTTTTTTGATTTGACGATGCATTTTTGGGTGTAGCAACTATGACGAAACCTGTGCTTTGGGTAAAAGATATGTGACAAATATTACATATTGAATAAAAATGACTGGTATGAATGATTTTAAGATTTCTTGTAACCAATAAATGTTTTTTGTGACAAGAAATAAAACAATACATTGACTTGTAAACCGACCACGTAGACCCAATATTATGTAGGAAAGGTTTAGTGTAAATAAATTATAATATCAAGAATACAACCTTGATATCTATCTCACGTGTTTATATCGAGACCCGAAAAAGTGAAAGATTACAAAATTATAACGAGTGTATGGTTAAAAAAGTGGTATCTTGAGCATTGCGGGGGGCACTAGAAGCAAACAAACTGCTGCCGAGAGTATTACAGCATTTTTCACCACGCCACGGCAAAAAAATACAAGCTTAGGTAAATACATAAAACAAAACAAATTAATTCTGCCAAATATTTATGGTTCAAAATCATCGTTCTATAACGTAAAGTAATTACTGTTCTCCCTTGTGAAAAAAAAAAACAATTTTACTGACGCTTTAAAAAAATCAAGATAGGCGGTGGTGCTGATGTGGTGAAAAAGCATTCATACACAAGAAAATAATTTTAATAAGAAAACCTAACTACTAATAATATAATTATTTAATTTTGCAATGTTTTGGTCTGTTTTAATACCTACTTATAGTGCTGCAGTCTTTGTTACGTCAACGTCTATGGAAAGTTTGAGCCATTTCAAAAACATCAGAAAAGAAATTAAATTCGAGAAATATATGAATATTATAGGACAATCATACACAAATCGAACTAGGCCCACAGTAAGCTCAGTAAAGCTTGTGTTATGGGTACTAGACGACGAGTATATATATATATATTAGATAAATATAACTCAGGAACAAATATCTGTGATAAACACACAAACAAATTCCCTGACCAGGATTCGAACCCGGGACCTCCTGCTTCGTAGGCAGGGTCACTACCGACTGGGCTAGGAGGCCGTTATTTCTATCGGTAGCCTGGAAGTCAGTGCCTTAAAGGATTGTTTGACATTTGATATTTCACGCAGATAAACATAGTAGAAAAATGGAGCAACAGTATAGTAATTATCAAAACAAACTCTGGTAGCCTGGCGGCCAGACGCCCGACTTACGCTCTAAGGATCGCGGGTTCAAACTTGGCTCCTACTACTGCCTCCTAACTTAACTAAGGTTTTAGACCCTTCAAACAATTTTACACATATTCTTCATAGATTCTAATCTAATGTAAGACTCTTATATTACAAAGGTATTCCTAATCCTGAGAGGTGAGGATGTTATGGAAATATAAACATATCAGGTAAATAAATACAGTGCACAGTAGTACTAGTCATAATCCTCATGATTATAACTAATTGCCACTAACAAGACCCAAGGTTTGAATTACTATTTAGGAGACTCGGGATATGAAAACCAATGGGTCTTCATTTCAAAAAAGAAGTTGACGTTTACTGCAAGTAAATGTAATTGTGTATCTGACTACCTTACGTGTAAGTTATATTCCAATATTATATCATATTATATTTCTTATATAATGAATTGATATGGTTACACATGGCACTTTAAACTATACATACTTGTTTCTTTAAACATCGATTTTTTTAAGGGTGTTCAGGTTTTCAGCTGCTTTCGCCACCGCATCTGTATGTTTATTGGATCCGGTGAGGTGAGAAGCCGCCAGTGTGTCTTCGCATGTAGTATCCCACATGCACATGTACATGGGGAATGGCTATACAGCCGCATACAGTCAAGGCGTTGTAGGAGATTTATTGCTAGTGGCTTGCTTAATCTGAGGAAATCTACTCTAACATAGCATCTAGACACACGGCAGTGTGTCCGCCAAGTTCGAGCAAAAAAAAGCGACACACCGGCCGTGAGTTATATTACACGAACCATTTTGGGCCAATTTCGACCACCCTATAACTCAAAACATATTTTATCTACGCATATGAAATTTCGAGTGTCTGTTGACATCCCCTTAATTGTCTAGAATACAAAATTTCATTATTCTACCTATAGCAGTTCTTGAGATATTGACGTCAGAAAATCGCTATTTTTACTATACACTCACTCACTGACTCACTGACTCATCAAAAACCTAGACCACTTCCAATGGTCGTACTGACTTAAAATTTGGCATGGAGATAGGTCTTAAGGTCAAAGTAAAGAGAAAAATCTGAAAACGGCCAAGTGTGAGTCAGTTTTAAAAATAGCGAAGGTGTAACTTTGTTCTACTATGAAGTCATAATGAACTAACTGGGTCTATCTTCCAATGGTCGTACCGACCTGAAATGTGGCTCGAAGGTTTGTCTTTAGGTCGAAATAAAGTAAAAATCTGAAAACGGCCAAGTGTGAGTCAGTTTCGAAAACAACGAATGTGTAATTTTGTTCTACTATAAGTAGATATGGAGTGGAAATGAGATAAGACTTATTTAAATTTAGGTACATACCAATTTAAGACAATACATGTTTGTCTTAAAGACAAGAACAATAAAATTGTTCACCACTCTGTGTGTGTCTGTTGCGGGAACCGAACCCACGATTTACGAAGTGCAAAGCAGGTCACTAGGTACACTAGGTGCGCTAAATCAGTCAAACAAAAATGAAAAGACTATTTTTTCTCGCATAGTCTAAATAATTTCTAATTTTACAACTAATAAAATCGCAGATTCAAGAACATGGAAATCATATATAATCTAAGATGGAATTATATATACTACTGCCTATCTCACCCTCCGATACGCCACGGGATGAGATGGGATGGTGCACTTCTGGGGCTACATAATAGGCCACCAATTATAATACCTACTGGTAGGTAGGTATTACCAAGTTATTAATTATCTATGTAGGTAGCGTACTTACAAACAGAATAAAGTACGTTATTGATGTATGTAATTATATGTAAGTAGGTACATTTTATAAAGCAAAAGTGATAAAAAAATAATAAAGAAC
Organism: Pammene aurita; assembly: GCA_947086415.1. NCBI lineage: Eukaryota > Metazoa > Arthropoda > Insecta > Lepidoptera > Tortricidae > Pammene > Pammene aurita. The sequence goes on from OX352290.1 coordinate 21,064,486, forward strand.
CTACACCTAACAAAAATAAATGAAATCCCATCAAAAACATAAATGTGAAAGGCTGCCAAGTTCGATACTATGGGAATGCTTCGCCTATAAAAGGAGTGAGATCTGAATAAGTACCAAGTTCTATAAAAATACCTCAAATCATAAATAGTTATAGGAATGCACACTTGATTTCCAGCAGTTTTTAAGGTACGTTTTGAATAAGTATCACGTTACATAGAAATACCTAAAATTATAATAGTCAGAGAAACGCACACCGGTTTTTTTAGCAGTTTCCTGATAACATTTATTATTTTCAGTACTTTTTAATGATGTAACTTGGCAAGTTTTAATAGAAAATTATATACTTGACACATTGCAGTCCAAAGGCGTCGATTCATTGCATTGAAAAGGTGTGTGGTGTGTGAAAACTTGCTTGATATGTAATCCCCACTAGTTAATTCCTTATAGTTTTCAAGAAACCACATTTTTACGATTGCTTTCAGAAACTCCAAAAAAATCATAGAAGTGGTAATATTTCATGAATACGTGCCTTTATAAACTTTCTTGTAATATTAAACGTTATATCTCTTCCGACTGATAATTTTAAGACCAAAAATATCCTTAAAAAATTATTCTGATCTGAGAAATATGCAATTTAGTAGTTAAACTATTTAATTTTTTTAAATAAAAGTCCTAAGGTATGCGGAATTAATTCTTAACTAGAGACTTCTTTATACCATATTTAGTCGACATTATTAATTTGAATAACGTTAATGAAAGGATTTAGAATTTAAAGCAAATTAAATATTTGTGTTAGGGCTGCTACTTGTAAAGCGCCTGATTCATCTAACATAGCAAAGTTACCACATAGCATTTTATTATTACGAAAAGGGTACATAATTAAAAAAACGTGACGTTAACCACCATAATTTGTGTATTGGAGTCTATTGGAATCAGAGGACTCCAATATTTTATAACGATTGAGAAATTGTGTATCTACCTATAAAACCTACTTAATTTAAATTAGAGAAAAGTGACCGGGGTGTGATGGACGAAGTAATTCAAATCCTAGAAAACTTTCATACAGGTATCAGGGTCATTCAGGTATCAGAAGAGATCTTATTCTCACTTTCTCACTCACTTTTTTTCCTTTAAAAACAGTATGGGAAAATGTCGCTTTATTCACACATGTGCAAAATAATTTAGTAAAAGTTTTGACTTGTTTATTCACGCGTTAGCTTGTAGGATAGAGTTGTACCATGTAGGCATGCATGCACACTGTTTTTTTCATTCCATAGAACGTTTGCGTCATAAAGTTTTGTGACAAAAAAAAAATTTTTAAGACAAGCTTTTATCGCCGACTATACTTTTCTTTCAACATTCGTCTCGTCTACTACTCATCGAGACGATTCTAACAAACCTCTAAGCACAATGAATGCATTGTTTTATATAACCTAGTCCTTATGGCTACCTCCAGATCTCCATCATCAGACCAGCTGCAGCATCATGGTTACGAAACATTGTAATGTCATCTGAGTTAAGTAGCTACACTATATTTCAGCTCAATTGGGCAGCAGGAAATGGGTCAAATTGAAGCACCGTGAAGTTCTCGATCTATACGTATGGTGTCCAATCACAGACTACCTACTAACCTACTAATAATAACCTATGATATATAATAATGACAGATGGGTTATGCACGCTCCAAAAGTGAAGCACTTAATATGAGTGAATTCAAACAACTGTCGCTAGTCACGCTCCGGCAAGCGAGAGATGCGGACGTGTCAATGACTCCCGTCACCCGCGTGGGAAAGAGACAAACTGTAATTTTCTAACAATGAGAGTGACAAAGATGTAATGATTGTCAAAAAAGAAAAACATAAAAGAATCTTTGTTAGATTATGGCATAACTCTGGAAGTATTTTTTGAGCTCATTTTGTTAGAGTATAACCCATTCATAGTAAATATCATTGATAATAACCAGTTGGATGACCGGAGCATAGTTAGGTAATTTTACAGTAATTACTGTTATTCGATTTCTGTTTTATTAAACTAAATGTCGTGTGATAACCCTAAAGATCAGAATTATCAGAAAAACATAGAAGTTTAATAACTTCCAAATCCAGAGACGATAATTAATGAATTTTTGATATGATTTTTTAATTAAGTAAAAGAATATTTTTTCTTGAAACTAACTTCGCTTACAGTATCAAAAGGTAATAAGACAGATATTTAGTTTTTTTGTACAAAGTACGATATCTTTGTTATTTAAGGATTAGGAACATTGCTATTTGAAACTTAAATACTGTGTAACAATATACTGACGATAGGCAGTAAAGTTCAAGCCAATAATTAAAGCATTTAGAGAAAATTAAGAATTTCACTTTTAAAAAAAAATTTAAGTCGGCACATTAATATGAATATCTTAAAAAGTATCATTAATTTGCATAGACAGACCTTGCTATTTCGTCGAACACCTCTAAAGCTATCTATTAATGCCATAAACTGCCTCAGGTTAATGGCATGTCCGATTTTGATGTAAAATTTCACACTGTGCATGTTAATTGAACTTTAGGTTAAATAGGTAATGCCAATCATATTATATTTTAACAGTTATATATTTTTAATAAATACCTACAATTAAAAATCATAAAAATTATAAATATTAATGTGCTCTCAGTGAAAATGTCTTAAAATCATATCAATTTTATAATTACTTCTAGTAGGCATCTTACCTAGTTTGAATAGTCAGAAATCAACTTCGCGCAAAAGTTTCGTGGGGGCAATTACTAGAGGTCGCCTCCATTATTACTATCGGTACCCTGGTAGTCAGTGCCTTAAAGGATTGTTTGACATCTGATACTTCACTACTTAAACATTATAGATACTGGTGCCGGCTATACTGTAAATTTTTCAAAAATCTAAAATTACCGGTCGGCTTCCATTTAGCGTTGACAGCGTTGTAGAGCCTATCACGAAGATATTGAAAACATAAGTCATAAAGGTCGTAAATGGGCGCTAGTATGTGTGGCGTCAAGTTGAAAATACAAAAAAAATACGTTAATTTATCGTTACGCTTAAATTTTGACACACGGCGAAGCCCACTTACTTAACCACCCACAAAATCTACATACTTACCAAATTTAAGGCCATTACGGTGGGCGTATAAGGTTTTAAGACCAGTTGAAATCGCAATTTGTTGAGCCTTAATTTATTTTTGAGCTTACTGCTCGAAATTTTTACAGATGCTATAAGACCCGTTTAGTAAGAAAATACCAAATTTGAGACCATACCGGTGGGCGCATAAGGATTTAAGACCATTTTAAGAAATAGTCGGCTTCATAACATCAACTGTAAGACGCTCCTCCGTCTACAGCTCAGCCAGCCTCGTAGGTAAAGTCACTAAAATCTTACAGGACCCCCAAACCATGGAACTGTGGGCTTAGAGGAGGCCAAAAAAGCTTGTTGAAGTGGTTGGCGGGTCAGGATGTTTTTACCCATCCGAATTGCCATTGGAGCTGGGACGACGTATTGTGCCAAATTTATTCTGAGTCACTCACTCCTAAGCCGCAGCACTGGCTACCGGCTTACCCGTCACCAAACCTCCTGTTTGGTGACGGGTAAGCCAGCTGGGTGGACAGCTTTTCCAGACACTGTCAGTAATAATGACTTTCTCTACTCATCTTGCTCATCCTTCATTCATATACATAAAAAAGGATGGGTACAGAAATATTGACATTATTACTGGATAGAAATAAGTCAAATAATAATAACATTAAATAATTAAAATACTTTAAGAACTGAAAAAAGAAAAAGAAAAAATATATATCTGGAATCTCAGTTTAATGATGTACCTAAAAATTTTAACGTTGTGCATTTAAATGCGCAAAGTATTCCTGCACATTACAGCGATATGTTACTCTCTTTTGACATTAAGAACATTCATGCTATTTTAATTTCCGAATCGTGGCTCAGACCAGCTTTGCCTTCAACGTCTTACTCTTTACCTGGTTTCAATTTAATTCGGCACGACCGCCTTGGAAGAGGTGGCGGTGGAGTTGCGATTTACCTTCGTTCTTACATCCCCTATTCAATTGTTAATGTATCTGCCAGTTCTTCTACTTCTGATGCCGCAGAGTATATGTTTCTCGACGTTTCCCTCTCTCATTCCAAACTTTTACTTGGCGTTTTTTATTCCCCCTCCCTTCACGTTAATTACTTTGATTCTCTTGAGAAACTTCTCGAAGACCTTATGCCTTCTTATAATCATCACATTCTTATGGGAGATCTAAATACGTGTCTTCTGAAGGATGACAGTCGATCCCGGCGCCTTAAATCCCTGGTAGATGCATGCAATCTAACTATTCTCCCTTCAGACGCCACACACTATTTTCCAAATTGCTCGCCTTCTCTTCTTGATTTAGCTTTAGTTTCTTCGACTTCTCATGTGTCTAAATTTGGACAATACTCCTCGGATGCCTTCTCATATCATGATCTGCTCTATCTCTCTTACAAAATTCGTCCTCCCAAATCTAAATCAAAAATTCTTTTGCAGCGCAATTTTAGTGGATTAAATGTGGAAAAGCTTCGAGATAACGCTTTAACAATCGATTGGAGCAGTATCGCTCGAGCGGGTTCGGTAGACGATCAAGTTTCTCTCTTTAATTCGCTCCTCATACAACTTTATGACGCTCATGCTCCTGTTCGTGCAATAAAAGTCAAGCATCTCCCTGCTCCTTGGCTCACTGAGGATATTAAAGCCCTTATAGAGAGGAAGAATCAATCTAAATCTAAGTATAAGGCTAACAACTCTGAGAAAAATAAACTTAAATATCATACCCTGCGCAATCGCTGTAGCACTATATGTCGAGATGCTCAGAGGCGTCATATTCACAGTTCTGTTGAAGATGGAAATCCAGCCAAAGTGTGGAAATTTTTGAAAGGTCTCGGAGTTGGCAAATCTCAACAGGCAACCAATTTAAACAATATTAGCGTTGACCAGCTAAACCAGCATTTTTCATCGTCCACCTGTTTCAGTGGTCCTAAGAAATCTAACTCTTCTTTCATCACTTCCTGCCTTAGATTTCTCTTCTTTCTATTTTAGCCATTTCTGTGAGAGTGATGTTAGGAAGGGTATATTGAATATCACTTCTAACGCCGTTGGTGTTGATTGTGTTAGCCGAAATATGATACTCCCTCTCCTTGATTTGTTTGTTCCTATTATCACCGGTATTCTGAATTTTTCCATTTCATCAAGTACTTTTCCCAGTCTGTGGAAGGATGCCAATATTATTCCTTTACCCAAAAAATCCAACCCCAGTTCCTTCTCTGACTATCGCCCCATCTCCATTCTTCCTTTCCTATCCAAAGTCCTCGAACGGCTAGTGCATCAGCAACTAACTTCCTTCCTGAATAGAAATGACCTCCTAAACCCATTTCAATCTGGTTTTCGTCCGGGCCACAGTACTACCTCGGCTCTTGTCAAGGTTACCGATGACATCCGTTTGGGTATGAATGACCAGAAGCTTACAGTTCTTGCACTTCTAGATTTCAGTAATGCCTTTAACACGGTCGATTTTGACATTTTGCTCGCGTTCTTACAGTCTCTTAACATATCGGCTGCAGCGATTGACTGGTTCCGCAGCTATTTGGTTGGTCGTCGGCAAAGAATAAAACTAGATTCTTCGTGTTCTTCCTGGTGCAGCACATCAGCTGGTGTTCCACAGGGTGGTGTGCTGTCTCCTCTTTTATTTTCTATCTTCATTAATTCCATAACTCTTGATCTCTCCTCTTCGTATCACCTCTATGCCGACGACCTTCAAATATATTCGCAGGGTATGCACAGCGATCTCAATTCAGTTATAGAAGCCACGAATCTTGATCTGCTCCGCATATCAAATTGGAGTCAAAATTACGGTTTAAAAGTAAACCCCCTAAAGTCACAGGTAATTGTGATGGGTAGCGCTAAACAAATCTCCAAAATTGACTTTGTCAGGCTCCCTCCGATAGTCTTCGATGGTATCCAAATTCCTTTTTCCAACCAAGTGAAAAATCTTGGCGTAATCATGGATCGTTGTCTATCATGGGTGCCTCAGGTGAGTGTAGTGAGCAGGAAGATGTTTGCTGCCATAGGGTCTCTCAGACGGCTCCGGAATTTCCTGCCAATTGCTACTAAAATTGCGCTTGCTCAGTCGTTACTTCTCCCCATTCTTGATTATCCAGATATCTCCTATTTAGACCTAACCGAGGAGCAACTTAATAAGCTTGAGCGTATTCAAAATGCCTGCATTCGGTTCATTTTCGGATTACGCAAATTCGACCATGTTTCTAGTTTTCGTTCTCAACTCAAATGGCTCCCTATCCGTCACCGCCGTAACTCTCACATACTTTCTTTACTCTTTTCTATACTTTTTAACCCTGCAACTCCCCGCTACCTCAAAGAGCGTTTCTCTTATCTTAATTCTATTAGATCCTCTCAAAAATTGCTCCTAAAAGTGCCATCTTCATCTTCCAAATTTTATAATTGCTCATTTACGTTCCAGGCCGTTCGTTTGTGGAATTCTCTCCCTCTCAACATAAAACGCGCGCAATCTATTGTTAGCTTTAAATCGCAACTTAAGGAATACTATTTATCTCTTCCTTAGGTTTTTAAGTTGACACTGTTGTTTCTTACTGTGTGTATTATATATGTATATATGTACGTATATATATGTTTATTTTGTATTTATTTAAGTATGTATATTCATATGAATGTGCTGTGTTATCTATTTCGCCTCTTTTATTTCTATGCACCACCTACTGCTTATTGTTTTTCTCTAGTCTCCACTACCCAAAGGTTGTCTGGAAGAAATCGCTCATTAGCGATAAGACCGCCTGTTGTTACCTCTACCTAAATTTATCTAATTGTAAAATTTGTGCTTGTAACTGTATGAGGTGTGCAATAAAAAGTATTTATTTATTTATATAAATGTACAAAAACGTATAACATAAAAAAGTTAAAAATTAAAATAAAAACGTCTTCTAAGGCTTTTCCACAAAATATGCACTTAATGAATACACACAAATCATATGTAAGTTAACCAGTGAACGCAACGGGTAGTTCGGTTTAACTGGTCCCTATGCACAACATTACATTGTTGCATTGCGCTTGGTGTTACCGAGCGCCTTTGTTCTTAACTCTTCCACCAGTTTTTGCATTCTACCCTCTCCCATTTAGCTTTAAGATAAATATTGTTTTCTCAGTAAGTGATTTATGTAAATCTTTTTGAGAAATAAATGTCTTAAACCGTATAGTATCTGGATTGATTGAAATCTGATTCCGGCTTTGAGTCCGTGTTTGTGCTCCACACAGGTGTTCTTGCGGTACTTAAGTAAATGCCACATGCATGCTTGTGGGATGCTATATGCGTAGACACACTGGCGGCTTCTCACTTCACCGGAACCAATAAACAAGCAGGTGCGGTGGCCAAAGAAGCTGAAAAACTGAAGACCCATAAAACATTTTTATACCTTTCGTAGTCGAGACCCTTGGCGCGTGGGTACCCAGTGCTCAGTAACTTTTTAAAGAACGCAAAAAGAGGCTCGTCGACTCAATTGGTGACCAAAGAGCTGGCAGCTTCCTCGCTCAACTCATAAGTTTTGCGATACAGCGGAGAAACGCTGCCACCATCCTCGTTTGTTAGTTTCTAACATGTCGATACATATAATACATATCGGAACCTCGACAAAACAAATACCCATGGTAAATACCCTGTTTTAAATAGTTTTTGTAACTTCCATAAAAAAAATTGCGTTCTAGGACGTTAAAAAAAAATGTTTTATTTAGAACGTCATATAAATATTGAATACCATTTTTTTTTAAATAAAAAAATATAGGGATGAACATTTAAAGCATTCTTTTAGAAACATGAATGAATGAATGAATGAATGAATGAATGAATGAAAGATTTATTCATGACAATTACAAAAAAAACATAATAAACAATAACATATACAACCCGAAACATTAATTGCCACGAAATCGTCGCAATTCAGCGTTAAATGCCGGCAGGGCCAGCGCTGGTCTTCCTTTGCAAGCATTTGACGACACGGCCCCATATAGACATTTGATCCTCACAACAAAACGAATCGATTGATACATATATGAAAAAAATTTACCATGCCTATTGTATGCTCCCACCGGAATTTGGTATGTAGGTTATTTGAAGTAGACTTTACCGTGAGTACAAATTTGGAGCGGTAAAACCACTGATTAATTGACGTTATTTTCTTGTATTTTCAACTTGACGCCATATGATATGATATGATATTTATTCAAGAACAATTTACATCGTGTTATACATACTAGCGCCCATTTAAGACCTAGTAAGACTTATTTTTTCATGATCTCGAAGATGGGCTCTATATCGCTATATCATAAAGCTCTATAAATGGAGTACGCTTCGCCTCATCTTTCCAAACAAAAAAGTCTGCCAAAATCTGAGGGGGGCGAGGTAGCACGCATGTGAAGTTTTCAAGTCAAAGGTACATCATTGTCGGTTGTTAATACAGTTTATTTCTAAATGATTTTTTATGGCAGCAACGCTTTATTGACAACCGACAAAGATGTACCTTTGACTTGAAAACACCAAACATATTTGACATATTATTTTTATACTTAATAACACTAAATGGAGCAATAGATAGTCGACTGTACATATGTTAACATATGGTTCATTATTGGATGCAGTCTTTGGAAATGTTAAACAAAAAAGCCAAGGATCATTTTTGATTGTATTTTCAAACAAAATATAGAAGACAGCAATCCTTAAGCGCATTAAATATGGAGAAGTGTCAAACGTCAAATAGTTACTGCCCGTCAGAAAGAAAACGATTGTCTTTGAATCGATTCTGTAAACGAAGCTTGATTTTCGATTTAGGTTAAATCTTTTATTACGAAAGTAATGGTTAATAAAGTAAAACTGTACTTACATCTGAAATGGTATTTCATCTTTTTGTAAACTAGACGAAATATAACATTTTTTTACATCCAAAAACAGCGCATAAGGGCATTTTCACGGAGCTTATTATCCATCGACAGCGATGACGAAAATGGCGTGGCATCGATTATTGAAATAGTTTTTATAGATGTACTAGATTTTCCGCCAATACTTTTGACAGAGGGGAAATGATACTCAGGGCCTCTCCTGGTTTAGAACTCTCTGCGCTATATGGAAGCCAACCGATAAGATGTTTGATAAATTTACAGTGGGGCGGGCTAACAAGGTGTAATCTGTGTTCGTATCACGGATTTATATGAAGTGGATATTTTTCTTAAACCTTGTCCCTAACCAAGGATGTGCATTTCTGTCATTGAATTTGACAACTAGTATCCGATACGTTTGCCTAAGTGAGAAAGAGAACTTGCCATGCGTGAAGAAGGGACAACATGATTCGTAACGTCAAAGAGGGACCTCTGTATAGTACTATTGTTTACTCGGTGCCCTAGCCACAGTTGAAAATTATTACCGAGTAAAAGAGTCGTTCATAGGCGACTAGCATAAAACCGGCCAAGTGCGTGTCGGACCACGCATAATAGAGGGTTCCGTACCTTCAATGGAATAAGAACCAAACTAATACCAGAAGGTCGTATCTGATACCTATGGAAGAAGTTTTTTGGAGATAACTCAAAAATGGCTGAACTGATAATGTTCAAAACAATTTTCGTAGAAAGTATGTAATAGAAAAATAAGATAATCTTCTCAATTTTTTTTAAGTATATTATATGGACTTAGGGTTCAAATGTTACGGGGGGGGGGTTCACTCAATTTTTCTGACTTTCGAGGCGATTATTTCTGAAAATATTCACTAAATCACAAAATGTTCAAAAAAAACCTCAATGTTATTTTTAAACACCTATCGATTGATGTGCAACATGTTGATATTAGGGGAAAAATTGTTTTTTGTAATTTAGTTACGTGGAGCGCCCCCCATAAAAATATTTTCTCCTTCAATTTAACTACATATAGTCTGGCCAGCCAACGAACGCAGTAGCAATGTACAGCGACCAAAAGTATGACAACACTAAGAATCAGTGAAAAAAGCAGCAATGATCATCAAATTCTATGTTTTTAATTTTAGTTGGTATTTCCACCTCTTTCATTACGTGACATTCACGGTGTGTAAAAAGGAGACGGATATATTTCGTCTGATTTGTCATAAACTGTAACAAATAATCTGGTTGAGGCAATTGACATATGCCATAAAAACGAATTTAAATTCAATGTAGAACGTTGCAGGAGTTCTATCTCACTCGCGCTTAAGACGAGAGAGTGAAATGCACTAGAAACAAATTCAATGTAAAAGAAATGTGAATTGAAATGTTCGTCACGAACACGGTGTCTCATCACAAAGGGTTGGCACATGTACGTATTTTGAATTTGCCGCGCTTTTCTACTGAAAAAATGGTTTGCCAGACTATAATTAAATAGCGGCATGAAAAATACACCTTATGTCTAAATTTTATTTTATTCGTCTTATAGTTTCCGAGTAAAATGGCTACGGACAGACGGACTGACGGACAGACAGACGGACATGACGAAACTATAAGGGTACAGTTTATGCCATTTTGGCTACGGAACCCTTAAAAGTACTAAAAACGGTCCGATAGAGAGCATAATAGTGGGGGGCAGTGCCTCACTCGCACTCGTTACAAAATTGTCACATTTGACACATATTCACATTTTGATTGTCTGATGACGTCATTACCTCCTTAGTCAAAACGAGACACTCCCTTAGATAAGCTTCTCTGTCGGCCTCACTTTGTGACCGAAGAATGAGATCCACTTCATATACATCCATGGTTCGATACCTACGTACACCTACTAAAAAAACACCAAACTCTCTGCCATGGGATTCCCAATGTCCTGTCAACATATCTAAAATGGTGGCAATAGCCATAGACAAAACGCTCTAGCGAGACCTACTGACAGCTTGACAGTTAGGTGTATTACTCTATCACCTAGTGAGACAAGTGTGAGAGCAACGTCTCGCATCAGTTTGGCATCCCGAATCGCGGCCCTGTAATCTGAGTTAATTAAACCAATCACACGCATTTACATACTCAACTCGTAGATATAGAAACATTAAACATTGCATAAAGAGTTATTGAGACCAATAAGTAGGCAATTAAAAACTCTTTTAATTAGGTAATGCTTAGTTTATTACTAGAGCTTATATCAGTTGCACTTTTTGGCTTAGACTAGTACAGCGAAAAAGTTGATCTAATATCAATGACTCGGCCCCATACTCAAATTACATATTTGAATAAATAATCATCACAAGTCTACAGAACCGTAGAGAACGAATTAGATCAATGGCTTTTAGAGTAGGTTAAATCAACTATAAAAATAAATAAAAGAAGCATTTATTATAGTGTAACAAAATAATATATTCGTCGTGTTTTCTTTATTGCGGAGGGAAATATTTCAAATATTCTTCCATTTAGTGCATTTTATTATCTTTTTATAAATTTATAAAAGTGCCGTTAACTTATATGTCCTATCTAAAACTTAATAATTGTTTACAGAAATATAACATATATTTGAATTTAGTTAAACTGATGCAATGGGCTACCCTCCGAATAGGTACGAGTATATCCGCTGAGTGTATCTAGAGGGAATGTAGAGGTGTATATCTTGTTTCAGTAATGGAGGTAGCATCTGGAGAGTATGACGTGGACCTCATAAGGGCAGCCAAAACGATGCTGCGATACAAACCCGAGGCTAACTCAGATGCCACCGCCAGCTGGAACGTCCCTACAACACCCGCGCTACGTAGTCCCTTAGGTAAGTTAATATTTTGTATGACAAAAATTAAATTAAACTATCCCCACCATATGAGAATAACATTAAAATAGGGTTTTTTAAGTAACGAAAAAAATAGTACATTTTGATGAAGAATGCAAGAAACTCCTAAAACTTTTATATGAGCAACTACCTACTCATTGGCGACAAAACTTCGTCGAAAATGTGCGCATGCGATCCGAAGATGTGACACGACAATGAGGCACCGGCCTCACGCCAGTTATCTAATTACAAACTGTCTCGCTTCCTAAGCTCCTGAATTTTTGGACTTCGTGCGAAAATTGTAGATACTATTTATTTTGACATGGATGAGTTAGGTTCAATATACAGTGTGGAAAGATAAGTGGGGCCCTGGAGGGAAACTACCTTAAAAAGTTGAGATAGCTCAATTCACTGAAAGGAAACATTATTTAATTTTTTTAAAGGGCAACGGTTTAACTGCATTTACAAATTTTTGGAAAAGATTACAGTTTACAAAATAACTACATATTTATTTTGTATTTTTTCCATAAATAATTTTTTGACAATTGATGCCAATCGATCCTATTTCCAACAAGGATAAAAACCTCTTAATATCAACCAAGTTTAGGGCACAAGAGAACCCATAAATAATAATAAAAATGTTTTTCGAACAATTAGTATGGAAAAAAGTAAAAAAAAAAAAAAAAACTGTGAATGCAGTTTTAGTTTTTAGGATAAATAAAAGAATGTTACCTTTCAGCGAATTGAGCTATCTCAACGTTTTAAGGTAGTTTCCCTCCAGGGCCCGACTTATCTTTCCACACTGTATATACTTAGTACTTCCGCAGTTAATTCAGGACAAATAATTACACATAATAACAAGTCATAGCCGCTGCCTGTCGCTTCCGGTCCAAAAGTTTCCATAATGCTCGCGACGTTACCAACGCTGGGCCATGGACAGCCTTTGCACCAGAAACGACTCGAAGCGGGGGTCCTCTCCCATCTGCCTTTTTATTCAAGACTTTCTCCGGTGAACTTTTAACCTAACATGAAATTACAGATATAAGTTCAGAGCTGAAATTCAAATCAGTTCTGGGAGATACCAAGCACCAGCAAAGTCACAAGAAGATGATGTACAGGCAATCTGGCCTCTTGCGCCAAACGTGGATCTTACTATACAGGAACTATTTAATCACTACTCGGAATTACGTAAGTCGTTGACATTTTTTAATTTGCTAATAGTAAAAGAATATACATAAGTAGTTTATATATTATGATTATAAGCATCAGCCACATGTTATGGACTGACCAACCGCGTACTCAGCAGTAGTGCGTTCAACTTTGATGCCGAGTGCAATGAGATCACAGCACCTGCGCCAATAAAATATAATTATGTCAATATTGTTAAGTAGTACGATGAAACACAAAGACCCAAAAATAAACAGTTTGCTAAACCCTTCATGTGGTTTTGGTAGGTAGGTAGTCCATAAAACGATAACTACTACTATGTAAATTAAGCAAAAATGTAATACTTTTAATTACATTAGATCCCTAAATTCTCATCACCCTGCATAACCTTAAGTACAGCCTCAGTTAAACGGCAGACCTCGTTTAAATACTTTCGCTTTTGTTAAATAATGTTAATGATGTGATAATGATAACCTATGAATGATAGGTGCCACATTAAAAATGCTCATCTCAACACTTGTTCAAGTAATTTTTATTATGGGACAGTCTCACTTCATGCTCCGAGTGGCGTGCCACGTTATCATCGCGCTTATCTTCGGCTACCTGTACCACGGTGTCGGCAGCGAGGCGAGCTCCGTGCTCGGAAACTACGTATACCTGTACGGCTCCATGCTGCTGGTAGTCTACACCGGGAAGATGTCCGTGGCGCTATCATGTGAGTCTTCAGTATTGAACTCCTAGTGGAGTATCACGTGGTCACTGCCTTATCTTCGGCTCCCTGTACCGCGGTGTGGGCAGCGAGGCGGGCTCCGTGCTCGGCAACTTTGTCTACCTGTACGGTACCTACCGGTACGGTGCTGGTCGTCTACACCGGAAAGATGTCCGTGGCGCTATCATGTAAGTTTATTATTGAAGAGCATAGACACTTCACACACCAATTTTAATTTAAAACCAAAATTCTACACTCTTTGGACATCATCGACTTAAACATACCTACTTTATTCAGAAAACTATAAATTAATTCTTCTAATAATTATTTAAGAAATTGTTTGAAACAAAAAGAACAGACTTCACTTAGCCTGCACCTTTCCAAAAGCAAATGCTCGAGCTGCTGTAAAAAAAACTCAGATCGCTATACGTGTGCCTATAATAGTTGAAGAGTTAAAAAAACAAAGATCACGACGAATTGATAACCTCCTCCGTCGAAATCTTGAAGTCGGTTGAAAATTAACAAATTTTGACCCCTTTATCGAGAATGCACAATAAGATTAAGGCAAATAAATTAATTATTGAGCACACAAAAAGCGATGCCCCTAATAAAAGAAAATGTCCAAAGTTTGGATTAACATTTAATGTTACTACCTATAGAAGTATTTTTAATTCAGTACAGTGATCCAACAGCTCTTGGCATACTTAGTGGTTTAGAGTTTACGGCAGGAGCTGTCAGATGAGACTGAATTAAATATGCTACATTAACTCACCCTACGATTCGGCCACCTTATTTTTTAAACTATAATAAGCCCATGATTTTATTTAAATCTGTCTAGTATATTAGACACAACACATACCTAATCACTAGTCTTATCTATTATTTAAAGTTAGAAACAATAATTATCATTTTTCTGTCGGTAACAAAGGGCATATCGCAGGTGCACCGCAACAATGTATTAATCACTCATTTATCGTAAATAATAATCTTAGCCACCTGTTCCAACTGAGCCCCTAAGCTCCTATTGCTAGATTTCTCTTTGTCGTGATGGGCTTTATCAATTATTACAACCTATAATTAATTTTTCTTCCACGTAGAGACGTTAGCTATTGGAGCTACCAATGGCGGTTTCCTCCGATATTCTTAAACACCGCTAAAACAAGATAAATAAAAACTTTTTACAAAAAAAAATAAACCGACTTCAAAAAGGATAAAATAAATTATTATATTATTTATATGCGTTACAAACTGATATGTTTGAAGTCGGTGCCAAGCCAAAAAGTTACAATACCGGTCAAATCAGCTTCAAGTCTGAAAATCAAAAAACAGTTAATATGAACGAGGCGTATTTGTTCAGTGAATTGTTCTTCATACTATAAAACTATTCTAATACGGTATTGACTGCACGTAGGTTTTCATTCAAGTATAGAAAGAAAGTATAATCATGCGTCTTATTATTATTTCTTAATAAACTTTTTACTAGTTTTCGGACTAACCATATCTCGAACGGAGCCCGTGCTTCGGTTTGTATTATTTATCCTACTTCATTTAAGGTGTAATATCGAAGTTTAAAGGAATTCAATGGCTAGATTGATCTTTCTATACTCAGACACACTGGGTGTGTGGGACCCACCTTTTCAGTAGAAAAAGGCGCGATATTTCAAATTTTCTACGGAAGGTCAACCATACATGTTTTTTTTTTATTTGTCGTCTTTTTCTGATTATTGACAAAGTAGACGTGTATCAGAGTATATAGACATGGGTACCACATTTCATCAAAATTGGATTAGTGGTTTAGACGTGAAAATGTAACAGATAGATTCACATTCACCTTTGCAAGATAAGTAGGTATCGATATGTTTTGTGATTTTCAGACTTGAAGCTGATTTGACCGGTATTGTAACTTTTTGGCTTGGCACCGACTTCAAACATATCAGTTTATAACGCATATAAATAATATAATAATTTATTTTATCCTTTTTGAAGTCGGTTTATTTTTTTTGTAAAAAGTTTTTATTTTTCCATTTTTAGTGGTTATATAATTATCATAATCGGACAACGGATCTCGCAATAATCGGTGAAGATATATAAGGAAAAGTTCATAATACCTACTCAATGTAAGGAAAGTTCCACATGTCATATTTGGTCTTTATCATTAGGTCCGTTCCATCAAATTGGTGGTTTTCGAGAGGAAATGCTTGAGTTGCTTAAGAAAACACTCAAATCGCCACAAATGTGCCTTTAAAGATTGAGGAGTTCCCTCAATTCCTCATGGATTCCATCATCAGAACAGCACCAGATTAATTTGAGACCACCTTGGAAGTACATCCTTTCAAACATAAAAATAATTATTCAAATCGGACCACGGGTCTCGGAGTAATCGCTGAACATCCTACATTAAAAAAAAATCATCATCATTATCATCAAAACAATCATCATTATCAGGTCCACTTCATCAAATTGGTGGTTTTCGAGAGAAAACCCTCGAGTTGCTTAAGAAAACACCCAAATCACCATACATGTGCCTTTAAAAATTGAGGAGTTCCCTCAATTCCTCATAGATCCCATCATCAGAACAGCACCAGATTAATATGGGACCACCTTGAAAGTATATCCTTTCAAACAAAAAAAGAATTATTCAAATCAGACCACGCGTCTCGGAGTAATCGGTGAACATACATAAAAAAAAAGCCAAAACCGAATACAGAACCTCCTCCTTCTATGAAATTGAAGTCGGTTAAAAACGAGAAAATTCGTTACCATAGACGTATGCAAAAAAAAATATTTGTTGAACTACACTCCATATAAAACACTTCAATAACATTCAGATATTTATTTTTAATTTGAAAGCTCTATTTAATTTTCTTTGTTGAAGTGCTTCAGAAACTTATCGGAAATACCAGAAATCGCTATGGAGAATTAGACATACATATGTAGGTACATAAAGATCTGGTATTTCCGATTCGATATTCCACCGAATGAATCTTATCTTATCGTGTATCTACTTCTTGAAGTTGCGGAAATTATTAAAATATCTAAACGATTAGGTTTTCGAAGGGCGACATTCGAGATAAAACAAATTTTGTTGCTATTATTCACCTCGCTCTCCACCAATTACGTATTACAGCTATGAATATTCGCCTATCTAACGTAGGTATTACAGGTATGAATATTCGCGGATTCATGCAATTTATGTCAAATGGTACTAATACTTCAGAACCTAATTATGCATGAGGTACCAGAAATCTTACAAAAAAATTACATTTTGTTGCAGTTAACCTGGAGATGAACATATTAAAAGGAGAGCATTACAACAGATGGTACAACTTAGGACCGTATGTCGTTTCCATTCTGGCGGTGGAGCTACCATTTCAGGTGGGTGACTACCATTTCAGAACGCGTACCTATATTAAATATACATACATACTCAGTACAAAAATATGAATTATTTTTGTTATTTATTGCGCAGATGATCTCATGCGTGTCGTACGTGGTGCTGTCCTACTGGTTGACAGACAATCCTCTGGAGCCGACGCGAGCGACGCTGTTCCTGGCCACCATAGTCACCACCTCTCTGTGCGCGCAGTCTTGGGGATACTTCATCGGTTCTACGACCCCTACAAAGGTAATGCAATCTTTTTAGGGTTCTGTAGCCAAAATGGCAAAAATGGATGCCTTATAGTTTCGTCATGTCCGTCTGTCCATCCGTCCGTCCATCTTTCCATCCGTCCGTCCGTGTGTCACATCTATTTTACTCAGAAACTGTAAGATGTATCTTAGTAAAATTTAGACATAAGGTGTATTTTGTATGCCGCTATTTAGTTTTGCAGTAAAATTGCAGAATATTTTATGGGGGCGCTCCATACATGTAACTATAAAAATAAGAAAAATTACCAAATATCAACACGTTGCACATCAATTTGTATAGATATTATATTATAATAGGTAGTCTTTAAAAATAACATCGAGGTTTCTTTTAATATTTTATTATTGAGTGAAAATTTTCAGAAATATGGCTTCGAAAGTCTTATAAATTGAGTCCGTCCCCTGTAACTTTGGAACTATAAGTCCAAAAAATATGAAAAATATTTTAGAAGATGCGCGTTATGACATCCTTTCTACGAAAATTGTTTTGAATATTATCGGTTCAGCCATTTTTGAGTTATCTCCAAAAAACTTTTTCCATAGGCATCAGATACGACCTTATGGTATTAGTTTGGTTATTATTCCATTGAAGATACGGAACCCTCCATTATGTGTGGTCCGTCACGCACTTGGCCGGTTTTTTTAAATTTAGCTCGCCAAAAAAACTACAATTAGATATATTTAAATACTAACTATTTATGCAATTGTCCACCACTATTTTTATAAAAAAAAATTTTTTTAGGTAGGTATCAAATATTGTTGTTTTTAAAGTTAATTAATACAGAATGTTACGTTTTTATTTAGGTGTCTTTTTTGTTGAGTTTGGTTAAGAGCCTTAGACAGAGGATTCAAAAGATATAAATACATTTACAAATAACATGATTTTGTGACGCATCCTGCCTACTTATATTATCGAACTTTGGTATATTACTCACTTGCATATAGAAATGTGTTTCAAGATATATATTACGTCTATTTTCAGATTGCCGTGTTCATAGGCCCCATATTGGCATGCCTGTTCTCGGTGTTCGGTTTCTGCCTGTCTTTAGCGGACACGCCTCTCGGTTTCCGCTGGTTGCACTACATATCATACTTCAGAGCTGGCTTCCACGTCGCCGTGCATTCTGTGTATGGTTTCAACAGAACCAACATTTATTGCTCAAAAGGTGAGAGAGCTAGGTAAAGCGTAGACAGACAACCCTAATAAGATTATTTAGAAACCAAATATTTAAAAACATGCACGTGTCAATAAGTATAAGGTACTTATACACTTGTACAATGCACAATATATGATTTTCTAAAATGAAACGCTGTTTTTAGCCTATCTAGTCAAGGTGACGTTCTTTAGGGTATTTACTTAAGTACTTATCTAAATACAAAGTAGTGTTAGGAGTTGAGGTCAACACAGTATAATAAGTTTTAACGACAGTGTTTACTGCTGTAGGTATCTACCACAAAACCTAGTGCACCTAGTTTAGGTACTTTAAATTGTTACCCTAACCTAATACCAAGTTTGTGCACTAGGCATTTTGTACAGGTAGATATCGGTTTAAGATATTTATTTCTCAAAAGATTACAGATAATCACATACTGAGAAATACAATGTTTACTTTAATTATACCCACCTAAAAAAATATTTTAAGTAGGAATTTGTACTTACTTTGCGTATAGTACCTACTTATCAAACCTACAAATGATTAATTACTTATAGTTTGAACCAGTGACTTATTAATAAAAAGTTTTTTTATCATAGGTGTGCATAAATGTTTTTTGTTTCTTTCAGAATACTGCCACTACCGAACTCCAAGTAAATTTCTAAACGAAATGGATATGAGCTACATCGACGTCGGCGGTAACATGACTTTCATCATCGGTATGACGCTCGTTATGCACACATTGACTTGCATAGCTCTTTGGTACAGGCTCAACAAGAGATGAAACACTTCAAACTGAGACAGATGAATGAATGGCCAAATTGTTTGTAATTTAATTACTGTTTTGATAGTGGGTCTGAACGTGATATCCAGTGTATATGTAAAAATATAATAACTAGGTAAAATTAAAATCATATTGTCATGTCGAGGTTCCTTAAATTTAAGAGATTGTCAAGGAGTCAGTGGCGGTGTTTCGCAGTGGAGTTCCTAACTTTGTCCAAGAATACATGTGTTTATATAAAATTTAACATTTGCTCATTTAGCTTTAAGTTTGCCTATTTATTAAACCATATAACTAAACCATGATAGCATTTCTTAAAAGCTTCCTATTCTAAGTAGATAGTAGGTATGAAAACAAATGTTTTGTGTACTTTAAGCTTCAAGTTATTTAATGTTTATTTACGGTAATTAGATTAATGACAAGTATTAATTCAACCGTCAGTAAACATCATTAGTGCTGATTTGATTTTATTATGATTGTGCCTTTTGTCAGTTCATAAATAGTACCCGTATTCCTCAATCATATTTGTTGTTATGTAAATTATGTACAGAAGTGTTTTGCGTTAATAGTTTCTACCGCAAAAACTAATGAGTACCTATAGTCATGTAAACATAACTCAAGGATTTTCAACATAGGTACCATAATGCCCTTAACCATTAAAACATAATAATGAGTCACAAGTTAATCTTTAAGATAGTTAACTCATTTCTACAAATCATGGTATATTAATGTTTGTTAAATAAAATTAATGTATCTTTCTATTTAGACATAACACTAAGTACTTAAGTAAAATAAAATAAAAAATATGAAATCAATTGTTTTTATCATTCCACATGAAAAATACCTACCGCACAAAGGACGTAATTGAAAAGGCAAACGAATCGATCACCTAAAAAAATATATCAAATTTACAATATACACTGTCTACAGAGTCTATTTTTAAATGACTGGAGATACTCTTGTATGAGGAAAAACAGCAAATAAGTTAATAATGACCAACATACATTTACCATACCTAAAGACTAAGTATTGGAAATGTGTCATTTGCCAAATTTAATAAAAGTATATCCTGGCGGCGTTTAGGACTTTGAGTCTCAGGCGACGCCGCATAGGCACGATTCCTTCCCGTGTCAATCTTAACTCATCAAGTCCCCTAACCACGAGATCAAGCAGTGCTGTGCTACATTAATGCATAAGCAATAAATTCCTAAAGCATATTTTACCTGTTAACATAAAAAATAATGGATTTTTGCACAAAGTATCAAAATTTACTATTTTTATTGTATACAAAGTAAATTGACATTTATATATTGTCACTATTGTGCCCTTAAGAATCGCAATTTCTCGATATGCACTAAATAAAAAATAGTTTGTAAAGTGAGCTATAAAAAAATTAGAGCGCGCAGCGGGTGCGATTCCCATACAAATGGAATCATGTCCATATCCATGTGAAAGGGTTAAAAGAATAAATAATTCATGGGGGAGGCCGGTGAAAGATTATTGTAGATGGTACACTCTTAGATTCCATACAATGAAATAACTTGCTATCAAACATAGCGAAGAAGACGAATCGCCAAACGTGAACTATGCGTCGTTAAAAAGTTCCATACTGATCATCATCAGCAGTTCCACGATATCAAATGTAAATGCTTGATTTCTTGATGAAAATACTAAAATATTGTGATATATAAGTATATATGCCTTTAACATTTGAGGAGATCCCTCGATTTCTCGTACTCGAGCTTGACAAAAATTTGTCTTGAAAATCCAACTTGATTAACAAACACAGCGAAGAGGACAAATCGCCAAACCTGAAGTATCTGTTGTTGAAGAGTTCGGTTCTGATCATCATCAGCAGTTCCACTTCATCAAATATCACTTATTTAAATGTATTTAAATTTAGTTGATGAAAATACGAAAATCACTATATGTATGCCTTTAACATTTGACGAGATCCCTCGATTCCTGATGGATCCTATCAACAGAACGGCGTTTTGACAAAAACGGGACCAATTTGTATGTATATACTTACAATCAGAAATAGGATTTTCAAAACTGGTTTCTGAACCATTGATTTATACAAAAAGGGAGATATGGTACCAGGCGCTCGATTGTATGCCATCAAATATAGGTTCCGGGACCTATATTGAATTAGTCGTGTGGCAGAGTCTCTCAGTCACACTTTGTGCAATGCGCAAAATATGGGGGTCTCCCTTGCATACCCGTGTTAACTATGTAGGTTTATCGCTTTTGCCCATGATGCACATACATTATAGCGGTATGTAGCATTTTACAAGTGTGTAGGTGCTGGACCACATTTCAGTATTGTTTACTATGAACGTCACTCATCTTCCTTTTTGTTTATGTCTATGTTCTGAACCATGATGTCTGCATCATGACGGAAATTTAAGAAGAAACAAACAAAAAAATAGATATATAGTGGAAATAGATGTCATATACTTCAGAAAAAGTGACCAAGCTCTCGGTGTCCGAGGCCAGCTTTTAATTGGCGTCTTCAGCTTTCGCTGCTGACGCCCTGACCACTAGACCACCCGGTCACGGCGGAACTTGACAAATTTTCTAAACATTGTGGTATCGTTAGTAGCAGACATTCTGCTTAATACAAAATTAATTGTAGTATGGGGTAACGGATTTTGTTATCGGTGAATTCTCAATACGACTTGGGACTCCGATGGCCGGTTGAGAAGTTTAAGACTCCTTCGGCTGATGTCGTTAGGGGTCCACGTAAGACGCATAAAGGATATAGAGGAGCAATTCGCAGCCATCAGGTAAGTCTCAGTGAGTCAGAGCGATGGGCAGAGATCCCAGAGTCTCGTCTATTTTCCTTTAATTCTAAACATTGCACCTAAGAGTTGGTAGCGTATCATTTAATTAAATAATAAGTAACAAATACAAGTTGGAAAACTTGGTTATGTATTTCAGGATGCATAAATCGAACTTGACACATGCCACTGTCACCCTCTGTTTTGAAAATCCAAATACATTTCTTTCAAATAATTCACATCTCCGCAATATACAACACAAAAACACTCATAAAATACACCAGAATATCTAAATATATAGTGCAAGTGTTTACTCCATTCGAAATTACCGTAAAACAAAAATATCAACATTCATACCTAATGACAACATGTTGAAAGCCCCCAAGAAAATTGTGTTTTGAAGAAATGAATACGACCGCAATCAATACAAGCAATCAAGAAACCTGTCCGACCTGTTCCAAAACCTTTAAAAGAAACGGCCTGCAACGTCACATACGTGCCGCCCATGGTGAGCTGTCCTCTTCGCATCAACAAGCCTCCACTCAACACTCGCCTTTTGCATCACCACTAGAAGAAGCATATGGGTCGCCCTACCTTAACAACACAGGATCGAAGACAGGTATATGGCAAAAAAGATGGAACGGCATATGCTTATGGTTTGTGGAAAACTTTACGATCTCCCTTTTGGCACAGCAAGCAGAAAATTCGTTCATACACTTGCCGATGAAATAGAACACCTAACCAAGCTAAATTATCCCTCAGAACGATTACTAATTTACACTGCCGTATTGCTACAAAGGGACAAAAACATTAAACAGGCCAAAGATATCAGCAGATTACTTGACCGCCGCCTCAAACTGTGGGCCGATGAGCAGTTTGATATTTTAATCTCAGAGTCGATAAAATCTGACAAAACTCTTCAAAATACATATAGTCGAAAATACCACAATAACGACGAAACAACACAAACATTCACAAGACTAATTCAACGTGGCAAAGTCCGCGAGGCCCTAAGCTGGCTATTAACCAAAGATACAAGCAAAGTCCTGAATAGTAACGACGAAATCGAGTATACCGGTAAAACCGTCAGCGACGTACTAAGAGAAAAACATCCACCTCCCGCAAACCCCAACCCTGACTTATTTGCCCTGCCCGAGGATTTCCCCGAAATGCCACCATTATTAGATGTCGACATAACTAGTAACCACGTCGAGCAAGTTGCAAGACAACTACATGGTGGTGGGGGTCCAACTGGCTCAACGTCCGAAAATTGGAAGGACTTTCTCTTACGTTTCGGCGATGCGAGCCTGCACCTAAGAAATGCCATAGCCCAACTTACTATGAAATTGAATAACGAACACGTACCTTGGACACAAATACAATCCCTTATGTCGAGCCGTCTGGTAGCTCTGGATAAATGCCCAGGCGTGAGACCCATTGGAATCGGGGAATGCCTTAGAAGAATCCTCTCTAAATGTATGATCTTGGCAACAGGATCTGAAGTCATCGAAGCATGTAGACAATGGCAACTTTGCAGTGGCCTCAACTCTGGTATCGAAGGAGCCATACATGCAATGAATGACACTTTTGAAGAGAAATGTCACCCAAGCTCAGAATGGGGAATGCTCCTCGTTGATGCTAACAACGCATTCAACAGTGTAAATAGGCAGCTTGCTTTGTGGCAGGCCCGAATATATTGGCCACATTGTGCCCGTTTCCTGTACAACACATATAACGGCCATGCCGAGCTTGTTATTCGAAACTCAGACACAAGAATGTATAGCAAAGAAGGCGTTACCCAAGGCGATCCACTCGCTATGCCACTATATGCTCTTGCAACATTACCCATAATCAATAAACTAAAAAAAGAACAGAATACACTCCAGACATGGTACGCTGATGACAGTGATGACTCATCGGTCCAGGGAAACTTCAAAAGCCTTCGTAAATGGTGGGAACAGATCTGCAACATAGGACCGGCATACGGATACCTCCCTCAACCTAAAAAGACAATCCTTATTTTATCTGAAACAGACAAAAATAAAGCACAGCAGATTTTTAAAGGAACTAACATTACCATCGCCACAGGTTCACCCTTTCTTGGTAGTTACATAGGCAAGGGAAAAGAAGACTTTATAAGAAACAAAGTGAAGCAATTTATTTCAATAATCGAGAAACTAACACATGTCTGTAAGGACTCCCCCCAAGCAGCTTACACAGCACTTACCAAAGCTGCCCAATTCAAATAGTCATTCCTACAACGTGTAATCGCTGATTCTAACGAACTTTTTGAACCACTGACACTTGCACTACGGGCTAATTTCATGCCAACTATGATGGGTAGCGACATCACTGCCAACGAAGCCGCTCTGTTTTCCCTACCCGTACATAAAGGTGGCTTGGCAATGTCCAATCCATTCACCGAGAATAATTTGAGCTACAAAACCTCTAAAAAAGGCTGTTCAATCCTCTCATCAGCTTTGATCGGGACACAACATGTGACCTAGCCCAACACAATAAATCCCTGATTGACGCACGCAAAGAAAGCCGAACAATGAAAGAAGCTCGCGATAACGAACTTTTAGACACTATATTGGCCAAATTACCCCCTAACAAAAGAAGAGCTATAGAAAGATCAATCGCATTGAAAATGAAAACAAAGTCTTCCACCTGGCTATCTACTATACCAACGAAGAAAGATAACCTCGACTTGTCCCCTCAAGAATTCAGAGACGCCCTGGCAATACGCTATCACAGAACCCCAAACTCAATGCCACCCTCATGTGATGGATGTGGCAACAGCCAATTTAATATCGACCATGCTCTCTGCTGCAAGACTGGGGGGCTAATTTCAAGACGACACAACGAAGTTCGTGATCTATTTGCTGAACTATGTCACCAAGCATGGAGCAACGTCACAATAGAACCCATAATCACAGAAGGTGATCTTGGATTACGCGGCGACTTATCCTGTCGTGGCGTATGGAATGCTCAGAGAGAGGCTCTTTTTGATATCCGTGTCGTAGACACTGACGCTCCCTCTTACATTACACGCCATGTCACTTCTGTCCTAAAATCTGCTGAGACTGAAAAACAAAGAAAATACTCCGCTGCCTGCGAAGCGAAACACGCTACCTTCACCTCTCTCGTGACTTCCGTCGATGGCGTATTCGCACCACAGATGACCTCCTTTGTCAAACACATAGGCGAAGCCCTCGCGGACCGCTGGAATAAATCGCTGAGTACGATACTGGGTTGGCTTAGAACAAGGATATGCATTACTATAATTCGAGCCACCAGTATGTGTATACGAGGCACACGTCACAAATTCAAACCTGCAGCGAAACTATTGGGGTTCGACGACGGAGCAGGCATTCCCAGCTCTAACTAAACTGTCACCTGCCTGACCGTGCATTGCAGAGATGTGAATTTTTGCTATTATTTTATATACATTGTTATTAGCTATTTCTTTAATAAATGACTATTCATTTCAGGATATAGTCGCTGCACATCGGAAACCCTTGATTGATATTGAGGGATCGAAAAAATTCGTTAGGCGAGTCTTTATCTCCATTACATACACATTATATGTAATACATTTGACAGCCATGCGCTTATGTGCACGCGGTGTCTTATTCACAGATTGGTGTATTATAGACAGAAACACTTTGTAGGTTGTACTAGTAGTAATTCGACATAAATCTAAACGATTATGCGTTACCCCTACATTTCTTTCAAAGTGGTCTTGGTAAGTGCTTCGGTAGAAGCAACCCTGGTCCTGGTCGGCAATCTGTCTCTAACATTACAATCGTCAAGCTATCAGCTGTCGACCACATGCAAGTCGGTAGCGTAGTGGGGGAACGACCGATATCGCTGGCTTGTTGCGCGTGCGCGCCATTGGCTCACCAGTGTAGCGACTATCGTAGTAATCGCCTGGGCGTCATGTGCGCAGCTGGCGCACCCTCGCGTCCTTTGTTTATTTCGATCACGATTCTTTGTGTTTGAACTATGGAAACGCATGTGTAGTTCAGTGTCTGTTTAGTGAGCGATATCCTTCATCATGGCTTGTGATGACCAGTCCATATCCTTAGAGACTACTTCCACGACTCTAACGGAAGACTCTTCGCTTAACATTTCTTTTGAAGATATTAATTATTCGGTTCGACAAGGTTTATTTAACAGAGGTAAGTCATATTACCCACATATATAATCATAAAGAATGTTAATGAATGCCGTTAGCTTTTAAACGAATATGCACGACATTTAAGTAGGTTCCTATACAAAGAGCTGCTTTACTGGTTTATCTAAGTTGAACTCGTATCGTGATCGTGTGCTCATGATAAAGGCAAAAATTATTAGACTTTACGTATTAAGAATAGATAATTTTATGATAAATCAGTTACACAAGAGCTAATAGGCAAGATGCAATATTTTCGTTTTTGCTTTAATTTGAAAGAATTGCATGTAGAATAAACCACGAATGTGTTAAAAAACGAAAATACTAATTTATAGTTAAAAATTGCTGTTACACACTGACAATTTAAATTTTCGCGCGTAAAAGGATCTACAGTTCTTGTGACGTCACTCATGTCTGTCAGTGTCACTCGCCATAGTCGTGGTATTTGTTCATCCTTGGTTCTATGGATGGTAGAAGGTAAGGATGACAATCTCTATATTGCAAGGGTATCCGTCAAAAGGCGTTAAATTCCGCCATATGAGATTGTCATCTTTTACTATACTATCCATAGTTGTCAAAACAGGAGTGACGTCACCAGACGATTATTGGTGTATTAAAATACGTTCCGTTTCACATTACTTCAAATCGTAATTATTGTTTGAAATTAGTATAAATTAAAGTAAAAACGTTTTAATAGCTATTATTTTATGTTTTTTCAACATTTTGATTACAAAATAATGGTAAATATTATAGCTGCATCTTATCTATTTAGAATCTATACCTATATAGCCTTTATTTATGACGTTTGACTAAATGAGGACTATGTAACTCTTATCTAACACTGCTAACCCATAATATTGTAGGTGGATCATAAAAATAATAATGTGTTGGCCGTTGGGCATTAGGAGGAAGGGTAGATATCTATGTCTATTTGAAATAAATTGCAGAATTTGAAAGCGAGAAATGCTTAGCTATGTCGTCAGATTTAATGCGGTTTGTTTATGATGTTGTATATGACATGGAGTATAACAGGCAGGGTTAGGAAACCGGTATTTTCACCATACTAAAAACTGCTTTTTTTCATAATTTTTTTCATTTATATTATTTATTAGATTCGTTCTTTTGTTTACTATTTCATATTAAATCGTAAAATCTTATAATATGAAGTTGTTACCTAAATACAATATTGAGTTCTACGAAAAAAACATAAAATAATTCAGTATATACTGTTATTTCGGGAGTATTTGCCAAAACCGGTACCGAGCCCTGATAACAGGTATATTTAGTTATTTATCTGTAACATAGAGAAATAGGTTAACGTCCTGGGCTCGCCCACTCGCAATCATCAATTTACATTTTACACTATTTCTGTATACAAGAGAAGTATATTCCGTTTTTAGATGTAACCAATTACCGAGGTAATCCACTAACCCAATCCATCATTGGCATCGTCTACTTACCAACAATCATATTAGCCAAGCCAGACAATTAAAAAATATCTCCAAATATTCATTTTTATGGTTAATTGTCTAAAGTCGGTTGCACGTTGCACCAAACTCTGTCACCGTTGAGACGTTCGCTAAAATAATATGTATTAGGTACCCCTAGGCTTTGGTAGGTATATTGTATGGAAGTTCGCATAGTTCTCTGCTATGTCATGTAGACCAGACTACCGATTGCGGTTGATGCAACTGATGGTCCTCAATCGACAGTCTGCTAATTGACCTCGTACTAATATTGTGTTTCAAACTCTATTTATTTCAAAATTGTTAATATTTTTGAGACTAATTGAGATCTCTACACAATATCAA
This sequence comes from Pammene aurita, assembly GCA_947086415.1. Taxonomy (NCBI): domain Eukaryota; kingdom Metazoa; phylum Arthropoda; class Insecta; order Lepidoptera; family Tortricidae; genus Pammene; species Pammene aurita. Next base: position 21,092,517 of record OX352290.1, read on the forward strand.
ATTCAGTTCTATGATTTTATACATATCTACCTAGCTTATATTCAGTTAAGTGCGCGTATCACGCCCGGTGCCGGATTCTAATTTAAAAATACATTAACAATACAATAAAAAATACAACCTATCTCAAACATAACTCCAACACACAACAAACATTCAACCAATATTGAAGTTGTATTGGAGTTGCGTTGGAATATTTCTCAAGTAAATTCTGATATTTCTGATTCAGATGTTTATGCCGTAGCTGTATTGCGTTATTAATGCATTGGAGTTGTATTGAAGTTGGATCGTGTCTATATGTGTTTTAAAGTTAGAATCCGGCCCCCGGTATAGCTGCGAATGGACACGCACCGCAAACTTATGAGGAGGCAGTGATAGTACAGTTTCCTAAATAGTCAAACCTCGATTATAAATTATAATATATGATCTCCAGTCTTAAAATGCATTCCATGCCTTTCTTTCGTGCACAGGAAAATTATTAATCGTGGTCCCACATCGATGTTAGGGGTAGGTAGACCGTTATAAAATACAGTGTAACAAAACAAGGATGCTCTTATTGTTAGAAACATTTTCTATGTTAAAAATAAAGTGAACTAGCAAACCAGTTTCCATAAATAGGCATTACTTCCGTTTCCTTATTTGCCAAGTTTTCGTTGAGTAAAACGGATCCATATATACCTTCCTATAAAGGCTACAGTTAGAATATGCCAGCCGCATCCTCAGGTTAACACTAGACACGAGTATTTTTCCGACCAATTGGCTAAGTTGCATATTGCACTTGGCTGTTATAAGAGCAGGCATGATTGTTTTTTTTAATATGTTAATAGTGATGAACAACTTATGTAGGACAAGAGTTTCCGACCTCAGATACACAACGATTCAATGTCAAATTCTTAAAAAACTCTAAAGTTTTCGTTTTATTTTTGGTTGCTAACATTATTTCTCACAAAGGACGTATGTTTCGACAAAAGTTCCCACCTTATATGAGACTATTATTTGCTATAACTATAATGAGCCTAATAAGGCTTACAAACAATTCATAGTGTTTGAGGAACAACTCAAACACTATGAAGAGACAGATAAAACTAAGATAAAACCCGTTTAAGATACAGTTACCATCACTAACTTTTAGTATGTTGTTAGTTATATACTTGGGGTATACATATCTTGATAGAAACAGTCTCCCGGGTAATGACCTCATCAATATTATTTGGAACAGTCTGAATTAGACCCAAATCATGAATAGTACATACACATGTTGTATACAAAATGAAAGCCCACCAAATAGTCCACATACATTTTATACAGTCTGTGCCCGAGCTCCGAGGAATTTTAGAGGAGCGACGCCAAAGCCGAAGGTATTTAGTGTCGAATAATGACGAATTAACGTTACCGTGAACAGCCTTATCTCGAGAAATATGAAGTTATCTTAACTATTAAGTTGGCTTTACCTTGTTTCAAATTTATTATACTTAAATGATTGTAGTATGTTTTCCTATAATTTGATTTTCATGTCTTTTAGGGAGTAATTGTCAAATACAATGTAAACTCCAAAAGACACACTTCGACTTCACTACCGTAAAATTCCTAATTCATAAAATTCACAATTTGGGTCCAATTTGGACTGTTCCAAATATAGGGGAAATCATTTTGATAACGTCATTACCAGAGAGATTGTCCCCTTCAAGACTATCTGCAGGCAGTTTTGAGAACCTAGTACTATAACTAACAACATACTAAAAGTTAGTGCTGGTAACTGTATGTTAACCGGGTTTAATCTTATCTCATAATATTATACAACCCACTCAACATACATATCGAAAAAGAACGTGCAACTTTGAGTAGTTATTTCTCGAGAACTATGCAGTGTCTGTAATCTTAATTAGGCTCATTATACTTCAAAATATAGTCTACTTTGTCCTTTGTAAGAAAAAATGTTCCAAACCAAAAATAAAATGTTTTGTTAAGAATATTAAACTGACTCGGTGTGATTTTGAGGTCGAAGAATCTCGTGTAACATCTTTATGAAATACTTTTATTTCATCACTATTAATATATGAAAATGAAAAATGAAAATGAAAAATGGTTTATTGGTTACACAATAGGTTTAAAGAAACTAAACAAGAACCTCCTTTTAAGTAAAACAGATACTTGTGCCAGGAGGCTCCGCTCTTCCATTAATTACAGGGTAGGTTAACCATAGTTACTTACATTTTATAAAATCTTAAGCTTATACATAATTATATAAGGTAAGATACTTTTTTATTTTTATTACATTATTAAAATTATTTATTTATATTACCATGCATATTTACAATTTATTAATGCTCACGTGTGTGTGTGTGTGTGTGTGTGTGTGTGTGTGAGAGAGAGTGTGTGTGTGTGAGTGTGTGTGTGTGTGTGTGTGTGTGTGTGTGTGTGTTTATTTCATTGCAAGATTGATTCAATTTCGATGTATGTTAATATTTTGAGCCATTCTGTTACAATTTTTTTACAGTCATACAGTTGTCGGGGGTGTATATCGAGTAGTTCGTTTATTGAATTATATAGCTTTGCAGATTGATAGTTAAATTGTCTCTTGGCAAATTTAGAGTTTGTTGGAGGCACTGCTGCAGCATATATAATTAAAAAAAACCTGATTGATGTCAAGCAGATATAGGCACTTTAACCGATTTCAATGGATTAAGGTGCCTAAATAAAATTGATGTCATCTAGAAAACAACAAATCAAAACCTTCGTTTTTAACCTTTTTACCGCCAAGGATTGAACAAAAATGACGCGCCACCGACGCCACGTAATCGCGTTTTGTCAAGCGAAATTGAACTTTCCGGAAGCCCGCGTAGATCCCTATTGCATTACGAAGCCTGTCGGCTGTAGCCGTCGTTGGCGTCCATGGCACAACTTTTTGATGTCGGCCACAGCCGACTGTGGCGGTCAATATGTTAAGGCTACCCCCTTCCTAGCTCCCGTAACTATACCTATAAGTTGTTCAACTGCACCATTTTAGCCATATTATGGGAATTTATTAGGTAGGCCAGGGGTCGGCAAACTGCGGCTCTTTCAAGGGTCATTGTGGTTCTTCGAGTTCCTCTAAAAAAAATTTAAATCATATATTGCAGTGAAAAACATTAAACAAAAAACTGCGGCTTTATTACTCGTAGCGTCCAAAAATTCCATATTTTTCCACCATCAGGCTCTTTGTCAAAAAAGTTTACCGACCCCTGAGGTGATAGTGAACAACTTTTCTATCGGACCAACTCCGAAATCACAAAATTGCCTGTTTCATCAAATGTCTACGTTTTCTATGGAAGGCCAAAATTAATTTTCGGGTTTCGGGTTCCCATAGAAAAAGTTGTTCAGTATGACCTATCTCGTACAATATGGCTAGGGGCTGAAAAACAACCTGTATAGGTATCCTAGATGTCTATGTCTCCGTCTCCTTCGGTCTTTGCTCACTCATTTTCAGTCCTTAGCAAGTTTTTTTTTAAATACCACGAAGGTAACAAACAAGCATACGGCCCACCTGATGCTAAGCAGCTAGGACCGTAGGTTATGGATTCATGAAACTCCAGAAGTGTCACATGCGCCTTGACGACCATCCATACTTACTAATATTATAAATGGGAAAGTGTATGTGTGTGTTTGTTTGTTTGTTTGTTTGTCCGTTTTTCACGGCAAAACGGGGCGACGTATTGACACAGAATAACTAATAGTACTACCGTACAGAAAATTCACTCCTTAACAAAAGTCAGATTTAGGTATAAAATTATACCTATACTCGCCGCCTGCAAGCAAAATTGAAACTTATAACAGCGCACGAACCGTGAATCTTCTTTGCGCGCCGCAGTTTTATGACTGAGCTGTGAGCGTCGGCACGGGGTTGGCACTTGACAAGTTTTTGTACCTATACCTACTGATTTATTATTGTTAGATAAATATGTAGGAATTACAAACGTTGATTATGTAAACACGAAATTTTTATACGTAGATAGATTTTTTTATAGAGATTATGTCTGATTCTCACGGAAGTAGGTAGGCCACAGCCGTATTCCTTTGAAAATATGTCGGTCAGTTCCTAATATTATTTCTGGGCAACCAATATTCAATAAATTAAGGATGTTTATTTTAACTATTACTAAATAAGGACTTTGGGACCTTTCAATATCGTCCGGAATTTAAAAATGTTATTTCTGCTTCCTTGTTCTTCCGTTTATTCAGACATCCGTAAATACATATTTTATACGGATTAGATCGAAATAGGTTTCGAAGCCATTGTGTATTTTAAATTTTGCGCGAGCGCCACGTGACACGACTATCGTGCGAGCCGAGCGGCAGCCCACTGCTATACGACTCCCCGGGAGGCGCGCCGGCCAAATGTACCTAAACTGCGTAGTGAAACCCCCCTGGTATTGACGTGATTTTTTAAGTGGAGATAGTTGAAGGGATGGAGAGTGACATAGGCTACTTTTTGTCTCTTTCTAACCCCCCACTTCCCTAAAATGGGGGGTGGAAGTTTGTATGGTTTGTCACCCCGAATTTAACGCGAGCGAAGCCGCGGGCAAAAGCTAGTTTAATATAAAGGCGGATTTACTGTGTTGACGGCTAAAGAGACAAGACGGTCCTCCGTCCCGTCCTCAACACACTGCATCCTCTTTTAAACGGAGAGCTAGCCACGTCAGATATGACACAATAATGAGAGCAACGAAACCCCTCTAGATGATGTAGTGTAGGGACGCCCGGCCGGATTCAGGCGGGCTGTCGATCGCTGCTCGCGTTCATTCAGCCCAGCGAAACCCCTGTAGTCAGTTTGTTATACTATGCTCATTTCTAGATCTGGAAATCTGGCAGCTGTAAAGTGTTGTAGGTGAAAGAACTGGTTTGCACACTTCAAGAAAACAAGTCCTGGAGTTCTGGGTTTGATGCAATATTATGCGAAATTTTATAAATAATTAGATTATATCATTGCCAAAAGTTTCTGTTGGGGGAAAGTAGTGCCAAACGACGTAATGTAATTCATAGTTTGTCGCCTACCGTTTTTGTTTCAGTTCTATTGCTAAAATATAGGCGCTGTCCTCAGGTTCCCAGACAACTTCGGCGGTTTTTACCTATTTTGGTAATACTATTTTCCAATTCAAAAATTTTGCTATACAGTCACTCTGACCTCCACCCATTAAAATCTGCCAGATGCCCGGATCTAGCAATAAGGATAGTATAGCAATCTAACCAAACCAGACGGGTTTTTTTGCTCTCATTATTGTGTTATATCTGACGTGGCCAGCTCGCAGTCCATTTGAGCTCTCTGTAGACATTACTCACCGGCAGGAACACAATACTATAAGTAGGTAGGGTCTAGTGCTAAAAGCTGTGGTTTTCTGTAAGTTGTTTTGAATTTGCCTGATACCAACTAAAACGTACAATACCTACTGGGAATATACCTATAGTATAAGAAGAGGGTGAGCGTCGTATCCCCGGTAAAGGACATATGACATACTCGTATGTATATATTTTGACAGCAAAGTGTAGGGACATCACATGTGAAAAAAATCCCCGTTCTTGCTTGTTCTTGTACCTACCTTAAATGTAGTTTTATATTCACTCTTTTTTAGGGTTGCGTAGTCAACTAGGAACCCTTATAGTTTCGCCATGTCTGCCCGTCCGTCCATCCGTCCGTCCGCGGATAATCTCAGTGACCGTTAGCACTAGAAAGCTGAAATTTGGTACTAAAATGTATATCAATCACGCCGACAAAGTGGTAAAATAAAAAGTGGAATTTTTTATTTTATTAGGGTACCTCCCCTATACGTAAAGTGGGGAGTGATTTTTTTTTTCATTTCAACCCTAACGTGTGATATATTATTGGATAGGTATTTAAAAATGAATAGGGGTTTACTAAAATAATTTTTCGATAATGTAAATATTTTCGGAAATAATCGCTCCAGAAGTAAAAAAATATGCGTCCCCCCCCCCCTCTAACTTTTGAACCATAAGTTTTAAAAATATGAAAAAAATCTCAAAAGTAGAACTTTATAAAAACTTTCTAGGAAAATTATTTTGAACTTGATAGGATGAATAGTTTTTGAAAAATAATTTCTGAACTAAGTTTGTAATTTAACCGTATAAGCAGGTGTTTATTGTACCTGTAATTTCTACAAAATTACAATGAAATGACGTGCTTTCAAATAAAGTAAAAACGGTGAAAATCGGTTCACGTAATAAAGAATTATTCCATAAAAATCATCTTCCATACTTTAAGCTCGCGCGCAATAGTTTACTTGATTTGCCGATAGATGTCGCTGTACGTGGAACTCTCATATCATATCCTACATGGCGGTGTTATTAACTCTTAAGTGGGGACACTTACTGTGACGGACGGAAAACTACGGAACCCTACACTGAGCGTGGCCCGACACGCTCTTGGCCGGTTTTTTTAAGCCTTATTATAGTCTAAGCTCACATTGCATAAAACCTTACCTCACACGGTGGCAAATCAGACATATACTACAGCAATACATAGATAATACTTAGGGACACTCGAGTATGGTAGGTTTCCATGGCATAGCCTGGAAGAATATAGTTTTTTTTTCATTCTTATACCACAATTTTTACCAAAAATTACATCATAATGTGGCAGATCGAAACGTTTACCCATCGAAAGAGATACTTTTGGTGATCCGATCCCGCATAGGTTGCCAGCCAAAAACCTGGCAGATTTCAAGGTCAGCCATGTTTTATGAGGCCAAAAAATGGGGTAATTTACCTCATCAGGTGGCAAGATGAAATAGATGCAGATCGATAGCCCTAGGCGTGCCATTCACGAATATGTAGGGTTGCCTGCCATCAGCCTGGCAGTTTTTCTGGTCAGCCTCCTCAAAGTATCGATGTTAATAACTTGGAACGACGAGAAATTCATGTACAGATGCTAACATTCAAGGAATAATTCAATGCAAACCGTTATATTTAATTAAAATCTACACATTGATAGTCATGCACTTCATACGTATTGAAATAATAGGGTAAATAAACCAGTTGCGGTCATTTCTTATTGGTATTTTCGAATATGGGAAAAGTAATCTTGCCGTTTAGGTTCAAGGTTCACTTAATGCCAAATACGGCATATACTTAAGATCTACGTACGGTCATACTGGATATTATAATTATGTAGAAATAATATGACATCATTCATCACTTAGTATCTTTATCTTCTTCTTCCGGCCTCTTTTCCATTTAAATTGGAATCGGGGCGCTTTGTATGTAGGCGCCAGGACTTTCGGCCCGGGTTATCGATGGTGCGATATTCAGGGCTTTTAGATCCTTCTCGATTCTTGACCACCAAATAGAGGAGGATTTTCCTTTAATACGAGGTTTTGTGGGGATATTGAGTTCTGCCTTTACAGAATAAATATCGTCTCTTTTACTTTTGTGACCGAACCATCGGAGTCGGTTTTCCTTAAGATTTTCAGCCACTGGAGCCACTTTAAATCATCTCCTGAAGTACTCATACGGCATACATTACCTTGATTCAAGACATATGCGATAGTGCTTGTATACAGATCAAGAGCCCGCTGGGATGTGACTAAGTGATCCGGTCCAAGTCCGCGTAGGAGTACCAAGGTTTAACAATCAGTCTTTCACTGTTTAACCTTATTATGGACCATATCACGAGGTACAGGTAACAGACAGTAATACCATTACTATTCGAACAAACGCTCTAAAAAATACATTTAACATGGCTTGATGAGTTGGAGCGTCACGGGCTGCGAGTAAGCCGAACTAAGTCCGAGGCACGGAAGAAACAGGTTGCAACATATACATTATCAACGTTGATGTATAAAGTAATAGCTACTAATAAGTACAGCCCTACTGTCGGAGAGTATACGGATGAAGGCTCCTGTTACTTTCCTTGCAGTGACGGCGGCCGCAGCATTGATGATGCCCATGGAATACTGAGTTGTGAGCGCCCAGCGGAGTGATTAGAGATACGTTTAGGTCTTCTGAGAATGTTCCGCAAACTGACCCCACGTCTGTTTTAGATCCGTCAGTCAAGATTCTCAATACACGGGAGTTGAGACTTTCATGATTGTCGTCCTCGTGTAACGGTATTGTGTACCTTTTGTTGAAGATAACACGTTTGTAAATCCGATCTCGCATATTATGTGCAGAGTATTCAAATAAGACCATACGTTGAGGGTATTATATGTGTGGAGGTGAAGCGGTGGAAGATTCAGCATTTCTAAGCTGCGGTCGGAGTGCTCCTCAAGCAACCTGTGGTAGCCACACATGCAAGCCTCTGTAGTCCCTGCAATTTGTTCCGTACGTTGGCTATGTTTGTTCTTGGCTACCAAACCAGCGCGTCTTGTAGAGCCAAAGAGCGATTTTTGGGTTGTGTCCCCACCTGTTACCAATCATCTTTCTGCGTCGTCAGAAGATGACTTCCGCCTTGTTATGCGGTTCGTCCAATGGAGTCTACTGTCAAGAGTCAGTCCTAAATACTTTACCTCATTTGTCAGTTGTAGGTTGTAGCTTAGATTGGAACAGTTTTGGTTTGGTAAAGTTGCCAAGTGCCCTTTTGTTGGTAATCATTACCATTCTGTCTTGGTGGGATTTACTGATAGGTCAAATTGCTCGCATAATCACTCCACGATTTTTAGAGCGGTTTGGGTGAGGTCACAGACCGTGCTGGTGAATTTACCTTATATTAGTATTGTCAGATCATCAGAATGGCCTATGGTGAAGAAGTGTTCCCTTTTCAGGTTGGTTATGGTTGTTTACTACTAGGTTCCATAACAGCGGTGATACGACTTTCCTTTCCCTTGAAAGCATCCTCGCACCGCCGCTACGGCCTGCGGCTCACCTGCATTATAGTTGACATTATAGTCCTTTTGTTGAGCATGTTGATGATCCACTTGATCAGTTCGGGTTCCCTGCCGTGATTATTTAAGGCATTCCCTTTACTGGCAAAGTTGGTCTTATTGAAAGCGCCTTTGATGTTAATGAACGTGCTGGGGTACATTTCCTTGTCACCAATAGCCTTCCCGATACGGCTTAAGACCATGTGAAGAGCCGATCTGTAGATTTACTTAAGATGTATGCAGTATGCGTGTTGGTTGGCATCGGTATATTCCTTAGCTAACGCTACAATCTAACGATGCCTTAGGGTCCCTGTCACACAGTTTTCCAGTGTCTTCAGCAGGATTGATGTGAGAATAATCGGCCTAAGTATAGGATTTAGCACCTGTGTAGTCACTCTTACCTGGTTGAGGTACGAATATAAATAAATAAAAATAAATAAATAGTACGTTTTTATCCCTCCATAGCCTATGCACGTAGCCCCAGGTTAGGCAGGCTTTCATGAACTCGATCAGGGTTCCCAAGATGAGTCCTAAACCCCACTGTGATACAGCGGAGAAGATACGATCCGGACCGGCTGCCTGGAAGGGATGGAAACTGTCGATGGCCCACCTGATCTTTTTAGCGGTGATGATTCTTTTCGCCATTTGTTTGTTGTTGTCTAAAGTATTCGAGTTTCCGCAGCGATCCCAGCTGAGTGATGGATCTTTTGGCTTTCCTTACCTGATTTGCATGATCTAGTGTTTCGATGCTGCTGCAGAAGTTCTTCTATGAAAGAGACCTCCAATACCGCAGTCGTTTTTTGTACTTGGCTTTGGCATCATAATATTTGGCCCAACCGTGGTGTTTATAGCCCTGTTAAAGAGTTTCCTGGCTTTTTCCGGAGTCTCTCCAGTTCAGGACCCCACCACTGATGACCTGCTATGGCCGGTTCCAATAGTGGATTCAGCGGGCAAACCGTGTGACAGCTGTCTATTAGGAAGTAAGTAAGGATGTTTACCTGTTTTTCTATCTGTGCTGGCCCCCGAATGTCGTACTTTGGAGGGAGTTTTTCTAGACTCTTGCCCGGGGTCTTCCTGAATATGTATCGGTCTGTCTTCCTAGAATTGCGAATCCATTGGCCTCTCGGGAGATGTGCCAGCCCACAACTAGTTCACTTACATTCTCCGAAGACAGACAATAATCTACTGCACCTTCTGTTTTCGAATGTTGGTTCCGCACCTAGGTTAAGAACTCTTAAGTCACAAGGTATTCCTCAGTGTCTTACTTACCTCTGTTGTTGTCTTTATCTCCCATAGAGGGTGATGTGCATTAGATTCGGCCCTAATGCGAGGCCCTCTCTTTCGCAGTGGTTGACCAGCAGTTGTAATTATAGTGGCGAAGAGGAAAAATCTACTAAACCATTGTCAGACCCGCAACCACATACGCGTCAGAGTACAAGTGTCACGCGAGAACAATAACTTCATACAGCAGAGATGAATATGTTGCGTTCGCAGGGAGGTGGCGTAACAAGGCTGGACAAGGTTCGCAATGAGAACGCCAGGGGATTATTTAAAGTGGCTCCAGCGGTAGAAAATCTTAAGGAAAACCGACTCCGATGGTTTGGTCACAAAAGTAGAAGAGACGACAATTATTCTGTAAAGGCAGTACTCAATATATCCACAAAACCTCGTATTAAAAGATCCTCCTCTATTTGGTGGACAAGAATCGAGAAGGATCTAAAAGCTCTGAACATCGCACCATCGACAACCCAGGACCGAAAGTCCTGGCACCGACATACAAAGCGGCCAAATTCCAATTGAAATGGAAAAGAGGCAGGAAGAAGAAGATAAAGAAAGATACTCAGTGATGAATGATGTCATATTATTTCTAGATAATTATAATATCCAGTATGAACGTACGTAGATCTTAAGTATACGTCGTGTTTAACATTAAGTGAACCTTCAGAACCTTGAACCTAAACAGCAACATAACTTTTCCCATATTCGAAAATACCAATGAGAAATGGCCGCAACTGGTTCATTTACCCTATTATTTCAACACGTATGAAGTGCAAGACTGGCAATGTGTAGTTTTTAATTAAATATAACGGTTTGCATTAAAGTATTCCTTGAATATTATCATCTGTACATGAATTTCTCGTCGTTCCAAGTTATTAACATCGATACTTTGAGGAGGCTGACCAGAAAAACTGCCAGACCGATGACAGGCAACCCTATATATTCGTGAATGGCACGCCTAGGGCTATCGATCTGCATCGATTTCGTCTTGCCACCTGATGAGGTAAATTACCCCATTTTTTGGCCTCATAAAACATGGCTGACCTTGAAATCTGCCAGGTTTTTGGCTGGCAACCTATGCGGGATCGGATCACCAAAAGTATCTCTTTCGATGGGTAAACGTTTCGATCTGCCACCTTATGATGTAATTTTTGTTAAAAAAGTGGTATGAGAATGAAAAAAAACTATGATCTTCCAGGCTATGCCATGGCAGCCTACTATAATCGAGTGTCCCTAAGTATTATCTATTGCTGTAGTATATGTCTGATTTGCCACCGTGTGAGGTAAGGTTTTATGCAAGGGGAGCTTAGACCTATTAGCTTTTAAGGACCATATGTTGGAAATGTCACTTTGACAGTTACCTTCCCCATTGTGCCACGATATATCTAGACACACGGCAGTGTGTCCGCCAAGTTCAAGCAAAAAAAAGCGACACACCGGCCGTGGGTTATATTACACGAACCATTTCGTGCCAATTTCGACCACCCTATAACTCAAAACATATTTTATCTACGCATATGAAATTTCGAGTGTCTGTTGACATCCCCTTAATTGTCTAGAATACAAAATTTCATTATTCTACCTATAGCAGTTCTTGAGATATTGACGTAAGAAAATCGCAATTTTTACTATACACTCACTCACTGACTCATCAAAAACCTAGACCACTTCCAATGGTCGTACTGACTTGAAATTTGGCATGGACATAGGTCTTAAGGTCAAAGTAAAGGGAAAAATCCGAAAACGGCCAAGTGTGAGTCAGTTTTAAAAATAGCGAAGGTGTAACTTTGTTCTACTATGAAGTCATAATGAACTAAATGGGTGTATCTTCCAATGGTCGTACCGACCTGAAATTTGGCTCGAAGGTTTGTCTTTAGGTCGAAATAAAGTAAAAATCTGAAAACGGCCAAGTGTGAGTCAGTTTCGAAAACAACGAATGTGTAATTTTGTTCTACTATAAGTAGGTATGGAATGGAAATGAGATAAGACTTATTTAAATTTAGATACATACCAATTTAAGACAATACATGTTTGTCTTAAAGACAAGAACAATAAAATTGTTCACCACTCTGTGTGTGTCTGTTGCGGGAACCGAACCCACGATTTACGAAGTGCAAAGCAGGTCACTAGGTACACTAGGTGCGCTAAATCAGTCAAACAAAAATGAAAAGACTATTTTTTCTCGCATAGTCTAAATAATTTCTAATTTTACAACTAATAAAATCGCAGATTCAAGATCATGGAAATCATATATACTCTAAGATGGAATTATATATACTACTGCCCATCTCACCCTCCGATACGCCACGGGATGAGATGGAATGGTGCACTTCTAGGGCTACATAATAGGCCAGCAATTATAATACCTACTGGTAGGCCTACCTACCAGTAGGTATTATAATTGGTGGCCTATTACCAAGTTATTAATTATCTATGTAGGTAGCGTACTTACAAACAGAATAAAGTACGTTATTGATGTATGTAATTATATGTAAGTAGGTACATTTTATAGGTGTAGGGAGCCAGTTTATTTGTAAAAATCACCTATAAATAAAAAGTAAAATAGAATTAGACGCTTAGTATAAAGGGTTATAGTATAAAGTACATACCTAAGTGGAATGAGACATTTCCTAAAGCAAAAGTGATAAAAAAATAATAAAGAACCTACACCTAACAAAAATAAATGAAATCCCATCAAAAACATAAATGTGAAAGGCTGCCAAGTTCGATACTATGGGAATGCTTCGCCTATAAAAGAAGTGAGATCTGAATAAGTACCAAGTTCCATAAAAATACCTCAAATCATAAATAGTTATAGGAATGCACACTTGATTTCCAGCAGTTTTTAAGGTACATTTTGAATAAGTATCACGTTACATAGAAATACCTAAAATTATAATAGTCAGAGAAACGCACACCGGTTTTTTTAGCAGTTTCCTGATAACATTTACTATTTTCAGTACTTTTTAATGATGTAACTTGGCAAGTTTTAATAGAAAATTATATACTTGACACATTGCAGTCCAAAGGTGTCGATTCATTGCATTGAAAAGGTGTGTGGTGTGTGAAAACTTGCCAAGTAACATCATTAAAAAGTACTGAAAATAATAAATGTTATCAGGAAACTGCTAAAAAAACCGGTGTGCGTTTCTCTGACTGTTATAATTTTAGGTATTTCTATGTAACGTGATACTTATTCAAAATGTACCTTAAAAACTGCTGGAAATCAAGTGTGCATTCCTATCACTATTTATGATTTGAGGTATTTTTATGGAACTTGGTACTTATTCAGATCTCACTTCTTTTATAGGCGAAGCATTCCCATGGTATCGAACTTGGCAGCCTTTCACATTTATGTTTTTGATGGGATCATGATATACAGGGACGTCCCACGGCCATGCCACATGGAGGGAAAGTACCTTTAATATTGTAGATGGAACATTTTACTGAAAGAAGACATTATTTTAATTTCAAAAACAATCTAAACTGCATTCAGAGATTTTTGAATAATTACACGGTTGCACCGGGAATCGAACCCGCTACACGAGAAAAAAATTTACCCTGTAGCTTTATCACACCGATCGGAAGGCTTCATCGTAAGGATTATTTTTTGCTAAATAACATAGTATCAGAAATAAAAGGAAGACCATAAATTTTAACATTTTTAATACAAAATTAATCAATTTATCAATGCTCAAAATGAGTCCCCGCCTTGTTGCATACAACCAGGTACCTACTAATTACCTACGTATCTCTTTATCATTTTATCATGCACTTAAATTATAATAGGGAAATGATGCATACTTCTCAAGTGGGTACATTGATTAGTAATAGGTACTCATGATAATGTCAGTTGTATATCCTTACGGCAATGTTAGCTTTTAATTTTTCTGAACGAATTTTCACATCAAATGTTAAAATTCATGGTCTTCCTTTTATTTCTGACACTATGTTATTTAGCAAAAAATAATCCTTATGATGAAGCCTTTCGATCGGTATGATAAAGCTACAGGGTAAACATTTTTCTCGTGTAGCGGGTTCGATTCCCGGTTCAACCGTGTAATTATTTAAAAATCTATGAATGCAGTTTAGATTGTTTTTGAAATTAAAATAATGTTTTCTTTCAGTAAAATGTTCCATCTACAATATTAAAGGTACTTTCCCTCCATGTGGCATGGCCGTGGGACGCCCTGTATAAAGGATATACATATGTCGTATGTGATAGTCTCGACCAAAATATACCAGTTGGCGGCCAGCGGTTACGCCTTTATTGGTCACATACAATATTTAATCTGTACCACGTACAATGTAAGCGTCTTCCAGGAAACAGCATGTTTTCCAAAACAAAAAAGTGTTACATATATGTATATCTGGGTACAAACTATATACTTAGAAAAATAATAGAACCCGAGCCGGGCGCAAATTTTGTTGGTCATCGCATTACACCTGTAAGTTTGTGATGATTGATTTAAACATTAAAAGTAGATCAAAATCTAAGAAGTGTCTCCACAACTTGTGACCACAAGTCCCAATTTTTTTACATAATAGGTTTAAAATAAATGTTTAAAATAACAGTACAGAGTTAGAAATTTTAACCTAGATTATAGGTTATTAGGTACCTATCTAGAAATGAATTCTATGGAACAATTAATTCATTCTTAGAATCTTAGTATAGCATAACACAAACAATGTAATTTCGGTGAAGTCATTCTGAGAACAATGTATTACATAAAATAAAACCCGGTGGCATTGGCAATAGAACTTCGAAGTTGCGAAGGGGTCTCATCACTTACATCACACTCGTATACTACTTGTTCTCGTTAATGGCGCCAGCAGCGGCAGCCGGCGCCCGCGCCGTTGCCACGCGTTGTGAGGCCGTAACAATGTAGTCAACAGTCGATGTCAGTACCCCCCTGGTTATTACTGTTAATGATTGAACAAGTTATTGACAAACTTATGAATTAACACAATTGAAACAATTAATATTTCACTACTGCTTTCCAAACTAACTTATTGCCCCTTGTTGCTATAGTTCAGGGATGTTACAGAGCTCTGGTTCCGGTTCCGTTAAGTCGGAACTTCCGATTGGTTTTAAACATCCGCTTCGGTTCCGGTTCTGTTACTTTTAAAACAGAAGTTATATCGGATGTCATAGCAACGCAGCGGGGGGAAATGAGCGGCATATATCAAAAACAAACAGGTTTATACCTGTCATTTGCTCATGTCCCCGCTTGCCACGTGCAGGGCCGCGATTCGAAAAATAAACACACACACTGGCCGCGATTCGAAAAATAAACACACACACTGGACCGACACAGCTCCAACCCAACTCAACCCAACTCAACTCAACGCTATAACGACATTGACATTTGCTATTCGAACAGATTTTCATTCAACATTGGTCAAACATTGGTCTCACATTGGTACAACATTGGTACAATGTGTGACCAATGTGAGACCAATGTGAGACCAATAAATGCCATAAATAAATGTCAATGTCATCCTATTTCATGTTGTCTCAGACTAGATAGACATGCGATAGACCCCGCCAGTTGATCATCTCATCTTTGACGCCGTATGTTAGGCACTGTCACTTGTTGCTCCTCGCTCTTGTACCTAATAAATGCCATTTGGTAAAAAACCGGCCAAGAGCGTGTCGGGCCACGCTCACTCTAGGGTTCCGTAGTTTTCCGTCCGTCACAGTAAGTGTCCCCACTTAAGAGTTAATAACACCGCCATGTAGGATATGATATGAGAGTTCCACGTACAGCGACATCTATCGGCAAATTAAGTAAACTATTGCGCGCGAGCATAAAGTATGGAAGATGATTTTTATGGGATAATTCTTTATTGCGTGAACCGATTTTCACCGTTTTTACTTTATTTGAAAGCACGTCATTTCATTGTAATTTTGTAGAAATTACAGGTACAATAAACACCTGCTTATACGGTTAAATTACAAACTTAGTTCAGAAATAATTTTGTATTTTTTTTTCAAAAACTATTCATCCTATCAAGTTCAAAATAATTTTCCTAGAAAGTTTTTATAAAGTTCTACTTTTGAGATTTTTTTCATATTTTTAAAACTTATGGTTCAAAAGTTAGAGGGGGGGGACGCATATTTTTTTACTTCTGGAGCGATTATTTCCGAAAATATTTACATTATCGAAAAATGATTTTAGGAAACCCCTATTCATTTTTAAATACCTATCCAATAATATATCACACGTTAGGGTTGAAATGAAAAAAAAAATCACTCCCCACTTTACGTATAGGGGAGGTACCCTAATAAAAAAATTTTTTACACTTTTTATTTTACCACTTTGTCGGCGTGATTGATATACATATTAGTACCAAATTTCAGCTTTCTAGTGCTAACGGTCACTGAGATTATCCGCGGACGGACGGACGGACGGACGGGCAGACATGGCGAAACTATAAGGGTTCCTAGTTGACTACGGAACCCTAAAAAAAGACAACCATATTTTGACAGGGCGTCATAACGCGTGACTTAGTCTAAGAAGAAATCTTTATAAAATCTCTGACAAATATCACTTGACAGATGGTGTTAGACATCTTGTCAGTGAATTGTACAGGTTGATTATGTTTGGACAGAATTTTAATTTATTTATTTATTTATTTTGTTCGGAAAATTAAAAAACAAAAAATCACATAAAATGATTACTTTTTTTCTATTTAAAGTTAATTGTTTCCGTGTAAGTTAACCTCTTTAAATAGTTGTAAGCACCGTATAAATATGAATCAATATGAAATAATGACATTTAATGACCTATCATAACAGTTCCAAATATAGTATGTTTTACCTAGTATACCTTTGCCCTCGTTGATAGGATGCTAATATTTGTATCCAATATCGCCACTAATGATGCAAAATATAAACAATGCTATTTAGTAGATTAATAAGTTTTATCTACACTCATATTGTAAGTTCTCTAAAACGTGTTCGAAAACGGTAGGCAATGGCTAGCATTATCACGACCGATTTTACTATGATAAGCTTTTTATCTGTGGCAGTAACGTAATTTTAACTTTTCATGCTCAAATATTGATGTGCTATGAGTTTTAATAACATAATGCACACCTGCACCCTCCCGCGCATCCGCCGACAGCCCGACACGCGCCTCCCCGACACAATCGAGTTGGTCATGGCGGTGCAATGGCGGCCAATCTATGGTTTCCGAATACGGCATTTTGGATAAATAATATGAGTGTAGATAAAGCAGTGTATGCAACTGTACATAATTAGGCCTTAAAACGTAACAGTTACATAAACTACTATTTAACGTCCGTGGGTGATAAATGAGGAATCTGTGGAAACAACTAATAGATAATACTATGCAAGTCGTTAACAATAAACTAACCTATGTACTATAAATTTGAAATAGGTAATTATGTATGCTGCTCGTACCTACATTAATTTGAATATCGATGGGTAGAAAATGAAAAAGACAGCCAATGTAGCCATTGAGGATATAATGATTTTTTGTTTCTACGAGTATGATGTTTGGCTGGTTCCAATTTGTTTTAGGAATTATTATGTAATAAAAATTATAAGGAAAACAAGAAACAAACCCAAAATCGTTTTCTCCTTTCAGGGAACATACTTAGGAATATACATAATATTTTAACTATCCACTAATAATTTGTACCCTGTTGCTCTGATTACCTAAATTACGATGGCATGTGGCCTATATGAGTCACTATCACTAACAATGAACTGGAAAGTGGCTAGCCAACAGCTTAAGGTGCAAATTTTGAAATAAACATTAACAGACGGTGTTGAAATGACCGGTAGGTTAACTATAAATTTGCTTTCATATCCTCTTACCTTTAATAATTAAACTGGTTATATAAACTGATCTTTCTGCATATTTCGACCGTATAAATAATAAAATTCATGATAAAAAATATTTGAGGCAAGCTTGGCTTATGGGAGAGAAGGTAGGTAAAGGTTGTGGCGGAGCAGCGCAAGAGATCCATCCTTGGCTTTGATAATTAAACCAACCGGATGCGAGACGCGCACTAATTTCTATCAGAAAAAGTCTGCCAATTTCGGCGCGGGGGACGAGGAAACGCACACAAATACTGTTAACACTAATGCATTTTCCATTGACGTCGCTACGCACGCACACGATAAATTTATCAAACACTAGCATAAAATATACTCGCACAAGTACAAACACAGACACAGACAACCTGTCCGTGAACGAGATAATGTCATCATTAAGTAAACGTACCCAGTGCGAGGAACGCGTCGATAATAATATACTTAAGTATCGATATTTGTGACGTTTTCAAGTCAAAGGTACATCATTGTCGGTTGTTAATAAAGTTAATTTCTAAATGATTTTTTTATGGTAACGCCTTATTGACAACCGATAATGATGTACCTTTGACTTGAAAATGTCACATTTTATCGTAGATTTATTTATCGTATGCCTACATGTCACTGTATATAGAGAGGCATTTCTTCCCTAGGGTAGTGGGAAAGCAGATGATGAAGAAAATCCAGTGAGCGCTGCGAGGTCCAGGTAGGACAGTAGAGCTGCCAAGTTTGTAACTCTTTTAGCACCACCCAGGGATCACGTGTAGGGTTGTCTAAGGTGTTTCCTACGGACGCAGAGAAACATTGATATCGTAGGTTAGTTATATATTTTTGTTTCTTTACCAAGTATAAGGTTTAGCTATTGATAAAATTATAATGTGGAGTTGTGATTAAATATCAAGTTTTTCTACCAGCATATTACTTAAAATGTTAGTATTCTACGTAAGTTAGTTTGTCTATTTTTTCAGAAAAAATCTTGCAAGCTGATTTAGAATAACTTTTATATTATCAATTTAATATTTTGATGTGACGCACGCCCAGGGCCGGAATAAGCACTTCAGGGCCCCAAGGGAATGCAATTGTTGGGGCTCCTTTTTAGCAAACGTAAAAAATGTGTCGATAGATTAAGTCAGTCAGTCATATTTAATTCTATGAAATATTTTCAATATCTTCTTTGCCCACGCGACACCCCTGGCCGATAAATCCTAATTTTTCAATTAATATTTCACTCTTTAAAAACATTTTCATTTTCCTCTGTGCACACGCTATATAGCCAATATACAGCCAATATACACAAACCTTCAAATTAAAGTTTCAGTCTATGATTTTTTTTATTTTTTTTTCTGTGCACGCGGGGCCCCTGGACGATGCGGGGCCCCTAGGCAGTTGCCTACTCTGCCTAAAGGCTAATCCGGCACACCTCTGTTTAGTTGCTAGATGGTTCCTAGTTACTTTCTACCTACTATTCGTCATTAGTTCCTGTTTAATTTGTAATGTTTATTTATTAGGACGCAAGGTGATCCTGAATGATGTGAGCGGCAACTTCAACTCTGGCGAGCTGACCGTCATCATGGGCCAGTCAGGCGCCGGGAAGAGCACTCTCATGGACATCCTAGCTGGATACAGGTACCTACCATTTCACCGCTATAGCTTAATCTGAAGTGATTCTTCCGTCGAAGCTGATGGCTGTGAATTTTAAGGAGTGTATAGGTTCTTAAAGGCTAGGCAACGCGCATGTGAATCCTCTGGGGTTGCAGGCATCCATAGGCTACGGTAACTGCTAACATCAGGCGGGCCGTTTACTTGTTTGCCACCGTCGTGATATAATTAATAATAAAAATTCAAACCCCGGGACGGGTACATTTTTTTGTGTGATGAGCATTTTGCTCGTAGGTCATCGACACTTAAGAATAAGAATAAGAATAAGAAATGTATTTCCTAGAAATGTGGTACAGAGATAAGGTGTAAATATACAATTTTGTGAGTTCAGCACATTTCGCCAATAAAATAGGCATGCAATTTTTTTTTTCCTACATTACACTATACATTATTTACAAATTATTTACATAGTGTCATACATGTCTACATCATTGCATTAAAATAATAAGATAAAACATAGAAACACTACTACTACAAACTAAAATTAATAACATGTCAGAATGTCATAGAGTAAACACATATCCGTGCAGAATGTACAATATATTAACTACATGTCAAAAGAAAAGTATTTAGTCCCTAATTTTCTATATTTTTGTCAAAAAATTCCTGAATTGAATAGAAAATTTCAGTACAAACTTCTCATAAGTTAGTTGTCTAATTTCATTTGGCAAGTCGTTATAAATATATTTTTATAGCCATCAGATAACAATTGTTTCTATAAAGTTTACTGTTAATTGTACTTGTCGCTACAAGCCTGTTGGGATATCTTGTATTGAATTTACACCCACTCCTCAACTTTACAAACAGTTCAGGATGTAACTTCACAAATTTACACGCTTCTAGGATATATAAAGATGGCAATGTCAAAACTTTTAGGCTCTTGAATAATTCTTTACAAGGTGTTAGTTGTGGTACATTACATACTGCTCTAATGCAATCTTTTTGAGAAAAGAAAACTCTCTTAATATCTTTTGAGTTTCCCCATAATAGAAGACCGTACCTAATAACTGAGGCTACGTAACCGGGATAGAGCTGTAGTTTTATTTACAGTAGTAGCTAATCTTCTGAGCACATGGACAAAACGATTAATTTTGCAACATTTTTCCCTTATTTGTGGTTTCCAAGAGCAGTTTTTATCTAATAGTATACCTAAAAATGAAAATAGTTCTGTTTCAATAATATCTATTCCTTTATGTTTAACACTTAAATTAATTCCTCCTTTTCTATTATAAAACTGTATATATTTTGTTTTAGACAGGTTTGGTTGTAAATTATTATGTTCCATCCATAGTATAATGTCATTAATCGTATTGTTTATGTCAGTATTATATAATTTAATATGGTCACATGGTATAACTACAGATATGTCATCAGCGAAAAGTAAACAATGGTGTCTTGTAGCCGAAGGCAGGTCGTTGATGTATAATAGAAACAAAAGTGGTCCTGTGTCCTAGGACCACTTTTGGAACACCTCTTTTGTTCTCCATAACATTAGATCTTGCAGAGCCTACCATTTTTTTATCATCAATATTATTTATCTCCACAAATTGTGTTCTTTTATTCAGGTAGCTTTCTAACCAGCTCGAGGCTAATCCTCGAAGACCATAAGATTCACACTTTTGTAAAAGGCGATGATGAAACACAAAATATAAGGCCTTACTCATATCAAAGAAAACAGTTACTACAGGTATTTTTTGTCAACATTTTCAGTATATCTTTACGAGTTTAAATGCTGCTAAGGTGGTCGATTTCCCTTTTTGGAATGCGCTTTGTTGTGTATTAATTATGTCATGCTTATTGCAAAAAGCAGCGATCCTAGCATGCATAGCTTTTTCAAAAAAATTCGAAAAGATAGATAACAAGGCTATCGGTCTGTAATTATTAAGGTCCTCTTTATTATCTTTTTTCAGAGGAAGTTTTCAGTTTGTCTGGAAACGTGCCAGTTGTAAATGAAAGATTTATCAAAAAACATAATATCTTGACAAAAGTGTCAATGCTCTTTTTTATGATAATTGTAGAAAACCCGTCAGGTCCTACAGAGCTCGTGTTCTTTAGTGATTTCACTATTTTGATGAGTTCCTCTTCGTGACATGGATATAGAAAAATAGTAGCTTGATTCGGCTCTAGACTTAGTTTACTTGTTGTAGTGACTTGTTGTGATCGTAATCATTATTTGTTAGGTTAATAAAAAAATATTAAATGTATTGGAAATTTCTTTTTTGCAATTTATAATATTGCCGTTTTTATTGATTTTGAGGATTTCTAATCGTTCATTTTGATATTTTTTGTTTTGAATAATACTCCATGATGCTTTACAAACGTTCCTAGCAGTACTTAGGTATTTAAGATCATCTTCCTTCTGTGACCGTTTTATACAGTTTTCTAGTATTTTGGAGTACCTATAGTATCGCTTCTTGTCGTCTAGATTTTTAGTCTTGTAGTATTTAAAACGTAAGAGTCTTTTTGAAATAGTGGACTTTTGAATACCTTTTGTTATCCATCCGGACTTTTTGTCTTTATTGCTAATCTTTTTTTTTTATTAATGGGAAACATAAGTTATAGAAAAGTGAAAAATTATCATGAAAACTATTGAAAGCATTGTTTAAGTCACTATGTGCGTAAGTCTCTGACCATTTTAGGCTGTGTAAACAACCGCAGAATTTTCTAACGTTCTCTTCACAAAAATCACGTTTATTTATGTACCAAAATTCAATTTCATCATCTTTGTCATCCACTTGGAAACATAAAATCTGCCCCGTATTGTGGCCAGACAGGCCCAAAGCATGTACTTCTGCTTTTGCATTTGACAGGTTACTAACTATGTGGTCTATACAGGGAGTCAATCTTGTTGGTTTATTAATGTGGAGATAGAAACCATAATTTTATAATATTGCCCGTAGTTCACGGGACGCATTGCAGTCTATTAATGTGTTGATATTACAATCTCCAGTTAAAATTATTTTAGTTGACTTGCGTCTAGCTAATTTATGCAAGATGTTTCGCAGGTTAGTGAAGTATATGTGTATTTTTGATTTGGGTATCCTGTAAATACAAATTATGATGCATTTACATCTTGGGATTTCTATGCCACAGCATTCAAAATCTTTCTCGCATGCGAAATCTTTTAAAAAGGATAGTTCATGGCACTCAATAAAACTTTTAGACAATATACACACGCCACCACGTTTTCGTCCCTGTCGTGAAAAGGAAGCACATACTTTGTAGCTCTTTACACTAATGTTTTTTTCTTCACCTGATTTGATGAATGTTTCTGATAGGCATATTAAATCTATAGGGATATTTTTTTCTTTAAAACTTTTCATCTCTCGTCGTCTTAAATCAACTCACAAAACTAGAATCATATGTAAATAATTATTCTAATGAAATTTTAAATTAATATGTACCTACGAAAAGAAGCGTTATTGTTAGGGCAACACACACTTAGCGCAATTCAGCCTTAATCTGGGCGGAATTTATTCGACCATAGACAAAAATCAGCCGGAAGGTCGATGTTTTCCGCTTTCCGGCAGATTTCGAAAGTACGTAGTAAAACTTCACGAAAAATATTGACATTTATGTATTTTCAATACCATAGATTTCTTTAAGGTTTTCCTGTAATCTAGGCAAAGAACTTTTTTTTTGGTATGTTTTACAAAATTTTACGGACCTGTAGTTTACCGGAGTTAAGAGACAGGCAATCGTAAATTGTCTTTTATTACTAGAAAACTATGTTTCCAAAAATTTAAAAAATATATACTTATTTGAGATGCTATGATGAGATGATTTGATATGTAACACGACATAGTTTGCAAAACTTTTTAGTTTATTTTGTAATTCACCTCCAAAAGTGGCCCATGTGGTAATGTTTAAAATTCATTAATTAACGTTAACTTTGGATCACCGACTTACATATGTATGTGTAAATTGTTTCGGAGTAAATTGACTGTGACAGTTGGACAGCCAGACACTCAAGTGATCCTATAAGGGTTCCGTTTTTTTCCTTTTGAGGTACGGAACCCTTTTTTCCTTTAGAGGTACGGAACCGTAATAAAAATATTTAAACGTTAAATTAATTTAATATATTAATTAATAATTAATTTAATAATTAATTTAAAATATTTAAATTTAAGTAATAATTGATTTTTGTATATTTATCGCTTGTATATTTATTAGTTTATTAGCAACTTTCTTTATGCTCTGAAAACTAACAAGAGACCTAACATGGATACTAAATTACGCGACCTTCGATCCGGATCCCTCAGTTTTCCAATGTTTTGATGGCTTATCATAATAACAAAATTCATTGTCTTCAGGTAACAGGTTAATGCTCTCAAACTTGGACAATTTTAAGGCAAAAAACCTGTTTTTTACGTATTATCGAACGAGCGAAGTGAGTTCTTACAAACAACTTCGGCTACTGGGACGTCTCGACATTTCGATGTCTCTTTAATTTTGAGGCTTTTTAACGCTTTTCTGATCTTCATGAAATTTGTTGGGGTTGTAGCAGAGATACATATAATTTGAGAGTTCGTATATGAGCAGGATCGAACCCATGGTCATGGAGCTAGAAGGCTCGAAAAAAATTATCATTAGGGTCTTGTTATATTGGCCATTCGTTTGCAAGAAAATCGCGAGTTCTCAGTTCGAGGCGGACTACTAGTTTATAGGCATTTAGTTTATAATTAATTAGTTTCAAATTTATAAAGTTATTAATAAAATATTAAGTTATAGTGTACAATATTCGAATACATACCAAAAAAAGTGTTATTACACCACGTTTAAAAAATCTTTAAAAGATCAGTAGTAATATACCTATTTTTTGGCTCTACAGAATGGAGATAATGAGACAAGCGATTCAAGATAACTGTTTGTCTTCAAATTGTAGCTGTGCAGATGTAGGAATATCGACAAAAATCGATTAGGAACGCGTGGAGCCCCTTAACCCTCTGAGTATGTGTAGGTATATGTCTGATGTGGCACTGTAGCGTTCAATGGTTTAAAAAACTACATATCATAGCTGCTCTGTGTCTAATCTTCTGTTTGTACGGACGCCTGTAAATAGGTACGGAGATACTTGGACTTACACTTCGCCCACTTGTCAATTTAAACAACTGTGAACATCCTCTTTTGAGAAATTACACTTGTGACACTATACGGTACTATTGCCGATGCAAGGGCGGATTGGATTAAATGTTAAACCTAAATTTTGTAGCATTAATAAATAAATGAACTAAATTTAAAGTTGAAATCCCCACGCAGAAATTGCTAAATCGATTTAGAATAAGGCATGTCTAAGATTATTCACTAGAAAACCTGCTTTCAAATAAAAAACCGGCCAAGTGCGTGCAGGCCACGCATAATGGAGGCTTCCGTATCTTTCAATGGAATAAGAACCAAACTAATACTAAAATGTCGTATCTGATGCCTACGGAACAAGTTTTTTGAAGAAAATTAAAAAAGAAGCTGAACCGATAATGTTCAAAACAATTTTCGTAGAAAGTATGTAAAAAGGCGCGTCTTTCTAAAATTTTTCATATTTTTTGGACTTATGGTTCAAAAGTTACAGGCGGGGACACAATTTTTCTGACTTTCGAAGCGATTATTTCCGAAAATATTTACTTAATCACAAAATGTTCAAATAAATGTCGATGTTATTTTTAAATACCTATCGATTGGTGTGCAACACGTGTGTTGATATTTGGTTGAAAACATGTTTTTATTAAATCCTTACTAACGTTTTAGTAGGGTTTTGTCTCAGTACAAAAGTGAAAAAAATTGTGCGCATCGAGAAACAGTTGTAAGTTTTTGAGCATGGATAGAGTGCCCTACGATGAATATTTTTTAGTATTAGAGGTCCGTAAAATTTTTGGACCTTAACGTCAAATCAGGGGTTCCGTGCAATATGTTATTACTCTCTGTTTAAGGCTGCTAGGGGTTGTGTGGTATCATTTCCGTATAAAACATATATGGAGAATTCATTTTTGATATTAAAAAAGTGAAAATCCATATTTAAAAAAAAGTTTTGCGAAGAGGAAAAACACTCAAAAATATATTATTTTTTAGAACGTTGTATAAGTAATAAATATCATAAATTTTAAATAAGAAAAATGTAATAAGGAGGCATATTTAATTCAGTTTTTAAATATATACAATTTTAAGGCCTTTACAATACAAAAACTACGCGAAAAAAATCATTCGCGTCGTGGTGTATATGTTTTCTCCATAGTAAGTATCAAAAATCAATGTGAAACGTGAACATCCGTAGCGTATTGATCTTAAAATGTATGTATTGTTTATTATTAGTCACTTTTGCTCAGAATACCTTTTACAAAATGCATAAATGAAAAAAAAAGAATTAAAAAAAACATTTGTTCCAATTATAACGATTAATACTTAAGTTAGTATAAGGAAATATGTGTTTTTTAATTCTTTTTTTTTTCATTTTGTAGAAGGTATTCTGAACAAAATTGACGAATAATAAGCAATATATACATTTTAAGGTCAATTAGCTACGGATGTTCACGTTACTTATTGATTTTCCATACTTATAATGGAGAAAACACACCACGACGCAAATTATTTTTTTTCGCGTAGTTTTTGTACTGTAAAAGCTTTAAAATTGTATATATTTAAGAACTGCATGAATATTATTTCTTATGATATTTTTTGTATTTAAAAATAAATGACATTTATTAAATTATTAGTTATACAACGTTCTGAAAAATAATATTTTTTTGAGTGTTTTTCTTCTCCGCAGAGCGTTTTTTTTTAGTTTCGATTGTAACTTTTTATTATAAAAAATGAATTCTGCATGTCTGCTTCATACGGAAATGGTTCTACGAGCAATGTGCCCCGCCCACTGCCACTTTAGTTTAGCGATTCGGAGGGCTATATCGGTTACTTTGGTTCTGCTGCGAATGGCCTCATTTCTGATGCGATCACGCAGAAAGACTCCAACCATAGCCCTCTCCATTGCCCTTTGTGTGACTTTGAGCTTTCTTATGAGGCCCATTGTAAGCGACCACGTTTCAGTACCATATGTACTGGCAACACACACTGGTTAAAGACTTTCGTCTTGAGACTCTGCGGAATATTGGTCGTAAAGATGTGCCGTAGCTTCCCGAACGCTGCCCAACCGAGTCGAATTCGTCGATTGACCTCTTTCTCGAAGTTGGATCTACCTAACTGGACAGTATGTCCTAAGTATATATAATCGTTCACAACTTCGAGTGTAAAGTCTCCGATTGTAACGGGAGTTGGTGCTACATGGGTATTTGACATGATCTTCGTCTTATCCATGTTCATCTTTAGACCAACTCGCTCGGAGGCTTTACTGAGGTCATCGAGCATCGTACTCAAATCCTTCCACGGTCTCAGCCAAGACTACTATATCGTCAGCAAACCGAAGGTGAGTGATGTACTCGCCGTTTATGTTGATGCCTAGCCTTCTCCAGTCCAGTCTTGAAAACATCCTCCAGTGCAGCAGTAAACAGATTAGGAGAACCTTGCCTGACTTCCCGCTGCAACGGAATAGGCTTCGAGTTCTGGTCCTGGAGTCGGACTGACATAGTGGCGTTCTCGTACAAACACTTCAGCACTTCGATATAGCGATAGTCCACTTGGCACCTCTGGAGAGATTGTAGTACAGCCCAGGTTTCGATCGAGTCGAAGGCTTTCTCGTAGTCCACGAACGCTAAGCAGAGGAGCAGGTTATACTCCTCAGTCTTCTGTATAACCTGACGGAGCGTATGGATGTGGTCTACGGTACTAAAGCCTCTTCGGAAACCGGCTTGTTCGGGAGGCTGGAAGTCATCTAGCCTGCGTGCGAGACGATTCGTAATGACTTTCAAGAGTCATTAACAGCTTATAGACATGGCTCAGAAGTGAAATGGGTCGGTAGTTCTTCAGTAAAGCGTTATCACCCTTTTTGAAGAACAATACCACCACACCTCTGTTCCATGCCTTAGGCGTTCTCCCTTCTAGTAAAACGGAGTCGAACAACTTTTGAAGGGCCATAAGGACCGGTTTACCACCCGCCTTCAGAAGTTCGGCTGTAATTCCGTCTTCACCAGGTGCCTTATTGTTTTTGAGCTGTTTAAGAGCCATTCTAATCTCGTACAGGCTGATGTCCGGGATGTCTTCGGTATAATGTCGGGTCAGTCTAGCTCTACGGTCTTCCGCCAGATCAACTTCAGGTCTGCTAGTTGATGTGTATAGCTGTCCATAAAAGTCCTCTATCTCCCCCAGAAGCTTGGGTCTGGATGAAACGATTCTACCATCCTCAGTTTTTAATTTGGCGAGCTGGCTCTGCCCAATAGACAAATCTCTTGCGAAAACTTTAGAGCCCTTATTCTGCTCAATGGCCTCTTCAATACGATTTGTATTGAATTGGCGCAAATCACGGGTAAGGGACTTAGAGATCCATTTATTGAGCTGCCGGTATAATGACGCATCTGCTGAGGATTGCAGAACCATTTCTCTCCTTTCCTCGATGAGTTTCTGAGTGGAGTCAGAGAGCCTTTTGGTTCTGTTGCTCCGCTGGGCCTTAAAAAACTTAGACCCAGTACTATTGGACAGCTTCTACAAACCCGTCGTTGAATTCGTCCACATCGCCGCCTAGACAATCGAAACGGTTTTGGAGTTCCAGCTGGAAGCTCTCAGGGTTTTGGATTTGAAGTGCCGCTGGACGGAGCATAGACTTCATCAGTCGAGAGCGCTCTAGCTTAACACATATATTCAATGTGCCTCTTACCAGACGGTGATCACTTCCGGTTTTAACCGTATTGATCACAGAGACATCATTGAATATATGCTTCTTCGTCGACATGATGAAGTCAATCTCGTTTTAAGTTGCACCGTCGGGACTCATCCAGGTCCACTTCCTGTGCTCACGTTTCTTGAAGAAGGAGTTCATCATGTAGAGTCCCTCCTCCAAGAAGCCAGCCAGTAGTTGGCCCCGGTGGTTCCGACTTCCAAATCCAAATTGCCCCACTCTCAGCTCTTCACCATCTCTCTTGCCCAGTTTCGCGTTGAAGTCCCCCATAACAACGGTGAAGTAGGTTTTGGAGCTATGCATTGCCTTCGATATATCCTCATACATAGCCTCCACCTCGTCATCGGAGTGTGCCGAAGTCGGCGCATACACCTGTATGACCTTCAACGAGTACCTCTTGGATACTCTGAGTATAAGGTAAGCCACCCTAGTCGACACACTCTCGATCTTCACCACGTTGTTCACGAGGGACTTATGGACGATGAACCCGACACCTCCCTGGGACTGTTGGTCGCCCTCCCGGAAATAAAGCAAGTTGCCGGACTTTAGGATTATCGTTTCCTCCCCCTCTCTTCGGACTTCAGATAACCCTATGACATCCCAACGCAACTTGCTTAATCCTTCCTCCAGTTCCACTGTCTTTTCGTCGGTCCGCAGTGTACGCGTGTTATATGTTGCCAGGGCCAGAAGTCGTCGGTGGTGGTAGCCGGATCTTTGCCGGAGATTCTTAGCACCCCTGACCCCGCTAGTACCCTGGCCGCTACCATAACCAAGGCACTGGGGGTCGCCGGACACTCGGGGCCGTGGTTTTTGTGTTCTTTCCATAGGGGGTGAATGCCGTAATCGCCACGCTTGGCATGCGGGTTGGCGATCGCAGTATCTCCACCGCACTCCGAGGATGCTGCTGCCCATCCCCCGGTGGTCTTGGCCGTAGTTTTAGGACAACTCCCGGTCCAAGGAAGGTAATGGCCTTTTATTTTCAAATCACGTAATTACTATATTGCAAGTCTTAACAGAAAATATACTGTAGAGGTATAACCTCGAATATGTTCATGTGATTTCGTTGAAGTGATTAATGTAAAGTTAACTTCTGCTATAGCTAAATACATTGAACTGTACCATCGTCGTGATCCTTCTAACACAAAACTTTACATAAATAGGTAAGTACAACTTCATGGGTATAATTAGGAACTAACATACTGTTGTTAAAAGTGTCATATTACAATTACCTATTCTAAAACACTGTAACGTCTATTATGTATTGTATGTTAAGTGACCATCTATACATTATTCCATCGATAAACTGTGTGAGTATACCTTTGTTGTATTATTTGATACTTAATAGTGCAACTTGGCATGTTACACAAAAAAAAGCAATTGAAAAATGTTATGTTTGACAGAAATAGTGATCCAAGGAGCTCTGAAAAACTTGGTTTCCAGTTAGCTTTCAATTATTTTATTAGAGAAGCCGTTTACGAACTTGGCATTTTTTCACAATTATGTTTTTGATGGGATAAATATATTGTAATAAATATTCGGACATAAGGGTTTTTAATTTTAACTAAGCAGAACGTCTGCCAACGGTACCACGATGTTTAGAAAATAAAGGAAAAAGGATAATGGTGGATAAATTCACAGCCGGTGGATAAGTCTCAGTAGCTTAGTTGGTCAGAGCGATGGGCATGTATCCTAGAGTCACGAGTTCGAGTCTCGCCTGAGGCAGTAGATTTTTCTACATTTCTCTTATTTCCAAACATAGAAGTTTTTGTGGCAAAAATTACAATTAACTAGGAACTTCCTTCCTATAATCAAATTGATAGATAACAGTTTCGAAGTAGCATTGCATAGAAAATATTAAGTTCACTGAGTAAAGTATAAGTTATATAAGTTTCATTTGTAGTCGTGTGTTTGGTAAATACCAAACTAACCTAATCCTAACTAAATAGTTAGGTTAATTATTAATTCATTTACGTTACTTTTACAGATTTTGTTGTAAATCTTCTAAATGTATAGAAATACCAACAAATCACACTGTGCCTTGGCAGAAGTACTGATGTAAAAAATAAGTGTAAGTAAGTCGTTTAGTGAATAAACATTATTTTATTTTATATTGTCTGTGCGCTCAACTTGTATGCATGTTGGTTAGGCAATGGTTGACAGACAGGTGTACGGAATTTTATTTTTCTGGCTATTAGCTTTCAACTATTGATAGTGTGTCGGACAAAATTCAACGTTTTTTTTATGGATGCGGTAAAGCATAAACGTTATCTAAACAACTACCTAAGATATAAAATAATTTTAAGGTAAAAAAAACGACTTCAATGGGGAAATTGGGGAAGCCGGTGAAGGATTGTTGTAGATGGCACTCTTAGATTCCATACAATGAAATAACTTAAGCATAACAAACACAGCGGAGAGGATAAATTGCCAAACCTGAACTATGCGTCGTTGAAGAGTTCCGTTCTGATCATCATCAGCAGTTCCTCTTCATCAAATCCACTTCATGAAATCCACTTCCTCAAATCCACTTCATCAAATCCACTTCATCAAATATCACTTCTTTAAATGTAAATGCTTAATTTTTTTGACGAAAATACTAAAATCACTATATTAAGTATGTATGCCTTTGACATTTGAGGAGTTCCCGCGATTCCTCATGGATCCCATCATCAGAACTTGAGCTTGACGAAAATTTGTCCTGACAATCTAACTTGCTTAACAAACACAGCGAAGAGGACAAATCGCCAAACATGAACTATGGGTCGTTGATGAGTTCCGTTCTGATCATCATCAGCAGTTCCACTTCATCAAATGTCACTTTTTTTTAATGAAAATGATTGATTTGTTGATAAAAATATAAAAATCACAACATGTTGCTTTTAAAGCCCGCTCTACACATTGGGCCAACGTTGGCCAATCTAAAGGACGCAGTTATGCGTTAGACGGAGCAAGAGATATCGCGATCTCGTTCTGCCATACGGCTATACAGCTGCGTCCCTTAGATTGGCCAACGTTGGCCCAATGTGTAGAGCGGGCTTAAGATTGAGAACCTCCTCTTTTGAATTCTTGAAGTCGGTTAATAAGGCACCTGGTCTTTCATATTTTCTAAATATAAATTCATCAAATAAATGAATACAATTTTAAAAAACATAACTATAATATCTTAAGAAGCTAAAACCCGTTCAGAGCCATGCCGGGTCCAAAGGTCCACATCACACTAGTAGCGTTACCTCGCTGTACTGTATGTATGGCGATAGAGACCTGTTGGACAAGCCATGACTCCGAACGGGGATCATTCCCTTTCTCATTATATGTGGTCTATGAATTTTGGTAGTAGATATCGGACAGTACTTACCTACTTATAGGTCCCTACCAACTAATATTCAGAGTCCCAGTATTTTTTAAAGAATCCTTTTTATCTTATAGTTACAGCTCGTGTAAAGTTGCCCGTTTTACTAATAAGTATTGTATATTTAAGTCACTTTATTGCTTCCTAAATATTTTACAAGAACCTTATTTTTAAATAAATATTTAGGTGATCGTTTTCTATTTAATAAAGGCTTCTTATATTGCTTCCCAGTAATAAATTCAGTTGTCAATATATTTTTTTTGTTACCTGCCTATAGTTAAACAATAGCTGTAAAGGCATTAAAATAAGGCCCATATTGAAATAATGTACGGGCCCAAATTAGACGCCAACCTATTAATTTTTGTTCCTATTTTTATTTTTTATAGTTACTCAAATACAATTATTAACTTTACTATTTGTCTCGCCCGTGACACTTTCTCTTTACAGCCGGCACTATATATGTACCTATATATATTTATTTTGTTTAAGTGTATTGTATCTTATATTTATTATACGAGTATGTAGGTATATATGGTTATTTATTTATTAGGATATTGTTTTGTGATATTGAGTTTTTTTTTCCGCTTTTCTTCACTGTTTGCAACACCTGCTGACTTAGTTTATTTAACACAATTCCACTACCTAAAGGTTGTCTGGGAGAAATCGCTTTCTAGCGATGAGACCGCCTGTTGTTTACCTCTACTCTGACTTTATGCATTTTCTGTACTAGTTTTCTTTTTGAGGTGTTCAATAAAGAGTATTTGTATTTGTATTATTTACCTGCCTGGTTAAATACATGCCTAAATTAACCTGTATGTTGATAAAAACCTTTTGTTTTGATAAATATGTTTATGTAATGTTAATATGTAATAATTTTGCACAAATTACAAAATTCAAAACATAAAAACTTTTTACCAAAGGAAAACTAAGGTATGAAACATTGGTTTATTATCAACCGACTTCAAGATTTCGAAGGAGGAGGTTATCAATTCGTCGGGATCTTTTTTTGTATTCTACTAAATCGGCTATCTAGGACATGTGCGCCATGTTTGGCGGTTGACGGCTGACAGTTCCTTGGCAACATGTCAGTGGTTCAAGACCGAATGTATGGACTTTAAGTGCCGGTCACTTAAACTCATGGCGAAATAAATTTCTTACGGTGTGAAAACAGTTGCAATATTTTGTATAATACTTAATATGTACAACTTGCAAATCCATATTATATTAATATCGTTGGGAAGTCTTTAGGAGATATTTATCCCTGTTACTAAAAGTTATATAATAAAATAAAATTTTATTGAAACCAAGTCATTACATATTTTATACAAAATGTCAACTTAAAACTAACTTATAATTTAAGAATTGAAAATCACATAAAAAGTCAACTTAGAACCTAGAATAATAGAATGTCCAATGAAAAACTTTTTTTTTTTAAATAAGCCCACTCCGAATCTAACCCGGCTCAAAGGTCCCCATTATTCCCGCCGCATTTCCCCGTTGAACAGCAATGGAGACCTGCTGAACCAGATACGATCCCAAGCGAGGATCGCAGCCCCTCTCTCGCAAACGACGCCCTAATTCCCTGAAGAAGTTGAGCGCCTCTATCCCCCAGGGTCCGGCTGTCTCAATGGCCACCGGCACAAAGTCATATCCACCGTCACAAAGTCATATAATAAAATAAAATATAATATAACATATTATAGGACAATCTTACACAAATCGACCTAGGCCCACAGTAAGCTCAATAAGGCTTGTGTTATGGAAACTAGACAACGATATATATAATAGATAAATATGGATAAATACTTAGAAAACATTCATAACTCAGAAACAAATATCTGTGATAAACACACAAATAAATACCCTGACCAGGATTCGAACCCGGGACCTCCTGCTTCATAGGCAGGGTCACTACCGACTGGGCTAGGAGGCCGTTAGGCTGGTAATATTCAAAATTAAAAAATATTTGCTTCATACATACTTATGTTTTATTTAAAGTAGTCGTCGTACCTAACACGTGTGTCTGGTTGTTATCTCTAAAGTCTACAGGTTGTCACGATCTCTAAGATCCGAAGCCCTAGTCTAGTTTGATCTAAATTATCGCCAGTTACCTTATGTCCTTGTAGTGAATCTTCGTGAATTGGCCAGTGATCGTCTATTCCTCTACGTTGTGTTCTAAAGTAACCAGGGTCAACACAGTAAAGAAAGCTCGTCCGCGCTCCGCCCGTCCTTCATCATGCTCCCTCATCGACCTCCTGTTTTTTAAAGATTGTATGACCAAACGGCTATTAAGTACCCCTAGACCTATATGGGAATATTTTCATGAAGATTGTCTTTGAACGATGTCAGTTAGTCCGAGTAAGTATAAAAAATGAGTTTAAAGTAGGGAGGATATGGTCAGTGTGTCGAATTATCTTTACTCAGTCCTTTAGCTACTTGTATGTCATAAAACCTAGAATTGATGGGCCCATTAGATGAATACCTACCTTGTCGCTGCGAAATGCTGTTATTATTAAATAAGTATATATAGGTCACATCTAAGTATCATCCTTATACTACCGCTGTCTATATATAGTTGTCTTGCCTAGTTACCAAGTCTGAAATACCGGATTCGCAGAAAGTCCACTCTCGCACTCAAAGGTCAGTAAGGAATCAAGTTAGGGACACAGGGAGGGCCTTTAACATTAGATACACACAAACACAACAAATTAAATAACGTTGGTAAAGCGGGACATTATATAGTATTTAAAACATTAGGTTCTAGAAAGGAGGTAGGGAAAATGTAATATACAGGTATAGGAATAGAAATACTTAACTTATAAAAGCTGGAGTAATCCTTTATGTCCATTTTCGTTACGTTATGATGCGCATTAGCACTGCGCTTTTACACATTTAAATACACTTATTAAAATACATTTCATTTTAACGCGATTTTTGACTGCATTCGTGATGTTGACAGTTATTTCAAACAAATTCCAATGTCAGTGATTTTAAATTAGAAATTCTGAGAGTATTCATTCTTCTAAGGCATAGACAACAGTAGAAGTATAAAGGCTGATATACACTAAGCAGTTTGGGTTCCTAAAAATATAAAGTACTTAAACCTAAAATTTAATTTAACAATTATAATTATTTGAACGGGTGCTGACGGCGGCCCGTTACAAGGTGATAGCCACATTTATACAAAAACCTGATTGCCAATAATTAAAAGCCGATAAGGAGCCTATCAAATTCTAAACAGCCTTTCAACTATTCATTCAATTATGGCTATGCGCATGAGTACGTTCCATGTAACACGAATGCTTTTACATACGCAAGTAAAATGCGCCCACGAAAGCACCATTTAAGGCCACTAACTTTTAAAATTTCATGTATAGTCCAAAAGCAAAAATATTACTTTGATTCCTCCTACCATGAAAAAAAAGGTGGGTAAGTGGTATCAACGCACCCGCACAAATCCCTAGGAACCTTGACGCAATGCTGGCAGAGTTGGGAAAAAAATTGTGTAATTGTAACTGAGCTTGAAAATCAGAACGTTGCTTTTAATGAACATGATTGCGAATTCAATCATTAGGTTACCAATCTAATTTAAAACCATATTAAACAAATAATAATAAAATTAAGTTGATTGGTGATTTTTTACTTTCAATCAGTGCAACGTCGGTAATGATTTTTTCATCAAATCACCGATTTTAATCAGGGCCGAATACGCAGCCTGGTGCAGGCCGTAGGTACACCGTTTACCTCGTGTAACCTCGTCAGTATTACCGATTTAATATATACGAATAAGTCTGACATTAACATATTCCAAGATAACAAAGATTACATTGATAATTCTTGTTGCGAAGGGCAGATAATGTATATAATAGATGATAAATTAGTAAATATATTATTTTTATAGAGGAGGAACGCGTTCGAGATGCCTACACCATTAGACCAACAAGGGACGTCTCTAAACTTTATATGAATATCATATAATATCAAACTATGCTTTGGCGATTCGCAAACGGAGTGGTTTCGAAAATCTCAATTAGTCTCTACTAAACCGTATTATAATCGATATAAGTTTATAAGTAGGTACATTACATTCTACATACATACTTTGAGAACTCTTACAAAGACGCATACTGAGGCGTTTAGGCTTTGTACACTAATGTCACTCAAATAAGTAATTAAATAGGTTACTGGCAGTTAGTGATTCTGAAAATTACTTTTCCTTGCTTATACAGAAGGGAATCGCACTGCATACAAACTTGCATGATATATTGAGATGTTCCAGCTACTACTAGGGTTTGCGATCCGGATACCCGGATACCCGAAATATCCGGATACCCGCTCACTTTCGGATCCGGGTCCTACGTCTCAGGATCCGGATATTACGGATACTACGGATACATTCAATTATTATCACTAAAATGATTAATTCATAACTCGTTATGCTCATCTTTTGTTTTCGATTACTATATATTACTCTACAGTCTACATTGTGTGAATATATCTTATATACCCCATATACAATAAATTGAACACGTAATTTCTGATAAATAACTCTTACTATTGCTATTGCTACATATTATGAAGTATGAGTACTCAAACTTGTCACTTACCGTACATTTCACATCTCAATCTAGGGATTGCTCCAATTGTTTATTTATTTATTTAAACTTTATTGCACAATAATACAAAGTACAAAGGGCGGACTTAATGCCAGAGGGCATTCTCTACCAGTCAACCATCAGGCCAAACAAATAAAAAGTGCGGGGAACGGGTAGCAAACAGAAAACTAAAATCCGAAATTACATTACGTATAACTAAATACTAAATATAAATTTATTCTACATAAATACAATTATTTTACATACATATATATATATATATATATATTTACTTTACACATTACTACATATAATATATACTATATAATATAACCTGCTACTAATCTACTATGAGCCTTAGTTAAGAGACTTTTCTGTAAGATGCTTGCGCAACTTGCGCTTGAATGAGAATTTAGTCTGAGGTTGCCGAATATCCAAAGGGAGACTATTCCAAAGACGAACTGCCTGTTTCACGAAAGAATTGGACATAGAACCGGGACGATGGCAGGGGAATTGTTATTACTTTTAACTTAAAAGTTTTAAGAGAAACCTTTACTTTGCTAATCACTCAAGTGTCAGTCGTCTTTGGGTCGTCTAAGTTAGACTGATTGTTATTATTTAATAAGGATCAGAGTTTACCGAGTGTTTATATCATATAATTGTATTATTTGTGATGACATTGATAATTTTTTCTATATTGATTTTAGAAAAAGTAATAAATCCCATTGAACCAATGATTTTCATCGTTTAATTAACGGAATCGTTTACCGTAACGTCAGAATTTAAGATTTTATTTTTCGGATCCGTAATATCCATATTATCCGGATACCCGGATCCGTCAATTTTTTGGATCCGTCATATCCGGATCCGAAAAACTGACGGATCTTGCAAACCCTAGCTACTACCATTCGGCTTCAAGGAATTTAATCCTTGTCAAAATGCCTCTAGGAAAGAGTTGCTTGTATTGTGAACAGTGATTTGCTTCATTACTTTTGGCACGATCTCCAGAAGTGATCGGTGTCATCTGCATTTATTATGGTCAATGTGCCTTTCGAAGCTGTTTCATTTATATCTATCTGTTACAAAATAATATTAAAATAACAGGACTATCCAAATCTGGAGGGCGTGTGTTTACGACTCAAAACTAATCCTTTTTACCGTCGGGTCGGGCAGGTCGGGCAGTCGTGCCTTAGCAGGGTTGTTTTCGAGATTATGTAAGTATGTATTTGATCCTAAGCTCCAATTTCGGAAGGAGCGTTTATTTGTAGTTTATAATCACGAAAGTTTTTTGTTTATCTATGTGTGTATTTAATGTCTTGATAAGTTCTCTTTCATCTATTAAGTTTTTCTATTTTAGTTTGGGGTTAGGTCAATCCGTGTAAGATTACCTTCAAAATATTTATTTTTATGTTAGTCCGGAATGAAAACAATGCTATATTTCATTTAAATTAATTTTTATTTTTATTTTATTTATTAAAGTACATCCACATCATATATATTAAAACTTATACTAATATTATACTAAATGGTAATAACAACTGATATATACGACAATTATGGAGTACATAACAGTGGCTACATTAAATTGCAGTGAGATCAACTATATTAATAATAACTATATCTAAGTATTAACCTAAAATTATAAATCCTAAAATATTATACTAAAATTATGGTGGCTATTAAGTACTAATAATAGAGGATTTTATTAAAATTAAAAAACAAACTTAAAACTAAAGTTGACTTATAGAACAATAAATTTAATTTTCATAAAATTTACAGAGTATTGTTGTATTAATTGAACAGTGAGTGTGATATTGTAACAAATATTCATTCATCAATTCTTACAAACTTCTATATTTTATAATATCTGTTATCTGTTTTTAACTTGGTGAGTCATTTACACGTGCGGTTGATTTCTAACGAACAATACCTACTTACATTGAAATATGGATTAGTAACATAATCTTACTATTCGAATATAAGGACATACCCAGGGTTAGGGTTTAATAAAATTCACCGTCCACCTTACTTAGGTTCAAAAAAATGTGTTATCATTTAACGAACATGTAGGGGAAGCAGGGGTAATATCAGTCACCGGGTAATGGCGCTCACCTCAATAACTTGATATAACTAGCTCCTATGATCCCGGCGTGCGGGTGAAAGGGAGCGGGGAGTGACGCTTGAACCAGTGGCAACGTGCCCCGCCAGTCCGTGCGAAACACGTGAGAGTGAGAGTTGTTTGTTTGTTTCGAGCTCCTTCGATCTAATTTTTCGCTGGATATTTTTGTCGGTAAGTTGAAATTCTACAAACTTTTACGTTGCGTGGCTGATTGTTTGGATCGTTAAGCTATTCAAGTTCAAGGCCTAGTTGATATTATTGAACAATATTATGCGTAAAATGTTTAATTTCAGTTTTAATACAAGACGACCGTTTGGGGTAATAGTGCTCATGAGCGCCATTTCCCCCAATTGCACGATGATGATATGGACGATGAAGGTAATACCGATAACATGTGCAACCTATGCAAGGAATTTGGACAGAACAATGAAGTATGGTAAAGCTGCACCATTTGCGGGCTGTGGAGCCATGCTATGTGCTCTGGGTGGGATTTGGCAGAGGGGTATATATGCGATTTCTGTTCCTAAAGATATACGAATATTGATTATGTTGATTTTTTAGAAAAAAATACTCATTATCATGTCTAATATATAAGTAACTATGATAAACGATGTTAATTTTGTTTTTAAGAGTTTATCTCTTATTTTTAATAAGTAAATGTTGATCTCAATTACGTTGTTTGGGCTAATGTTGGTTTGAGCGTGATTGCCCCATGGCCTGAACGGCATTACCCACACCGAAGGGTAATGCCGTTAAAAAGTGTTTTTTTTTAAAGATTATATTTCTCGTTATCTAAAAGATCTTAACTTATTGTAAGTTTAAATTCTAATGAATGATTAGTTACACTTATGTTATGTTTGATTTTCATTTAATAAACCTTGATATTATCAAAATTATGGGCATTTTCCCTTAAGTGAACACCATTCCCCCTGCTTCCCCTACTCGATTAAAAGGCCTTAATCCAAAAACGCGCGTATTTCACGAAATATGAAATATGGTGAAGATACTAAATCAACTATTACTGAATATAATAGTTCATCTATTTATCTAGCTAGACGGCCAATGCAGTAATTACTACATTTTAACAAACAAAATAATGAAAATCGTGGATTAATCAGAAGGCTTTTCCGGATTTCGCAATCCGGAAATTACGCAATAAAGAGATCAGTTCTTATTAAGTTTAAATACATTTAAATATGACGTATAAGACGGCCATTGTATTAAAACCCCAAGATTTATCTTGGAAATGATATTATAATAGATAAAATACCTTCCGATAATTTGTCCGTTTTTTGATGAAAACAAGGTTTCTTTTCATTTTTTTACGAAATATTTTAAAAGATCAGGCGCTTTGTTTTTTCATACATTTACAATCTTTTGATGCTGCTGCCACTAACAAGGCCACGCACGTGGCACAAAGGACATCTAGGAGACTTATCGTACTAGAAACCGGATTTTTTAATTTTTTTCAAAAAAAAAATTAAATACGCCACCACTTTTTTTGCATTGCAGCATCAGCATATCGTGTTCCCCCATGAAAGACGCATCTAATTATATATATCTTATCTACTATCGACTTATCGAACTAGGTTCAGTGTCGTGGGCTCTCCTACTATATGTTTTCATAAACGTAACTGTCTGATCAAGTGATCACGTTTGCAATAATTAGCAACGTCATGTTTATTATTATTTATTTTATTTTTAGAAGTTACCAATATTTAGAAAATTAAAAGGAACAAGCAATAAAAGCACGAGAGGTTAAACATCAACTTTGCCCCCTTGTACAATAAATAACTATTTTGGGAGCCATTTTTCTGATATCTGACCTATGGGATTCTATTTAGGTAGGTAATTAATATTTTTCAAGGGCCGGGTATAGGTGGGAGAAATTTCAGATTCTGTCAAAATACCCTGATTCACACACATTCAAACTTCACGCACACTACCACACTTGTGGGGGACAGGTCGTTGACCGCATATACTTTTTTACAGGTTGCCATTATTAGTTTCATATTAATCACACCTCCTTTGAGAAATTTTAACTGTAATGTTTTCCTTTGTAAGAAGACAGAGAAATAACATATTTTATATCGCTTTCCTTGTCTATCCTGTTAATGTCACATGATGTATTATGTTTGATTATAAAAGATTAAATGATTTTTGAAATGAGTTCTCGAGATACGTGTTTTGGAAAGTTAGCTCGCCGAACAAACCGCGAACCACTTCGTTCGTCGAATCGACTATTTGCATCACTCTCTTTCGAATATGCAAGAGCAATGGAAACGGACATAACGAAATGTTGATATTCGAAATTCGCGGTTGGCCTGTTGTAGACTAGAAGTCGCTTATTTATATAGGTAGAAGTGAAAGGAAATATGTCTAATTAACTTCATAACATAAGAGTTGTTTCGATGGATTGTAGATTAGGTAGGTACGAGTATATATATATATCTACCTGTCAATTACCCATGCAAATGAATCGAAATGTTATCCTATTAATTAATTAATTAATGTTATTTACTAATTAATGTTTCGCATACTTTCGTGTGAATTCTGTTTTTGTACTGGAGCCGGACATACTATAAATTTATCAAAATTCCTACCCGTTGGCTTCCATTTAGCTTTGTAGAGGATATCTTGGAGATGAAGAAAAAATAAATCTTAAAGGTCCTAAATGGTCGCTAGTAGGTATGTGCGTGAATCAACTTTTAGGACACTTATTATCTTTTACGATAAGAAAACTAAGCAGATGACTTTAGGATGATACTAATTATGAAGCGTTATAATAAGACTTCCAAAACGTAGGTATCTAGACACGCGGCAGCGTGTCAAGCCAAGTTCAAGCAAAGGAACTGGCTAGCCAGCGCCAAGTGTATATTACACGAACCACTTGGTGCCACTTTTGACCCTTCTATAACTCAAAACCGTAAACACATAAAACTACTTGCGTTTAATTATATCCATAAGGACATCTAGAAGCCCAAATTTCATGAAGCTCAAACGGTTATAAAGATATGAAGGTCAAAAGTCGTAAATTTTAGCACTGACTGACTGACTGACATATAGTACCTAAACCTAACCTACTTTCAGATGACCTAGAAGGATGAAATTTGGAATACAGCTCGATGATTGTGTGTAAGCGTAGGAAAAAATCTAAAAATAAAAAAAAGTTAAAAAATAGGGGGGTCCCCATACAAAAAAAAATTAATTGTATCGTTGGAACTGTTACAAGCAGATATTTGAAACTATCCCAATATATGTATTATTATATTGCTATAAGTATAAAAGTAAAGTTAAGTCAAATAATAAGTGGTGTCCCCATACAAAAAACTTGTAATACCCGCTAAACGACCGGCCAACGGCGTGTCGTCGGCGGCGCGCGGGAAATGTAGACAATAGCATAAAAAAGAAAACTATGCAGCGGAAACGCAAGAAAAAACATTAAATCTCAATACCTGCCTAGTTTTCTTTACAAAAAGTAATGATATCCCACCAAAAACATAAACGTAAAAAAGGAGAGCCAAGTTCAATACAAAAATTATGCTTGGCTGGGCTTCGCCGCAAAAAGAATGGAGATCTAAATGAGTGCCAATTCTATGCAAAATCCAAATATGTATTTATAGAAACAAAATAACATTATGCACAAGTATTAAAATCTATTTCTTTGTTTTATTGGATACCTATAACAATTGCTGTTATTTAAAAATGTGAGATCTTAAAGTAGGTTAGATTTGTCTTGGCCAGTTTTTATCAGAATTAAAAAACATGTATATATGTTGAATAACTTTATAAAATGACTGATGTAATGAAAACTGGCTAAGTCAAATCTAACCTACTTTAAGATCTCACATTTTTAAATAACATCAATTGTTATAGGTATCCAATAAAACAAAGAAATAGATTTTAATACT
This sequence comes from Pammene aurita, assembly GCA_947086415.1. Lineage (NCBI taxonomy): Eukaryota > Metazoa > Arthropoda > Insecta > Lepidoptera > Tortricidae > Pammene > Pammene aurita. The sequence continues at coordinate 21,134,893 of OX352290.1, forward strand.
TCTAAGAAGAAAAAAAATTGAATACGTATGAAAACTATTTAAAATCCTGGCAAGTGTAAGGTGGTGTGGCAAATGTTTTTAAATGTTAAGAATCAAAAGAGTCGGAATTACATTCTACTTTTACTTCAAAATCATTTTTTTACTGGAATATGTTTCTTGCCAGCGGAGTTCATTTGAATTGGGCAATTGAGAAGTAGTTAGTATGCCCGTCTCTTTTTATCATGTTAGGAATGCAATGTGCTATTCCTTTCTTACGGAAGCACGTGTACGATAGTGATGTGCGGATGATGTGTACCGGACTTATATACCGGCACCACGTACTTTCGACTTACCAAATTTACGAAATACAATGAAAAACAGGAGGTCTTTGTTTTATTTTCTTTTTTCGTTTAGTTTGAGTAGTTGGTAGAATTTAAAGATTTATTCAGTCGGTAGTTTTTTCTTCATATAGTTATAATAAATATGGGTGCCACGTGAGCGTTTCTTCTATAAGATACTTTCAATGGGTGTCACATGAGAGTTGTTTTAATTTAAGGAACTTTTAATTGGTGTCACATGAGCGTTGCTTCTATGAGACATTTTCAATGGGTGTCATATGAGAGTTGTTTTAAGGAACTTTTAATTGGTGTCACATGAGCGTTACTGCCATGAGACAAGTTCAATGGGTGTCACATGAGCGTTGCTTCCATAAAGCGCTTTCAATAGGTGTCACATAGGAGTGGCTTTAAGGAACTATTAATGGGTGTCACATGAGCGTTGCTTCTAGAAGACACTTTCAATGGGTGTCACATGGGAGTTGCTTTCAGATTTTTTAAGGGGTGTCACATGAGCGTTGCTTCTAGATGATACTTTCAATGAGTATTACATGGGTGTTGCTTTCAGATTTTTTTAAGGGGTGTCACATGAGCGTTGCTTCTAAAAGTACTTTCAATGCACAGATAAGGTAATTTCAGATTAGTCTATAAGGCGACTAGATAAAATTTATCGGTACGTTTTTAAAGTAGGCAAATACATATTGCATTATTGTTATTTGTTACCAATTTAGAAAACAGTAAATACCTCAGTTAACAACAACAAATCACGGTACGGTACGGTACAGTACCGTTTACTTGTAGTACACGTGTCCCATCACTACGCAACCTGGGTGATAGCGCGCGGTCCTTGAAACGACCATTCGCAGCGCCGCTATCACCCACCCGCCCCTCACGCCTTCTGCAAGACTTAGTGACTCGGGCCGCAAACAAAATGAGCAACATTATTACTCTATAGGAGGTTCTCTGTGACTACATACGAGTGTAAGAGTAGGCTAACTAAATGGTTAAGACACACACACACACACACACACACACACACACACACACACACACACACACACACATACACATCTATTCTACCCTAATCTTTTAAGTACCCTAACCACTTTTTCTTAGAAATTATGTATAATTAAAAGTTTTGTTTGTAGTTTAATATACGCGGAAGAGCGGTGCTTAGCACAAGTGTCTTCTCACTTAAAAAGAGGCACCAGTGCAGATATTTATTTTTTATGCTTCGTTAAGTAAAACTGCCGAAGTTGTCTATTTATAGAGGACGGGGCCTATATTTTAACATTAGAACAAAAAACATTGTGTATTATTTCGGAAACAGAAACAGTAGGCGACAAATTATGAATTTCATTATACGTCGTTTTGGATTATTTTCTCCCATCAGAAAGTTTTCGCAATGATCTAGTTATTTATACAATTTCTCATAATACCGCGCTACCAGACTACTAACCCAGAACTCTAGGATTTGTATTCTTAAAGTGGTTTGCATTCTTTGACCTCCACTACTTTACAGCTGCCAGATGTCCGGATCTAATAAGCTTTGTATAGCAAACTAACGTTTCGTCGCTCTCATTATTGTGTCATATCTCACGTGGCTAGCTCTCCGTCTATTATGTTATGTTATGTTCTTGGTCCCAGGTAGGTATGACTCAAAAGTCCCGTTTAAATGTAAACAATGAGTTAAAAGAGCTGGTAGCCTGGTACGATGTCCGATTTTCAATCCGGAGGTCTCGGATTCAAACCCCGGCTCGTACCAGTTATGAAAATTATATCACATGTACTAAATATGATTTCATATTTTACCAGTCGCTTTTCGATGAAAGAAAACAACTTGAGGAAACCATATCTATTTCCAATAAGGCCTACAGGTTTAATTGAGCCGTGGCACAAAGCCGCTAGGAGGATGGATGAGTAGTGAAAATTGTGTAAGTTTAAGTCGGTAAACAACATTGTTTATAAGTAAGTCATTTATTTGATCAGAGTGCATTTGTGCAACGATAGATTAACGTAAAGCAAACATACTCGTATAGAAGGTTCAGGCACACAATCTGCCTGGAAATCGCCAAGAGGCGAACGTAGGTTGGGTCCTCTCGTGCTTTCAATGGCTCTGTTGGGTAGGAGTTGGATGCTGTTCAGGATGATGTGTTGAAGTGACGTTAGTAGCCGAGCTCGAATCGAGAGGCGTATATGAGCTCGCAATGCCCCTTTCTAACTCTGGGGTACCATAACATAATGTATATACGACAACAGATGAACGCCCGTATCAATTTGTACCTATAGTGACTATAGTCTGCAGACGGAGTCGTTCGACGTTCTTCATAGGTATGCATGCATGCGTTGTGCCAATGCCCATGACCAAAAAAACTGACTTGATTGCTCTCCTCGTCAGATTATCGTATATTGCATTAAATATTTGATTATAATCTTTTGTATAAGTTAGAGAATCAAGTCTTTTAATATTAAGTAAATACAGATTGGTATTATAAAAATATTGTCATTCAAGTATTTTGACGTTAAAAGTCATGTTAAAATGTCGTAATATTGTGACCAGCGTAATAAAAATAAAGTCTAATAATTAAAAACGAATCCAAAAACTCTTTTAATTTTAAACAGGTTTTCAAGCAATTAATTATGAGGATTCCGTAGAAAAGTGTATTTTATTCAATCTTTAGTTGTATTTTTGCAGTATTACGACGTGTAAATATAAAAAATCGAATTTAATAGGACTCACGGTCACTTTTCCCTATTTATTTTGAATCCAATCTGGCTACTGGTATCCTTTTTCGTGTACTTATACGATTTTCTGTCAAAATTAATGCCAAAATGAAATGTCACGGATGAGCATCCAACAAGACGTCCACCTGCGACGAGGCCCGTCGGGCATCTGAGTCACAATGACAATTTGACTGATATGGCGAATGTATGGGAATTTTTCAATAGTTTAAATTTGCTTTGTTGTCTTTATGATGAAAAATATGAATATGCCCTGATGCACTAGTCTAGTTATCTGGCTTTCAAAATAACATAACCATTGAACCACTGTCGAAGACAAAATTGTATTGCGACGTGTTGTAACGGAACGCCATTTTTTGATTTTTTTGTACTTTTGGAGTCGGTTTATAGATAATCAAAGCTAATAAAAAATAAAATATCAATTGGAGCCTCTGCACGGCTTCTTTATGAATACGTAAACATTCATATTATTGCGAATACGTAGCATCAACTACACAAATTCCTTGTTCTAAGTGAGGTCTAAAACGATGTTGTCAGATATCCGCCCTTTAACTCCTAATTTAAATTTCAACACGTACGAAGCTATTTTGTTTCTACTGTCTAGTAAAATTCGTTCCAAAAGATCTCTTTTCTAGCGAATTTAAGGAGGTAGGTACTTGAATTAATTTTTTAATACAATTGCTCAAAAAGTTTAGTTTATGTAGCTGCAAATCGTGCGTAAAGTTTGATTTTATGCACTAGTGCTAAAAAGTAATCTGATCTGCAAATCGTGCGTAAAGTTTGATTTTACACACGATTTGCAGATCAGAATTTTAAATAAATGAGTATTATGCGAGACCCGCTTATAAATGACCCACCTGAACTACGCGCGATTGGTCATAAAGGAATATTATGCGAGACCCAATAGTATTACGTGAACAAGACATTTTAAATTGACCAATCAGAACACTTCCCTATATTAAATCCACCAATCACAACACATATCGGAGTTAATCTGAACGCTAGATACTTTTTTGGTGCGTATACTGTGTAAATAATTTAAGTCCTTAAAAAAAACATTGTACCTATTTAATATCAACGGCAGCCTGGGCGGCCAGTGCCTGGGCCCAAAGCGTCCGATCCAACGTTGGTCAAAAATCTGGTTCAACCTTTCCCGCACAACCACGGTTGAATGTGCAGGAGCACCGTCCAGCTGATACCGCGTTTCGCGACGGATCTCTTCAGGAAGAGTATTTAAATAGTCCAGTCGACTACAAAGAGATGTATCCACTTTTTCACCTTATTGCGTTGTAATAAGGTCCAAAAGTGGATACATCTCTTTGTAGTCGACTGTCCATGAGTGGACCATTTATCAAATCTAAGAACCTACGCGTGTTTAATGTCCCATCAATAAAAATAGGCCCGATGATCCTGTCATTGTGAATGGCTGCCCAGACGTTAACTGTCCACCGGTACTGATGAGCAGTCTCTCGGAGCACATGGGGATTGTAGTCTATATTCTCCCAGTAATGCGTGTTTCTTCGGTTCCACATTTAGTGTAGTACGGGAACGCCTTTTTAACCTATAAAAATGACATAAATCACAAGTCCGATTTTATTTTGTGTCCTGTTAGAATACGTTAAGTAATAATAATAAAATAATAAAAAATATTTTCTAACAATTGTTAGCATTGCGCTAGGTATAAAACATGTATTTGTTTGCTACACATAGAAAAGATTATGTAAGTTTTATTTTTCTCCACCAGGCTATCGCTTTTTACTATTGCAACATTTTTGTGTCCTGTTAGAATACGTTAAGTAATAATAATAAAAAATATTTTCTAACAATTGTTAGCATTGCGCTAGGTATAATACATGTATTTGTTTGCTACACATAGAAAAGATTATGTAAGTTTTATTTTTCTCCTTTTTTGTCTCCGGTTTTGTCTAGAGCATATGTCGTCTTAGCCATTTGTAATTCGTTTAGAGTTCAAGGTCATTTATATTTTGACAAATTGTTTTCGACTATGCTCACATAATCTATTGACCAAACTGTTATAAAATGACAGATGATGTTGAAATAGTTGAATGCAATAGTATGGTAAAGGAAAATATTTCTTGTATAATCTTTTCTTGTTGTTTTTAACAAATATCTATATAATACCTAGCGCGACGTCAAAAACTGTTAAAAATATTTTTTACTATAAGTAATCATATCATATTCTCTAACTAAAAAAGAAAATCGCACTTGTGAGTTATCGAAGCACAAAACTGTTCGCGTACTGGAGTAATTCCGTTCCGAGAAAAAGTGCTTTCGTCGGTCCATATTATGTTTTGTTGAAAGTCATCTTCCTCGTCACATTTTTGCAAAAACTAATCGCAGTAATGATGCCTTATTGGCAAATCCCTGGGGAGTATTTTTTGCACCTTTAAAAACTTAAAAGGGTGTTTCTTTTTAAAATCTTGTGCACCGTTTTGTTGCTAGTACCAAACATTCGACCAGCAATGCGAGTACTTGACGTTGGGATCTGCCTAAAGTGCCGGAGAGTCCTTTCTTCGACGTGCACCGGCACAATCCCGTTCATAACTCCTTCCGGCTGACCAGGGACTATGGGCTTATTTTCACGCACTCGCTGTAGAGCCGCTGTTATCACTCGAGCATTGTGTGGATGTTGTCTATTAGGGAAGCATTCACGATAAAGTATTAAGGCTTGAGCTGCATTTCCGCGTGTTTCGCCGTAAATCAAAAGCATATCAGACAATTCTCGTGCGTCGAAAACCATTTTACAGAAAAACGAATATCAATTTAAGCGGCCTTTAGACCTATCTAAATGCAGTACACTAAATCAGAAATACTCTGCAAAAAGACAAGTGTAAAGACTGTTAGCATGTAAGTCACGCTAATTAGACAGTTAGACTCGACACTGCCACTCTGAATCAGTCAGCGTACTGCATTTAGCATAGTGTAAAGCGATTCCGACTCTGAACGCATCATTTGATCGTTGACCGCGGTAGAATGCGCACGCAAGCGACATAATGTCAACCACCAAAGAAAAAGAAATAATTTTAATAATTCTCGATTGAAAATTGTGCGCTACCCATTCTTAAGTAATTAGTAGAATCTTCGGGATCTAAAATGTTTAATATGTGTTGCGGAGTTAATTTGCTTCTTAGTAATAAATACTTTTTAACCCAACACTTTCTTCGACACTTTTCGCTTATTAAAATAGAGCTGGACGCCACCAAAGCCATGGCGAGCCCTATTCTTTGGTGTTTAGACGGCGACATTGCGTACGTGCACTTCACTTGAATTTTTCGACCGTACTGAGATAGCACACTAATTAGATCAAGTCTAAAGAGGACGCACTAAATCCCCCCGCACCGAAAAATTCAAGTGAAGTGCATGTACGCAATGTCGCCGTCTAAACACCAAAGAATAGGGCTCGCCATGGCTTTGGTGGCGTCCAGCTCTATTTTAATAAGCGAAACGCGTCGACGAAAGTGTTGGGTTAAAAAGTATTTATATATATCTTTATTTTTATACTCCTTGTCTTGATTATCCCATAAATAGGGCATCTCTCTGTAGAGATCGAGAATTTTTTCAATTATTTCTTTTTCTTTGGTGGTTGACATTATGCCGCTTGCGTGCGCACTCTACCGCGGTCAGCGAGCAAATGATGCGTTCAGAGTCGGAATCGCTTTACACTATGCTAAATGCAGTACGCTGACTGATTCAGAGTGGCAGTGTCGAGTCTAACTGTCTAATTAGCGTGACTTACATACTAACAGTTTTTACATTTATTTTTTTGCAGAGTCTTTCTGATTTAGTGTACTGCATTTAGATAGGTTTAAAGGCCGCTTTAGAGAATTTCCATTTAATTTGACAACTCAACGTAAACACTTTCGTAATTGTCACTTATGTCAATTTTTTTTAGAAAAACTTAGTTCGTTTCAAACCTCCATGCATAAACGCAATGACGAAGACGACAATAGCTAGTTGCCACAGTTTTTTACCCCCGTACCACGACATGCCTTGTACCAAGTGAATCAACGACAGGAATTACGACGATTACGTAGTACGTCTACTACATTGAAGCTGCCGATTTAGAATTTTTAATTGTGGAGTTAATTCACATAATTATGATTTACTAATACGTACAAACGATTGTTAACGGAGCATATTATTATCAGGTTTAATAAAAGCCCGGGTCCTGGTAACACACTGTATAAAATAATTTTAAACAAAAAAGAACCGACTTCACTTAGCCTTCACATTTCCAAACACAAATGCTCGAGATGCTGTAAAAAAATCTCAAATCACTATAGGTGTGCCTAGAATAGTTGAAGAGTTCCCCCAATTTCTCCAGGATCCCATCATCAGACCTCAGGGTCTGATGATGGGATCACTTCACAAGTGGTCCCATTGTCATCAGGTCAGCCTGATGACAATGGGACCACTTGTGAAGTATGCTCTTTCACACAAAAAATGAATTTTCCAAATAATCGGTAAACATATGTACATAAATTACTAACCGTGGCTGACTACAATAAAATCACTAACCGAAGTCCGTGAAACACTTTTATCATTGACTCATCGTATCAGGAGATTTATCGGTCCTAATACCGAATTACTAAAACGTTGCTTTTCCAAAATATTGCGTGAGTCATAGATTAAGAAGTGTGTTGATATGGTGGTTGATGTTGACAAATATAGCTCAGCAAATTTGAAAAACGCGGGTTGGCAACACCTGACTTTGAATAATTCGAAAATTGTGCATTTTTAGGGTTCCGTAGCCAAATGGCAAAAAATGGAACCCTTATGGATTCGTCATGTCTGTCTGTCTGTCTGTCTGTCCGTCCGTATGTCACAGGCATTTTACTCGGAAACTATACGACGTATCTGAATAAACTTTACACATAAGGTGTATTTTGTATGCAGCTACTTAGTTATGTAGTTAAATTTGAAAAAATATATATTTTTAGGGGGGCGCTCCATACAAGTAACTAAAAAAATAATAATAATAACCAAATATCAACAGGTGACACATCAATCGATAGGTTTATCAAAATAACATTGAGGTTTCTTTGACTATTTTGTGATTAAGTGAATATTTTCTGAAATAATCGCTTCGAAAGTCAGAAAAGTTGTGTAGCCCCCCCCCCCCCCCCCCCGTAACTTTTGAACCGTAAGTTCAAAAAATATGAAAAAAATTGAAGAGATGCGCCTTATCATATACTTTCAACGAAAATTGTTTTGAACATTATCGGTTCAGCCATTTTTGAGTTATCTCCACAAAACTTCTTCCATAGGCTTCAGATACGACCTTTTGTTATTAGTTTGGTTCTTATTCCATTGAAGGTACGGAACCCTCCTATGCGTGGTCCGACACGCACTTGGCCGGTTTTTATAAGGTTCCGTAGTCAACTAGGAACCCTTATAGTTTCGCCATGTCTGCCCGTCCGTCCGTCCGTCCGCGGATAATCTCAGTGACCGTTAGCACTAGAAAGCTGAAATTTGGTACTAATATGTATATCAATCACGCCGACAAAGTGGTAAAATTAAAAGTGTTTTATTTTTTATTTTATTGAAGTAAGTACCCCAATAAAATAAAATAAAAACACTTTTTATTTTACGTAATACGTAAAGTGGGGAGTGATGTTTTTTTTTCATTTCAACCCTAACGTGTGATATATTGTTGGATAGGTATTTAAAAATGAATAGCGGTTTAGTAAAATCATTTTTTGATAATGTAAATATTTCCGGAAATAATCGCTCCAGAAGTAAAAAAAAATGTGTGTCCCCCCTCTAACTTTTGAACCATAAGTTTAAAAATATGAAAAAAATCTCATAGTTTTTGAAAAAAAATTACAAAAAATTTCTGAAGTAAGTTTGTAATTTTTCATTTTCATATTGCGTTATTTATTTAACTAAATCAATGCAAAGCCCAGCTAAGATATTAATGTAGGTACGACATCGACATGCTTTATTAATTTTGCGTGATAAATCAGATAAATGTGACTTTGAGGTTATTTAGAGATTTGTATTAAAACATCATTAAATTTGAAGTTCTTTCTTTCAGTATTAAATCCAATAATGAAAGCTTAAACTGGTGCTAAATAACGTTTGTTCCATAGGATCAGGTGCTTAATATTGTCACAAAGCAAAAAAACAGCAAATATTTTACAGGTGTAGGTATGTATGTAGTAAGAACCAAGCACCCCGCTACCTACAGACTTTTATCAAGCCTTTGCGTTTGTCTTCATGTACCTAAGCTACGTATAATTATTTTATTAATGCAGAGTTACAATTTTCGAAATGATGTACGAAAGCGTCATAAAAAATAAGTAGATAAGTATTTTTTTAACCGATGGAACTACATAATTGGAGATAAAAGATTGAAGAACCGTTTGTCGTATGATTATAAGTATAACTGCACTGAAAATGTAGGGCTTTGACTCAAATCTTCGATGAAGTTTTGAGTACAAAAACAAAACAAAAATCAAGGAAATAGCTGTAGAGCCCTCTTGGAGGAAAGGAAAGAATGTACGACTCTGAGGTCTGATGATGGGATCCTGGAGAAATTGGGGGAACTCTTCAACTATTCTAGGCACACCTATAGTGATTTGAGATTTTTTTACAGCATCTCGAGCATTTGTGTTTGGAAATGTGAAGGCTAAGTGAAGTCGGTTCTTTTTTGTTTAAAATTATTTTATACAGTGTGTTACCAGGACCCGGGCTTTTATTAAACCTGATAATAATATGCTCCGTTAACAATCGTTTGTACGTATTAGTAAATCATAATTATGTGAATTAACTCCACAATTAAAAATTCTAAATCGGCAGCTTCAATGTAGTAGACGTACTACGTAATCGTCGTAATTCCTGTCGTTGATTCACTTGGTACAAGGCATGTCGTGGTACGGGGGTAAAAAACTGTGGCAACTAGCTATTGTCGTCTTCGTCATTGCGTTTATGCATGGAGGTTTGAAACGAACTAAGTTTTTCTAAAAAAAATTGACATAAGTGACAATTACGAAAGTGTTTACGTTGAGTTGTCAAATTAAATGGAAATTCTCTAAAGCGGCCTTTAAACCTATCTAAATGCAGTACACTAAATCAGAAAGACTCTGCAAAAAAATAAATGTAAAAACTGTTAGTATGTAAGTCACGCTAATTAGACAGTTAGACTCGACACTGCCACTCTGAATCAGTCAGCGTACTGCATTTAGCATAGTGTAAAGCGATTCCGACTCTGAACGCATCATTTGCTCGCTGACCGCGGTAGAGTGCGCACGCAAGCGGCATAATGTCAACCACCAAAGAAAAAGAAATAATTGAAAAAATTCTCGATCTCTACAGAGAGATGCCCTATTTATGGGATAATCAAGACAAGGAGTATAAAAATAAAGATATATATAAATACTTTTTAACCCAACACTTTCGTCGACGCGTTTCGCTTATTAAAATAGAGCTGGACGCCACCAAAGCCATGGCGAGCCCTATTCTTTGGTGTTTAGACGGCGACATTGCGTACATGCACTTCACTTGAATTTTTCGGTGCGGGGGGATTTAGTGCGTCCTCTTTAGACTTGATCTAATTAGTGTGCTATCTCAGTACGGTCGAAAAATTCAAGTGAAGTGCACGTACGCAATGTCGCCGTCTAAACACCAAAGAATAGGGCTCGCCATGGCTTTGGTGGCGTCCAGCTCTATTTTAATAAGCGAAAAGTGTCGAAGAAAGTGTTGGGTTAAAAAGTATTTATTACTAAGAAGCAAATTAACTCCGCAACACATATTAAACATTTTAGATCCCGAAGATTCTACTAATTACTTAAGAATGGGTAGCGCACAATTTTCAATCGAGAATTATTAAAATTATTTCTTTTTCTTTGGTGGTTGACATTATGTCGCTTGCGTGCGCATTCTACCGCGGTCAACGATCAAATGATGCGTTCAGAGTCGGAATCGCTTTACACTATGCTAAATGCAGTACGCTGACTGATTCAGAGTGGCAGTGTCGAGTCTAACTGTCTAATTAGCGTGACTTACATGCTAACAGTCTTTACACTTGTCTTTTTGCAGAGTATTTCTGATTTAGTGTACTGCATTTAGATAGGTCTAAAGGCCGCTTAAATTGATATTCGTTTTTCTGTAAAATGGTTTTCGACGCACGAGAATTGTCTGATATGCTTTTGATTTACGGCGAAACACGCGGAAATGCAGCTCAAGCCTTAATACTTTATCGTGAACGCTTCCCTAATAGACAACATCCACACAATGCTCGAGTGATAACAGCGGCTCTACAGCGAGTGCGTGAAAATAAGCCCATAGTCCCTGGTCAGCCGGAAGGAGTTATGAACGGGATTGTGCCGGTGCACGTCGAAGAAAGGACTCTCCGGCACTTTAGGCAGATCCCAACGTCAAGTACTCGCATTGCTGGTCGAATGTTTGGTACTAGCAACAAAACGGTGCACAAGATTTTAAAAAGAAACACCCTTTTAAGTTTTTAAAGGTGCAAAAAATACTCCCCAGGGATTTGCCAATAAGGCATCATTACTGCGATTAGTTTTTGCAAAAATGTGACGAGGAAGATGACTTTCAACAAAACATAATATGGACCGACGAAAGCACTTTTTCTCGGAACGGAATTACTCCAGTACGCGAACAGTTTTGTGCTTCGATAACTCACAAGTGCGATTTTCTTTTTTAGTTAGAGAATATGATATGATTACTTATAGTAAAAAATATTTTTAACAGTTTTTGACGTCGCGCTAGGTATTATATAGATATTTGTTAAAAACAACAAGAAAAGATTATACAAGAAATATTTTCCTTTACCATACTATTGCATTCAACTATTTCAACATCATCTGTCATTTTATAACAGTTTGGTCAATAGATTATGTGAGCATAGTCGAAAACAATTTGTCAAAATATAAATGACCTTGAACTCTAAACGAATTACAAATGGCTAAGACGACATATGCTCTAGACAAAACCGGAGACAAAAAAGGAGAAAAATAAAACTTACATAATCTTTTCTATGTGTAGCAAACAAATACATGTATTATACCTAGCGCAATGCTAACAATTGTTAGAAAATATTTTTTATTATTATTACTTAACGTATTCTAACAGGACACAAAAATGTTGCAATAGTAAAAAGCGATAGCCTGGTGGAGAAAAATAAAACTTACATAATCTTTTCTATGTGTAGCAAACAAATACATGTTTTATACCTAGCGCAATGCTAACAATTGTTAGAAAATATTTTTTATTATTTTATTATTATTACTTAACGTATTCTAACAGGACACAAAATAAAATCGGACTTGTGATTTATGTCATTTTTATAGGTTAAAAAGGCGTTCCCGTACTACACTAAATGTGGAACCGAAGAAACACGCATTACTGGGAGAATATAGACTACAATCCCCATGTGCTCCGAGAGACTGCTCATCAGTACCGGTGGACAGTTAACGTCTGGGCAGCCATTCACAATGACAGGATCATCGGGCCTATTTTTATTGATGGGACATTAAACACGCGTAGGTTCTTAGATTTGATAAATGGTCCACTCATGGACAGTCGACTACAAAGAGATGTATCCACTTTTGGACCTTATTACAACGCAATAAGGTGAAAAAGTGGATACATCTCTTTGTAGTCGACTGGACTATTTAAATACTCTTCCTGAAGAGATCCGTCGCGAAACGCGGTATCAGCTGGACGGTGCTCCTGCACATTCAACCGTGGTTGTGCGGGAAAGGTTGAACCAGATTTTTGACCAACGTTGGATCGGACGCTTTGGGCCCAGGCACTGGCCGCCCAGGCTGCCGTTGATATTAAATAGGTACAATGTTTTTTTTAAGGACTTAAATTATTTACACAGTATACGCACCAAAAAAGTATCTAGCGTTCAGATTAACTCCGATATGTGTTGTGATTGGTGGATTTAATATAGGGAAGTGTTCTGATTGGTCAATTTAAAATGTCTTGTTCACGTAATACTATTGGGTCTCGCATAATATTCCTTTATGACCAATCGCGCGTAGTTCAGGTGGGTCATTTATAAGCGGGTCTCGCATAATACTCATTTATTTAAAATTCTGATCTGCAAATCGTGTGTAAAATCAAACTTTACGCACGATTTGCAGATCAGATTACTTTTTAGCACTAGTGCATAAAATCAAACTTTACGCACGATTTGCAGCTACATAAACTAAACTTTTTGAGCAATTGTATTAAAAAATTAATTCAAGTACCTACCTCCTTAAATTCGCTAGAAAAGAGATCTTTTGGAACGAATTTTACTAGACAGTAGAAACAAAATAGCTTCGTACGTGTTGAAATTTAAATTAGGAGTTAAAGGGCGGATATCTGACAACATCGTTTTAGACCTCACTTAGAACAAGGAATTTGTGTAGTTGATGCTACGTATTCGCAATAATATGAATGTTTACGTATTCATAAAGAAGCCGTGCAGAGGCTCCAATTGATATTTTATTTTTTATTAGCTTTGATTATCTATAAACCGACTCCAAAAGTACAAAAAAATCAAAAAATGGCGTTCCGTTACAACACGTCGCAATACAATTTTGTCTTCGACAGTGGTTCAATGGTTATGTTATTTTGAAAGCCAGATAACTAGACTAGTGCATCAGGGCATATTCATATTTTTCATCATAAAGACAACAAAGCAAATTTAAACTATTGAAAAATTCCCATACATTCGCCATATCAGTCAAATTGTCATTGTGACTCAGATGCCCGACGGGCCTCGTCGCAGGTGGACGTCTTGTTGGATGCTCATCCGTGACATTTCATTTTGGCATTAATTTTGACAGAAAATCGTATAAGTACACGAAAAAGGATACCAGTAGCCAGATTGGATTCAAAATAAATAGGGAAAAGTGACCGTGAGTCCTATTAAATTCGATTTTTTATATTTACACGTCGTAATACTGCAAAAATACAACTAAAGATTGAATAAAATACACTTTTCTACGGAATCCTCATAATTAATTGCTTGAAAACCTGTTTAAAATTAAAAGAGTTTTTGGATTCGTTTTTAATTATTAGACTTTATTTTTATTACGCTGGTCACAATATTACGACATTTTAACATGACTTTTAACGTCAAAATACTTGAATGACAATATTATTATAATTCCAATCTGTATTTACTTAATATTAAAAGACTTGATTCTCTAACTTATACAAAAGATTATAATCAAATATTTAATGCAATATACGATAATCTGACGAGGAGAGCAATCAAGTCAGTTTTTTTGGTCATGGGCATTGGCACAACGCATGCATGCATACCTATGAAGAACGTCGAACGACTCCGTCTGCAGACTATAGTCACTATAGGTACAAATTGATACGGGCGTTCATCTGTTGTCGTATATACATTATGTTATGGTACCCCAGAGTTAGAAAGGGGCATTGCGAGCTCATATACGCCTCTCGATTCGAGCTCGGCTACTAACGTCACTTCAACACATCATCCTGAACAGCATCCAACTCCTACCCAACAGAGCCATTGAAAGCACGAGAGGACCCAACCTACGTTCGCCTCTTGGCGATTTCCAGGCAGATTGTGTGCCTGAACCTTCTATACGAGTATGTTTGCTTTACGTTAATCTATCGTTGCACAAATGCACTCTGATCAAATAAATGACTTACTTATAAACAATGTTGTTTACCGACTTAAACTTACACAATTTTCACTACTCATCCATCCTCCTAGCGGCTTTGTGCCACGGCTCAATTAAACCTGTAGGCCTTATTGGAAATAGATATGGTTTCCTCAAGTTGTTTTCTTTCATCGAAAAGCGACTGGTAAAATATGAAATCATATTTAGTACATGTGATATAATTTTCATAACTGGTACGAGCCGGGGTTTGAATCCGAGACCTCCGGATTGAAAATCGGACATCGTACCAGGCTACCAGCTCTTTTAACTCATTGTTTACATTTAAACGGGACTTTTGAGTCATACCTACCTGGGACCAAGAACATAACATAACATAATAGACGGAGAGCTAGCCACGTGAGATATGACACAATAATGAGAGCGACGAAACGTTAGTTTGCTATACAAAGCTTATTAGATCCGGACATCTGGCAGCTGTAAAGTAGTGGAGGTCAAAGAATGCAAACCACTTTAAGAATACAAATCCTAGAGTTCTGGGTTAGTAGTCTGGTAGCGCGGTATTATGAGAAATTGTATAAATAACTAGATCATTGCGAAAACTTTCTGATGGGAGAAAATAATCCAAAACGACGTATAATGAAATTCATAATTTGTCGCCTACTGTTTCTGTTTCCGAAATAATACACAATGTTTTTTGTTCTAATGTTAAAATATAGGCCCCGTCCTCTATAAATAGACAACTTCGGCAGTTTTACTTAACGAAGCATAAAAAATAAATATCTGCACTGGTGCCTCTTTTTAAGTGAGAAGACACTTGTGCTAAGCACCGCTCTTCCGCGTATATTAAACTACAAACAAAACTTTTAATTATACATAATTTCTAAGAAAAAGTGGTTAGGGTACTTAAAAGATTAGGGTAGAATAGATGTGTATGTGTGTGTGTGTGTGTGTGTGTGTGTGTGTGTGTGTGTGTGTGTGTGTGTCTTAACCATTTAGTTAGCCTACTCTTACACTCGTATGTAGTCACAGAGAACCTCCTATAGAGTAATAATGTTGCTCATTTTGTTTGCGGCCCGAGTCACTAAGTCTTGCAGAAGGCGTGAGGGGCGGGTGGGTGATAGCGGCGCTGCGAATGGTCGTTTCAAGGACCGCGCGCTATCACCCAGGTTGCGTAGTGATGGGACACGTGTACTACAAGTAAACGGTACTGTACCGTACCGTACCGTGATTTGTTGTTGTTAACTGAGGTATTTACTGTTTTCTAAATTGGTAACAAATAACAATAATGCAATATGTATTTGCCTACTTTAAAAACGTACCGATAAATTTTATCTAGTCGCCTTATAGACTAATCTGAAATTACCTTATCTGTGCATTGAAAGTACTTTTAGAAGCAACGCTCATGTGACACCCCTTAAAAAAATCTGAAAGCAACACCCATGTAATACTCATTGAAAGTATCATCTAGAAGCAACGCTCATGTGACACCCCTTAAAAAATCTGAAAGCAACTCCCATGTGACACCCATTGAAAGTGTCTTCTAGAAGCAACGCTCATGTGACACCCATTAATAGTTCCTTAAAGCCACTCCTATGTGACACCTATTGAAAGCGCTTTATGGAAGCAACGCTCATGTGACACCCATTGAACTTGTCTCATGGCAGTAACGCTCATGTGACACCAATTAAAAGTTCCTTAAAACAACTCTCATATGACACCCATTGAAAATGTCTCATAGAAGCAACGCTCATGTGACACCAATTAAAAGTTCCTTAAATTAAAACAACTCTCATGTGACACCCATTGAAAGTATCTTATAGAAGAAACGCTCACGTGGCACCCATATTTATTATAACTATATGAAGAAAAAACTACCGACTGAATAAATCTTTAAATTCTACCAACTACTCAAACTAAACGAAAAAAGAAAATAAAACAAAGACCTCCTGTTTTTCATTGTATTTCGTAAATTTGGTAAGTCGAAAGTACGTGGTGCCGGTATATAAGTCCGGTACACATCATCCGCACATCACTATCGTACACGTGCTTCCGTAAGAAAGGAATAGCACATTGCATTCCTAACATGATAAAAAGAGACGGGCATACTAACTACTTCTCAATTGCCCAATTCAAATGAACTCCGCTGGCAAGAAACATATTCCAGTAAAAAAATGATTTTGAAGTAAAAGTAGAATGTAATTCCGACTCTTTTGATTCTTAACATTTAAAAACATTTGCCACACCACCTTACACTTGCCAGGATTTTAAATAGTTTTCATACGTATTCAATTTTTTTTCTTCTTAGAAGTATTAAAATCTATTTCTTTGTTTTATTGGATACCTATAACAATTGATGTTATTTAAAAATGTGAGATCTTAAAGTAGGTTAGATTTGACTTAGCCAGTTTTCATTACATCAGTCATTTTATAAAGTTATTCAACATATATACATGTTTTTTAATTCTGATAAAAACTGGCCAAGACAAATCTAACCTACTTTAAGATCTCACATTTTTAAATAACAGCAATTGTTATAGGTATCCAATAAAACAAAGAAATAGATTTTAATACTTGTGCATAATGTTATTTTGTTTCTATAAATACATATTTGGATTTTGCATAGAATTGGCACTCATTTAGATCTCCATTCTTTTTGCGGCGAAGCCCAGCCAAGCATAATTTTTGTATTGAACTTGGCTCTCCTTTTTTACGTTTATGTTTTTGGTGGGATATCATTACTTTTTGTAAAGAAAACTAGGCAGGTATTGAGATTTAATGTTTTTTCTTGCGTTTCCGCTGCATAGTTTTCTTTTTTATGCTATTGTCTACATTTCCCGCGCGCCGCCGACGACACGCCGTTGGCCGGTCGTTTAGCGGGTATTACAAGTTTTTTGGGCGCTCACCTCAATAACTTGATATAACTAGCTCCTATGATCCCGGCGTGCGGGTGAAAGGGAGCGGGGAGTGACGCTTGAACCAGTGGCAACGTGCCCCGCCAGTCCGTGCGAAACACGTGAGAGTGAGAGTTGTTTGTTTGTTTCGAGCTCCTTCGATCTAATTTTTCGCTGGATATTTTTGTCGGTAAGTTGAAATTCTACAAACTTTTACGTTGCGTGGCTGATTGTTTGGATCGTTAAGCTATTCAAGTTCAAGGCCTAGTTGATATTATTGAACAATATTATGCGTAAAATGTTTAATTTCAGTTTTAATACAAGACGACCGTTTGGGGTAATAGTGCTCATGAGCGCCATTTCCCCCAATTGCACGATGATGATATGGACGATGAAGGTAATACCGATAACATGTGCAACCTATGCAAGGAATTTGGACAGAACAATGAAGTATGGTAAAGCTGCACCATTTGCGGGCTGTGGAGCCATGCTATGTGCTCTGGGTGGGATTTGGCAGAGGGGTATATATGCGATTTCTGTTCCTAAAGATATACGAATATTGATTATGTTGATTTTTTAGAAAAAAATACTCATTATCATGTCTAATATATAAGTAACTATGATAAACGATGTTAATTTTGTTTTTAAGAGTTTATCTCTTATTTTTAATAAGTAAATGTTGATCTCAATTACGTTGTTTGGGCTAATGTTGGTTTGAGCGTGATTGCCCCATGGCCTGAACGGCATTACCCACACCGAAGGGTAATGCCGTTAAAAAGTGTTTTTTTTAAAGATTATATTTCTCGTTATCTAAAAGATCTTAACTTATTGTAAGTTTAAATTCTAATGAATGATTAGTTACACTTATGTTATGTTTGATTTTCATTTAATAAACCTTGATATTATCAAAATTATGGGCATTTTCCCTTAAGTGAACACCATTCCCCCTGCTTCCCCTACTCGATTAAAAGGCCTTAATCCAAAAACGCGCGTATTTCACGAAATATGAAATATGGTGAAGATACTAAATCAACTATTACTGAATATAATAGTTCATCTATTTATCTAGCTAGACGGCCAATGCAGTAATTACTACATTTTAACAAACAAAATAATGAAAATCGTGGATTAATCAGAAGGCTTTTCCGGATTTCGCAATCCGGAAATTACGCAATAAAGAGATCAGTTCTTATTAAGTTTAAATACATTTAAATATGACGTATAAGACGGCCATTGTATTAAAACCCCAAGATTTATCTTGGAAATGATATTATAATAGATAAAATACCTTCCGATAATTTGTCCGTTTTTTGATGAAAACAAGGTTTCTTTTCATTTTTTTACGAAATATTTTAAAAGATCAGGCGCTTTGTTTTTTCATACATTTACAATCTTTTGATGCTGCTGCCACTAACAAGGCCACGCACGTGGCACAAAGGACATCTAGGAGACTTATCGTACTAGAAACCGGATTTTTTAATTTTTTTCAAAAAAAAAATTAAATACGCCACCACTTTTTTTGCATTGCAGCATCAGCATATCGTGTTCCCCCATGAAAGACGCATCTAATTATATATATCTTATCTACTATCGACTTATCGAACTAGGTTCAGTGTCGTGGGCTCTCCTACTATATGTTTTCATAAACGTAACTGTCTGATCAAGTGATCACGTTTGCAATAATTAGCAACGTCATGTTTATTATTATTTATTTTATTTTTAGAAGTTACCAATATTTAGAAAATTAAAAGGAACAAGCAATAAAAGCACGAGAGGTTAAACATCAACTTTGCCCCCTTGTACAATAAATAACTATTTTGGGAGCCATTTTTCTGATATCTGACCTATGGGATTCTATTTAGGTAGGTAATTAATATTTTTCAAGGGCCGGGTATAGGTGGGAGAAATTTCAGATTCTGTCAAAATACCCTGATTCACACACATTCAAACTTCACGCACACTACCACACTTGTGGGGGACAGGTCGTTGACCGCATATACTTTTTTACAGGTTGCCATTATTAGTTTCATATTAATCACACCTCCTTTGAGAAATTTTAACTGTAATGTTTTCCTTTGTAAGAAGACAGAGAAATAACATATTTTATATCGCTTTCCTTGTCTATCCTGTTAATGTCACATGATGTATTATGTTTGATTATAAAAGATTAAATGATTTTTGAAATGAGTTCTCGAGATACGTGTTTTGGAAAGTTAGCTCGCCGAACAAACCGCGAACCACTTCGTTCGTCGAATCGACTATTTGCATCACTCTCTTTCGAATATGCAAGAGCAATGGAAACGGACATAACGAAATGTTGATATTCGAAATTCGCGGTTGGCCTGTTGTAGACTAGAAGTCGCTTATTTATATAGGTAGAAGTGAAAGGAAATATGTCTAATTAACTTCATAACATAAGAGTTGTTTCGATGGATTGTAGATTAGGTAGGTACGAGTATATATATATATCTACCTGTCAATTACCCATGCAAATGAATCGAAATGTTATCCTATTAATTAATTAATTAATGTTATTTACTAATTAATGTTTCGCATACTTTCGTGTGAATTCTGTTTTTGTACTGGAGCCGGACATACTATAAATTTATCAAAATTCCTACCCGTTGGCTTCCATTTAGCTTTGTAGAGGATATCTTGGAGATGAAGAAAAAATAAATCTTAAAGGTCCTAAATGGTCGCTAGTAGGTATGTGCGTGAATCAACTTTTAGGACACTTATTATCTTTTACGATAAGAAAACTAAGCAGATGACTTTAGGATGATACTAATTATGAAGCGTTATAATAAGACTTCCAAAACGTAGGTATCTAGACACGCGGCAGCGTGTCAAGCCAAGTTCAAGCAAAGGAACTGGCTAGCCAGCGCCAAGTGTATATTACACGAACCACTTGGTGCCACTTTTGACCCTTCTATAACTCAAAACCGTAAACACATAAAACTACTTGCGTTTAATTATATCCATAAGGACATCTAGAAGCCCAAATTTCATGAAGCTCAAACGGTTATAAAGATATGAAGGTCAAAAGTCGTAAATTTTAGCACTGACTGACTGACTGACATATAGTACCTAAACCTAACCTACTTTCAGATGACCTAGAAGGATGAAATTTGGAATACAGCTCGATGATTGTGTGTAAGCGTAGGAAAAAATCTAAAAATAAAAAAAAGTTAAAAAATAGGGGGGTCCCCATACAAAAAAAAATTAATTGTATCGTTGGAACTGTTACAAGCAGATATTTGAAACTATCCCAATATATGTATTATTATATTGCTATAAGTATAAAAGTAAAGTTAAGTCAAATAATAAGTGGTGTCCCCATACAAAAAACTTGTAATACCCGCTAAACGACCGGCCAACGGCGTGTCGTCGGCGGCGCGCGGGAAATGTAGACAATAGCATAAAAAAGAAAACTATGCAGCGGAAACGCAAGAAAAAACATTAAATCTCAATACCTGCCTAGTTTTCTTTACAAAAAGTAATGATATCCCACCAAAAACATAAACGTAAAAAAGGAGAGCCAAGTTCAATACAAAAATTATGCTTGGCTGGGCTTCGCCGCAAAAAGAATGGAGATCTAAATGAGTGCCAATTCTATGCAAAATCCAAATATGTATTTATAGAAACAAAATAACATTATGCACAAGTATTAAAATCTATTTCTTTGTTTTATTGGATACCTATAACAATTGCTGTTATTTAAAAATGTGAGATCTTAAAGTAGGTTAGATTTGTCTTGGCCAGTTTTTATCAGAATTAAAAAACATGTATATATGTTGAATAACTTTATAAAATGACTGATGTAATGAAAACTGGCTAAGTCAAATCTAACCTACTTTAAGATCTCACATTTTTAAATAACATCAATTGTTATAGGTATCCAATAAAACAAAGAAATAGATTTTAATACTTCTAAGAAGAAAAAAAATTGAATACGTATGAAAACTATTTAAAATCCTGGCAAGTGTAAGGTGGTGTGGCAAATGTTTTTAAATGTTAAGAATCAAAAGAGTCGGAATTACATTCTACTTTTACTTCAAAATCATTTTTTTACTGGAATATGTTTCTTGCCAGCGGAGTTCATTTGAATTGGGCAATTGAGAAGTAGTTAGTATGCCCGTCTCTTTTTATCATGTTAGGAATGCAATGTGCTATTCCTTTCTTACGGAAGCACGTGTACGATAGTGATGTGCGGATGATGTGTACCGGACTTATATACCGGCACCACGTACTTTCGACTTACCAAATTTACGAAATACAATGAAAAACAGGAGGTCTTTGTTTTATTTTCTTTTTTCGTTTAGTTTGAGTAGTTGGTAGAATTTAAAGATTTATTCAGTCGGTAGTTTTTTCTTCATATAGTTATAATAAATATGGGTGCCACGTGAGCGTTTCTTCTATAAGATACTTTCAATGGGTGTCACATGAGAGTTGTTTTAATTTAAGGAACTTTTAATTGGTGTCACATGAGCGTTGCTTCTATGAGACATTTTCAATGGGTGTCATATGAGAGTTGTTTTAAGGAACTTTTAATTGGTGTCACATGAGCGTTACTGCCATGAGACAAGTTCAATGGGTGTCACATGAGCGTTGCTTCCATAAAGCGCTTTCAATAGGTGTCACATAGGAGTGGCTTTAAGGAACTATTAATGGGTGTCACATGAGCGTTGCTTCTAGAAGACACTTTCAATGGGTGTCACATGGGAGTTGCTTTCAGATTTTTTAAGGGGTGTCACATGAGCGTTGCTTCTAGATGATACTTTCAATGAGTATTACATGGGTGTTGCTTTCAGATTTTTTTAAGGGGTGTCACATGAGCGTTGCTTCTAAAAGTACTTTCAATGCACAGATAAGGTAATTTCAGATTAGTCTATAAGGCGACTAGATAAAATTTATCGGTACGTTTTTAAAGTAGGCAAATACATATTGCATTATTGTTATTTGTTACCAATTTAGAAAACAGTAAATACCTCAGTTAACAACAACAAATCACGGTACGGTACGGTACAGTACCGTTTACTTGTAGTACACGTGTCCCATCACTACGCAACCTGGGTGATAGCGCGCGGTCCTTGAAACGACCATTCGCAGCGCCGCTATCACCCACCCGCCCCTCACGCCTTCTGCAAGACTTAGTGACTCGGGCCGCAAACAAAATGAGCAACATTATTACTCTATAGGAGGTTCTCTGTGACTACATACGAGTGTAAGAGTAGGCTAACTAAATGGTTAAGACACACACACACACACACACACACACACACACACACACACACACACACACACATACACATCTATTCTACCCTAATCTTTTAAGTACCCTAACCACTTTTTCTTAGAAATTATGTATAATTAAAAGTTTTGTTTGTAGTTTAATATACGCGGAAGAGCGGTGCTTAGCACAAGTGTCTTCTCACTTAAAAAGAGGCACCAGTGCAGATATTTATTTTTTATGCTTCGTTAAGTAAAACTGCCGAAGTTGTCTATTTATAGAGGACGGGGCCTATATTTTAACATTAGAACAAAAAACATTGTGTATTATTTCGGAAACAGAAACAGTAGGCGACAAATTATGAATTTCATTATACGTCGTTTTGGATTATTTTCTCCCATCAGAAAGTTTTCGCAATGATCTAGTTATTTATACAATTTCTCATAATACCGCGCTACCAGACTACTAACCCAGAACTCTAGGATTTGTATTCTTAAAGTGGTTTGCATTCTTTGACCTCCACTACTTTACAGCTGCCAGATGTCCGGATCTAATAAGCTTTGTATAGCAAACTAACGTTTCATCGCTCTCATTATTGTGTCATATCTCACGTGGCTAGCTCTCCGTCTATTATGTTATGTTATGTTCTTGGTCCCAGGTAGGTATGACTCAAAAGTCCCGTTTAAATGTAAACAATGAGTTAAAAGAGCTGGTAGCCTGGTACGATGTCCGATTTTCAATCCGGAGGTCTCGGATTCAAACCCCGGCTCGTACCAGTTATGAAAATTATATCACATGTACTAAATATGATTTCATATTTTACCAGTCGCTTTTCGATGAAAGAAAACAACTTGAGGAAACCATATCTATTTCCAATAAGGCCTACAGGTTTAATTGAGCCGTGGCACAAAGCCGCTAGGAGGATGGATGAGTAGTGAAAATTGTGTAAGTTTAAGTCGGTAAACAACATTGTTTATAAGTAAGTCATTTATTTGATCAGAGTGCATTTGTGCAACGATAGATTAACGTAAAGCAAACATACTCGTATAGAAGGTTCAGGCACACAATCTGCCTGGAAATCGCCAAGAG
The DNA here is from genome assembly GCA_947086415.1 of Pammene aurita. NCBI lineage: Eukaryota > Metazoa > Arthropoda > Insecta > Lepidoptera > Tortricidae > Pammene > Pammene aurita. The sequence goes on from OX352290.1 coordinate 21,158,801, forward strand.
GCGAACGTAGGTTGGGTCCTCTCGTGCTTTCAATGGCTCTGTTGGGTAGGAGTTGGATGCTGTTCAGGATGATGTGTTGAAGTGACGTTAGTAGCCGAGCTCGAATCGAGAGGCGTATATGAGCTCGCAATGCCCCTTTCTAACTCTGGGGTACCATAACATAATGTATATACGACAACAGATGAACGCCCGTATCAATTTGTACCTATAGTGACTATAGTCTGCAGACGGAGTCGTTCGACGTTCTTCATAGGTATGCATGCATGCGTTGTGCCAATGCCCATGACCAAAAAAACTGACTTGATTGCTCTCCTCGTCAGATTATCGTATATTGCATTAAATATTTGATTATAATCTTTTGTATAAGTTAGAGAATCAAGTCTTTTAATATTAAGTAAATACAGATTGGTATTATAAAAATATTGTCATTCAAGTATTTTGACGTTAAAAGTCATGTTAAAATGTCGTAATATTGTGACCAGCGTAATAAAAATAAAGTCTAATAATTAAAAACGAATCCAAAAACTCTTTTAATTTTAAACAGGTTTTCAAGCAATTAATTATGAGGATTCCGTAGAAAAGTGTATTTTATTCAATCTTTAGTTGTATTTTTGCAGTATTACGACGTGTAAATATAAAAAATCGAATTTAATAGGACTCACGGTCACTTTTCCCTATTTATTTTGAATCCAATCTGGCTACTGGTATCCTTTTTCGTGTACTTATACGATTTTCTGTCAAAATTAATGCCAAAATGAAATGTCACGGATGAGCATCCAACAAGACGTCCACCTGCGACGAGGCCCGTCGGGCATCTGAGTCACAATGACAATTTGACTGATATGGCGAATGTATGGGAATTTTTCAATAGTTTAAATTTGCTTTGTTGTCTTTATGATGAAAAATATGAATATGCCCTGATGCACTAGTCTAGTTATCTGGCTTTCAAAATAACATAACCATTGAACCACTGTCGAAGACAAAATTGTATTGCGACGTGTTGTAACGGAACGCCATTTTTTGATTTTTTTGTACTTTTGGAGTCGGTTTATAGATAATCAAAGCTAATAAAAAATAAAATATCAATTGGAGCCTCTGCACGGCTTCTTTATGAATACGTAAACATTCATATTATTGCGAATACGTAGCATCAACTACACAAATTCCTTGTTCTAAGTGAGGTCTAAAACGATGTTGTCAGATATCCGCCCTTTAACTCCTAATTTAAATTTCAACACGTACGAAGCTATTTTGTTTCTACTGTCTAGTAAAATTCGTTCCAAAAGATCTCTTTTCTAGCGAATTTAAGGAGGTAGGTACTTGAATTAATTTTTTAATACAATTGCTCAAAAAGTTTAGTTTATGTAGCTGCAAATCGTGCGTAAAGTTTGATTTTATGCACTAGTGCTAAAAAGTAATCTGATCTGCAAATCGTGCGTAAAGTTTGATTTTACACACGATTTGCAGATCAGAATTTTAAATAAATGAGTATTATGCGAGACCCGCTTATAAATGACCCACCTGAACTACGCGCGATTGGTCATAAAGGAATATTATGCGAGACCCAATAGTATTACGTGAACAAGACATTTTAAATTGACCAATCAGAACACTTCCCTATATTAAATCCACCAATCACAACACATATCGGAGTTAATCTGAACGCTAGATACTTTTTTGGTGCGTATACTGTGTAAATAATTTAAGTCCTTAAAAAAAACATTGTACCTATTTAATATCAACGGCAGCCTGGGCGGCCAGTGCCTGGGCCCAAAGCGTCCGATCCAACGTTGGTCAAAAATCTGGTTCAACCTTTCCCGCACAACCACGGTTGAATGTGCAGGAGCACCGTCCAGCTGATACCGCGTTTCGCGACGGATCTCTTCAGGAAGAGTATTTAAATAGTCCAGTCGACTACAAAGAGATGTATCCACTTTTTCACCTTATTGCGTTGTAATAAGGTCCAAAAGTGGATACATCTCTTTGTAGTCGACTGTCCATGAGTGGACCATTTATCAAATCTAAGAACCTACGCGTGTTTAATGTCCCATCAATAAAAATAGGCCCGATGATCCTGTCATTGTGAATGGCTGCCCAGACGTTAACTGTCCACCGGTACTGATGAGCAGTCTCTCGGAGCACATGGGGATTGTAGTCTATATTCTCCCAGTAATGCGTGTTTCTTCGGTTCCACATTTAGTGTAGTACGGGAACGCCTTTTTAACCTATAAAAATGACATAAATCACAAGTCCGATTTTATTTTGTGTCCTGTTAGAATACGTTAAGTAATAATAATAAAATAATAAAAAATATTTTCTAACAATTGTTAGCATTGCGCTAGGTATAAAACATGTATTTGTTTGCTACACATAGAAAAGATTATGTAAGTTTTATTTTTCTCCACCAGGCTATCGCTTTTTACTATTGCAACATTTTTGTGTCCTGTTAGAATACGTTAAGTAATAATAATAAAAAATATTTTCTAACAATTGTTAGCATTGCGCTAGGTATAATACATGTATTTGTTTGCTACACATAGAAAAGATTATGTAAGTTTTATTTTTCTCCTTTTTTGTCTCCGGTTTTGTCTAGAGCATATGTCGTCTTAGCCATTTGTAATTCGTTTAGAGTTCAAGGTCATTTATATTTTGACAAATTGTTTTCGACTATGCTCACATAATCTATTGACCAAACTGTTATAAAATGACAGATGATGTTGAAATAGTTGAATGCAATAGTATGGTAAAGGAAAATATTTCTTGTATAATCTTTTCTTGTTGTTTTTAACAAATATCTATATAATACCTAGCGCGACGTCAAAAACTGTTAAAAATATTTTTTACTATAAGTAATCATATCATATTCTCTAACTAAAAAAGAAAATCGCACTTGTGAGTTATCGAAGCACAAAACTGTTCGCGTACTGGAGTAATTCCGTTCCGAGAAAAAGTGCTTTCGTCGGTCCATATTATGTTTTGTTGAAAGTCATCTTCCTCGTCACATTTTTGCAAAAACTAATCGCAGTAATGATGCCTTATTGGCAAATCCCTGGGGAGTATTTTTTGCACCTTTAAAAACTTAAAAGGGTGTTTCTTTTTAAAATCTTGTGCACCGTTTTGTTGCTAGTACCAAACATTCGACCAGCAATGCGAGTACTTGACGTTGGGATCTGCCTAAAGTGCCGGAGAGTCCTTTCTTCGACGTGCACCGGCACAATCCCGTTCATAACTCCTTCCGGCTGACCAGGGACTATGGGCTTATTTTCACGCACTCGCTGTAGAGCCGCTGTTATCACTCGAGCATTGTGTGGATGTTGTCTATTAGGGAAGCGTTCACGATAAAGTATTAAGGCTTGAGCTGCATTTCCGCGTGTTTCGCCGTAAATCAAAAGCATATCAGACAATTCTCGTGCGTCGAAAACCATTTTACAGAAAAACGAATATCAATTTAAGCGGCCTTTAGACCTATCTAAATGCAGTACACTAAATCAGAAATACTCTGCAAAAAGACAAGTGTAAAGACTGTTAGCATGTAAGTCACGCTAATTAGACAGTTAGACTCGACACTGCCACTCTGAATCAGTCAGCGTACTGCATTTAGCATAGTGTAAAGCGATTCCGACTCTGAACGCATCATTTGATCGTTGACCGCGGTAGAATGCGCACGCAAGCGACATAATGTCAACCACCAAAGAAAAAGAAATAATTTTAATAATTCTCGATTGAAAATTGTGCGCTACCCATTCTTAAGTAATTAGTAGAATCTTCGGGATCTAAAATGTTTAATATGTGTTGCGGAGTTAATTTGCTTCTTAGTAATAAATACTTTTTAACCCAACACTTTCTTCGACACTTTTCGCTTATTAAAATAGAGCTGGACGCCACCAAAGCCATGGCGAGCCCTATTCTTTGGTGTTTAGACGGCGACATTGCGTACGTGCACTTCACTTGAATTTTTCGACCGTACTGAGATAGCACACTAATTAGATCAAGTCTAAAGAGGACGCACTAAATCCCCCCGCACCGAAAAATTCAAGTGAAGTGCATGTACGCAATGTCGCCGTCTAAACACCAAAGAATAGGGCTCGCCATGGCTTTGGTGGCGTCCAGCTCTATTTTAATAAGCGAAACGCGTCGACGAAAGTGTTGGGTTAAAAAGTATTTATATATATCTTTATTTTTATACTCCTTGTCTTGATTATCCCATAAATAGGGCATCTCTCTGTAGAGATCGAGAATTTTTTCAATTATTTCTTTTTCTTTGGTGGTTGACATTATGCCGCTTGCGTGCGCACTCTACCGCGGTCAGCGAGCAAATGATGCGTTCAGAGTCGGAATCGCTTTACACTATGCTAAATGCAGTACGCTGACTGATTCAGAGTGGCAGTGTCGAGTCTAACTGTCTAATTAGCGTGACTTACATACTAACAGTTTTTACATTTATTTTTTTGCAGAGTCTTTCTGATTTAGTGTACTGCATTTAGATAGGTTTAAAGGCCGCTTTAGAGAATTTCCATTTAATTTGACAACTCAACGTAAACACTTTCGTAATTGTCACTTATGTCAATTTTTTTTAGAAAAACTTAGTTCGTTTCAAACCTCCATGCATAAACGCAATGACGAAGACGACAATAGCTAGTTGCCACAGTTTTTTACCCCCGTACCACGACATGCCTTGTACCAAGTGAATCAACGACAGGAATTACGACGATTACGTAGTACGTCTACTACATTGAAGCTGCCGATTTAGAATTTTTAATTGTGGAGTTAATTCACATAATTATGATTTACTAATACGTACAAACGATTGTTAACGGAGCATATTATTATCAGGTTTAATAAAAGCCCGGGTCCTGGTAACACACTGTATAAAATAATTTTAAACAAAAAAGAACCGACTTCACTTAGCCTTCACATTTCCAAACACAAATGCTCGAGATGCTGTAAAAAAATCTCAAATCACTATAGGTGTGCCTAGAATAGTTGAAGAGTTCCCCCAATTTCTCCAGGATCCCATCATCAGACCTCAGGGTCTGATGATGGGATCACTTCACAAGTGGTCCCATTGTCATCAGGTCAGCCTGATGACAATGGGACCACTTGTGAAGTATGCTCTTTCACACAAAAAATGAATTTTCCAAATAATCGGTAAACATATGTACATAAATTACTAACCGTGGCTGACTACAATAAAATCACTAACCGAAGTCCGTGAAACACTTTTATCATTGACTCATCGTATCAGGAGATTTATCGGTCCTAATACCGAATTACTAAAACGTTGCTTTTCCAAAATATTGCGTGAGTCATAGATTAAGAAGTGTGTTGATATGGTGGTTGATGTTGACAAATATAGCTCAGCAAATTTGAAAAACGCGGGTTGGCAACACCTGACTTTGAATAATTCGAAAATTGTGCATTTTTAGGGTTCCGTAGCCAAATGGCAAAAAATGGAACCCTTATGGATTCGTCATGTCTGTCTGTCTGTCTGTCTGTCTGTCTGTCCGTCCGTATGTCACAGGCATTTTACTCGGAAACTATACGACGTATCTGAATAAACTTTACACATAAGGTGTATTTTGTATGCAGCTACTTAGTTATGTAGTTAAATTTGAAAAAATATATATTTTTAGGGGGGCGCTCCATACAAGTAACTAAAAAAATAATAATAATAACCAAATATCAACAGGTGACACATCAATCGATAGGTTTATCAAAATAACATTGAGGTTTCTTTGACTATTTTGTGATTAAGTGAATATTTTCTGAAATAATCGCTTCGAAAGTCAGAAAAGTTGTGTAGCCCCCCCCCCCCCCCCCGTAACTTTTGAACCGTAAGTTCAAAAAATATGAAAAAAATTGAAGAGATGCGCCTTATCATATACTTTCAACGAAAATTGTTTTGAACATTATCGGTTCAGCCATTTTTGAGTTATCTCCACAAAACTTCTTCCATAGGCTTCAGATACGACCTTTTGTTATTAGTTTGGTTCTTATTCCATTGAAGGTACGGAACCCTCCTATGCGTGGTCCGACACGCACTTGGCCGGTTTTTATAAGGTTCTGTAGTCAACTAGGAACCCTTATAGTTTCGCCATGTCTGCCCGTCCGTCCGTCCGTCCGCGGATAATCTCAGTGACCGTTAGCACTAGAAAGCTGAAATTTGGTACTAATATGTATATCAATCACGCCGACAAAGTGGTAAAATTAAAAGTGTTTTATTTTTTATTTTATTGAAGTAAGTACCCCAATAAAATAAAATAAAAACACTTTTTATTTTACGTAATACGTAAAGTGGGGAGTGATGTTTTTTTTTCATTTCAACCCTAACGTGTGATATATTGTTGGATAGGTATTTAAAAATGAATAGCGGTTTAGTAAAATCATTTTTTGATAATGTAAATATTTCCGGAAATAATCGCTCCAGAAGTAAAAAAAAATGTGTGTCCCCCCTCTAACTTTTGAACCATAAGTTTAAAAATATGAAAAAAATCTCATAGTTTTTGAAAAAAAATTACAAAAAATTTCTGAAGTAAGTTTGTAATTTTTCATTTTCATATTGCGTTATTTATTTAACTAAATCAATGCAAAGCCCAGCTAAGATATTAATGTAGGTACGACATCGACATGCTTTATTAATTTTGCGTGATAAATCAGATAAATGTGACTTTGAGGTTATTTAGAGATTTGTATTAAAACATCATTAAATTTGAAGTTCTTTCTTTCAGTATTAAATCCAATAATGAAAGCTTAAACTGGTGCTAAATAACGTTTGTTCCATAGGATCAGGTGCTTAATATTGTCACAAAGCAAAAAAACAGCAAATATTTTACAGGTGTAGGTATGTATGTAGTAAGAACCAAGCACCCCGCTACCTACAGACTTTTATCAAGCCTTTGCGTTTGTCTTCATGTACCTAAGCTACGTATAATTATTTTATTAATGCAGAGTTACAATTTTCGAAATGATGTACGAAAGCGTCATAAAAAATAAGTAGATAAGTATTTTTTTAACCGATGGAACTACATAATTGGAGATAAAAGATTGAAGAACCGTTTGTCGTATGATTATAAGTATAACTGCACTGAAAATGTAGGGCTTTGACTCAAATCTTCGATGAAGTTTTGAGTACAAAAACAAAACAAAAATCAAGGAAATAGCTGTAGAGCCCTCTTGGAGGAAAGGAAAGAATGTACTCTTAAGACCCAGTAAATTATCAGCTCTAAAGTATTGGTACCTAATTCGTTTGCTTCGTATATATACAACACATGGTGGAAAAAAAATATGGAACTACCTTAATACGTTGAGATAGCGCAATTCCCTGAAAGGAAACATTAATTGATTAGAAATAAAGGAAAACTAGAAAAATCCACTGCCTCAGGCGAGACCTTCCTTTCCTTCTTTGATTTCTAAACACTGTGGTATCGTTAGCAGACGTTCTGCTTAATACAAATTTAATTGAAACATTAATTAATTATTTTTTATTGAAAAAAACTCCAGACGCAGTTTTTGTTTTTCACTTTTTTTTATTTATAAATGCAGTAATGTCCCTTTATAAAAATAAAAGAATGTTTCCTTTCGGTGAATTGAGCTATATCCACGTTTTAAGGTAGTTCCCCTCCTGGGTCCGTTATTTTTTCCACCCTGTGTGTTTTGGTTACAGCTGCTCACTGTCTAGTAACCTAGCCATGTACCTATCGGTTTGAAACTCTTTTTTTTTTAAGTCCGGATTTCCGGAGAACGTTTATCTAAGTTAGCCTACCTTTGACGAATAAGTGATGAGATAAACTTCAGACACCTAGTCCCAGGTATCTAGTGCATGAGGAAGCCGTCAATCAGTGACCTTACTGACTTCCTTCTCAGTCAACGTTTAATGCAGGCGCCTATGGCACGAACAATAAAAATGTATTAAGTGTTCAATCGATAAACTGTTCGTGTAAGTTGTATTAATTGAAAGGAAGGTATGTATTTATACAGTCGTCTGCACAGTTAAGCCACTGCCTCAGCGTCTATTTTACCAAGCAGGGATACCGCACCATTTTAAGTACCATATATATTTTTTATTAAATAGTACGAAGATGAAAGTGTCTATTTAAACTAAATACTTGTAACCTATTTGAATTTTTAATAGAAACCCAGTCCTTAAGGAGGTGACGAAAACTCGATTGCAGTGGCTCCGACCGAATTCAATTGTAAATTGAAATGGTTTTGTGAATGATGCCCACGGCAGCTCTTCTTTATCACCGCACCGCTCACATTCTGGTCGCGCACTGAACGGTATAAGAGGAATTTGATTCCACGAACGCTGCGGCTGTGGAATGAACTCCCTGCCGAGGTTTTCCCAGCGGGCTACAGTATGAGGTTCTTCAAAAAATGAGTGTATAGGTTCTTAAAGGGTAGGCAACACGCCTGTGAATCCTCTAGGGTTGCAGGCGTCCATAGGCTACGGTAACTGCTTAGAATCAGGCGGGCCGTATGCTTGTTCGCCACCGTCGTGGTATAAAACTATGTATCGATTATGTTATCAAAAAAAAATACGCGTGCGCAACGCGCAACCGTAGCACGCCCGTTATTTCGTCATTTCTAAACATTTATCAGTTGTATTCGCCCGCGGCGCGGACCGCTCAATTATTTTGTTCGAAGCTAGACTACTCGTTGTAAATGGGTATATTTTGTCATTACCTATCTGTAGTTAGCCTAGCTAGTTTCTGTGGATATTAAAATCTCACCAGAAGCACAGTTGAGCCTAGCCTACGTGTATACATAAACGCACATCGGTCGAATGGGGGCGTTTAATATACCTACCTATACATAAGTACTTACATATATATTTGCTTCTTGTTATAACATATAAACATAATAAGTATATTTTTTAAGCTGACTGTACCTACGTTATTTACTTTGGAATGTATTCCTACACAGACGTTTGTATAAAATAAAACATACCAAACCTCTTTGCTGACAAACAAATAAGTATGCTAACATACGTATTTTATGCGTTCTAGTATAAACGCAATATTTTTTTTTTACTTCCTACTTATATATTACCATGAAGACAAGTGGCTACTGCCTACTTATTAGGGTCAAAAACTTTTTTATTATGAAATAATGTTGTGCTACTTTTCTGAGTACATTTTAAAATAATTGGACTTTAAACCCTTATTTGCTTGTTTAATCCTTATACTTACGTGCAAATCTTCTTCTTTAAATCTGTATAGTAAAAGCATTAGTAACTACTTATTGTATGTATTCAAATCGTTAACTTTTATATTGTCCACACTGCCCACATAATAGTATGGTTATCACTCAGTACAATAGTGAAAAAAATTGTGCGCATCGAGAAAAAGTTGTGAATTGACCATGGATAAAGTGCCCCACGGTGAATATTTTTAGTTTTGGAGGTCCGTAATGTTCTGGACCTTCACGTGTAAATCAGGTAGAAATTATTACGAGCAAATTTGACTAATGATAAGTAATATATACATTTTGAGGTCAATACACTAAGAAAGTTCACGTTTACATTGATTTTCGGTTCTTACCATCGAGAAAATATATACACCACGACGCGAAAGTTTTTTTCACGTAGTTTTTGTTTTAAAAAATTGTATATATTTAAAAACTGCATTAAATATGCTTCCTTATCATATTTATATTTATTTAAATATAAATTGTCTTTATTAGTTACATAACGTTCTAAAAAATATATTTTTCTGAGTGTTTTTCCTCTCCGCAGACTTCTTTTTAAATATGGAATTTTACATTTTTGATATCTCTTTTATACAGAAATTATACCACACAACCCCTAGCAGCCTTAACCAGAGAGTACTAACATATTGCATGGGACCATGATGGGACCCCTGATTTAGACGTGTAGGGACAAAAAATTTACGGACCCCCAAAACTAATAAAAACTTTTTACAAAAAAAAGATAAACCGACTTCAAAAAGGACACAATAAAACATTATATTATTTATATGCGTTACAAACTTATATTTTTTATACCACGACGGTGGCAAACAAGCATACGGCCCGCCTGATGGTAAGCAGCTACCGTAACCTATGGACGCCTGCAACTCCAAAGGAGTCACATGCGCGTTGCCGACCCTTTACAAAAAAGAAGATTCACTGTGTTGACGACTAAAGGAACAAGAAGGTCCCTCATCGTCAACAGACTGGGTCCTCTTTGAGCTCTTTGGCAACCTTACTCACCAGCATGAACACAACACTATGAGTAGGCTCTAGTGCTATTTGGCTGTGGTTTTCTGTAAGGTGGAGGTACTTCCCCAGTCGGGCTCTGCTCCAGATTTGAGCGATGACATTCGCTGAACGTGCCCTACCACACTTAGCGAGATGCCATTCGCAGTGCCCATACCTCTCTTTTTGGCATAGTTTAAGGACATACCCAGGTCCGGACGTAGTTTAAGGACATACCCCGGGTCCACAAACATATGTTTGAAGTTGGTGCCAAGCCAAATTTGGAAGAGTTAATACAAACGAGGCTATGTGTTCAGTAAATTGTTCTTCATACTATAGAACTATTCTAATATGGTATTGATTGCATGTAGGTATTCATTCAAGTACAGAAAGAAAGTATAATCATGCGTCTTATGATGTTTGTTAATACTGATCTTTCTATACCTACTCAGACACACTGGGCCCACCTTGTCAGTAGAAAAATACGCATTATTTAAATTTTCTATGGAATGTCAACCCTACGCGTTTACATTTTTTTTTATTTGCCGCCTCTTTGACAAAGTAGACGTGTATCAGAGTATATATACATATGTACCACATTTCATTAAAATTGGATTAGTAGTTTAGACGTGAAAATGTAATAGATCGAATCACATTCACCTTTGCAATATAAGTACCTAGGTATGTATAGATGTTTTGTGATTTTCAGACTTGAAGCTGATTTGACCAGTATTGTAACTTTTTGGCTTGGCACCGACTTCAAACATATCAGTTTGTAACGCATATAAATAATATAATATTTTATTTTGTCCTTTTTGAAGTCGGTTTATCTTTTTTTTGTAAAAAGTTTTTATTTTTCAATTTTTTGTGGTTATATAATTATCATAATCGGACAACGGATCTGGGAATAATCAGTCAAGATATATAAGAAATCCATACTAATATTATAAATGGGAAAGTTTATGTGTGTGTTTGTTTGTTTGTCCGTCTTTCACGGCAAAACGGGGCGACGAATTGACGTAATTTTTTAAGTGGAGATAGTTGAAGGGATGGAGAGTGACATAGGCTACTTTTATCTCTTTCTAACCCCCCACTTCTCTAAAATGGGGGGTGGAAGTTTGTATGGTTTGTTACCCCGAATTTAAGTCTTCATCATTACGTCCACTCCATCAAATTGGTGGCTTTTTAAGGGGAAATGCTTGAGTTGCTTAAAAAACTACTACATGTGCCTTTAAAGATTGAGGAGTTCCCTCAATTCCTCATGGATTCCATCATCAGAACAGCACCAGATTAATTTGGGACCACCTTGGAAGTACATCCTTTCAAACATAAAAATAATTATTTAAATCGGACCACGGGTCTCGGAGTAGTCGCTGAATATCCTACATTTTAAAAAATCATCATCATTATCAGGTCCACTTCATCAAATTGGTGGTTTTCGAGAGAAAACTCTCGAGTTGCTTGAGAAAACACCCAAATCACCATACATGTGCTTTTAAAAATTGAGGAGTTCCCTCAATTCCTCATAGATCCCATCATCAGAACAGCACCAGATTAATATGGGACCACCTTGGAAGTATATCCTTTCAAACAAAAAAAGAATTATTCAAATCGGACCACGCGTCTCGGAGTAATCGGTGAACATACATAAAAAAAATAGCCCAAACCGAATACAGAACCTCCTCCTTCTATGAAATTGAAGTCGGTTAAAAAGATATTCATCGAGGGGCATCCATGGTTAAAAATTCACAACTTTTTCTCGATGCGAACATTTTTTTAAATTTCAAGCCTTGCTAGAAAGCCTGTTTCGACTCATTATAATTTGACCCGAAGAAATAGTTGATTTGTACACAAAAATACTGATCCATTTAAAGTTTCGGTAGAAATATAACATCTATGGCAAAAGGTTGTAGTGTACTTAACTTTTCCAAAACAAATTGAATGGCAATTTTCAGCGTTTAGCTCGTCGTCAAATTTCGACCTGTAGGTACGCAAACTATCTCAAATTTTGAGACAGGTTAAAATCCGACATCAAATAAAAAAACCGGCCAAGAGCGTGTCGGGCCACGCTCAGTGTAGGGTTCCGTAGTTTTCCGTCCGTCACAGTAAGTGTCCCCACTTAAGAGTTAAAATAACACCGCCATGTAGGATTGATATGAGCGTTCCACGTACAAAGACAACTATCGGCAAATTAAGTAAACTATTGCGCGCGAGCTTAAAGTATGGAAGATGATTTTTATGGGATAATTCTTTATTGCGTGAACCGATTCTCACCGTTTTTACTTTATTTGAAAGCACGTCATTTCATTGTGATTTTGTAGAAATTACAGGTACAATAAACATCTGCTTATACGGTTAAATTACAAACTTAGTTCAGAAATTATTTTATAATTTTTTTCAAAAACTATTCAACCTATCAAGTTCAAAATAATTTTCCTAGAAAGTTTTTATAAAGTTCTACTTTTGAGATTTTTTTCATATTTTTACAACTTATGGTTCAAAAGTTAGAGGGGGGGGGACACATTTTTTTTAACTTCTGGAGCGATTATTTCCGAAAATATTTACATTATCAAAAAATGATTTTAGTAAACCCCTATTCATTTTTAAATACCTATCCAACAATATATCACACGTTAGGGTTGAAATGAAAAAAAAAATCACTCCCCACTTTACGTATAGGGGAGGTACCCTAATATTTTTTTTTTTCCATTTTTTATTTTACCACTTTGTCGGCGTGATTGATATACATATTAGTACTAAATTTCAGCTTTCTAGTGCTAACGGCCACTGAGATTATCCGCGGACGGACGGACGGGCAGACATGGCGAAACTATAAGGGTTCCTAGTTGACTACGGAACCCTAAAAAGGTTATTTCGAACCTTTTTTAACCGCGGAAAGTTTGAAATGTTTATTAGGTACTTAAATACATAATTACAATGGCATTGTTTCTTTGCAGAAACCAATCACATGGCAAAATCTACGTAAATGGTAAGATCCGAAACAACAAATGGTTCCGCAGGCGATCTTGTTATATCCTGCAAGATGACAAAGTGCAAGACATGCTGACCATCGAAGAATCCCTTACCATTGCAGCAGAGCTTAAATTAGGAAATCATATTAGTGAACAACAAAAAACTAAAAGAGTAAGTCTTTTGTTCATTCATGGAACCGGTAACCAACCAGTAACATTAACCAAACTTTATAGAAAAACCTTGCGAAAAATATTTAGTTCTAAAAATAAAACAAGACAAACGAGTATGTTTATCTTCTTCTTAGTTCAATATATCTCAGTACCTAAGACCAAATTAATGCACTGCAAGGCATTGGTTGAAATGAGAAAAAACCCTAAAGGTTTGAAAAAATTCAAACACAATTATGCTGGTTTATTGCACCAGCAACAGTGACAAAGAAAATACTAATTTATCCATTTTGTGATTCGTTTTCAGGTTACAGAAATCATAACTTCCCTTGGATTATGGAAAGTCCGGGGCACGAGAGCAGCCCAGCTGTCGGGCGGGCAGAGGAAACGCCTGGCCATAGGGCTGGAGCTGGTCAGCGACCCGCCTGTCATGTTCCTCGACGAGCCTACCAGGTCAGACGAAGATTGCCTGCCCTAACTTATTATTTTAAGTTCATTTTAAATTCTGCTTGTAATAAAGCATATTGTGTTTCCAATGATTTTTTTATAATCTATTTTCGATAAAATTAAGTCATTTGATACATCGAGAGTATCGAGACCTTGTATGACTAACTAAGTTGTATATCTTATCTAGACTATCGCCCTTCCGTACCATACGTTATCCATTTGATGAATCATCGTATAGGTACCATGCTTTAGTGGAACTGAAACACCGCCGCTTGATATGTTTCATAAATTATATCAGTGGTGCAGAGATACCAGCATAGAGTAACCGAATTTATCACACAGGTGTAACAGATTACCTACCTTGTCCCATTTAGCTTTTATCGACAACTATTTCAATGTCAACCAAATGTTCTTGCGGGAAAGCTCGCCAAAGACGGGTTTGACCACCGCCATGATCATCATTCACCATTTGTGTTATGTTCATTTCTAATAATATCCGTAGGTTGCACACCAGGTTTTTTCGCCTTTAAATATATCAGAATCAGAGCAGTCGAAGTATTGGCAAAACTTAGATTCTCACCTACCATAATTGATTAGATTACTATATATGTATAAATATATATTGATATTTTTTTTACTATTCTAATAAGAGAATACTTATCAAAACTCTTACTAGATATATCCTAACCTTTAATCAAATTGGTAGTATATAGTCTCTATTCATTCGATATTCACGGCTAACAATTCCTTATTCGATAAGCAATAGTACAATATCTGTTTTCAGTGGCCTAGACAGTTCAATAACGAAGCAGATGGTATACCTGCTGCGAATGCTCGCGCGCCAGGGCCGCACGGTGGTGATTACCATGCACCAGCCATCGGCTGCGCTACTGCAAATGGTGGACCGCCTATACGCGGTGGTGGCTGGCCAATGCGCGTACATAGGCTCAGTAGCAAACCTAATACCATTCTTCGAAAATCTTAATTTGGATTGCCCCAAATTTCATAATCCTGTAGACTTTCGTAAGTATTTTAATATTGTTATCGCATACTGATTTTATCTTATTGATATTGGGGCTCATTATGGATGAACTTTGACCTGGTTCTATAGCGCATTTGTCTCCACATTGAAAGGCTTAAGGCAGTTAATATAACACACAATAAGACAATACAGGAATTGAACAAGCATAAATAAAATACGAGCCATTATGATAACCTGGCGAAAATGATCGTCGATGATATTCTGTTTGTTTTCACATACTCAACCGGCTAACATTGGAAATTTTGTGCTATTTTTCAGTTATAGAAATAAGTGGAGAGCAGCCAGATAAATTAGTACAATATATTGAAAATGGACAAGACATGCAGTGGCTTCATAATATATCTAATGAGGCTGATGATAAGTTAGTAGGTAATTAACACATACATTACAAGAATAATATTATAATATACTTAAGATTAGGTTATTCACATGACCATTTGTGACGTTCTCAAGCCAAAGGTACATCATTGTCGGTTGTTTCGTGTGTGGATTTTTAAATGAATTTTTATGGCAGTAACGCCTTATTGACAACCGACAATGTACTTACCTTTGCCTTGAAAACGTAATATTTCTGCTAATGTGGATAACATTTTTTAACTTGCCTAGCTTTTTAGGCTTCCGTAGCCAAAATGGCAAAAACGGAACCCTTATAGTTTCGTCATGTCCGTCTGTCCGTCGGCGTCCGTCCGTCCGTATGTCACAGCCATTTTACTCGGAAACTATACGACGTATCTGAATAAAATGTACACATAAGGTGTATTTTGTATGCCGCTACTTAGTTATGTAGTTAAATTTAAAAAAAAAAAATTAGGGGGGCGCTCCAAATATGTAACCAAATTTTAAAAAACATTTTTTAACCAAATATCAACATGTGGCATATCAATCGATAGGTCTTTAAAAATAACATTGAGGTTTCTTCTAACATTTTGTGATTAAGTGAATATTTTCTGAAATAAACGTTCGAAATTCAGAAAAATTGTGTCTTATCGGTTCAGCCATTTGTGAGTTATCTTGAAAAAACTTCTTCCATAAGCATCAGACACAACCTTTTGGTATTAATTTGGTTACGAGGTACGGAACCCTCCATTATGCGTGGTCCGACACGCACTTGGCCGGTTTTTTTTAATTAAAACCAATTCTGGAATCTCCTAGATACGTATACATATTGCATTATATTATAAGTAAGCATTGAAATAAATCCAACTAAAACATCTCATAACACATATTATAATTGTCTAACATAGTCATTTGAGTAATCCCACGAACGTGAAATACCTCCACATCAGGGTTTGCAACTGCCTCAATAATAAAGACCAGACATAATACCTATTTTTTATTTAGCTTCGGCTGTGTCTCTAGTGTTCATTCTATCTGTCGCGTCAATGATTGATTGTATATAATTATACAATAGCATTTATTTGATGTTCCAGAAATGTATAATCCAGATTTATATGAGGAAGTGTGTCTAACGACACTTCCCCCTCCGAAAGAAGACTCCACGAGTAAGATCCTGCTGGCACTGAAGAGCACGTACAGTACATCACCCTGGAAGCAGTTTACCACATTAACGCGAAGATCGTTACTAGTACGTATTATTCATAGATGCTAGAAAATTAGTCTACTTTGTATTTCACACATATCTAATGTTATTTTTTTGCATGTAATTTAGTACGATTATGTGGAGGATAGAGATCAGGATTGATTCTTAATTTATTTTTTTCTTGAACATATGTGACTTTTAATACCTTCTTATGTTATATAATAAGATAATTGTATTTAATTTTTATGAGAAAGCCGTAATTTTTTACCGCTCCATAAACTCCATAATACAAATGTTCATTTATGACTGAAATGGATATTAGTGGGAAACGCCTGTCGCTGCTACTGCTTGCAGACTTACAAGCCATGAAGCCACAAGTTAAGTGGTCAAACCCGAACTAAACTAAAATTATTCACTGGCGTCACATGAGCGCCTATGTGTGCACGGCACGTCTGTGTGCGTAAGCTCATGACGCGCTGCCAACCTGACTGATATCGGTGATAACCTACTAGTATCCTACGAATCGGCCGCCGTGGGGTCAGGTAATTCCAATCCGGGCGGGGCGTAGCGTGGTGGCCGTCCTGTATGAAATACTATTATTTATTCTGTTCTGTCGTATTCCAGATTCGATGGCGAGACCCCCAATTCACGCTGATGGTTACGGGCATCCACTGCGCCATGGCCCTCTTCGTCGGCGTGCTGTTTTTCAACATCGGAGAGGACGCCAAGCACGCGTTCGACAACTACAACTTCCTCTACTTCAGCCTCATGTTCCTCATGTTCACCGCCTTCAGCGCCGTCTCTATCACATGTAACTATCATCACTAATTAATTATACTCGTATACAGCGTGTATTTTTGATATAACCGCATACGCTAAGGGTAATATTTGAATGTATTCATATATTTTATTAAAGTTATAACGTTTCTTTTTTCATATAAAATATTTCAGCACGAAATGTATCCCTACCTAGCTTCGCTCGAAATACACATAACGTTTGATATGCTTTGTTACCTGAACTGTGTCTTCTTATCTAGTTACCTAGACTAAGGTGAGTTAAATGCTAGCTAATTTTGTTTTAGTTTCTGGTTTGTTTGGGCCATGCATCTTTGTCTGACAAAAATAGTCCTTGACCCGTTATTCGTAATAACCCTTTAACATTAAAGTTTATTTCAAGTAATTCTTAAGAGCGGGAAGGGTAATAGTACATTACTGCAGAGACCAGTAAGTAAGCTTTCCTGGCTGAGTATTTAGTAGCCGTCCGAGTCGAAGACGAGGACGGCTATAATACGAAGCCAGGAAAGCTGATTACGGTCGAAGCATGTATAGTGCTTTTCTCAAACATGTAAGGAAATAAAATAAAATAAAACACAGGGGTATATGGGTATAAAAATTTATTTTATCATATTAGGTATATCGCTAAAATTAACACAGGGTTATTTACATTACATACAAAATAGTTGCAGAGACAAGTCTTTATATAAACTCAAGAGCAAAAATATTAGGTCACTTTGTATGAGAAATCAGTACAAAGTGACCCGTTACTTTTGCTCTTGAGTGTAGATATATAGTTATTGTATTAGATATATCAGCCCATTATAGTTACTATAATAGTTCATAATTATACTAAACTATTTAAGGGCTCACACACACACAAGAGACTTTTCTCGGCTACTATTTTGCCCTTCATACCTAGGAAGAGTTGTGAAATGTATGGTGCCCCATACATTTCACGACTCTTCTCTTTGTATGCGCATAAAGTGTAGCAAACTGCGACAAAGAGAAATAAATCGCTCTGAAAATAAGTTGATCGTGCATACGCCCCCTAAAAGTTTTAATTATAAATCATTTCAAAAGGTTGGCTGCTATTGCCAGTTTCGATTCAATAGACACTGCAACATGGTACACCGTCATATCTTTCAGCTCAACCTTTAATACAAAATATAATTTAGAAAATCATTATACTAGTTTCTGAACGATATGTCACAACGAGAACGACCCAACGACCCAATGGAAATTGACATTTATAATAACCTTAAATATTTTTTCAACATATCGGAACTCGGACGTCGCAATATTCGTTGGGAATAAGGGAACAAACAAACATAAAGTGGCTACCTATTTACATTAACTGTACAGTACAACATTCATAAAAATGAAATCATGAGGGGACTACCTACAGGTAAGATTGAAATGCAAAGTCTTACTAATACTCACTAAACATTCTTAGTGTCTAAGATATGACCACTTACTTATATTACGTACTTTATCATACATTTAGAATCAATCATAACGTGAAAACTTTGTCAAAGTTATTATTAATTTATGTTGAATGTGATATTGGACATGTTAGGACAGTTACTTATAGATATTTTTATTGTTTTTCCAGGAACAGAAATGTTGGTTTGTTGTATATCTGTTGAAGAACCTGCTTGTGATGGTACGATATGTGCGGTGGACTGCTCGCTATTTCCAACATCTTGATGAGAAGGCGGTGGCTGGGGATTTGATTCATGCAGTGATGGTTGTGGACAATCTGTCAAATTTTGAACCTGGCAATATGTACTTGAAGATGAAGGTTGAACTTGAATGGATGGAGGTTGTTTTACATTTTGCCGAATGAAACCTGGAGGATCTTTGGAGCAGCCTGGTTGTGGATTTTCATACAAAGATTCATAATTCTGATGCGAAGAGTTGTATTGATTTTCTGTGTTTGTGCTACTTCTTAATTTTATGTTTTCTGTAATGTTTTTTGATATTTTGTCCTTGTTTCCTATGGAGTCTTCAATGTAACCTTCTGCAACCTTATCCGACTTCCAGCCACCATGCCTTTTAAGAGCTAGAAGGTCGGCTCCAGAGTCTGCCAGAAGTGTTGCTGAACTACGTCGGAAACTATGTCCAGTATATAAGTGCGGGTCATCTAAATTTAAAAAAGTTGCAATTTTCTTAGGCATTGAAGCTATGGTATGCCGTCCAATTACTTGTTTAGTGCATTTGGAATTCTTGTAATTGAGAAACAATCTATCAGTAATTGTGTCCTTGGGCCGCAAGTCATAATATTTTTGAAAAATATTTTTAAATTCATCCCGGACCACAAATGATCTATCTATTTTTGTCTTAGTGTCTCTCAATTGGATTACGATTATATCGCCTTGAAATTCAATGTCTTTGGTAGTAATCATACTTAATTCCAATCCTCTGCATGCTCCTGTTATGCCCAAGATCATGGCTACCTGTAATAGATAATAGTAGATATATATTTCATTACCTAGGCTTTTTTATTAAATGAATTAAGACTTTTTTGTAAATATTCAGTCATAAAATTAATATGTAGAATATGTTATTGGTGTCCTGATTAGTTTTAGTTAAGTTTTTTGTTAGGTAGGTACATTCATTATTATTTATTAAATTATAGTCAGACCAAAACTTTTTTTGTTATTTTTTGTATCTTATTAGTGCAAATGTGGTTTTGTTAGGACACTGGACAGAGCAGTAAATTATCAAGATTATGTAGTTACTTCATTTTTATGCAAGTAGGTATGTAAAATATGATTAAATAGTCAGATTTGCTTACCTTTATAGCAAGATATGTATCATCAGGTGCGCAGTTGAGGAAGGTTTCTATGTTTTCACTGCTAAATATTCTTGCTTTCTTGGCCTTGTACCCAGCTGAATTCCTTTTTAACCAAGCACGTAAGTTTGAAAAACTCTGCATGTCAATATTATGTTTCAGCTGCATTGTAGCCTTCATCATGGAATACATTGCCCATAATGATGATGGCTTTTTCGATTGAGCCATTTCTGTGAAATAGGCCAGGAAAACTGTTTCCGAAAAGCTATGTGCATTTTTATCTGCCCTCCATTTAAGGAAACTTTCGTAACATGTGATATACCTCTCTTTTGATTTAGCTGGCAGCAAATTGTTTAAAGCTAATTGCGCCTCGGCTCGTAGTTCCGGAGGGGTCCCATCAATTTCCATGTCGTTTTCGTCAGAAGTCATTTTATTAAAAAATTTAATACTATCCAAGTATCCAAGCAAGATAAAATTATTCGTTATCGATGAAAGAAAACGATGCAATAAAATATATGTATTTTCCCTCCAATTTTTTTTTTTTTTATGTTCGTATTTTTCTTTCAACTTGTTACCGGTTATTCGAGATTAAACTGTCTTTGTCGATTTATTGTAACATATTCGGTTTTAAAATAAAGTTTTTGGTGTGTTAATAATAGTTTTATTTATAAGTATTACTTTTTGTACCTACATAAAAACCGGAAAACACAGAAAAATATTGCTGACCTTTTTTTTCTGGCAGAATGACTCGAGCCTTTGGCATAGTAAGATTGATCAAAAATTTAAAACAACTTCAGTTACTGGCTGAGTGATTTAATGTTGTATGAAAATCCTTTACGTACGTCGCGCTGAACCTGCCTTGGAATAGAGTCCCTACTGGTCTCTAATTACTAACGTAACAGGAACATTTCCGAGCATGTTTGAGAAAATACTTTTTTAATACAATTGCTCAAAAAGTTTACTTTATGTAGCTGCAAATCGTGCGTAAAGTTTGATTTTATGCACTAGTGCTAAAAAGTAATCTGATCTGCAAATCGTGCGTAAAGTTTGATTTTACGCACGATTTGCAGATCAGAATTTTAAATAAATGAGTATTATGCGAGACCCGCTTATAAATGACCCACCTGAACTACGCGCGATTGGGCATAAAGGAGTATTATGCGAGACCCAATAGTATTACGTGAACAAGACATTTTAAATTGACCAATCAGAACACTTCCCTAGTCGGTTACTAAGTTCTGTTACTAGAGTTTTCGCTAAATAAATAGGAATAGGTAGCAACAATTAATTATTCATGTACATCATTTAAAAGCTTATATAATAGTCAATAGATTACAACATATCGAATTGAAAATTATTCTCGCAGTTTTTCAGAATTCTTTATAACACTCGGAAAAAAGCGTGAAAAATAAACGTCAAAATTACACTTCTTGTTCATATTTATTTTAAATCCTATTTATTTTTAATCACGTTTAAGACGCATCAGTCTCGGACAATTCCGTAGCTATATTCTTTTGCTTCAATTTGGTATATGTATAGTTCACGTGGGTCTATCCGATAAAATACTAGACTATACGTTGCAAGTCTGCTTGTTCCATAGTCTAAATCTATGTCTTTTGTGCAAAATAGGCAATGTTTCCAATGGGAATATCTGTGGGATTAAATCGCAAGAAAATTAAATGGTGGTCACGTAATTACCTCTAATAAACAGGTTTCTTACAAACAAGCAATGGAACCTGCTAAACAAAGGTACAATATTTATTTGATGCACTTTTGTAAAGTGTAATTTTCTTAAATTTACCGCGTGTTTGCGTCTTCAGGCAAACTTGTCCTTTACAAGAATTTTCTTTAAATTTCCCATCTGATTTGTATATTATATAACCATATTATGTTCATTAAAAATTAGGCTATTAAATAATTACTTTAATTTTTTATTTAAAACTTTATTTTATATTTTATCAGTCAGAAATCAGGTAACAGAACTTAGTAACCAACTAGGTATATTAAATCCACCAATCACAACACATATCGGAGTTAATGGGAACGCTAGATACTTTTTTGGTGCGTATACTGTGTAAATAATTTAAGTCCTTAAAAAAAACATTGTATTTAATATCAACCAATCAGAATACAGTAATGTTAAAATCGACCAATCAGGAAACGCAATTTATTTCTCAAAACATGAGGTGTTTTTTAGTTCCTACTTCACAATCATTAAAAAAGATTTAATTTTTTGGGAAACGCTTGAAAGTGTGTTTAAACTGTTTAAAGAGCTAATTATACCGTCGTCTGTAGCATTTATTCGCGGTATTTATATTTTGTATCTATGTCAAAGAAGTTAAAAAAATTAAAAGACCGTCAAGTTATACCATAATTTCACCTTAGTTTAGTTATTGTGCGTAAATAATAAGTATTTTTATGATATTTTCACGCAAACGAAGTGAAACGTTCTATGCATTACTCTGGTCTAAAAGCCATATTACCACTCGAACAATTTTCCCTCACTTCGGTCGGGAAAATAACCACCTGGTGGTAATATGGCCTACTTTAGACCCTTGTCAAACAATCTACTATTATTTCATTGTAGTTTTTTCGCAATTGTATTAAAAACGTTGTTCGACACACGTGCAGAAGTGTCATTTTCACTCGTCCCGAGTCTTGACCGTCGCCTCTCGACTCGGGCCAAGTAACCTCGGTACTCGTGCCAAATGACATACTACTCGCACTTGTATCGAAAACTACTATTTTAATACAATTGCTCAAAAAGTTTAGTTTATGTAGCTGCAAATCGTGCGTAAAGTTTTATTTTACACAAGTGTTAAAAAGTAATCTGAATGATACTTTATAAATAAATGAGTATTATGTGAGACCCGCTTATAAATGACCCACCTGAACGACGCGCGATTGGGCATAAAGGAGTATTATGCGAGACCCAATTTTTAAACAAATGAGTATAATGCGAGACCTGCTTCTAAATGACCCACCTGAGCAACGCGCGATTTGGCATAAAGGAGTATTACGCGAGACCCAATTTTTAAATAAATGAGTATTATGCGAGACCCGCTTCTAAATGACCCACCTGAACAACGTGCGATTGGGCATAAAGGAGTATTATGCGAGACCCAATAGTATTACTTGAACAACGCGCGATTGAATGAAGCTGTCTTTCGTACACTGCACTTAAGAATATAAATGTAATTTTATTTCATTGTAGTTTTTTCATAATTGTATTAATAAACGTTGTTCGGCACTCGTGCGAAATGACATACATCTCGCACTTGTATCGAAAACTACCATTTCGCGAATATGAAAAGCAAATACTCGTATTCGCGAATGTTGAAATAGTATTTTATACAATCGTGACATAATGAATAGCTCACTCGGTCGAGTACCGAACCTAACGAGATTGAAAAGCTTAATTATGTCACTATTGTATACATTACTTTTTCTACGAGTGTTCAAAATAGACCATCCGACTTTTTTTAGATCTATTGTTTAAATTCTAAATTTGTGATGAAAAACTCATATAATTCAATTATATGGGTTTTTCATAAACAACGGCACGGCGAGAAGAGGACTGGCGGCTCCGGCCGCGCGACTGCGGTACGTGATTGGTCGATACGATTGAAAAGAATTGAGCCTATAAGACATGAAGTGAAAGAACAGCACACATTAAGAAACTCTTCTAAACGTAATCTATGATTGCCTTTTTAACTAAAACAATGTATATTACTTTAATATGGCCGGTTAATATCATCATATTCATCATGTCTGGCAAAGTCGAGTTCTCCAGATTTTTGACATTGGAAATGTCTTTTCGTTCGTTCCAGTATAGGCCCCGATTTCACGAAAAAGTGCGATCCCCTTATAACTCGGAAAGTTGTAAAGATATGATATTCAAAAATGGCTCAAAAGACTCATATTTACAAGAGCTGTAAGATGCAAAAAGAATTTTTCGAGAAAATCACAAAAGAAAAAAGTTATGGCCGGAATAGTGAAAAAAAAAATCATTTTTTTCCAAATTTTTGATTTTGGCGTTCGATATTTTGGAAACGAAGAATGATATCAAAAATTTGAGAAGAATTCCTCTGGACAATTTAGTCAGCTACAATTTAAACCTAAAAAAAACCGGCCAAGAGCGTGTCGGGCCACGCTCAGTGTAGGGTTCCGTAGTTTTCCGTCCGTCACAGTAAGTGTCCCCACTTAAGAATTAATAACACCGCCATGTAGGATATGATATGAGAGCTCCACGTACAGCGACATCTATCGGCAAATTAAGTAAACTATTGCGCGCGAGCTTAAAGTATGGAAGATGATTTTTAATTCTTTATTGCGTGAACCGATTTTCACCGTTTTCACTTTATTTGAAAGCACGTCATTTCATTGTAATTTTGTAGAAATTACAGGTACAATAAACACATTTTTCACATTATTTTTTTTTAAATGACTTCTAGATTTCAATAGAGGAGGTTCTCAATTCGGCGTGTATGTTTTTTTATTTTCTTTTTTTTTTATGTTTGTTACTCCATAACTCCGTCATGGGGAACCGAGGGAACTCCTCAAATGTTAATGGCATACATGTAGTGATTTTTATCAACAAATCAATCATTTTCATTCAAAACAGTGACATTTGATTAAGCGGAACTGCTGATGATGATCAGAAGGGAACTCTTCAACGACGCATAGTTCTCGTTTGGCGATTCCTCCCCTTATCGAACACACATCGGTGTTTGTTAAGCAAGTAAGATTGTCAGGACAAATTTCCGTCAAGCTCAAGTTCTGATGATGGGATCCATGAGGAATCGAGGGAACTCCTCAAATCTTAAAGGCAAACACATAGTGAGTTTTGTATTTTTATCAACAAATCAAGCATTTTCATTCAAAAGAGTGACATTTGATGAAGTGGAACTGCTCATGATGATCAGAACGGAACTCTTCAACGGCGCATAATTCACGTTTGGCGATTTCTCCTGTACGATGTGTTTGTTAAGCAAGTTAGATTGTCAGGACAAATTTTCGTCAAGCTCAAGTTCTGATGATGTGATACATGCGGAATCGAGGGAACTCCTCAAATCTTAAAGGCATACACATAGTGATTTTTGTATTTTTGTCAACAAATGAAGCATTTTCATTCAAAAGAGTGACATTTGATGAAGTGGAACTGCTGATGATGATCAGAGCGGAACTCTTCAATGACGCATAGTTCACGTTTGGCGATTTGTCCTCTTCGCTATGTTTGTTAAGCAAGTTAGATTCTCAGGACAAATTTTCGTCAAGCTAAGTTCTGATGATGGGATCCAGGAGGAATCGAGGAAACTTCTCAAATCTTAAAGGCATACATAAAGTGATTTTTGTATTTAAATCAACAAATCAAGCATTTTCATTGAAAACAGTGACATATTGATGAAGTGGAACTGCGGCTGATGCCATAAACATGTGAAATGTAAAATGAGAAAGGAATTCTTCAACGACCCATAGTTCACGTTTGACGATTTGTCCTCTTCGCTGTGTTTGTTAAGCAAGTTATTTCATTGTATAGAGTGCACCATCTACAATAATCCTTCACCGGCTTCCCCCATTGAAGAAGTCGGTTTTTTTTTTGCTTAAAAATTATTTAGCTATGTGGCTACCATTTCTCGAGTTGACTACGGATTTGTAATGTAATAATTTTCTTGTACTTTGAACATTATTATATCCTGCTTATTAATCTTAAAATGAAATATGTATACTTAGGCGCCACGGCGACAATTATTCAAACTTTTTCAATTTGTTTGTTCACAGCAGAGTTGGGCACACTTGATTAAAATCGGTGATCGATTACTAATCATCGCTGAACGAATAATCGCTGATTAAATCATAACACAAAACAATCAAGTAATTTCGCCATGAGTAAATCATTAACGACGGGCGCTGATTGAAACTAAATTAACGCTAATCAACTAACTTGTTCAATGTGATTGACGAATGTATGATTAGAGTGTTCTTAAGCTGATTTATATTATTACTTGAATAAGGCGTTTGTTCTGAATTTCACATATTGAACCAGAGACATATGTAGAAATTTTCATTATCCTAAATGAAAATGAAAATGAAAATGAGAATAAGAATGAGAATGAGAATGAGAATGAGAATGAGAATGAGAATGAGAATGAGAATGAGAATGAGAATGAGAATGAGAATGAGAATGAGAATGAGAATGAGAATGATAATGAAAATGAAAATGAAAAGCGCATGTGGAAACCGCAGCTGTGTGATAGCTGCCTTAACTATAGCCGAAAACCGCAATAAAACCGAACAGGCCGTTTCAAAGTTAAATGGGAGCATTCATTTGTACACTCATACCAAAAAGTAACAAAAAAATTGTCGATATTTTGGTAAAGGTTTGCACTTGATTGAATCTGCACTATACAACATAAGACGTAAGCGCCAACCGCCAAATGATACCTTTAGAGATATTGTCACAAATAGCCATTTATCCTAAATGTATATTATACTCACCTAGGTACCGCCTCTGTTTCGTCAGGGAAAAAAGTGAAGGAGCTAGTAGCTACGCAAAATCTAATCAAAATCTAATCATCTAATCAACTCAAATCGTTAGTTTAACTAAGCATACTGTCTTACTAATGTAATCACTTCAGGTAATCATGAGTGAAACTAAAAATCGACATGATTTACTCATGTCGGTGGTCAATCAGATTAGAAAGCTCATGATTGAATTCGTAATCATGTTCATATGATTATGAGTAACGTTCTCATTTTTAACTTTAGTTTCAATCACGTTAATTTTTGCCCAACTCTGGTTCACAGGCGTTATGTCGAGGATACTTATGTTAATCTAAGAATAAAATAATTATCATTCAACGTCGTAGTTTTATTTTATAACATTTTCCTTATCCCGACTTTCTCGTCGCTCAGCGACAATATTTTTTCGACTTCCGTAGATTCTGGATGTGCTCGATAGTCGTGTGAGGCACGAAATCTGTGAATTTTTATTATTATTTTGCTAACCTAAACTCGTCCCATAAACGAAACATAACCTTAAGAAAATTTCGGTTAGTATATTGTACAGTTTTTAGGGTTCCGTAGCCAAATGGCAAAAAACGGAACCCTTATGGATTCGTCATGTCTGTCTGTCTGTCTGTCTGTCTGTCCGTCCGTATGTCACAGGCATTTTACTCGGAAACTATACGACGTATCTGAATAAAATTTACACATAAGGTGTATTTTGTATGCAGCTACTTAGTTATGTAGTTAAATTTGAAAAAAAAAAATATTTTAGGGGGGCGCTCCATACAGGTAACTAAATTTAAAAAAAAAATTTTTAACCAAATATCAACATGTCACATCACATCAATCGATAGGTCTTTCAAAATAACATTGAAGTTTCTTTGATTATTTTGTGATTAAGTGAATATTTTCTGAAACTTTGGACCGTACGTTCAAAAAATATGAAAAAATTTGAAGAGGCCTTATCATATAGAAAATTGTTTTGAACATTATCGGTTCAGCCATTTTTGAGTTATCTCCAAAAAACTTCTTCCATAGGCATCAGATACGACCTTTTGGTATTAGTTTGGTTCTTATTCCATTGAAGGTACGGAACCCTCCTATGCGTGGTCCGACACGCACTTGGCCGGTTTTTTAGCTTTCAGACAAGTATGATGCTTCAAAAGACTTGCTTAATTCGAATACAGCATTAGCGCCTTATTGTTCCCGCCAAGGGCCCACATTAGGGTGATTAGTGGAAAAAGTAAAATAATCTAGAAAAAAGTCTAACAAAATTTAAAAATAAATCAGTTTCCACGACTCATCCGAAATGTATGGGATCCGTGAATCTAGATCCAGATCCAGATAATTCCATACATACAAGATGAATTAAGACTAGTCACGAAGAATATATTATGATATTTTCATTTGAAAAAAATTCTTAGTTGTGGCTGCCGTAAATGCAATTGAGCCTAATCTCTAATTTGTTATTTTTTCAGGTTTGTTCCTTAGTTTGTTACTTTGTCCCCAAGTTTGTTCTTATGACACGAACGCTAAATGGCACTGGTTGTGTATAAATACATATATTGCCTAATTTAAATTTATACTTGGTTCACGGTCTGACTATTTTGATTATTTAAATTATAAAAATTAAAACACAAAAAATATCTAATAATAATTAAATCTGGTCGGCCTTATTAGCATATTGAACACTTTTTTTTTTCATTATTGAAATACGGTATGCTAAATCTATCCAGTGCATTTTGCTGAGAAAAGACTATATTCTAAAATAAAATTATTATTTTATAAACTTATCTTTCAGTTTGTGTTACGCTCTCTTCTTTTCAATGCACCCTCGTTTTCTCATAGCAGTACGGTCGTGCATTATTAAAAGTCGGTTAGGCCGCACTCCTCCCGTCCATCGAAAAGTATGCGCGTGTAGTTCGGTACACACAAAGTTTTAATTCAAGCATTTAAATAAGTCCACATGTAGAAAAAACTAATACTTATTCGTTACATCTGTAGACCCTCTACTTGTAATGTTATTGTAAAAAAAACTCTTCTAAGAAAATACCCATTTAGTGTATTTGCAACATTCAGATTTCGATTAGTTATTTGCTTTTTTCTTTCATCTATTACTTCCACCAGCTAGAACATATTGTTGCCTTTTTAAATAAAAAAAACCGGCCAGGAACATGTCCGGCTATGCTCAATGTAGGATTTCGTTACTATTCAGGAACTTAAACCGGGGTTTTCATTTATGATATTTTGCGTCACTTACGTTCTTTTAGTAAGAATTTATGCTAAGTATATTAGATAAAACGACACCTAAGTTAGATTTAATAGACGCCCCGACGCAGTGCAAACCTAAGTACATACAACATGTTGTTTGATTGCTGTGCTATTGTTTGCAAATATTGAGGTGTGTCTTTTATTTAAATCTGACATCAATCAATTACGAAGGTAACGTAAAAATACATTGAGTATAGTTGCCAAGTTTGACGGTACCTGAAGCCTGAAAATCTAAAATTTTTTTTTTAGGGTTCCTTACCTCAAAAAGACTTTGTCCGTCTGTCTGTCTGTCTGCTACTGTTTATAATTAAGCTTCTAAGTCAATGCAATCTAAAGATACGGCCTTTGCATTTGAACCTTATTTTCTAACACTTTGCAGGGGACCCACAACCTATAGGGAACTTCCCATAGACCTAGAATAGGACATGCAATTATCCGGATATTATCCAAATAATATGGCTACTCTACTCTCCGGATAATTCCATACGAATTACTATTCGAAATAACCGGGTTGCAAGCCCTAACCTAGAATCATGAAAGGCAAGAAGGAAGGTCTTACAGCACAAGTAAAGGAAAAAGTCCGAAAAAGTTTAATTTGTTATTCCATCACAAGAAAAAAAACCGGCCAAGAGCGTGTCGGGCCACGCTCAGTGTAGGGTTCCGTAGTTTTCCGTCTGTCACTGTAAGTGTACACACTTAAGAGTTAATACCAGACTAATGCCAAAAGGTCGTATCTAATGCCTATGGAAGAAGTTTTCTGGAAATAACTCAAAAATGGCTGGAAAAGTTTATCATAACGCCCATCTTCTCAAATTTTTTCATATTTTTTGGACTTGCGGTTCAAAAGTTACAGGGTTACTATTTTTCCGAATTTCGAAGCGATTATTTCCGAAAATATTTACATTATCAAAAAATGATATTACTAAACCCCTATTCATTTTTAAATACGTATCCAACAATATATCACACGTTAGGGTTGAAATAAAAAAAAAAATCACTCCCCACTTTACGTATAGGGGAGGTACCCTAATAAATAAAAAAACTCCACTTTTTATTTTAGCACTTTGTTGGCGTGATTGATATACATATTAGTACCAAATTTCAGCTTTTTAGTGCTAACGGTCACTGAGATTATCCGCGGACGGACGGACGGACGGGCAGACATGGCGAAACTATAAGGGTTCCTAGTTGACTACGGAACCCTAAAAACGATTACAAACTGACAAAAAGTATAGGGTACTTTTCAGACCAGAAGGCCCAGAAGGTAGGTAATACATACAGCATAAGTAAAGAAAAATATCCGAAAATCATTTATATTTTGTTTTATCACAAAAAAATATTTTTGCTTAAAAAAGTTCACTCAATCCAATTTTTCTCTTCTTTATGTACCTACATATAGCAATGTTCGATTATTGTTAAAATAGTGTGATTAATTGATTATACGGAACTCTCGGGACGCGAGCCCGTCTTGCACTTGGCCGGTTTTTTTTACTATTTCTAGACCCAAAAATTTCTAACGACTGTATTTTTTTTACTATTTCCAGTCCCGGAACAATTTCCATTGATAAAACGGGAGCATTTCAACCGGTGGTATACACCGGGCGCCTACTACGCGTCCACACTGGCGGCCTGCCTGCCCACGCAGACTGTGTGCACTCTGTGCTACTCGTGCATAGTCTACTGGCTCACGGCCCAGCCACCAGAAATCATCCGCTTCGGGAGCTTCTGCGTCATCCTGCTGATGGTTTCCTACGTGGCTCTCTGTATAGGGCTGCTCAATGGGTCGTTGTTTGATGTTAAGGTAAAACTATATCTTACTTATTCATAATTTCTTGTCTCGCTTGTTCTACATAATTGTAAACAATAGGTTTCGCTGCATACTATTAGGTGGTCTGATTCTTAGTTGATAACATTGTGTTGAAGAAATGTTTTATAAGGTACCTACTAGAAGCACGCCTATTTCGATTTTAAGGTCAACTTGATCTGCATTTTGCTCGTATATTGGATTTATTATTGGACGTAAAGGGATTCACGGAGATTAGTTACAAATAAATATTAGATTTGTGAAATATGGATGCGTCTACAGATTACATTTGTTTCTTCTGATTTTTAGGGTTCCGTACCTCGAAAGAAAAAATCGGAACCCTTATAGGATCACTTTGTTGTCCGTCTGTCTGTCTGTCAAGACCATTTTTCTCAGGAATGCGTGGAGGTATCAAGCTGAAATTTATATCAAATACTCAAGTCTATTGTCCCTCAGAGCTGTGAAAAAATCAAATTTAAAAGCCAACGCAATCAAAAGATACAGTCGTTTATGCTGCAAATATTAGAGATTTTCGGCACTCTCAAAACCTACGGGGTACTTCCCGTGAACTCAGAAACTTAAAATTTGGCACAAAGCAATGTCATATAGCATAGACAATGGAAAAATTACAAAAAGTAGACATTTTTAGTAAAATCATACAAAAAAATATTTTTTTTAATTTTAAACTTACTACCTTTTTGCTCGTAAACGCGTGGAGGTATTCAATTGAAATTCATGTCAAATACTCAGGGCTATAGGACCTTTCAGATATAGCAAAACTAAACTTTTATCTCAACGCAATCAAAGAAATAGCAATTTAAGTCGCATATTTTGAAACGGAGTACTCGCAAGAAACTCAAAACCTAAAGGGTACTTCCCGTAAACTCAGAAACTTGAAACTTGGCACGAAGAAACTTCATATAGCACAAACAAAGGAAAAATTACGAAAAGTAGACATTTTGAGTAAAATCATAAAAAAATATTTTTTTAAATTTTAAACTTACTACCTTTTTCCTCGTAAACGCGTAGAGGTATTAAATTGAAATTAATGATAAACATACTACAACTTTTGCTTGATATAGGTTTGTACGGAACCCTCGGTGCGCGAGTTCGACTCGCACTTGGCCGGTTTTTTTTTTACTATTAATACAAACATTTTCTGCTTTTGAAAAGTCACTACTACTCGTCAGGCCATTACTAGCTTTTACAGAATTTCTATGGCCGCCATCATTAGATCACCTTAATGCTACCATAATATTTCTTTATTAATAATGTTACGTAACTAAGTGTGCTAATTCCCAGCTCAATCAGATTCTTGCTTACAAGAATTGAC
Organism: Pammene aurita; assembly: GCA_947086415.1. Classification (NCBI taxonomy): domain Eukaryota; kingdom Metazoa; phylum Arthropoda; class Insecta; order Lepidoptera; family Tortricidae; genus Pammene; species Pammene aurita. Next base: position 21,190,650 of record OX352290.1, read on the forward strand.
GTAAACAAACAAAATATTTAAAATTGGTCTTGAATATATAATATGATGGGATTTTTTTTTTACAAAGTGTAAAGAATTTAAAGATAACTCACATTAATAACATAGGCACGCGCGTAGGCGTATACAATAATCATAAACCCAAGAGTTCAACGAACGGGTTACCAGTTACAAGAGCGCGTTATATAATCAGCGAGCGTGGCTACGTAATATTATATTATTAGACTACAATAATGTTCTGTTCATGACAAATATCTACTTCTATGTAGTTTTTAACCGTACTAATTAATACGACAGGAACGGAAACCCAGAAAAGATTGTTGTTCCTACATTTTGTGCGAAACATATACAGGATAATTTCTGGTTCGTAATCCAGAACATTATCTGCTTTTCCACTACTACTACCCGATAGAAGAAATTCCTATCGATATCCTGTGACATGTAGCCATACGATAAATAAATAATAAAATTAATCTTATACTGGGAAAATTATGGTCACCTACTTTTGACATGCTGTATCGGAAGTGGCACTGTATAGGGTGACCAAATTGTAACTCAAATTATTTTTCTACTTACATATGATATGGAAAATAATGATCAATATTAGTGATCAAAAAAAATATCAACATCATTCCATTCCATCAAATCAATGACCATCATCGAAATCATCCTGTATGTATATACTCGTATGAATATAATATTTACACTTAAATCTTGCACGCCTATATTTATTTGTACATTTGTAGCACACGTACGTTTCACTAAATATCGTTTTATAATAGTAGTATAGAATAATGAGTAGTAAGCAATATGTTTAAGCATTAAATAAGATTATTTTCTCATCGATTCCATAAAAAAACTTAACTGCGGCAGGGGAAGAAATAAAAATGAGATTGTTTTTAGTTTTTATCCAACTGAATGTTAATTACAGAATGCCATGGTCTTCGGGCCGATGTTCATAATGCCGTTCACAATCTTCTCCGGCTTCTTCCTTCACCTGACGGACTCGCCGGCTATCTTCCACTGGGTGTTCCACATCTCCTTCCTGAAGCACGGCCTAGCGGGTCTCTGCATCACCATATTCGGCATGGACCGACCCCGCCTGCCCTGCTCCGAGATGTACTGCCACTACGCGTACCCCGGCTATCTGCTCAAGGAGGTCGGCATGGCACATGAGCAATATCCAGTTGTAATCTTAGCTTTAATAGCTATAGTCTTTGTAATTATTCTGTGTACATATATTTTATTAAAAATTAGGTTCAAATTTAAATGGTAGGGTTCATTGAGATTTTGTGTTAATCAACTTTGCCATGTAGGTTATAATTGTATCTAATTTTAAGTTTTACAAGGGAATTACAAGTTTAATGTAACATGCATGTGAGTTATTTAAATATTTTTTCTGGGTATAAAGCTAGTCACAAACCTGTAAATAAGTGGTAATACCAATAATCCACATAGTCATCAAGCCCTACTATAATATATAAACCGTATTATGCTACTCCATGAGGTAGGGTTGTATACGGCCTACTCTTGATCTATTATGGTTATTCAAGTAAATGTATATTGATGAGTGATGAGGTTCTCAGAAAATGCTAATATGGAAAAAACTCCAGTAAGACATGTATGCTACGTACGTACGACACAATAATGAGAGAATAGTAGCACCGGTTATGATAATACAGCCTAGCACCAACAACCTACAAGTAGTTGTTTCTAATATAATCGATCAATCGGCATCGACTAGCAATTAAGTTGTTGCTTACACACCTGTCTCGCCGTTTATTTATAAACCGACAAACGACATGTGTAGTTTTGTGACAGATAACGTGATGTAACTTGAATCGGCCAACTTTATGAATTGGCCGAATGACTGAGACACGTGGTTTTGTAAGTTTTACGTTCTACAATGTACCTACCCATGAGACTTAGATATAGAAAAAAAGAGGTACATGTTATTTTTGAATTAAGTATGCCGTGCAGCGAAAAATATGGTAGAGGTATATGTGGTAATTTAAAGTATGTCCTCGTATTGTCTATTTCATTTATTTAATGTACTTGTAATAAGAATGAGTCCATATATAAGTAAAAAATAGTTTTTTTAAACTCACAATGTACCAGACAATAAGGTTTTTACTCTGTCAATCAGAAGGTAAATTTCGACCTATATATTACATATAAAAATATTAATATATCTGTAAAATTGTATTAAGCATATGTGCTCATGACATGAAGCGTAGATGTACAAGTATGTACTTATGCGTATATCTGTGATTTAATGCGGTTAATTAAAATGCCTAAGAACTGTGTAATGTCTATCCATTATTTCCGTGCCATTGGTATGAGTCTTATACTATTGCAGCTTTCAATCAATAAAAGAGCAACTAATATATCAGATTTCAAGAACGAAATAATTACAATAAATATAAAACTGTGAAAGTTTTTGTTACTTAGTGTACAATTCGTAAACATATATAATTTTATGGATAGGGAGCCGTAAACAAACCGTTTTTTAGTTAAGGAGAGGTGCCAAAAGATCTGCTTTTCTAAAGGCATTGGTCTAAAAGCAATAAATACACAGTTGAAATATTTTTTTACTAATGCCTTTTAATTAAAAAACGAGTTACAGTGCAATACAATTGTGACATAATGAAGAGCTTTTCAGTCGAGTACCGTGTTTAGGCCACGAAGCTTGCTGAGTGGCCTCAGTAAGGTACGAGATTGAAAACCTTAATTATGTCATAATTGTATACAATATTTTTTCTAAGAATACTCAAAATAGGCAAGCCGGTAAGAGTTAAGTTCGTCGAATGCCTTACATAACCTACTCGCTCTACACAATTTAGTAACTTCGATCTCCCGGTGGATCGTACCCGTCGGGGAGGAGGACGGTCCTCCTCCCCGCCTAGGGCTTGCAATCCAGATATTTCGAATAGTAACTTGTATGGAATTATCCGGATAGTAGCCATATTATTCGGATAATATCCGGATAATTGCAAACCCTATCCCCGCACCAAAACCATGCCCTTGCAAAACAATTTCAGCATTGTCAACGATGCTAAAATTTGCGACCATAAAAGCTCCATCGATAAGTATGGGCTAGTACCATAAGGTACATACTTATCGATGGAGCTTATATGGTCGCAAATTTTAGCATCGTTCGGTTTACCAAGTCTCAATTCAGGCATTATAGTCAACGAGTAGAAAAAATATTGTTATGATACTAGATAAAGACTTATAAAGGCAATTGAATACTGGTGGAATACATTTTATAGGACAAATAAATTGTATACTGTCAACCTTATAAAACGATATCACTAAACGTAACGTATATGTTTAAAAAAATTGGATTAACAATCATTGACCACCACTTTTGGCCACTGCTACTACTTAAAAACAAATTTGGTTTTTTATCGGTAAATTTCGTACGGTAGAAAAGCAATGTTTATTTCCAAAAGCATTAACATTATATGTATTTCATTCATTTATGTAAAAAAAACTGACTATTGGAGTGATTTGAATTTATTATTTTAGAACTGAAACATGATAAAGAATGTTATATTTTTAAATATTATCAAGAAAATAGATTTATTAGAGTGTTAAATACCTGATGTCTTTGTAAGACCAATTTTATACAAAGAGAATAAAACCTAAGATATTATTGTCAGTTTTTAATTGGTATCCACACCATACCTGTCCGCCTTCGATATCATAATCACAACACTTTACCAACGAACACTCAATACAATAAAAATACAACCTATCTCAAACATAACTCCAACACACAACAAACATTCAACCAATATTGAAGTTGTATTGGAGTTGCGTTGGAATATTTCTCAAGCAAATTCTGATATTTCTGATTCAGATGTTTATGCCGTAACTGTATTGCGTTGTTAATGCATTGGAGTTGTATTGAAGATGGATCTTGTCTATACGTGTTTTAAAGTTAGAATACGGCCCTAGGTATATTTGACTTTTATGCGTAGGTACCGAAAAAACTGGCATGACGAAAAATACACATACGAGAACTTGCGCTAACAAGAATTATTAAGGCAAGATCCGAGAGACTAAGGAAAATACGCACTTTCCAGCTTCCTCGTCTTCGATTTGAAGCATCTAGTTACTATGATCTAATAGACTGGTCAAAACAAAACATTACAGAACCACCAATCACACAGAAGTACAGTAGCGCAGATATGTTAAAAATCGGATCGTTTATACACACCCTAATGATACCACCAGCCATGTAGGATCGTGTGCATGACACTTTATGCATGATTTGTTGTCTATGCTGTAGAACATATTTCGCTCTCTTTGTCTTTTGGTAAGCCCATAGATGAATATGTATATAACTGAGAGGTAAGCCGGCCGAGCGGACGCTCTCTCCTCTAATTATATAGTAATTTTTATTTGTTAATTATAACCACATTACGTAGAATGATAGGATCAGATGAAACTGTAAGTGCACCTAATAAACGTGAAACCTAAACAGTGCTGTCTAGTTTTATTTCCACTGCTGAATGATCTCCAGATCATTTAATAGGTTAGGGCACAGGAACGCGTTAGTGCACTGTTTAGGTTACACCAATAATTAATCAGTCGCTGCAAGTGAATCTGTTCATCTACGAGGGAGATTACAGCGAGCGCATCGCCGACCTGTCTGAATCGCCAACATAACGTCGTCGTCATTTTTCTTTGGTGCACACTACCACGTGGTACGTACATATCTCCAATCATGGCCAATGAAACTCAGCCGGGTGCTGTCAATTACTCTAGCCAAGCGGTAGAAAAACTTCGTGGCGTGGAAAACTACCAAACCTGGAAATACCAGATTAAAATGCTGCTGACGCTCGACGGTGTGTGGGGAACTGTTGAAAGAACCGATGTGGAGCCCTCGCACGTTAACCGTGCTCTGGCCTGAGTGTGTCGACCACGTGCTTACAGCATATCAGAAACGCGAAAACTGCTAAGGAAGCATGGGATAACCTCAAAACTGTGTTCGAAAACAAAGGTTTATACAGGCGCGTGCTTTTGTTACGGCAGCTGCACCGTATCGAGTACAGGCAATTCAATTGTATGTCGCGTTACCTAGAAGCCGTGATGTCGCTAGTTCATCAATTGGCGGATATCGACAGAAACATAGAGGACAAGGAAGTAGTGGAACTTCTTTTAAGTGGCTTACCCGAGGAGTATGACGCACTGGTAAGCAACCTCGAGACTGCAAATATCGCCAATGAAAACCTCAACGCTGACATGGTCAGATCTCGGCTTCTTCAGGAAGAATCGAGGAAAAGGGAGGGTTCTTTTAGTATGGAGGAAGCGGTTTTGTTCTCTAAGGCCAAAAACCGTCCGGTCAGTGCAGGACCAAACCTCAGAAGCAAATTGTCTGCCACTACTGCGGGAAAGGTGGCCATATCAAGAGCAAATGCTTCAAATACAGGAAGGACAAGGCGAAGAATCGGTCTCTTCTGGCTACTGAAACATCGGCAGCCTTCTTTGTAAAGAAGTCTTCTTTATATCTGGACTCGGGCTGCTCAAATCATCTGTGCAACGACAAGTCTATGCTGATGAACTACAAGGAGCTGCCGGGAGAAGGAAGCAAAGTGACTCTGGCAAATGATGAGTCAGTGTCAGCTGAAAGTGTAGGGGAGCTGCCAGTCGGAGGCGTCTTAAATAAACTTACCAAGGTATTATATGTTCCCAACTTGTCTGCTAATTTATTATCAGTTAGTAAATTGTGTGGTAAAGGCTATACTGTAATTTTTACCAAAGACAAATGTAGCATATACAATAGTTGTAACATTCATGGCAACCCAATTACCTATGCATCTAATAGAAATGGATTATATGAATGGGACGGGTGTAATCATAGGAAAGGGACTTCGCTAGAAGTGCATTCTTCCATGTGCTTGCATAATAGGCAAGATACACAGACTGATGCAGCTGTTTCTTTTTTGCCAGCTCAACTCTGGCATTCGCGTTTAGGTTACCTTAGTGTTCAAGGTATGTGTTCTTTAAGGGATGATCCTGCAACTGGTGTCAAATTTCAGGTATGCTTTGGTGACGAGTGTGAGACCTGCCTACTTGGGAAGCAAGTATCCTTGCCCTATCCCGTGGGCGAGGCTACACGTGCACGCAAACCTTTAAAACTTGTGCATAGTGATGTAGCAGGTCCTATGCAAGAATTCAGCATTGGTGGAGCGAGGTTTATCGTTACCATGACTAATGACTACACAAGGAAGACGCACATCTTCCTCATGAAGCATAAATCCGAGGTAATTAATCACTTTATTACTTACTAGCTGTACCCGCGGCATCGCCCGCGTATGTGGGAGGTTTTGTCATTTACATTTACTATCCAAACCATTACCTAGTGTAGAATTTACACGTTCTACATATAAATCTATTTAAATTTATTAGTTCATCCGTGATAAAGATAACTGACTAAAAGGCGTGCGTCGAGACCTGCGAATGCTAATGGCCGAATTCCTGCAGGAGAACATGCTTCGAACAGAGGGTCAAACGCTGAAGGTATGAGCGCGAGGTAGCGTGTGAGCGCAACGTCCCAGCGAAAACTGTTTTTGCAGCAGCAGGCCAAAATCGAATAAGGCCAAAGGCAGCAAGAATTGTTTCAGTAGGAGCATGAAAGGGTCCCCACAAAACTCAATGGTCAAGTTTTTTGGTGAACCCGAACGCCGAAGCCATGACGCGGTGTGGACCCAGGCCCAGCGGATCGCAGCGAGATTACTTCAGCAGAAGCAACATGTCAGGGACCGGACATAACTTAATGGCGAAGTGTCTTAGCGAACTTGAGGGTTAGAAAAAATGTATGTGAAAGTCAAAGGCCGAGTACCGCGTAAGGTCCAAGCTCGGAACATCGCAGCGAAAACTTCTTCAACATCATCATGACAGGGGCCGGACATAACTTAAAGGCGAAGCGTTTTAGCGAACCCGAGGGCTGTGGCTCGAGGGTGTGCGGCAACGTCTGAGAAAGCCAAAGGCCGAGTACCGTATAGGGCCCAGGTCAGCAGCAGTACCATGACAGGGACCGGACAAAACTCAGTGATCAAGAGTCTTAAGACCCGAGGATGAGTGGCAATATCTGCGAAAGCCATAGGCCGAGTACCGCTAGGCCCAAGCCCTGAGCGTCGCTGTGAAAATTTCTCCAACAGAATCAACATAATATAATGCAAACAAAACTGAATGGCGAAGAATCTTAGCTAATCTGAGCGCCGGAGCCCCGAAGGCGTGCGGCAATGTCTGCAAAAGGCATAGTCCGAGTACCGCTTAGGCCCAGGCCCGTAGCGTCGCAGCGAGAATTGTTTCAGCAGCAGCAGCAGCATGACAGGGACCGGACATATCTCAATGGTGAAGTGTCATAAGGCCCGAGGGTGAGCGGCAATGTCTGCGAAAGCCATAGGCCGAGTACTGAGTAGGCCCAAGCCCGGAGCGTCGCAGCGAGAATTGCTCCAGCAGCAGGAACTGCATCAGCAGCAGCAGCATAACAGGGACCGGAAATATCTCAATGGTGAAGTGTCATAAGGCCCGAGGGTGAGCGGCAATGTCTGCGAAAGCCATAAGCCGAGTACTGAGTAGGCCCAAGCCCGGAGCGTCGTAGCGAGAATTTATTCAGCAGCAGTAGGAAGCATGACAGAATCCGGACAAAACTCAATGGCGAAGAGTCTTAGCAAATCTGAGGGCCGGAGGCCCGATGGTGAGCGGCAATGCCCGAAACGTCGCAGCGAGAATTTCTTCAGCAGCAGCGAGACAGCTAGCAGCTAGTAATTGCTAGATTCATCGATATAATCCGGTAAATCGAAATAGATACATCTTAACTACCTGTTTTATTTGTTTTTACGTAATATTTTAAGTAGGTTTCATGTATTGATAAATATATTATTTTTACGTTGAGAATAAAGTACCTCCAGGTATTAATGGATCAAAATATATGTCCGGATACTTACAATTTCCAAAACGAAGTAACACGTTTTAAAAATATTTAACCTGCAATCCTTAAATTGGGAAAACATTTAAAAATCCATTGTTAGGTAAACCTCGGCTAAACGCAACAAACCGAAATTAAATTAATTTAATCTAAAGACGTCCTTAAATAATGTTTGTATACAGTATAAAGGGTACTTATACAGCGCCATCTGTGACCACTTTTGAGAACTATTTTTTGATGAAAATTATGTTTTTAATAAGCAGGATAAAATCTGCCCTATATGTTGCTCCGAGGTATAAACTGATACTATACAAACTTTCGTTAAATTCTGTGCAGTAGTTTTTACGTAGTGCGCGGACAAATTCACAGACAGACAGACAAGAATTCCAAAAATAACTGAAATGTATTCAGTCGACGTTTCTAAGACCCCCTGAATAAGTTTTTCTAAAATATCTTTAATGTACATTTTTTTTCTCCTTACGCGTTTATTATATGTTATAGATAAGAATTTAGTGGAAAAACAATTAGGGTTGCCTATCAAAACACTTCGGACAGATTTTGGGTCTAAATATTGTAATAAACGTTTTGCAGATTTTCTTAAAAAGGAAGGCATTATTCATCAAAAGAGTGTACCTTACTGTCATCAGCAAAATGGCGTCTCGGAACGCCTGAACAGAACCCTTCTAGACAAAGCTAGGTGTATCCTGTTTGAAGCTGGCCTCAGTAAGCGTTTTTGGGGAGAAGCGGTAATGACTGCCGCTTACTTGAAAAATAGGAGCCCCACGAGTGCATTGTCAGGACGAACTCCGAAAGAGCTTTGGACTGGGTTCACACCGGACCTTAGTCACCTTCATGTCTTTGGCTGCATTGCCTATTCCTTGGTACCTAAAGAAAATCGTCGCAGACTTGATCCTAAAAGTAAAGCTTTCATTTTTGTTGGTTACAGTGAAACTACAAAAGGCTTTAGGCTCTTAGACCCAATGAATCCAAACAAAGTGATTTTGTCTCGAAATGTAGTGTTTTTAGAAAACAAATTTTATAAAGATTTAAATAAATTAAGTTTTAAAGTATTTGACAATGAAAATATATTTTATGAATTTGAATTTACATCTGATATTATTGATACTTCTAGTCAAAATAATATTAATGATAATTCTAGTCAAATCAATGAAATTGAAATTTGTAGTGATAATAATGATAATTCGATATCTTTACAAAATGTGCAAATTCCGGTCTGTAGTCCAAGGAGTGAGATACAAACGTCTAGCCCAAATATTAATGAAACTTCCATGGTTCTTTCAGACTCGGAGGAATTCTGCACTGGGAGTGAGAATGATGAGTCCGGCTGCTCTGCTTCGGGCACGTGTGACTCGTCGAGCGAGTCTATAGTACTATCGCCGCGTTTGTCATATTCAGGGGAAGCTCGGCCTGCTGCTGATGCACCGGCTGTCCATTCTACACGTCCTGTACGTACTACAAGGTCACAAAAACCTAAAAGGTATGCCGACTACACATCGGACTACTCCATGGTAGCGCACGAGGCTACGCCTGTCTGCGATCTAAATGTACCTTCATCATTTAAAGAGGCTGTTACTGGTTCCCTTAGCGCTGAATGGTCTGCTGCCATGAAGTGTGAGTACGACTCTCTCATAGCGAATAAAGTGTGGAAATTTGTTGATAGACCCAAAAACACAAATGTAATAAAGTCAAAATGGGTATATAAAATTAAAACTGATGCATTAGGTAACTTCGAAAAGTAGCTTCGTGCGCGTCTTGTTGCCATGGGTCATACACAAGTCCCAGATGGAGATGATAAAGAAACATTTTCACCAGTCGTTAGACATTGTACAATGAGAATATTGTTTGCTTTAAGCTTGTGAGCATGATTTAAGCATAGATCACATTGATGTGACCACAGTTTTTTTTTAACGGAGACCTTGAGGAAACCATCTACATGGAATTACCACCAGGCTTTAATAATAATCAAAAAGATAGTTTGTTTGTTGCAAAAAGGGATCTATGGTCTTAAGCAAGCTAGTAGAATCTGGAATTATAAAGTTAACAAAATACTGTGTGAAAATGGTTTTCATCAAAGTAAATGTGAACCTTGTATCTATATAAATAAGGATAAACATAACTTAGTATTGGTTGCACTATATGTAGATGATTTCTATATCTTCTCTAACAATAGCTCATGTAAAAACAACCTACTTAGTTTATTACAAAGTGAATTTCATTGCAAACATTTAGGTAACTTAAAGAGCTGTCTGGGCATTAATGTTGTAAGAGAAAATGACTCATCAGAGTGATTACATTATGAAAGTACTCAAGCGGTTTAAAATGGAAAATTGTAAACCTGTTTCGACACCTATGTCGATAGGATGCAAATTTGAGGATGACAGTGAAGCCTTATGTGAAGAAACTTATAATTACAGAGAACTTATTGGATCCCTAATGTATTTGGCTGTCTGCACTAGGCCAGACATTGCTTACGCATGTAGTCATTTGAGCCAATATAATTCTAAATTTAATAAAAGCCATTGGCTGGCAGCTAAACGGATACTAAGATATCTGGCAGGAACAATTAACTATTGTTTATATTTTATAAAAAGTAGGGAATTGAATTTAACTGCTTGTACAGATGCCGACTGGGCTAATAATGTAGACAGACGATCATACACAGGATTTGTAATTAAGTTAGGTTCAAATGTTATAAACTGGGAATCACGTAAACAGCGTTGTGTTGCACTTAGCTCTACTGAAAGTGAATTTATATCAATTAGCGATGTGTGTAAAGACTTATGTTTCATTAAGAATATACTATATGAAATTTCTGGTATGAAACCATGCATCACTGTGTTCAACGCCAACCAAAGTGCACACAAGTTGCTACTTTCTAAAGAATATTCACATAAACGTACAAAACACATAGATGTACGGTATCATCACATAAAAGAGTTAGTACATAATAATGTTTTAACTGTAAAATACTTACCGACAGAAGAAATGATAGCTGATGTACTTACCAAACCGCTGAGTTTCAATAAACATACTAAATTTATTCATAGCATGAATATGAAGTGATATAGTATAGGCATGTATATGTGAATGTAGAGTCCTAATTTAATGATTTGCAAATGTAAATATGCAATCATATCAATAGTATGCATTTTTCTTTCCTTGCTTAACTGTTTTGTTTAGTGTTAGCATGCTATTATATGAATGTGTATATGGATAGAGTTAAGTCTCTATTTAGGGCAAACATTGTCAATGTAAACTTATATAATTAATATTATATTAAGTTCAAGCCTTTCATGAGAGTTGTTCCTATACACATTGTCTTCTAATTGTCGTTGTGTATGGACTTTTCTACTTATTTGTATGTAGGCATGAGGCGATGGTCTTATTAGTGTGAGGGGAAGTGTTAAAAATCGGATCGTTTATACCCACCCTAATGATACCACCAGCCATGTAGGATCGTGTGCATGACACTTTATGCATGATTAATTGTCTATACTATAGAACATATTTCGCTCTCTTTGTCTTTTGGTAAGCCGGCCGAGCGGACGCTCTCTCCTTTAATTATATATGTAGTAATTGTTTATTTGTTAATTATAACCACATTACGTAGAATGGTAGTATCAGAAGAAACTGTAAGTGCACCTAATAAACGTAAAACCTAAACAGTGCTGTCTAGTTTTATTTCCACTGCTGAATGATCTCCAGATCATTTAATAAGATATAGCCGATATGATTTTTTCAGGACACAATCTGATGTGTTTTGAAAGGTTTCCTTGTCACACACAGGCCGTAGAAGGTGTATCAAAGTTGTTAGTACAGATGCTGCCAGCAAAGTTTGTAGCCCAGAAACCAGAGAGAGAGACGAAATCTCAATATTTTGGTAAAAAATAAGACCTTGCTATGCGTATGCGTGCGTCGTTGAAGGGTTCCGTTCTAATCATCATCAGCAGTTCCACTGCATCAAATGTCCCTTTTTTTATGATTTTTTTTTATTTGGTTATAAACACACAAAAATCACTATATGTATGCCTTTAATATTTGAGGAGTTCCCTCGTTTCCTTATCGATCCTATCATCAGAACTGCGTTTTGGCAAAAACGGGACCAATCTGTA